>JAJTUV010000051.1:0-1304393 GCA_021653895.1 Mastomys natalensis | reverse complement strand
ATTTAAGTGAATACTTAAATACGTCATAATTTAATTATCAAATATATGATAATTCAAATTGTAATTGGACTTAATAGGTTTTTTGGTTTTGCTACATAGCTCAGACTGGTCTTGAACTCAGCAATCCACCTGCCTCTATCTCTTAAGTGCTGGGATAAAAGCACATGTACCATGCCTGTCTGACTTTCAATATTAATACTGTTTTTCTCAATAGTAGAATTTGTTAATGTCTAACTTAGACAACAATTTAATCTATTACTATAACCAGTTAAAGAAAGCTACTTGACTTCTGTGTTGGGTTCCTTCTCTGTTAAAGAGAGAAAATACGTGTCAGGATAAAAAAATAAATGACATCACCATAAGAAAAGTATGTTCAGGACTGTGAGGATTTAAAATAACTGTGTGTGTGTGTGTGTCCCTGTACACATGGCGCACAAGTACAAATGTTAGAAGCTGTCCTTCAAGTGTCATACAGGTCCTCATGTTCCTGCCTTGTTAGCAACAGTGTCTCTTTGTCAATGTGTTACCTAGGTTACCTGGCCTGCAAATTTCCTGAGACTCTTGTTTCACCTTCCATTTCCTATGACTGCTAGGAATTCAGGCGCTTGGAACTACTGGGTCTGGCTGAGAAGGTTAATATTTTAAAAGGCAGCTACAGATGAGTTGAAATTAGCATCTGGATTAGTATGTAGGACTTAGTTTCAATTCGGTGTATGTGGATAAACACATTACATAAGACATCATATGTTCCATATTATTCTTGTGAAAACAAAAGCATATCAATAGGACTGGTCAACAGGAAAAGCTACACAGAATGAATGTTAAGAGATGCTACTGACAGCATCCCTTCATGAGCAAGCTCCTGACCACATTTCTATCTTCAGGACAGCACAGGCAGAAGGCACCGGTCCTGATCTGAGAAGAAGTGGTGCTCTCTGAATGTGTGCATTTGCTTCTTCATTTTCATTTGGGCATCAACTGAAATTTCACACCGGGAAGGCTTTTTCAATTCCTACTCATTAAAGTAAGAACTTGAAGTATCAGGCATTTCTACCCATCTGTTCAACTTCTTCATTCTCCCACATACAAGCCATGAGAACAAAAGTTTTTGTTTCATCTCCAATGTCTAGATCTATGCACTGTAAATACTGGGTGTTTAATGTAAGTTTGGTGGATATTGATTTTCATATTTGAAAGATTTACGCAATACTCAAAATTCTTTTAACATTACAGAAAAAAAATGGAAGTAGTTTTAGAAACATTTTAAAATAGAAGTTAGTGTGTTAAGCACATATCATCTATCATATCAAAATTTTTTTATTGTATTCTTTTTGGCTTAATCATGTGGCATATAAACACGAAAACAGGTCTTATTAATAAATGTTCATTATATGATTTAATCAGAACTGATGTATGAATAAATAAAGCACACTATATTAACTCACATTCTCTTGAAACACAAAGCAGCTCAGCAGTGCGGTGGCCTGTTCTGAAGAGAGGTCATTGAACAGCCCGTTGAACATCATCTCTGTTAGCAGGAGCTCATCAGCACTGGAGAGAGTAAGTTTCACCAGTCACAATGTAAACACGCATCCTTAACAGTCATTAACAAGATGTATTATCTCATCACGAGGAAAGATCTATAGGTATAACTAAGATTTCTAAAGGAAATGGTAGAGCTTTCTGTTTGTCGATATGTAAACAGCAGACATTAAACACTTTATGATACACAAACGCACATATCCATTCAAATAACTATTTCTTAATGCTATTTTGTTGGTGCAAAGAACTCTTTTATTTTTTAACTTCTAGTCACTTAAATGTGATGGGAATTCTGTGTTTAATAACAAAGTAGAAAAAACATTATTAGAAATTCTAACTAGAATGCACTCTAAGACTCATTCTGTACTTCAGCTGTTCTTGATCCGAGGCTGCAAATGAGTCTGGCCAAGGCAGGTGAGCACCTGAATGCACTGGGTACCGTTCATCAACGGTCACCTGAATCTGGATGAGCGCTCGCTCTGGAGTTCAGTGGGTCTGGAGTAGGAGTGGCCCATCCGTGACGGCACTGCGCTCACAGCAGTGTTGTCTGCAGTACACTGGCCCAGGTCTCATTAGCGCTAGCTCATTACTCTGGGCTCCTTATGTGTATCACCACGACAGAATTTTGATGAGGCCAGGTCATGCCCTGGAGCTATGCATCACTTCATATCTGAATTCACAGTAGACATCTGCTATGATTAGATTACTCAACAATGTTTTTTGTTTTTTTTTTTTAAATCATCTTTTCAACATTTGACTACACATAAAGTATTATGGAAACTTTGATATACAAGTCAAAAAACATTAAAATCTATTGTTACAAGTAATATTTTCAGAAAGTAAGATGCTTCAAGTTCTTACCACAAAATAGTAAGTTCTTTCCCTTCAACAATTAATTCAATAAGTAAGAATCTTATATTTCTATCTTTGTTCCCTTAAATATTTTGTTTTTAAGTTGGTTAAGAATCTCATGAATTACTTTCTATTTACTAAGGATTTATTAGCTTGGTACAGTAATTATTAGAACATTTACTCATAACAAGGAAATAAAATTTTCTGAATATTTAAGAATATTTTATTCATGAAAGAATACAGATGCAAACTGTTAATATTTATCACTTTAGATCTGGACCTATAAAAGAAAACTGGGACCTAAGCTGAGCAAAAGCAGACAACAACAGAAACGAGGCACTTCAAGGAAATAGTCTGCCTAGTGGGTGAGGGAGAAGAACAGTAGCCAAGACCACACACCAGTGATCTAAGGAATGCTCAGGAAGTGTAGAAGGAGGGTTGTATATGAACCTGCCAGGCTGACAGGCAGACTGCAGAGACACATGGCAAGTTTCAGAAGGCACTGGAGAACAGTAGGACCCTGCAGGATGTGGGGTAATGGTCATACCAAGCAAAGGAAACAGCATCTGTGGATGTCAAAGAGTCTAGAGAGGAAAAGCAATAACATACAAAACTCTGGAATTTATTCTAAATACACAGGGAATCACTGAAAACTTTTACCAAATAGAATGATGTTACAAGATCTATACTTAAAAGAATCCTGGTGCGTCTGTCATTCCTGCACAGGGGCAAGGATGTTCCTGTGTGATTTCAGCTTTAGTACATGAGCTGCCAAAGTGAGCACGGCAAGAACATTTTGATGGCAGTCTACAGAACATGTAGTACTCTCAAGACCACATCAACAATGAAAAGAGGGCAGTGCAATTATCTGGGTAGGAAAAAGAAAGAGGGGCAGGCTTTAGAAAGACAGAAGGAAAAGAAAGATAGGATCCCAGACTGACTTAAAACTTTTATAAAATTTGAAGAAAAGTAATGTAACTTGAGACACTGTTATTTTTATAAATAAAACCACATCAAGATAAAGTCAATATTCATTGTTCTGAGATGAAATCGGGCTGTATGTTTAATTTCTCCATTCATCATTCAACTCTAGGTATTACTCCTTTCACAGTCCGTTTAGTATATGAGTTGTTATTGACACTGTGGTGAACACTTTTAACTGTACAGCAGGGAAGCTGAGCCATATCACATGTTGAAGAAAAAGAATCAAATCTAACTGAAAAGGTTTGATCTTGCTTGCTTGCCAACAAAATGCATAATTTGTGTGAATATTTAAAATGAAGATTAGACCTAAAATTCTGGATTCTTAGTTTCTCTGGTTGGGGAATCTAGTATCATGCCATCTATAACAATGAGCTGGCACTTGGTTGACCAAGAGCTGTCTTCTTCATTTCAGTCACTTCTGTAGTCTCTAGTGCTGACATAGATAAACAGCAACGACAAGCTTGTCCCAGAAATGCTCCAAACCAAACCATTTCCCAAGTCTGTGATTCTCTGAGGACATTTCAAAAAAAGTTTCAAAACTAACTTGTATGCACTGATAATGATGGCCACCACTGCACACGCTGTCAGGAGAAACACTGCTGCTCCCGGACCAGCCTATGACTTTCCAGTGGAGGAAAGAGTCAGGCTAGCTTCTGAGGCAGGAAACACTCATGATGGAAAAACAACTGAGGGATTTTAAAGATGGATTGAAAAAGAAAAAAAAAAAAACATTTTCTTTTCTGTATCATCTACAATTGCATTACCATACAGTTTACCCCTATATATGTGACATATATATTACATATTATATATTATTATATAATATATATAATATATTGTGACATATATAAATGTAAACAATATACATTTTAAAAATCAGTTCCCTAGTCTCGAGAGTAACCATTTAAGTGTTAATCATCACACATGGCTAATGACCACACAAAACAGTGAAGGTACAGAACATTTTAATCACAGAAGCGAGTTCTATGGGATAGCTACTACTTTCCTATCAAGAGATGCCATTTTGTTTTCTATTTGATCTAGGAGCATTTGTGACTCAAATGTAATCAAAACTGATTCTACTGCAGAAGAATCTCTAAGCTAGATTACAAAACATCATCAGAAAACAACTTCTACCTCACTCTAGAGTCCTAAGCCTCCATGTGAGTAGGTTCACTATTCTGAGTTGGTCATGCTATGCAGATGCCCAAACTGGCCCACCCAGAGAGGGAGAAAGGAAAGGAGAAGGGGAGAATGGCGAGAGAGAAAGATCTATCTATTCAAATACTACTCACTTTATAGAGTCTGCTAGGGTTTTACTTAATGGCTATCTCATTGCCACTAGCGTCCGTGCATGGGGGTGGTGTGGGGTTATGTGTGGTGGGGATCCTGAGCCAGAACCATGTAACCAAACCATTCCTGAATTGCTAACTCAGAAAAAGACAGCTGTCCTTTAGTGTAAGTCCTAGGTAATCCCAAGGGAACCAACACCCGAGTGTTCAAGAGCCTTAAACCTCCACATGTACATTAGTCATGTCTGCATTACTTACATCTAAGACGATATAAATGCTCCCTGAACAACTGTACTATACTGTGCGGGGTAAAGATCCAAAAAATAAAAAAATAAAAAAAGACTATAATATGGTGTACATATGCATTTACTTTTTTTCAACATAACTTTTTATCTACAAGTGAGCTGAATCTGTGGATGCAAAATAGAACTGACTCTATATTTTCAAATGTAAGCTGCAGCCTGTAATATGCCATTGTGGTATTTACTCTTACCCTAAACTTGAATAAAACTTGCTCACTCTCTTGGGTTCCTCCTTATATATATGAATTATGGTCATTAGAGTTAAATGTCAAGGCAGAATATTTTCAAAGTATAAAAAAAACTATAAGATATATATAAACTGCAATGTAGTAAATACAAATTATATAGAAAGAATCTCAACACACAAAGAAAATGTGTTTTATAGAAAATATAGAAATAGGCTAGCTAGAAATGCCTATGGTAATTCTGGAATCCATGAGACTTTTCTAATTTCTCAACTTCATGGTCCAAAATGTATTTAAAATGGAAGCATAATAAAACCTTCTTAACAGCTTGTTTTCTAACAAGTGTTGTCCATGTAAACTATAGAATATAATTGAAGTCTCTGCAGAAGGACATTTTACCTGCTTATTTCACAAGCCACTCGTCCTTTCATCTCTATGACATCAGAAGACGTAGCAAAGCCCAGCCGTCTGAGAACGCGCTTGCGACATTTGAGCTCATCCATTTGCAGAACAGTCCTTGCTTTCTTCAGTTCTCTCTTTGCAGACTTAATATCTATTGCAATCTAGGGGACAGAAAAGTAAAGACAGCTTAACAATAAAATGAACAGTGTAATGTGGGATAAACAACAACACT
This sequence comes from Mastomys natalensis, assembly GCA_021653895.1. Classification (NCBI taxonomy): domain Eukaryota; kingdom Metazoa; phylum Chordata; class Mammalia; order Rodentia; family Muridae; genus Mastomys; species Mastomys natalensis. Next base: position 1,298,602 of record JAJTUV010000051.1, on the reverse strand, counting down.
CCACATAAAAGTAGTGAGGTCGTCTTGTCCACACCCTTCTTCATTAAAACTTCAGACTGTTGAGCTGTGTACTGTAGGAGCTTAGATGCAGTTCTAGGAGGAATGATGTACCTGAAAAGCTCTCAAACACTAGCCGAAATGTTAAGTATGTGGAAAACACAAAATCACCTATTAATACGCAGAAATGAATAACTAAAATAAAGTGTACCTTTAGGTTTAATGAATGACTTTAAATCAGAGATAATCAGTAAATATTACATATTTTCTAATTGTGGCAGGGAGAATGGTTCTATAAAAATAAGAAAGCAATCATATTCTGAAATGGACAATTTAAATTTAGAAAAAAAAAAAAAAAAAAGAAAAGTTTAGTAATTAAGAAGATGGAATTTGAAACTCTGAAGCTTTGTATGCTGTTACATATTAAGGTACAATGAAGGAAACTGATGAAGGTGACGAACAGTTATGTCTATCAGGTTGCTGGTGTGCCCGATCTGAGAGTTCCGTCACTCACTGCTCTTCAGTGACGGTGAGGTGGTGCTCAGCAGAGCACTTGCTTCGTGTGCACATGCAAGGTCTTAAGTCCAATCCAGCACAAGAGACTAATTTATAATTGAAATTATAAAGCAATTCTAAAAGGCAACAATATCAAACCTGCATTTTACTACTGACAAAACTGAGACACAATATTACTCAGAGCTCCTGAGCAACCCCGAGTTTAATTCAACAAGTAATAACAATCGATTGCTAGAATTGATGAACTGTCTAATATTGATTCCTATGCTAGATTGCTGTATGTGAACTAGCATGACTATCAGGCCTTTCCAAAAAAAAAAAAAAAAATTGTTCTAGGATTTCTTTGACTGAAATGCCTACATAAACAGAGCCAAACACTGTGGCAAAAACTACAAGAGACATAAAACTTAAGTTAGAATAGAGCCCAGTGTGTAAGACTGTTTTGTAGCATAACAATGAACAGACACTGTAGGCACACTGACTGAAATAAACCTATGACTAATCCCACCATTTCTCCTTCATGGGACTCTAACAATGCTACAACACGTGAGCTACCTGAATCTCTACTGCATTCTGCTGCCCCAGGCTTCTTGACTTACTGGCAATGGCAGTCAGGCTCCAGCACTTGTAGTTTATCTAAAAGACAGCTGAACATTTGCACTTCAGAAAATAAAAACAGGTCAAGAAGATAACCTATTTAATGAACTACACAGAAGCGCACTATCAGTATCTGTGGGAGCTGGCGAGCTGGCACAGTGATAAGGACTTGCTCTTGCACACGTGGACCTTACAGCCAACCCTGAGTCCAGTCTAGGGGACCCACGGCTCTCTTCAAGCCTGCTCCAGCACATACAGGTAAAACTTACATACATGGAAGAAAAATAAATAAAGCTTTAAAATAATTTGTTTTACCATACCTGTGCCTTTTTTTCACAAAGTGTATAAACAGTTTCCAAATTAGGATCATTGTGAAGTGGATGCGAGTACATTCGATGCTCAAAAGCCTCTACTTTCTGAATGACTTTTTTCAGTCCTTGATCTTGAATGCCCATATCATCAATAGGATCTAACAGAGGAACGCCGTCAGGAAAACGCTTTTGAACTTCCTGAAATAAAATACACAAAACTCATTAAAAAGATCATACTAAACCACTTTTCTTTTTGAGTACTGTTGGCCACCAAAAGGACTATCCATATATTTTCCCCACAACTGGAGATCAATTTTCCATGGCATTTGTTTTCAGAAATTTCACTTCGGAAGGAAGTGAGGCAGGATAAACCAGGGTCGGTCTCTGCTGCACAGACTATGCAGCTTGACATCCTCCTGCTTCAACCCCCTGAGTTCTGAACTATAGATAAGTATCACCATAGCCTGAAAATTCCTTTTCAAATGCTATGCTACAACTTAATGTCAACTGAATAGATTATAATCCTCTAATATATCTAGATTTCTACTCTAAAATTAAAGTAATCTATTTACCATTGTTTTCTCAAAGTCTAGAGAATATTCTCTGTATAGAATGGTATAACAAATGCTATTCAACAGTTTTAGCCAACTTTTTCATGTTTATGAATAAAAAAATCCTATCTACCATAGCACAGTGACGATTAATGGTGCAGTTTTATGAGTCTTGCAGTTTTGAGTCTTCCTTCAGTAATAAACACTGCTGCTGTACTCAGAACATATTACGTGTAATTCTGCTGAAACTCATTATGTGTTTGTAGTTTTTCTGAAATATATTTAAAGGCATTTCAGCATCTCTAGATAAATCCTATTTGTATAAAATCTCTATACAGGTTATAAATGGACATTCATACCTGTATGGACTTTAAGACACTCTGTCTGTTGTCCACGGTCGAAGGTCTTTTGGAATGTAGAGTCTAACAGTGCTGATGGCAGATAGGAGATGCACCAAAACTGGAACGACCTACAAATACAACACGACGATTAAAATCCGTATTTCCAAATTTATATCCATCAAAGAAAGCAGCACTTACAGTACATCATGGGCACAAACCTTTTAGAGCAACTACTTACCACAAAGCCCAAATTTTAGGAGAGACTATGCAAATGTTAAGATCACACAAATGGTACATTGAACAGAAGGCCCCTCTGCTCAGAGTCCAGCTTACCCATGTTTGTGTTTTAAGTACTAGGCATTTGTAAACATATAATAAGTAATAGCACTGTACACAAGTGCGCCTGTGTAAAAAGGTTACCGAGTCCAGGAAGGAACAGGCAAGCTCCAGATGGACTGGAATGAGATGGGAAAGCACTTAAAAGAGAAGGAAGCTCATCCAGGTAAGACTGGAATCTCTGTGGAATTACTCAGTTCCCTTTTTCATTATTTCCCTTGTTGCAATTTGATAAAGAAAAACTAAACAGCTCGTACAACCCTTCTGAGACTGAGATGATTTCGATGTTAAGAAGCCTTGACCTTCTGACTCAGAAAGCACGGCAGTATGTACAGCATGACCACACACAGTGACGGTAGCTAAGAGACCTGAAGGTGAACAGGGCAGCACGCACCTGCATCTCTCCTTTCTCATCCGGCTTGGCCGGCTTGGCTGCCTCGGTAGCTGAGTTTTTCAGGCTTTCCTTGCTACAGCGCAGGAGAACTTCCACCACATACAAGGGGTCCAGTTCGCCAGAATTAGGCTAGAAAAGAAGGATAAAGAGAAGCGCATTAACTGCGTGTGTACGCAGGGCCTATTTTCTCAGAATGTACATGACTGCACATGCAGCCCAGTAAATGTTTACTTCATAAAAAGTTGTCTCTATAGCCTTCAGAGTGGTCTAGCCGATGGTTAACTACAGCTGCTTATTAATTCTTAGAATCATGACCATGATCACCTGTGACATCAAATATCAAGTTTCTAGTGAGTAGTGTGTAACAAAATTATGCCAAACTTAAAAAAGCAACAAAATCAGTAGTATAAAAAACTAAATCTATTTCTATCCCTATCAAGCAACAAGTAAAATACTCTGTAATGTTTCCATGGTTCCATGTGATTTTGTATCATGTGATAATGTATTTTAGTTCTTTTATATTCTCTAAAATAAGATCACCACCTAACATTCTCAGACACAATCACATTTGACTGTCTGATTTTAGGTGGTTTTGAAACAAGGTCTTGCTCTGTAGTTCAGCTGGCCTGAACTATTTATTCACCCAATGATGGACTTTTTCATTAAAATTCTTTTTCATACAATATATCTTTGAACTATTTTCTTTCCCTTCTAACTCTACCAGATTCCCTACTCCTACCCACCTCTAACTTTATGTTCGTATTCTCTCTCCCTCCCTCCTCTCTCTTTATAAAACAAATATACAATAAAACAAAAATGAGATACATATAATATTATGTATGTATGTGTGTGTGTATGTATGTGTGTGTGTTGTATATATATATATATATACACACATATACATATAATATAAAAACACAAATATACAATAAAACAAAAATGAGTAAAAGAATCTTGGAGGTTTTATGTTGGCAACTGCTCCTGGGCATAGGGTCTGCCCTGAGTATAGGTGACATACTCAGTGACACTGCATGGAGCAAACTGGCTTTTCCTTTCCCAGCAATCATTGTTTCCAATGCTGGCCTTCAACATCTGACAACCCTCTTGCCTTCCAAGGACTAAGACTGAAGCACTAAGACCACTGCAAGTGATTTAACCACATCTTCTGTGATCAATGTTTTTACTTTTAGTAAATAATTTCTTCTTACTTTTAGTAGAATATTTGAAAGATTTTTTTTTTAAAGATTTCTTTATTTTATGTATGAGTACACTGTTGCTGTCTTCAGACACACCAGAAGAGGGCATCAGATCCCATTGCAGATGGCTGTGAGGCACCATGTGGTTGCTTGGAATTTAACTCATGACCTCTGGAAGAGCAGTCAGTGCTCTTAACCGCTGAGCCATCTCTCCAGCCCCAAGATTTTTTTTTAACATAAACTAAATAAAAGGAAAGTTCTTTGGAAGGAATAAGACATGATTGCTGGGCTCTACCCAGAAAACTTTTTAAAAAGATGAACTATCAATTACAATAATAAAATATCTGTAACCCATTTCTGCAAATAACAATTACCTTAACAAACGTGGCACATATTTTGAAATACAATAAGCACGATCACTAGATCCATGTTTCTAAAAAACGCAAACTTCATTTCCAGTATTTCCAGTCAAGAAGGAAAATTAGCTTTTCCTCATCATTGATATTATTTAAAAAAAAAAAAAAAAAAAAAGAAAGTTCCAAAGTATTTTTCAGTTTGGTTAGACAAAGCAAAGTCTTTTGTACTTTGAAAACCTCTAATACACATGCAGCCTAGTTATTAAGTAAGTACTATAAACAATAGCCTAGGCAAACAGTTAAAACCAACTATAAATTTTCTCTCTTGAGATTGTCATATTTTCAAAATGGAAAACAAACACCCCTAAGTAGAATGTAGTTCACAATCTGAAGAATGGATTAATTAAAAAGTATGAGAGTACATAGTATACTCAGACAAAATAATTGCTAAAACTGTGAGTGGGGCAGGAAAATGGATCATGGGGTAAGGTGTCTGATGAGCAGGTCTAAAGACCTGAGTTCCATCCTGAGGACCCAGTGTGGAAGGAAAAAGAAGAGCCAACTCCCAAAAGCTGTTCACTGACTTCCACTTATGTGCATTAGCATGTTGAGTATAAGCACACAAATACTATCTGCATAATAATGCAAAGTGTGTCCACACATATATACACAATTATACAAATGATGTAAAAAGAACAAAATTAATGTATATATTAAGTAGGTAATATTTCAAAAGTAATAAAATAGATTGGTGGAAAACTGAGATTCTCTATCCATTGAAACAGAAAATTATTATGTTCCACTCAACTCTTCACTCCATCTTTGCCCAGAACTCTAAATATTTAGTGTACTACTTTTATATATGAGCTAAAGATTAACAGAGGCAAATATTTTTAGAACTTTGTGTACCGAGAATTTAAAGATGTAACTAGATTAGCTATAATTTTTCTTTCTTAAAAATGCAAGATCTTACATTTCCTACAGTCCCAATACTGGTGGCATGGCAATACAGGAAAGAAACTATGAAAAGACAGCTATCTAAGAGGACTATATCAAAGAAAAACCCAGTCAAGAAAATTACTAAAAATCATTAATGACAGCAAATAATTGTGTTATCTCAGTCAAAACTACTAGTTCCCTTCATCCCTCTTCCCAGCTCACTGTGACACAAATTTCAATACAAGGCTCTATAGGAGAGCTCCCTTCCTTGTGGCTCTGTGTGGAGGTATCATTTTTTAGGAGCTGAAGGACATCAGCAACTCTCACTGGGCAGAATATTTATACAGTAGTTATCATATTGTTTTACATTTCTGCTATCTGCTTACTATTGTCTTCTAAACAAATGAGCACAAAGATTTTGTATCCACTAACTCTGAAAATGTAATAAATTGGAAAATGGGATGAGTTTAACAATACTTCAAAAGTAGTCCTATAAATTAGTGATTACCAATAAAGATAATTTAATGAAGGGGGGGAGGGGAACGTGCTAACCATACAGAGATCATGAACCAAAGGAAAGATCACCTACCACAAACCAAAGATCTTAACTATATTTCGACAACTAATAGCTTCTACACTACAATTTTGTGTATTTCAAGGCTTAACTTAATTCCAAAGCTGAATTCTTAATGATCCTATACTTAGCTGGAACAAAAAAATTAATCTATCATTTTAAAAGGAAACTCTCCATTTGAAAGCTAAAACCAGAGTGGAGACATAGAATACCATGGCTTGAGGTTACTTCTAGCCTAACAAGAAGTTCCTACTGCAACTAAAATAAATAAATACTAAACTAATACTAATACTAGGCACATGGCTGATTTATTTTAAGAACATCAGCCCTTCTAATAAATTAACAAGATACTTTATTTCATAGACAATAATTATTCCAAATTACTCCTATAAACATCTGCCAAAATTCTCTTTATTAATGGCTCCATTATAAAAGAACTTTAATAAATGATTATCTTCTTTAACTTTCTACATATTTCTAAATCCAAACAGCAGAAACTTATTTTTTTCCAACACTCAAAACTGGAAATGAAGGAAAAAGAAACAAAAATGTGGTCTCATGAAATTAGAATCTGTTGTTAGCAAATCCCTGAGTCTCTCCAGGGCAGCAGCTTACCTTGACGTTTGACTTTTTTGAGAAATTCACTACTACTCCCCAGCCAAAATCATCACCTTCATTTTTCACCTGAGAATAAAACAAGCAGACAAAACTCATATTTATATCCAAAATGCAATTGGAGCCTTCTATATCTATATTAAGGCTACTAAGACTTTAAAATTTCCCAATGTGTTTAAAAGATCACAAGGCAGTGAATTAATTTTACAGTAAAACAAAAGCAAAACAAGAAACAACCAAAACTAGATTTCATTGGTTCCCAGGAATCTCTCAAGTGGCAAACATGCCAAACAGAACACTATTTGTTCTGAGAATATTAAGAATTGTATATCTACTGATTTAAGACTTAAAACTGGCTCATTTTTAGATAGCATTTCAAAATTAAAAAGCTGAGATGTATTGACTAAAAGCCTTCATGTAAACTCCTAAGTAGGACAATGTGAAATGGGTGAAATGACGGATCCTGATCACTTCCTGTAGCAGGAAGCACTTTACCAACATAAGCAAGTCTTTAACATACTGTAATAGACAAATATTTGATACAGAATCATGGCATACCTTTACCAAACGACCTGGTTGTAGAAAGGGTAAGCAGTATTTTGGTTTATGAATATATTCTTCAATCTCTTTTCCCAGCTTGGCAAGTTGCTGTCTAATCTTGTAATAGATGACCACATTTTCTTCATTGGGAATTACTATTTTATTATACTGTTCTTCTGAGTTCTTTACCTCTATAAATAAAGCACAGGTCACAATGTTATCAAAACTATGACATACCTCACATAAATTAAATCCAAGACAATTTATCTACTCTGAATCTATAGACCCAAGGCAGTTACTGAAGTGGCAGGAGGACTGTGTCTCATTGTGCTTACTATGGTTCTGCTCCCAACTGCCCTTTGTCTAGTGTGAGCTCCTTTCCTACATATAGCACCCCATTATGCTATCAGTCTAGTGTTAACCATTGTTTCTATGGTAAAATGCACATCGTACATTTGTCACCATTATAGAGTTCCAGAATTTTATATTAACATAAACATTTACAGATCATGGATGTGCGACCACATTTACTCTTCAGCTATTTGTCCATGGTGTTATCACAAAGATTCATGAAAAGCCTTGTTTGAACATGTTTTAACTCAGCTATGAGTGGAGTTGCTGGGTCATGTGGCAATTCTCCATTAAAGGTAAAGAACTTCATGTGGATACCGGGAATTGAACTAAGGACCTCTGGAAGAGCAGTCAGCGCTCCCAACCACTGAGCCATCTCTCCAGCCCTGTTAAAGAACTTTTTAACAATTTTCTAGAGTAACATACCATTTTGTTGTTTACCTTTTGTTAAAAAAAAAAATAGTTTTGAATTGTACTTCTTAGCAATGATACTCAACATCCTATTAATGTACCTTGGCCATTTGTATATTTTGAAGACCTGGGAAATGACCCAGGGCCTTGCACATGCCCAGCCCATTTGTCCATTTTAAACTGAATTGCCTTTTGTTAAGTTCTAAGAGTTCATTACACATTCCAGATCTAATTTTTTTATTAGACAGAGTATTTGCAAATATTTATCCTGCTTCTACCTACTCCATAGTTTCAAAAACAAGTTTTTACTTTTGTTGAAATCTAATTTATTCATATAGGTATTTGTTCATATTTTCGGTATCATAGCTAAGAAATCATTGGCAAATGTGAAGAGATCTGTGCCTCTGCTGTCTATGCTGAGTTTTCTAGTGTGACTTTATTGTGGACTTTTCTTTTCCTTCCGTTCCCTTTCTCTCTCTCTCTCTTTCTTTTGTTGTTTTTTCGACACAGAGTTTCTCTGTGTAGCCCTGGCTGTCCTGAACTCAAGAGATCCACCTGCCTCTGCCTCCCGAGTGGACAGCTGCCCCACCACCACCCAGTTCCCTCCCCCTCACCCCACACACTTTGGATTAATATTGCACTTCTATTTAACCCATGTGCTTCATGATTTTGAGAATTAAAGAAAAGGAAAAGATAAACTTCAGTATGTAAACCACACATCTTTCCTAGAGACATAAGGATAGATGTTCCTAGCTGACAGTGTACCATGGTAATCAGGAAGGATGCTGCAGCTGCATTACAGTCATCTTATTATCTTAACGCTTATGTAGACTATTCATTCCTTACGACTATTGAGCTTTTGTATTCCTGGTCACTTTTAAATGAACCATTTCACTACTTACAGAAACTGAATTTAATTCACTAACAACTAGCACACATGATAGAAGTAAATTATCAGAAAAAACAAGCAACAGTTTTTAGAAGGGAACAGAGAGATAGGTCAGTGGCTAAGTGTATGCAAACATGAAGGCTTCAGTTGAAATCTCAGGTACCTAGAGCAGGCACTTCTGTAACTCCAGTGTTACGGGTGGATCCTGGGGGCTGGTTGGTCAGTCAGGTTAGCTTAAACAGAAAATCTTGTTTGAAAAATAAGGTAGAGACAGAAAGATGACTCAGCAAATAAAGATATGTGCTACTAATTCTGATGTACCCCACTTCAATTCCCTACATGGTGGATCCACATAATAAGGGTAAAAATTGACTCCTGAAAGTTGTCCTCTGACTTCCAGATGTATGCCAGGACATGTGTGGCCTATTCCCAAAATAAAGCAATGAAGAAAGAAATGAAAAAATCATGGAAGGCTAAGGAGACAGCTCCACGCATAAGAACGCGTGCTCTACAAGCATAATGATCTAGCATCCACATAAACAGCTAGGTACGGCCACTCATGCCTGTAACCCATCCATAGGAGAAAGAAACAGGAAGATCACTAGGGCATGGTGGCCACCAGCATAGCAAAAAAATAGTATTCCAGGTTCAATGAGAGACCATCTCAAGGTAATGAGGCAAAGTGCTAAGAGGAGGATCCCTGATGCCCACTGCTGGCCTCCACATACGTACATATGGCCAAACAGATGCACACACCAAAAAACAAGAAGAGTGTGGAACACAGAGAAAAATACTCAGTGCAAAGTTCCAGCTTCCACATGCATGTACCCATACATTTACCTCATACCTACAAAATTAAATAAATCTACAGAAGGCTACTAAGACAAACAGAAGTCATTAAAATGTTTTATAAAAGTAAAATCTAAGAAAACAAGATGCAAAAACTATAAAGCAGTAGCTGTGGTTGTACAGCTGTCTCTGTGTATATTAAGAATTAAATATTTTGAAACTGCTCAATTAGAACCCAAATTAGAGCACTGTATTTTCTTAATGATTCACAAGGTTACAGCATTCTTTGTGTGTACATACATACGATGTGTGCATGTGTTTCAAAGTCAGAGGCAGACGTTGTCTTCCTCTATCGCCCTCCATTTTATTTTGTCGGAACTGTCTACACTTATTTTGAATGTTCCCGTCTATAAAGGCCAGACTACAGTTCTATGTTCTTTAACTTAATGGCCAAGATTTGCTTTATTAGACAAAAATCAAAAACAAACAAAAAACAGTGATCAAACCACCAATAAGGCAGTCACTGTGTTGCTGAGTCTAGTTAAGGAAAGGAAACGTTATACTTACTTTCTACAACTCCTGGAATTGCTCTATAATGCTGAAACTGGTAGAAGGATTTTTCGAGCATGTACTCGGGATTAATTTCTTCTACTCTTAATAAGTTCAAAACCATGTTATAGGTCAGATGGAAAGCACTATTCAGAGGATCAGCTGACCCCTAAAAGAAAAAGCATGACAATTTTGCACATTTCTAAAATAAATTACAAGACTTTTAACATGCTTAATAATTTACCTATACTAACAAATACAGGGATGTGCAAATTTTTTTCTTTGAAGCAAAGTGATAAAATGGTTAATATCTTTAAAAGTATAGCGTGAATAAAATCCCATACGTTGTGGTGCATGCTTTTAATCCCAGCACTAGGGAGGCAGAGGCAGGAAGCTCTCTGAGTTCAAGGTCAGCCTGTTCTACAGAGGTCCATGACAGTCAAGACTACACAGAGAAACCCTGTCTACAAAACAAAACAACAAAAATCAGTAAGGATATAGTGGTTCAAAGACCACAGAACACGCTTAGAGTCATTACTGTAGAGAGTAACTTGTGTCTACATGGATGTGCACCTGTCAATAATAAATCTGATGGCCTATAGCTTAGGCAGGAAATAGGTGGGACATCCAGGAGGCAGAAAGGATTATGGGAGAGTGCAAGGTGAAAAATTCACTAGGGAAGACGTGACAAGACAGATGCATGGTACCTGAGCACAGGTAACCAGCCATGTGATAGAATGTAGATTAGAATAAATGAGCTATTTTAAGTTATGATCTAGTGTGAGAAGAGCCTAGCTATACGGTCAAGGTATTTGTAAATATATTTCAGTCTGATTCTTATTTCTGAGAGCGCAGGGCTAAGAGGAAGAACCAGACCTAACTTTTACAGGTCACTGACTGGCATTCCTAGAATCCTGGAGGGAAGAACAGCCTCTGACCTTAAGCAGTTGCTTTCCAACGGTTGGGCTCATCTTCTCATCTACCATAAGGATCACAATTCCTCTGTCGTCCATCCCTCTCCTTCCAGCACGACCAGACATCTGGATGTACTCACCTGAGGAAATCTGAATACAACATTGTCAAGTTTAGGAGAAAATCTGGATATAATAAAATCAGGATAGATCAGGATATAAAAAAAAATCCTGATATTTTCTCCTATTATAGAATTTACAAATAATGTATACATTTCAAGATATCATTTAAAACATGAACTTTTGGGAAACAAAGATAAAAAGCCTGTGAGAATCTTATGAAACTTAAAGTTTAGTTCTCAACTGACTTAACTCTGCATTAAACCAACAAATGTCAACTCTTGATAGCTAGTTAACCAGTTACCAGGAAATACCAGCTAAATTTAAGGTATACAAAATACCTTTCAGCTAGACATTATGAAAAAAAAAATCAAAATTTAAGAATGCTAACAACAAAGCAAATTTAACAACTGTAACTTATTTAGCCACAATAGTTTTTAACCTTCAAAATTAAATTAACATGAAACTGGCCTTTGCTAGAGAAAAGTACAACTCTTGGTAGGCTGCTCTAGGGCCTAGTAGATTCATTGTCAATAAGACTAATCTAGTGGAGAAACAGTCATGTACCCTAGTTTGTCCAACAGAGGCAGGTGCAGAAGCATCTTAAATGTGGCAGCACCAAACTACCTGAACAAGTTGCCATCATTTCTACATGTGCCTGTGCACTTTTCCCTCTAAAGGAAGCCCAGGTGTTTGCTGTGTTTTTTTTTTTTTTTTTTTTTTTTTTTTTTTTTGACTGAGGAAGAGTTAAGAAGCACTGTTATAAGAAAACACACTACTGATAGCCTAGGGATAAGGAAGATACCAGAAAAACAACAACAAAAAGACTATAGATAATATCAGGAAATTTTAAAAAGTAGCCTAATAAAATTGGAGCAGACTCTAAAAGGATTATATTGTAGTACATCTTTAAGAAATTCTTTTCAACTGTGTGCTGGGGCTACTAGGATGAGGGCTTGCTTGGCATGTACAAAGCTGTAGAAAGAAATCAGTAAGGACTATCAAAAAGTTACTAAAGCAAGCAAACATAGCTACAGAACCACATCCAGATGACGTAACTAATGAGTTTCAAGGTCTACATGTAGAACTACTGGCTCAGAAAGGTTCTGCAACATCACCATACTGCTAAGTTCAAGGGCTTCAATCTCTAGTTTTTGTACATAAAGGATTTGGTAGTTACCCTCGGGAAAACAGGTCTTTAGGGAAAGTGTTTAGGGAGAAGACAAGGTAAATATTTTAGGACAAGAATTTGGGTCTTGCCGGGCGGTGGTGGCGCATGCCTTTAATCTCAGCACTTGGGAGGCAGAGGCAGGTGGATTTCTGAGTTCAAGGCCAGCCTGGTCTACAGAGTGAGTTCCAGGACGGCCAGGGCTACACAGAGAAACCCTGTCTCGAAAAAAACAAAAAAGAATTTGGGTCTTACTGGGCAGTACTGAGGATCACATCTAGACGCACTGCTGAATGGCGGTTTGAAAGCACTGGTTCTCTACTTCCTAATGCTGGGACTCTTTAATACAGCTCCTCATGTTGTGGTGACCAACCATAAATTTATTTTGTTACTTCATAACTATAATTTTGCTACTGTTATGATTCATAATAAAAATATCTGTATTTTCAGATGGTTTTAGGTGATCCCCATGAAAAAGGTCTTGACCCAAGGTAGAGAACCTCTCTTTTAAAGCATGTCACTGGAAACTTACTATTTCTTCAAAGATTTCATAAATTTATAGGTATGGATGACAGTATTCAGAAATGACAAGGGAGAAATCCATCTGATTGTGGTTCAAGTTTGTAGGTATAAGATGATATTCCCTTGTGTGTGCGTGTGTGTTATTGTGGTACATATACTGGCTTAACACTATTGTTAATTCTTGGAAGAATTACAGTTTGCAATTACTACTGGCATGTAAGTGTTTTCAAAATAAAGGTAATTTGCTAATGGAAAAAAATTATGTTTTGCCCTTAAATTTACCATCATTACTTTTTAGGAGTTTGATATTATTGTAGGAAACTTCACTAAACTGAAAAAAGAAATCACTAATTTTGAGAGAAAAGTTTAGTTAAAGAGCTATCTATTTTTTTTCAAATGGCAGACAGTGAATCTTGGGATCAGCCTATGCTCACACTACAGTGTTGGTCACTTCCTTCTCAAGCCCACCCCATGCTCCACAGCCTGCCTGACAATACTCCCCACTGTCGCCTACTCTAAGGACTGTCTTCTCTTTTAAGACTTCTGCACGGACTTCTGTTCTTTAAAATGAAAAGGCTTATGCACTTGTCTGTGCGTTTTACCTGCACTTATGTCTGTGCACCATCGTATGTAATACAGTGCCCACACAAGTTAGGAGGTGGAGTCACAGACAGATGCTTGCTCGCTCGCTCACTCACTCGCTCACTCAACTGTGTGGGTGCTGAGGATTGAACAGCGGCAGTACTCTTAACTGCTGAACCATCTCTCCAGCCAGGCCTGTCGTCTGTTCTTATGCTGTACCTTTCCTACAGTACTTCATAGAACAGACAGACATCAAGCTGGAATTACTTTTGTGTTTGAGGCAGGGTCTCCCAATGTAGCCCTATATAGCCTAGAGCTCATTGATACAGACTAGATTTTCAGATTAGGGAAACTCCACTTACATTTGAAGCTCTTAATTCTCAATGATATGAGTCAAAGTCATAATGTGAGAGAAAATAAAGATTAGTTATTATTTTAAAATATAAATAATTACTTACCCATCTAAAGTCCTTTCCATCATATTTACGGGCATTTGTAAATAAAACAGTTCTAGCTGGCATGTTAATTCCCATAGCAAAAGTCTCTGTGGCAAATAAGGCCTAAGTAAACAAGCAATTATATAATTAACTAACGATTTTAAGGTAATAAAGTGTAAATAAAAATAGCATTAATTTTTAAACTAGTTCTTTAATGAGGTTCTATAAAAATAAGATGAATTCTGGATTTATTACAGTATTTTATAAATATAACTATTAAGTAATATTTTTCTTATATATTTCTTTGTATTTATTAATTCAGGGAAATTAGCCGTTTTTACATCCCAGTCCAGGCAAATGGAGAGAACACATCTGGACTACTGAACAAGGATGAGGCAACAGAGTATCTGTCTTTTTCACTGATAATGAACCAGTTCTGAAGATCATTTCACAATTAGGTTCCAGGGAATAGACTCAGTGAAAATTGAATTCTAAAATTCTAAGACTTTATCAACAAAAACAGTTGGTTTAGGCATAAAAAGTTATATGCCAATAAAGTATTAAATAGAGGCTGGAGAGGTGGCTCAGTGGTTAAGAGCACTGACTGCTCTTCCAGAGGTCCTGAGTTCAATTCCCAGCAACCACATGGTGGCTCACAACCATCTGTAATGGAATCCGATGCCCTCTTCCGGTGTGTCTGAAGACAGCTACAGTGTACTCATATAAATAAATAAACCTTAAAAAAAAAGGATTAATATATCATCAATAGAAAAGGTGAAACAGGCGGTGGTGGCACCTTAATCCACACTGAACAGAGCACGATTCTGAGTCACCTGGTCTACAGTATCCAGACGCCGGTAAGAAAACGTCTCAAAAAACAAAAAAAAAAAAAAGGTAAACCTATCATCAAAGAACAAGTAAAAGTGAACATACACATGCAGAATAATGTTTTGCTTGCCAAAAAGTCACATAATATTTGAATGTATGCTAGTGAACTTTCTAGGAAATAATGGGGCAAGATGAACTTTTACTTTATATTACAACTACTTTTCTTGAATTCAACAACCTGCAATAATCACTCATATCTTGAATTTGGTCCTATAATCATTAAGCTTAGGAAAATTTATCATCTATACAGAACATCAACAAGGACTTACTAGGATCTGGGTGTAAATACTGACTAACACATCATTAAAGTACTGAAAGTTTTTCTTTTAAATATTCTTCCTAAGGCTGAGGCCTCTTAGGATAAAAACAGGGAAATGATGTGCTCTGAAGCTGTTTCTCATTTCTAAGTATAGGCATCAGTCAGTTTTAAAAAAAAATGATCAAAGTAGACTCCTAGCCTAGAACAGTCCCCTTCCTAAGTATAACAAATAATTCTTATCTAAAGTTACACTTTTAACCACGGATGTAGGAAGACCAGTTATCCAGTCAACTCCATGTCTACTATTTAAATAGCACATTCTATAAAACTATCCTATAGTCAGGGGATATCACTTACATAAGACACTAAATCACAGAATCTTCTACTTACCCTCCCAAGTTATAACATTGATATGCCATTATATGAGGTCAAGTTCATTACCTAAAGTACTCCATGCAACCTTCCTAAGGCATTTTGTACAAAAAACAAGACAATACCTTTATCAATCCTTCAGAAAAGAGAATTTCTATAGTTTCCTTCAAAATAGGAAGTAAGCCACCATGGTGAATACCAATCCCCCGTTTCAAAAGTGGAAGAACATGTTCAACCTGAAATTTTAGAATAATGTCTATGTTATAAGGAAAAAAGAATGAAAAATGTTAAACCTGAAAAAACATGTAACTAAATAAGAAAACATTTGCATTGAAGTAAATCATTCTTAAAAACCTCTTAGAATAAAAGCAAAATCCAACCTATATTCTTACATATTAAATTGAAACACAATGTGGCCTTGCTTTAATTTTAACATGGTAACCATTTTTAAATAAATATATTTTGCTGCCTCTAAGTTTTAAACATAACTTTACCTCCTACACAAAAGTCTGAGCTGTGACAGCAGAGACTATCTGTAAATTAGCATGGAGATTCGAACTTACACTCAGCACTGCAGAGGACAGCAAGCCCGTATCGCTTAATAAACTCAAAAGATCCTGGCAGTTAAACTCTAGCCACAGAACATTAAACTGTAAAATGTACTTCCTTTAAAATCAAAAGACTAACTGTAGAGTGCATCCTCATTACTGCTGCCCACTCCACACCGTAATGTTAGGATAAAATGCATGAAGTCATTATGCAGCAGCCATTGAATACCCACCATTCACCTGGAAGGGAAAAGTATTTTAAACTTTTCTAAGATCAGACACCATTTTAAAATGTCAAGAAACATGCTGCTGCAGCCTAGGGTGAGCTAAACCCTCTACAAACCAAGTATTCACCTGTAGAACACAGTGTGACCTCCACATTTCCTCTTGCTCCAATCTAACAACTTTCACACACTACCTTCGTTAACAGTATTGTACTCTGGATGCATAGTAAAATCATATGGAGAGGGTTTAAAAGATTCTTCCAACTAAGATGAAAATTAGACCAATAAAGTCAAAACCCCTGGGAGTGGCACCCAAGTACTAGCATACTTTAGATGCCCAGTCAGTTCCAACAGTGAAAGGAAAATTATGAACGACATTAAAGCAAAGGAAATGTTTAATTTCTGAAGAACAGATTGGTTTTCATTAGGTACATTCTCTTGTTCAGTACTCATATAAACTGAGAAATTTAATGACTTAAAATCAACGCTAAAATTTTTGTTATACAGGAATATAAAAAGTAGTTTCTAGACTATGCTATATATGCTCTTAAAGAAAAATTCCTTCAAACAGCAAATCTTACTTGGCACCTTTTCAATGATTTAAAACATATATGAAGGTATTGTTTGAGTACATAGGCCAACATATGTTGCCAAAATGCAATAAAATGAATGAGCTAATATCTGCTACCTGCTAAAATCCTTACTTACTGGCAGTAACTCACCTGAGGGAGCTTTTTATCTTCATCGGACAAGCAGTCAATTGCATTATTGAAAACTTCTTCAACCATCTTCTTTTCTTCATCTATGAGAAAAAATTCAATGGCACATAAATATTAAAATCAGTCAGTGGTACTTAAACTGCACTCACTAAAAAGAATAAGACTATAAAAAACTGTGGCCCTCTCTGCTCCAATCCATCAGCCGAACTGTCAGTCCACGGGGGCAAAGGGGACAGAGACTACAGGGGGAGGGCATGCAGAAGCCATGTGAGTCTGTATGGTGAATGACAACACTGGACCATTGCAGGGAAGCAGATCAACTTTACCTGCGCTTATATAATCCAAGGCTTATATAATTTGGTGGGACTGGGAGTAGGAACATCCAGGATGGGCAAAGGTCATTGGCTAAAGGGTCAGGATACTGAAATGCCTGATTAGCATTGAGAAGCACTTCAGGAATCCCAGGTGCTAGCTGAATGGGTACTTACTGGGAGAAAGTTGAAGTTGTTATCTAACTAAGGCTTCACGATAGTGTGCAGGTAGATGCACCTGCTGTGTGTGTGTGTGTTGTGTGTTGTGTGTCTGGGGGAGTTGAATTCCCCAGACAAGATCAGAGAAGGGAAGCCCTGCCATTGAAGGGAGTCCTCCATTATGTGCTGAGCTCAGAAGGCTATCCAGTCAGTTGTAGACTTTGACCTTAATTAGCAGAGTTTCGCCACAAAAATCAAAGAATCAGTATTTTTTTAAGCAACCCTACATAATACAATTTATTGTCCTTGAAACATCTAGCAGCCTTAATCCATGAAAACATTAATAAAATCAGTAACAAAATTAAAAGGTTGAGGCAGGACTGTTACCATGAATTCCAGGCCAGCTAGGGCTACAATAACAATAATTATACTAAAGTGACTGAGGGGAACACTCAATTCTAACATCTGCAGGTTCTTACTAACCTGCTACTGCTCTGAGGTAATGGAGGCTTAGTGCAGTAAAGCACTGCACTTAACTGTAGAGTAACAATCCCAAAGCCCATATTGTTTGTGACTTTCTTTACTGTGTCAACCAAATAACAGATTCTCAAAAACTATTCGATATATTAATCAATATATAACCCTGAGTCCTTAAGAATACTCACAACTGGTAATTATAATACTAAAAGTTGTAAGTAAAGCATTTTTCCTGTCATCTCATTTTTACCCATGGACATAAAGACAATATACTAAGTTTTCATCTTGCTCTGAGACAATGTCTCCTCCGATGTTGCCCCAGCTGCCCTCACATCAGGTCCTACTGCTTCAGCCTCCCTTGTGCTACGATTACAGTTCTGCGTTTCCACCCCTGGGTACAGCTAAAATTAATTTTATATTACTCAACACTTATTATTTGGATTACACATACAATAGGTAAAAATGAATAACTACTGAGCTGGTAGTCTGGGCTTGGTTATGCTACTACCCAGCTGTATAACTAAGTGAGATACATTTACAGTAAACATACATTTGCTGCATGTTTTATTTGAGAAATTCAGCATACTTGAGGGTGGGTTTAGATTACTGCAAAAATAAAGCAGTACTTTTAATAAATTATCTTAACCAAGAGGCCCACTCTTATTGCCCACCATACACCAGGCCCAAGTAGAGATGGAGGGCGAAGAAACTGAGAGAACATTATAAAGATTTTGCAAAGATGCTGAGTACAAACGATTATGATTATAAGCAAACTGCATATGCTACTAATACACAGCAGATACATTACCAAAAATTTTAAACTAATGAAGATATACCATTAAAATCATGTGGAAATTATTAGTACCTGTGTTGAAATCTAATTTAGTCATCTGAAGAGCATATGCTTCACAGTCCTTCTTACTAAAACTGAAGATAATTACAGGTTGAAAATTTCTTTCCATAATCATCTTCACAATCTTGAACACATTTGATGGACCTAAAAAGGGTAAGTAAATCACACCCTAAATTAACTCAAAATGGAGAACAGACTTAAATAAAACTGTAAAATGAAATGTAAAAGAATCCTACAATAAGATACAAGATGGAGACCTTCGAAGCGCTGTTAGCTCTGACATTCAGGGTAGAAGCATTATGACAGAGTACAGCTAGATTTAGATGTCACCAGCATGAAGAACTCTGCTTTTAACAGACATGAGCAGTAAGTGAAAAAAACCAACCCTAGTTTACTACAATATGGGAAAAACCCTCAAGTGATCTCTTTGATATAGGTCTACCTGGAATGGAAGAAGTTTTAAAATTCAACAAAGACAATTCAATTTACAGTAAGACAATGGAAGTGCTAAAGAAATGGCTCAGCAGTTAAGAGTCCTAGTTAGTCATGAGGCCCAGAGATGGAATTACAGCACTCATGACAAGTGGCTCACAAACCAACTGCAGCTCCAAGGGACCCATGCACTTTTCTGGCTTCCAAAGGCACAGATACATACAGATAAACACACATGTAAGATAAATTTTAAAACAAATTTAAAAAAAATTTTTAAGTAGACAAAGGATTATAATGATGCCATAAGTACGTCGTAAGAGGTTTAACATCAGCGACCACAGGGAGACACGGATGAGAAGCACACAGAAACACTACTTTACTTTAAGATTCTAATCAAATAGACACAACTAAGTACCATTCTAGAGGTGGAGGAAAATGGTACTCAAAAAACCTCCTCAGAGGAATACATGAAAAATGCCATTAGTGTATGTGGCAGTAATTGAAAGGTTAAATTTCCCATGACTCATCAATTCTCCTAGGTACATACCCAGAATAAAAGAAAACACCTATTTCTACAAAAACTTGTAGTACAAGCAAAATGTTTATAGCACTATTATGCATAATCTATAAAACAATAGAAACAACTGCATATCTTCTCAAATACTATTTATTCTCATGACACAATATTATTTGATAGCATACACTCAGAGTGAAATACTGACACATAGCATAATTGTATTAATCTCACATCATCCAAAGGAGTCAGCCACTGGTTCTATTTTTATGAGATATCCAGAAAAGTCAAATCCATGGAGGCAGAAAAAAGAGACTACTTTAAAAGATTAGCTAAATCTGTGGCTAAATCAGGAGGAAATGATGAGGAATGACTGCTAAGGCATGTGGCCTGGGGAGAGAGGAGTCACAGGAAATTTCCTTAGAATTGGGTAGTAGGAACGGTTGCAAGTTCTAGGAATCTACTAGAAATTATATTGCATTTTAAAATAATGAATTTCATGGTATGGAAATTATATGGAAACTTAAAGCTGACTGTGGCAGTAATTGTGCAATCATGTGAATATACCTGAGTCCACTAATTACTCACTTTATGTAGGTAAACTGTAAACTCCTTATTTACAGATAATTAGTGGGAAATTTAATTACATTTAAATTAATGCCATGTAAGAAAAACATATAGCCCTTTATTCATCAAATTTGTCATATATCACCTATATCTTTACAAAACTTCCTCAAAAAAACATCAAATAAAAATCAAAGAGTAATTCAGATATTCAAACAGGTAAACTTCTGTCTAAAAGCTAAGTTCCAAGTTACCTTTTGTTCCTCCTTTCCGTCCCTTCTGGTCTCCTTTGGCCAAATCCCCTGCATCCCGAAGTACTTGCATTGCAGTGTTAAAATTGTCTTCTCTGAAGTCACCCTAGAATCATATTTTTTGCTATGTAACTTTGCAAATAGCTAATTAAGGCTAGAGAAACGATTCAGTGGTTAAAAGTATGTATGCTCGTACAGAGGGCCTGGGTTCAGTTCTAGGAACACATACTGACTCACAAATATTTAATCATAATTTAAACATTTCTTAAACAAAGTTTCTCCAAAGAACAAAAAAAAATTTTTTTGTATATGAGTACACTGTCTGTCCTCAGACACACAAGAGAGCAATGGATTCCATTACAGATGGTGCTGTAATTACAAGTGGTTGCTTGTGATTACAAGTGGTTGCTGGAACTGAAGTCAGGACCTCTGTGGAAGAGCAGTCAGTGCTCAGCCACTAAGCCATCTCTCTAGCCCCAAAGAACAAACTTTAATGCAATAAGAATTTTAACTAAAGGCCACTTAAGTGATTTGTGATAACAAAATCTGTTAAAACAGAACTGAAACTGGGAACAAGACAAATTATCTGGCATATCAGAGCCCTTGTTCTCCAGGCATTTCAAGTACTGCGAATGGAAGAAAGTAAATTCATGTGTAACATAAGAGTCTCGAATATAATTTGTTTCTAAATTGTCATCTTACTAAGTTGACCTCAAACTCCTGGGAACAAGTAACTTATCTGAGCTTCTCCAGAGCCAAGACTTCAGGCGACCACTATCACGGCATCATCAGATACTATTTAAATAATTATTCTTAAAGGGACCAGGGAGAGAGAGAAAAAAAAAAAAAAACAGAGAGAGAGAGCGCAAGAGAGGGACAGATAATGTGTGTGTTTGTAGAAGGTGGTTAATATTTTTCTTCAGTTCAAAATAGGGAAAAGCAACATATAAAAGATGACATTACACAGACATGTGAGTTATTCTCTTACATTTTCATCAACCACAAGGTGAAGGCCATCTCCCCCTGCTGGAAATATGTAGTGTTGCAATGGAGTAGGTCGATAATCAGTATAAATTACATGACAGGGCTGTAAAAAGAAAGAATTAGAAAGAAGTGTATTTCAAGGCAAACTGTATATTTGATCTACTCAACAAAAAAATAAAATTTGAGAAAATAAAATTGGCTTAAATATTTAACAAGAATTTAACACTTTCAAACAACTTTAAAAGCTAGGCAAGTGAAAAATGGGGGAAAAAACAGATCTACTAATTCATACCACGATCTGATTCTTAATTTACCAGTTCCCTAATTAAGGCCAAGAATATGACCTGAACTCCAATTACCCATTATCTCATCCTAGAGGACTGTAAATACAGACACTGTGTCTTGCTACCGCGGGATAATGTGGTGAACAAGGCATCCCTGATATGTAAAAACAAAACAAAGCTCTTGTAGCACAGGGGTATTTAGAAGAGCAGAAATCTAGCTCCACCAGAAGATGCACTGAGCTCTGTCTTACAGAAGCAACAGAGGAGAATGAGCTGGGCATCTGGCACATGAAGCTCATGAGGGTAACTAAAACAAGGGCAAGAAATAGAACCAATATCCTGTCCAACACTCACAACAAGCATTTGTGGCATGCACAGTCTTACACTGACATCCAAGTGACAGTAGAAATGCAAAGGAAAAACAGTGAATACTTAAGTATGAATGTATTTTCATAAGAGTTAGCAAATCAAATCCTCAAGAGATGAGTAGGCTTCTCTGGTATTCCTTAGAAAACACTCTTCACTGTGTACTTGGTACTCACTGTCAGAGTAAATGTACATTATTTCCAAACTTGGTAGATCATCAGGATTAACTTGGCAACTTTTAGAAAATGAGATTTCAAAGCCCAACTTGTAGAGGCTTAGCTATGCTGGATTGGAGCTGGAACTCAGAAATGAACGTTTCTAGCTAGTCTACTCAGTTTGATAAGCGGCTTGGAAGTAGATTCACATTAAACTGCCTTCTTTATCCTTAAGAGCATAAGGAAAATCTCTAAGAACATGGCAAGCCAATCAGCAACAGTTTCAAATAATGAAGACATAAAAAGTGTATAAAAGTACCTGTTTATGTAGGTGGCAAATCCATTCAGCAAACTGTCGAGCATTTGGAATAGTAGCCGAAAGAAAGACATAGTGAACATTATCTGGAAGCAAAATAATAGTTTCTTCCCATACTACACCACGCTCTAAGAAACAAAAATATAGTTTGAATTTAGTGTTAGCTAAGTGATAGCATCTAAAATTATTTTCTTGTAAGCTTACTAATTAAATATGTAAACTACTTTACACAGCATATTTTTTTGGCCACAGAGCCATACTGAAACCTACTTCTGTTCACTACTCTATAGAGTAGATACAACAGTAAGCCACCACATGCAGAATGGACTCTGAAAAAGCAGTTCCATACTGTAGCCTTCTGATTAACAAACAGGAAGCCCAGTACCAAGGCAGCTGACAGTATTTCCACTTCACTTGGAGAAGCAGAGGTTAATGATGTCTAGGACACTACAGCAAAACATCTACAAGTTATGCTATTACTATTCCACATGGATGACTTCTGGAAATGAAAGATGGGTTTGGTGAACAGCAGATTCAAAATAGGTGTAGCTCTCTTAAAATGTCCTATCCTATCTTTAATTAAGAAACACTAACTACATCTCTAAATTAATAAGATTCATTACTTGTTTTCATAATATATACTTTAATAGCTTTTATCAATGACTTGAAAATACTTAGTTGGGGTTTTTTATACAGTTTCAAAGTTTTGAATATAGTTTCAAAAAATTCTGTTTCATGTTATTTCTTTCTCTTTGCATCTGAGTATTTATTTTAATAATCAACTTTTTCTTTGAACTTTCATGATATTAAGTCTAACTTCTTTTAATCACATTTAAGTTCAATTAACACAAGATTTGAGTAAGATTATTTGTAGTACTCAGTGTTGTTTGCGTTTGTGTGCATGCATGTGCCATGGCAATTGTTCGGAGGTTAGAAGACAACTTTAAGAATCAGTTGTCGGGGGCTGGAGAGATGGCTCAGCGGTTGAGAGCACTGACTGCTCTTCCAGGGGTCCTGAGTTCAGTTCCCAGCAACCACATGGTGGCTCACAACCATCTGTAATGGGATCTGATGCCCTCTTCTGGCATGCAGGTGTACATAGAGCACTCATATACAAAAAATAAATCTTAAAAAAAAAAAAAAAAGAATCAGTTGTCTAATCCTGGTATTTGGATCCCGGGAATGAACTCTAAGATAAGAGCCCTAACCCACTAGCTGGCCCAGCACTTATGGTTTTTAAAGCAAATAGAAAATATGCTCAGAAGTATCTGTAGGAATTTGGCAAAGGTAAAAGTGTTGATGTTTTCTTACACTATTTTTTTATCATGAATACACAGATCAGCAGTTATCAACCTGTGGGTCACGACCCCTTTGGGGTTGCATATGAGATATTTACATTATAATTTCTAATAGTAGCAAAATTATAGTTATGAAGTAGCATTGAAATGATATATGGTTGGGGTTTACCATATCAGGAACTCTATTAAAAGGTTTCAGCCATTAGGAAAGTTGAGAACCACTGATATAGACTAATTGAGTTTTTAAAATAAAAATTCAATCTTAGTTTAGGTGTGTACATATAAAACATTAGCTTTAAATGTTAAATTTCCTGGTATATCCAAAATTGCAACCCACATTTATTTTTGAAGAGATATTATTTAATGCAGTTTTGTTTTACTTGCTTATTTATTTAATACTTCCTTTTTTTTAAACAAATATACATTTATAGGTTTATAAAATTAAATTAACTTAAAAATGATTGTTACGTTTGTAAACCAGAAGGTCTATACATTCTTTCATATTAAATAATTACAGAGAGCCAGGCAGTGGTGGATCATGCCTCTAATCCTAGCAGACCCAGGCGATCTCTGTGAGTTTGAGGCCAGCCTGGTCTACAGAGGAAGTTTCAGGACAGTCAAGGATACACAGAGAAACTCTGTCTCAAAAAACCAAAGAAAAAAGTAATAGTAATAATAACATAATGATGATGATAATTACTGAACTTCTTATGTGGGGGAGGAGGGAAAGACCCTGCTATGTAGCCTAGACTACCATTTCTTCTATTTCTGCCTCCCCCATCTCCCTGTTTCAGTTTCCCAAGTGCTGGTTTTACAGGAATACACCACATCTAGCTTAGTGAGCTCCTTTAAAAGCAAGCTACTTTTTAAATTCATTTGCTTTACTTAACTGTGTATAACTTTACCCAATGAATACTACTACTTAAGGAACTAAACTTTAATTAAGTCATACTGGGAATATTTTATCAGGTTGTCCACAATTTGAATATGTAATAGATTACTAGAATTCCAGGCACATAAAAAATTGAAAATCAATCCAAAAATTCTTACTCAAAATTATTAATGGCATTTGTAACAAACATATGATATTTATCTCAACACTATCATGAAATATACCTGAATCTCTCATGTAATGAATTTCATCAAATATGACCCAAGCAACTTCTCGCATAACTTCAGAGCCTCTATACAGCATACTTCTCAAAATCTAAAAGGGGAACACAGATTTAGTAGGACTTTAAAATAACATCTAATAATTAGTCAAATACTAATTTTTTAACAAGGAATTTTTGATATGCCTATCTTTGAGTCCTCATTACATATAATCAGATATTCAGAAAATACTATACTCATTCCTATTCTTCTGTTTTGAAATAGGAAACCGTTCTGTGCGCATCTTTCCAAGGCTAACACTCTAGAACAGGAGAGGTACTTACTTACCAAGACACTGGATCTTTACAGTGTCCATGTTTCTGTCTCACAACGGATACACTGCAATAATCATTGTCTTTATTTATTTTTAAGAGTTAAAGAAAATCTTCAGGTGAAAGTTTTTAGAACAAATAAAAACTTAAACAGAACTCCAAAAAGTGACTCATCCCTTTTAGGAACTGTCCAAACTAGAAGCAAATTTATATACTATTGTAAATGAAAATGAAAAGATACTCTGTATAAAGTCCAGTTAAGGGCACTGTTGAGATAGCTTAGTGGGATCTAAGTTCAAGCCCCAAAATTAAATGCAGGGTGAAGGGAGAGAACTAACTCACAAAGTCCTCCTCTGGCTTTGACACACAGTTGGCACGTCTGTCTCCCCTATAGCATGCAGTTGAATACATACACACACAAACTATCTGTTTAAAGTATCATGGTCAGTAAAGATAATCACGCCCAAACCATGGTTACATGCAAAACTTAACAATGATTAGAAAAAGCTAAGTATAATAGTGAATATATTTTTTAAGTTGACTATTGCAATAGTCTTACTGTAGTAAATACCCAGGCACTAAAAGAGAAAAAAAAAGTCACATGAATCAAAGAGTCACTACTTGTATGATACTATGTATTCAAATCCATAAGAAAAAAAAATTAAGTATTTTTAAGTCATAGTAGTAATAATAAACTATTAAAATACTTTTTAAGGTATATTGTATTGGCAAGTAATAAATATTAACTTAGAGATATATTTAATGTTGCTAGGGCACTTTATGCCCTTTTCAAACAATTCTATTCACAAACATTTATTACATTTTATCTGAAAAACAAAACGAAACCAAGATATAACTCATCCAGTGTTTAACTAGATATACACTGAGTAAACTAAAAAGAAGTTTATATGAGGCACAAAATAAATTACCTCTGTAGTCATAACCAGACAAGATGCTGTGGGATTAATAGTAACATCTCCAGTCATCAGTCCGACATCTTGAAACTCTTCATACATTTCACGGTATTTCTGATTACTTAGAGCCTTAATTGGGCTGGTAAATATTACACGCTGTTTTTCTCTTAAAGCCAATGCAATAGCATACCTAAAAATATAAAAACACTAAGTATGACTTTTAAGTTTTCTGCATATTCATCTGTAATCTGTTTACTATAAATAAACTATTACACTATAATCATGATTTATCTGAAATGAATCATTTAGACTATTAAATGAACAAGAACATTTTAACTTTAGTCACTTCACTACAACTGGTTTGTCAGTGAATACCCTATTTTTTGCTAGAGAAGTCTTTGATTCTACTAATAGGCATCTAAAAGTCCATCACTCTGTCCATCCATTTATATATACACAGACTACAAGTAATAAGAAAACCGTAAGTGGGGTGCGTTTTTTTCCCCACAGTTTCATAAATGAGTTAATCCAATATGTACTATTTTCCTTCATATAATATTTAACAAATCATTTCTTTGCTTGAAATTATGATAGGAAAGAATTGTTTTCTAAGTATTATGGAATTCAAAACAGTGGTATTTTTTGTATTGTTTTGTTTTTAAAACTCAGTTTAGAATTTAAATACAGACCATGAAATTAAGATTTAAGAGAAACATTGTGGCAGAGGCTTTTTTTTTGTTGTTTTTTTTGTTTTTTGTGTGGCGCACACCTTTAATCCCAGCACTTGGGAGGCAGAGGCAGGCGGATTTCTGAGTTCGAGGCCAGCCTGGTCTACAGAGTGAGTTCCAGGACAGCCAGGGCTATACAAAGAAACCCTGTCTCGAAAAAACCAAAAAAACAAAAAAGGCTTTTTTAAAGGTACAGTTCCTACCCAAAATATGCTTATCACATCAGAATTAAAAAAAAAAAAGTTATAAAATTAAGAATTCACCAAGTATTAAGTAGTAACAGTGAAAATATATGGAAAAGTGAATATAGAGATATTACATGATTTAAAATACTGACTTTTTAACAACAGAAAGAAATAGGAAACAGGAAAATATGATCTGTACTTAGGGAAAAACAGATACAAGGAACTGAATGAGTGGGCCCAAAGGTTGAAATTGGCAGAAAAACAGCTTGAAACCAGCTATACACAGAACAGCTATTAGAATGGCATCCTTCAAGATATAGGAAAATATGTCCTAAGAATTAAAAAGAAATAGGCCAACAGTTCTACAAACAGACAATCTCAACAGGAAAATGAAAACTCTTCACATGTAAGCAACTGAAATCTACATAGACTTCGGGGTGAGGGATGGAGCTTAGCTCAAGAGTGGAGCACTTACCTAGCGTGCACAAAGCCTGGGTTTGATCCCACTATTACTAGAAATAAAAATTATGCAGAATAAAAGGCAGTAAAATAACAAATGGACTGGAAAGATGGCTCAGTGGTTAAGGGCACTGGTTGTTCTTACAGAGAACCTGGGTTCAATTCTTAGCACCCACATGGTAGCCCTATTTCAGGGATCTGATGCCCTCTTTTAACTTCCCTGGCCTCAGGCAAAATACAAAATAAATAGAGAAAAAAGAAAAAGAAAAAAAAAGCGATCAAACAACCTTTAAGGCCTTAATAGTAAGTCCAAAATAACAAAGACAAAAACAATGAAAAAAAAATCTTAATAGCTAATAGTGTATAAATCTGAGATTATGATCAGCACTAAAAAATAAATAAATTGAACTTCCAACAAAATGGTCAAAACCAAACTGAAACAACCACTACAATATCTAAGAGGAAACATTCATTCAATAATGGCAAATTCTACAATTCAGAAAACAAAAGACTAGTACATTTGAAGACATTAAATATGAGACTCAAACGAAATTTCAAAGCATACAACAATATGCACTGATGGTCTAATTTGAGTACCAGAATCCTCCTGGGAGTGCTGAGAACAAACCCAGCAAGGAACGCAGAGTGTGGGAATATATAAAAAACAAAGTATAAAGCCGGGCAGTGGTGGCACACGCCTTTAATCCAGCACTAGTGAGGCAGAGGCAGGTGGATTTCTGAGTTCAAGGTCAGCCTGGTCTAAGAGTGAGTTCCAGAACAGCCAGGGCTACACAGAGAAACCCTGTCTTGAAAAAACAAAAAAAACAAAAAAAAAAAGTATAGCATAAAGAGACTGTTTAGGGGAGCTAGGGAGATGGCTCACTGGTTAAGAGCTCTTGATGTGCTTCCAGAGGACTCATGCTCAATTCCCAGCCCCAACAGGAGGTTTACAACTACCTATAACTCCAGTTTGAAAGGATCCAATATCTTCTGACATCTACAGGCACCCATACACACAGCATACAAACACAGAAATATATGAACATATATGTAAATGAAAATAAACTAAAATAAACTGCTTAAAAGTCAATGATAAAGACAAAGTCTTAAAAGCTTTGTTATGTGAAACAGTGTATCACATAAACAGAAAGTAATGATGAGTGCAGTTTCCTGTCAAAAGAATACAGATCAAAAATAAATCTTTAAAAAAAATTAAAATTTAACACTGAAAGAAAGTGTTTTTTTTACAATATTAAAGCAGTTTCATATCAAGAGACGTATACTAAAATAAATATTTCTAGAATTTCTTCTACAGATAGAACTAGTATCAGTATAGAAATCTGAATCAGCATCAACACATAATAATGTTTTATTATATTAAGATATGTCACTTAAAAACATTAAGACATTTCACTAACAGCAAAAATAATCTTGGGCTGGAGAGATGGCTCAGCAGTTAAAGAGTACTGGCTTCTCTTCAGGAAAACCCAGGTTCAATTCCAGCACCCATATGGTGGCTCACAACTGTAAATCCAGTTCCAGTGGATCTAACAGACAGACATGCATGCAGACAAAACACAAATGCACATAAAACAAACAAACAAATAACAAAAAAAAAGCTTTAAAAAAAAATCTACTACATAAACTTTAAGTGACTAAAGATAAAGTTAAAGTTAGAAAAAGATAGATCTCAAAACAATTACTTTATCTTCCTTCTTAAGAAGCTAGAACAGGGGCTGGAGAGATTGCTCAGTGGTTAAGAGCACCATCTGCTCTTCCCGAGGTCCTGAGTTCAATTCCCAGCAACCACATGGTGGTTCACAACCATCTATAGTGAGATCCAATGCCCTCTTCTGGTGTGTCTGAAGACAGCTACAGTGTACTCACATACATAAAATAAATAAATCATAAAAAAAAAAAAAGAAAGAAAGAAAGAAAAAAAAGAAGCTAGAACAAAAGAGAGAAGAATATAAAACAATGAAATGAAAACAAAGAAAAGTCAAGGAGACCAAAACCTGGATTTTTGTCAGATCAACATAATAGATCCCACCCCCTCCAGCTAGATTAAGGAAAAAAGGAAATCAAACATCAGTCTGATACAAACCAAAAAAAGACATTAATAAACAAAACTCCAATGTGCCTCAGAAATGAAGATGCGATATTTCTTAACAAAATTTCAATTCATCAACCCAACAATATAATACAATTATACATGACAGCCAAATGGAATTTATCTCAGGATGGGTCCCTGGATACCCATCGAGACATCTCATCGCACTACAGGAACAGGCAAAATCCACATCCAAATCAAACAAAACAAAGGAAACCCACGTCATGTCACTGCAGTTCAATCTTTTTAAGTAAAAAGACTGGAATCTGTAAATTCATGCAGACATGAAGAATGAGAAAGAGACTAACTGCAAACCAGGAACACGAGTCATTCTATAGAAAGACAGTCATGAAAAGTCCTAAGTAACATCAGTCTTAATAATAAACCCCCTATTTTCCCAAATAATGGGAACAAAGGAAGAATGGCTCTTAATTACATCTATTAAAACACTGTACTGAAAAATCCTCAATATTTTAATGAAGGCAGAAAAAGAAACTAAAGATTACCTAAAATAGGTAAGTACAAGCAAAACTATCCTTATTTGCACAATAAAACAATGGAAACTTTCAAGCACTAAAACACCTAAGCAATGTGGCTGTTTCACTTGAGAAGACCGTTACTTACTCAGCACACACAGTTTTCCTGCTGATGTATGAGCAGACACCAGCACAGACTGGTTATTATCAACACACTGAATGGCTTCTCTTTGGAAAGCATCAAGAATGAATGGGTATTCCTGTAAAAGCAAATTAACAGACACATGAGAATGCTAAGCTACCTAAAGCACACTTAAAAGCACACTCTTTCCACAGCAGTCTAGGATTCCTTTACGATTCCACTCCCACTTAGCAGGAAAAAGAAGACTACAAAACAAGTTTCTCAGATGGTACAGGCCTTAATCTGCTGTTTAACTTTGGCATTATATTCTATTAGTGATTACATTTAAATTAGTAATTAAAATAATCATTATTATATGCTTTGTGGTCAGTACAACACATTTCCCACATATCATAAATCTTCATAATCCCATATAATAGGTCCGTGTATACCTTCCCAGATGAATCTCTGAGGTTCTGTAAGGGAAATTCCTAGCATGACTCAGCAAAGGCAGAGAAATACTTTCTTAGACTAAGAATTCATGCTTCTGCAATTTTTTCTATAAAAGGCTGACAAATTAGAATCTGTGAGAAAGGTGATAAGCAGTTTTAAAACCTCATCACATCATCATGGTTTCTAGCATGGCTTGTCACTCGGCTCTCACTGTCATATTATAGTACATTTCCTCACAGCACACAAACAAGTACATTTAAAAATCTCATTTGAAATGTTTTCTTTTTAAGAATCTTACAAAACTTCCCGAAGAGTGTAATACAGACCTTTGCTGCCTTCCCAACCGAGGTTTAAGTGGTATGTAATCCTCATCTGCAGGAAGAGCAACCTGATATCAAAATTCAAGGAGAAAACAAGATGTGACCATTAAAATTCCAGACTCCAACCCAATGACGGTTTAGAGAATAAAAATGATCAACAAGTTAGTCTTACATGCTAGAAAATCAGATGACTACAAGAACAAGGGAAAAAGTTAATTACAACATTCAAAAAACCTCTTAGCACTGGTCTAATGGCAATGTAACTGAAAACATGCACCATTATTTTCCTGTAGAAACTGTTCATTAAATCTAAGATAGATCTACAACCTATCATGGCTATTATCTTTCCCATACCTAATGTACATACAACAAACGGTGCTCAAAAAACCCCAGAAAACATACAAAATGGGGAGCATCAATAAAACAAAAAAGTCTATGAAATAAAGTGATATTCCCTATTACCAGATTCCCAAGTATAAGTATTAATATCAGAATGCTTGCGTCTAACTGTGTAAGAATCTAACTTCAATAAAAATTAAATGGATGAGGTCAAAAGCCTTTGAAGAAATATATATAAAATATTCAGAATAATCAGTAAGCTCAGTATGATCAAGACAACGTATTCGGTTTCAGGAAAGATTAGCTAGAAATTGACTGTAATTTTAAAAAAGTAAACTCATGATCCTCCTGCCTTGGCCTCCTTTAGCAAATTCTACTGCTGTGTGCTCCCACAACCATGGAGCACAGAAAGAACAGCAGGCTCTGGATCAGCAGTTCTCAATCTGAGGGTCACAAGCCCTTTGCAGGTTGAATGATCCTTTCACAGTGACCACCTAGGACCATCAGAACACAGATATTCACATTACAGTTCATAACAGTATCAAAATTACAGTTATGAAGTAGTAATGAAAATAATTCCATGGTTAGGGGTCACCACAGCATGAAGAGCTGTATTAAAGGGTCACAGCATTAGGAAGGTTGAGAACTATAGACTGCTGTCTGTATGCAGGTGAGAACAGTGAAAGATAAGGTTAGAGCCTGGGACTGGGCAGTGGAAAAAGAAGGTGGGCTCAGAGTTTTAGAGAGGGGTAGAAAGAGACAGAGAGACGGAGGCAAGGACACAAGATGGAAGCTATAGGAGAAGATGATGAACCTGACCCACGTGCCTGAAAGAATCACAGGTAGCTATGGATATCACAGAAGGACAATAGAGTAATGTAGGGTACATTTGCCCCGTCTAGGTGTGTGTAGCTTGTGTTTCTATCAATTGAGTTTTGAGCTCTTTGTGTGCAGGGGGTTGAGAATTTACTGTTATAAATCTGACAGATAAACTATAAGCCTCTGGAGATTTCTTTATGCAGGGTTTGAGGTTTAGAGGCAGTCTTGGCAGACTAGCCCAGGGATGGGTGACTGGGAAGGAGAGTGGTTGGAAGGCAAGTGAACCGCAGGAAATTGGGCGGACCGCCACTTGAGGAAGTGGGGAGACTGCAGTTGCTGGCAAGTAGCTGGTGACAGCATGGATTTTTTTTTTTTTTTTAATATTACAAGCTATGGAGAACCACTGCTCTGGATTTCTTTTCTTTTTTGTAAAAGCAAGAGCATTGTATGGGATCTAAACAAAATAAGTGCTGAAAATGATTAATCAGCCATTAAATCTCACAGCCTCAAATGGGATGTCTTCCTTGAGGCCTTCTAAATCAACATGAGCAAAGCTCCTATGAACTCAGAGACTGAAGCAGCATGCACTTGGCCCACAGGGGTCTGCACCAGGTCCTCTGTACTTATATTATGGCTTCCAGTCTCATGTTTCTATGGGACTCCTGAGAATGTAAACCAGGGGGGCTCTAATTATTCTACCTTCTCTTGGGTTCTTTTCCTTCTGTTGCTTTGTCTTGTTCAATTTTGATGTGACAGTTTCTGTTTTGTCTATTTTATTTTGCTATATTTTTTAAATGAATGAATGAGAAAGAGAGAAAAGGGAAGGAAGGAAGGAGGGAAGGAAGGAAGGAAGGAAGGAAGGAAGAGGAAGGAAGGAAGGAAGGAAGGAAGGAAACCTAGCCACTGACATAAAGATTAACAACTGAACTGTTACTTATGCCTGCTGGGAGAGAGAAAGTCAGTTTTCTCCAAGGGAGTGACACTGAGTATATCAACTACTCCATGGCAGGTCCCATGTTCAGAAGTAGTTGACCAACATTTACTAATTCCACAGTTTTTGGGGGTGGTTTTATTTGGTTACAGTTTGGTGTTTTGTTTTTATTCCCTTTGGATGATGGTTTATTTTGTTTTCTTGGTTACCAGAGCTGAGTTGTTATATTGGGTTTTTGAGAAAGAACTTAAAGTTGGGTGGGTAGGGAGAGGAGAGGATCTGAGAAGACTTTAGGGGAGGGGGAGAATATGATCAAAATATATTTACATTTAAAAATTGTTTTAAGTACTAAAAAATAGAATAAAAAAGTAAAGGAAAGTAATTTGGTACTACATGCCTTTAAGCCCAGTACTCAGGAGGAGAGGCAGGTGGATCTCTCTGAGTTTGAGGCCAGCCTGATCTACACAGTCAATTTTGAGACAGCCAGAGCTACATAGAGAGACCCTGTCTAAAACAACAACAAAGGAACAAAACCAGCATGGTACTGGCTCAAGGATACACATAAACAGAACAGATAATTCTAAAATAAACACACACATTTAGTTACTAGACTAATCTCTAGAGAAGACTTTTGACAAAAGTTCTGTAGAGATGAGGTAAGATACAACCAAGAACACTGTCAGATTAATCACTGTATACATAGCATAGATAATGCCTTGTCCTCTCAGTGGATATGACAGGACAGGTGGGCTTGCTACAGAGGTTACACTCCAACTTGACATCTTCAAGCAACACCATGAAGGAAGACACAAGCAAGGTATGTGACAAAATCAGGGGTGGAGGGTAGGGCAAAAAAAATAACTATGGAGCACAGAAGGAGCTTCTGGCCTCTTCAGAGCAGGCTCTAGATTGTAAGACAGAGCACTGGCCAGGGTCTAAAGTACTGAAAGTTATCTATCAACTAGTCATTGTATCTCACATAGGACCATTTCTCAAAAAAAAAAAAAAAGTTTGAGCAGAAAAACAAACTTTAGAACTGGTAAGGTTCTAAATCCACACAAATGCCATTTTTATTAATCTAGAATTTTTCTCTACTCATTTAACAGAGTGTTTGTTTATCTGTTTGCATACAGGATTTCTCTTTGTGTTACCCCGACTGTCCTAGAACTTGCTCTGTTGACCAGATTGGCTTTGAATTCATAGAGATATGCTCCACCTCCCAAGTGCTAGGATTAAAAACACTCACCACCACCACTCAGCAAGAATACTTTCAATATTTTATTTATTACCATAAGAATGCACATGTGCCTCAGTATAGTGAGGTGGTCAGCTCTCCTTCTACGCTGGGTCCAGAGACTGAACTCAGGTTGCCTAGTTTGCATGCCAAGTTCTTTTATCCACTGAGTTATCTTGCAGGTCTAGCCTGATATAAAGTTTCATTGTAATGATAAAAGGTTTAGTAGAATAAAATATATAATTGCATTCTATCCTATGTGTATACATTCTCACTTCTAAATGGATTCTATAATCCATCACTGGTCATTATCTAGTAACAATCTATTAGTCATGGAGCATGACATGAAATAGCAGGTAAACTGCAAAAACAGTGCTGGTAACTTTAAGAGTATAAGAATAAATAAGTCTTCAACACTGACTTTGTGCTCGTAATTTCCCTATCTTTTAATGTAATCTTTATAGTTATCCCATGGAGGAAAATCTCATTGTTCTAAATTTACAAATTAAATACACAATGTTCAAAGAGGTTAGAAAATTTACCCAAGATTATAGTTTGGAGAAATGCTGAGCTAGCATTTGAACGCAAGGGCTCTTCACAGAGTTATATAGCTCTTCTACCACATTACATACACCCCATAGAAATGACTTGATTCCAGGCCTTCAGTGCTAATCATCCTGCTGATCATCACATGAAGCACTACAAAGAACACCAACATTTGTAATGCTAGCCTACTATGAGCTGTTTGTACTTACCTCATGTGTACAGCCTTCAACTGTTTCAACTGACTGTACCTTGACTCTGGGCATCAAGTCCGCTAAGCTAAAAAAATGTTATTAAAATGACATGAATTATTTTCAATAATTAGATCATAAGCCTCCTATCTGCACTGCTAAACAAAAATGACACTGCCCAGCTATAATACTGTAAATCCAAACTATTTTATCTATTATAAATATTCAGAGAAGTCATGTGACTTAAGTTGATCTGAAAACTCAAAGTGCTAAGATCATCTTTTGTTATAAATATGTAACAGATTATTACATAGATTATTCGACAAACATCAGCTTAGCTCCAATATTTTAGATAAAAACTACCTCTTCAAAGTACTGTCACTATCTCAAAACGCAAAGGTGATTTAAGGTATAAACTAAACAAATTTAGATGTTGCTATAATTAAGAGCTATTCATCTGATCCTACACTATGCAAAACTAGACTTTGAACTGAGAGAACAAAACTATAAATAAACTAGGTATATTTCTATACTAGACTTACTATTTTTGTATTATATTTGTGATATTTACTTTTAGACAATAAATATATTTTTAGTAAAAATCCAAAAGTTCCAACAATAGGTATTACGAAATTTTAAATTACAATTATTTTGTAACCTATTACACTACTGTGGGCAAATGGCACCATCTCAAGTTTTTCAGTTACATTTGTAGCATCATTTATAATAGATAGATATTTAGTAGCTATAATAGTCTAAACTGGTTAAGGAAAGTCAAAATTGTAAACAGCATTACTGCAATGTCAACCAGGTCAACCAAAAATATTGGTATCAGGAATAAAAGTTCCAGCTTTAAAAATTTTAGAAATATAAATATCAGAAAATTTTTATTCAGAGACATCCATGGGTCTCCCTTGTCAAAAACAGGTTTTAGCATCACAGCCATGGTAACTACTTGTAGCAATGAAAACCTAATCTCTTTTAATATTCATACATACTTATTACCACCACTGGGTCAGTGTTACTCTTCATCATGAGACATCTATATGTAAAGAAACAATATCTTTTTTCTCCTAAGAAAATAAGTCTTCAAATATTTTCCCCGAATTGGATTTTCAAATATCAAAAGATGAATCATTTCTGTCTTCTAATTATCCATATTTAAACAGCCATTCTATATTCTCATGCTTATAAAATTATAAAATAACAAATTTTTAAAATATCTTGCATCTATCAAATTAAAGTAACTAACTTTATGACTATAGAAATACTACCTTAAATCTTCATTAATTGAGTCTTCTATCCTGGGTTTCTTGCCAAAAATAGGTTCATCTGTGCCTTCAACATCTAGATCTCTCTTGTTTTTCCCACCACTGGCTGATTCTGATTGTAATTTGGTATCCAGTCGTTTCCTGAAAAAAGCAAGCAATTTAGAAATAACTCCACAGTATCAGTTGCAATTTTAAAATAACTCCATATTATTTAATATATTATACATACTTAGCAAAGTCATCTTTTAAATAAATGACCTTCATAAATCAAAGCTGGCCAACTCTCAGAAAACTCTAACTTCAAAACTAGTAAAGCTGAATATTATTTCTTATATATGTTGTATTTTCCTTGGGGGTGTCACTTTAAGATTCTAAAATTCCTATTACAAGGAAAAAAATTTGTTAAGTTCATTGTTTCTTAAAACAGTTGAAATTTACATGAAGACTGTTTGTAAACCTTTACAGCTTTCTCTACTAGTACGACACCACTAATTGGAAGAAAAAAACTAACTGGTAGAAAAACCAATTGTCTGGTTAGATGTCAAGCCAGGCATGGTGGAATGAAGAAATCACAGAAGGATTTCTAAAGCAGAAGGATATAAGGGCAACCTAAGCTGCACAGTGAGAACCTGTTTTCGAAAAAGATAAAATGAAAAAAAGCAAAAGAAAGCAAAAATTCCAAAGTGGTGACACTACATGGTGCTTTAATAGCTATCTGTAGCTAATTCAATTGAATTTCTACCCACAATGAAAAAAAATCAACTCCATGCAAATTTTAAATTTAGCTTCAAAGGCCAAAAATAAGCAAAATAGGGCTGGAGAGATGACTTAGCAGTTAGAGCAGCACTGGAAGCTCTTCCAAAAGACCCAGGTTCAATTCCCAGCACCCATATGGCAGCTCACAACTCTTCGAACTTCAGTCCCAAGGATCCAGTGCCACCTTCTGGCTTCTGACAGCACCATGCAGGTAAGTGGTACACAGACATACATGAAAGCAAAACACTCATACACATAAAGTTTTACAAACTTAAATAAGCAGTGAGGCATGGTGCCACATACACGCCTTTGACCCTAGTATACTCACAGGCACATCTCTGTGAGCTTGAGACCAGACTGGTCTATATAGTGAGGTCTAGGCCAGCCAGGACTATGTAGAAACACTCTCATAAGTCAAAAAAATAAATGGATGGATAGACAGCTTCTATAAAATGAAATGAGAAAGGTATCTTCTGCTATTGTTACAGGATATAAAATTACTAAAATGTAAGCAAATAATTGAGCTCTACAAAAATTAAGAATTTAATGAAAAGGTATCATTAAAAGAGAAAGGGGTAAGACAAATGTGGAAGACAGTTAAAAACCATTTAACTGAAAAAGAATATATCTAAAATACTAGAGGACTACAGCCTCTCTTTTTATATCTGTTCATTATTTTGAGGTAGGGGCACCTGCATGTGGAGGTCAGGGGACAATCTTCACAAGTCCATCCTTTCTTTCTACCAAGTGAATTCCAAGGAATGGAACTCAGACATCAGGTTTAGCAGCAAGCACACCTGTACCAACTTGAGTCAATTTTCCAGCCACAAATATATTTTCTTTTTCATTAAAAAAAAAAAGGTGTATTTTATATGTGTGTTTTGCTTGAATATATTTATATGTGTATGTATGTATGTATAACACACGCATGCCTAGTATCTAGGGAGGTTAGAATTGTTTATACGATTAATATTTACTTACACTAGGTATAAAACCAAAGTTTTAAAAGACTTTTTATTAATTCACTTCGAAATGGCAGTGAGACTACTACACATTAACGTAACTTTGTGTGTATATGGTATTCATGAGTCCAATGGTACACATGTGCATGTGTGCCTGTAGAAACTAGAGGTCCACAGCCTTAGTTTTTCTCAAATCACCTTCCACCTACTTTTTTCAAGACCGGCCTCTGACTGAAACTGAACTTGATTCAGTTACTCTGGGTGACAAGCAAGCCACAGAGATTCTCTTGTGCTGGGATTACAGACATGCACTGCTCTGCTGGCTTTTTATATGGATCCTAAGGATATGAATTCTGCTCCTCATGACAATCAATCTTCCAGCTGAGCCATTTCCTTAGCCTTTTTTTTTGTTTTTCATTTTCTTGAGACAGGTCCCACATTGCAGCCTCAGACTCAAGGCAATCTTCCTGCCTCAAACCTCAAGTGCTGGGATTAAGGCATGAAACATTCCTCTTATGTTACAAACTATTATATGTCAAAAAAGACTATTACGTAATTGTGAAGAATGATTTAGAGCAAAACATAAATGGCATTTATAATTGAAGTTGCTTAAAATCCTATATTAATTACATCAGTCGTGTATACATTTTATTTTTTCAGAAAAAGACTCTCCAAGCAATTTGTAGTGAAAGACCTAAAAGCAATGGAATCAAACAGCAATGAGGACCTTAAGCACTGAACAACATGTGCCATTGAAACTAGAGACTGTTTAGAGATATAGCTTATTCTAGCCCTATGGCAGTGAACCGAGACAACTTTCTACTAGAGAGCATATGAGGTAGAGAGACTGATGAAGTAGTCATGAGGGAGGGGGGAGGTAGAGAGATAGTCCAGCCCTTAAAAGTACTTGTTGCTCTTGCAGAGGACCCAGGTTTGATTCCGAGCACCCATATGGTAGCTCATAATCACTGGTAACTACAGTTCTAGAGGATACAACAGGTACATTACATGGTACACATACATATATACATGCAGAGAAAACATTTATACACATAAGGTAAATCTTACAAATAAAAAATAAATCCACAAGAACTAGCCTGAAGAGCTCTCGCTGGCTTATGACTGAAAGGTCAAAGAGCAGAGTAACAGAAACAAGGCTCAGCCACAGGTGCCTGCCACACGAGCCTGAGGACCTGCATCTGATAACCCCTTTTCCAATGTAAAAAAATAAAATAAGAAACCCAGATGTGGTGATTTCTGTCTGTAATTCCAGCACTCCTACAGTGAAGATACAAGGCAGAGACTAGAGAGTTGGCCAGAAGCTCACCTATACAGTGCTACAGCTGAAACTCAAGATCTTGCCTCAAAACAAGAGGGAATGAAAAGTTGTCTCCAGCTCCAGACCTCCTCATGTACACCGAGGCAAGATGTGCCCACTTCACACACAAAATAAAAAAATAAAAATGGGCACAATTCTCAGCAATAGAAGGAAAACTGTTGATATATAAGAACAAACAGCGAAGATACTGAGTAAAAAAAGGCAAAAAAAAAAAAAAAAAAAAAAACCCAAACCTATATACTGTACTCAAATGGAATTTAAATGTTGAATTTAAGCAAATTCTAGAAAATGGAAACTGCTCTAGAGATGGAGAAAGCAGGTAGCCTGGGTGGGAGACAGCACTACAAAGGAACTGCAGAGAAACAGTGTGTGCACTGATTGTGCTGTGGTTTACAGTGTTTCATTTACCCAATGAGAAACACGGGGCAGGAGGAGGGAGGGGAAGGAGGAGTGCACAACTCATCTCCCTAACTCTGAGAAGCAGCCAGGTGTGGCAGTGCACACCTTTAATTCCAGGCATACCTCTATTGAGGACAACTCCAATAATGGCAACATAGTAAGACCTTGTCTCAAAACTGATCCGAAAGCGAACATTAAACCTGCCTTTTCTTTTCTTTTTTTTTGGTTTTTAGAGACAGGGTTTCTCTGTATAGCCCTGGCTGTCCTGGAACTCACTCAGTAGACCAGGCTGGCCTCGAACTCAGAAATCCGCCTGCCTCTGCCTCCCAAGTGCTGGGATTAAAGGCGTGCGCCACCACCGCCCGGCTAAACCTGCCTTTTCCTTACGAACTGTATTTCAAGATAAAAATGAACAGCTAATGAAAGTTCTAGTGTTGCTTTTTGTTGCTGTAATAAAACACTGACACAACCAACTTGGACAGGAAAGGACTCACTTCAGCTTATGTGTTTACAACCCATCATCCAGAAAAGCTAAAGCAGGAACTTGGAGGCAGAGACTGAAGCAGAGGCCACAGAGACATGCTCACAGACTTCTGCAGCTCTGTCATCCAGGCAGGCTCACCTGCCCAAGGAAGGTACACGCCATAGTGCACTGGGCCCTCCCCACAAATTAGCAATTAAGAAAAGGCGCCAAAGACTTGTCACAGGTCAGTCTAGTTAAGGGAATTCCGCAAGTTGAGAACCGAAGGCTAGCTTTGACAATAAGGAGTTAATTTTGTGTCTTCTTTGTATGGTGCCTGCACTTGAACACACAGTGGAGGCCAGAGGACCTCCAGCTCCTACATTACTCCCTTGAGACAGGGTTTCTCACGTAAATAACCAAGAGGTTAGGTTAGCAGCCAGCCAGCCAGCCAGCCACAGCCAGCCAGCCCGACAATTCTTGTCTCTGTGCCCCACTGTGCTGGGGTTACAGTGCTTACACAGCTATGCCCAACTTTTTATGTGGGTACTAGGGATTCGGAACTAGGTCCTCATTCTCGCACAGAAAGCTGTCTTATCCACTGGTCATGTCCTCAGCCCTAGAGGAAAGATTTTTTTTTTTTTTAAATGGCTGGATTCTAGGTAAGAAGCAGAAAGAAATAACTTTTTTTTTAAAATAGTACTTTGCTACTACTAATGTAATAACGGACTGAAGTAATCAAGTGTGAAACGCTAATCTAATGGGAGAGAAGACTAGTCTGACCGAGTGTCGTAGGGTACTCCGGGTAATTCCAACGCTGCCTAACTTACATAGCGAGATCCTGAATCTGATTTTTTTTTAAACTGTAACTTGGAGATTAAATCTCTTCCTTCTGTAGCTATTTGCCTTCGAGGTTTAAAAATCTTTCCTACACATCTTCATCCTTGGCTCAACTAGTTCCTACCTTTTTAAAGACTACGTTTTGTGGGTGACAAGCCCCGCCTCCCAAATAAAGCCGTACCTAGCCTGCTAAGCTAGGGTTACAGAGGAAGCGTGGCCTAAGGAAGTGTGGCGGACGAGCACGAACACCAAGACCGTACTCCCCCCAAATCAACGTTTTCTCTCTCCCCAATTTTTTTTTCTCAATCTCCTTCGCCTCTTGCCTCTTGCCTCCATTCAAACACTTTCTGTGCTCCTGGTCTGAGTCGTGTTTGCTTCACAGGCACCGAAAACAAGAGAGAAAAAAAAAAACAGCTCGGATGTCTTCCTTACCCGGCCTTGTCTGCAGACCCTGGTGGTCCCTTCCATTTTTCTTTCTCCTTTTCTTTGCCCTTCTTGGTTCCTGCTGCAGTGGTCGAATCATCCTCGAAAACACTGAAAAGCTCATCCCCGAAAGCGTCCGCCATCTTTCGGAATACTGAGACTGAATCTCCCTCCTACCCAAGAGGCCCCGCGATCGTACCTACAGTGACGCCAAATAGGGACTCTACGGTGGCCCGCAGGAATCAAAAGTGAGCGAGTCTTAAGCCCTGCGTAACTTTTCTCCTTCGAGTCTGGGTCTAGTCCCTTTTCTTTTTCGACCCCTGCGAGTCTGGCAGCTCAATGACTAAAAACTTAGCGACAAGTGGCGCACGGCAGCAGACATGCCCCTCGATCCCGGGAGCCAAGAGGCGGGGTCTGATGAAACGAGCCAATTGAGCCGGAGCCCCAGCCGTGGAGCCCGGATGGAGGAGGCTGGGTGGAGGCGTGGGAGCCGGCAAACGTGAGGAGCTCTCCGGCTTCTGCTGTGCGGCAGCCGGGATCTGGATCCGGAGGACTACTCTCCTGCAACTGAAACATGGGCGGCAAAAATAAGAAACACAAGGCTCCGGGAGCTGCGGCGATGCGGGCCGCGGTGTCTGCTTCCAGAGCCAAAAGTGCAGAGGCCGGAGCTGTTGGGGAAGCCCAGAGCAAGAAGCCGGTGGCCAGGCCGGCGCCCGCCGTCCCCACTGGCACCCGGGAGCCCCGAGTCAAGCAAGGTACGCCCTGGCCCAGTGCCCAGCTTCTGCCCTCAGACCTTGCTCCTTGTCTAGCAAAGACTAGCAACAGCCGTGCTGATGAGATCCAAACTTAGTCATCTTCCACACCTGAGCAGCTAGCTGTCCGTGGAGTGGCCTTAAGGGCTTTTGGCTATTAAAGTTA
Organism: Mastomys natalensis; assembly: GCA_021653895.1. NCBI lineage: Eukaryota > Metazoa > Chordata > Mammalia > Rodentia > Muridae > Mastomys > Mastomys natalensis. The sequence goes on along the minus strand of JAJTUV010000051.1, from coordinate 1,256,021 downwards.
CGAAAGTAACTGTTACAGCATAGCATCGCCTTTCTAACTCACTCTATTTCTCCTTCTAAGAACAAAGTCATGGCACCTGCTGTTCTCAGCAGGAATCCACTCTGAGCTGTCAGAACAGCCACTCCACTAGTTCAGAGAGTTGTAAGTGAAGCGCTTCTGGCTTGATGCAGCTCCATATTCTGTCAGATTTTCATGTCTTCTTCAGCATCTCTGCAGTGTCCTTGTATGTTCCAGAAAAGTCAGTGTTTCCTAAGAATAACCACACTTTACACATTGGACACTGGATTGATTTACCGTAAAATTCTTGTGCCAAAGCCTTGCATTTTTGCTTACCCTGCAGATTGATTTGATAACTTGAAGGTGATTAGTTCCGGCTACTCTTTCGGCTAGTTTCAAAAACATCAAAATTATATGCTGCTTTATTCTGTTTGCTCTGTTTGCTTGCAGTTCTTTTTGTGCTATGTCAACAAAAACTTGCAAGCATATGTGTTTATTGATACACAAATACCAAGCATCTGACTGGTGATAATAAGACCAATAAAATGGAAACCTCACCTCCAGGGCAGCTTAGGAATCTAATTTACTTAACACACAAACAGGTATGCTTTTATAGTCGTTAAGCGTCACAGAGAGGGGGGAAGGGCATTTAGAAAAGTATTTTTTTTGTTGTTGTTTTGTTTTAATGATGAGGAATCATGAAGTGACAGTTGAGCTGAAATCAGAAGCTGTAAAGCACGGTAGAAATAACATTCCAAAGATCTTGAGTTAAGAAAGAGCTTGGAACATGGGAGGGGGTGAAGGGGCGGGGGAATATGAGACTGGAGAAATAAACTAGTAGGACACAGTTACTCCTAGAAAGTAATCCTTTGTAAATGCAAATCATTAGGCTTGTAGTTTCAGATATGATACATTTCCCCCTGAATATTCTACAGCAGTCTCGCTGCAAACCAAGATCTTTTTCTTTTCCTACCTCCACTGAATTCTTTCAAGTTTTTGACAGTCGTTTGTTGTAGTATTTGTCTTCCCTTTCCTCCAGTCCTAAGATGTTAACTTTTTGAATGTGTTTGTCCTTGATAGTGTAGTTCCTTTTTACAGCCCTTGCTGGAGAGTTCCCTAGTGTCATGACTTCTGTCTTTCTTTGCCATTGTATTATCAATGACTCTCAGTCTTATAGATGACTTATGAATTGACAGTCCTTATTCTAGCTTTATTCCTAAGCTCAAGACAGCCATTTCAATCCTTCTCCCCTGCCCCATGTGTGTGTGTGTGTTCCTATATATCCCAGATCAAAGTAATTTTACCATGTATTTATTTTGCATATGGTACATATACACATGTACATGTAAGAGGACAACTTGTCAGAGTCAGTTCTCTCCACCACCTGTATTCTGGGAATCAAACTCCAGTCATCGAGCTTCATAGCAAACCTCTTTATATCCTGGGCCATCTCACCAGCCCTTCAAGTAATTTTGATGCTTTTGTTCTTGTTCAATCTGTGACCAAGCCCTGTATAATTTTAACATACCCTATGGCTTTTCGTGTGTTTTCACATTCTTGTTTAGGTGTCCACATGAAATACCAGCAGAGCCTTTTAGTGGATCCCCAGAGTTTTGTTCTTCTCTCCTCCAGTCAGTCCAACGAGACAACAAATTGATTTTTCAGAATTGCTGCTTTGATTGTTCACTTTCTCATTCTTCCATCGCATCCTATTGACCACACTAAAATCCAAACCATTCGGCTAGCAAAGAAGTCTGGTATCTTCTCTAATCGCTTTTCAGCCAAAAAGAAATTGACTTTCTGCCTCATTGTGTCTATTATTTTTCCTTGAATGGATGTCATCTGTACCTAAAACCATCTACTAAAACTATGTACCACTCATTTCAGATATCAGTTCTTTTTTCTTCATTCTTCCCAGACATCATAGTTCATGTGTCATAATTGTTTCTGTCAATCTTTTTGATACTAGTCTTCCCATATATGAGAAATTATGTATCTTACGTAGCCCACAAAATTATAGTATATAATCTATAATATATAAAGTATATAGTATATATAGAATGTGTGTGTGTGTGTATATATATATATATATATATATATATATATATAGTATATAAAAGGTTATGTATTAACATCTCTGAAATAACTAGTCTAATGCTGTTTTTTTTTTTTATTAAAAAAAAAATTCTTGGATAAACAACGAGGAGTCAAAAAAGATATTAAAACCAATAAATCAAAAGGGTAGGGGGATCTTCCAAATTTGTACAATTTACCAAGCAAAACATTTTGGGAGAGACAGAAAATAGTGACTATAAATCAAATGGGATGAGACTTCTGTTTTGGTTTGGAGTAGGGATGGCTCTCCATAGAGAACATTTAAGCTGCGATGAAGCAAGCAGCTATTAGAATTCCTGGAGACAATATTGAAGCCGAGGAGACACCACCACCATTTCCAACAAATGTGTGGCCGGAACCTGGGAACAAATGTAGGGGCTAATGGTAGTGTTACCCAGTGATCTAAACCATGCCAGCGTGTCACTGGCTCGTGGTTCTGACCACTCAGACTGCCTTTCTTCACTCACCCTCTTAGCAGTCTGTGCCTTTTGTTCATAGATGATCCTGGGAATTAGTTGCTTTTGTTACTCCCTAAAAGACAAGAGCCATGAGTTGAGGTACTGGATGTTCTGAGTGTTTGTTTGTTTCTTGCTTGTTTCCCACCCAGAGTCCCTGTTTGAATTTGTTTGGATCTTTTGGCTGATCCAAAGGAGATCAGAGCAAGCTCAACTGTCTTAGTGATAAGGGCTACATTAGCACCATCGGTGGATATGAAAAACAACACTATGTAAAAGAAACAGGCTCTAAAAAAGTATTAAACCATATGGAAGTGATTCTGGAACATGCTCTGTAGAGCAGGCTGGCCTTTAACTCAGAGATCCACCTCTAATTCTCCCGAGAGCTGGATTAAAGGTGTGCACTACCACTGCCTGGCTTCACCCAGTAGTATTTAATCGTTTGAAGTGGCTGCCCAAGCAGATGAGGGCTCCAGATGTGTAAGAGTCGTTACGCGTGTATCTAAGCCACAGCACCAAGAACAAAGAGATTTTCAAAAATGTAAAATATGTTTTGTTTGTTTTGGAAAATCTATTTTGCTAAAGTATTGTTTACATGAACATATAGTCTTATTCTTAATGACTAATGAATAAAATTAACTTTTTAATTCATATTATAATAAATCAATAGTTATAATCCATGTAAATAATTTTTTAAAAACCTGATTCCTCAATAATTTTTAAGAGCAGTGAAGTCATTAGCTGGAGCTGTTGGTGGAAGCCTGTATTTCTTGGTACTCAGAGGCAAGGGGCTTACACGTTCAAGGCCAACCTGAACTAAAGATGAGTTAAAGGTTATCCTGAGCCATTTAATGAAAACCTTTCTCAGAGGCTGGCAGGATGGCTCAGCAGGTAAAGGCACTAGCTGCCAAACCTGAGTTTGATCATCAGACCTCATGAGGTAGAAGGAGCGTACTAGCTCCTGCAAGCGGTCCTCTGCCTCCATGTGCGTGCTGTGCATGTTGTCCCAGACACACTGGTCATGGTGGGAGAGCATGGCTGCAGGTAGGGAAAGCATGGAGTAGGAGCAGGAAGCTGACTGCACATTTCATGACCAGGGGAAGCAAAGAGAAGAACAAGAAGAGGGGTGAGACTATGAAACCTCAGAGCCCACCCCCAGCTATGTACTTCCTGGAGCAAGTGTCCATATTCTAAAGGTTCCATAATTTCCCCAGACAGCACCACCATCTGGGAGATAGGTGTTCACATATGTGAGCCCATGGGAGACATTTCTCATCCAAACTACCAGTGTGTGATCAAAACAAGAAAATGTGAAGTTTGGAGGGTAGCATGTTCAAGAAGATAGAGGCAGAGTTGGAAGACCAAAATGGGAGCATGTATATGATCACATCACATTGTACACATGTATGAAATTCTCAAGTTAAAAATAGGATGGATTAAATTCCAGAGAGGGAGCACATACCTTGGACTTCTAGCCTTTGAAACAGAAGGGACATAGTTCCCTAGTAAGCAGCCATCAAGTGTGTAATTTGTTATGACAGTCCGTAGAAGCTAGTACAACATCCTGGACTGAGGCCAAAGTGAAAATGACTCCTCTCTCCCACCTGTCTCTCCACTCAGCATCCCATTTGGGGGACAAGAGCATTTTCTTATTAGATTTGACCATCTTCTGGAAACCTCCCAAGAAGTCTCGGTAGATGTCAACAATAAGAACATCTCAGCCAGGGGTGATGGTAGTGGTGATGGCTATAGACACACCTTTAATGCTAGCACTGGAGGCAGAGGCAGGTGGATCTCTGACTTAGAGATCAGCCTGGTCTACAGAGTGAGTTCCACGACAGTGAGGACTACACAGAAATCCTGTCTCTAAGAAACAAACAAAAAGAATAAGAACATCTGATTAAGAAATATGAAATTGAAAATATTTGACATCACAGGTCTATAAAAAAATTAGCTCCCCTTAAAGAGTACTAATTGGTAAAATATTTTGGGGGCTTGAGTAAATATTTTTGAGATCTTAAGTTCTTTGGTAAAGTTAAGGGGAAAGAACTAAAGTCAGAGATTTCCTATTTAGCAACCTTTAGGGAAAAATTAAGATTGGGCAATGAATACTAATCATTAAATTTCCCGTTTGTTGTTTATTATATACAGGTCCAAAAATTTATAGTTTTAATTCTGCAAATGATTCCGGTGGCTCTGCAAATCTGGACAAATCTATTTTGAAAGTGAGTAAGCAAGCTTTTGCTTCATTTCAGGAAATATTCTCATTAAAGTAAAACACAGAAGCTTGTCAGCAGTTAAGAGCACTTGCGGCTCTTAGGAGGACCTAGCGTGTGTTTCTAGCACTTATATCAACTCAAGCAGCTCACAACTGCCTGTGACTCCAAAGCCAGCGGGTCCATGCCGTCTGCTGGTCTCTGCAAGTACCCACATGTATGACATACATACACAGACACACACACACTCACACACACGCATTCAAACACACTGACAAATGAATAAATCTCAATTAAAGTTATACCTTTAAGTAATAAGAAAATCATAGGGTATTTAAAGTTTTCATAGATAATACCAGAGCTACTAAGTAGATGTAAGTCAAACTCATGTTCAGAGCTTCTGAGAAATTGAGAAAAGTCTGGATAAAGCTTTCTTAGGTCCTCGTGATGTCCTTCATAATTTACAAGTCAATTTCTTGGTGCTAATATTAGCATTTAATGTACTTTCTGAGAGTATTGCCATGCTGGATTATAACTTTCTGTTTATATATCCACCTGGACTAAATTCCTGAAGTATGTTTGTAGGTGCACTCGACATCATTTTGTTAAGTAACAAAGGGAAGTTTTTTTTTTTTGTCGATAAAACACTTGGGTTCTTTTCAGTTAAAAAGAGCTAAACAATAGACAATAAATGGCTAGTTATTAAAATAGGAAGCAAAGTGGGAGTCAAAAGAGTGTGTGACCAGCATCACTCGGTAGATACTGTGACTTTACCTTGGCATGTCCTGTGTTAGTTAGTATCCAGTCTGTGAGCCATTTGCTTGGGCTGCTTTACCTAAGGCAGATCTTGAGTTTCTGAACCTAAGGATCCTAACTGGACAAGGCGGGGTGTGGTACTCTTTGCCCTGGCTACCCAAGAGTGACCTCAGGCATGGGCCCTGGGAGGCGTTTATAAGATGGGTTTCTTCCCTTGCTTTATATGATGTTTCCATATCCCATCTCTCCTTACATGTGTCATAGCAATGTGACCAAATGTGCAGTAATCCAAAAAAAGCAAGTTAATTACTGTATCTCCTTTTAGCTAAAAACTTGGGACTGGTTGGGAGGAATAAAAAAAAACTATAATTTGCACATTTGTTTTTGATAACTTAGTTTCTTTTTCTTTTCTTTGGTTTTTCAAGACAGGGTTTCTCTGTGTAGCCCTGGCTGTCCTGGAACTCACTCTGAGATCAGGCTGGCCTCGAACTCAGAAATCCTCCTGCCTCTGCCTCCCAAGTGCTGGGATTAAAGGCGTGTGCCACCACTGCCTGGTGATAATTTAGTTTCCAACAAACTTTCTCAACTCAACAGGTGGTGATTAACAATAAACTAGAGCAAAGAATTATCGGAGTGATCAATGAGCATAAAAAGCAGAACAACGACAGGGAGTGATTTCTGGAAGACTGTCTGCTAAAAAGTTACAGGTACTTCCCGCCTCCACTTTCATCCTCAGGCAGCTCCCTGTGCCCGTGCTGCAATACCCACTTTACTGGGCTTTTGTTCCTGCCATCCAGAGGTGGCCATTAGATCTAGGATCTTGTGTATTTATTGGGGACAATTTAGAGGCAGCTCTAAATATGGGATAAAAATGAACTCTTTAACCTTCTGTTGGGATCTCATATAGATGGTTTCTAACTGCAAGTACAAGGAGAGAATTGATCATGTGCCCACACTGAGATAGTGGTATCCACTGTGAGTTACACTCCCAAGCTACGTCACTGACTGCCTTGCATTTTGCTCACATGCTCTGACATGATAATCCCACAAGGTAAATGCAATTGATCTCTTCAAATGAAAGACTTGAGACTTGGAAAAATGGTAGATTAAAGTATAAAGTTAGTAAGTATCAGGATAAGCAGAATCTGAATTTGAAACCAGTTCTGCTCAGCTTTTTAAATGTCATACTATAGAAGTACATTTAAATGTTGTATACAGAGAGATGTTTGCTAAAACATTAAAGAAGAAAATTCTAAACATTTGCATATAGAAAAATTTGTACTTAAATTATTATATATCTACCCAAAGATATAATACACACACACACACACACAAAAAATATATATTGGTGTGGGGGGGCTCAAGGCAGGGTTCCTCTGTTCCCTTGGCTGTCCTGGAACTCATTCTATAGACCAGATTGGCCTCTCATTTGCAGAGATCCGCCTGTCTATGCTCACTGGGTGCTGAGATTCAAAGCAAGTATATGCCACCACCTCCTGACAACTATTAAACTTATTAAGTAAAAGTTCATTTCTACTAATACTAAGTAGACATAAATCAAACATGTTGAGATTTTGTGAGAAATGAAGGAAAGGCTGGATAAGGCAGTTTCTAATAATCTGCTAGGCCTGGTGGCGCACGCCTTTAACGCCAGCACTGGGGAGGCAGAGGCAGGCGGATCACTGAGTTGGAGGCCAGCCTCATCTACTTAGCAAGTTCCAGGACAGCCAGAGCTACATAACTGAAAGATTCTGTCTCCAAACAAACAAACAAACAACAAACAACAACAACCTGGGGGGGGAAACTTTATATAATGAGCACATTTACATTTTAACTACAAGATGGGATTTCCCTACTTTCCCAGCTTTCTTCTCTTTCTCTTTCTCCTTCTCTTTCTCTTGCTCTCTCACTTTGGGGTGCTAGGAATTGAACCCAGAGTTTTTAGCAGGTTACAAAAAATACTCCCCAATGAGCAAACTCTCAGCACTCCACAAAAAATGTTTTTGAAATTATACTGTTCCCATTTCTGATTTAAAATGAATGAGAAAATGAGATTAGGAATTTGCAAAAGGATCAAATTAGCAAATGTAACTTATATTTCTCTTTGGTAGGATTTATACATGGCTTTACAAGCATTTTCCTTTAAGACTAAGGATATTGAAGATGCTATGACCAATACACTCTTGCATGGAGGTGACCTTCATTCTGCCTTGGATTGGCTCTGCTTAAATCTTTCAGATGGTAAACAGTATTGTCATTAATATTTCCCTTTCTAAAACAGGGTATGTCTCCTGGAGTTTTGGTAAAAAAAATTATGGCTGTCCTTGCATAAATAATAACTCAGCAGAAGGATGTGTCTGTAACCCTTGGTAAGGACCTGAAGCACAGAAAACCTTTGTAATTAATTGTAGATACAACTACAAAGCCAAGTGAGATAAGTTAATATCTTTTTAAAGAAAATTTAGAAACTTAACTGGTGAGGTAAAATAAATAGCAACTAGAAGTAAGCTAGCTGTCGTTTGATGAAGGCACGTACTTCTAGTTTGATGTATAAAATTTGATTTCCCCTAGGATTTCTCTTAGAAGATAAGGGCTGAATGGAATTAGATGTGACAGGGCCTGTGTATATGCTTAAGTATTTGTGTGGTTGGTATATCATATGCATATTTATCTTCAACACATTTTGTTTTAAGATGCACTTCCTGAAGGATTCAGTCAAGAATTTGAAGAGCAACAACCTAAAAGTAGGCCAAAATTCCAGTCTGTACAAATACAGGCTGCTCTTTCACCTCCACTGCAGATGAAAACCAAAGGACAGGAGGAAGACCCTAAAGTTAAGGTAATTTAAAAAAATGACTATTTGAAGGGTTAGAGAGATGACTCGGTGGTTAAGAAGACTTGCAGGTTTTTTAGAGGACCTGAGTTCTGTGCCCAGCATCTTTGTCAGGCAGTTCACAACTACCTGTAACTCCAGCACCAGAGAATCCAATAGCCTCTTCTACTATCCACAGGCACCAACACACACATAAATACTCACAAGGACACATACACGTTCAAAACAATTTAGGCTGGGATTGGTAACATAAAACCTAGAATTCTATCATTTGTAAGGCAAAGGGAGGAGGAGCCCTACGGTAAGGCTGGCTCGGCTACTGAGACCGTCTCAACAGAGAGAGAGAGAGAGAGAGAGAGAGAGAGAGAGAGAGAGAGAGAGACGCGTGTCTTAGCTATGGTTGTTATTGCTGCGAAGAGACACTGTGATCACACCAAGCCTTATAAAGGAAAACATTTCATTGATCCTGGCTTACAGGTTCAGAGGTTTAGTCTGTCACTGTCATGGTGGGAAGCATAGCAGCCTGCAGGCAGACATAAGAAGCTGAGAGTTCTACATCTGGATCTGCAGGCAGCAGGAAGAGACTGTGACACTGGACTTGTCTTGAGCTTCTGAAACCTCAAAGCCCACCCCAGTGACACACTTCCTCCCACCTCCAGTGACACACTTCCTCCAACAAAGTCACATGTAACTCCAACAAGGCCATACTTCCTAATCGTGACACTCCCTGTGGCCAAGCATGCAACTCTATGAACCTATGGGGGCCGTTTTCCCATTCAAACCAACACAGAAAGGAGAAAGGAAGGGAGGGAGGGAGGGAGGGAGGGAGGGAGGGAGGGAGGGAAGGAGGGAGGGAGGGAAGGAAGAAGGAAGGGCAAACTAAAAAAAAACTCAGCATAAGGAACATGTAGATATTAGGTTTAAATAACATTTTTACTTCTTAAAATAACCGAATGGGTTTCCAGTCTGTTCTATTACTGTCTATCTCTCCTTTTATCATTACAAATGACCCCAGTAGGTAGCAGCTTCAATCAGGTTCCTTGTTTTCCATGCTTCTGTAGTCTGGACTAGCGTCAGCTGAAAGTTCGTCTGTTCTAGGAATATGTTGGGACATTCAGAATAGCTCCTTTACTGTGTGACTAATGCTTCTCCCAGAGACTAGCCAGTCATCCCTTTTTCTACATTGTCTCTTCATGTGATTGGCTTGGGTTTGCTCTTTCCACATGATTGGCTTGGTTTGCTCTCTCCTTGTGATTGGCTTGGGTTTGCTCACATGTGGTAGTCAAATATGTTAGTGCAGTATTTGGCATATTGCCTTTGCATATCCTCGATGCTTCAAGTCATCTAGATTATTTATAATTCCAAGAATAATGTGAATGTGACATATGTAGTTGTTATACTGTATTGTTTGGAAATTAGTAGCAAGAAAAAAGTCTCACCTTTAGTATTAATACAAGTTTATCCTAAATATTCAGTATCTGAGATTGGTTGAGTCCACAGATGCAGGTGGTACATGTATAGAAGTCCAGCTGTCTTTCAAGGTTGATGAGCCTGTGTGTACACATTCTTAGTAAGTCCCTGCTTTAATCATGCTTGATAGCATCGTATTGGTTGAAGCGAGTCACATGGCCAAGCCAAGGTCTCTATGTAAGAGAATTACAGGAGGACATAAACACTGGAACACTGGGACGTGTGGCTCATTAGGGCATTTCTCTTAAGAACTCTACATATTATCAGATGTCTGGGGAGGTGTCATCCCTGTTTAAAAAAAAATACTGTTTTCAGCAACAACACTAGTTTTCAAGGGTGCTACGTTAATTCCTTTTTAATGTATAAAGTAGTAAACTGAGTAGAAACATAAAGGCAGACATGCTTTTCTATTTGATTTCCTTAGTATGTGGTGGGGACGAGCTATGTATCCCAGGCTAACCCACAGCTCACAGTCTTCCTCTCTCAACCTCCCTGGGGGTGGGACTGTAAGCAAGTGAGCAAACATATTCTTTGGCTTTTGTAAATCTACACTTCTTTTAGAATGTTCAGTTTGTTTGTCCTTTGCTACATAGCAGATAACATGACTTTTATCTTTTGTTGTTGTTTTTGTTTTGTTTGTATGTTTTTCAAGACAGGGTTTTTCTGTATAGTCCTGGTTGTCCTGGAACTCAGAGATGATCTCTGCCTCCTGAGTGCTAGGATGGATTAAAGGCACGTGCCACCACCGCCTGTGACTTTTGCCATGTTTATGTCTGCTGTTCTGTACTATGACAAACTTAGAAAAGAAGAACTTAATGGTTTTAGTATTTGTTTTTCTAACTCAAGCTTTCAGAAATTTGTTTTCTCTTTTTAGCCTAAAAAGGAAGACAAAACCATGGAGGTAAATATGAAAGAGTGGATTTTGAGATATGCTGAGCAGCAGAACGAAGAGGAAAAGAGCGAAGGCTCTAAAGGCTTAGAGGACGAAGACAAATTTGACCCTGTGAGTAGAACTCTGAATCAGGCCTCCAGCATCCTGATGTTACCAGGCGCAAGGTTTAACCTTATTTCTTCTTTGTTTTTCTCACTTGTAAATTGAAGAAATAACTCTTGGAAATGAAGTTAAAAGTAACAGAATAACATACAGGTAAAAAGTTGGCACATAGTAACTAGTAAGTGTTAATTACATTTCTCCCATGTTTAAAGAAATAATGAAATATTTTAACATAACTGTCATGGGTAAATAGTGTGTTAAATTCTTTGAGCAACAGAAGAAAGGCAAAACATATTCTCATACAGAAGAAGCCACTGGTCAGGAAAGAAAAATAGGTATCTGCAGACAAAATAAAGGCTCGTGGCTGAATGTGTTAGTCAGTTGGCTACCACTGACAAAATTGCAAAGGGGGTCAACTTTAAAACATTTAAAATGTTTATTTTGGCTTCCAGCTTCAGAGGGTTCATCTGGTGCATTACTTGAGGCCTGTAGTAAGGCAGGTAATGTTATGACAGGTGGAGGAGCTGCTTACCTCATAGTGGAGGGAAAGCAAGGAGACTGGGGTCTCAGTATCTCAGGACGCACTCTTGTTTATGTAATGTCTAACAGTCCCGTCTCCAACAGCTCTACCACCAGAGGCTAGTGACTAAGCCCTTAGCATACGGGCCTTTGGAACACATTAAGAGTCCAAACAATAACAGTGAAAAAGTCAAGTTACAAGAAAAAAATGCAGCAGACAAGAAAGTGTCTGTAATTATATGAAGAACTTTTTAAAAATAGATACCTCAGAAAAATAATGCGAGTGGATAATGAATATGTTAAAATAATTCAAAGTTACTGAAATAGAAAACTATTCTGAGATACCGCTATGCATTAACCAAAATGTAACGATCCATAAAACCAAGGTTAAGGGAGGGTGTGGCGTGTAATGGGGTCTACTGACTTCTTGTCATAAAGTTAAACACACATTTACTGTCCCTCTAATTCTTTCTCAGGGGAAGGGTAAACAACATCGGCTCACTCTAGCTAACGTCTCCTCTTAGTTTGCTTTCTATTACATGGTAAACTCCATGACCAAAACCAACTTGGGCAGGAAAGGCTTTTTCCAGTTTACAATCCATCATGAAGGAAACTCAAGACAGGAGTTCAGGCTGGGCGGGAAGCTGCAGGTGGGAACGGAAGCAGCCATGGAGGAGCAAGGGGCCAGGAGGCCATTTCCAGGTCCAACGGCCTAACAATTATATACACAGATACTGACTTAAGAAAAGTGAAAACTATATGCAATTGTTAATAGCCACTTTATTCACAGTAACCCTGTCTGTCCTAGCCAAATGGATAAGGAAATTGTAATAGAAGTTACAAAATAGCACATTTTATATGATTGATCCATTTGTGTAAAAGAAAAAATACTGGTGCACACTTGTACTATCTTTGAAAAGATACACAAAAACTTTGATGTTTAGAACTAGAGTGGCAAGGAGGGAACAGCCTGTTCAGACAGATTTTCAGTTGTGGGCCTGTATTAGAATCACATACATATATAACTTTATGTAGGGCAATAAAAATCTACTCTGTGATTCAAAAAAGGGACTCTTCTGATTGGAGCATTGGCTCAGAACTTTCAAGAAGTGAAATTTAAGGGATACAAGAGTCTAGATGGGCAAAGAATGTGGTTCAGACTAGTAAAAATAATGTGAGCACAGGTACTGAAGTACAGCCATGCAAAGCACCCTTGGGTGTTACAAATACATGGGTACACACAGAGATAGAGGGCACAGTACGTGGGAGGAAACAGCTGGGTTCACTTGAAACTAGACAACCTTTATTGCCAGAAAATGTATTTGACAGCTGAATAATAAAAAGCCAGTACAAGCTTGAAGTCAGGTGATTGCAAAAAGAACTTGACAGTTTAGATCAAGTTGAGTAGTGTTTACAGTGGTTTGCAACCCCGTCTTGCTGTTGTACTCATTCATATGGACTAAAGCTGGAAAGGAAGGCAGCTGTTTTAAAGCAAGAATCAGCAGAAACCAGTGGCTTCTTTATCATGAAGGATAAGGAACATTTCTTCAAAGAAATTACACAAATGGCTGATAAACCATTTTCATTGTGAAAAGATATTCCACATCATTAATTTCCAGGGGAATGCAAATCAAACCGTGGCAAGATGCCTTCTGACTCTTTGGGATAGCTGCTTCCAAAGCACACAGAACTGCTAGAATGTGGGAGTGGGGACCTGGTGACTGGTAGAGGAGTGTAAATGCAGCCATGGTGGAAATGACAGGTCCTTAAAAGACTGAAAGTACAGTTACCATGTGTATTAATCAGGGTTCTCTAAAGGAACAGATCTATAAAATGATGTGTGTGTGTGTGTGTGTGTGTGTGTGTGTGTGTGTGTGTGTGTATGAAAAGGGGATTTATTGCACTAGCTTACTATGTGTGGTCCAGGTAGTCCAACGATGGCAGTTTCCCAACTGAAAGGCTGAGAATTCAGTAATTGTTTACTCCCTAGGCTGCATGTCTCTGCAGCCCCAGTCTGGTGCCAAAGTCTGGGAGGATTCCAGAGGAGCTGCTGATTCTCAGTCTGTTAGAATCCTGAAGGAGCTACATGGAGTCCTGAGCACAACAACAGGGTAGACAGATCTGCCTGCAAGAGTGAGGCTGAGCAGGCAAAGGGCAGCTTCCTTCTTCCATGTCCTTTTATGTGGGCTGCCACCGTATGCCCAGATTTAGGGGGAGGCCAGTCTTCTTTCTTTAAGTAATCTGATTAAGAAAATTCCTCCTGCGGCTCAGCAGTTAAGGGCACTTAACTTGTTGCTCTTCCAGAGGACCTGGCTTCAATTCCCAGCACCTTCATAGCAGCTTATAACTGCCTATAATTCCAGTTCCAGGGGATCTGACCCCCTCACACAGACATACATGCAGGCCAAACACCAGTGCACGTAAAAGTAAAAGAAATAATTTTTAAAAAATAATACAGCCGGGCGGTGGTGGCGCACGCCTTTAATCCCAGCACTTGGGAGGCAGAGGCAGGCGGATTTCTGAGTTCAAGGCCAGCCTGGTCTACAGAGTGAGTTCCAGGACAGCCAGGACCAGAGAAACCCTGTCTCGAAAAACCAAAAAAAAATAAAATAATAATAATAATAATAATACAATTTTTAAAAAAGAAGAAAGAGAATTCTTCATAGGAATTCCCATCAGCTTGGGTTTGGTTGATTCCAGATGCTGTCCAATTGGCAATCAGGATTAGTCATCCCACCATAGGACCAACAATTCCCCTTCTGAACATATACTTCAAAGACTTGAAGTCAGGGTCTGGGAAAATGTATCTGTACACTATAGTCATAGCAATCTCTAAAATGTAGATGCAATTGTTTGTCAAGCAAAGGACAAGTCAGAAAGTAAAGAGTGTGTAAAAATGGAAGGAAATTCCTAGCACATGGGATAACTCTGTTGGAGCTTGAGGACTTTGTGCTAGTAAGCTAAGCCAGTCACAGACATCAAAGCCTGTATAACTTCACATACACTAGGTACTATGTTTTCTGGGGGCTGCTGGAGACTAAATTGTGCTGTTACTACTTACTGTGTGTAGTGCTCCACCTCTGCAGTTAATTGGGCTGTGATGGGGCAGGCTACTCAATGACATCAGTGTATTACACAGCACTGAAGAGAAAAACAAAATGGAGGGACGGTTGTATCACGCCCTACAGAGAAAAGCGGGAAGGACTGGAATGAATGGGTCGGTTTGAGGCACAGTCAGCCTCCAACTGTTACTCCACTTTGGCATGACTCTACACACAGAACAGCCCCAGAGCAGGTAGTTGAGGTGTTCTGCTGTGGTAATAACGTTATATTCCACACAGCACCAGCCTGTGCCTCTCCACAGGTGCTATGCTTCCAATCTGCTGCCCTATCTTAACCTGGGCGACGGTAGTCAACGGAGCTGAGCTCTTTACTCTGTAACAGTTGCTCAGTACAGTTACAGCCTGTTTTCTGAGTTTCCCTCCGCCCTTTAATGTGTCTTGTATTTGTTTTACTTCTCTCTGGAAAGTTCTAGAAGCAGATATGCTTGGTCTAAGGACCATATGCTTTGACACAAGGTAGTGGTCACATAAACTGTTCTTAGATTTTTTTTTTTTTTTTTTTAATTTTCATCATTTTACTTGGAAAAGAACCAAAGGTACTTGAACCTTGCAGCCAGACTTCTGGACGCAAAGGAGCAAGCAGCTGCCTTCAAACTAGAAAAAAACAAGCAAGGCCAAAAAGAGGCTCAAGAGAAAATCAGAAAGTTTCAAAGAGGTAAAACCCCTTTCACATGTTTACTTGTAGAATCATAATTCTGTGTCTGTACTTTCCTAACAGTTGAGACTTAAGACTGGTTAACTTTTTAACATAGCAAGCCAGATGACACATGCTGTTGGTTTTGTGGACTTTACAATCTCTGCTACATAACCTTCCCAGTGTTTCAACATAAAGGAGCCATGTCAATTTTAAAAAATTAAAGATTGTGTTGTAATCAAACACTAATCTATATATTCCATGTAATTTTCAGGTCACCAAATACTTTTCTTGGCATATGTGTCTGGTCTACTCATGTGTGTGACAATGTATTTCCATGTGTGTACCTGTGGAAGCCAAACGCCAATGTCTTTCTTTCTTTGTGTTTGGATTTTTGGTGTTTTTTGTTGTGGTGGTGGTGGTGGTTTTTTTGTTGTTTTGTTTTGTTTTGAGATGGAGTCTCTCTATGTAGCTTTGGCTGTCCTGAAACTGTGTAGACCAGGCAGCCTCAAACTCACAAAGACCCACTTGCCTGTGTCTCCCAAGTGCTGGGTTTAAAGGCGTGTACCACAGTGCCCAGATTGGACTTATTTTTTGAGACATGATCTCAAAAATCAAGAGCTGGCTTTTGTTGTATGTAGACTGACTGGCAACAAGCCTTGTGACTCACCTGCCCCACGCACCTCTCCCGAGCTCTAGGGTTGCAGATACATGCTGTTGGCAGCCACCAGTCATGTGGGCACTGGGGATCTGAGGTCAGATCCCTTCTCCCTAGTACCTCTTTTTTTTTTTTTTTTAATCATTGTAAACTGTAAACTGCTAGCTCACAGAGGATACAGAAAAGGCAGTAGGCTGGATTTTGCTGTGTAGGTCATAGTTTGCTGATCCTAGATTCATAAAGTAAAATGCTATTTCCATTCAAGAAAGCAGTGCAAATGCAATCTATGTGTATGTTTTTCTAATGAAAGTGTTTATTTTTTTAGTCTATAATTACTAATTCTTTTTAGTATACATTATGAAAGTTAGTAAATTGCACTTGGTGTCTAACATAGATTCCAAGTAAGAATTATTAAGTAACTGGTTATAAAGGAAAAAGAAGACATGCTTTTATACTACATTTGCAAAATATAAAGCATGAAAAGAAAATAATATAAAACTAAACATTTTTTTCTTGGTAGAAATGGAAACTTTAGAAGATCATCCAATATTCAACCCAGCCATAAAGATTTCACATCAGCAAAATGAGAGGAAAAAGCCTCCTCTAGCCACAGAAGGTGAAAGTGCTTTAAACTTCAATTTATTTGAAAAATCTGCAGCTGCTGCTGAAGAAGAGAAAGGTAAGATTGGAACAAGTCTGTTACCTTGGATTTTGGCAAACTTCTTCAGCTGACAGTAGAACTATGCTTTCAGGAGGTTTTCTCTGAGGTGACAGTAGTATGATGACTCACTTGGAGCGGTTTGTCTTGGCAGAGACGTTAGCCAAGCCATCTCTCTCTGGTTCATTCTCCAAACTCAACAGCTAGGTTTTAACTGTCAGCTTGACACTACCTACAATCACGTATGTGGATTTGTTTCAGATTTGTGCAAATCAGTGTCAAGGAGGTCAGAAGGGTGTCGGACACTCTAGAGCTGGAGTTACAAGCAGCTGTGAGCTGCCCCACATGGGTTCTGGAAAGCAAACTCTGCAAGAGCAGGATATGCCCTTAACCACAGTGAGCGCTCTCTCTCCAGTCCCTGAAAAAGCAGTGTTGTCTTTAGCAGACTTGTCTTTGGGCGTGTCTTCAAGGGTTCTCTCATTGATAACTGATTTAGTAGGGCCCGGCCCGCTGTGAGGGCACCATTCTCTGACAGGTGGTCCGTGGCTGTGTGGGAAAGCCAGCTAAGCATGAGGCAGAGTGAGCCAGCAAGCATCCTCCAGGAAAAACATCCTGCTGTGTTTCCTTGGATGTGAGAAAATTCCTGCCCTGACTTCTATGACCTGGGAACTGGAAGCCAAATAACCCTTTCTTCACAAACTTGTCTTTAATCAGAGTGCTTTTTAACAACAGAAAGCAAACTAGGACATTGTCTTTCTGGAAAATATGAATGTGAGTTTATGTAAATGCAAGTTCTCTGTTTAAAACTTCTTTATTTGTTACTTCTGTGGTTTTTAATCTTGGAGATCAAACCCAGGGTCTTGCACACCGAGCCAGGTGATCTGTGGGAGCTGTGTCCCCAGCTTCTCCAGTGAAGCACCTTTAGTTACAAGCCAAGCCTTTCATTACAGTTGGGAGCTCTTGCATTTGGATTCTCTTGTATCTTTCCACTCTGTTTCCCAGTGTTAGAGCCACTGGAGTCCTTACAGCATCTGTCCTTTGACAGTTCCACTCCTTTGCCCAGCTTGCTGCCCCTAGTGACAAGGCATAACTCAGACAGTACTACTTCCTGTCTCCCTAAGTCCTCCATGACCCCGAGATGTGAGTGATCATACATTTCTGTGTATTGCTGCACTTACTAGTTGTATTCTTTGCATGTTTATCAGATTATATGACAGGCCACACCTATATTAAATGATAGGCTTTTTAAAATTATTCACTCATTCAGTCGTATTTATTGACTCATTGTGCAAATAAAAGGAGTTATGTGAACAAATAACCCAATCGCTTTTATTTGCATAATCTAAGTATGGAATGTGAGCACAGAGATTTTTAAATCATGATTTGTGCTTTCAGAGAAAACTTTCCATAATAGAGTATGCCTGGAGAAGTGGCTAAGCAGTTACAAACACATACTGCTCTTGTAGAGGACCTGAGTTCAGTTCCCAGCACACACTTTGGGGGGCTTGGAAGGAGCTGTAACTCTGGCTCCAAGGGATCTGACACCCTGTTATAGGCATCTGTGCACGTATGCATATGTCCACACACACAGACACACACAGAGAGATACAATTTTAATAATAATAATAGAGTAGAGAGCTCTAATTTGAGCTGTGGTTTTTATTCTTGGAGATCAAGCCCAGGGTCTTGCACACTTTTATTTCCTTGTAGTATTAGTTCTGAGGATATCCAGACAGCCCGACAAATGATCAGGAGTTATCCTAGTGGCAAATTGGTAGGGGAAAAAAAAAAAACCTCCAAAGAAGAGAGATAATAAGTTAAAAGTCTTCCGGTAAAAGTGAGTTTATTCGACAGATTTTCTGTAATCAAGATGTACTATATCTGTATTATTTGACATTAATATTGAATACTTAAGATGTGACTAGTATAATTGACAATTTGAAACTGCAATTGGTTTCTAACCACAAGGCTGGTAGCTACTGGGCCAAGCACACTTCAGACATTTAAAGAATTGCCTGAGGACCAGTGTTATCGCAGCATGAGGGAGGAGCAGCATATGATAGGTAGTGGTGGACCACAGAAGCCTTTTAGGGCCCTTACCAAGAATGAGAACTTAAATGCCAGGGAGCCATTAAAGAGGTTATTGATGGCTGTGTTAAGCAGAGAAATGGTATCTGACATATTTTTTCCAGTAACTGCTTGGAGGGCATCCTACCAAATATTGTCATTCATTAAATATGACCATGCATAAGGTCCTCGAGGTCAGCCAGGTGTGGGAAGAAGACAAGGAGGATCAGGAGTTCAAGATCATTCTTGGCTACAAAGCAAGTTCCTGAGTCATGTGAGACCCTGTCTCAAAACTAACAGCGACAAC
Organism: Mastomys natalensis; assembly: GCA_021653895.1. Taxonomy (NCBI): domain Eukaryota; kingdom Metazoa; phylum Chordata; class Mammalia; order Rodentia; family Muridae; genus Mastomys; species Mastomys natalensis. The sequence goes on along the minus strand of JAJTUV010000051.1, from coordinate 1,237,220 downwards.
AACAAAAGCTTCAGCATGTTCTGTGGTTCAATCCATGAAGAGGATTGCCCCACCTAGAGAAGAGCGGATCTTTGTCTGGTCCTCCTTCACCTGTTCTCTTCAGACATGCTGTTCCTAAAAGGGAGAGCACGCTGATCACTCCACAGAGAATTTATATTGCTGTTACCACTTTTAAAGAACAAGTCTTTGCCTTCCATTTAAGGTAAAAAGAAAGAACCTCATGATGTAAGAAACTTTGACTACACTGCTCGAAGCTGGACTGGAAAATCTCCCAAACAATTTCTTATTGATTGGGTCAGGAAGAATCTTCCCAAGAGTCCAAATCCTTCCTTTGAGAAAGTTCCAGTAGGTAGATACTGGAAATGTAGGTATGTTTTTCTGGTTAACTGAATGAACTTTTAGAAAACTGTGAAGTGAAAATCCTTTTGTTTCTTGTAAATTGTGTAAACATTTAGAAATGTCAGGCTTGCTGGTTCATACTTATGATCCCAGCACATAGGAAAGGAGGTTGAAGCAGAAGTTCTAGGCTAGCCTGGGCTACAGAGTGAGTTCAAAGCTAGCCTGGCCTGTAGAGGGAGACCTTATCTCAGAAGCAAAACATGGATCAAGTAAGCATTTAAGAAACTTTTAATTCCTCATTTCCAGTTCTCATTGCTTATAAATCATTTTCTAATTCAGGGCCTCCCACAGAATACTTAATAATTGTTGAAAGTTTAAGTTTGATGTTAATGAATTGCTGACTTTTTTTGATCTGACCTCATCAATTCTTTTTAAAAAGGTTTTATTGTTATTTTCATGCTTCTTTTTAGGGTAAGGGTCGTCAAGTCTGAAGATGATGTACTGGTTGTATGTCCTACAATCTTAACGGAGGATGGCATGCAAGCTCAGCACCTGGGAGCGACCTTAGCCCTTTATCGTCTCGTGAAAGGGCAGGTGAGCCTTTTTAGGCCTTGATGCTTCCAAAGATGCCCATGCAAGTGGAGCATCCCTGATGTAAAACTCTGCAGGCCAAAAGGCTCTAAAACCCAAGTCCTTCAGCACAGACATGATGCCACGGAGAAAAGGCTGCACTGAGAAATTTGGTTTTGCGAATGAAATTATTGAAAGCATTGCGTAAGATTACTTTCAGGCTTTCTGAGTAAGGTATATATAAAGCAAGCATAGTTTGTGTATAGACAGAGTCTGTCCCAGTATACTCCACTGTGTATGTGCCAGTGGCCCCGAGTCTAAAATTCGAGACTCATAGTTTGGAGGATTTTGGATAACAGACGCTCATCCTACGAGATTGTCCCATAAAACTCAGTCTTCCAACCTAAAAATATAGGCAGGTGGTTCCAGTTTTCAATTTTAGGTTATATCAACTATGTGCTTAGAGTTGAAAGAAAGAGTGAAGTCCTACTGAAGGAAGACGCTCTCTGAGAGAGCACCATACTCTTTTTAAATTTTAGATTGCCAGCATTTCCTTTTTATAATGAACGTGTTTCTCCGTCTTTATAGGAAGTGTTGTGTAAAGAGGCACCCTGACCATGGCAACTTTTATTTAAAAAAAAAAAAGGCATTCAGTTAGGGGCTCGCTGCAGTTTCAGAGGGTCAGGTCATGATCAAAACAGCAAGAAGCAGACAGAGTAAGTGTTGGAACAGTAGCTGAGAGCTTTATGTCTTGCCCTACAGTCAGCAGACGTGTGTGTGTGTGTGTGTGTGTGTGTGTGTGTGTGTGTGTGGCTGGGCCTGGTGTGGACTTTTGAAAATTCAAAGCGTACTTCTATTAGCACACTTCCTCCAACAAGGCCACACCTCCTAATCTTCCTAATCTTTCCAAATCGGTCCAATAACTGGGGACCAAGCCTTCTTGATCCTGTGTGGCTATTGTCATTCAAATCACCACAGGAAGTTATACACTAAGTAAGTAGAAGTCTAAACAGTTGAACTTTTCTGCCAAAAATTTCTCTAATTTTACCAAGTAAAGTATTATAAGCTCTGTGTACTTGGTAAAAGCGACTGCTGCTACCACAGAGGGAATTGTTCTTTGATAGCAGGGAAGTAGAGTAACTGAAGGGTCCATTTGGTGTTGTCCTTTTAGAATACTCTGACTTATATAGCCCTGTACCACTGCCGGATCTCGCTGGGAGCTTGTGTTTCCAAATACTCTGTGGTTCATCTACATTGTATGTACTAGGCCTGCAGGAATACTTAACTCAACATTCATTCCATAGTTTACTGAGCTCTAAAAGTAAGTACTTCATAGATACTCTGTTAGCTAATTTTAAATGCAGAGACAGAAAGCAGAGACATTAGCTTACTCCTACCCAGTCATAGCCATTAAGTCAAGAAACCAACTATGGTGCGCCATTTATGAATTGACAGCCTATGTGTATGCCTTCCTATTAGTGACTTTAAAGTTACAAGATAAAGCTACATTTTAAGATAGAGTCAAGGGTTAGAGAGATGGCTGAGTGGTTAAGAGCACTGACTGCTCTTTCAGAGGTCCTGAGTTCAATTCCCAGCACTCACATGGTGGCTCACATAACCATCTGTAATGGGATCCGATGCCCTCTTCTGTTGTGTCTGAAGACAGCAATGGTGTACTCATATACATAAAATAAATAAATAAATTTTCTAAAAAAAAAAGAAAAAGAAAAAGATACAGTCAATTCCCCTGTGTTCTCACATACTGAGTTCTGAGTCGGCTCAGTCTAACGTTGCTGCTGCTTTCCCTTTCAGTCTGTCCATCAGTTACTCCCTCCCACATACCGGGATGTTTGGTTGGAGTGGAGCGATGAAGAAAAGAAAAAGGAGGAACTCAATAAAATGGAAACCAATAAACCACGGGATCTTTTTATTGCCAAGCTTTTGAGCAAGTTGAAGCAGCAGCAGCAACTGCAGCAGCAGCAGCAGCATCCTGAGAGTAAGAAGGAGAGCTCTGAGGATCCTGAGGAGTCTTGGGAAAACTTAGTATCGGATGAGGATCTTTCTGCGCTGTCCTTGGAGCCGACAAATGCAGAAAACCTGGAGCCTGTTAGGAACCTCTTCCGGAGGCTGCAGAGCACGCCCAAGTATCAGAGACTCCTGAAGGAAAGACAGCAGTTGCCTGTGTTCAAACACCGGGACTCCATTGTGGAAACTCTGAAGAGGCACCGAGTAGTGGTCGTGGCAGGTGAGACAGGAAGTGGCAAGAGCACCCAGGTGCCGCATTTCCTGTTGGAAGATCTGCTTCTAAATGAGTGCGGAGCACGGAAATGTAACATCGTCTGCACCCAGCCCCGAAGAATCTCAGCAGTGAGCTTAGCCAGCAGGGTGTGTGAGGAGCTGGGCTGTGACAGTGGACCTGGAGGAAGGGTAAGGCCTGTTCTCTGCCTTCGCCTCCATGAGCAGTGACCCGACTCTGCTTCGCTCTCGGGACCCATACCGTGTACTCGGTCTGATAACTGAGTATTCAAATATGTTACCACTTGCCATTCAAAGAATACCAACAATTCAGATTTGACTTTGATATATAGCATACGGCTTCCTGTTTCTCTGAGTCTTTTCTGTGGAGTGTATCCTTACCGGTTCCGTTCTTTTCAGTGAACAGAAAAAAAGAGTAAGAATATTAGAATATAATAGATAAGAATATTAGGTTGTTCAAAAAGGAAGAATGAATGCTGGCTATAGAGGTGGCTGAGAAGGTAGAGGCAGCTTGTGTACATACAGGCTGAATCCAGATCCTATAGGATGGCCGAAGAGAAACAACAGTCATCCTCCTGTCTCTGCATGTGCACCATAGTTTGCACAAGCCTACACTTGGGCACACTAAATAAGATATGAAATTTAAAATTATCAAAACAAACCTTATAGCTTCACACAATTGAAAAGTATAAAAATACACTTTTTGACCTTTTGAGGTATGATTTCATACTGTAGCCCAAGCCAGCTTGGAACCCACAGCAGTGCTCCCACCTCAGCCTGCCTCAGCCTGCCTTAAACTCACAGCAGTGTTCCTGCCTCAGCCTGCCTTAAACTCACAGCAGTGCTCCTGCCTCAGCCTCCTGAGTGGTAGAACTACAGGTGTGAACCATCACGTCCGGCTTGAAAGTGCAAGCCCCGATAATAAAGTGCATAAGCAGAGGTGCCTGACTCCTGCATGGAGCACCACCATGGGCTCTTGTGCTGCATCGTTGTGGCTCATTCACTCATGGTCCCTCTGTTCTGCCCACAGAATTCTTTGTGTGGCTATCAGATCCGGATGGAATCTCGAGCTAGTGAATCTACCAGGCTACTGTATTGTACAACCGGAGTTTTGCTAAGGAAACTTCAGGAAGATGGTCTTCTGGCTGATGTGTCTCATGTCATTGTCGATGAGGTAAGGAGGCTTTACCACTGTGTCCAGATACATTCTAAACATGTTTGTATTAAACCACTGAGGCTGGTGACACTAGCCAATACTATGCTTGTACATATCATTCACCATTCATCTAATGATTTAGTTGCATCTAGCAAATGCCTTGTGTTAATGGATTTGCTGGGTAAGGGCTATATCCTCTTGCTGTATGCTTGATGCTGTTCAAAGGATTACACAGACACAGGCGCATGTTCGTCTAATCCTTTCAGCATCACAGTGTGGTGTATGTTTTTATTTTACAGTTGAAGAGACTGAGGTACATGGAGGTTCAGTTGTACAGCTAGAGGCTCAGACCCTGACGCTCTGACACTGCCTTCCTCTCCACCAATGTCTGCTCCTCAGCCACCACACTGAGGTGTTTCAGGACACACGGATGTTCTCTCGCTCTTTCACTGAACACAAGGAATCATCAGCATGCATTTTTTTTCTCTAAATATTCTTTGATGCAAATCAAATTTCAGTACACACTTGAATTATGCCCCAAGGTTTAGTTATGACTGTTGGAGGTGTTAACCAGCCTACTCTAGTAAACTAATTTGCTAATATATTTTCTTCAAGAAGAGATAGATACCAATTCTCTTTTCAGAAAGTATTATTAAATCTATCTATCAAGGCAGGAGAGCTGAAACCTGTAAATTTCAGTGCTTGGTTGGCTGAAACAGGAGGATCACCTCAAGTTCTAGGCCGGCATGGAGTAGTGAGAGACCGCCTCAGTATGCAAAGCCCGACGCTTGGTGTACGCGCAGGAGTAACGCTTGCTCACACTGTGGGTTGTTTGAGATGGCCCTTTGTTTCTTTCAAGACAGGGTTTCTCTGTGTAGCCCTGGCTGACCTGGCACTCCCTCTATAGACCAGGCTGGCCTCACACTCAGAGATCGCCTGCCTCTGCCTTTCAAGTGCTGGGATTAAAGGTATGTGCCACCACCGCCTGGCTGAGACAGGGTCTTGCTGTGTAGCCCAGGCTGGCCCCTCATATCAGTCTTCCTGTCTCAGCCTGCCAAATACTAAGATTACAGGCATGTGATGCCACACTGGCTCATTCATTGATTTGTAATGAAAAGATTATATATAGATTACTTTATAGATTACTTTCCTCTTTTGTGTTAGGAAATATTAGAAAAACAAAAATTACAATCTCACAGTCCAGGAAAAGACAAACAGTTTGGTGGTTTAATTCATATTTTTGGTGTGTATTTCACATGTCTGTTAGTTGGTGGTTCTCTCATGTCACTTCATCTCACATGATCTTCAAATGGCTTTACAGTACTATAGAATCAGATGTCTCCTATTTACCTGTTTTCTTGTTAGAACAAATTTAGGTAAAGACAATTTTAAGTCTAATTAATACTCTGCTAATAAATAACTGAGAAGGATGACTTTTCTTTGAAGAGTGTTTTTTTCCTTGTGGGGTAGGTAGCATATTGCATCATGATAGATAAGATGCTAGAAAGAAGCTGGTTGGCTATGGGCTCGCCCATGGAAGAGTTAGCCATAGGATGCAGAAGATAGAGACACCACTCTCCATGGGATACAGATGAGTCAATATGAGCCAAAGTGCAAATGTATCCATCAATGAAACATTTTACTTGTATCAGAGAGTAAGTTCTCTTGGAACATAAATAGTTAGCAAAAAATTCTTTGAAGACAGAACAGAGTGAATGCTAATTTAAAAATCCAGACCAGCTTGCAGAAGCTGCGTTTTTGATGGTTTGATATTGACTACCCAAAGACAGGATTAACTGTATCAAGCTTCAGTCTAATACCATCAGCTTCTTGAGCTCACAGTGAACAAGTCCCAGGGCAGGGCTGGAGCAGAGGCTCAGCAGGTGAGAGAGTCCCAGGGCGGGGCTGGAGCAGAGGCTCAGCAGGTGAGAGAGTGCCAGGGCGGGGCTGGAGCAGAGGCTCAGCAGGTGAGAGAGTCCCAGGGCGGGGCTGGAGCAGAGGCTCAGCAGGTGAGAGAGTCCCAGGGCGGGGCTGGAGCAGAGGCTCAGCAGGTGAGAGAGTCCCAGGGCGGGGCTGGAGCAGAGGCTCAGCAGGTGAGAGCTCTCATTGCTTGCAGAGGACCTGGGTTCCATTCCCAGCACCCACTGCACTCACATGCACATACCCCAACACAGACACAGAATTAAAAGCAAAATGTAGACCTGGAGAGATGCCTTGGAGGTTAAGAACACTTGCTGCTCTTCCAGTGGACCCAAGTTCAGTTCTTAGCACCCACACAGCAGATCACATCTGTAACTCCTGTTCCCAGGGATCTGATACCCTCTTCTGGCCTCCTCAGGCACCATGCACACATTTGGTGCACATACATATAGTTTCAGACAAAACCCTCATACATGTAAAATAAAAATAAACCTTTAAAAAGTCGTATTCTAAGCGGTCAAGCACACGGGTGAATCCAGGGAATAATTGATCCCTAGGCGTGAACTAAGCAGAATTGTCTGCCTTCCAAGCAGACTGTGAACGTTACTTATTATCTTGATGTACTTCCTCTTTGTTACAAATTAGGACAAAACTATGTAAGAGTACAGAAGGTTAGAGCACAGTACACATGTATACATGTGGCAGATACTTGTCACATTCTGTCAGTATACTTATCAACAGATTAAAGGTTAGGGTCCTTACAGCATCTGTATTTTATAGTAAGTATAAAGTCCCTCTTTAGATGCATGTGTCAGAAGGGCAGGAAAATCCTTTTTCTGGACAATGATAAAGACCTGGTCAGCCTCCTACTGCTCAACTCATTTTTTCTACTTAGTAGATAGACCGAGCATCTGTCTTATGTGGTGTATTGACTTCAGTCCTAAGAGAATAAATGTAGTTTTCTTTCTGAAGATAAGCCTTATCTGAACATCCAGCTTCATCACCCCACGTCCTGACTATATTCAAATATTAAGTGTGAGTAGATCCAATCATCAGATTATTTATTCTCAGACCCTACATGTGATTGATTTCGTGTTGGCTTTCCATTAGGTCCATGAGAGAAGTGTTCAGTCAGATTTCCTGCTTGTTATCCTGAAGGAAATTTTGCAGAAACGTTCTGACCTACACTTGATTCTGATGAGTGCCACCGTGGACAGCGACAAGTTCTCCACGTACTTCACACATTGTCCAATTCTCAGAATTTCAGGAAGAAGTTACCCTGTTGAGGTAAATTTACTTTATCTCTGGTGTGCTTGTGTGTGTGTGTAGGCAGAAACCATTCATATCAGTTTTCCTGAACATTGGCACTTTATGCCCAGAACTAGTTCCTAGACTCTATAGGTTGGGCAGGATGAGAGAACGGCTTCACCGTCAGGTGGCCTGTGCTTGCCTCTGGGTGGGAAAGATGGGAAAGTGTGATCCAGGTGCTGATGACAGACCTCAGGAAGTGAGACTTACTTCCACATCAAGTTATGCTTAGATTGAAGGTGGCACCCACAGTAAGGTGCTCTGTTTTCAAGCAGCTCCTCTTCTAACCATTTTCTTTGGAAACCATACTGAAGTATAGTTTCTGTAATCCTTAACAACAGATCCTTTCGTATGAGTTATAGTCTTTAATCCCAGTTATACTGACAGAAATCTTTTCCTCATTCTAACTTAGTTTAGTGACATTCACAAGGCAGTGCTCTGTTCTGGTTAATGGCGTTTGCTGGAGTGACTGAGCCCACTATTGGCCTTATCTGCAGGTTTTTCATCTTGAAGACATAGTAGAAGAAACAGGCTTTGTACTGGAGAAAGACTCCGAGTATTGTCAGAAGTTTCTGGAGGAGGAGGAAGAAATTACCATAAATGTTACAAGTAAAGCTGGGGGAATCAAAAAATATCAGGTAAACAGAAAATACCCTGAAAGAGGCAGTAACCATCCAGAGTACAGCCTGCCGCTGGAGTTTAAAGTCGTGTGGCGAGCACTGTGAATCCGGTAACATTTGTGAGCATAAGCAAATTTTAAAGGCTCTTTTTAATCTGGTTTCAAAGACTTTAGTCCTTAATTTGTGGTATTTTAATTGTCTTTTATACTATTTGGGCCCATTAGATAGATGTAGAATCAAGAACTACATAAATACAAAGCAACATTCAGAAAGCTTCATAGCAGTGACTCATGACTGGGAAATGCCATTTCCAGTGATTTTTCCTAGGCAGTGACTCAGGAGACAGTGCTGTCTAGATAGAGCAGGATCTTTGCGTTTGGGTTTTAGCAGCCTGTGTCTCGGCAGATGTCTCGTTAGATGCTTGATAAAGCTGGTCAAGGCGAACAGTTTTGCTAGGGCGTTAGCAGCAATTTTGCAATTGCAGAATTACGCAGAAGCCCATGACTCTGCCTTAGCCATGTTATCAGATCCAGGCTCTCCACTGCATCTGTGCTGCTTAATTTGTACTGCGTGAGGGAATGCAAACTCCCAGAGACACAAAATTGGTCTATCTTTAAATTAAACAGATAAGCCAAAAATCATCATCATCATCATCATCATCATCATCATCATCTACGGAGTTTTCTCTAAAATCCCAAAGATAAAAATTAAAAATTGAAGAAAGACTTAGAAGGGTATTTCAGAGGAGTTGATGAGAAGTTGGTAGCCAAGGCAGAGTGCAGAAAGAGTGAAGAGGTGTAAACTACCTTCTTTAAAGCTGCCACAGGTTCTTTACCCTGAATGCTCTGTAACTGCTACAGAAAAGCGCACAGACGAGCGTAGTCTGTCTATGATTATTTCTCTATGAGCACGGAAGGGTAAATGTAGGCTCTCATTGTTGGTGAGGTAAAGCACGGGAGAATGGTGAGGCTTCACGCGCTTCCTTCAGTTTCACACGCTTCCTTCAGTGTGGGTCGTAGTGACACAGACTGCAGCCCCCGTTACTCAGACCTGGGCTGTGAGGATCCCTGTTGTTTCTTTTATAAAAATAGTTTGTTTTTGGGTTTTGTGGTTTCAGTTGTTGTTTGCAGCTGTGGGACTCTTGGACCTCTCACACATGCTAATTGCAAATGCTCTCCCACTGAGCTACAGCTCCATCCCCAAAATACATGTTTTTTCAGCTTTCTCTGGTTGGGTTTTCTTTTAGGAATACATCCCAGTTCAGAGTGGAGCAAGTGCTGAATTAAATCCATTCTACCAAAAGTACAGTAGCCGTACTCAGCATGCTATTCTCTACATGAACCCTCATAAAATCAACCTGGACCTCATTTTGGAACTTCTTGTATACTTAGGTATCTTTCTATTTGTTTTAATAAAATACTTCTACCAGCCAGAGGCATGTATTATTTTCTGTGCTGTTCCTATCTTATTTTGAATATTTTACCTTTTAAATTTTCAGACAAAAGTCCTCAGTTCAGAAATATTGCAGGAGCAGTATTGATCTTCTTACCTGGCCTTGCTCACATTCAACAGTTGTATGATCTCCTATCAAATGACAGAAGATTTTATTCTGAGCGGTAACTACCAATCTTCATTAAATTCTTCGTAATTGTAAAACTGGAGATCTGATACATTAAAACTCTGGAGCACTGACTGTTCTTCAAAGGACTCAGGTTCAGTTGGCAGCACCCACCTGACAGCTAACCCCTGTCTGTAACTCCAGTTCCAGGGGTCTGACACCCTTTTCTGCCCTCCACAGAAACTACATACACTGTGCACAGAGATAAGTACAAGCAAAACACCTAAACACATTTGTTTTAAATCTCTACAACTGTTCATGGAAATTTTTGATTTGTTCATTTTTATCGAGTGAAAATTTGTAGGTACAGTATCTGCATTTGTTGTTTTTGTTTGTTTTTAATCTGAGCCAAGAATCCTGTGGTTAATTATATAGTTAATTATAACTCCTGACTCACCAAAGTCTTCCAAAAGCCACCCAAGTTTTATAACTTAGGAACCATATCTATTTAAATAGCCAATTATCTGTTCTATAATAGTTTATTACTCTTGTCATGGTAATCATATTACCAGAACTTTAAAAAAAATTTGCTCTCATATTTCAATAATAAGCTTACCTAATCAAACAATCCAAGACTCAGAACCTGGAGCACTGACAGCCCCAGGTGTGTCAGAAGGGATGCCCAGCCTCTCCTCACTGCTCATGCTCTCTTCTCCCTCCTCTGCCAAGTGGGGCCTTATTAGACTATTCTGTGAAATTCTGTTTAAATTTTTTTCATAATCATATATTAAAAGTTGTTTTCTATATGCAAATAACTTTTGTTATTCCTTGCAGTGTCTTCTAAAGAGAAACTCTTGCTAAGAACTATGATTTTAACTTTCAGATACCAAGTTATAGCTCTGCATTCCGTTCTCTCAACCCAGGATCAAGCGGCTGCTTTCATGCTTCCCCCTCCAGGGGTCAGGAAGGTAAACACGGGACACAAATGTGTGTGGTCTGAGAATAGTTCATGAGATGAGTTGGTGCTGGATACATGACCAACTTCAGGTATTCTGCAGCTCAGTATAAGCCAAGTGAACCTAGTGTTACATGTCAGGCATTCAGGGCTGCAGAGATGGCCAGTGGTTAAGATTATGTGAGCACAGTTTGGTTCTCAGCACCTACATGGGCAGCTCACAATTACCTGTAACTACAATTTCAGGAGATCCTTCGAAGCCTGTAGTCTTCTTGGGTATCTTCAATTCACATCACATGTGCACAGGCATTCACATAAAAAAAAAAAATCTTTTAAAGATAGATTTTAATTCAGACATTTTAATATTTATATTATGTGCTAATAATAGACAAGACATATGAGGAGACTGGTAGTTGGGAAATGTGGTTTGTATATTGCTTTTTAAAAGGAAGAAGCAGACAGATGTCTGTGAGTTCAAGGCCAGCATGGTCTACAGAACCAACTCCAGAACAGCCAGGCTATACAGAGGAACCTTGTCTTAAAAGGTCAAAAAGAATGTAAAAGGGGAAGAAAAAAAAAAAAGACTACTTTTTCCTAAGAAAGCATCATGAGCCAGGCATAGCAGCTCATTCCTTCAATCCCAACACTTTGAGGAAGAGGCAGGTGGATCTCTGAGTTCAAGGCTAGCCTGTTCTACGTATTGAGTTCTAGGACAGCCGGAACTATGTAGAGAGACTGTCTCAAAAAATAGAAAGAGAGACAGAGAGAAAGCAAGCATGCATGCATGCATCATAAGGGAGATTGGATGTCAAGAGATTTTTAAGTCCTGAGAGAATTCTCATTCTCTAGGCTGTTGGTTCCTCAAACCTTAATCATCCATTCCATGTGTTACTATGCTAATAATTGAATCAGAACAGTGCTCATTCTGTGCAAGTGTTCTACCACTGAGCTGTATCCGCAGCCTTGGCTTTTTATTCCTGATGGCAGCTCACAGATTTAATTTATGGAAATAGTTGGTGCCCTCTGATCATGGCTCTAAATGAAAAGATACTTGACAAAGAATTTCTCAGGTTTTGAATCTTCTCCCAGAAGAAATTGTTAAAACCAACGTAGTTACAACACGGCGGGACACTTTGGGAAGTGGGGGGATGTCAGAACAAGCCTGGCCTATGCCCAAGGCCTGGGTCCTCCATTCAATTTCACTTAGTAGTAGTAGTAGTGTTAGTATTATTATTAATCTGATGGTTTCTAACTGTGCCCCCAAGAACTCCAGGGATCCTGAGCTGTGCTCTCATCTCTAACATCTGCTTCCCTGTAAGAAAGATTTTATTTGAAGAGTGCAGCTTAACAAAAGAATCTTAGCCAAAAGTAGAGTGGCCACAGAGCTTCCAGGACGCTCATTAACCTGGGAGCAACAGTTGTACAGAAACAGCCGTTAGAGTGGAGCAGTGCTTCAGGGACTTGACCAAGACTTTATCATGTTTGTGTACCTCCTGTTTACAGCTGAGGTATTAAGTCCAGGGGTGAAGGGACTTGCTGAAGCTGGAAATAACAGGGCCAAGACAATCATCACCCCATTCTTCTCAGTAATTCCTTTTTTTTTTCCCCTAGTAATTGATTGGATAGGGTCATATTGAGCTGTCTGAATTCTCTGACCTAGTTCCCAGATCTACTGTCAATTTTAAGTTGACTGATTAGAACTTTTATCACTAAAAGTGATATTTTTGTTGTAGTAGAAATCTATAAATGTATCTTTCATTTTCCTGTTGTAATAATTGTTGTCTGGAAGCCTCCGTCTGCTAGCCTAGGCCTAGTCCTGGAAGCTTCTATCCTCCATGCAATCTAATCTAGGCCTAGAATGCTTTCAGCCTCTGAGACTTGTTGCTGAATAAGCTCACCCTTTCTTCTTTCTGAACTCTGGCTGGCTGGCTAACTCAGCTGTTCTGGCTCAAACTCCTCTCCCAGCTAACTGATCGAATCTGGCTTCTCTCAGCTTCTCACTGATTTGCTCGCTTGGCCTCAAACTAACTCAAGCAATCTGTTCTAATTGTCTGGCTCCTTGTTCTCAGGTTTGTTCTGTCTTTACGACTGTGCCCAGCTAGTTCCCTCCTGGTAAAACTGCCTCCTCCTCCCTCTCTGAGCTGCTCTACTCTCTCTCTCTCTCTCTCAACTCTACTCTACCACTCTTCACGAACTCTACCGTATTTCCTAGACCGTACTCTCTTCCTCCTGTACTGTCTGTCTCTCCCTTAAGTAGCTTCCCTCTCCTCTCCTCATGAGAGTCGGGCATGTCCTGTTCTGTCAACTCTTTCTATGATTCGTCACTTTTTCTGTCACAAAATTAGGCATCATTTTCAAATATGGGCGCTTCCTTCCCCAAACTAACTTTGCCTTCATTGTTTGGGATTACAAGTGTGTACTAAGCAGGTGTCTGTATTCCAGCCAGAGGGTTTAAAGGTGTGTGCTAAGGGCTGAGCCATACCCTAACCAGAAACAGGTTCAAATGCCTGAAATAGAAATCTGTACCATGGGCTGGGGAGATGGTTCAGCAGTTAACACACCATACTGCTGTTCTACACACAAGATTACTTCCCAGCAGCCACAACAGGTGGCAGAACCTGTGACTCCAGCTCTAGAGGGAGGCAGAATTGGCCTGCTTAGGCACTGGCAACAGGGTGAACATCGTCGAACACAGACACACATACATACATACACATAATTAAAAATGAAATTAAATATTTTTTAAATCTAACAACCTCATTAAACTAAGCTGATAAAACTGTAAAGCAAATTAAAATTATGCAACAAAACAGTCTAAATTTTGGGACTAAAATTGAAAGTGGCTTTCTTTTTTTTTTTTCCATTCATTTTACATCCTGATCACAGTCCCCTCTTCCTCCTCCCAGTTCCACTCTCTCACATACCTCTCCCCCTACCTCCCTCCCCTCTCCTCAGAGAATGGGAAACCTGTAAGGGCACCAACCTGCCTTAGCACATCTGGTCACAGCAGGACTAAGCACATCTCCCACTGAAGCTAGACAAGAGAGCCCAGCTAGGGGAAAGGGATCCAAAGACAGGCAACAGAGTCAGAGATAGTCCCTGCTACAATTATTAGAGGACCCACATGAAGACCAAACTGCATGTGTGCTACAAATGTGCAGGGGCTTAGGTCCAGCCTCTGCATGCTCTTTCGTTGGTGGTTCAGTCTCTGTGAGCCACCATGGGCCCAGGTTAGTTGACCCTGTAGGTCTTCTTGTGGTGTCCTTGACCCCACCCTTCCCAGACTCTTCTACAAGACTCCCAAGCTCAACCTATTGTTTGACTATCAGCTGCTGGATAAAGCCTCTCAATGACAGTTAGGCTAGGTTCCTGTCCACAAGCATAGCAGAGCATCATTAATAGTGTTTATCCCTGCACATCGTGTAGACAGGACAAGTTTCAGGTCACATGTTCTGTGGGTGGGCTGGTGTCCCCTCCCTCTACTGGAAATCCCGGCTGGCCACAGGAGGTGGGAAGTGCTTTCTCTGGGTCCTTCACTCTACTGTTGCCTCAAAGTTCACTTTTAAAAACTCATCAATTCTGTCTAAAGAAAATTTCAGAATACAGTGTCAAGAGCTGTCAAAATACTTTCTATTCTTGCTTATTTGCAGATTGTCTTAGCAACAAACATTGCAGAGACGGGGATCACTATTCCTGATGTTGTGTTTGTCATTGACACTGGAAGAACAAAAGAAAATAAGTAAGTTTGACTTTCTCACAGTGAAAATTGGTAACACTGAGTTTTGTTGGAGAAATTCCAGAATCCTGTTAAGGAAATCCATATCCTAAAGGCCACAGTTCTGCCCAAAGCAAAAAGCCTTAGCAAAAGGGTAGATGAATTTAAAATATCTGAGAATAAATTTCAAAATTTCATACCTTGGATTTTACCAACAATGTCAATGTACCACCACTTAAAAGTGCTGTCTGGGCAGAACTTCACAATGTCAGTTTTTATATACTTTTTTGCTTATTAAATAAATTGTTTAACACAAGCATTATTTATGGGGTTATGATAGAATGGACTTTGAAGAACTAAACTTAAATCTCTGATCTGGGAAAAAATAAAAAAACCCTCCCAATCATCAGGTCCTTGTGTACTAATAAAGAAAATGAAGTTTCATCATTGCAAATGCCTTATATAGTAACCAGAACATAGCAGATGCCTTAATCGAACCTTCCACAAAATGGCTCTACTCTGTGTCTCAGGGTGTGTTACATAAACAGTAGATGGCACCTTTAGCTAATTGTGGTCTATCAGAAAACCACAGCAATGTAATAGAAAATCCGCTCTAAAACAAGCGATTGTATTTTTAGAGGAAACGTTTTCTGGCTGTAGATGTGTCTCGTGAGCGGTGTTTTGAACTTCTCAATCTGCGCACCTTACTGTGTGATTATTAGGTATTAACTAAACTGAAAAGGTGCTTTGGTCAGACTAGCTTGAGAAAAGATGAGTTAAGCATTCATCTTCTTTTGTAGCAAATGATTTTCATTTGGCAGTATGAATGGGCACTTTACAAAAACATTTAATCAGAAAATATGACTTTAGAAATGTTTGTCATCCACAAGTAGTAGTACACGACTATAATCCCTGCTCTCGGGAGGAAAAGGCAGATGGATTTCTGTGAGTTCAAGGCCAGCTTCATCTACTAGTGAGTTCCAGGACAGCCAGGACTCCTAGAGAGACCCTGTCTTGAGCTCCCTGGCCCCACCCCCACCCCAGAAGAGATGTTTGTTCACAACAGTACTAAGTTCAATGTGTCCAGTTTTTCTGGGTTTGCTGGAAATCAGTTATTCACGTATTGTCTCCTGAAACCTGTCTTTAGGTACCACGAAAGCAGCCAAATGAGTTCTTTGGTGGAGACCTTTGTCAGTAAAGCGAGTGCCCTGCAGCGCCAGGGGAGAGCCGGGAGGGTCCGGGACGGCTTCTGCTTTCGGCTGTACACGAGAGAAAGGTAGGCAAGCACTGACATTTACAACACACACAGCAGCACAGTGGCATTATTGATGATATATTACTTTTTTCAGATTTGAAGGTTTTCTGGACTATTCCGTACCTGAAATCCTGCGTGTGCCTCTGGAAGAACTATGTCTTCACGTTATGGTAATCCCAAAGGCCCACACATGAGGGTGGTTTTGTTGTTTTTATTTTTTTCCTCACTCTTTATGAGGAAATATCTGACAACCTGAGTGTTTTTAACCACTGTTTTTAGTTCTGTATGTTTACTGTCTGTACTGTGCTTTGATCTTGATGTAGCACCTAGGTAGTAGAGATAGGTATTATAAACAGCCTTATACCCTAAGCAGTGGTGTGGGGGGGCAGGACTCCCTCGGAGGGACTGGGGGCATTGTCTCCACATTTTTGACTGTCTTACCTGAGGGGGGGGGTGTCTATGCTGGTGTGTAGTGTGTAGAATGAGAGATGCAGCTGAACATCCCTCACAGCTCCCCAAAACAAAGACTCCCCCAGCCCCAGAGTCAGCCTGTTGACGGAGAACCTCACCTAAGCCAGCGGCTTCCTAGACTGGAAGCTACTCTTTTTTTTTTTTTTTTTTTTTGGTTTTTCGAGACAGGGTTTCTCTGGTCCTGGCTGTCCTGGAACTCACTCTGTAGACCAGGCTGGCCTTGAACTCAGAAATCCGCCTGCCTCTGCCTCCCAAGTGCTGGGATTAAAGGCGTGCGCCACCACCGCCCGGCCCGGAAGCTACTCTTGATCCTTAGGTTTTTAACAATAAAACTCAGTACTGAAGAAACTAAAACATACGGCTGGGCGGTGGTGGCGCACACCTTTAATCCCAGCACTTGGGAGGCAGAGGCAGGCGGATTTCTGAGTTCGAGGCCACCCTGGTTTACAGAGTGAGTTCCAGAACAGCCTGGACTATACAGAGAAACCCTGTCTCGAAAAACCACAAAAAAAAAAAAAAGAAAAGAAAAAAGAAACTAAAACATAGACTCCACCATGACACTCACCTCATAGGATGGCTTCAAGAGTCTGCTAAATTCCAACTTTAGTCCCAGCGTAGCCTCCAGGCAGCACTGATTGCTTCCGATCTCCTTCACTCTGCAGAAATGTGACCTGGGCTCTCCTGAAGACTTTCTCTCCAAAGCCTTAGATCCTCCTCAGCTCCAAGTAATCAGCAACGCCATGAACTTACTCCGGAAAATTGGAGCCTGTGACCAAACGAGCCCAGACTGACTCCGCTGGGCCAGCACCTTGCCGCTCTGCCCGTCAATGTCAAAATTGGCAAGATGCTCATTTTTGGAGCCATATTTGGCTGTCTGGAACCAGTGGTAAGTAAGATGCTCACTACTTCAAGTGCCATTTGGTTGGGAAATTATTAAGGGATGGAAACAAGTTTAAACTTTAATTTCTTAACAAAATACAATGGCTGTGCTATCATTAAAAACATAGGTCACCTGAATGTGCACCTGAATAGTGAGAATTTTCAAATATATTTAACTTTTTATAATTATATACTTAAAAATCTATTTCTCTGTTTACTTACATATAGAAAAACACTGTTATATGAGTTTGGCTTGCCTAGGTTGTTGCCATCAACCTGAAACATGTATTTAATTGACTGTGTACTGTTTGTAGGAAGTTGTTGACACAATACGCTTTAATAGAATGAAAACTTCCTTTATCCGGATTCTCATTTTGAGCCAGTAATTCTCAGAGTCTGTTTTCTCAGTTTACTTCAGAAGTAAATTCTGTTTGTGTATCTGACTCTCCGGGCATGTGGTCTTACCATCCCTTTGCAGCATTATCAAGTGGTGGTTTTGAGCACAAGTGAAGGCCATTCAACACAGAAAATGGGATCCTTCCTCTTGTCTCCTCCAGTATTAGAAATAAATGTGGGGCCAGGGTGTGGCTCAGCAGACGGTTTACCTGGGGTTCAGTCCCCAGTGCAACAGTAACAAAGCATGCTTGGGGGGGGATTCTGGGAGGGAGTCAGGGATGCTTTCCAGAACTTGCTAAGTTCAAAAAGTACCATGTGTATTGTAGTTTGTCTGAGACCTTGCAGTAAGTAGATGGTTGTTTTCAATGTATTTTTAAACTAATGTGGGGATTGACCCCAGGGCCTCAAGCATGCTGGGTGAGTCCGGAGCCTTCCGCTGAGCCATCACACCAGCCAGAACTTTGCTGCGGCTGTGTTGTTGTTGTTACTAACGAACGCTAATTTATCTCTCACATTATAGCAGCTGAGAACTCCAACGTCCAGGCACTGAGCAGTCAGTGTTTGCTGCAGGTCGTCCTCCTCCACTATGGCAGCTTTTAGCTGTGTCTTTAGAAATGTGAAAGAGCCCCAACTTTGAAAGGCATCATAGCCAATGAGAATTAGCAGTCTAGAAGCCTAAAGTACTAAGCTATCATTTGATTGCCTATAACTAAATAGCAGACTTTGGTCACTTGGATGTGTTTCCAGTTTTTTCCTGACTCTGGTACCATACTTCCTTAAATCAGAGATGTTCTAAAAATAAATAGGTTTTTTGAGTTCCATGAAAGGAACTGAGCTAAAAATTATGAAGTTAGCAGTGTTAAGTTCATTGAAAATACACAACAAGTAACCTGGTTTTAATTGTTTTATTGTTTATTTTTTAAACAATTTTGGGTGTATACTTCTTTAATGATAAATGATATTTATGGGCAGGCAACGCTGGCGGCCGTGATGACGGAGAAGTCTCCTTTCATCACACCAATTGGTCGAAAGGATGAAGCAGACCTTGCAAAGTCATCTTTGGCTGTGGCCGATTCAGACCACCTCACAATCTACAATGCATATCTAGGGTAAAGAAATAACCTGGTTGTATCAATAAGCCAGTGACTGGAGATGGTTGACTTTTTTAAATAATGTATCTTTATCATTCAAACTGTGCTTTAACATTTAAATTTGTTCCTAGTGTTTTTAATTTGTCAGGATATTCTTTTATTAGAGACTCATTTAAGAACAACATACTTGTTATTATATATGGACATTTCTCAAATCTGAAGCAATTTGACAATTTGTTATACTTAAAAATACTGCAATTGGAAAATATATAAATGTAGCAGCTATAGTAAACAAGGCCCCTTCTTCATAACAGAATATCATTTTATTAAGCCTTTCTTGGGTTACTCCCTCTGAGAAGGAGCCTGGAAAGGAGCCGTGGTGACCTTTATCCTCTGACATGTTCATCTAGGTGGAAGAAAGCCCGGCAAGAAGGAGGCTTCCGCTCTGAGATCTCATATTGCCAGAGGAACTTTCTTAACAGAACATCGCTGTTGACACTAGAGGTGATTCTTAGTATTGCTCTTAGCAACCATAATGTATTCAGGGAATGATTTTTATAGAGACAGCATGGTCTCATAGAAATAACACTAGCTTGGAAATAGGATAGTTAACTTTTTTTTTTTTCAATAAATAACTCAAAGGGCATTATCTAAGGTTCTTTCCAACCCTGATACTCAGTTATTATGTTACATAATTATAGGGAATTTCAGGAATAGCAGAAAGTAATGGAATACTATCAGGAGCTCTAATTCATCCATTTCCCCCCCTGCATACATTAATTAGCAACATGTTATCAGTATTGTATGTTCCCCTTACTTTACTGTCTGCCCTATAGACTACTTTTTATACTTTTTAAATAAATGCAAAGATTACATAATTATGTATCTCTTAAGTATAGGACATTTTTTGACACCATATCATACTTTAAAGCAAACAAATAAACCATAATATCATCAAATTACAGTTTTAAATATCCTTAGTCATCTAATAATTTTTTTTTACAAAGCTAGTTTGTTGTTTGTTTTTTTGTTTTTTTTTTTTTTTTTTTGGTTTTTTCGAGACAGGGTTTCTCTGTGTAGCCCTGGCTGTCCTGGAACTCACTCTGTAGACCAGACTGGCCTCGAACTCAGAAATCCACTTGCCTCTGCCTCCCAAGTGCTGGGATTAAAGGCGTGCGCCACCACCGCCCGGCACAAAGCTAGTTTGAATCATGATCTGCACAAAATTTACTCATTATATTTATTGGTCCCTTAAGTTTCTTAATCTATAGTTAATCAACTTTTTTTCTTATATTTGTGATTTTTTTTTTAAAGAAATCAGCTAAATTATTCAGTAGGATTTCTTGAATTCTGGAAGTAGCCACTTCTGAGCCATCTGAGGACATCCTAGTTACTTGGCCTGGAGGTGGCTATCTCTTCGAGTTAGCTCTTTCTCCTTTGTCTCCTTTTAATTGTCTCCAACCTCCAGATCCCTTCCCAGGGCTTCTTTCCCCCAGCCTGTCTTCACGCCCCTGAGCTTGGGATCTCTGCCAGCTCCTTGCTGACAGCAGCTGTTTGGTGTCTCCTCCCCTGGAATGGTCTAAGCTGCAGACCAAACCTAAAGGGTATCCGGTGTAAACGCCACCTGTGGTTCTGTATTATATCCTCAGCCCTTCCTGGGGCTTCTGCCGATTTGCACTCTTAAAGGTGCAAAGTGTTTTAAGCTGCAGCTTCATTAAGTGATGAAGTCACTGGACTTTTGTCAGAAGGTGTTTGTCACCGACCATCAAGATTCCTTGTATGTTTCCTAATGTGTCCCCACTGACTAAAGAATGACTGAAAACCAAAATAAAAATGTAAAGGAGGGTGGTGGTGAAGTCAGTATGGAGCATGAAAATATGTTCAGACCCGTGTTCGCTGCCCTCATAGAGGCTTATAGTTTATGACGTCACTGTCCTAGGGTGCTGAACACAGCTGACTTCTCTTCACCTCCCAGAATCTTCTCCACTCAAGCTTCTTCCTGTAGTGATCCAAATGATACTTTGCATCCTATCTATTTTTATAGGAGACAGCACTATATGTTTCAAAGTCGTTTGCTAATTTCTCTGCTTTAATCGGTTATGTCTCACTTTAACATAAAATCTAGGATGTGAAGCAGGAGCTGATGAAGTTGGTGAAAGCAGCAGGGTTTTCATCTTCTGCCAGCTGGGAAGGCAGGAAAGGCCCGCACCGCTGTCTTTTCAGGACATTGCCCTTCTTAAAGCTGTGCTGGCCGCTGGACTGTACGACAGTGTGGGAAGATCATGTGCACCAAGTCGGTGGACGTGACAGAAAAGCTGGCCTGCATGGTGGAGACAGCCCAAGGCAAAGCACAAGTGCACCCGTCCTCAGTCAACCGGGATCTACAGACCTATGGGTGGCTCTTGTACCAGGAGAAGGTAAGATGCACATTCTCAAATCCCTGCTTACAGCTCTAGGCCTCCTTCCTAACACGTCCTGGGGTCTTGATGGTATTCTCTTTTTCTCAAGTACAACAGTCACCTTTGCTCACATTTGAAATCTGACACACTTTCTCAAGCAGAACACAAAATAAACAAACAAAAAATCTACTTCTCTCTCATTAAATAAAAGAAAGATAGTAAGGTTTCTCTCTGGCTGTCGTCCTTCCACTTGGAATTCCATTACAGTAAGGAGACTTGGGCTAATAATCTATCTGTTCCCAAAGTATTTCACTAAAGTGGTTGTCTCAGAAAGAAAAGGAAGGTGTGTGTTCCATTTCTTAATAAGGGAAATGTTGGGTAGAGTAATGTGGTTACTTAAATGTGTATATTGTTCTATAAAATTTGTTAAGAAAATACATACATAAAAAATAGGTAAATGAATTTTTATATTTTTAGACTGTGAAGCTGTTTTCCCCCACTTTGTCTTTTATAGGTGAGGTATGCCAGAGTCTATTTGAGAGAAACGACCCTCATAACCCCTTTCCCAATTTTGCTTTTCGGAGGTGACATAGAAGTCCAGCACCGAGAGCGGCTTTTGTCTGTGGATGGCTGGATCTATTTTCAGGTATCCAGTCCAGATGATTTTATGAAAACATTCAAATTCCTGTATCATTGAGGTAGACTGTAAAGTTTTTACTGAGGTTTGCATATTCTTTTTCTGTGTGGTTTACCATCTAAAACTTCATATTAAGTATATGGTTTTTATAATTTGAAGATCCTGTTACTATCACAGAACATATTTATTAATAATCTTTATAATTGCTGTGTACCAGGAATATTGACAGCAGTTTTCTCTGGATTATCCTGGATAGCTTCATTGTGACACAGTGTGTGTAGGGGACGAATCAGCCCTCCTAGAGGCCTGGGGTGGGTTGGTAGTTGTTTCTTAGATGTGTGCCTGTTCACTACATTTGTTCAGCCCTTCCATACAAAAACCAAAGAGAGTCATAGTTTGTTTTTTCCTTTTTTTTTTTTTTCTTTTTCTTTCTTTCTTTTTTTTTTTTTTCATTTTTTTTTCAGAGTCATAGTTTTTAAGACATGAAATTTTTTCTCTGGACAAGATTTAAGGCAGTCTATGCTTCTTTGCAGAAGTAAGCTTTTTATTTTCCTCTGTAGCTCCATCAACATTGACCAGTGTAAAGCAGTTCTCATACATAGCTGTGTCTAGAACCAGAGACATGATGAATGTATTTTAAAAAATGTATTTGGTTCATGTAAATAAGTTGGAGTGGTAGAGATGGTCTAATAATTAGGTTGTAGTGATATTGGTAAAAACTCTACAAATTTACCAAAAATCATTGAAACTGAATACTTAAAAATGAGCACAATGCATTTTTGTGATTTATAAATTATCCCTCAATAAAACTGTTAAAAACTGTTTCCTCCCAGCAGGTGTGGTAGCTCACACGTTTAATCCCAGCACCCAGGAGGCAGAGAGGCAGAGGCAGAAGTATCTCTGCATTCAAGGCCAGCCTGGTCTACATGGTGAACTCCTGGCCAGCCAGGTCTACATAGTGAGGCCCTGTTTCAAACTACTCTCCACTCCCCCAGCCCACCCCCAAAAATTCCCCAGAACTTTTTAGTCTTGACTAAAAGGCATATACAGAGAGACACAAAGAATTATTGGAATAAGTTGCTTTATTGTGGCAAGGCAAGAGATACCAGACTTCCCGGGAAGCAAGAGGTCTGCGTTGCCCAGCTCCCACAGTTAACAGGTCATTTGCTCACGCTTTCCCTGTTGCATTTTGTGGTAGCAATCCTGGTGTCCTAAGTGGATTAAACTGTGAGGTACACATGCTCAGATCGCTTTATGTAAACACATGCAAATGCCCTGATCAACTCTGTCCGATGTGTCATCTCTCAACAGGCCCCGGTAAAGATAGCTGTCATTTTTAAGCAGCTAAGAATTCTCATTGATTCTGTTTTAAGAAAAAAACTTGAAAATCCAAAGATGTCCCTTGAAAGTAAGTGTTTTATTGTGTTTCAGGTAAAAGAAGGTATATATTTGTACATTAGTATACACTTAGAAGATAACATGCCTGTGTATAGATAGATGGTAGATAATAAGTATGTAAAGTATTAGTGTGTTGTATTTTTATTTTATGTGCATTGGTGTTTTATCTGCAGGTATGTCTATGTGAGGGTGTTGGATCCCCTGGAGTTGTAAGCTACCATGTAGGTGCTGGGAATTGAACCTTGCTCTTTTGGAAGAGCAGCCAGTGCTCTTAACCACTGAGCCAACTCTTTAGCCCATATCAGTGTGTTTTAAAAAAAACAACTTTTAAAAATAAAATTTGAGAGATTTAAGTTTAGAGATTGTGGTTTTAATATTGGAATACGCAGTGGCACACTGAAACCATACTTTGGTGTAATTATTAATAAAATCTTATTTTTGATAAAATCTACTTAACACTAAATTCTATTCAGCTGTGTACAACTAGTGACTATTAGCAGCTTATTCTTGTAAAGTCTTTACTCCCAGTCTCAACTTTACTTGTACACTGTCCACTTCACAGAGAAAAATAAATCAGCGTTAAGTTTTGCTACTCATTGGCTTATCATGGCTGTTTTCCCGGCCGTACGTTTCCTACAAATGCACGACTATAGCTGGTATAGAAAGTGCTTTAGCCTTCTACAGAAGCCTGAAATAAACACATGGCTTGTCAGTAGCACAGTCCAGTACTGCCCTCGTGAGCACATCACCAGTCCACAAATGTGGAAATAACACAAGGCTCAACGCCTGTTCTAAGCTAATTCCTCCGAAGAGACTTGTGATGGTTTTGTCTGTTGATATTTCTCCTCTCCTACTGTTGGCCTTTTTAAATGCATAACTATCATAATAAACTCCTAAGATGTCCCAGCCTTAGGATTCAGTTGGATGCATCCTCAGGCTTTGATCTAACATGCTCCTTGATAACTGTAGTGTCTGTAAGCCAGTATAAGCCAGTCTTGATTAGGTCAAGTTTTAGAACTTGTATTTTCCAGTTGGTGTTATAGTCTTTATGTGCTGTTGCATGGTAAGACTGAAGTGTGGCTTTCCTGCTTTAATAATGTCAAGAATTATCTGGGGATAGGGAGATGGCTTAAGAGCACTGGCTGCTCTTCCAGAGGATCTGGGTTCAATTCCCAGCATGCAAATGGCAGCTGTCTGTAACTCCAGTTCCAGGGCAGCTGATACCCTCACATAGACACACATGCAGGAAAAACACCAATGATCATAAAACAAAATAAATAAAGTTTTTTTTTTTTTAAAAAAAAAGAATTATCTGTGCATTTGATGCTTATTTTGACTTGGGAAGGAGGTGACGTGTTAGTGACCTTTACTATGAAGACAGGTTGTGATAGCGACTCACACAGAAGTATCTAAAGTTACCTGTGTGCTTTCTAATTCTCTCTACTTTTCTTAAATTCAACTAACTTTAGATAAGCATAGTTCCACTTTACCCTTCCTTTCTTTAATTCCACTCTAGCTCCTGAGCACCTGAGTGTTAGCCACAGGCCCAGCTCAAAAGTCTCAGGACAACACTGTGACTAGGGGCATTGGGACCCAGTATAAATGTAGAGTGTCTTGCAGTCCCGCCCTGACAGCCTTCCGAGAAGGTGACTGTGAGAGTCACAGGAAGTCACCATTCCAGAGCTGTTTAAACAGGAGTAGCTGCTAATAAGCCCACCCTAACAAGTTGTATAGCAGCTCTGTGGATTCAGCTGGTGTTTGATCCTCTTGTTGTATAGATTACCCTGGCACTTCCCATTGACACCTCTCTGAGAGCGTTTCCCTCTTAGAATGTTTGTT
This sequence comes from Mastomys natalensis, assembly GCA_021653895.1. Taxonomy (NCBI): domain Eukaryota; kingdom Metazoa; phylum Chordata; class Mammalia; order Rodentia; family Muridae; genus Mastomys; species Mastomys natalensis. Next base: position 1,212,458 of record JAJTUV010000051.1, on the reverse strand, counting down.
TCCTTGCTCCAAGCCGGGAATAAAATCATTGCTACCTTTGCCCATTTGGTAAAAATCCTGTCGTGCTGCAAAACAGGAAAGAGTAAATAAAGCCTTCGGTGTAGTTCAGCTCAGTGAAAACAAATGAGGAACTTCTTGAAGGAATTTCTAAAGAACTAGTTATAGAAATAACAGGCTAGGCTTCATAGTGGACATCTAGCACTTGGGAAGCTGAGGCAGGGGGATCATGAGTTCCAGCCCAGTATAAACTACATAACAAAACCTTGTATAAAAAAGGAAAAGAAAAAAACAAAACAAAAAAACACTTATATCTCATTATTTTGGGCCTTTGCCTATAAATACTCAAATATGAACTTCTTTTTACAAAATGTTAACGTTCTGAAGTAGGCATAAGATAACTTTAGTCATTGACATAACTCTTGCAGGGCAACATAGTTGGCTTTTCTGGACATCTCTGGTATCAGAGTGTACATTGCTCGTGTGGGTTTGCATTCTAGTTTAAGAAAGGCTTGTGATGAAATGCATCTCTTGTTTGTACATATGTGCATTAGAAAATTAGCCAGTGTTACAATGTTTCAGGTGTTGTGATGTATTTATTTTTCATTCCCTCAGATGACAAGATTCTACAGATCATTACAGAATTGATAAAAACAGAGAACAATTGATACTGGAATCCATGGTTACCTGCTTCTAAACTTAAGATAAAGTCCTGAAATTATGTGAAGGTCGGCTCTTCCATTAAGTATTTCATTACCTAAAATGTTGGTACTAGCCATTAACTTGAAGATGGCGGGGGGAGGGGCGGGCCAGGGTTGGGAGGGGAACACATTCTTTCAACATGGACTTTTCTAGCTCCTTTGTAATAATGATAATGCTCAATGTATTTGCCATGACATTTACAATAAATTCTTTGGTATCAATCATATTTTGTCTATCTTTGTGTCACTAGGCCAAGACTAGGCAAAGCCTCACTGCTTTGGTCCCCATGTAATTGCCTTATCCATTAACAGGCCTTCATAGTTGGAGAGTAAACTTGGAGTTTTGTCCTGTTTCTTAGTTAGGGTTTCTGTTGCTATGAGAAAACACCATAACCAAAAGCTACTTGAGGAGGAAAGGGTTTCTTTCAGCTTACACCCCATCACAGAGGGAAGTCACGGTGGGCACCTGGAGGCAGGAGCTGATGCAGAAGCCATGGAAGGGCACTGTTTACTGGCTTACTTACCCTGCTTTCTTATAGCACCCAGGACTACTTGCCCAGGAGTGGCACCACCCACAACATGCTGTCCCCTCCACATTGATCACTGATGAAGAAGATGCTCCGTGGGCTTCTCTGCAGGCCAATCTCATGGAAGCATTCTCTCAAGTGTGGTTCCCTTTACTCCCATAACTCTAGCTTGTGTCAAGTTGACATCTCATTACCTGATAAGAAGGTAATCTCCAACCCCAGTTATCATTCAATATCATGAAAATGTTGGGCCAGGCACATTTGGGAGGCAGAGGCCAGCAGAGCTCAAAGATAGCCTGGTCCCCAGAGTGAGTTCCTGGACAGCCAGAGCTACATAGTGAGACTCTGTCTTGAAAAACAACAAAAAGGGAACCTCAGGCAGCACTTAATTCTTGATGTCCAAAATGGCCAACCTAAACCAGGGCCCTGGTTATAGATGCCACTTATGTCAGTAATGTTCAGAAAACATGAGGACATGCTGCTGGCGGGTAGGCCTGGAATGACTAACGCTCTCACTACCTTAAGCTAACTACCTTACTTACACACTCTTGTCCCGCATTTGAACCTTTCGGGTTGTTGTGAGCTGTCAGACATGGGTGCTGGAAACTGAACTCAGGTCCTTTGGAAGAACACTGTGTTGGTATAAATGAGACTTCCCCATAAGTCTCAGGCATTTGAATACTTGTTCCCCAGTTGGTGGCTGTTTGGGGAAGATTAGTAGGTACAGCTGTATTTCTGGAGGAAGTATGTCCATGGGGATAGGCTTTGAGGTTCTAACCTCATGCCATTTTGTATTTGTCCATGTTCTCTAAGGAACAGAACTTATGAGGGATGGATGGATGGATGGATGGATGGATGGATGATAGATAGATAGATAGATTTAAAATATATCATATTTATATATATATGCATATTCATACATGGATATATAAATACGTGTACATGTATATGAAGGGATTTGTTATAGTGGCTTACAGGATGTGGTCTGAATAGTCCATTAATGACTATTTCCTCCTGGAAAGGCAAAGGATATGGTAGTTGCTCAGTTCGCAAGACTGGATGTCTCTGCTGCTGGAGTTTACAGAAAAGTCCTAGAGACTGGCTGATTCTATGCTGGGATCCTGAAGAAGCAGGTCTAACAATGGCTCAGGAACAGGATCCTGACTAACTTGCCAGTGAGGGTGAGAGCAGGCAGGAAAAACACAAGCAATCCCTTCTTCTCTGTCCCTTTAGACAGAGAAGACCAGAATCAGGGTGGGGCTTCCAACCTCAAATACTCCAATCAAGAATAGTGCTCACAGGTGTACCCAGCTGCTTGGGTTTTAGTTAACTACAGGTGCAGTGAAGTTGACACTCTAGCTTAGACATCACAAGAACATAACAAAAAACCCCACCACCACCCACCCCCCTAGACTGAAAAAAAAAGAAAAAGTACTTTTCTCTGCCATTCTTGTTGACGTTTGGTCTGTTGTAGTATATTATAATGCTAAATACTGGCCTTCCAAGGTCTGGTTAACCCCAGGGACAAGTAAATTCTTGTACATCAAGTAATGCTATGTAACCTTGCTCCTTAATTTAAAACTATTGGTTGAATAAAGATGCCTATAGCCTATACCTGGGCAGAAGAGAGGTAGGCACAGTTTCAGTTCCTGGGTTTGAGGTCTGAGGAAAGACCATGAGAAAGAAGAGAGGAAAGACAGAGAGAGAGAAAGGCATCATGGGATAAGGAATCATGAGAACTGGCCATGAGGGCTGGCCAGTCAGGGAGTAAGAGCAACCCAGACAGAACATGGCAAGTCATATCTCAGGGTTATTGGCAGGGAAGCAGACAAAATAATTTAGAGGGTTGATATCTGCCCAGCTCTAGTGATATTAAGGCTTATTATAAATAGAAAGATTGTGTATCTTTTATCTGGGAGCTAAATGAGCTAAAGTGGGCTAGAAACCCCCAATTGATGTTAAATATTTACCGTGATACATCCTTGGTGGCAAAACGACACAGACTTTACACCTCTAGCTAGGCACTCACATAACTGTGTCAGACAGTGGTCCTGGTGCACACTCTGGAAGCAGATGACATCATATTTAATCGTCCACAGTCTCAGGGGCTTCTGAGTACCACCACCAAGGAAACTGAAGATGGGTGAGCTGTGTAATTTGCTGAAGGGTCAGAGCGGTGGCTTCAGCTTGTACCCACGCACTTCAACTTGGAAGCAAGAGCTTTGAGCCATTGCTCTGTACTGCCTGTGCCCGACAGATCGCCACAGGTGGGTGGGAGAGAGAACATATCTACCCATGAAGGGAAGCCGTGCACCGAGAGTGTGTACTGAACCCTCCCTGAACTGGGGATTGGCAAGACACCAGGAAGGCAGTAACAGAATGCCTTTTTCCCCAGGTGGACCTTGAGATGTGGAAGTCAAAAATGTCTGGATTTAGAAAATAAGCTGAAAGGGGGAAGGAAAAAAAAAAAAAAAAACCCCAAACCCTGCCCTTTGTTTACCAAATACCAGCAAAACTTGTCTGACTTTAAGTACTTTAAATACCACTCAGCTTTGGAGCTTAAGCACTGTAAAAGAAAAGATTCATAAGTAAATATAATTTTCAGTGGCATCAAACTGAGTTTAAAATTTCCTAAGGGCCCAACAAAGTTGTCTGAAGTTGGTGGCAATTCACTGGCTTTGTTTAAAAGAAGGAACAAACAAATCAATGGTCCTACTTTAATCCCCACCATGATCTGGGGTAAGAGGAGGGTGGAACGTTGTCTCAAGCTGAAGTCCCAAACCGGAGGGGAAAAACCCCCAAATCACTGGCTCCTTCTTATTAATCAAATATTCCCTTGTTCCCTTTATAAAGTATAACTGCAAGTATTTTATTGCATCAATGCTCATGAGGGAGACTGGGTTGTAATCCTCTTGCTTTGTTGAATCTCTGTGTGGTTTAGGTATCAGGGTGACTGGTCTCATAAAACGAATTTGGCAATGTTCCTTCTGTTTCTATTTTGTGGACTAACTTGAGGAGTGCAGTCATTAGCTCTTCTTTGAAAGTCTGGTAGAATTTTGCACTAAAATCATCTGGCCCTGTTTTGTGTTTTTTTTTTTTTTTTTTTTTTTTTTTTTTTTTTTTTTTTGGTTGGAAGACTTTTTATGATTGCTTCTATTTTGTTAGGGGTTATTGGTCTATTTAAATGTTTATTTGGGGCTGGAGAGATGGCTTAGTGGTTAAGAGTACTGATTGCTCTTCCAGAGGTCCTGAGTTCAATTCCCACATGGTGGCTCACAACCATCTGCAATGGAATCTGATGCCCTCTTCTGGTGTGCCCGAAGACAGTGACAGTGTACTCACATACATAAAATAAATAATTTTAAAAAACCAAATTGTTTATCTGGTCTTGATTTAAGTTGGTAAAATGGTATCTATCTGCCATGGGCCTGTCCAGTCTTTTGGGTTTTGGAGCTGAACTGGGACACAATGTTGGACGAGGGCCAAAGACTGGTAATCGCCAGCCTTTTAACTCTCTCTGAACACTAGAAGCTGATGGCTTCTGGAAACACAACACTTTGTCTGTTCTGTGGCTAAAATCTGCTGGCTTCTCTTCTCTTTAACTCTCTGTGCTTAATTTAACTCTTTATGCTTAAATAAGTGGTAGAGAAACTCTTTCTTACAGTTCTGTATTAAAAACTTAACTCTCACTGTTCTGTGCTTCATTAAGCTCTGGGGAAATTTAATTCATTAACTCTTTATTGTGCTTTAATAAGCACTAATGTTTGCTGATTAACACATGATGTTTAGCAGTGGGGAAATTAAGTAAAATAATTTATTGCTAGTGCTCCTTTCTCTGGCAAGTCAATCAGAAGCTCTCTGCTAGGCCAGGGAGCTTCGTTAACTCTCTGAGCAAGAGAGAAAAAGGAAAGGAAAGATGTCACTCATATGGATACATACACACCAGCTGAAGTGGAAAATGGCTGTATCCATACATTTGGATGGACAGACGGATGGATGGATAGATAGATGGATGGATGGATGGATGGATGGCTAGGGCCGAGCCTCCAAACCACTACTTTATTTCTTCTCTCTGACCTTTTTATTCCTTCTTAGACAAAAGTTCTCCAGGAACTTACTTCACAGATAAAATATTACACACAATGGGGGGTTTCAGAAAGGTATCAATAGCAAGTTCAAAGCAATGCTGCACAATGTAAGCTCAGTAGATAAGTTCAAAGCAACAGGTTTTACATAGCCTTGGCTTATCGTAGTGCACACCGGTGGCTTCATCCTTGGACCTGAATGTTTTTCCTTGAACACAAATTTGTCCCAAGCCTCTTTCTCTTTTTAATGTAATTACAAAAGTTCACTGTATTTTTTTTATTATGCAGCCTATTATTAATTCTAACTTTATTTACATCTTTCTAGCAAAACGACTAAAACCATCTCTTAAAACTTTCTTCCTACGATTATTTGAATCAAATCAGGAATTCTATAAAATCATTAGTTCATCTAAAAGTGTTAATTCATGAAAGTTCATTTTTATGTTGATCTGCAAAAAAAAAAATCTGCTCAATAGAGTGGGAATGAATGGTCAGGAATCCTTAGGCTATGTGATAGTGACAAGAAAGGCATATCAGCTGCAAGAAACAATCCTGGGATGAAGTCTCTTGGGACCTTACCTCTCAGAGCTCACCCATCTTAGGTCATACAAAAAGGTGGGCCACCTCCAAGAAGGTCACCTGTTAGCCTTAGCCCTTCCTAGATGGCTCCTGACATCAATCAAGGAATTTGTTCATCTTTTTTAGATTTTCCAATTTTGTAGAGTACAGGGTTTTGAAGTATGAGCTAATGATTCTTTGGATTTTTCTGTGTCTGTTGTTCTTTCTCCTTTTTTATCTCTGATTTTGTTAGTTTGGATATTCTCTGATTTTTAGTTAGTTAGGACTATATATCTATCTTGGTGATTTTTCTCACAGAAACAACTCTTTGTTTCACCGATTCTTTGTATCATTCTCTTTGTTTCTATTTTACTGATTTCAGCCCTGAGTTTGATTATTTCCTTCTGTTTACTCCTCTTGTGGATGTTTGCTTTTTGTTCTAGAGCTTTCAGGTGTGTTATTAAGTTGCTAGTATGAGATCTAATTTCTTTATGAAGGTACTCAGTGCCATGAACTTTCCTCTTAGCACAGCTTTCCTTGTGTCCCAGAAGTTTGGGTATCTTATGCATTCAGCTTTCATTGGATTCTAGGAAGTTTAATTTCTTTCTTTCTGTCATTCAGTAGAGAGTTGTTCAGTTTCCATGAATATGTAGGTTTTCTGTTGTTTCTATTGCTGTTGAAATCCAGCTTTAATCCATGATGATTTGGTAAGAAACAGGGGCCCCCAGTTCCAGAGATATTAACAAATAAATTGATCTTAAAGGCCTTTCACAGGGTGAATGAAAAGCCCTGGAATTGGACCAGATACTACAAATATCGAGAAGTGACACCAGTTTCTCAGTAAAGGTCCAGGGTAGAAATTTTTAGAAGGTAGAGAGCAACAAAGCATAGAATATGTAGGCATGTCCCCTTACATGTCCCATCTATAACTGTATCTAGAAAGACTCAGGCACAGAATTTGCTGTCCCGTGTGGATGGTGCTATTTATATTCATTCATTGACACACAAATTCTCTTCCCAAGACTCAACCAACTTCCAAATACCTGTTCATCTCCCCCATGTGCGTTCTTGACAGACAGGCCTCACCAGACTGACAGGCACACACAAAATCCTTACCTTTATATAAGCTTCCCTGCTGAGCCTTTCTCATCTCAGCGAATGGCAAAGAATTCTGTTTCTCAGGCCAGAAAACTGGGATGATCTTTTGTTTAGAGACTAAGGCTTTACACAAAACCTGTTGGCATAGTCAAAAATATATCTGGGTTCTCTCCAGTTTCTACTGCTTCTCCAAGCCAGTGCTGGTCCAAAACTCCATCTCTTCATCTGCTTTCATCTGAATTATCTATATCTATCTATCTTCTATCTATCAATCATCTATTTATCCACCTATCTATCTACCATCTATCTACCATCTACCATCTATCTACCATCTATCTACCATCTACCTACCATCTACCTACCATCTACCTACCATCTATCTACCATCTACCTACCATCTACCTACCATCTACCTACCTATCTACCTATCTACCTATCTATTTATCTATCTATCTACTTTGGTTTTTGAGACTGTTTCTCTGTGTAGCCCTGCTTGTCCTGGAACTCCTTCTGTAGGCCAAGTCTTGACCCCATAGAGAGCCACCTGCCTCTGCCTCTAAGTGCTGAGATTAAAGGGCTGCACCACCACCCCCTGGCCCACCTGGGTTACTTTAGCAGCCTCTTCAGTGGGTTCCATTTCTCTCTGTGACCTCTCCACCTTCTGTATGTATTCTTGCTCTCATTTTAACATAAACAATGCTATATATAGACATATGACATGAGTCATAAATGTAATTTAATGTATTGTATGTATATGATGTGTATGTGTGTGGGGACAGTCACATGCCGTGGCATGTGCAGGTGAACAGTGAAGGACAATTTTGTGTAGTTAGTTCTCTCCTTCCATCTTCATATGGGTTTCAGGCTGAACTCGGGCTCTAAGGCAAGCATCTTTATCTGCTGCTGAGCCGTCTCAGTGACCTCCACATGTGTAATTTTAAAGTTTTTAGAAATAGCATTTATTTTAAAAAATATTCAAAATTAATTGTGATGATATGTTTTATTTTAAAAACCTCAGCACCCTTGTCAGAACCTCTATTTGCACCTCCCATCTCTCCCACCTGTTACTCTACTCCAAACTAGTGCTTGTCTCCTGGCCTTTGCTTACACTGGCCTCTACCCTGAATGCTCTTTCCCTGTACTATACATCTGCTTCACCGCCCAACTCTCTCTGGTCAGGTCCGTGCTGTGTTGGCATTTGTTCAGTGAGGATGTTTATGACAATTGAAGACCCCTATATCCCACATGCTCTACACTTCCTCTCCCCCCTTTATTCTTCTTAGCTTACTGCACCATCTAAAATATTAAATGTTTAAATAATATTTGATCATTTTGTCTCCTCCAAAATGAAAAGTTTTGGGTTTTTTTTTTTTTTTTTCCAGTACAGGGTTTCTCTCTGTAGCCCTGGTTGTCCTAGAAGTAGCTCTATAGACCAAGCTGGCCTTGAACTCACAGAGATCCATCAACCAGCCTCTGAGTGTTGAGCAAAATGAAAACTTATAAGACTGGGAAATTTGGTCTATTTTATTCAATGTACATTCCTTGGACTTAGAACAATGCGTGGATGAGATGGCTTAATGGGTAAAGGTCCTTGCTTCAAGCCTGGTGGGCTGAGTTCAGCCTCCAGGACCCACACAGTGGAAAGGGAGAAGCAACTCCCTCAAGCTGTTCTCTGACCTCCAGACACACATCATTGGTACTTCAGCACCACCACCAAAAAATAAAGGTAATAAAATGTATCTTTAAAAAGAAAACCTATGGCAGACACTTGTAGCTATAAATGGTGTGGTGAATGAGTGAGGAAATTAGTAAAAGTAGACATTGCTGTTAACAATGAGCACAAGTCACCATTCAGGGCGTAGAGAAACAGCAGTAAGGCTGTCACGCTGGCCACCATGATGCAGGTGGCTATGAGTCTTTGCTCTTCTGCTCTGTCTATACAAGGAAACACCAGGAACCCCAAGTATTAGAGAAGGGGGCTGCTTCTAAGCAGCAGCAGATGGAAGTCCTAGAATAAGTTTCAGCCCTCGGCTTTGAAGGGGGGTGGTAGACGGTGCTCTTACATCCACGTTAAATCAGTTAGCAATGAGCTTTCAGCCAGCACTAAAACAAATAGAAAACCTTTCTCTGTGCTGAAAGACTCTTCATGACTAGGGTGGCACTATAGACTAGAAAAGCTCCCTTCGGGTTTATTTTCTGTTGATTTCCATGAAGTGCAGTGGAGCTATGTGCTCTGTCTATATTCAGTTAACTCAGTCAAATCTTGAGGTTTTTAAAGTAACAGTGACTGAGAACAAAAGGCTCCCACTTGTTACTTATGTGTGCTCATTTTTAAAAGTAGTGTGTCCTTTAATATTTGCATCCTAGTTGAGTTTGAGCTAAAAGACTTGGCTGGAAACTTGCAATGCTCATTTCGACCATGCCCAGACTTCTGGAGGTTTCTCTGTTTTAACTACCACCCACTCACTCGTTTGGGTGTACAGGCCACAATCCTCCTTGGTTTTTCCAAGCTTCTAACACCGAGACCCCTTTAATCTGTCTCTAAATATAGTTGGAATCTCTTCTCTCCATTCTTACATATTATTTCTTGCATGAATCACTGTGCCTAACTTGACCTTTCTGTCCTTTCCTTATTTTATTTTTTCAGTTTTGGAGGCTGGACCCAAGACATCACACATTCTAGGCAAGTTCCGTACCTCTGAGCCACAGCGGCAGCCTCAGAGTCATATTTTAAACAAGTGACATCTCTCCTCCTCAGTGGCTTTGGGTAACATGACACATCTACTCCAACAAGGCCACACCTAATAGTGTCACTCCCTGGGCCACGCTTATACAAAACATCATGAAGCAGTACAGTGTGGATGGAGAAGCGAGGCTAAACTTGAGTCTCAGTTGTACATTTTACTCCTATGACCTCAGTCTTTACCTCTGTATGGCTCTTCTGTAAGAACGGCTGTAACACCAGAAGCTGAACTGTGAAGTTGTTGTAAGACTGAAGGAGTATAATCTTCAGAGAGTAAAGTACTTGCCACATACCCTTCATGTAATTATTAGCTATAACCTTCCGATTTCTTCTTTCTCCCCTTCTCTGCAATGGGCATTCTTCATTAGGAAGGCCCTCATACACATCTGTAGATGTCCTAGGTCTGCTTCCAGCTCGTCCTACAGTCTTTTTTTAACTAGAATACTCTTGTTCGGTCCTCCTCTTCTGCCTACCTTGGTTTTTATCATCAATTTTTCACCATTCTTTCCAGAATGGTAAGGCTGATCCTGCTGTGAAGTTGCAGGGTGCCAAGGTAGGGTGGCCACCAAATGGACACCCCACCCCATTGAATTTGAATATCAGGTAAAGAATAGTCTGTTGGGGGTTGGAGAGATGGCTCGATAGATAAAGATGCTTGCCCTAGAGCCTGGAACTCATGTGAACTCCACAAAATTGTCCTTCACCGTTCACATGCACACGCCACGGCACGTGACTGTCCCCACACACATACACATCATATACATACATTTAATTCCATTTATGACTCATAATCTTTAAAAAAAAATAGTCTGTTGTTCCATGTAGTATAGTGTTTCAGGTAGGTAGTATTTGGATTTCAGATAAATATTTTTCTTTTATAGATATGTCTCATACAGTTTTTGTGAGACAACCTTATGAGAAATGCATTTGTTGTTTATCTGACATTTGAATTTAAATTGATATCTTGATCCCCATCTTTAAAACCATTGAATTTTCTATTACCACCCATACCACATTTCAGTCCTCAAGAATGACAAATGGCTGTTTATCCCACCAGAACACCAGCTCCTTGCAGGTTAGACACAGCAAGCATTCTGCCAACTGAATAGATCTATCAAGCCAAAAGTCAGGCAGTGTCTGTCGGGATTGACTCTAAGTACAGGCAAAATCCTTGGAAAAACAAAGTTTTTTCAGCATGGGGAGCCTTTAAAACCTTACCACCACACGAAGATGGGCTGATTCAATTTCCCTCAGCATGACAACATTCTTGACCCCTCTGGATCAGGTTCAAGATGACCCCACTATTTTACATTCAAAAAACACTTTCTCTTCGTGAGGGACCCCCAACAACTGCAGTGGGGCTGTCTGTTGTCTGCCTATGAATCCTGTTCCCCTAACTGGGCTGCCTTGACTAGCCTCAGTGGGAGAGCAGTGCCCAGTCCTGCGGTGACTTGATGTGCCAGGGTAGGTTAGTGCAGAGGGGGGCCTCCCCCTTCTCAGAGGAGAGGGTGGGGGAGAGACTATGTGAGGTGGGGACTGGAGGAGGGGGAGCTGCGATCGGGATATAAAGTGAATAAATAAATTAGTGAGGGGGGAAGGAATTTCAAGATTTCTCATCGATTTTACTTGACTCAAGAGGCAAATAATATCCTTTTACAGACGACGAAATAGCGACCGAATAACATCTTGCTGAACACGATCGTTAAATAGGAACACTCGGCCCCTGCTAGTGATGTACTTTGTGCTCTTTCCAGCTGGGCCAGTAGACAGAATCAGAGAGTTCCTGGATCCTTCCTCCTCACCTAGAAAACTCTTCTAGGAAGAGGTCTGATATGTGACCCCTTCTCTGTGGATTCAGTTGATCGCCCCCATAACGTTACCCATCAACAGCCTGAGAGAAACAGTAAGCCAGGCACTTGCAAGTTGAAAACACCTCTCAGGTGATTCCCAGCAATCCCGTGTCACACAGGTGCTGTAACTTAAACGGGGAGAACAAGGCTCCTTCAGAATTACGAAAAATAGAAACAGAGGCAAGAATCTGAAATCCAGCCCTTTCTTCTCACCTGATTCTCGGGCAAGTTTCTAGGGGGCAGGATTTGCACGTGGACCACAAACATTTCCATCTTTCTTTGGAATAAGTGAGAACGGCCACGTGTGCAGATCTCACAGCGCCTTAGCATCTCGTCCATTGGAATGCTTCTGTAAAGTTCGGGCTGAGGGTATTTAGGTTTTCTTGCCTCTGGGAAAATGATTACAGAGGCAGTCAGCTAGACGCCCTTTGTGCCCCTAGGTCCCTTCTCCTAAGGTGTTAACAGTTTCTCCAGAGGATTCAGGGTAAAGGACTCCAGCTTGGATCAGGACCGGAGTCTGGAGTAAACCAGTTGAGAATGGAAAGGGTGTCACATTCTCTCTCTCTCTCTCTCTCTCTCTCTCTCTCTCTCTCTCTCTCTCTCTCTCTCTCTCGTTCCTGCGCCCCTCCCCCAACTCTGCATTCCCCCCCCCCCATCCTCCCCAGGGCGCAGTGAATAACCTAGAAAGGCAGAGGGTTAGAAGCTAATGACCCAAAGCAGAACACGCTGTGAGCAATTCCACAGAAATGCCACCTGTGACATTAAATCCTTAACCAACCGCAGCCTCGGCGTGTTTGGCTTGGGATGAAAAGTGCGGGACAGAGTATCCAGAGGGCAATGGACTTGTGCGACGGTCATTTGAGGCAGTTTCCTACGTTGTTGGATCACAAATACCTGTCTGACTGGACGTGCTCCCACAGACGCTAGTAGCGTGCCAAAGCTCTGCTCCCCTAGGCCAGCGGAGTGAAATAGTCGCAAATGAATTCTCAGTTCTTTTATGGGTCACTGAAGAAAACCTAGCCTGATTTTGGGCTGGAGCTCAGAGGCGGACCCACCTGGATGAAGATTGACATAAAAGATGATCACACCAGGCCAGACAGTCTAACCAAGGTTCAGGTTCCCCGAAGCAGCCTTTCCCTTTTTCTGGGGGTTTGGGGGACGGGATTGGGGGGGGCAGCTGAAGCGCTCAGCCGGCTCACGGCTCACCTGGGTGGCCAGCGGTCTTCTAGCTTTTCTACTGAGCGCGCGCAGCTGGCGCCAGGACCCGGGCTGCGGTTGCCAGGGTGACGACAGACGCGCGGAGCCCGCAGCAGAAGGCGGGTGCGAGGCGGGAGTTGCAACGCCTCCTCCCCCTGCGCCATCGCGGGGGGATGGGGGACACGCGTTGCTGGCACGCGAGGGGAGTGGCTCTGCCTCGGGGAAAGCGCGGCCCTTGGGCGGCTCAGGGCTCAGCCAGTGAGAAACCGGGGGAGTGGTGGAGGGAAGGCACAGGCCGGGTACTTAGAGCTGCGCCAGCGGCGGGACCGGATCTTCCTCGCAGCCCTCGCGCCGACGCTCCGGGCGTTGTGGGACGCTAGGGCGGCTACCCGATTGTAACATGGTGACCCCTTGCCCTGCCAGCCCGGTCAGCCCCGCCGCGGGAGCCAGGAGCGGGGACAGCCATCAGAACCTCCGCGCCCCAGTCAAGAAGAGCAGACGCCCGCGCCTCCGGAGGAAGGAGCCGCTGCGGCCGCTGAACGCGTGTTCGCTCCCGGGAGACTCGGGCGTCTGTGACCTTTTCGAGTCCCCTTGCTCCAGCTCGGACGGCGCCGACAGCCCCGCAGTGTCTGCGGCGCGGGACTGCAGCTCCCTACACAGCCCAGCCCTGCCCTTGACGGTGTTAGATCTTCAGACTTTCCGAGAATACGGCCAGAGCTGCTACGACTTCCGAAAGGCGCAGGAAAGCCTTTTCCACCCGCGGGAGTCGCTAGCGCGCCAGCCACAAGTGAGGCACTGGCACTTGCAGGCTAGCTCGCTCTCTTCCTGGCTGCTGGCTGCCTTTCGCAGCGCCCTCCCTAGTCTAGTCATTGCCATTATCCGTAGGAGCAAATGGGACCTTCTGGGATTGGGCCACTGACCTATTTAGATGGAGAAAAGTTGGGGGTCGGGAGATGGATATCGGAAGTCTGTTAGTTATTGGGGGTGGGTAGAGGAGTTTTATTATAATGCAGTTCGACAGCTTCTAGGTTAAATCTCGAACTCCTAAATTTGTTTGCACATCTGTTTAAAAAAACAAAAACAAAAACAACCCCCCCCCCCATATTCCCTTTGACTTGCTGAGAAGTTTTAGACCGAGTAATGTGCCCAATGCACTGTGCACATTACCAGGCGCGAGCCCAAACGTTCCCAGGCGTTCCGGAACGCCTGGTCTAAGCCAGGCGTGTACCCTCACGTGTTTCCTATTTTTCATTGGGGAAACTCTCTGAATCGGCTTGGTCAGGTGCTTCAGCACATCCTCTCCCTCCCTGCCAGGTGACTGCCGAATCCCGCTGTAAACTGCTCAGCTGGCTCCTGCAAGTCCACCGCCAGTTCGGCCTCTCTTTCGAGTCACTATGCCTGACTGTGAATACTCTGGACCGTTTCCTCCTCACGACCCCTGTAGCTGCAGACTGCTTTCAGTTGCTCGGGGTCACCTGTCTGCTCATCGCTTGCAAGCAGGTACCTCCACCAGGCGAAAGGGGTGGGATGTGTTTGTAGTCAACCTCTCTTTCACGGCTTAGGGATGGATGGGTGGCTTGACTTCTCTGGGCAGATGCTCGAAGATCTTTACATGCCATAGCTCTGACTTCCTAAGTTTTTCCACTCACAGCAACAATCCTTTCAGACTACAAAGAGATAGGCTGTAGCTGGCCGCCCACCCAAAGCTTTGTGGCCCTTGTCTCTGGAAAAGAGGCTTTTAAATTCTCATATTCTCTCTCTCTCTCTCTCTCTCTCTCTCTCTCTCTCTCTCTCTCACTCCTCTCACTCTCTCTCTCCTCTCTCTCTCTCACACACACACACACACACACACACACACACTTTTTAAAGTTGGGCTGTAGCTACTAGAGAAGGTGTACTAGCAGCGGTGTGTGATTTAGGGGTGGAAACATGGACGTGGAAGGAATATGAGTTCGAGTCCCAGTTTTCTTCCGGATTTAAGGCTGGATGGGTTTGGGACCCGGGAACACCCACCAGTCCGGACCTTGAGCACACTCTTGTGTTGCAGGTAGAGGTGCACCCACCTCGCATGAAGCAGCTCCTGGCCCTGTGCGGCGGTGCTTTCTCCCGGCAGCAGCTGTGTAACCTGGAGTGCATCGTGCTACACAAACTGCGCTTCAGCTTGGGCGCGCCCACCATCAACTTCTTCCTGGAGCACTTCACGCACTCTCGTATGGAGACCTGTCAGGCTGAGGTCACCGAAGCTTTGGAGGCTCAGACCCTGGCACGGGGAGTGGCGGAGCTGAGCATGACGGATTATGCGTTCACCACCTACACACCTTCCCTGGTGGCCATCTGCTGCCTAGCGCTGGCTGATCGAATGCTAAGGCACCAGCACCTGACGGACCTTCACCTGGGCGAGCACTCGGAGGTGACACTGCAAGACTGCCTGGGCAAGCTGCAGAAGCTCGTGGCCATCAACAGTAGCTCTCTGATTCACATGCTGCCTCCCCAGATATGGGAGAGGTGCAGCCTGCCCCAGAGTTGGAAATGAAAAGCACACCCTTAAGCGCCATTTTTTAATTCCCTGGCCCTGCTCGGTGCCTTCAGGAGAATATGCAGTACTGATCCAAAGAGAAATTCAGGTCTCCTACCTGTAAAAAGTGTACAATAACGGAATCTTAGTTTATTTATTTTGCAGTACACATGGGCAGGGTGACAGTTCTGGCTTGTTTAAATGCTGCTGTTGGCTGTGCCTTCCTTTCCCAGGCCAAGTCAGTCACGAGGTTGCCAATTTCCGAGGCTCTTCCTTGCTCCCACAATTTTACTTTGTAGTTAGCTCTGTGAAAACAATCTGGCAAGATTTTATATGCCACTGTTCCAGTAAGCAGACAAGTCAAGGTTGCTTGTCCGGATCTTAACCCCCTCCAGTCAGGAGGCTGAGCCCCCTCCCCCATACCAGTGGCCCCAGGAGAATGAGACAGAGTTAGAAGTCATAATAGTCTGTGCTATCTGGAAGGGCAGTGACTGCATTCACTGATGTGGAGCTGGGAAGCTTTGGGGACCTGGCAGCCATGCTAGTGGTGGGCAAAGGAAGAGACAATCCCTGGTGCAAGACACGCAACCTGGAAGGAAAGTTTTTGCGTATTGTTATGGCTGTTGCAACCTGGGCCATTTCCTCTGCAGTTACAGGCGCTGTTCAATTTATACTGCAGCACGAGTCCAGGGTAACTATGGTACGACAGTAATAAATATACTACTTGCAACATATTCTGTGTGTGTCAGACAATTATTTTACTCTTCACTGATGCCATGGAGCAGTCGTGACCCACTTTCCGGAGGATGACATTGGGACACAGGACTTGGAGGCAATGTGACCCATGAGTCTTACCCTTAGCCACACTGCTAAGCTTCCCACCAACCTATTCCCCCTGCCCCCATTATGTTTTTGGAAATTCTTCTAGTGCCCTCTTTCTCTGGCAGGCACCTCATTCTCCATTTAGCGCCCCTGAACTCTGTTCACTTTTATCTTTGCTTCTAAGCCCTGCTACAGGACTCACTTTATAGACAGGAAACTCGGTTGAGAAGCAAGAAGCATCCCGGGCTGCCGTGGCCCTGCAGTTGCCACACTGTCTTTATAGACTCATTGCCGTTAATCAGCTGTAGGCCCTGCCCCTCTGCTCCACCACCTGCAGCAAATTCTTCAACTTCATTGAACCTTACAGTGAACATGTGTGTGTGTGTGGGGGGGGGGAGTTAAGCTTAAATGAGATCTGTTTTTGTAGTGGGGATGAGGAGGATAGTTAGCAGCTGTGGAGCCATTTTGTTAGGAGATCTTAGGCCCTACCTCTCATCTCTAAAACTGGGATAATGGCATCACCCATCCTTAGGGTTACTGTGTGGCTACACCAAAGTCACATACCCCCCATCCCAAGCACAGGTCCTAACAGAACCCTCAAGAAGCAATAGCCTACCCTACACAGTGATGGGAGGAGAGAAGTTATCAAGGAAAACAAAACCAAACCTAATTAGGGCAAATGAGTTTTTTTTTTTTTTTTCTTCAACGCATTTTGTATATGTATGATTGAAAATTTCCATTTTAGGTAAGACATCCCAGTTTGTGCCTCTGCATTTAGAATGTCAGTATGAATGGGGAATAAGAAGCCAACTTAAATATTTAGAGCTTCTGTGTCCCTCCAGAGACTGGACCTTACTGTGGGTCCCTTGGGTTCTTCCCCTCTAAGCTGGTTAGAGCTCTCTCCTAGGGACTGGAACACTTTTCTGTGATGGTGAAAGGGGGAGGGCTGAGGTCCCTGTCACTTGTCAACAACTATCTGGGGTCCTCTGTGACAATAGAGCCCTTGAGGTCTGGCCCTCATGGAAAGAAGCAATATGGGGGGGTTATCTTCACTAATGTCTAACAGTCCAACTCCTCTGACACTTCCATGCCTGTCTCCTAAATTTTCTAGAACTAGGGAACAGAGCCAGGAGCAGGCTATGGGAAGCTGGAAGTTTAGGTGGAAAGGAAGAGGAGGAGAAAGAGGAGGAAGAAGAAGAAGAAAGAAGAGGAAGAGGAAGAAGAAGAGGAGGAAGAAGAGGAGAGGAGGAGGAAGAGGAAGAAGAAAATCAATTAGTCTAACACCAGCCACTGAACATACATACATAAGCCAACTCACCTTCACAACCCTGCTGAGGTAGGTGTTTTCTTTAAAGGCATAGTGGTCTAGTGGAGTCTAATCTTCATCCTTGTGCATTCTCACATGGAAGCCAGAGCTGACCCTCCCCCCCCACACACACACACATAACAGAGTCTCACAGGCTTAGATGTGCCCTCAACTCAGTTCTTGTAAATAGTTGTCTCTAAGACTATCCACCACTGCTAGGAATATATTGATTCTTAATTCAACTAATGGGTGTAAATAAAAAGGTCTTTCACTTATATTACTAGATGTAAGGCAAGAGCAAGGTGCCCAGCAGAAAAGTACACACATTCCTATTTCAGATGCTTGTTTACATTGAACTGATCTGGGTGGTCCCCCTAAAAGGTCCCCTCACTCAAAGATGCTGTATTCTGAGAGATGTCTTTTTCTAGTAGACTCAAATTCTGGAAGATGCTTCTTCCAGGGAGAAGACTGATTTGAAGAGATCTGTGGAACTGGGCAGGGAGTGATGGGGTGATGGAGTTGGGATGTGTAGGATGAGAGGCTGGCTATAAAGAAGACAGCCAAATGCTAAGATAGTAGTGAAGCCACCAGAATTTTAGGGGATCTGCAAATGTCCACAGTAGGGTTTTTCAGATACTGGAGTAAATTTCTCCCCCACACACACTTTTTTCTTTGTTTTTTTTTTTTTTTTTTTTTCCTTCCTGAGACATTCTTTTAGCACAGGTTGGCCTATGAGTCAGTATGTAGCTCAAGCTAATTTCGAATTGGTGGCTATTCTGCTGTTTCAGTACGGTCACTTTTCTTGATCCTTAAAAAAGATGTGCTTAGGCACCACTATTTCCGGGAAAGTTACAAGGCTAGGGTACAGAGCAGAGCTTTGGCAGTAGGCAAGAATGAAAGATCACATGAAATCCATAAGTCAAAATTCAAAGTACTGTTCAGATTTGAGGGCAGTTTCTGTAATCTGAAGGCTGACCTGGGAGAGCTCTTTATTTCCCCACTAGAACCTGTTGGGCAAATTCCGTAGTCTGGCTTTGGCGACTGTCACTCTACATTTATTGTATGCCTTGTCTTTAGGGTGGGAAGAAAATCAAAGAATCGTTAACTTTTCCCATCCCTGAGATCTATAAACTGGAAGCCTAAGGACCGGTGGCATCTGCCCTCCCTCTCCTATCCCCGCCCCCCTTCGCCTGTCGCGGCCAAAATGCCGCGGCAAGAGCGCTCGCGGGCCCGGGCCCCGCGCTCACAGCTCCCGGGGGAAGCCGGGTTGCCAGGTTGGTTAACGCCTCCGCCCGCGCGCAGATTGTCCCGGGCTGAAGGCGCCACCTCTGGCGCTCAGGCGCGAGCCGCCCCTCCCGCACAGCCCTTGTCCTCCAGGCCCTCCCTCTGCTCCTTCCACGCGCTGTCGCCCGTCTGAGGCACCAACAGGTGCAGCGGCACTGGGTGTGGGTCTTCATCCCAGGATGCAAGCGAGCGAGGGCAGCGTAGCCGGACGCCGGGCCTTTGACAGCATCTGCCCCAACAGGATGCTCGACCTGTCGCGGCGGTCCCTCAGCAAGCCCGGGAAGCCGGAGAGGAAGGTGGGGGATGCCCGCAGCGGTCCTGACTCTGGGAGAGTTTGCCAGCCCCGCGCTCCGCACGCTGACCTGCATTTCCCGTTTCTGTGCCCGGCTAGTTGGGTCCTCCGTGGAAGTCCTTCTCGGGATGCGGTGGCGGCAGCCCAGTGTCGGTGTACGAGGACCCCCCTGACGCAGAGCCCGCCCCGCTGCCAGGTGAGCCCCGAGGCACCTGCACAACCCGATTATTCGTGTCGGGTGGGTGTCGCGCACACGGTCCGCAGTCCCCTCTCCCTCTGGTTCCGAGGTCCTCATTGAGGGTCTTGGCGGCAACCTGGCCGAGGCTTAGGGTTCGCTGGGTGCCGGTCTCCCGCTCTCCCCGCACAGCTCTCACCACCATCGACCTGCAGGACCTCGCAGACTGCACTTCGCTACTCGGAACCGAAGCGCCTCCTACTGGTGATTCCTCTGCATCGCAGGTACTCTTTCACTACCGACCCAACTGGAAAACTGATGGGTTTATTTCCTCAAAGATCTCAAGATGGACAGCATTGAGCAGAGTGCAGGAAGTCAAGCCTCCTAGATCCCAATTTCCAACTCCCTTCTAGTAAGTTCTCGTTTCCAGAGCCGGTCTGGCTAACTTTTACTGCAGGGCCCTTGTAATTCATTTGAACGAGGCGGTTCAGAGGTGGGCTGAGGAACTTATGTGAGTTGGCATAAACTCACAGAATAACTGTCTTGTTTCTCACCTCCAGCCCCTCTGGAACAATTTGTATTTCGTGGGTACTAAAGAAGTATGGAAGTCACTGGGGAAAAGGCAAAGGACTCTATAAACAAGCTAGTGGAAAACGGTCTTCAGAAATAGACATTGGGCATCTGGCTGCTTTAAAAATCTTATTCTGCTCCTCCCCAAATTCTAGTCTCTTGCCATCTTAGGGGAAGAGAGACCTCCTCCCCTTCCCTCTAAATATGTCATCCTAACTTATCCAATTTCCACATCTTGCCATTGCTGACACATCCCAGCCAGAGTCACCTCCCAGCTCTGGTGCCTTAGAAGTCAGGGGCTTGATGCTTCTATGGTGGGGCATGAAGCGTCCAGAAGGACAGGTGAAGGATAAGTTCACAGGAAGAGGTACTGCCAGTATCCTAACAAAAGTTCTGGGACCATAAAGTCCATTGGAACAGCCCAGTACAAAACTCTGCAGAATTTGTGAGCATCCATGAGGTATTAGTTGAGTAACATTTCTATAGAGGACTCCTCCCAGGCTTTTACAACCTTGGGGACAGCTCAGGGTGATTCAGAACAGGTGGTGTCCTGGAGTAGAATCTTAAGGCAAGTGGTGGGAGTGGCTACTACCCTGAGAGGGTGCTTAATTCCTTTTAGATCTGATGCTCCAGTAAGGAAAGACAAACCTGGGTTCTCCCATCTGACCCACAGTCCTCAATGTCCAGCAGGCTGAGGTCATCTGTCCTCTTTCTTCCATGAGGAATGTGGTACTTTGAAAGTAGGGCCAGATAGGGTTAGCTCAGGGTAAGTTTTCCTTCCCCCAAACATGTGACTAGTAACATATGACATAGGGCTTCAGGGAGAACAAAATGATTATTACAAAGATAAGAATTAATAATGGAATCAGCAAACATTCCCGGTGGGTGTCTGGGATAGATCCCCTCGCACCATGGTCCTAGAGATTGCCCTTCTCCCTTGACACTAGCCCCAAGGAAGCCAGAGATCTCTAAAAGACAAGCATAGGGAGCCGGGAGAGAGGAATGGATCAGACACTGGCTTGCCAGGCTGGTTACTGGGTGTTGAGCAATTTTTCTTCTCCTGGCATCTGATTCCCTTTCAATAGAAAAGGAAGCATTCTGTGGACCCTGCCTACTTTCCACACTGGTGGATATTAGCTGAGAGGTTATAGTAAAAGGAAAATGTTGTCACTCAAAATGTCCATCTCTTAAGAGAATTTGGAAAATGCCGGACCCCCACATTTATTTATTTTGTTTTTGTTTTGATTTCTTCTCTCAGGACCTGGGATCCCTGACCAGGCAATATGGAGGTGTGTCCCACCATAGGAGAAAAGTCACCTCCAACTTTTAAAGACCGTGAAAACAAAACATACAAACAAAACTAGACACATAGCTGCAGCAGTCCGTGAGCAGATGTCTTTTCAGAGTATCCCTGGCTCCTTTGCTCACAGCCCACCCTTCCCTTTCCTTTATGGATGAAGTGGTCAGCACTTTAAGCCCCTAGTTTTTGAGGCCTTTGTGCCTATCCTGGTTTAATGCCATGCTCTCTGCCCTTAGAGAGGTAAGGATGAGGGATGGTTTAAGTTGGAGTGGCGGCTCTGTAGGTGCACAGATGATCAAAAGGAGTCGTGTAGCTGCCTGATGACTCACTCAGTCAGCTGTCCTAAACCCAGCTGGTTGGCACAGCCAGAGGATGGACTGCTGCACCTGTAGTTTGCTGCATCTGCATTTGAGACTTACAGAAACAGAACTCACAGACTGCATCCTAACCAGTCCAAGGCAAACCTACTGTTCTATAGGTCAGACGAAACTTGAGTTTTCTAGCCATGAACCAGAGTGTGTGCAGGCTAGTATTACAACCTTCGAGGACATCTGTCTGTCCAGACTTGTTCTCTGAAGCCCAGATTCAGTGTTGACTGGCTCACACCCTTGGTTTGTTTTAGAGCCCCTCCTTGCAAGCTGATGAAGATTTCGACCTACAGAATTTCAGAGATGCGGTGGATGAGCTCATTGCAGGCAAGTGCAGTCCCCTCTGCAGTTACATGACAGACGGATGGCCCCACGGAGTCAGACTTGAGGATATCCTCTCCTTTCGATGGAGAAATCACATCGCTTGGTCTTTAGTGCTTCTATGGATTTCTTAGAGTGGATCTGGAAATAAGGTCCCTATACTGTGATGTGGTGGGGCAGAAGTTAAGTGAAAAGGGTCTACAAAGGAGCAAAACTTGTATGCTTTCTATGCTCCAGCAGGTTTGCCTGATTTCCTCCAGGTTAGCTCAGCGGGTCTCTGGAGCTCTTGGCGCATATGAACAAAATAGCAAGAAAGACCAGGGATCATGGACTTTGCCTTATAAAGACAACTCACACAAACCCAACGGTCTGGGTGGCATTTGCCCCGTGGCACTGTGCCCACTGGGCACAATCTGGGGAAGCCAATCCAGCTCTTGCTTTCTGCCAGATTCATCCTCTTTGATGTCGCCTCCCCTGACCGACGACTTTCCCTTTTCCCCTTGTGATGTTTCATCTTTCGGGTCCTGCCTCTCCCCATCGCTGGACCCACCTGCCTTGGGGTCTCCGCGGCTGCCCCCACCGCCTTGTGCTCCAGACCTGCCGCGGCCACCAACGGAGCAGTACTGGAAGGAGGTGGCTGACCTGAACCACAGAGCGCTGGGGACTGCTCTCATAGAGAATAACCAAGTAGGGACACCGGTGGCTGGGGATTTTGGGATAGAGACGGGTCTGGCGTAGAGCAGTAGAGCAGAAGTCCGGAGCTGTAACGGCTGGGATGCGCTTCTGTGGACTCAGTGGTTCTCAGAGCTGGTACTGCTCCGTGGCCCAACATGGTTCTGAACTTGCTAAACGGAGATGATAGAGCCCCACCTCTTCCTTGTCTCTGTTTCATTTTCTTTTCTTTTCAAGATAAGGTCTCACGTAGCACGGGCTGACCTCTAACTCCCTATTTAGCAGAGGGTGACCTTGAACTCCTGAGACATTCATCACCATTTCTGGTTTTTGTGGTACTGGGGATCTAAACCAGGGCTTCATGCATAAGTGCTCTGTCAAGTGAGAGGCATTCCCAACCCGTCTATTTCTTGCACTTAACCATGTAGCACACACAGGCTTGCCTAGAACTTCGATCCCCCTGCCTCAGTTTCCCCTAGTGCTGAGATTATAGATGTGCACCACTGCTCCCACCAATTGGCAATACTAACAATATTTATGGGCAGTTTTAAAAAAATGTGTCTGACTCCGTGCTTATCAATTTACTTTCTTCTCTCAGTTGATAACAGCACAGAAGCTAGACAATCTCACCAGCCCCGTTTTATAGACAGATAAACAGAGACATAGGATGGGTGACTTTCAGAGGTCCTGTTGACCAAATCAGAATTCTTGACGACTACCCAACCACACACTGAAGTTTAATTGAGACACAGTTTATTGAAGTACTTTCTTTAAAAAAAAAAAAAAAAAGTCAAATAATTGGCTACTGTCGGGCTAATAAAGGTCCGTGGGTCCTCGGTCCTGATGAGATAGATGTCAGGGTCTGAGTTAATTCCTGAAGAGCAGACCCAGCACTGTGGCTTCTGTCTGATATTGGATCTCCTACTGCAGCTGCACGTGACGCTGACGCAGAAGCAGGAGGAGATAGCCTCGCTCAGGGAGAGGAACGTGCAGCTGAAAGAACTCGCCAGCCGGACCCGGCACCTGGCCTCAGTGCTGGACGTAAGTGGACCGGCGCGCGGGACACGGTCGGAACTGTGACAGTGAGCCTGTGTTGGTGGCGCCTGGGTGTCCCTTGTGTAGCGCGCACCTGACTTTTTTCCAGCGCGGCTCCAGGCGAGTCTCCCTGGCTCCAGGGCTCTTCCTCATCTTTCACAGAAGCTGATGATCACGCAGTCCCCGGCCGAGTCCTTCCAGATCAAGGCAACGACGAAAAGGAGCCTGGAGGAGCTGTTCTGTGCTGCGGGGCAAGCAGGGCAAGGTTGCGCGGAAGTAGACGCCATCCTCAGGGACATCTCCCAGCGCTGCGAGGAAGCCCTGCAGAACCGCGACCCCAAGCGGCCCCGGCTGCAGCCAGAGGCAGACAGCAAGGACTGCAGCTCCAGGCACCTCCATGGCGTCTTCCGAGGGCTGCGCACCGACTGCAGCGCCAGCTCCGTGAATCTGAGTCACAGTGAGCTGGAGGAAGGCGGCTCCTTCAGCACGCCCATCCGCAGCCACAGCACCATTCGCACTTTGGCCTTCCCCCAGGGCAAAGCCTTCACCATCCGGACAGTCTCCGGTGGTTACAAATTCCGCTGGGTCCCCAGCTGATTAGGGATGTGGTTTCCCCTAAAACACTGCCAGGTGCGCAGACGGAAGCGTCTGCAAGCAAGTGGGAATAGCTAGACATGTTTCCCACATCTGGTTTCCAGAATTCGCTGCAAGCAAATTCCACTCTGAAAGCTTTCTTTTTTTTTTTTTTTTTTTTTTTTTTTCAGAAACAGACGTGTCTTGATGTATGTGCAATGAAAAGCTCTGCTCCGAAACCTGTGTACTGTTCACCTTTTCAAGGTGAAATTGTCTGCGCGACACACACACACACACACACACACACACCACACACGCACGCGCGTGCGCGGCTAAGCACACGTCATGGTCAAACTTAGAAGTATTTATTTTCTAGAGGTTTGATTTTTTTGTTTGTTTGTTTGTTTGAGACAGGAACATTAGGCACATAGTCCAGGCTGGACTCAGGCTTGCTATTATAATTGCTTCTGTTTCCTTCTATTTCCACCTCCTGAGTGTTGGGATTACAGGTGCTCACCACCATATTTGGCTGTTTTAGCTTTTTTTTTTTTCCAAGTCATAGAATAGTCTAGATTTGTAAGAAGAGAGAACAGTGTAAAGTGATGATGTGATTTTTCCACTAGAGAGGAATCATTCAATCACAGTCATTTAAGGGTTCTGAATTCCGAACCCTCGTATCTGGGTGTTTCAGCACATCACCCAGTTCCCCTCTGTTCTCAGAGTACACCTACATAACTGTGTTAACTACTGGGAAATGTTATTTCAGTTGGAAAAAAACCCCAATACCACCCAGACCCTCGAAACAAGCTGGCAGTTGTGGAGCATGCCCACACTAGCGATGCAGTGGCCATCCCAGCACTAGGGAGGCAGAGGCAGGCAGATCTCTGAGTACCAGGCCAGCCTGGTCTACAGAATGAGTTCCAGGACAGCCAAAGCTTTGCATAGAACCCTGTTTTGAAAAACAAAAAACCCAAACCAGGCAAGTTCACACAATTAGGCCAACGCTGATGCAGGACAGGTGCTGAACACATTTGTGGGAAATAATCATCCTATAATTTTGTAAGAGTTGAGAGGGCTTGGACTTCAGTACCCAGCATCCATTTCAATGCTCAGAATGGGGAAGTCCAGTCCTGGGGGTGGGTTGGGGGTGGTATCTGACATTCTCTTCTGAGTTTTGTGGGCATCTGTATACTTCTGGGCTACACACACACACACACACACACACACACATGCAGAGTCACATAAGTAAAATTCTTTTTAAAAGATTTATGGCAATGTCTCTATGCATTCAGGGTTATCAGTGCAAACAGAACCCCCTCCAAACCAAACTTAGTTATGAAGAAAGGCTGGTTGTTTAAGCAAATGATATGTACTGCACAAACTGGGCCACTCACCATACTTCACATTACGTGGCTAGATCTTCTAAGCAAAATTTAGTCACCATCCCTTGGTTCTTCTGTGGTTCCCTCCCCTCCCCACACCCTGTTCTGAAATCACACAAATGGCATATGTCCTATATGATTTCTCTCAACCTCCACATGCTCATTCTGAGGGTGCTTCCTGTCCTGGGGCTCAGCTGGGCAAACCTCCAGACGCATTGCACCACAGTGCAGAGCTGGCTCTACAGTCCGAGTGGACATATCAGGTAGCAGGTGGGTTGGTTAAGGCAGCAAGACCCGCTCCTCCAGTTTGTCGTGTGTACTATTATCTGTACTTAAATAGCCATTTAGAAACAAACAAAAAATGATAAAATAGACCACATTTTCTCATATTTTGCCTAACAAATGGACTGAAAAGAGTAGGTTGTTCAGATTCTCCCCTTATGGGCTCAAATATACAGTTGCCACAGGTCAAGATCAAACAAAACCCTAAAATAAATAAACAAAATCTTTAAAATCTATTAAAATAAACAATGGCTCTCCCGCTCTCTGATTCTTGTAATGAATTACCTTCAGTGGACACAAACTACAAAAAGTATTTGTAGGTTTCTTTTATATCTTGTGCTTAGATTTTAAATAATCATACTGCTATTACCTTTCATTTTACAAGTCTGTAGCTGCCATGCTAGTGACCAGAAACTCTATTTTCTGCTATTTTAATATATATACTTGATTATTTTTAGAAATTCATATTTACACAATGTGTATTTTGATCAGATTCACTTCCTGTTCCTCCCTAACTCCGCTGAGATTCACCCCGACTCCTCACTCCATTTTAACTTCCTGTCTTCCTCCTCCTCTCCTCTATAACCCACCAAGTCCAATTATCCTTCATTCTTGTGGAGAAAAACTGTCTTTTGAACTATTGAGACCAAGGGCCAACTTATCATCAGTTAACAGTAGAATCTAAAAACTAGTCTTCTAACACATTTATTGAAAACTGATGGGAATCTCTTTGTCTCAGATTTTAAGAAAACAATCAAAGAGCAGAATATGTTATTTCTTTTTTTGGACAGAGATACATGTATGACAAACAATTCAAGCGCTGGGAAGAAAATGAAGAAGGGGGAGGAGAAGGTCTCAGCTTGGGCTGCAGTACAGGATAGGTGGGGAGCACAAGCAACACATGTTTATTTCCCAGTTCAGGGTCTGAAAGTTCAGGACCGAGGTGGTGGCTTCATAGGCTCCCTTTCTTGGTTTGCAGATCACCATTTACTTACTGGGAAAAAAAAATCAGCCAGCTAGGAGAGTTCTAGGATTTTCTTAAAAGATCTCTAACCCCATTACTAATGTTTCAACACACTGCCCCCTCCCCCAATCTCCAAATACAATCACACTGAAAGCTAAGACTTACTTAAACAGAGGAATTTGGGGGAGGCATAGGTATTGAGTTCACAGCAGACTGCGATTTGGGGAGGACTGGGAGGGTGCTATTTTAGATGAGGTGGTCTGGTCAGAAAAGATTTCTCTAATAAGGTAATCTTTGAGGGCTTGTGATATGGATCAGTTTGTACAGTGTTTGTCTGGCATACATGGGGTCAGGGATTTGGTTCCGAGTACTGTCAACAAGACATAACAAGAGACAATTTCAGCAGAGACTGGAGGAAGATAGAGAGTGAGAGTTATGGATGTCTGGGTGAAGGGTATTCTAGGCAGAGGGAAAAGGTATGTAATTGTCCTGTGGTCAGAGAGTTGCCTGGCTTGGTGAACAGTAAGGGTGCTAGAGGGACTGAGTGAACACAGACAGGGTAGGATCTGAGTGGAGGATTAGCAGGGCTTCTCTAGACCTTGAAGAAGACCTTGGGATTATCCTGAGTGAATTCATTAGGGGTAGCTAGGTGAAGAGTCACATGACCAACTTAACTTTTCCTCACAGGGATGGAGGTGAAGGCCTTTCCTGCATGTGAGATAAGGTCTCTCTGAGCTATGTAGTTTTTAAAAGTTTTTCTTTTTTTTTGAGACAAAGTCTCATTAAGTAGCTCTGGACAGTCTGGAACTCCCTATGTAGACATGGCTGGCCTGAACTTTCTAAGCGCCACTTTTCTCTGCCCCCTACCCAGTTGAGTGCTGGGATTAAAGGCATATGCCACCACACCCAGTTATCATTACATTTTAATAATAATAAGTAAAAACTTAAAGTTAGTTTACAAAATGATGGTTTTTTTAATGGCATTCTCATACATATGTTCTTGTGTCCTGTTTTTATTTGTCCTCCGCACATCTCCCATGCTCTTCTCTTACTGGTTTCCTTCCGACCTGCAAATAATCCTGGGTTCTGCTTTCCTATCACAGGCACTCCTCTGCCCGCTCCCCCATCTAAGAGCTCCTCCCTCCCTCTTGTGGTCCCTACTTTCATCATGATGCACGCACACACTCACTTGAACACATATGCACACATGCATGCACACAACAGAGATAGAGAGATTGAGAGTGAGAGAGTGAGAGCGCGAAAGAGAGAAAGAGAGAGAGAGATTCTGTATCTTATTCTGTATCTGCTAAAATAAATATACTGTCTGTCTTTCTGGATCTGGCTTATTTTGTCTGATGTAATGGTTTCGTTGACAGTGAAAGAAGTCAATTGCTGTTTCAAATATTTATTGGCAACTGTATTTTCTACTTTCTTCATCTCATTTAACCCACATCTTTGATGATTTTTTTTTTTTTACTGTTTAGTGTTCGTAGTTCTTTATATATTCTAGATATTAATCCCCATGTGGTAAATAGTTCACTCGTTCACACAGCATCCCCACCCCCCACTTTCTATAGTTTTTCTCTTCGCTCTGGTATTTTCATTTGCTGTTTGTCAGTTCTTGGGATTATTTCCCATGCTGTTGGAATCCCTTTCAGAAAGTCCTTGGCAGAGCTATATGTATCTTAAAATGAGTTCTCTACATTTTTCTCTAGCAGGTCTCCTCAGATTTCCAGGTCTTACATTAAGGGCTTTGATTCAACTTGAGTTCTTGTACAGGGTGAGAGATATGGATAGATTAGTTCTTCTACCTGTGGACATTTCCCAGAATCATTTGTTGACAAGAATCTATTTTTTCCAATTGATGTTGTTCACAGCTTTGTTGAAAGTTAGCTAGCTGTATGCATTTATTTCTGGATCTTTTATTCTATTACATTGCTATGATGTCTTTTTTTTAAACATTTATTCATGTTTTAATTTTTAAAATTTATTTTTATTATTATTATTATTATTATTATTATTATTATTATTTTCTGGTTTTGGAAACAGGGTTTCTCTGTGTATCACTCTGTAGACCAGGCTGGCCTCAAACTCAGAAACTGCCTGCCTCTGCCTCCCAAGTGCTGGGATTAAAGGCGTGCGCCACCACCGCCCAGCCATGTTTTAATTTTTAAAAAAGATTTTTATTTACTTTTATATGGCATTTTGCCTGCATGTATGTCTGTATGAGGGTGTCAGATCCCCTGGGACTTAAGTTACAGACAGTTGGGAGCTGCCATATGGATGCTGGGAATTGAACCCAGGTCCTCTAAAGAGCAATCAGTGCTCTTAACCATTGAGCAATCTCTCCAGTCCCTCATTTTTTTTTTTAAAGTGATTTCCAACTTAGAATAAAAGTGGAGAAGTAGAGGGGACTCCCACCACTAGCCTTGTTTACAATTACCCTTCCTATAAGTGCTTATGCTGAGTCACTTATATTTTCTTTACAATAAGCGTTTTCTAAGGTGATGGGCTAGAAGGGAGGTTTAGGTGTTAAGGAACCATAATTAAAGTGGGTTTTGAAAAATCTAAGCCTATGATTTTCAGAGTAATATTTTGGGCCTCACGCCCCTCCTTTCCTAACTGTTATCTCTTAAAACAGTGAAATATGTTTTCCACAGCCACAGAACCCAAGTCAGGATGGCGACCTTGCTGTATCATTGTTATCAGACTGGGCATAGCACTTATGCTTTACCAGAAGCCTCATTAGTGCGTGTTACAGTAGGGGGAAATCTCAGGGTCATAGGTCACATATAACTCACTCTTCCTTCCTTCCTTCCTTCTTTCCTTCCTTCCTTCCTTCCTTCCTTCCTTCCTTCCTTCCTTCCTTTCTTGAAAATTCTTCTGTTACCTTTTGGTTTTTTTGAGATTGGTCTCCTATTGTAGACCAAGTCAGTCTTGAACTCGTGATCTTCCTGCCTCTGCTTCCTTAGTGCTGGGATCATAGGCCTGTGTCATCATGCTCAGCTCTCTCTTTAGTCTCTTTCTGTCTCTTTGTCTCTCTCTCTCTCTAACATAACATTTAATTGATTCTCTGGGAATTTCACATCATGCACCCTGATCACATTCTCTTCCCAGTCCTTCTATGTCCACCCCCTAACCCTTGCCACCCCTCCAAAGTAAAAATAAAAAATCAGAAAAACAAACAAACGAAGTCCAATTTGTGTTATCTATATACTTATCGGAACATGGTTAAATTCTCAGTGGCCTGCCCTTTAAATAGATCTGAGTCCTTCCCTCTGCCCCTCCTCATCAGTTGTGGAGAGCTACTCTTTAGCACCTCAGTCACACTTTTTAACAGTTCTTTTTAGTGGCTTCCTGTCTAGGCTGTTACTTGGGGGGAGGTGGTTCTGAGAGGCTAAGGGTTGTCACAGAAGCCTTCCACATCCCTCCCTCTCAATTGTGTATTTGCAGTCAGCAATATCAAAGCAAAAGTAGCCTCCTTGCTCTTGACAGTCACAGCCTGAAGTCTGCACCACAGACCATGCACTTCTGCATGGCCTTCAGTGGTAACACGGACCATGGACATCAACACAGACCCTGACTGCAGGAAGCTCATGGGACCCAGACATGGTCCTCAGTGGCAAGATGGACCTGGATGTGACCATGGCCTCAGGTGGCAGTGCAGGCCACTCACATCACCATAGGTGGCCTCAGTTGGAAGCACAGATCATGGGCTTCCGAATGGCCTTCGTTGGTAACACAGACCACGGACTCCTTCTGCTTAGGATACTTTGCATGTCTTCAAACTACTTCTCTCTCCTTTCCCCTACCCTCTCCTTCATCTCTGCATCTCACAATAAAGAGCACAAGCACCTTGAAGTTCATGTCCCACGCTGCAGTGAAACACCCAGGATGGCAACTTAAATGTTTATTTAGTTCACAGTTTTGGTGGTGGTGGTGGTGTCTAAGAGCTTAAATACCAGCATCTTCTGGCTCTAGTGAAGAAATTCTGCCTTAAAAGGCACACGCTAGGGGCATCATAATGGGAGTGGGAAGGGGAAGTGGTGATCTGAAGAGTGAGGAGGAGGCAGCCTTGTTTATTTAGAACAATCTTTCTCACAGAAGCTAAGTGAGGGTCCCAAAGAACTATTGTAAACCTTTCTAATGACCCATGGACCAATTACCCTGAACTAAGCAGTGACCTCATTTTAAAAAGATTTATTTATTTTTGTGTACAAGTGTTCTATTTGCATGTATGCCTGACTGACAGAAGAGGACATCAGATCCTCTTCGCAGCAGATGGCTGTGAGCTACCATGTAGTTGCTGGGAATTGAACTCAGGACTTCTGGAAGAACAGCCAGTGCTCTTAACCACTGAGCCATCTCTCCAGGCCAAGCAGTGACCTCTTAAAGGTCTTACTACCTCAACACTGTCACATTGGGGTTCAGTCCTTTGACATATGCACTTTTGGGGACAACCTTAGACAGCAGCTCTACAGCTAAGTTCTGGAAGGGATTCACAACTGCCCCTTGGACTTCTAGGTAATTGTGGTCTGAGTCTCAGAGGTCATCTTGGTCCTGATGTTGGTCAAAAATTTTACCTTGGGAAAGATTGACCAAATTGAAAGAGAGTCTTTCACACACACCTCAGTGTCTTGGAACTACAGACAAGCTTAAAATGCTGTCCCTATGATGGTTCTAATGCTCTGTTAGAAATGTGTGAGCAGTTGCTCGTCCCCCACTAACTGACTTAATTAGCATTTTAATTTCATCTTGTGTCTCAGCAAGCCATCTTCATCTAGTGTTTCCTATATCAGGACTGAACTTGGCATTAGACATTGTTTACTGGGGGTCTTTTAATTATTGTCACTTGGTTGTGTATACTCTATTGATACATTTTCACAATTAATCTGGGATAATTTGTAATGAAAATTTACCAAAAACCAAGTACTGTGAGATAAAAGGAAGTCATCGTGATGGGGCAGGCTGGTTTGAGTCAATCCACCTTAAGATGATTTGCATCCATCCTTTACACAGACACCTGTTCAAACTTGAGCAGGTGACAATTTCCAATATTTACTTTTAGCTGCTTAACAAGATACTAGGTAAATCAGATATGACAATTACTTGTGATTATTCGTGTACTGGGAAAAAGAAGTCCATAGATTAACTCAGGATTTATACAAGCAGCCAAGTAAGAATTAGAAACTGCACTTAGTTATAGGATGTGGACATTTCAATTATTTCTACGACATTCCATGGCTGAAAGTAAATACAGATGAATACCAAGTTCTGTAAGAGGTAATAATAGCTTTGAACGATTGCGTAAAATCATGCCTAACTCACAAGGCTTCAGGATTTGTGAAGCCTTTACCTCTTCAAAATACAGATTCCTACTGTTGAAGACACCTCTGGGCTTGCTTTCTTTTCTGGGAACAGACTGGATTGCAGAGCTAGGTGTGTTTGGTTTGGCCTGCTCTCTATGCCTTCCTCTCCCATCCATCCCCACCCTAATCACGTACGTCCCCACCGTAATCACGTACGTCCCCACCAAGAGCTGACCAAGGTAGGTGACTGCTTTGAGCAGGTTCTTTGTGGCTTAATTCACACATTACCCATTTCACCTATTTAGAGTACACTGTTCAACATCTCCAGTGTACTCACACAGAAGTAATCATCCTTACCATCTACGTTTACAATATCGTTCTCCCCAAATCCAACCTTACTGTTACTTGGCAGCCACGTCATTCCAATCTTTTGGCCCCGGAAAACCACTCATCTGTTCTCTGTCTCTACAGACTTGCCTATTTTCAACATGTAGTAGAGATCATATCACGCAATACGTTGGCTTTGTGGCTTACCTCCTTCATGTACCGTGAGGTGTTCAAGCTCCATCCGTGTTGTAACATGCACCAATACTCAATCCCTTGTTTGTGTGCCTGTGTAGTGTGAGTGTGTCTGTTCCCATGTTTGTGCATACATGTGAGTGTGCATGTGTGTGTGTGAGTAGGCCCGAGGTTGATGTTGGGTGTCTTCCCCCTTAGCTCTCCACTGTAGACATTGAGGCAGAGTCTGTCACTTGAATATAGAGTTTGCCAATTCTACTAGCCCAGAGCCGGCTTGCTCCAGAGATGCCCTGTCTTTGTCTCTGGATTGATGGTTTACAGGGGATCACACCTGCCTGGCATTTTTGTAGTTGCAAAGGAGCTGTACTCCAGTCTGCATACTTGTGAGGTTGCCCAGAGACCCACCTATCCATCTCTATGTTTTCCTTTATAATATTATGATGAAAATATCTTAGATCCTTGTCAAAGTATATCTATGAGATAATGTGCACTTTTTTTTTTACAAGAAGACTTTTATTTTTAAATTTTTATGTACATGAGTGTTTTGTCTGCATATATGTTTGTCTGTGCAGTGCCCAGGGAGACCAGAAGGAATCCCTTGGAACTGAAGTTACAGAGAGTTGGAAACCACCATGTAGGTGCTGGGAATTGAACCTAGGTCCTCTGGAAGATTAGCAGGTGCTAATCCATCTCGTCAGCACCTGAATCTTTGCTTTTTATGTTATTGCTACCTTGCCAGATCCCAGAAATTCTTGGTGCAAGCCAAGCCAATTGCAGATTCTTTTTTTTTTTTTCCCTTTGAGAAAACTACACTTAGGACTGAGGGGATGAAAGATTTGTAGCAATTTTGATGAGTCTCAGAGGAGATCCTCAACTTGGTAACAGAAAACTTTGGAGATAAGCAACATCTGTGTTCCAGGTAGTGACCTTCAGTGAACTGAGCCCTGAAGCTTAAAAGAACTGAACTTGCCTGAGAGAAGCAAGTGAGATCCTTCATGTAAATGCACAGTTGGTTTGTGGGGTGTGGAATGATACAGAACAGACACCGGTAGGACAAACGCCAGCCACTAGTTAACATACAGCCCTTACTCCTTTCCCTGTGCAAAATGCAGGAGCTGTTTTACCGACTGAGTGGCAAAGTGTTAGTGATTGACTGAAATACTTTTCCCTCAGTAACTTCACAGCCCTAGGGGCGATCAACAGGAGTTCCCGTTTATACCAAAACAGTGGCCCTTGCTGTACAAAGTTTTCTAAATACAAGGATACTTTTAAGAGTCAGAGACTTTATGATATTAATTAAACTGTATAGCTTTTAAAAAAATCAAAGTGCCTTTACCTGGTGTGTTTCTGTGTGTGTGTCAAAGAGAGAGAGATTAAAAAGTGTGTGAGTTTTATAGTAATTTTGGATTCACAGTAAAATTCAGTGGAAGGTATGGGCAGAGCAGAGCTGTGTCTCCTCACTCCAGACAGGCGCACAGCCTCTCCCCTTGTCTGTATCTCCCACTAGAGATGCACATTTGCTGCAATTGGCAAATCCCTATTATCATCTCAATTTCGTAGTTTACTTTGGGGTTCTCTCTCAGCACTGTGTATGGGTTAGGGGCAAATAAATTCTGATAGCTCTCTACAAGTACAGTATCATATAGAGTGGTTCGGAGCCCTGACGAAGCTCTTGTGAGGCACTTGCTAATCCCTCCTTCCCTTCAATCTTCAGTAATCTCTGTTCATAGTTGTGCATATTCCATAACTTTATAAAATTGAATCATACAGCACAGCCTCACAAAGTCAGCTCCTTTCCCTTAGTAATACGCATTTATGTCTCTACTGGACAGGAATGACATAAATGTCTACAATACTGAGTTCCTGGTACAGCAGAAATAGATGCCTCATTGCCAAGAGCTAAAAATAACACCCAATTGGTGCTAAGTCTTGCACTAGTGTGATGTCAGCTGATTTGGGGCATGGGGTAGACCATGAGTCAAGCAACTGATGAACTGAGCACTTCAACAAGTAAATGGGCAAAGTCAACTCAGTACTCAGTTCAACAAGTGGTGGATGTCTTATAGAATTCTGCGTCTGATGAGGGAGAACTTAGCAAGGGTTACCTTTCTCTTTCTGATTCAAGTGACGACTTCCTTGATGAAGCATTGAGTGAAAGGGTTGATACTGAAAATGAAAGACAAGTGTTAGAAGAAGGGGGCGTGCCCGTGGTCCTCAACCAAGTGATAGAGGAGATGCTAGTGCCATCGATGAGGGTTAGACTAGGAACTTTGTGGCTTCAAATGTGGATCTAAACTTCACTGAGGATGATAGATGGTCAGCGAGCACTCCAGGTCACTTCACTGAAGAAAGCAGGAGCATAGATTGGCATCTGTGTCAGGATGGCATAGCATGTGTGCTATGGCAGGATAACAAGCCTATCAAGTCTATTTCCAACTTCCAGGATCCTACCAGAAATGGAGTTGTCAATAGAAAGAAGGAAGGCACTATTATTGAAGTAACCATGCTGGGACCAAACTAGGACTGTGGAGCTTGCCCATGACTATAAGTATGGGTGGTTTGGACAAGAATGACCAGGTGATTCACCTTCATCACTCATGTCATCACTGCTGCTTTATCAAGTTCCTTGTGTGGGCTTGTTATAACTGCGACCTTGCACAACAAGGAGCCGCCAGACAGCCTGTTTACTTCACATGCTACATTCATGGTACATTACTCTGCCTGGAACTTGTGGAAACTTTCATACAACAACTGAGGACAATTGGAACCCTGCCCTCAGGGCATGACGCCAGGAAACCATTTCCCGGAAATTCGGCCTGGCACTTCCAGTGACCATGTGTGTACCATGTGCACACGGAGAAGCATCTCAGATACAACAGTCACTCTCATCAAACATCCATACAAAATTTCCACATGGAATTTTAATGGCTGGATTCATAATGGCCACTGTTTAGAAGCTGCCAAGATGTCTAAATGTCTAGATATTAGGGAGAATCCATGAACCATGGTACTTGGAAATAATGGCATGTCACTGACAGTTGTTGGCTAGTGGGGGAGGGAGAGTTAGTATTCTTTAAGGGTAGCCCCTAGTAGGTCTACCGTGTTCCACATCTCCAAGCATATGGGCAGCACAAACTAGAGTTGCTGGGTTATTTAAGAAAGGAGAGAGGATATGACTGGGAGGGGTGGAGCTTGGGAGGCAGGGGGTAAGGGTTGGGTCTGGGAGGAATTAGGGGGAAGAGTCATAGTGAATATGATTAAATTACATTGCAATAAAATTTCAAAGAATTATATACATTCATATATATACATGATATTATATACGGATACAAATTTATATGAAATTCTCAAAGCATTATCTTCTAAATAAAAGTTTTTACAAACAGACTGGTCTTACTGGCTTTATTTTTTTAGATTTATTTTATGTATGAGTACACTGTATTTGTCTTCAGACACACCAGAAGAGGGCATCGGATCCCATTACAGATGTTCTTGTGAACCACCATGTGGTTGCTGGGAATTGAACTTAGGACCTCTGGAAGAACAGTCAGTACTCTTAACCACTGAGCCATCTCTCCAGTCCCCTTACTGGCTTTATATTGGAGGCAAGTTTTTCAAAGCCAGGGCTGTTGCTATGTATTGTAATGCTAAATTCGATACCAGAAGGTCTAGGCCTACCAGTGACTTCTCATGCTTATAAGCTTTTGTTGTACAAGCATTGTTTCTTGATTTCTATTGGTTAAATAAAATTTGCTACAGCTAATTACTGGAGGGATTAGAGGTAGGTGGGCTTGGAGTGACCTGGTTGGGAGAGACAAGAAGGGGAGGAGGAGGAAGAAGATAAGAGAGGAGGAAGCAGTCATGAGGGAGATGGACCATGAGCACATGGCCAGGAGAAACAGCAAGTATTTGGGGTACACTGTTGGGGAGGGAGCCAGGTCATGGGTCATGTGACAGTGTAAACTACTCTCCAATCAACAGATGGTAATGCTCTCATTCTATTACATTCTACCACATGTTTCATATTTAATCAGTCTGACATAGAGAATAGACAGCAGGCTAAATTATGGGTAGTTTTCAGTTGTAAACGGGTGACTAACAGTTTGTCAAGAGGTCTAACAGTCTGTGACCTTAAGTCGTATTTATTTTGGGGATGTGTTTGGTGTTAGGGAAGGAACCCTAGGCCTTGTGTATGCTAGATGAGCATTCTACTAGTAAACTATACCCCCAGGCCTTAAAGGGTTAAAAAATTTAAATTCTATTTATTTATTTATTTATTTATTTATTTATTTATTTATTTATTTATGGGTCACTGCTCTAAGGTGGGGCCTGGGAGAATGGAGTCAACCAATGAGGCAGGCTAAAGTCTCATGCAACAGCCAATGCTCTGCAGAGCCCCAGACAGTTTACGTATTCTCCAAGGGGTAACGAAAGTTCTATGAGCAAAGTTCAAGCTACAAACAATTACAAAACGAGCTGTACAAGGCCAGAACATGGTTTTCCGTAGAGGCATAAATGGTAAGTGAATAGCACCAGCAAGCAGCAGTGAGTAATCGGAACTAAACCTGCTCCCACCTGCTATACCTGGCAGGAGCACGAAGACACTTCCAAGAACAGTTCTGTGCTTTGAAGAAACTGGGGTCACGTGACTCTTGTCTTGAATTCTTGGAGTTTTCTCACAAACACTCGGAATTCTCACATGACTCCATTCCTGGGCTTTACATTTATGTGCTTGTGTGTACATACCATTCTCTCTCTCTTTCTCTGTCTCTCTGTCTCTGTCTCTCTGTGTGTGTGTACGCGTGTGAGCTCATGAACGTGCATGGAGGTCAGAAGACAAAGTGTGCGACTCAGACTCAATTCTTTCCTTTTGCTGTGTAGATCCCAGAATCCACCTCAGGTCATCAGGCCTGGTGGCAAGTACCTTTTCAAAGTGAGCCATCACACCAGTCCTCTTAAATAATTTTTGAAGGCACAAAGGCACACCACAGTGGGAAGACATTGGCTCAACATGGTCTGGTGATGCTGTTCAGGATGCTGTCTCCTGTGGTTTGGGTCTGGAATGTTCCCTGAATGTTCAAGAGATTAAGACTTAGTCCCTAACCTGGTGTGACGTGGTGGTGGAGACTATAAACAGTGCAGCTTACAGGAAGGTTTTCTAGGTATTGGGGTGCGTGTCCTTGAAAGGGATAGTAGGACCTAGTACATTCATTTTCTCTTCTCTGCTGTCTTAGTTGATTTCTGTTACCATGACAATAGCCAGATTCCAAAATAGCACACAGACCTCTTGCTCAGTTACTGCTAGTCTTTGCTTCCCTCTGAAGCCCGTTGAGCTGGGCCTCTACAGTTCACTTTGCGCTCAGTGTCGCCATCTCCCAGGCTCCTATACAATGGCCCATTAAGCTCCACTTGCAGCATGCTTTTCTAGTCCAAAGATCCAAGGCCATCCATACTCCTCCCAAAACCAAAACCAAACGCAAAACACCACAGTCTGTTTCTTCACAGTGACAGCCTATCTTCTAAAAAGAATTCTGTATCAGTTACTTTTAGTTTACTATTTGTCTTAAGGTTTCTATTCCTGCACAAACATGACCAAGAAGCAAACTGGGGAGGAAAGGGTTTATTCAGCTTACACTTTCCACATTGCTGTTCATCACCAAAGGAAGTCAGGACTGGAACTCTAGCAGGTCAGGAAGCAGGAGCTGATGCAGAGGCCATGGAGGGATGTTACTTACTGGCTTGCTTCCCCTGGCTTGCTCAGCTTGCTTTCTTATAGAACTCAAGACTACCAGTCCAGGGATGGTACCACTCACAAGGGGACCTCCCTCCTTGATCACTAATTGAGAAAATGCCTTATAGCTGGATCTCATGGAGGCGTTTTCTCAAGGGTGGCTCCTTTCTCTGTGATAACTCCAGCTTGTGTCAAGTCGACACACAAAACCTTAAGCCAGTATACTGTATTTAGTTTCTGCATTAGCTGCTGTGATTAAAATACCAAGACCAAAGTAACACACTGAAGAGGTTATTTGGGCTTAAGGCATAAGAGTTCATCATGGTAGAGATATGCCTGGCAGCAGGAGCAAGAAGCCAAGACTCAGAACCTCAACCACAAATGTGAAACAGAGTAAACTGGAAATAGCCGGGACTTTTTCACACTCAAAGCTCACCCCTAGTGGTGTACATTCTCCAGTAAGGCTGCACCACCTAAACCTACCCGAATAATGCTACCAATTTGGGACCAAGTTCCTGAAACCGTGATGGACTTCTCTTATTTAAACCATCATACACAGAGATGTAGATACACACGCATGCACACAGACAGACACATACCTGTGTGTATCTGGAGGCCAGAGGACAGTGTGCAGTAGTTGGTTCTCTACCACCATTCTGAGTCTCAGGCCTCCAACTAAGATAGCTAGGGTTGGTGGCAAATACACTTGCCCACTGACCCGTCTTGCCAGCCCTCTAAGATTATTTTATAAAGGACTTTGATTCTAATATTAGCTCTCAAATAAAACTATTGTGTTTTCTAGTACAGTTCATGGAATCTTCAATTAGTAAAGTACCTTTATGTATGGAAACAGCCAGGAAATTAGGGGAACTTTTTTGATTCAGAAGTGGCATTTTTGGAAAGACCTCTGACAAAACAGTTTGCTTAGGAGAGCTGACGTCAAGATAGAGAAATGTATTAGTTGTTTTCTTATTTCCATGGTCCAGTACCTGACAAGATGCAACCTAAGGCGGGGAAGGGTTTGTTTTGTATCACGGCCTGAAGGTGTACAGAGTGTCAGGGCAGGGAAAGCCTGGTCACTCCACAGTGAGAGATTTCCTTCAGCTGCTCCTCTCACAACTCGAATTTCAGTAGAACAAAGAGGAGTGGGAGAGAAAGAGAAAGAGAAAGGGGAGGAAAAAGAGGCGGAGGAAAGAGAGTTGAAGAGAGGAAGAGGAGCGGAAGGAAGGAGAAGAGAGGAAAGAGAAGAGAGAAGAGGGGAGGGGACATTTATACATCTTAAGTGACCTACTCCCTTTAACAAGGATCCACCTCCTAATGGTGCTACAATAGCATTGAAAGTCCATAAAGAGAGAGTTGTTACCTCCTAGGTTAAAGAATGAAATCTGGCTGCAGGTGGTGGGGCTCACCTTTAATCCCAGGACTTAGAGGCAAAAGCAGGGGAATGTCTCTAAGTTCGAGGCCAGCCTGGTCTACATTGTGAGTTCCAGGACAGCCAGGGCTACAGAGAGAAACCCTATCTTGAAAAATAAAACAAATCAAACACATGAGCCTATGGGTAGCATTTCTTTCCTTTGAGTTTAACCACATCAAAAAAGATTTCTCCCAATTATGACATTATGGTTTATTCTTTAATATAGCTTTGGAAAGTAAAGGACTGAGAAGGTTTCTCGATTTTTCTTCACCTCTGAAGCCAAAATATGAATTATGATTCATTGTTTTAGGTGTTGAGAACATATGGTTTTATTTTTATCATAGTTGTGATTGTCCCTTATGTAACATTTCATGACATCATTCCACTTTCTAAAACATCACACCCTCTCCGCCATGAATAAGAAGTTTCTTTCCCTCTTTCTGGAAGAATCTGAGAAGGTGTAGTCTGCATTCACTTTCACTTCCTGGGCTTGTATTCCTGTCTACCTAGCTGAGAGAGTGTTTTCTGACAGGCAGAAGGAATGTAGACCTCTAGCTTCTGAGCTTGAGGGCAAATAGAGACAAAATATATAGACAAAATGTATAGGCAAAATATAGAGACAGAAAACGATATTTGACTGAAGGAAATGAAGACAGGTTACTTGGACAACAGAATACTTTGGGAGACAGAACAGGGACGGCACAGTGTGAAAAGCCTGAGGATTATACTTTACAAGGTCACCTGAGAAAGGAGCTCAGAAGTGAAGGTGGCAGTGTTTAAGACACAAACTAAATACTGTATATATATGTATATTATATACACACATATATATGCTATATATGTGCTATATACTATACACAT
Organism: Mastomys natalensis; assembly: GCA_021653895.1. Lineage (NCBI taxonomy): Eukaryota > Metazoa > Chordata > Mammalia > Rodentia > Muridae > Mastomys > Mastomys natalensis. Next base: position 1,172,007 of record JAJTUV010000051.1, on the reverse strand, counting down.
ATGTATACATATATATGTATATAGATGAACACATACACAAACTCATGTACATAAACATACATACATACATACATACATACATACATACCTACAGTGGCGTAAGGAGTGTTAACACTGGTGGATGGAAAGAACCAATGCCTAAAAGCTGTCCCCTGACTTCCACACATGGACTGTGGTACACATGCGTTTTCACTACTCACATACTGAGGGACAATAATTTTTTAAAAAAGACAACGGGTACTTCTGAATTTGGACTGAATGCATTTTGCATTATGAGATTGCTGTGAGCTCACAGGGTCAAAGGGATGTTGCCATTTGGGTGTGAGTTGCCCTTCATGAACTCATATGTGTAAACACTTGTTTCCCATGGTGTTTCTATGTTGTAAAACCATATATGAGATAGGACCTAGCTGGAAGAAGAGGGATAGGAGGAGGGGTAGCCTGGCCTCACATCTGTTCTTATCTGACTGATCCCTGATTGGTGTAATGAGCAGCCACAGGACATTTGCACTGTCTACAACTGCCTACCGCCTTGCCTTCCCCACCACAGTTGACTATATCCTCCAAACTCTGAATTAAAATATAGATTCTTCGTTAAGAAAACAAAGCAAAGTAAGCAATTCCCTTCACTGACCCTGGCCTCTAATATTTCTAAAGAAATTACAAGAAAAAGTTACAGCAGCATTCAGTTGAAACTCTCAGGGCAGTTATGAGGTCCTGTGAATCAGTTGGATATTAACTCTAGGCAGTCCCTGTGGGCTGAGGGATCTTGGACATATTACTTTGTGACTCTTTCCTAACTGGGCAATGCAGATACTATGTGGGCCAATCTCTTTTGCATATCTGTATCTTGTGCATATCTATGTGTGGTGGTACATGTGCATGGTAGAACTTCATCCACGTTAACTGTTATCTGTAGAGCGCTACAGTTCTGGAGCACTCTCACATACATTTGCTCATTTAAATGCTTGGTGAGATTTCCATTCCTTCTCAGCAAGCAGGGAGCTTTTGGCCCACTTAAGACCCAGCTCTTGTGTGCTGTGCCCCCACCTTCCTCCTGCTATTCTGAGTGTTTATCGCCATTTCATTCTTACTCTCTCTCTCTCTCTCTCTCACACACACACACACACTGAAAAGTGTGAACAAATTCAAATTTCTTTCTTCTGGTAAATGTTTGAATAGATACAGTCATTCTGATTTAAACATCACACAGTGTACACATGTACCAATGTACATGTACCCATGGCTTTTCAGAAGTCATGTGCCAGTTAAAGAATATAAATAACATGGAGTCTGAGGGCATGGCTTAATGGGTAAAGTGCTTGCTGGGTAAGCACAAGGACCCAAGTTCAGATCCTCTATTCCCATATAAAAGCCAGGAGTAAGGGCATGTACGTTGGACCCCAGCGCTCAGTGGGAGGAGACTTGGAGGATGCTGTCCATCCAGCCAAGTCAGCACGGGGAGTTCCAGGTTCAGTGAAAAACCCTGTCTCAAAAATTCGGAAGAGAATGAGTAAGACACCTAATGTCAACCTCTCACTTCCACAAGCACACTCATGGGCAAATGCATGCATCAACACACACACACACACACACACACACACACACACACACACACACACACATGCACACAGAGACACACACACACAATCAGCCAGATAAATTTCTATGTTAAAAGAAAAAAACCAAAGGAGTTTCTGGTTATCAAAACCCAGCCAGATTCCTGACTGCATGGTTAAGGAGGAGCGACTGTGAATGTGTATTCAAATGTGTGAGAGCACAGCACACATGTGCATGTGTGTGGGGGCATGCAGTGGGTGGAGCCTTGAGGCGGATGTTGGGAAGCCTTCCTTGACTTTTGCCCATCTTATTTATTGAGGCAGAGTCTCTTGAAACCGGGCCTTACTAGACGATACGACCAGTCTAGCTAAGTCTAGCTGGGCAGCTTGCTCCGAGGATCCCGTTTCTGCAGTTTGAGTGCTGGAATACAGGCAGGCTGCCGTGCCTACTGGGTATTTCCTGGGCCCTGGGGATCAGAACTTAATCCTTCCGCTTGTACAACAAACCCTCCACCTGCTGAACCATCTCCTCAACCCCAGAATAACTTATCTAACCAATAGTATGTGGTTGAGCATTTTTTTCAAGAGGGAATAAAAATGCCTGGAAATGAAAATCAAGCGTTTCCTCCAAAATTTGGCTGTTTGCACCTTTAGAATGGTGGTACGGTTTTGAATTATGTAATCTAAGATAAATATTGAAACCTGAGGATCTGAAAGAGGACAGTAAACAAAGAATTGTGAAATTGGAATGGAAATTCTTTAACTTGAAGGGAAAGCTTAAAAATGGCTTTATATTAAGAGACTGTCCCTGTGCTTCTGTGTCTCGTCCTGTGACTCAGTCTGTTGGTGTTGGAGGTGTGACACTAAATATCTTTCCTCTCTCCTCCCCTCAACGCTCCCAGAGGAAAGCTGATCTTTTCTAGTCCTAAGAATCAACCCCAGGGCCCTGCCAAATGCTCTACCACGGAGTTGGACTCCAAGCCTAGCAAATTCTTGTGGCTTTTACTATCTCCTCTGTAGCGTATGCGGTTTGAGTAGGCGTGTGTGTGTGTGTGTGTGTGTGTGTGTGTGTGGTGTGTGTTTAAACTGGAGTGTGTGACATCTGAAAGGAAGAGAGAGAGGAGAGGTGTCTACAGTCAGTTTTATCTTTATAAGCTCAGGAAGGGATCGGCAGGTGGGCGAGGGCAAACGTCTCTAGTGTGCCACTGTTTCCTATTCCCATGAAGGAGAAGATAAGGGCTGTTCTCCCCTAGTAAATCAGGTCCTTGTGTATAATATTACTGAAATGTAAACATGATTGTGTTGCAATTGTGGCCCACTTGTTAACTTGAACTGCATGGAGAACGTTAACCCAGGGCTCCTGTGTTTACACAGGTATGTGTGCTTACTGAAGCAGGCAGGTTGGAAGTGTTTCCTTTAAGAGTGATGATCAGATCTCATGGGGCAGCTAAGGGGCAAGTATTCAGTACATCAGTGTAGATAAAGCTCTAAGAAGCTATAGTAAAGCTAAGAGCACCAGTATCCCTAAGGTACTGGATACATTAGTCAATACATTGTCTAAAACTTTGAGGACTGTTGCAAAATTCAGCCTTCTCTAATGATTTAAACATTTTTTTTCTTTGGGGCAGGATCTCTCAAGTTATCTAGGCTAGCCTGAATCACTTTGTTGTTTTTTGTTTTTGTTTTTTTTTTTTGTTTTTGTTTTTGAGGCAGGGTTTCTCTGTGTATCTCTGGCTGTCCTGGAACTCTCTCTGTAGACCAGACAGACCTGCCTCTGTGATCTGCCTGCCTCTGCCTCCGGAGTGGTGGGATCAAAGGCGTGCGCCATCACTGCTCTGCTGGCCTGAAGCTCTTTATATAGCCTGGGCTGGCCTTAAACTTGCTATCCTCCTGTCTCTGTCTCCTAAGGGCTGGGATTACTGGTGTCAGGTTAGTTTTAACCTCTTGAGCAGTGAGATAATTGCAAACATTTAGTTTGTTTGAATCATCCTTCCATAGTTGATGGTGAGGCATCTTAGGTAATTTACACCTTGCTCAATTCAGTCTGAGTCAAGGGGGTTCCAAAAGAAAGGAGGGAAAAAAAGCAACTAAGACGATCCAAAACATATATATTGCTACTCCGATGCTTAAAGTGATATATATATATATATATATTATTGTGTATGATATGTGTGAACATGATGTGTACGTGAGTGTGTGATATGTATGATGTACATGTGTGTATGATGCATGCATATACATATATATATATATATATATATTATATATATATGTATGTATATACCTGTTAAAGAGTCTTAGAATTCCTGAATAAGCTCTAATGGCGCTAGCTGCTTCCTGAGTTCACAGCACCACCTTCAGGGAAGAGGATGCTTATTTGATTTACTGCCAAGGCATCCCAGTAATGGATCAAGTACCTCAGGAACAGGTGGACTAATGACAATGTCTGTTTTCCTTGTCATAACAATGTCTGCTGTCTCTCAGCCTAGCTGTATTCATTTCAGGAGACAAATCTCTGAGCCTTTAGTTTTTAAAGGGTAATATTGAAAACTGATTACAAATGAAATGCATACAATTCCTAATTTGTTTTGGAATACCATACTCTGAAAAATCATCTGTAAATAATGGGATCTATAGAGCACCAAGAGATTTGACAGTCTTCCTACATTGTTTTTTCTCTTTTTTTTTTAATTAAAAAATTATTTTATGTATATGGGTACACTGTCACTGTCTTCAGACACACCCTAAGACGGCATCAGATCCATTACAGATGGTTGTGAGCCACCATGTGGTTGCTGGGAAATGAACTCTGGACCCCTAGAAGACCAGTCATCCTCTGAGCCATCTCTCCAGCCCCCACTGTTTGTCCTTCAACCAGGCTCACTAAGGACCTTTCTTATCATTCCAGATTAATAACAGAATTGAAAAGTTACTTCTTCTGTGGTGTCTGAACCCAAGGATGAGCAGCAGAGGATCAAGGGTGGGCCAGATTAAATAACCAGAGAGAACCAGCCACTGGTCTCTAGGGGCCTGTGTTGTCCTGCAGTACCCTGGCTTCTACCTAGATGCTGCTTCTGATTACTTGACATGCGGATGACAGGCTCTGAGATGTGCTACAGGTATAGAGAGAATAGGACTTTGAGGGCCTAAAATAAAAGTTGTAAAATATCTCAATAGTTTTATATTGATCACATGTATGTATATATATATATATATATATACATATACATATACATATACATATATATACATATACATATACATATACACACATATATATATGTTACCTATATATAAATTTTTATATATATTTTAATTTTCTTACTACAAAGTTGAAAATTGTATTAATGTACCTCACATTTTCTCTTGTCTCCAAGCCATCATATTACACATTAAAAGAGTAAAAAGACCAGGCTGTAATCTTTCAAAAGTTCTTAATTTTCCACAAACGGTGAAACAGAATTCAAAATAAGAATCAAGGAATGTTTTCTCAAGTATGACTTACTTCATTAATTATAACAAGAAAAATATAAGTGAAAATATTTTTTCATCAGAAATTATAAAGCATTATAGTCCAATTTTGTTTTTTTTAGAAAATGTTATTGTGTGTGATATGTGTGAGCATGATGTGTATATGTGTGTATGGTGTATGTATGTGTGTTATGTATTTGGGTATGTATGATATGTGTATGTATGATGTGTTTATGATGTATATGTGACTGTATGTGATGTGTGTATGATGTATTTGGTGTGCATGTGTACAATGTATATATGATGTGTGTGTTCATGTATATGTGAGCTCTGGAACATACCACAAGGACATCGGAGATTTCTTTCAGTTGGTTCTTTCTTCTACTGCGGCTTCTGGCAGCCAAGCTCTGGTTGCCAGGCTTGCATGGCCAAGTGCTTTCACCCACTGAGCGAGCTCACCGACCAGTTTGCTAACTATAATGATAAAAGATACAACGGATGAAGGACTTCAGCCCTTGACTAATTTCATCTTTTTAGCATATGACTTTTGATATACTTTTTGAGTTTCTTCTTTTTGCTTTTCTTTTTTCTTTTGGTTTTCAAGACAAAGTTTTTCTGTGTGGCCCTGGCTGTGGAGATCCTCCTGCCTCTGCTTCCCAAGTGCTGGGCACACACCAGGCTGGGTGGTGTGTGCCACCACCGCCTGGCTCTTACTGAGCTTTTTGATTCTGACATCATATTTTAACGAAGTCAACCAAATACTTTAAAATTTTGAAATACATCTAATTTTGCTCAATTTATAGCAGTATATGGCACTAGAACTATATTTTATAAGTGCTTGTGTCTTAGGGCTTCATTGCTGGGGCTGACTTACAGTTTCAGAAGCCAGTCCATTGCAATCGTGGTGGGAAGCATGGCAGTGTGCAGGCAGACATGGGACTGGAGAAAGAGCTGAGAGTCCTATATCTTGATCTGAAGGCAGACAGGAAGAGAATGACTTCCAAGGAAGAGGGTCTTAGAGCCTACCTTAGAGTGACACACTTCCTCCAACAAGGCCACACCTAGTCAAACAAAGCCACACCTCCTCATAGTGCCACTCCTGGGCCAAGTATATTCAAACCACCACAGCATGTATTACAGAAAACAAATTTAAAATTGGCCAATCAGAAGTCATTAACTAATTTATATGAGCAATACCTTTCCTTAACAGGATAGATCAAACAAGCCAATAGTGCAGTTACAACCAATAAAAAAATTTCTTTGCTTTACTTCTGTGTTTTGAGCTGAGTTCGGTGATATACAATTGTAAATCCCAGCATGTGGGAGGCAGAGCCAGGTGGACCCCTGTAAGTTTGGGGACAGCCTGGTCTACATAATGACTTCAGGCCAGCCAGGGATACATAGTGAGACTCTGTCTCAAAAAAACAAAAACAAACACACAGCAACAATACCCCACCCCCAATAAAAACAAAAAGCAACAGTAAAAACTACAAGGATGGAGCTGGTGAGATGGCTCAGGGGTTAAGAGCACTGACTGCTCTTCCAGAGGTCCTGAGTTCAATTCCCAGCAACCACACTGTGGCTCACAACCATCTGTAATGGGATCTGATGCCCTCTTCTGGTGTGTCTGAAGACAGCAACAGTGTACTAATATACATGAAATAAATAAATCTTAAAAAAACAAACAAACAAACAAAAACCCAAAAAAACCCCAAAACTACAAGGACAAGAAAACTCCCCAAGTGTCCATGTTGTCTTTATAAAGGCCTCCTCCTTTGTTCTTCAGAAGTGGTTCAGAGGAACACAACACAAGCCCCTTATTGCTATGACAAGAAGAAACACCACCGTTTTGGTCGGCTGTACAAGCTGCTTCCATTACTGTAAACCACCTGTGGGCACTCCCAATAGTGCTTTAATTTTTAAAAATTAAAATGATTCCCTCTTCAATCCCTCCCATGTAGTCCCACCTTGCTCCTTCTTGAAATTATGCTCCGTCTCTTTGTGGTTACTTATACAGATGGCTAAAAATACAAACACTGCCTGCTCACTCTGTTTACTGTTACTTCCGATTTGCAGCCTGACCACTGGAAACTGGATATCACCTAGGGAGCTCATCCCTGGGGAAGACCATTTCTCTCGCTCTTAGCACTCCGCGGTTGCCTGGAGTTCTTTTTCTAGGTGTGGGGCCCGTATGATTTTCTCCCTTTATGTTAGTATGTCTATTGGTGTTGGACTTATTCAGCTCCTGTTTGGGCAACCACACTGTTGAGGTATCAGGGGTGAAGCTTCTCTGTCATTGTTAGGTGACACAGTCCCAGCAGATTTCCTGTTCCTCGGTTTCTTAGGATCTTTCTGCCTTTTCTTCAGCAATGTCTCCTGCCCCTTAGGTGCAGGAGCTGTGTTGTGGGTGTGTGATCAGTTGGGACTGGGTACTCAGTGGCTACTTGTTCTCTGCGTTTTAACAAGCTGTGAGCCGGGCGGTGGTGGCACACGCCTTTAATCCCAGCACTTGGGAGGCAGAGGCAGGCCAATTTCTGAGTTCGAGGCCAGCCTGGTCTACAGAGTGAGTTCCAGGACAGCCAGGGCTATTCAGAGAAACCCTGTCTCAAAAAACCAAAACCAAAACCACAAACAAAAACCAAACAAGCTGTGGTTTTCTATAACGGTCTTCATCTATCGCAAGAAGTCTCTTTGGTGAGATGTGAAAACTACACATATGGGTGAGCATTAGGATAAATAGTTTAGAATGCAGTTAGGAATGATGCTGCTTTGATAAAGTGGTGGCAGTAGATTCTCCTCTAAGATCCATGACATCACCAGCCCAGGATAGCTGTCTAGGTTTCCAGTACCAGGTGTAAGATTCTCCTCTTGAGTGGGCCTTTTCCCCTATTAGATAGCCGCTGGTTACCACCAAGATATTGCACCCCTAAGGTGCCACGCTGGTCATCTTTGAGGCTCCTAGACATTACAGCTGTATTCCCAATAGTTTTGTATGCTTTCTTAAAAGATTAAATTTGTGGGAGATTGGAAAATAAAGATGAAGGGGAAGAATAAATTTAAAAAGACTAAAATGTCAGGAAGCAGTGGTAGCCTCTTTTGTATCTTAGAAAATAAGAAGGATATTATTCAACTCTTATTTTAGCACTTGAGATTCACGCCAGGCTCCTTGGTTATTCCTCTTTCCATGCATCTGACATGACACGCAGTGTCAGAGTGTCAGAACTGGGTGGGCCACTTAATTTCTTGAGATGAGGAAAAGATCCAGGAGAAGCTATATTTTTTGGATATGGAGATAAAGACTCCATTACATGGCCCCAAGCTACCATGTTAGAAGTGAGATCTAACGCTACTAATTTTGCAGATGACTAAGTACATTATGAGAATCTAGGAAATATGCTATAATAGGATGTGAAGATGATGTAAGCAGTTAAGGGCATCCAAAGCCATCCTTGCTTAAGCGTGGTGGTTAGTTTTAGCTGTCAACTTGACACAATCTGGAATCCCGGAGAAAAGACTCTCCTTGAGGGGATGGAATGGTCTGTGGGGAACTATCTTAGTTTCTTTGGGAAGACTCAACCCTACATGGATGACACCGTGCTCTGTGCTGAACATCCTGAACTGTGTAAAAGAAGTGAGCAGAGTACAATGTATTGAGCAAGTGAGCACATTCATTTCTTCCTGCTCGCTACAGTGGGCGGGATGGCACTGGCTGTTTGAAGCACCTGCCTGCCTTGGCTTCATTACAATGATGAACTGTAACCTGGAATTATAAGGTAAAATAAACCTCTCTTTCTGCCTTTATCACACCAATAGAAATGAAACTAAATAATAGACAAAACATATGTGAAAATCTTTGAAATGTGTTCCATTTTAACTGGACATTACGCACTGACACGTTATTCAACTTGAAGCAAAGTCTCCACGTGGTGAAAGACAGGTCTCGCACAGGACAGTGCTGGCAGCTAACTGCTCACTGCAGTCTATAAATGGTGAACTATTAGCAGTGAGTGTGTACTCCTGGGGCTGCCTAAAGATGGTAGTACTGGCCTGATGCTTCTAGTTGTCTTTAGACAAACCTGGAAATCATGAGCAGGGCATCGTATAATGGCAGACTGAAACAAAGCACACGGATGGCATTTTTTTTTTATTGGATATTTTATTCATTTACATTTCAGATGTCATCCCTTTTCCACATTTCCCCTCCCTAGAACCCCCTATCCCATCCCCCTCCTCCTTTTTGCTTTTATACCATTTTAATTACCTGCAAGGAATCTAAATCTTAGGCTAGAACAAAGAAGTAATTTCAGGCAGGAATCTAAATTTTAGGCTAGAACAAGGAAGTAGACTTCAGAGATGAAAATGACTTTGGGCTAGGACAAGGAGGTTGGCTCAGATATTTTGGTCATCCTGATAAGCTCTTAGAAACACTGATTTGAAATTTTAATATTTGTTGGAGGATAATTTGGTCAAAACTATTTTTTTTTTGTTTGTTTTGTTTTTTGAGACAGGGTTTCTCTGTAGTCCTGCCTATCCTGGAACTCACTCTGTAGACCAGGCTGGCCTCGAACTCAGAAATCCACCTGCCTCTGCCTCCCAAGTGCTGGGATTAAAGGCGTGCACCACCAACGCCCGGCTCAAAACTATTTTTTAAAATGAGATTTTAGGGTTATCTCTGTATAATAGCTAAAGCTGGTTTTCCCTGCCCCCTCTACTAGTTGTATAAAAGCTGATTGTATCTATATGGTCTGCTGAGTTAAATTCTCTCCCTTAATTTGGGCATTGGTGGACCAAAAGGACAGGACCATAGATAGCAGTGAATCTTTGAACTGCAGAGGGAACCCATTTCTGTGCACAGCCCTATGCATATCTTGAAGCTTTCCAGTGCAGTTATGGAAACAGGCCAAAACAGTAAGCCGTGGTTAGCAAAGTTAGTACAGGCATCCTCCAGCATTCTTCTTCGGCACATACAGCTTGTTAGTATTTAAAGTGGAAGGAAACGCCACATGTGTGTGTAGACTAAAGACACGGCAGCAGCACACCTGACTGGTGTTTGGGAAGGCCTGCTTAGCTCTGCCCCTTTCCCGTCCACCTTACTGGATGGATATGCTACAGCTACCTGGTTTCCAGGCCATTTCTCAGAACTGAGTTGCAACAAGTCATCTTTTGAGTTTCTTTCTTTTTTGATACAGAATTTCATGCAGTCTGAGTTGACCTTGAATTTTTTGTTTTTGTTTTTTTAATTTGCCACTATGCAGTTGAGGGTGATCTTGAATCCACAACCCTCTTGGCTCTGAGGTCAAGGTGCTTGGATTACAGATTTGCTCCGTCATGCTCGATTCCAGCAGGCCATTTTGAAGGCTGACTAGCCTGGGACAAAGACCATCCTTGCTTCTGCCTGTTGTGGTTTTTCCATGCTAAGGCCCTCCCTCTTCTATTGCCACCCACAGTGGTGCAGGCATCTATTTGGGAGCTCTGATCTGCCTCAGCCTTGTGGGATTTGGGTTAAAGGACATTTAATGGCTATGGCATTTGTTGTTTTGTCTCTGACGCATGAGTGTTGTGTCTTCTGCTAGCACACATGAAGCAGCCTTCGGCTAATTAATTAGACTATAAGAGGGATACTATTGAATCCCAGTACCTCAAATTAGTATTTAAAACGTCAGTAGTCCCTGGAAAACTTGGAAAAAGAAATGTACAAGAGTGAATAGTCATAATATAGGTAAGGAAAGCCAAGTATGCCTTTTTGAATTAGTCATTTTTTTACATTGGTTTACCCAAACTGCCCCTCAACTCTTTACCCCTAGACTTTGTAGAAATCAGCCTGAGATTAGGGCTTCAGGCTCCAGATTGCCACTTGGAAAATCTTTTCCCCTCCGCGTCAAGCTCTGAAAATTAATGCTTTCCATGCTCTTGGTTACTGTTCTAAGGGGATCTTAATTTTCATGATCAGAACATGTTAGAGGGTGACTGTGATTCCAGACAAAGCTTCTTAGTTGTGTCATATCATGTTGCCAGTCACTCTAGTTGGTCTTTGTGAACTGTGACTGAAGACGTACCTGCATTAACACTCCCTCTGTCTCAGAAGCTAGGCTCGTGAGAGGAGAAACTAGACCGGCAAAGTCTGTCTAGCCTGGTCTTTTCATCATGGTTCCATTATATTTCTCCAGAACTATTCTCAACTCATAGCAGCTATGGGGCGCAGGTACTAACCAAGCTTGGATCTAGTGGACAAGCCAGAACCCATTTGCCATTGGAGGTGTGTCACTATCCTCAGTGGGGTCTTTACTTTTCCTGGTAAATCTTCTTGGTGTCAGCTTAAGACACCAATCAGAAGACTTCTTGGTGAGCCAAGACCTGGGACATATTTAAATGTGTGTGGGCTTTCCAGTGACATTAACATTGTCATGGTAACACAGCCAGGCAAGTTCCTCTACCTTAGTGTATTTCTACTTAGAATTGGGCTGTAAGTTTAAAATTCACTTATATGGTCTATTGGCTACTTACTATGTGTTAGACATCTTCTGAACTTGGCTTCTGAATATAAGGATGGTGACTTCTGCACAAGTGTAGTATAAAGACATATTACTCAAGCTGGGTCATCATGACATACAACTTTAATCCCAGCACTTGGAAAGCAGAGGCGGATGAATCTCTGAATTCGAGGCTACACTGGTCTATAGAACGAGTTCCTGGATGGCCAGGGCTACATAGAGAAACCCTGTCTTGAAAAACAAATGAACAAAATCATATTACTCAAACATTTTTTTTTTGAATTAGACTTCTAAGTACTGTCACATCATCTCAAAGAAATAAATTTATAACTTTTGGGGTTTTATAGTTTTTATTTTTTAAAATAGTTGTTGTGGGGAGGGGTGTGTGTGTGTGTATGTGTGTGTTTGTGTAAGAGAGAGAGATAGACAGAGAAAAAGAGTGTGTGTCTTGAGTACCTGGATTTGGGCATACAGGGAGTTAAAGGCGGACTTTACCCTGCCGTAACGTGTTATATGGTAACAACAGGGCACACAGGAGGACAGATGGAAGGCTTGGGCACATTAAGAAAGATTATCTCTTTGATTCAGCTTCTGCTGTATTTGGAGTGCTAATAGAAAATGAACTCTTTTGTTTTGTTTTTGGACCAAGTCTCTCAAGGTAGTCCAATTAACTATGTAGACCATGCTGGCCTCAAACTTAACAGAGATCTGCCTGCCTCTGCCCCCAGACATTTTCAAATCTAGAGCATTCTGGGCACAGTTGTTCTCGGGTGGGCAGGTGTCAACATCATAAACCTGATTTTATCCATTGTTTATACAATGTCGTATTCATTCTTAGTTAACATTTGCCTCACATCACCTAGTAACTGGGGGAACTATGGTATTGGGTAGTACTTTATATATGAACCACTCTAAACATATATGTAAAGAAACAGTCGGAGGCATGAGCTCACTTGTGTTTTACAAGCTAGACAAACCGGAGATAAAACCGTGACCATGTAGTCTTGAGCACATGGGTCCCACTCCCAGCACTCACATAAAAAGCAGAGATTGGCTGTTTTGTAAAAAGATCCCTATGAGAGAACCTCCCCCATCCCCATCCCCCACCCTCACCCCCACCCCCACCCCGGAACACGCTCTCTTTCCCGCCACACAGAAAAATGTCTAGTAAAACCAGGGAAACTCGACTTTTCATTGTCTTTAGTTGGGGCTATAAAAGACCGCTCATATCCTTAGGTGACAGAAGAACAAACCCGAGAGCTACTTGCACATGGGGGAGCCATACACTGCAGGTGGCAGGCTGTTTTTACAGATCATAGGAAACTTTACAGGTCAAAAATTGAAGCTCAGCTGGTGGTTGCTGGGCCACTCTGAGCTGTATCCCCGGGAGCACTGGTGCTCAGCAGAGGGACCTTGATTCCTTTCTCTTTTTCCCTGTCCTACAATGAGGCTAGTCTCAGCCCTGCCTCATTAGCTTTCCCACTGCACCCCCACAACCCCAGCGATCCAACCCCACCCCCAGCTCAGCTCTCCCTACCCCGCCTGGATGGGCACGTGCCAAACAGATCGTTAAAGGCGAGCTCCAACCGTCCCTTTTGTCCAGTAGGCGCGGGCCAGGCTGGCGGGAGCTAGGGGCGGGAGCCGCGGCGAGCGGAGCGGGAGGCAAGCGGGCAGGCGCGGGACCTGCTCGGCGGGAGGAACTGGGGCTGGGGTTGGCGGGCGGTTGGAGTCGGGGATGGGGTAACTCTGGTTTTGATTTCTGGAAAAGTGGTTGGATACAGCAGAAGAGGCAAAAAACAAACAAACAAACAAAAAACCCCGACAATATAATGATATCTTATTTGATGTAGGGAGACGCACAGGACCCAAGTACGCGTGCGCACCGGCGAGCGTGGAAAGTGCTTTTGGGGGAAAGTCTGGAGAAGCTTTGTGGGAAGGAAGAGGTTTGGGAGCCCGAGAAAGGGGTTTGTGTGGCGCGTCATGTATTTCTGAGACATTTACGTTATGCAGAACCAAAGTATAATTATGTGGTTGAGAAAAGATGGGCATTTGGGAAGTCTGGGTATCCTCCGGCTGCCACTTGGTAGGAAACAGACTCAGCAACTGCATATTTGAGGTACATAAGCGTGTAAGTCAGATACTGGTCTTGAATCATATTTGATATTACGATAAAACACGCGAACATTTCCTTTTCTCACTAAAGAGTTGTACTATAGAGTTTTTTTTTTTTTAAATTTTTAAAAATCAGAATGACCACATGATTAAACAATTTAAAAGATGAAATTTAGAAGCTAGCTGTGGTGGAGAGCTCTTTAATCCCAGTACTCCAGGTAGAGGGAGAAGTAACAGAGGCAGAGGGATAGGGAGAGGGTGAGGCAGAGAGGCAGAGAGAGGCAGAGAGAGGCAGAGAGAGGCAGAGAGGCAGAGAGGAGAGAGGGCAGAGAGGCAGAGGCAAAGGCAGTAGAGGCAGGCTGCTATCTTTGGGTTTATGAGATTGGTCAACATAGAAGGGTTCCAGGTCAGTCAAACACTGCCAAAAGCTACCACCACCACCACAATAGTTTCAAATTTGTGAAAACAAAAATGGTACAAAAATTTCATTATATACCTCCCCCAATTTCCCCAGATGTCAACATTTTATAATCCTAGTAGGATGATCACAACCACATTGGTGTTACCTCTACTGCAGTACTTATTAGATGTTAGATTTCTATGCTTAATATTTCCCCCTCTGGTGGAAGATCACACCTGGACTCTCACGGCGCACATAGTAGTGTAGTTTCTCTTAATGAGTGACAACTGTTTTTGCTGGCCAGTTACTCAGACTTTCAATGTGGGTTTGTCTATCCTCATCATGAAATTTAGATTATTCCTTTTAAGCAGGAATACCTCAGAATTGAAGTTATGCCCCAGCAGATATGCCGCACCAGGAGATCTTCTGAAAGTGATTTTAGATTATGTGACTCAAGTGTTGTCTGCCAGATTTTTTGAGTGAAGTTGTGGGGTTTTCCTTTTTGGATTTAGTTGTGGAGGGTACATAATCCCCTTATATGCACAATAAGCCAAGCCCTCTGGATCCCTGAATGTAAAGTTATTACTGAGGCACTTACCAAATGACAAACTATACCCATTTTCTGTTGTAAATTTTAGTCTGAATATTCAATTGTACATTATTGTTTTGCAGTGGTACCGGGGATTGAACCTAGGGTCTCCTGCATGTGAGGCTAATGCATACACACACACACACACACACACACACACACACACACGAACAGATAAAAATTGTCTCACATTTTCAATATATTGCTTGTTTTGGTTGACATTTTCAAACTGGTCATTTAACAATACACCTGACTCATGCAAAGATGGTTCACTCTGATGCTCAGGGTTTGCAGAAAAGGTTTACTGGGACTTGAATACACATTTGCATACACTGCAAGAAAAGTAGCATTCTTGTGGGCGAGAAAGATATTTTAATACAAGCATTTTGGTAAATCTCATTCGAAGGTGAGGTTACCAGCGCACACTTTTGTCCTTTGTCATTGAACACTGTGAGTTGGGTTGTTGCGAAGCCGGTATTTCTTGTTTCAAAAGCGTTAGGGTGAGTTTTCAGAAATGTTGGAGTGGGTTTAAGTGGGCTGTTTGTTTAACTTATTGACTGGTTTGAATCTCCTACCTCCAAAATGCACAAACCAACTTAGAGTTAAAATGCATTAGAGTTAAAACTTATTAGAGTTACTTTGGGATGAGGACGAGGGAACAGAGAAGCAGGCTGCTAGACCTAAGTTTCTCAGACAGTTTAGCCTCCTGCCATATGGCACAGCTTGACTTTGGCAGCTCGGATGGGCAGGCTGGGCTGCGGAGCCCATCTGGCTCCCTGTCAGTCCGCCTCCAGGCCCTCAAGCAATTTCACCATGGATTCAGTCCCGGGCCTGGTCAGCTGTCTTCCTGGCTTTTCACTCATTACGAGTTCCTTGGCTCTTTCCCCTCTCACAACCTCCTGTTTAGGAAGTAGCTTCCAAGATCCAGCAAGAGAACTTGGCCAGTTCCAAAGTGGACAGTGCAGATAATTGATTAAATGGAAACGTCAATGTTTCCCTTTCTCGGCAGCCTAGGCATCCCTCTACGGTGTTTTTTGTTTGTTTGTTTTGGCTTTTTTTTTTTTTCTCCTGAGTTTGAAGATAGAGAGATAATCTGTTCATTGGGAAACACATTTTTACGTTCAGGAATTTTCTCAAGCGGTTATCACCAAGCAGTAAAAGAAGGGTGAGAATTACTGCACACGACCAAATTTGATAGGGTGGGGTTGAGAAAAGGAGGGGAACGGGAAAAAAGGGGATTAAAGTCCGTTTGGACGAAACGCTTTCGCTTTTGAAAACGGAAGCAACGGTGAACTCCCCCAAAAACCGCTTCTCTGCCCGCCGACTCCCCACCTCCTGCGGCGGTGACCGCGCGGCACAGGCAGGATGCTCAAACCCGCCACCGCTCGCGGCAAAGCTTGGCGCTCGCGCGCGCGCCGCCTGGGAGGCCCAGTGCGCGGCGGCGGGTAGGAGGGCGGGACCTGAGCGAGCACCCCGACACCCCACGCCGGGGAAGCCCTCCCAGACTTGACGTCATCGAAGTGCTGGCCTGTGGCTGGACGGACGGAAGGAGGTTCCCGCTTTGATTGCCGCCCCGCGGGCTTTTTAAAGGGTACCCTGGGGAATACGCTCCAGGAGCTGTGGGAGGAGCGAGGGTCTCGGGGATAGGAGCGGAGGTTCGATGGGTTTAGGGGGACGAGACTCTAGCCATTTGGGAAGTCGTGCTTAGCCCCTGAGGGGAGAGGCAAGACCTTCTGGAACAGAGCACTCACTTGGAGATGGAGTGGAAACTGCAGCGCACCGCCCGGAGGAGGATGCGACGGAAGAAGAGGTGTTGTGGGTGAGTACCATGCTTTTCTTTCTTGGCCCAAGCCTCCCAAGGGGCTTCTTTCGGAAAGTACAGTTTGTAATACTCAGTCAGGACCAAGAAACGCCACGGAATTCTACAGCCTAGTTTACATTTTGAACTGTGAGATTTCGGTTCTGGATAGGCCTGGTTGAATTAAAAAGAATGAGTGAATGTGGTTCTGCAAGGTCAGGATTCAGAAAAATTCCACACAATCCGTTATGGTTTTCCTAAAGAGTTTTCTCTCTTCTTATGTTAATCTATTTCCAAAGGAGACGATCATGCGGGCGCTCGCCACCGGCATGCAGCAGAAGCAGCAGCGAAGTCAAGGTTCCCCGAAGGTGAGTTTTCTGGGCTTGCCCTTCTGCCTTCATTCTGATCTCAAGCAAACTAATTCTTGCTAAAGAAGGCATTTGCAGGAATTATGGGAGAATTAATACGAGAATTAAAAATCTTTAACTATACAGAATCTAAAGACTTAAGGAACAGATTCTCACAACTGATGGTAGCCATTTATACCTGCTTGGCGGACGCTTCCTAGTTTCTGTCTCCACAGAGGATGAAGCGTGGGTGTGTCAGGCAGGCAGTGCATTGCTAGCTGGCTGTTAGAACTTTATCCCAACAGTTGCTAGCTGCACTACCCTCTGCTGCACTCAGAAGCATGCAAAGACGTGGAAATAGTGCCATCTGGTGGGTAAGGAGGTGTACTCACGACAACTTCTAAAACCTGGATCCAATATAGTATTTCTGCCCCTTTAAAGTCCTAACCCAAAGCTTGTAGTTCTTTTAGAGTGTTCTTTTGAAACTTGTTTTTATTATCTTGTGTATATTTACCTGGATTTATATCTGTGCATCACGTGTGTGTGTGCGTAGTGCCTGCAGAGTTCAGAAGAAGGCTTCTGATCCCCTGGAACTGGAGTTTCAGGCTTTTGGAGGCTGCCCTGTTGGTGTTGAGAATCTAATCTGGGTTCTCTGGAAGAGCAACAAGTGCTCTTAACCGCTGAGCCTTCTCTCCAGCTCCTGTACTTTCTTTAATGGGTGAAGAAGTTAAATGACTCGCATCTCTATTACCATTTACTTCTCATTACACCAAATAGCTCATATTCTTTTAAATTTAGATTATTAATTCAAATCTCACCATTTGAATATTTTTCTAGATAACTTGCACATTTTTCTATACTCAAGCAGTGACACTCAAAATTGAATATACAGCTGGCCTTTTAAAATGCAGTGACTAATGTCACCTATAGAGAACTAACATTTAAAAGCCCTTACATTTTAACACTGATCTGTCATGTATGTTTCTTTAGTTAATGTTCCCTGTCCGAATTATTTTTTTTTTATCTTCTAGATACTTTACTGCGTAATTCAATTGCACTTTTACTCATTTTTACTGTGTTAACGTCTTTCATTAAACGTTAAATTTGGAAAACCTATAAGAGTTCAGAGTTCTTAGTCAGGCACTTAATCCCAGCACTTGGGAGGCAGAGGCCAAGCTCCAGGCCAGCCTGGTCTACACAGCAGTTCCAGGTTAATCAGGGCTACACAGAGAAACTCTGTCTGGAAGAAAATTAATCAACCAACCCCCACTGCCACCACCTCAAGGGGGAAAAAAAAACCCAAACACCAAAACAAAACCAAATTTAAAGTTCTTTAATTTTTTTTTCAATCATGGGTATAGCTTGGAACTATAAACTTTTGTTTGTTATAGTTTAGGAGAAGGAAATAAGGTTTCTCTATAAATCCTCTTCAGTTATTTCAGTTATGCAATTATTAAGATTAGAGTTCTGGGGTTGGCAAGAAGGTTCAGCTGATAAAGACACTGCTAATTCTATTCTGGGAATTCACACGGTGGTCTGATCCCAGACTTCACATGGTGGAAGGAGAGAACTGACTCCCTTGGATCTCCTTTGCTCTCTGTATCCACGCCACCACACACCAGCAGTTCTGCAGCAGTGTTATGTTACAAACTTAGCCTTAGTGACTCCATGGAATGTGAAAATCAGCACGTGCCAGACTCAGGTAGGCAGTGTGTTGTTAGCTGGCTGCGTTGGGTCAAGTAAGCAGCCACAGCTACCCTGCCACTTGCTTCTGGATGGGTTCTTCTTGTTAATGAAGTGCGCTGTCTTCCCTGTGTGGGATGGGTTGGCAGTGTATTGTTAGCTGGTTGAATATGTGAGAGGCACCAGCTAACATGCAACTGCTCTCCTATTGCACATACAATCAACGTTAGCATGTTATTACATTTATAACTCATGCATGTGCTTTGCCAGTGAAGAGGGGCACTATTTATGATAACAGTTATTAGTGGCTTTGGATGACACAAGGACAGACTTATAGTAATGAAAGCACTATTGTTACTTTTAAAACAGGTAATATTTTCAGAGTCCTAGCTTGACATTATTAAGGCATTTATAAAGTTATGTGTTTGTTTTTTGAACATAAGATTTAGAATATAATGGAAAGCCTCATGTATTTGCCTAAGTTTTCAACTAAATCTTTGGTATTCTTCTGGGGCTGCCAGTTTCATAGTACAGCAGTAGAGTAGGGCTATGACCTTAGGTGTACACAGTGAAGGAAGAATTTGCGTTAATTTTCAGAGTAACCCACATATCAAAACATTTTCACTCGAAGTATCTAGAAAATTTGGTATATTTTGGGGATGGGGGTAGGGAGGGGCTGACTTGTTTTTGGGGGAGACTTAACTCAGTTCTCCTATTTTGTGTAAAATACTGCAAATAGTCTTTACAATAATCAGAAGAGCATAAGATCTAGTTTATGAAGAGAGATGAGCTGACCACAAATATTACTTAAAGTTCTTCCTCATTC
Source organism: Mastomys natalensis (assembly GCA_021653895.1). Lineage (NCBI taxonomy): Eukaryota > Metazoa > Chordata > Mammalia > Rodentia > Muridae > Mastomys > Mastomys natalensis. The sequence continues at coordinate 1,152,731 of JAJTUV010000051.1, read as the reverse complement.
TTTGGGAGGCCATTTGACTTGTGTAACAGAGTGACCTCAGCTGGACATCTGCAGGAAATCACGAAAACTCACTTTGGTGTACTGACCTACCAGAGACATATAAGATAAAGGAAACATACTGCACTCTTTGTTATTGGGCCAAATTTTACTGGTGAAGTAAATTTGTGTTAACTATTTAAATATATTTCTTGGACATAGTTTAAACAGATACTGTTAATTGAATTCTATGTATTTTACTATTTTCAAGTTGCTTCCTTTTTTTTTTTTTTTTGTTGTTGACCAGTATTATTCTATCATTAGGGTCTTTATGTTTAAGACAGCTAAGTAAATATTATTTTCATTTAAAAAAATTTTAAGAATTTTTATTTATTCCTTAAGAATTTCACAATGTATACAACAAATTTTGATCATATTCAACCCAAACTTTCCTTCCCACTCCCCTGAACCTTTCCCCATTACCTCCCTTCAACCTCTATGGCTTTTTAAAAAATAACGCACTGAGTCCAATTAGAGCTGTCTGCACTCACGTGAGTGTGGGACCGTCCATCCGAGCATGATGCTACTACATACTACTACAGCTCCTGCCCTTGAAGAAAAATGATTTCTGTTTCCCATTTGTCATCATTCGCCAGTGGCTCCTCAGCTAGGGTGGAGCCTCCTGGCCCCTCCCCATCCATGCTGGACTGTTGGCTGGCTTCATCTTACACAGGTCTGCATATCTGTTGTTAGTTCTTGAGTGGAGTGTAAGGACCACACAGGCCCAGAAGACAGTGTTTCCCAGTGTTTCCTCATTCTCTGGCTTACGGTCTTCTTCCCCATTTTCTACGGTGTTCCCTGACCTTAGGGGGTTGATATAATCAGACACATCAACAGTCACTTATTCTCAGTACTTTGAAGTATCACATTTTCATCTTTTTTTATAAGGTTAAATTTCAGCATGTTTTTTTCTTTAGTTAATGGCCTGTCAATAAAAATAAAATCTACTAAACTTAGAAGACTTTGTGTTTTAATTTTTTTTAATTGAAAAGCAAGGCATAAAACATTTGTAATCAATAAACATGTATATGTTTTGGAGTGCTGGGATGTAACCTAGGGCCTTGCACCAACACCCCAAGCACACATTGAAAGCGCTTCCTTAGGTCCGTATTACTCAGATGATGAGAAAAGAGGGCAGAGTGGAGCAAAATCCATTGGTAAGGAGAAAAATGAAGACAGTGCGTTAAAAAGGAAGTGGCCGGGCATGGCAGACTACCCCTGCAATCCCAACATCAGGGGGCAGAGGAGGTTAACGCAGCCTTGGCTATAGGACACATTGCTTGAGTCGAGGCCAGTCTGGGTTTCAAAATAAAACAGCAAAACAAAACAACTGCAAAGCAAAGAACGAAGGTGAACTACTATTAAATGTGTCTCTGTGGGGGTGGGAGTGAAAGGGAGGGAGGGTTACCCACGGGGAAGTGAGGGGACCAGCAGCCAGGAAAGGGTGAGCTGGAGGTGCTGCAGACCCTGCTGCCTCCTGGGAAAGCCACTGGGCCTGAAAGGGAGCCCTGCCCCTTGGCTACCCCATCCCTAACTCCTTGCTTCTAGGTGCTCCTTATCCCCTCAAGGACAAGGCCCCAGCAGAGCCTGGGAGGAGGATCCATGAGTGGCATGGATTCGTTTGTAGGCAAAATGATAGAATTTTACTGCAAGTCAATCTGAGGGCTAAATATGGGCCCACTCTATCCAGGAAGGCCATTTTCTCCATGGAAACACTATCATATTATGTACAGGGAGCATTTAATGCTTCAGCTCATGCAAGGCACACGGATAAAACATAGGTAATATTTGAAAACTATAGTTTTTGGTTTTCCTTCTTGGGTTCCCTCCCCTTTCCTCTTCTCCTCCCTCTTTTCTGCCTCCCTTTTCTCCTCTACTCTCCCCCTTACTCCTTCCCTGCCCTCTTCCTCTCCTCCTTTTCTTTTTTAACTGTGTATTTTCCTACTTGAGGCTGTCTGTAGAGAGCGCCCTTAGGCCAACAGACTTTGCTGTGATTATGCAGCTTTCCATAATTCAGAAACTGCATACATGTCCCCATTTATATGGACCCTGTCGAAATAGTGTATTTACAATAAGAAAAAGGGCACATTTGATACATTACACATGCAGGCTTTTTCTCCTTGGGGAGCCTGATGACTCCTTTATCAATTCTATCTGTAAGGATTTGTCATTTGCTGGAGCCACCTTTGGATGACTTGTGAGAAGGATGATTAAAATCTCAGAAAATATACAAGCTAAGTACTAAGCCATTGATAGATTGACACTGGTCACATGGAAACATTTAGGCTATGAAACGTACAGCTACAAGTCAGGATTTCTTTCCAAGAAAGCCTGTTAAAAATGCCAGACACCAAGCTACATAGGAAAATTACTCATACATGTAAACATATATAACATGTATATGTGTATACATATATAATCATTTGTGTATATGTATGTTTACATATATGTAAAGTGCATGTATACCATGTATATATGTACATATATAACACATTATATACATATGCATATATGTATACATATATGTAGACAACATATATTTATGTACATATGTATTTATATACATGGTGTAGATGCACTGTAATTTTTATGATTAAGAGGTTCAGCTTTCAGGGCAAATTCATATTAATTTCAGTCCCAATGTTCTCTGCTGTTGCATCTGTCATGAATAGATGAGTTTGTATGATGAACGAATTATTTAACTCAGTGAAGGTACATGCAACCACACCCCTCTGTTTTGTGTTGATGACGACACCTAACTACCTTTTCACGTCCCGCAGCAGTATTTGGGAAGCACTGCCTCAGTTAAGGATACGTGCGACTCCCGAGTCTTGAGTGGCAGCACGCTAGCACACAGCCCTTCTCCATTATCAGCTGGATGTAGGGGCCTCTGAAGGGACTCCTGAGTTCCTGTCAAGGCCATTCATAGAACATGCTTTTATAGCCTTACCTGCCTGCCCTGTCTTCCAAAGTGCAAGGGAGTCTAGCTATTGTTGAGGTTTATGGGTTAAATAAAGCAACCAGACCTGGAGACACTGGATGGATGGAAGAAGCTCTTTATCTGGCCTTGGAGAGAAGAGGTGACTTGAGGACATCAGAATCACATGTACTGGGACAGTCAAAGTCACCCTCTGTTCACCCGCCTAGCAGTGTGGGGCTGCCATTGCCTGTGCACTGTTGGCCGGCAGTTCTGCTCACGTGCCTGGAAGGAGCATGCGCAGATGCTGCCTGGAGGGAGCATGCGCAGATGTGTTGGCAGTGCTTTTGATGTCAATGTCAGGAGGCAGAGGATGTGGCACTAGAGCTTGGGAAGCAACACTTGGAGGGGTGGGTTCTGCTCGAAATTGTCCTTAGAGGCCCAGAATGTAGATTGCTAGTTGGCTGTTGGGGTAAAATCACAAAAGACAAGTAGACTTCAATGGCTCCTGTTTCACTGACCACAGTCCAGGTTCTGGTTGCTTCCCTGGTGAGAATGCCATTTGACAGAATTAGGAGGGCCTTTTCGTTCCAGTTTACCTCCACTTTACAGGTAAGGGGACTGATATTAACAGTAGTTAGGGACTTGCCAGAAGTCATGTAGCTGGTGAGGTGTCTCCAGGTTTTCCGGCACACAAATTTGGCATTCGGAAGGCCATCCCTGCAAGATTTGCCACCTATAACGGGTACTGCACTTCCAGAGAGTTCACGGAACACATCGATAGTCCCGTGCTTGGAAACGCACTTTGAAGCAGAAGGTGACACGGATGTGTTTTGTTTCTGTGAGAATGTTAGTATAGTGTGGTGGCCTGACTGAACTCGACATAAGTCCTTCACTTGTCTTCACTAGATCTAAACAGTGTCAACCACAGAGTGTTAACCACAGGCTACTTACATTGGCTCTTCCTCCTCTGCCCAATTGTAAATGGCTATATTCCCCGCCTCCCCCCACCTACGTTTGCCCTAGCAGTTCTTTTATGCAAGGCACTTCACAGGATAATAATTCACCTTTACCACTTGGGTTACTTTGTTAGTACGAGGCTGACAACACAGAATAGATTATGATTTTGGGAGAAAAGGTGCAAATATCTCTGTAAAGAGGTGCAGGCTTAGATTTGAGGGCTTCCATGATTACAATGCCTCCCTTGCATTGGAGTTTTGATTATCTGAAAGTGCTGTTTACAGTTTTGAGTGTTAGAATGGCATAGAATTAAATCCTCCCCAAATTTAGTCTCTTAGCAGCCAAAATTGACCTGTAAGAAATCAAGTCAAATGTCCATATACTCATGTAATTTTCCTATACCTGGCAGTCTTTACTCAAAGGCTAACCTCAGTGCTAATATCCTAGTTATGTAATTTAAATTGATCCTAGAAGAATCCATAGAGGGGCTAAACATGATGTTTTCTTTTTTCTTTTTTTAGATTTATTTATTTTATGTATATAAGGACACGGTGGCTGTCTTCAGACACACCAGAAGAGGGCATCAGATCCCTATTACATATGGTTGTGAGCCACCATGTGGTTGCTAGAAATTGAACTCAGGACCCCTGGAAGAGCAGTCAGTGCTCTTAACCACTGAGCCATCTCTCCAGCCCATGATGTTGTTTTCAAATCATTTAGAAGTGACAATTTGGCTAGATTCAATAAGACATGGAAATCTACATTAAAGAAACACCAAATAAAAATCTGTATGTGAAACAAATATATCTGATGATTGAAAAGTCTGCGCTTAAGTAGACATAGCATTCAGGAGGCAGAGGCAGGTGGATCTCTGAATTCAAGGCCAGCCTGGTCTACAGAGTGAGTTTCAGGATAGCCAGGGCTACTCAGAGAAGTTCTGCCTCAAAACACTGAAAAGAAAAAAAAAATGCACTTTATATTTTGCAACATTCATTGTATATTTTATTACATCTAGAGTTAGTTACTCCAAAAATGCCACTCTCACAGTGTTCCTTGTCCCACATGCTGACCTCGGGCATTGGTTTTCCCACAAGGCCAACCCTGGAGAAAGTTAAGTTGGACAACAGTGAAGCGTATTGGTGACTGCATTCTAGATTGTTCCTTCTGGTTAATAGAAGTAATATACTTCATCATAGCTAGCTCCCCAACCCCATTTCTTCCCTCTTTAGGTAACATTTCTATCTTGGGGACAGCCATTGCAACTGGGTAGTAAGATGGCCTTACAAATCTTTTCATACCATATTTTTTGGAATCTAAAAGGAGGCCCCTCTGTCCTGTTGTATTGGCCTGACTCCATGGTGCTTTCATAAATCCTCTTTCTTTTTAAGAATGATATCCCCAATCATTTGTGATATGTGAGGTCTGATGGCTTCAATGGGTTCTTCTGGCCTCCAGAACTTCACGACTTGTCCCTCAGGGTTGACCAGATACTTCCAAAAGTTCCACCTCGGTTCCTTCTTGGAAGAATCTAAAACATTGAGAATATATTTGCATGAGTGTGATTTTATTCTTTGTTGATATTTTCAGTTTTATTAGCATATGCATGTGACAATATTACAATCAAGTACTATAAGTGTTATAATATTATTAATAATAAGAACAAAATGAAACAGCCACACAGAGCAGAGCTCAGGGCTTAAATAATCAGACTTCAATAGACTTGACTTCATAGATAGCTGTCCTGATCTACAGTTGAGACATGAAAAAAAGTTATATTTCAGATTTGTTGATCTAAACACATTTTCTCTTTTTATCTGCTATGTAGCCAAAACTCAATTTGATCTTGTGATCCTCCTAACTCAGCCTCTTGGATGCTGGGACTAGCAGGTGAGTGCCACCAGGCCTAGCAAGACTGAACAAATTTAATCTTTAGTTCTTAACGTTCATGTAGCCCAGGCTGGCCTCAAATTCACTACATCACTCAGGCTAACTCTGAACTCACTATATAGCCAAAGCTAACCTTGAACTCTTAGTTCTCCAAGGCTCCACCTATCTAGTAGTGGGATTATCGGTGTTTGCCACCACATCAGTCTGTTTTCAACATTTTTAAAATATAAAATATTCTAAAGTCCTTGGTAATAGAAATATATGAATTGATCTTTCATATTTAATGTACTAAGGTTTCAATATTTTTATGAATGATATAGCTGAAATGGCAGGGGACTTGAGATAATCACTGAGAAATGAACAATATTCTTTTGATAAGTCTTAATGTGAATGTTTTCATTTATATAATTCGGGATCTATGTCCCTAATATTGATGAATATGAGAAAAAGAGATATTAATTAGGGCTTGGAGAGATAGTTCTGTGGTTAACAGTGAGTGCTGCTCTTGCAGAGGACCTGGGTTTGGTTCCCAGCATCCATGTGGTGTCCCACGACCTCTGTGACTCCAGTTCAGGTGGTTGGGTACCCTCTTCTGGCCTCCTTGGGAACTATGCACACATGTATAAATGCACATATGCAGGCAAAACACTCATATACATAAAATAAAAATATCTCTTGAAAAGATACAGCAGCTAAAACTAAAATCATTAAGTCCCAGTTCTATGCCTAGCCACGTGTGCTTGCTCCGTGTTCACATGGGGTCAGGTAACTCAGTCTTCCTCGCAGCCCCCAGGTGGGTATCGCTGTCTTCAATATTCTGTGTAGGAAACAAGTGGAGGCCTAAAGGTGATGCTGTGTAGCCGGTCAGTCAGTGGTGGAGGCAGAGTTGATACCTTCTTCCAGATTCTAGACTTTACCTTTGGGTCCTCTCACTCTCCTGTCTACGTGAGACCTCACATTTGCTACATTTTTGGTTATATGAGGTGAGTTGGTTTCCACAGGCTTCCCCCCCCACCCCTAATTAAGAGCTTAATTGCAGTAGAGCTGTGGTGTTTGACAGACTTCTTGTTAGATTGTATTTGGATGCTTAGCTCAAGGAAGGGCTCCTGTTCTGTCTTTTCTGTATACCCCAGAAACAAAAGCCACAGGGTTCCTGTTCATTGTCTTACAGGTGAATTAGCGTGCTTTAAATAGATGGCCGTGGCTAGCTTAATTATAGAGGAACCATCACATGACTGAGTTTTGAAAATAAGTTATTTTGCTTTGAATTTCAGTAAAACCCTGGCAAACTGACAGGTCAACCTTGAGGATAATGTCTCGGATAAAAAGGCCACTGTAAAAGTAAATATAAAGATACAGTCAGTTAATGATGTTCTGCCACAGGTTTTCCTGAAGTGTGCAGTTTTAGTAAGAGGCAGGGGTACTGCCCCAAAGGCTAGTTAGATGATGGGAGAGTTGAAATACGTAGGGGAAGCAGGCATGGCCATGCCTCACATACAGCCTTCACCATGATGGTCGTAGGAATACAAACACATCAAAGTAGAATTCTTTGCCACCTAAGAAATCAGAACATCAATTTCAGGGACATATAACTTCTAGAAAGTTGCAAGGAGTGAGGTTCTGAATCTTTGACAGTTTTATGAAAAATTTCCAGTAAAATATTTTAAAGAAAATATGAGCTATGGTCCTAATAATATCTATTTATCTTTATATCATTCATATATAATGTATGAAATGAGAAGGAATGAACAACATTGAGGCAGAGTAGATAGATATTACCAACAAGAAATTTAAACGCAGGTTCTGCTTCCGGCCCTAAAATCTTAATCTTGTGGAAGATGGGGAATGTGACTCCGTAGTTGTTTCTCGCAAAAGATTCTACCTCCTTGCTGGACTTCGGTTCTGAGTCTCCAAACTGATTGCACGGGAAAGCCAGGACGTTGAAGTGATAGGGCCCAAACTCCTTGTGCAGCTCCCTGAGGGTCGCGTAACTCTTGTCTGTGAACCGGCAGTCACTAGCCACGTTTACAACTAGGGAAGCCTCCCGGAAAAAGAAAAAAAAATCCACCGGAAAGAGAAGCAAAAGATTAAAAAAAAGTCCTTCATGCAGTTAAAATCCTAAACCATTTGGGGAGGTTACGACGTCTGATAGATTTCGTATTTTTAGGCAGATCCAACTTTATTGAAAACCATAACCCAAATGAATAGGCGAAGACTGTGACAAAGTTCTAGTTAGATTAGGTAAAGAACACTCTTAGAAGCGGGTCTCACTATAGCCACACAGCATCTTCTAGATAATACAGCATCGGTTCCACACAAAAGGCAGCTTTCAAGAAAAACAGTCGCGTTATGGATTGGAAGTTTAAAGCTCTTAGAACTCTGGCAACTAAAAGGACCTCTAACGATATTACTTTGAAGACTACATTCCAACTTACGGCTGTAACGAACCCTACTCTATGGTGAGAATAAGTATCAGAGCCGAGGAACAACAGAAAGAAAAACCCGAAGACTTACTTTGCCTTTGAACTTTTCCAGAGACACCATCTTTCCTTTGGCATCCTTCACTTCAAAGGAGTAGAAGCTGTTGATTCTCGGCTTCAGGAATTTTAACTGAAGGAGAAAAAGCATCACGGTGCACAGAACCATAGATAGCAAAACTGCAAATATCTTTGCTTTGGGCCCGGAACATTTTAGTGGGTAGGCGCCGAGAGGCTCCATTTTGGACGATTCTGGGAGTCTCAGCAGGCTGGAATTCAAGGAGGGGCTGAAACTTGAAACCCGCGGAGCTTAAGGAGAACCGGATGGATTTACAGACCCCTTGGCTGCTTAATCGCAGGAGGACCCTTCCCAGAAGAATCAAACGAAGTCGGAAACGCAAAAAATTTCAACATATTTGTTAACGTGGCTGCACATTAACTTGTTTTGGATAGAAGAATTCGTATCGTTTTAGCAGATCCTTAAGATGCACCCCGCCCCCACGAAAACGTTTCACCAGAAGGTGGTGCTCTTGTAACTTGGAAATGAGTGGTTATCGGCCTGCCCAGCATCCTATGTGTTCACCGAGCAATGGATTAGGTATGGAGGACTGAATAACACCCAGGAATAGTTTAGAGTGTAGATTAATGCGGTCTGTTAATATGACTTGTGACCACAAAGGACTTAAAAGTTTTATGTATTTATTGACCATACTATATGAATATAAAGAATTTATAATAGAGCAACGAAGGTTGGAAAAGGTCATCCTATTTATTCTGACTTCATCTAGTGAAGGCGACCAGATGCCAGGAGAATACAGCAAAAATAGAAACCATAAAGGCGTAACACCCATTCTCTATCAGAAACGACAGCAGCTTTTGTTTTCATCAGTTTTGTTTTTGTCACTGGCGAGATATTTTACAACATAACCAAACGTGCTTGTGCACCACATACACACATAGAGGCACACATTCACAGGGAGACACACACAGACATCCGCACACAAGCACACATATGGAGACACAGGTATACATATGAACACCCAGGCACATGTATATGCAGACACACACACATAGGCACATACACACAGGTATACACACATATACTTAGGCGCGCACACACACACAACACACACACACCATACACACATACCCCATACATACACTTATACACACATACCCCCACATATGCATCCCCACAATAACCCCTCATATACATACACACATATACACATACACACTACACACATGCATACGTGCACTTGTGTGCACACACACACACATCCCACTGAAAAATTTCATGAAATAGTTCTTTAGCCTACTCTGTAATCCTGTCCCTGCACTTCTGAGACAGCATGGTTCTGACCTATGAAAATGACTCGTTAATGGATTCTAAACTGTAGGTGAAAAAATCCGGGCAGAACCTTAACAGCAGAATTTAAATATTTAAATATCAGAACTCAAGCACAAACCCCGAACCAAACCTGCAAACCCACATCTATGCGGACACTCACTAGCTGCTGTGTCTTTCATCTCTTTCCTCTTTGGCTATCGCTCGCTCGCTACACAGGGCCTTTGCTCTGAAGATCATAGTTACTGGGGATGGAAACTGGAGGCGGTCGAGGGCTGCATGTCCCCCAGTCTTAGGATCTGCTTGTTTACCTCACAGGACATTCTGGTCTGAGATGCCATCCACTTGGTGGCACCGCACATTTCTGGGAAGTCTAGAGTAGGCTGAGGCACTGGTTTTCTCTGGCTCTGGGTGCTTTAGAGCACCTGTCACCAGCCTCTGTTGTGTGTGAAGTTGGGTGTGGTTGAACAAAGGTAGTTTAGGTTAAAGTTAGGTAAAGCCAGCAAGAGAAACCATTTCACTCCTCCCCGTGGCTGGATAAGGACAGATACAGCAGAGCTGGACATGCATGGTGGTGCATGCTGGTAATCTCAGCACTGTGGCAGCTGAGGCAGGGGGATCATGGTTCTGTCTCCAGTGAGGATTACACACAGAGAGAGCCCGTCTCAAAATAAAAACAAGGAAAACAAAAGGAATTGAAAGCAACCAACTAATCACCTCTTCCACCACCACCTCCTCCTCCTCCTTTTTCCTCCCCCTCTTCCTCTTCTTCTTCTTCCTCCTCTTTCTCCTCCTCTACCATCACTTGCCATCACTGCCCAAATGAACAAGAATGGACACACACACACACACACACACACACACACACACAAGGCCATGTAGAAAATATTCCTTTCTAAACATTTCCATGAAAAACAAAACTACCAGGAACTGATCAATTCCTAAGAGTGTTAGCTTTCCTCTGCTGGTGTCTGGTTGAACTGTTCAAAGGCCCTGCCTCCCACCAAGTCCCAGCATTCCTTTGTTACTCAGCCACTCTGGCCTCACTCTCCAGGTGGGACCCTGGACCTGTTACATCACCTCCACCTAGCCCACCAGAGAACTCCCGACTAAGAATTTTCATCCTTTTATTCTTTAAGATTTATTTATTTTATTTATATGAATATACACTATAGCTGTCTTCACACAGACCAGAAGAGGTCATGGGATCCCATTACAGATGGTTATGAGCCACCATGTGGTTGCTGGGAATTGCACTCTAAAAGAGGAGTCAGTTCTCTTAACCACTGGACCATCTCCCCAGTCCCAAAGAATTTCCATTCTTTGTAGTATCTTCTCATGATGCATGCACACCAAAGCCCTAGAGCCTTACAGGAAGGATGTATGCCTTGTCTCTGTGGATATAGACTTTTATCCAATTTATCAGTCTGGGGAACTTGGTCTCCAAAAAGGTAACCTATAGAAGAACTGCTAAAATTTGAAAATTTGAACCATGTGATTCATCCCTTTGATATAGGGAGCGAAGTGGTTACCTTTGCGGGGGTTGCTGATGTGCCACTCTGCGGACAGGGACTTTTTATATAGGATGATACTATTTTGAGAAAATAGTTGGTCTATTTTCTTCTACAGAGAGTCACCAAGTGATCCAGAGTAGAGTGGGTTTGAAAAGGCTAGAGTCCTACTGTTTAAACTTGCAAGCAATCTCAGTACAAGCCAGCATACTAGATAGGTAAGCAATCATTTAGCTCTGAGGCACATGTTGTTCTGATATGAAAGTTTACCGTAGATTAACACTTTTAAAACTTTATTTAGTTAAATGTTACATCTACCATCATCTATGCATGTTTTTTTTTTGTGTGTGAATTATGTGTATGTATGTATGTATGTTTGTTGTGTGTGTGTATCTGAGCATCACTGTGCATCCGTAGAGTTCAAGTGACAGTTTGTAGGAGTTGGTTCTCTCCTTCTGCCATGTAGGTTCTGAGGATTGAACTCAGATTTTCCGGTGTGATGGCAATCCAATTTGCTGGTTGTTACTATTATTATTATTATAAATGGTATCTTCGCCGGGCGGTGGTGGCGCACGCCTTTAATCCCAGCACTTGGGAGGCAGAGACTGGCGAATTTCTGAGTTTGAGGCCAGCCTGGTCTACAGAGTGAGTTCCAGGACAGCCAGGGCTATACAGAGAAACCCTGTCTCGAAAACAAAAAAAAAAAAAAAAAGGTATCTTCCATGATATCCAGACTTGCTTTGAGATTGTGAGCTCCTCTAATCCTCCTGACTTGGTTTCCTATATAGTGCTGGGACTACAACTGGAAACCACCACATCCAGTTATAATGCATCATAATAGCAAGGGCATATTCCTTGTCAAGGATAAACTTAGAGCCAGTGTGCTAATTTATTGGCCCTTAAGGTTTGGGAAAGTCAGATTCTGAAACCATGCCATATACATTTCTAGGCAGGCTCACTGATAAAACATTCAAACGGTTCAGCAGACTCTTGCCCTGGACAGTGTGGGATGAACACAGATTTGGCAGGGTTTCTCTGTGCACGATCTGATATCATTTCTCAGATATGGGGATTTGTCACTATTATATACATATTCTGCCCACACTAGGCTCTTCTCAGAAATAAAGTGTATTGTACATGTTGCTTCTGTATGTATTGTACATTTCTTTGCAGAGGGAAAATGGTCTAGAAAACTCACCAGTCTTCTTTAGCAGGTTAAGGAAGGTTTTCTAAGTGGGAGGAGGGATTGCCAAGATGGCTGTCAGGGCTGGGGAAAATAGGGACTGAACACGGGATGAGGTGATTGGCGTGGCCACCTCAGTCTCTGCAAAGCATGTGAATAAAGTTCCAGCAGAAGAGGAGGCAGCTATGGACAAACTGAACTGTCAGTTATGGAGTTCTGGGGACATACCAGAAGTGGAAATAGAAGGCAGCAAGGGTGATCCTACAGAAGTCTCTCTCTCTCTCTCTCTCTCTCTCTCTCTCTCTCTCTCTCTCACACACACACACACACACACACACACACACACACACACACACTATAGGAAGGAACTAACTCAGCTAAGATCAAAGAAGTAATGAACGCAGTAATCAAGAATAGAGTTTAACACTTTCAACTTCATAACCAGAATTCTTTGATCTTCAGATACCATTTCTTTGTAATAGTTAAACCATGTTTGTGGGAGACAATACAGGAGCAAGATGGCTCCATCACTCTGGTGAAGTTCTACTCACTAGGAGACCTTTAGCTTTCTAAGAAGTTCCTATAAGGGTGGAAAGAGTCTGGGAATATAGAAAACCAGAAGGCATTTTCATGTGTCCTGAGATCACCTGGAGGGATCGCAGAAAGTCTGCAGAGCAGAAAGTCAAGGTAAAGCAGAGTCTTCATGAAAGCAGCATTTTCAAATGTGTTAGGAGGACCACCAGTGATGGATAGAGTCTGAGAATGCCCCAGTAACAGGCATGGGTGATGAGAACAACAGATAATTCCTGTTAGAAAATGAGAAGGATAATTTTTATTTAAACCTTTAAAAAATTGATACATAAAAACATTTCATTTACATACTTATAGGTCATCAAGAAAGTGTTTTAATACATAAATATATTGTGTGGTGTTTAATTCATGATGTACATGTCTTTTGTGGTGAAAATCCAAAATAATTTTTTTTAAAAATCTTTTCCTTATCAATAGAATACTGACGGTTTCAGTTTGGGTTATATTTTCCACTAGAATGTGAAAGGCGTAGGGAGTGTTGAAATCTTTTATCATTTGAAAAATTAGTGTGTGTTAATGATGTATGTTCTGTCCATTTGCATCATGGCATGATGCACGTGGAGGTCAGAGGATAACTTTGTACAGTTGTTTCTCTTCCTCCACCTTTCTGTGGGTTCTGGGGACCGAAGTCAGGCCCCAGGCTTGCACAGAAAGTGCTTTACCCACTGCGTCATCTCATCAGCTCAGTTTGGTATTTAGGTCCCAATACTAATATACAGTATTGAAACTGATTTTGAAGTGTCTTGTGGTTAGAATGCTGCTTCATTAGGTGGGGCTGGTGTGTGGCAGGGCAAGATCGGGTGGTTAGTGGGGCGTGCACTAGAGCCATGAAATCATCTTTGTTATTGCTGCCTTTGTCATGAAATCTTCTTTCTCCTTTTTCTCTCTTTCCTTCTTCCTTCCTTCCTTTTCTTCCCTTTTTTTGTTTTAAAATTGCATCTATCTATCTATCTATCTATCACTATCTATCTATCTAATCTATCTATCTATCTATCTTCTATCTATCACCTACCTACCTATCTGTGTGCATATATTTGTGGGTGCATGTCATGGCGTACTTGTGGAGACCAGAGGATGACTTGTAGGAATCAGTTATCTCCTACCATGTGGGTCCTGGGGCTCAAACTCAGTCTGGAGCCATCTTGTGTGCACCATCATGAGATTCTTGCAAAACTTCATCACCAACTGACATTGCTTTTTCTGGACCTTCCAGGATTTTCTCACCCACCAAATATTTGGTGTCAGGTCATTTGTCACCAGACCTGTTTGTGTCTGTTTTCTCGGGCACTTCATTCTGTGACTTCCTGACCTTATTTTTAACCTCTCTAGGTTCCTCTTTATTTGTCTTGAGCTCCGGATTCCTCTCTGCATAATGTCACCATGATGTAGCCACTCAAGGTGGACAAGCTGAGCCGATGGGCTTCATCCCTTTCCTTCCTTTGTCTCATTTTTCTTATCTTCCTCTTCCTCTCTATTAATAAATACTTGAGTCATTTACAACTATGCGACAGGCATTTCCTTAGCAGGAGATAGGTCCTGGAACAAAAGCTTAAAAACATCAAAGATGAAGTAGTGCAGCCCACAGCTAGGGTGTCTACGTGCCACCTCTGTGTTTTCTATATTTGCATATCATTTGTGATTGGTTTCATATTTTAATGTAAATATGTTTATTTACCTTACTTGGATTCATTTTTGCATGGGTAAATTTTATATCAATGCTGAAAGGTTAAAGCATTAAAAGATTACATTGAACACCTAGCTCTACTCCCAGTGGAAGAACTGGTTGACAAACTATACTTTACATTCATTAGGTTAAGGCCAATTGTGCTCTTTTGGGAAGATCACTATATTGAGTGTAAATTTGCCTCTTCCTTTCATTGGTCTAGATTTTGGCAATGGAGCAAGTTAAAATAAGCTTCCTTTCTTTTCATAACTTGGATTTCTTTAAACATTTGACAGGTCCCTTTGCGTCTTCTTTCTTCTGGGTTGACACTCCGGCTTCCTTCCTGCATGTGACAGAGCCTTGCGTGCCGGTGCGCAGCTGCTGTTACAAGTTCATCTTAGCCTCTCTCATGTGGATCCTGTCCTCCCAGTGGACTTGGCCTTTGAATCCCAGCATATACATATATCTTCTCTCTCTTTCTTTTTTCTTCCTTCTCCTCATCTTCCTCATCCTGTATTTTTTATTTTGAAATATTAAAACATTCTGAAAAGTATATACAATGGATATACAGTATAATGAAAACAATTAGGAGAAAAGATTCTGGCCAAGTGCTGTGAAACCTTCCTGTAATCCCAGCTTTGGGGAGACAAAGGCAGGAGGACATGGAGTCTGGAGTTCAAGGCTGGCCTAGACAATGTAGTGAGAACCTATCCACTTTAACCCCCCAAAGCAAGTATTCTACCCACCATGTCCAAGCTGCAGCCCAGACTAACCATGAAAGTGGCCTAACACAAATTTCTAAGCTTGTCTAAACCACTGTGTGGTTGGTTTTTTGCCACGGTCCTCCCCTTATTTGATTGAATGCTTCTCAAGAATGAATACCATAGATGATAGTATTGTGTCACAGTGTCAAAAGGCTGGGCATACCTGCCAGGTCAAGAAATGGAACATTCCTACCCCTGACCCAGGTGCAGTGATGCCTCCCCTTTTTCTCTGTTCTGCTACAGCACCTAAGTACATCCTGAAATATGTGTTTGTTTCTCCCGTCCTTGTACTTAAATCAAATGATATTGTCTATTTCCTGTTTTCCTTATAAGTTCATTGTGTGGAGGTGCAGTTAGTGCCCATTTCACAGTATCCAGTTTTATAAACGTATCAGTGTATGCATTCTCCTATTGACCAGCTCCCTCCTTAAAGCACAGTTCTGAGCCTGGGTATCAGTCTTCAGTTGAGTGCTGACTATTCCAGAAACAGTGAGATTTTGCTTTCTCAGGCTAGACATGATTTCTCTGTTTTAAAGACTATTCTAGCCAGCTGTGGTGGTGAATACACTCAGTGTCTCCCAGCACTCAGAAGACAGAGGCAGGTGAATCTCTATGAGTTCGAGGCCAGCCTGGTCTACAAAGTGAGTACCAGGACAGCCAGGGCTACACAGGGAAACCCTGTCTATATAAGCCTAAAAAATTGTGTGTACATGTCTGTATCTGTAAAAAATATATATATATATACACACATATATATGTATATATGTATGTACATATATTATATGCACAGTATTTATACTTCAAGGTGCCCTTGAAGGCCAAAAGAAGGCATCAGATCCATTGGAGCTGAAATGATAGGTGGTTGTGAGCCTACCAATGTGGGTGCTGGGAACTGAACACTGGTCTGTAAGAGCAGCACTGGCTCTAAACTAAGGGGACCTAAGTGACTGTACTGATTTAAAGAAAACTGCATTGCTTTCAGCCTCAGCAGCCACCTTCCAGTAACTCTCTCATAGATGACAAACAGAGGCCCATTTGCTATATGTCCTCTAGGCCTTTTAGGAAATATGAATTTGTTTCTTTGGCCCCACCCATGCGAATCTGCAAGACTGATGATATTGTAGACATCAAGGGAATTAATGGCCATCATTCAAAACCAGGGCAAAAAACAGGAGAATCTACATTACCCGGCACAGTGTGGCCATCATTGTAATTAAGCAAGTTAAGGGCAAGGTTCTTGCAGATAGAGTTAATGTGCCAATTGAGTATATCAAGTACTCTAAGAGCTGAGACAGCTTCCTGAAGTGGTTGAAGGAAAAGGACCAGAAGAAAGGGGAAGCCACAGAGAAAGGCACCTGCATTCAGCTGAAGCACCAGCTTAAATGAGGATAGTGATGAAACACGCTCTCTAACTCGTACGTCTGACGGCTGGGTATATCAGAAGTGTTACTGATATAGCATGGTCTGTTGTTGGTCTATGTTGGAGCTGTGGAAGGCCATCGGGCTCTGTGCATCAGCCTCCTGTGGAAGAAATCACTCAAAGCTCCGTCGCTTAAAACACGCCCTCCTTCTCTTGCAATCATGGAGGCTGGAGGTCAGTTTCACAGGGCAGTTGACAAATGTCAGTGGGCTTTGCTTCCTCCAGGGACTCCATCTGGGGCCTTGTGCTTCTCAGTTCTGGTGGAGGTCAGCATTTTCTGGCTGTGGATGTTATTGCTGCAATCTGCTCTGTGGGCACAGTGCCATTTCCTCTTGAATCATCTCCTTCAACCATCTTATTGAGGCAAATGATGGTGTTCAGGCCTCGATATGATGGTGGGGTTAGTATCCCTAAATCATGTAAGCTAGTCTGAAGCTTACATTAGCACCTTGTGTGGGGACTTCACATGCAGAGCCTCTTTGCTGTGGGAGATGATGTTGATACAGGCGGCAGGGTTTAGGATCTGCAATCCTGGGGGACCATTACTTGGACTCAATAGGCTGCTAATCCAGTGTAGAAAAGACAGGCAATGTTCCAGGCAGGTCCCTGAAGGAGTTGTAGGTGAATCCAGCCGAGAATGTGAGCCAGTGGTTACCTCAGCAGAGAGTCCTGGACAAGATTCCAAGTGGGAATCACTCAAGATGGACAGAGTGACGGTTGCCAAGTCAGAGGAATGCGGACATGTCACGGCACAGTGTGAGTACCAGCATGAAACTTTTTGATCACTTTCCTCATATGACATACCGTCGGATTTGCCTTTTTCCCTCCCTCTTTTAAACTCAAAATTATTTTGTCTCAAAATGCATAATTCTAGAGTCTAGATTCTAGAGAACCAGGGAAATTTTGAACAAGAGTGTCTGTCTTCCTTCCAACATGGCAGCCCCTCCTTATTTTAGTTTCCGCCAGTCTTAGATGGCATGGTTGGGAGTGTAGATGTTGTCTGGATCTGGCCCACAGACATGGCCTCCTTAGTCTGCCAAATTCTAAACCTTAGAGCCAGGAAGAACATTGAAGGAGGTTGACAGTGTTCAGCACAGAGTCACTATACACGCTTTATTTACACGCGTCTGTAATGAAGATAAGTCAAATAGCACCACTCTCTAAACTGTTTGGGTATATCTAAAAACCACGGATGGGAAGCAGGGATTATGTAATGATGTTCTGGTGTTTAAAAAAAATAATAGAAAAAAATTTCAGGGTCACCAGTGTTAAATTTCATGCACATATATAGCTGTGTTCTAGATAATCCCATTGGAAGGAGTTTTTACCTTTTGCATCTTTGAGTCCCCTAGAACTCAGAGCTTTCATTGTTGTTCAACAGGAGTTTGACTCAGTTGCCATGACATACTCCAACTTCAAGAGCAGCTTCGTGAAGAGGCTATCTGCGGAGATTCCTGTGGTCAACAGCCCCATCACCACCAGATGGCAGCCAAGCCCAGCCAGGGACCTGGAAAGCTCTTCCTCTGTGGAAGAGGGCCCTCTCTCCCACATCCTGGAATCTCTGGGATCTGGGCTGAAGACAACACTGGCAGCAGACACCCTGACTCTACGTGAGCTCAGTTTTAGGCATTCAGTTAAACATAAATTACAATTCCTTATGTGGTAGTTCAAGTGCAAGGATCCCACAGGCCTCATTTAGTCTGACACAGGTGGTGTTTCTGCTCTTTCTATAGTGTAGTGGTTGTTATGTTCATAGTATGTTGTGCTTTAAGTGTGGTTCAGAGAACATATATTTATATATATGTGTGTATATGTATTATATGTATGTATATGCATGCATATATATATGTCTGTACTATACGAATATGATTTTGATGAGATTCTAAAATGTCAATGATTTTGGAAAGGTTACTGGTACATGAGAGTCTGAAAAACTATATATATTTGTAATTATATAATCAAATTGAATAAAAGAGAAGATAAAAGCAGGAGAGATGAGAGAAGAGAGTGGAAAAGAGAGCAGCAAGTAGGAGAGGGGCAGAAAGAAGACACTGGTGCTTGCCTGGGGTGGTAGTGGTGGCATGGTGGGGCGGAGCATGTCAGGGTGGGGTATGGTGTGTTGGAGTGTGATGGGGCAGGGCACGGTGGGGTGGGACGGGATGGGGTGGGGTGTGGAGAACACACTTCGTCCCACCTAAGCCCTGGTGTGATTAGTAGGATCTTTAATTGATCAGTTAGAGCCCCTGAAATGACTCATTTTGAGATATGTGATTCTCATCTGGGTGTGTCCTTTGTAATTTTCATTCTTCAGAAGCAAAATTTTTCACATATTGATCTAATGCTTTAATTCCTGTTCTACTTTTTAAAGGTCCCAGCAACATGATCTCGTGACTTTGCATCCTTTCTCGTTTCTGTTCTCTCTCCCTTCCCCTTTCTTTTCTTTCCATTTCTTTCCTCTGTCTCTCTGTCTCTCTGTCTCTCTCTTTCTCTCTCTCTGGTGAATCATGTGCTATGGTATGCATATGGAGGTCAGAGGACAACTCTGTGGAATTACTTCTCTTCTTCCACCTTTATGTGGGTTCTAGGGATTGAACTCAGGTTGTCCTAACAAGTATATTTATCCATGGAGCCATATGGCTGGCTTTAATCATAGCTTTCCCTTTTCCTTTGAAGTTCGAGGCCTAGCCTTTTCTTTAGATATTTATAAGAATAGCACAATAATAAAGTGTTTCAAAAGAAAGAGCCAAATCTAAAACTTTGAAGAACATTTCATGTGTACGCCTTCTCTCCTCCCTTAAGCCAGTGTCCATCTGTTATATTTCGAGTCCTGGGCACTGAGTGCCAGGCTCTAAGAACACAAATGACAGACCATCAAGCGCATAGTTGTCCAAATGCAGAAAAGATTGTTACACATCGAAAGGTCAAGATTACATGGTGGATATTTAATTTTGATTTATATTGTAGATAGGTAGTCTTTGAGGTTGATTTGACAGGTATTCCTTTGAAGTAAAATGCTTGGTGAAAGGCTTTCTCAATTTGATAAGAGAATATATTTTAGTTTTATTTCTGTTGCTTGACAATACTCTGGCAAAAGAACCACTAGTGGAGAGAGGAATTTATTTGGCTTACAATTCCAGGTTACACTCCATCATTTCAGATGAGTGAAGGCAGGGACTTGAGGCATGTAGTGACATTGCATCCAAGAGCAGAGAGGGAATAAATGCATGCATGCATGCCTACTTGCTCATTTTCTTGTGCTTGGCTCCATTTCTTTACTAAAGTACAGTTCAAAATCCCCTGCTTAGGGAATGTGTTACCCCACAGTGGGCTAGGCATTCCCACACCAATTAACTAATTAAGATAGTCTTCTACAGGCACACCACAGACCAACTAATGCAGACAAGCCCCCACTCTCTTCCTGGGTTATTCTAGACTTGACAAGTTGACAACTAAAGCTCACCACACAGAAAACATGAAAAATATGGATGTAAATAACATTGACTTCTGTTTTCTTAGAATGTATTTTACTGTTGTTATCGCCAAATACCTTTAATACATCTTTCTGTAACAGGAAGGGAGAAAGACAAAGTGATACCCTAAGAATCATATAGTGAAGACCAATAAGTGGTAACGCAAGCATTCTACAGTGATGTCTGAGTGGGATGATCTTAGCTTGAAAGATGCTCCTTGCAGCATTTTTGCCTATTCTGAAATTCGGGTTTTTATTCGTGCAGAAGTGAAGTGTTTTCAAAGCTTCTGCTGGAGATGGAGTCAGGCCTTTAACTCTGGCATTTGTCCTGGCTCTAGAGGCCACTGAGGCAGTATCTTGCATGAGTCCAGTGCTTTAACTAAGGCTCTTGTCCATTTCCCTTTCTTTTTTCTGATAATTTTGTCAGAGAATTCAGGCCTTCACCTTCTAATCTACTGAGAAAGATGCCATGTCCAGCAGATCAGTAATTCAAGGGACTACATTATTAAAAAAAAAAAATTCAAAGCTAAATGTCTTTCTTGCAGGATCCTACAACAAAGATTCACTGAAAACCCCAGCTAAAGGAATTTCTGAAGTGAATAACTCCACTCTCCATTTTTACAAGACATCCGCTTGCAGGGGATTGAGACTGGAAGGAAAACATTGCCACCAGAAGCCAGGTAGGAGAGAGAGAAAACAGAAAAGCTCAGAAAACCAAATTCTGAATATGAGGTGTGTGTGGTGGGCAGTGCCTATGTGCCCTCAGGAACCAGTAAGAAAGGACAGAACAAATGAGGGACATGAACAGAGGCACTTAACAAAAGAAAAGATCCCCCATAGGACAAGAGGAAGATAGAAGCTATACTCTAGACCAGTGGGCCTCAGCCTCTGAGGCTGTGACTCCTTTGGGGGCCGAACAACCCTTTCACAGGTTTGCATATCATATATCCTACATAGCAGATATTGACATTGAAACTCATAACAGTAGTAAATTATAGTTATGGAGTATCAAAGAAGGTATTTTATGGTTCGGGGTCACCACAACATGAGGAACTATATTGAAGTGTTTTAGCATTAGGAAGGCTGAGAACCACTGCTCTAGAAGATTTGTAAATGAATATTTTTCAGTAAGCCTTTGCAGTCGTTTGTTTGTTGAGTTTTTTCTTTTGGATCTCTTCTTATGATTTTAAGATCCCAGGAGTTCACTCTAGGTCTTTTGGGCACACTACATGTTAGTAACATGTTTTTAGGTTTATCAAGTTCAGTGACTCGCTTCTGAAGGAAGCAGTGTTTCACCCTGAAGGCTTTAAACTAGGGAAACCACAAGAGTACACTTCAGTCAAGACTATTCATCAATGTGTGTCTCTTTCTGTGCTTGTGTAATGGTGAAGAGAACATACTGTGAGTATAAATTCTAACTACATGAGCTCATATGACCCAGGAAGCAAGTACACAAAACAGGTCTTTCATTCATGCTTTCTTGTAGAGTGTGATGCACCCAAGGGGATGGGTGTTGGTCAAAGTCAGGGAGTCTATGAACTCCTTAGGGGTGCTGCTGGGCCTCATTCCTGGGCTAACTTGTTAGCACTACTGTTTTCTCACCTTCTGCTGATAATTAGACTTCAATGCCCGCCCCTTAGGACTTTTATGCCCTCTTATCCATACTGTTGGCAGTAATGTGATGGCTCTGTGGACACACAATGGACTTGGCAAGACATCTCTTGAAGCCATTGTTAAACAGAATCCCAGTGTCACCGAAGAACCTGGGAGAGGATCATGGAAATAGTGGTACACATGGTAGTGAGCATCTGTTGTCATGGTTAGGTGGTAGGCAGATAGTGTTCAGAGTGGTGAAGACAGCACAGCAGGAAGCATGTGTCATCTTTCTGTGGTCCTCTCTGATCTGCTGGAGGATGTTGTCACAATGAGAGCCTGAGTAGTTGTTGAAACTTCTAGAACTCACACTAATTGGGCTGGTCCTAAGTTACTACTGTATTATACTCACTAAGTATAATATAGATCACACATAAGAAGGGGACCCATGGGTACCTAGAAGGGAAGCATGTGCTAGACAAATCCTTTGTCAGCTCTGTGGGATTATATGGGTTTTGAAGAAATGAGTTGATAAAGTCTATTACATCTGAGACACCGCATTGAGCTCCTGACCAGGAGGACGTGTTAGGGATCCGGCTTCTGTCAGTGGTTCTCAGCTGAGGACTTTTGTGTCCCACAATATATTTGGTGGTGTTTTCCACTGTCATAACTCTGGGGAAGGGCACTATAGTGGGTGTGGGCCAGTTATGCTGTAAACACACCAAAGTCATAGGACAGGCCTCAAACAAGATAGAACTACCTGCCTTGAAATACCAATAGTGTGGGGGTGAGAAACCGCTTTGCAATCACTTATTCTATCTTGAATACACAAGAGCCATGACTCATTGGCTGGCAAGGTTACTTTTGATAAACTGAGGAGGGAGTGCATTTGACTCACTATCTTCAATAATAGGCCAAGGTCACATCAAGGAAAGATGTCAAAGCACTTCCTCCTTGTATTATTTAACCAAGAGTGAACTCAATTTGAATTCTCCACTACCCTCCCTGTGTTTTCCACCCTTCTTGTCTGTCTGTTACATGACTGAATTTGTGCCTGCCTGCCTGTCTGTCTGTCCATCTGTCTGTCTGTCTTTATGAATGTCCGAATGTGTGTCTCTAGCAAAGGTTTTCCTTTTTCCTTATTGAACAGTACAGAACGTATCTCATGGGGAAGGAATGAAGGTAGATGCTGAACAGAAATCTTTAACAGAGTCTCACAAGGGATGAGTTATTGACTCCAACTGACCCTGATAACTAACAGTACTACAAACTTCGTTGTCTACCAAACAATATCTGTATGTTGCAGCCAATACTTACGGTGGATATTAATTTTATAAGGCTGTTTTCAGACTCTATTTGCTGTTTCCAGAAGATAATTATTGTAACACACACACATTTCTCTGGGCCAGGGGCATGGAAGAGTACTATCACTTAGGGTTATGAGCTCTAATATGCTTAAGTGAGTTCAAGGTGCATTAGTAACTCTGGCTGTGAGGTCCAACAGTTTCAGTCTCTTAGAATGTTAACGATATTTTCATCACATCACATTGTCGCAGTGGAGAAAATCAAAATATTAAAGCAATGCTTATAAAGAGAATTATTTCTGGGCTGTGGAGACCAAAAAGGAATCCTCTCTGCTTTACTTACCTGTCTTTATATATTTTGAAAATGTCAATCCATGCTTTTCTTTGTATTTATTTCTAAATTTTCTAGCTATTTTTGATCAAAGTTGGGCAAAAAGATATCAGAAGAATATTCTATGTGCTGTCCCAATAAAACAGCAATTATATTTTTGTGTTTATGGAAAGTTAGAGAATTTTCTTAAGCTCTTTGAGGTTGGATGTCCCATTTCTCAGGAGTAAAGGTGCTATTGGCTTGGGATTGAAGTATTTATTAAATCAGTGTCTGGCCTGGAAGAATAAAGAAAGGCTTTTAGTTTAGCTCAGTAATGCCTGCTGTATTGAGGTTGCTGAGGTTAAAAATAATCTGTAAGATTCTCACACTGGTCATCACACAGTGAGAGCTTTGACCTGTCTAGTGAATGCTCAGCTGCAGTGTTTCCATTACACCTGAGATGCACTTGTGTGAGCCTAAAGATGTGTTCTTTTTGGTGCATTTGTTTCCAGAAATGCCTAAACCAGCTATTTTCAACCCAGAAGGGAGTTCAGCAAATCGATGAGAAAATGCGTCTCTGTGAGGAGTCCCGGTGTCTGGACAGGTATGCGTCAGAGACTCTTGTTATCTGTTGTTCTAGCTGTCCTTTGTCCCTTCCTCAATCATTCCTTCCTTACCTTAAAATGTTATCTATAGTCATTAGAATAAGTCAGCATCATTATACAATTTGGATAACTCCATAATTCTCTGCTCTGGCCACCTTCACTCCTAAGTCAGATTTTCTAGAGGTTGTCATTCTTAGTTCTCCCTTCATTCAGTACTTGTTATGTTTTCCTCTGTAACATTGGTAGACGGCCATTCCTTATGAATCTAGACTTTATGGGAACTCCTGAACAGCAGACAAGAACTCAGGTCCCCTCTTGCCTCATTGATTCTTTGGTTTCTGGATGTGCTTCTATT
The DNA here is from genome assembly GCA_021653895.1 of Mastomys natalensis. Classification (NCBI taxonomy): domain Eukaryota; kingdom Metazoa; phylum Chordata; class Mammalia; order Rodentia; family Muridae; genus Mastomys; species Mastomys natalensis. The sequence goes on along the minus strand of JAJTUV010000051.1, from coordinate 1,128,338 downwards.
ACACTGTGCAACACCAAACCAGACTCACTAGTCAGTGTCCATATTGTGTTATCATATAACCATATTCTCTGTTTCGTGGACTCTGTTTCACCTGCTGGGTTTTCTGTTTTTATTTAACAGGTCTACAAAGCTGTGGTTTCCCACTGACATCCAGGTTGTTTCTCACTACTGAGAACATGACCATGCATTCGCTGACTCCACTCCCCTTTTTGGTGTTCCTCTGACAATCTGAAGGACAGGCTGCTCACTTGGCCAGCTGCAGAGCTATAATCCTGGGACTCCTCTCTCTCTGACACTAGATCTACTATTTCTGTAAATGTCTATGACACTCACATTTGAGTCATAGTTTGACTGGCTGTAAATCTCAGTTTTACCCAGCATTGTGGACACTGTGTTTCCCAGCTCACACGTGTTGAGAAGTATCATCCTGTCCTGACATCCTGTATTCTGTATACCACCCGACTTACCTTCTAGCCACTGTGAACAGAGTCTCCTATCACCAGTGTTTTGGAATTTCAGAGTGATAAATCTTGGTGTTAATGCTCACCTCCATTTCATTGTATGTTAAAAGGCAACATTTGATGGATTAGCACCAGCCACGTAGGAAAGGATATAGCAAGCAAATGTGTTTTCTGGAGATGACCCACTGTTCTGCATAGCTATGATGGGTGTGCTCTGTGAGGCAGAAACCCCAGAGACTTCATCTCAGTATTGTTTCTTACTGCCTATATGCTTTTCCTGCCACGATTACATAGCCTAGTGGCTCCTGGGCATCAGCACACACTATTGGACAGATTTCCTGTAGATCAGCATGAAGATGGATTTTCACATAATAATGCTGTTTAAATGAATTAATGACTATAGAATTCCTGATTTGATTAAAATAATTTTAGAAAGAAAGTTTAAGGAGATTGTTTTAGGTGTTTGGCCAGAAAGGTGCAATAAAATTAGAATCAAGAATAAATGAGTCCCTCCTCATAGAATAGTAAGTAAAGGCTGCCTAATAAGGAATGCAATGAGCATTCATAAATTACACTAAGAAGAGAAACAGGCTTGGGACAGATTTGTGATAGAGGAAAAACATTCATTCTAGGTCAGGTCCAAGGATGAGACCACAGGTGTGTAGTATGATAAGGCAAGGTCATGTGAAACTGTTGCTTTGAACTTATAATGAGCTTAAGAATGAAACACTTCTTTTTAGCTTACTATCAACATCCTTTTGTAACTCCCATCTCTGTAACATTTTATCTGTGAGGTAACTTTATAAAGAACTTTTGTCTAAGAAGCTATAAAAGGGCTGAGACAAAAAATATTGTGGCTGTTGGGGCTCTGCTCTACCCACCAAATGTGTATATATGCGTGTATATATGTATATATGCCTGTCTGTCTTACATATATACATATATAGGCATATGTGTATGTATATTACACATATGCATGTGAATATATGAAATTGATGAAACTGGTGGTTGGGCCTGGCTGAGTGTGTGTGTATGTGTGTGCACACACGTGAGCGTGCGCATGCATGATTTTCTTTCCTTTTTATTCTCACAGGCCCCCAAAGAGTTAAAAGAGTTCAGAGATTCTTGGCAGGCATTCTTGCTGGCCCCAGTGCTGATCCCTTAAAATCACCTACTGCTATCAGCAAGGTGGGCAGGGGCTGTCGGCTGCCATTACCTCAATGCTGTGGTCCTTTCCTACACTAAAATTCTCTAATTATTCTTTCTTCTTTTTTTTTTTTTTTTTTTTTTTTTTTTTGGTTTTTTGAGACAGGGTTTCTCTGTGTAGCCCTGGCTGTCCTGGAACTCACTCTGTAGACCAGGCTGGCCTGGAACTCAGAGATCCGCCTGCCTCTGTCTCCCAAGTGCTGGGATTAAAGGCGTGCGCCATAACCCTGATTTTTAAAGGATAATTTCTTTACAGCATTCTTTTTCTTATGTTATTTGTGGTCAGCTATTATTAACCCTTTATTTACCATTCAGAAAAATCTTGTAGTCTGCTTTCTAGCGCTGTATTCATTTTTTCCTTTTCTCTCTTTTCTCCCTCCCCCTCCTCCCTTCTCCTCCCCCTCTCCTTCCCCTCCCTCCCCCTCCCCTCCCTTTTCCTTCCTTCTCCCTCTCCCTCTCCCTCCCCTCCCCCGCCCCTCTGCCTCCCTCCTCCTCCTCCTCCTCCTCCTCCTCCTTCTCTTCTCTTCTCTCTCTCTCTCTCTCTCTGGATAGGGTTTCTCTGGGTATCCTTGGCTGTCCTGGAACCCACGCTGTGGATCAGGCTGGCCTTGAACTCAAAGATCCACCTGCCTCTCTCTGTTTCCTGAGTGCTGGGATGAAAGGCGTGTGCCATCACTGCCTGGCCCGAAGTAGTTTTCTATGCTTTATCTATTCCTGCAATTTTAAGTGTGCCAGCTGGGTCCAAAACGGGGATGGAGGTGTACCAGAATGACTCTGCAGCTCAGTGAGGTAATGCTGTGGAAGTTTCCAAGAACTTCTTAGAGCAGGTCATGTTTAGAAAGACACATGAAATAGTTGTCTCCGGGCTCCCCACACATTCTCCTCTCTACCTTCTCCCTGACGTGCTGTGTCGTCCATGCTGTGTCATCCTAGCACTGTACAGCAAGGACTGTAGACGTGAGGACCTTAGATACAAATGTGAAGAGAGAGAGAGAGAGAGAGAGAGAGAGAGAGGAGAGAGAGAGAGATTCTTTCTGCTTCTGTGCTCTTAATTTTTCATTAAAATTCTGAAAGTTTTAGGCATTGTATAAAAAACTCACAGAAACACAACTTCATTTTCTAGACCTTCCTACAGATGTAGATTTTAAGCCTATATTTCCTGGTGATAATAGGGGGTGGGGGCGGGGAATAGAGTTAGATATGTAAAAATGAGCACATAGTTTTTGAACAGGGGGCAGGGGTTTGCTCTAGAAGTAGCCCGTGTTGATGGGAGGAGGAATCATCTTTTTTTAGAATAATAAATTTAAAGCAGAGTGAGGTATCTGGAGATGTCCTGCCTCAGCACCCCTCTGCTTCCTTCTCCTGTTTCCAGTCATATGAAGTTCTGCCCGTGGCGGGGGAACCGGACCTCGCACATTCTCGGTGAATTCTCTAGCTTAGTCCCTCATTCTTTCGTCTGAGCAGCAATAACTGTATTCTAAGATGCTATTTGATCAGCTTAAAACAAAATCCTTGAAAAATCCTAAACTTTTCATTCTAATGCTTTAGATAATATATAAAGTATATTATAACTTATGTAATAAACACTTTTATAAGGCATAAAATTCAAATACATTTGTGGGAATTGATTTTCTCTTTCCACCATGTGGGTTTTGTAGATTGAATTCAGGTTGTCAGGATTGGTGGCAAAGATTCTTTGAGCCATCTTGATAGCATGTGTTCAGGCTTTAAAGTCTCTTTGAAATATCAACAATCCTTTATCAAATGTGGAAATGACTTGCTTCTCATCTCTTGATCATATCTTACAGAACAGAAGTTTAAATCTTACCGAAGTCCAGTGTCATGAATTTTGTTCTTGGTGTTCTGTCTAAAAAATAACCACAAAACCCAACTTCATCCAGGTTTCTCCTGTGCGTTTTCTAGGAGAGTGATAGTTGTGGTCTGTGATCCACTTTGAACTAATGTTTGTGAAGAACACGAGGTCTATGTGTAGATTCGATTTTCATGTATGGAATCCAGTGGTTGCAGAAGCGGTTGAAGGATTCTCTTTCTCCACCACGCTGCTTCTGTTCCTTCCTCGGTAACCAGAGGAGGGCGCTAGTGTTTCCAGGCTTTCCAGCCAGTCCGGCAGACTTGTTGGCGCATCTGTCAGAGTCACGTGGTCCCTGTTGCTGCAGCTTGTTAGTAAGTCTTGGAGGTGGGTATGTTGGCCTTGCCACTTTCTTCTTATCCTTTAATAAGTGTTGACTGTTTTTGCTCTTTGTGTTCCATATGGCTTAGAATTACCTTATCAATATCTATAAAATAACTTGCCGAGTTTGATTGTGATTGCATTGACTCTGTTGATCAAATAGGGAGGAATTGGCAGGAGGACATAATGAGTGTCTGTAGTCTTTTATGTGCAAAACCTGCCTGCATAGATAGATATTCTTTTTTTTTCTTTCACCAAAGTTTTAAATGTATTTTTCATATACAAAATTTTTAAAAGATTTATTTTATGTATGTGAGTACACTGTAGCTGTCTTCAGACACACCAGAAGAGGCCATCGAATCCCATTACAGATGGTTGAACTCAGGACCTCCGGAAGAGCAGTCTTGCTCTTAACCACGAGCCATCTCCCCAGCCCCTCATAACACATTTTACATGCTTTTATTTTTCTTTTTGAGATTTACACGTAAACATTTAAATTTTGGCATAGTAATATAAATACTATTTATTTTCAATTTTAAATTCCAGTTGATGGCATATAAGAATGCAATAGACTTTCATGTTAACTCTATATTCAACAACTTTAGTAGAATCACCTATCACTTACTAGTTATAAGAACTTTTTTTGCTGTTGTTCTTCTTATTGGTTGATTGATTGTGTGTGTGTGTGTGGTGTGTGTGTGTGTATGCGCCGCGCGCACTGTTGGGGCTTGAGTGCAAGTCTTTGTACATGCTCAACAAGCCCCCTATATGAAGTACATCCTTATCTCGGTTGTTAATGTGTTGAGTATTGATTTTGTTAAAAACCATTTTATACCCTTTTCTAAGAAGGCCTGAATGTTTTCAGTCACTTGCAGTTCTGACAGTTGTAGTTGTTAACAGTGAACCCCAGAACAGGCATATGACTAACAACTGGCTTTCTTGGTATAGTGCTGTGAGCTTCTGAGCTTTTATCAGAAACCATTTAGTCACAGAGACCACAAGTCACTTGTTTCCTGTTGATTTTTATATCATAATCAGTTTGATCATGCGTTGAGGGCTAGAGATGAGAAGATAGTGGCCAGTGGTTTAGACTTGGTGAGGCTTTTGATGAAAACTTAGAACAAATGATAGAGGCATGGGCCCAAATAGTCAGGGGTAAAGTAATAGCTATGTTCTAGTACAGTATGATAAAAAGAAAAGGTTAAGATTGGTAAATCAACAACTACTTATGAACAAAGACAGAGTAGACTTAGGTCTTCTAGGTGAGCATGGCTGGGATGGATATGTAGACATACAAAATTCACTTTCTTTTTAAAATCTCAAAGGACAAAATGAATATTCAAGTATGACAGAGTGTCCTGTGTATCCCTCATGAGACCTTTGTCTGTGTTTATGTCTGTCATGTATGTACTCTGTTGAAAAGTGCCACCAAATAATTTTTAACTCTTATTCAAAGTCCACACAGAACCCTTCTGTATTTTCTTTCCTCCTGTCTTCTTTGTGTCACAGTTTGATCAGAGGTTCTACTTTCTTTCTCGCTCTGTAATCTCTTACTACCCATAGGAGAAATACTGTATCTGTGGGAGCTTAGAGACGTGTAGAATTGTTTGCTTCCTGCAGGCTGTAGAGATGGAGCCAGAGATGAATTCTATCTTAGGAGATTCAGTGGTTTCCACCATTCCATATGCCAACTGGAGGTGAAGATTCATCTCACTGGTCTTCGAAATGACTACTGTAAGTCACTGCTTAGGCACCAGTTCAGCAGCTGAAATAACAACATGCAGCCAATGCTCTGACATAGACCCGAAGTCTGATTCCAGAAGAGCCAGATGGTCTATATGTTTTATGTCCACACAATGTACTATGTAACAGTAAATATAACTGGCATGTTTTGGATATTACTTTAATTTTTAGGGATGGCTATTGGTGGTAGGATATGAGTATTGCTTCTTGCTAATATATTTTTGTTTTATTAAGTCAGAATGAACTAGACTGACGTTGACCTACTCCTGCACATGGATTTTAAACGTGAATATGTTCAACCAGTAAAACACTCACATTTGGTGTGTTAAGTGCCTGTCATAATTTATTTTGGAAGACGGTGCTGATTCACACAGAACAGACCACCAGTATGCCAACGTAGAAGGTAACTAGTGAGTTATAGATCTCAGTGAGATCAGAAATGCTCTAGTGATATCCAGACTGAAGCTGCATCATCGAAGATGGGTCAGACTTGTAAGGGTCGAGGGACGATGAGAACGCTGCTGATGTTGGATGAGCAAAGGCAGCGTGCTGGGAATTACTGATAAGGTAGACTGATAAGACTGCAGCTGAGTCACTGGGAGATGATGCAGATCATGAAGAAATTCAGGATTCAGGTGTAGAAATTTAATTGGGATTTACTGACTAAGAGAAATTTAAGAAGAATGAAGACAGTTTACACTGTGTGTGTGTTATATTATTTGCATAAAATATAGAGAACAAAGACTCAAGAATGAATTATGTTGTTACAAGTTTGTGAAGCAGAGGAAAGCCGTTTGTGGAGGGAAAACTGCTTCAAATTCCTCATGAAAAGAGTTGGCTGATGGAGGAGCTTTGGCAGACAGTGACAGTGAAGTAGAGGGCAGAATAAAGGATGAAGTGGCATGTACGGTGGACGATTAGGTTGAGAGCAAGGGTGAGCTCCCCGGCGAGGGAGGGAAACACAAAGAGAATGAGTAGAGGAAGTAGCTTTCCATCAGCACTCTCTCAGAGCTCTTTCCCCCAGAGAATTTATGTCATGACCAATTAGGGGGTACAAAAATCCAAATAGTAAAAGCTCAGAACATTCATAGTTAAGAGGCAAGTTCTGCGCCCACCTTTTCTTCAGGCGAAAGCTCTTTTCTTTCCTCCCCTCAGCAGTAATTCCCATAGTCTGCCTTTATATGTTCTCAGCCTTTTCGTTGTAGCTTTTAATAGCCTCTTTGCTCTGTACATTTAGTGTTTTACTATGTGTCGAGAGGACTTTCTTTTCTGGTTCAATCTCTCTGGTGTTCTGTAAGCTTTTTTTACGTTTATAGGCATTTCCTTCTTAGGTTGGGGAAATTTTCTTTCATGAATTTGTTGAAAATATCTTCTGGGCCTTGGAGGTCGGAATCATCTCCTTCTATTCCTATTGTTTTTAGGTTAGGTCTTTTCATAGTGTCCCAGATTTCTTGCATGTTTTCTGTCAGGAACCTTTTAGATTTAACATTTTCTTTCATTAATGTATCAATTTCTTCAATCATATCTCCATGCCTGAGACTTTCTCTTCTATCTCCTTGCATTCTGTCGGTGATGCTTGTGTCTGTGGTTCCTGTAGTCCCTAAGTTTTCCATCTCCAGGAATCCCTCAGTTTGTGTTTCTTTATTGTTTCTATTTCCATTTTCAGATCTTGAACAGCTTTATTCACTTCCTTCATCTGATTGTATTTTCCTGTATTTCTTTAAGGGATTTATTTATTTCCTCTTTAAAGGCCTCTGTCATCTTTGTAAGAATGGATTTAAGGCCATCTTCTTGTGCTTTAGCTCTGTTGGGATATCCAGGGCTTGCTGTAGTAGGATAGCTGAGTTTGGTGGTGCCATATTGCCCTGGCTCTTGTTGATTGTGTTCTCATGCTGGCCTTTAGCCATCTGGTTGTCCCTGATGTTGGCTGGATGTTCCTAATGCTGGCAGGGTTCCTTGAGAGGCAGGCAGAGTTGTGAGCCTGACGATGGAGCTCAGGGAGCAGCACAGTGCCCGCCTCTGCTGGCTGTGTCTTAGTGGACCTGAATGTTCCTGGCCTCCCCCTGGCCTCTCTCCCATAGGTCTGCTTTGGGAGGCAGGCAGAGCCGTGGGCCTGACGATGGAGCTCAGGGAACAGTATGCAGCTCACTTCTGCCAGCTGTGTGCTAGGTGGACCCAGCAGGCAGGGTTCTGGTTAGGAAAGACTCTAACCTGGATGTTCCTGGGGCCCCACAGGTCTCTTCGGGAAGGCAGACAGGGCCATGGACCAGATGATGGAGATCAGCGGACAGCGTGCAGCTCACCTTTCTTCCCTCAACAGTAAACTTATCAAAAGATGTTTATTTTGACCGCCATCTGTCTTTTTCCCGGCTGTCTTGAGTCCGCTGTGGTGGGATTTTAAATCTTACCACCCTGTTCATCGGAACTGTCCTTCTAAATACCTCCATCTTGAGACTGCTGAATGATTCCTTTGTTTCATAATTCTTTAGGGTTGCCTGCTATGTGTGTCTGTTTAAAATGGACACATAGGCCTCCTGACTTTATAACCGCTCTGTTCTGGCCCTTTGGCTGGTCCCTGGTCCTCTTCTATCTCTCTATGCTCCAAATGTTGGTGTGCCCAAGGCTCATTTCTTGTATATTTTCTACTTCTGTCCTACTTTCATGGATCTATTGACTTTTGGGCTGGATGTCTTTATTGTGTGTTTGCTATAAACACACAGTTGATTGCTATAGGTATTATATTGTAATCTACATGTTCTCAGGTTACTGTATATGTCACATGTTTTACATGTCATTGATTGAAAACCCTTCCATTGTATTATAAGATAAAAATTTGGGCTGAAAAGATAACTCAGTAGATAAAGCAACTGTCCTACAAGCATGAAGGCCAGAGTTTGGATCCTAGAACACAGGTAAAATCTAAGCAGCTCTACTGTTGGCTAGCTGCCTGTGAGTCTAGCACTTAGGAGGCAGAGATGGTATTCCTAGCCAGCGGTAGCTAGACTACCCAGAATTGGGGAGTTCTAGGTTCTGCAGGTGACTCAGATTCAATTTTATAAAAGGAGAAGGATTGAAGGAAACTCTCAATGTCAGTTGAGGACTCCACACTTACACAGGTACACTTGAACATGTATGTACACAAGCAAACGCACACACACCACACACACACAAAGTAAAATAAAAAAAAAAAATGGTCCTTTGTGTTTGCTCAAATATTTCGCTAGTTCTAATGTTCTCCTTAATTCTTAAAGATTTAACTTTTTCTTAGTAGTAGCCCGGGTTCTTTGAAAAAATAAATCCAGTATAATATAGATATAAAAAGGGATTTGCTACATTGCCTTATACAAGTTAGGTGGTCTAATAATAGGAGTCAGTAGCTGTTCAGTCCACAAGGCTGGACATCCTATTAGCCACAGTTCAAGTGCTGAAGGCTGTAGCAGGATCTGAGGTTACAGGAGGATGATAGCAACATCGGCGACACGTGCACTTGGTCAGAAAGAGGAAACAAAGGCAGACTCATGTGGCATGAGGATCTCTATCTGGAAGGTACCACTCACTGAGAGCAGTTCTTCATCCCCCATTTGGCTTCTCTGTTAACATCCTCACAAATACCTAGCTGAGTTGTGTCTTCTAGGTGTTTCTGGATCCTGCTGAGTTGACATCTACCAAATTCTCTTAAATAACTTCTCTTGATTCTGGAGGGCTCCTTTATTCTTTTTAGCATTTCTTGTTGATCAGATCAACATAGAATTTTGAGTTGGAAGATTTTACTTTTAGTATTTGAAAGATGCTCTTCCATTGATTTTTGGCTTCTCTCCTTTCTGATGAAAACTACAGAGTCATTTCACTCCTCTTTCTTCTGGTTCCAAGACTTGGCTCCAGGTATGCCCACGTTAGGCCTTTGAATTTCATCCCATAGCAAACTCATTGACTCTTTACTCTGCTGTTTTTATTTTGCTGTTGAGCCCATCTAATGGATGTTTTAGACATTGTTAAGTTTAATGTAAACACTTACATTTATGGCTTTATAGCCTGTGCTTCTGTTTTAGAGATTTGTTTTGTAGTTTCTACTTTATCAACTTGAGTACTTAAGCTTCTTAGCCTTCCTTTATCTGACCATTCTTATATCTAGGTCATCTTGGGGTTTCGTCTATTGATTATGTTTTCTCTTTATATGTGTTCAATAATTGAGTCCTATGTGAGACATTACACATACGTTGTTTTCACTTTGAAACCTGTTGAGAGCATCGATGCTTTTGCCCTAGATAGGGTCACCCAGGTCTAGCTTTGCCATAGTTGGCTTGTGTTTAAAATCTCAGATTCATTCCTTAAGCCTTGACTGCTTGGTCTGGGTCTGTTCCTAGTCTATGTGGCTCTGAATGCAGGCTGAGATTTGAGTGGATGCTTTGAATCTCTGTTCCCTTGTCTCACAACTTTTGCTAGGCTACCCAGAGTCTCTTCTTCATTCACACAATTAGCTGCTAGACTGAGACATTTGTGAACTCTTGTACTCAAACCTGGAGGACACTTTTCTTTGACTATCTTCTGTTCAAGATTTCCCCTCACACTTGGATCATTCCCTGTCATTGACCAAAGAGATGAGGTTCCAGGCTTCACTGTAGGTGCTAGATTCAGACAAAGTCATACAAGAAAAATAAAGTGAAAATTCTCCCTTTGGGTAGGTAGATTGAGTTTTATGCTTTGACTTCCTGACTTAGTTTACCTGTTTTTATTTTTTAGAGCCCTAAGGGGTTTGATTTTGATATTTTTCAAGAGTTAATAGTTGTTATTAGTGGGAGGAATGTACCATAGAGGGCTTAATTTACTGTAATAGAACTGGTGTGCTTCAAAACTATGCTGGTTCATGCCAGGCATGTTAGGCACCTTCACTTGATGTTGTATTAAGTGATCATAACATACATTTTCTCACAGCAGTAGAGTTCTTACTAGGAGGCTGGAGAGATGGCTCAGCATTTAAACATTTCTTGGACAGAACCTGAGTTTGACTCCCTGAGTGTGATTAGATATTCACATTGGATTGCTCACAACCACCTGTAACTCCAACACTGGGACACAACATTGTTGTCTAGCCTTCATGGGCACCTGCATTCATGTGCACACATCTACTGCCCTACCCACATATACACATGACCAAAAATGGCTCAGTAGTTCAGAGCACTGCACAAGATTCAGGTTTGGTTCTCAGCACCCATATGGACAACTCACAGCCATCTGTGACTCTAGTGTTTAGACATGCTCTTCTGGCTTCTTCAGGTACTACATAGATATTGTGAACATACATACATGCAAACAATACACACCACACACACACACATACACACACATACACAAAAGTCAATAAATACTTAAAATAAAAATCTTTAGAAAAGAACTCTTTGAAGTGTAAGCTAAAGAAAACTGCTGAGAACTTTGAAACTGTAAATGAGCCACTCTGTCTTCTAGATATACTTAACCGTAGGCATGATGTTTTTGTACATTGTGTAAAGATTATCCTTGTGTTATTCAAATGCTGATTTCTCTGGACATGGCATTGTAATGCTTATTTTAAGTATTTCCTGTCTCAATGTTGTGTAAACATTGCTCATTTATTCTCTGATTTGTCGATAAAAAGCTGATCAGCCAATGACTGAGCAGGGAAGAAAACAGGACTGGACTTCTGATTCCAGCAAGGGGAGGGGTAGAGAGATAGGAGGAAGAGAGGATTCACCACATAGAGGGGATCCCGGGGGACCCCGTGGAAAAACATCTGAAGCAGAGAGAGCCGGTTCAGTATTAAAATACAAGTATCTTAAATTTTTTTGATGTGCTGAAAAAAAAAAATACAAGTATCTTGGGGATTTTGGCTGGGAGGTAGCCAGATTAGTGTAGAGGATTAGAACAGATTGATAACTGCTCAGTTATTGAAGCTTATTGAATGAGTCTTGTAGTTTGTCTCATTTATTTGGAAGATAGCTGGACTAGACAAGAAACTGCTACTCATACAATTGCTTTAACACTTAACTTGTGTTTTTGTTTTTTTGTAGAAATGATGGTAATATTTCCCATATAGATATGACAGGTCCATATTTTTATAAAAATTATGTGGTATTAATTTTTAGAGCTCTATTAGGTGAGATGCATCTGTATTCACCATGGTGGATGAACATACTAAGTCAAAAAAGATATTCTTACACAGTTTTTTTTGAGCATAGATGCTTAACATTGTTCATTAGACTGAGTCTTGAACCAGAGTCTGTGTCAGTTTTTTTGTTTGTTTGTTTGTTTGTTTGGTTTTCCGAGACAGGGTTTCTCTGTGTAGTTCTGGCTGTCCTGGAACTCACTCTGTAGACCAGGCTGGCCTCGAACTCAGAAATCCGCCTGCCTCTGCCTCCCAAGTGCTGGGAGTGCACCACCACTGCCCAGCCTGTGTCAGTTTTTAATCTTTGAACTTTCAATGATTTGATTTGGTTCAGGACTTCATTTGACATTGGTTCACAGCAAAGGTATTGATCTCTCTCCCTTTCTTTTAAAGCTGTTAATTTGAAAATATTTCCATTTGGATACACAATCATGCTGATTTCGGTTTGTTTCCTCATAGATCTCAATATCCTGGACTGGAGTTCTCAAAATCTCATTGCTATAGCCCTTAGATCCTCTGTATACATCTGGGATGGGCAAAACCACAGTTGGAAGGAAAATATAGACTTAAGTGTCTCCTGTCATTATGTGCAGTCTGTGTCCTGGATGAGAGAGGGATCGTGCCTGGCTGTTGGCACCAGCGAGGGAGAAGTGCAGGTCCTCTATGCAGTTACTAGATAACTTTCAGTCTATCAATAGAGAGGAACGAGATTAAGTGAGGTCCATGGAGCTATAGGAAGCAAGGGAACACAAATAGTTTTCTTTCAAATGGTATTTCTTGGAGACTTAAAGGGACCTTCTTTCATTTCCCAAACAATCTTCCTGTTATATTTCATTAAAAAAAATCTTTCAAACTCAGCTTGGAGTTTACAAAGCCTCTAGTTTGGGAACCCAGAAGAGAGGAGGATGCCTTTTCTGGTTTTGTTCATCTGAAGCTGTGCTAGGTAGAGAGATGTAAGATGACTTTTATTTCCTGATAGGCTGTCTGAGATGACCAAGTGTCTGTCAGTCTAATTCCTCATGTCACCATCACTGTGACTGCTTTTTAGCAGTCTAAAGAGTGTTGCCCAGGTGCTAGGTAACCATGGAGGCTGGGCTACATCACGATGCCTTCTTATTCCACAGTTAATCTTCCCCCTTTGTGTCACACTGTCTTCTTTACCAAGCAAGAATGGGGTCTCAGGAGCAAACTGAGTTCTGACCCTCCCAGGTGTTCATGCACCCTCATTTTATCCACACAGACTAATACAAATGCTGAGGACCTCAGAGCATCTTGCATTTTGGAATAAGACTACACAACTGGTATATTATATACAAATAATCCCCAAAGCTCCAAAAAGCAAAACCCTTCTTGTTCCTGAAGTTTTGGATGAGAAATACTCAACAGGTGTATTTGTTGGGACTGTAGGTTGATCATGAAATTTCCCAGGGGCTAGAAGCTCAACAGTGGTTCTCAATCCTTGGCTGCACATTGAATTCATTTCAGGTGCTTCACAATCAACGCCACAACCTACTGACATGGAACAATATTCTTCCCATGGCCCCAGTATGCAGTCAGAGCAGGACAGTCGTTAGAGTTAATAGTACTGTGTTTTCTTAGCTTATAACAGACTGCCTGTATCTAAGTCTTTGCTCTGAGGCCTTTGAGAACATGGCAAGCTGAGGAGAAGACAATGTTATGGACTCTCTTGGTTGTTGTCGTTCCAGTTATGGGATGTGATCACTAAAAAGCAGCTGAGAAATGTGCTTGGTCATTTGTCAGTAGTTGGAGCCTTGAACTGGGACCACTGCACCCTCAGCAGGTAAACAGATGGGATTTGAACTGACGGTGTCTGTTTCTCCAGTGAGTTATGGGAGCTCACTGAATATAACTGTAACTTAACCATAACCCTTAAAGACAAAACCAAAGCGAGAGTGAAACAGAACAGCTCATTAGGCCCTGCATCTCTTACCCCTTCTGCCCTGGTGTTCAGGTCTTCTGATCTGTGTCCTGAGGGACTCTTGTAATTGTCTAATTTTTGTCTTTTTCATGATCATTGGCATAGTTGTCTTTTCTTCCTCCTTCTTCCTTCCTCTTGCTTCCTCTTGTCTTTCATTTATTTATTTATTTATTTATTTATTTATTTATTTATTTATTTGAGACAGGGTTTCTCTGTGTAGCCCTGGCTGTCCTGGAACTCACCCTGTAGAACAGGCTAAGCTAGAACTCAGAGATCCTCCTGCCTCTGCCTCCTGAGTGCTGAGAACAAAGGCCTACGACTGTTGGGCAAAATTTTCACCTTTCTTTTTTCTTAGACTGATACCATAATATTAAAGCTGTTAGAAGCATCTATGTTAATTCCAAACTTGGAATGGTGGCGAGCAAATGTATTTCACTTCTTTCCCTTTTATGTAGCCCTGACTGGCCTTGAACTTAGAGACCAGCCTGCCCCTGTCTTCTGAGTGCTGGGATTAGCTGGACAGGCCACCAAGCCTGGGTAAACCTAGTTTACTTGTGAGAATGATCACGAAGACAGAGCACTCCCATCCCTCTAACCCAAGGGATTTCCATCTGTGTTTGGAAATGTCCTAATGGGTCTTTCCATAGTTTTATTTTGAACTATGCTTTCCCCCATGTTTTCTCATGGTTATGAGGTAGTGAGGCTTTTTTTTTTTTTTCTCTTTTGTCACGTGAACCTGCCACTTCTTCTCTAACTCAGTGGGTCCAGATTGGGGCGTGTCTACCACCAAGATGTTCGGGTGGCCCAGCATCATATCAGAACACTTCACCACAAGGAGGCTGTGTGTGCTCTGAAATGGTCACCCGATGGCAGGCTGCTTTCCAGTGGGTGTAATGATGGATTACTGGCAATATGACCCCACGATCCAGGGGCCGGTGTGCAGGGCCTGCCACTGAAAGTCAGTCCATGGCAGTTAAGGTAAGAAATCTGATGGCTGCCTAGGTTTGCTTTTGGCAAGAGACCAGTGGCTATCTCAGACAAAAGAGAAAATCAGCTAGGCCTGGTGGTACAGGCCAGCCACTTGGGAGGCTGAGGTAGGAGGATTGGAAGTTTGTGTCTGTCTCTGTTACAGAGTAGATTCAAGGCCAACAGGGACAATTTAGTGAGACCGTGTCTCAAAATAAAAAGTAAAATCAGAGCTAGGACTGTTTCATTGTGGCATATTTGTCTAGCGTACACAATGCTCCAGGTTTAATTCTCTGGAACACACACACACACACACACACACACCACCAACAAAACAAACAACATAAAACACAGAGTAAAGAAGACTGCATTCCCTTACTATGGAGCAAGTAGGCAAAACCACAGAAGACACATGGGTTTAGAGCACTTATTGCTCTTCCAAGGGATCTGGGTTCAGGTTCCCGACCCCACAAGGTGTCTCTCATGAATCACTATAACTCTCCTTCCTCAGGATATAGTACTTTTTTGTGACCTCTACAGCACCAGACACATACACACATACATGCAGGTATAACATTCATGCATATAAAATAAAATAAAATAAAATAAAATAAAATAAAATAAAATAAAATAAAATAAAATAAATCTAACAAAAATGAGAAAGTGGACGCAAATGTGTCAGAAAAGCTGTAAGTGTGGGTAGTTAGAAGGACGCCTCATTACAAGAACAGCATTAGAGGATCCCAGCATCAGGACAGCCCATGCGGGCTGAGGAGAAGCACAGGGTAAGCCACATGATTTATCACATACAGTTATCCCACAGTTAGGTTTCAATAGGTATTAAGTACCATGTTAAATTTCAAGCAGCCAGGGATACAATAGTGTGCTTCTCGGAGCTGGTGCTTTAAAAATTTATAACTGTTTCGAAAACTGTTATGCTCACAGTTTTGAAATTTGGAATTTATCTAAAGATATTTGTCAGAAACAAAAGAGGCATTGTGTGTGTGTGTGTGACAGCAAATGCTAGATGAAAGATGAAACAAACAAAAACTTCACTTCTCTTTAAAAATATCGACTAACCCTATACAAACCAACCCCCCCCCCCAAAAAAAGAGGTGGGTCCAGTATTAGGACATCAGCCCAGTGGAGTGTAATGGGATTAGCCTGCAGAGATGGCTGACATCAATAGAGAAGCAAAGAGAGCTTGCAGCTCTTTCAGAGGAGTCACAACACAGCTCACAAGTCCTGTGACTCCAGTCCCAGGAGATCCAACATTCTCTTCCAACCTTCTCAGGTGCACGAACATTCAGACCCATGTGTGGGAAATAGTGCCGCAGTGGTAGAGCCCTTGAGGCTTCCAGGTGGCGGGTCCCACATACAGGAGAAAGTCTAAGGTTCCAGAGGCTGGAAGCTTTGGCTACAGCAGGCCCCAATGATACGAGGAAGTCCTTGGTTCCAAAAGGCTTTATTTTCATGGTGGGTGGTGGATGGATCTGGATGTAACCCCCCTGAAACTCAGGGCAGACCTGAGTTAAATAGGGAGGGAGAAAGGGGGAAGTTCTGGGGAAGGTTTAACTGGCTCTGCCCTCTGGCCTTCATTAGTATGTAAATCTCTCTAGAGCTCGAGGCCTATACTCACACCCTCTACCTGTGCACTTTGGGAGGGGCTGTAATGGCCTGAACTGAACAATGTAGATCCATGGGGATTAGACTGCTTGTCAGGACCCTGGGTCTGGTGAGGGACGTGGCCGAACTCCTGCCGTTTCTCCCTTGGAGTCTCGGGTTCCAGGCCCATGCCCAGCCAAGAACCAGGATTCCCTTATGCAGTCCCACACCTATGTACACAGAAATCAGTGTAAACCCAGTATTTGCTCCTTGGTAAAATACTTTTATGCACAGAAAATAATATGCAAAAGTGAGATTAGGAACTTGGATGATCGACAAGATTTACAGAGGAATGTTACTGAACTAGTTCTAAAAGTTTTCTTCAGAAGTTACTAGTCAAGCCAGGCAGTGGTGGCACACGCCTTTAATCCCAGCACTTGGGAGGCAGAGGCAGGAGGATTTCTGAGTTTGAGGCCAGTCTGGTCTACAGAGTGAGTTCCAGGACAGCCAGGGCTATACAGAAAAACCCTGTCCCAAAACAAAACAAAACAAAACAAAACAAAACAAACAAAACAAAACAAACAAACAACAACAAACCCAAAAAACAAACAAGCAATCAAAAACAAAAACTAAAACAACAACAACAAAAAAAACCCAGAAGTTACTAGTCATCTCCGTTATCAGTACAGTTATGAGGTACTAACTCTGATTTTTCAGTTAAGTAGAATTATTCATAAATAAATTGATCTTCTGAAGTGTATTAGGATTTGAGATGCCTGAGATTTGAACTGACCAGTAGCTATGTGCAGCTCTCTTTCACCTACCCCTGTCTGGACGACAAGGACTCCAGTGGCTAAGCAGAGGCTGCACTTCAGCACAGACCTCAGAAGAGCCAGAGTCTGTCCTGCCACAGTGTTCTGTAGCATATGGTTTTTCAATTGTTGTTTTGTATGTTTTTTTTTCCTATGCTAAAATTTCTGACGATTGTTAGCATAATGTAAGGAAATATTCTATTAGACATCTCCCCTTTCCGCAGTGGCTTCTCATTCCTGGAGAATACTTTCTGGAGGGTACACTGGCCCTCACATGGCAGAGTGCTGAGGCTTCGGCTACCTGTGCGCATCATTGTCCAGCTTGCTTGCTCCAGGGCTCGCCTGCCTGTGTTATTATTTGGAACTTTATAGGCCGTGGAGTGGTGTCCCTGGTGATCTGAGGTCCTTGCCGTTGGAGGATGGATGTCTACATGTTTTAGATGTAAATACTGGGAAGAGCATTCAGACTCCAAGCACACACTCACAGGTAAGCATCTGGAGTTTGTCTTCATCCCCAAATCTAGAATCTTATGAAGACAATTATGAAGGATGTAGGATCCCACCCTTGCTTACTTTCTGAGTCCAAAAGGAATTCCAATTTTCATGAATGTGTTTTTTCTACAATCTCTTAATTAGTGAGTCCAAAGTTAATCCCATTTGTATTTCCCCTCCCCCTCCTACCCTCCCTTCATCTCTTCCTTCTCAGCTTTCTCACCACAGTTTGACTCTGAAACTTGTATGTAGTCTGGCTATCCCTGGCCAGTAATCACAATTCATTTAAATTTCCTGGTTCCTTGCACTGGAGCCTTGGTCTTTGGATGCCTTGGGATAAACTCCCTTAGGATGGATATAATTTCTAAAATACCCAATCCTTGCTGAGGCTGGAGGATAGGCGAACAGAGCAGAATATAGTTTACAATCAATTTAGGCACATTCACCATGCACCAGAAGTTGCTAGCACTTGGTGTTTTGTGGTCCTCACTGCAGATGTGTTCCCTCCTCTGGCTACCTAAGACAAAGGAGATTGCAACTGGCCAAGGCGCTCCCAAGAATGGTGTGGCTCTGTGGGCCTGCCCTATGCTGTTCAAGTCTGCTGGGTTCTTTGGTGAGTGAATGCCACATACCTAACCATGGCAAGGAGTGCTGCCACCAAATGGGAAAGCTCTGGTGAGAGACTGGTTCTTTGATTTTTAACATCAATAGAGAATCAAATTCTATACCCACCCCTACCTCAGAACATAGAGATAAATATTTCTAAATTTGATTGTACTTGTCTATCTCTTTTTTTTTTTTTATTGAAAAATTTTTTATTTTTACATTTCAGATGTTCTCTCCTTACCCATTTCCCCCCCTCCCTCCCAGGAACTCACTATCCCTTCCCCCCTCTTCCTGCCTCCACGTTGGTGTACCCCCACCCACCCTCCCCTGTACCTCACCTCCCCACTCTCGAGTATCCCCTGCCCCACGACGTCCAGCCTTCATGGGTCCAAGGATCTCTTCTCCCACTTATATATAGCTCCCTTGCCTATATAGCTGGAGCCTTGAGTCCCTCCCTAAGCACTCCCAGGCTGGTGGCTTAGACCCTGGGGGCTCTGGTTGGTTGGGGTTGTTGCTTTCCTCATGGTGTCGCGAATCCTCTCAACTCCTTCAGCCTTCACTCTATCTTCTCCATTGGGAACTCCATGCTCAGTTTAATGGTTAGCTGTGAGCATCTGCCTCTGAGTATGTCAGACTCTTGCAGACCTCTAAGGAGACAGCTATATCAGGCTCCTGTCAGCATGTACATCCTGACATCCACATCAACCTCTGCCTTTGGTGACTGCACATAGGATGGATTTCCAGGTGGAATGGTCTGTAGACGGTCCCTCCTTCAGTTTCTGTCCTGCACTGTGTCTCCATATTTGCTCCCTTGAGTATTTTGTTACTCCTCTAAGAAGGACTGAAGCC
Organism: Mastomys natalensis; assembly: GCA_021653895.1. Lineage (NCBI taxonomy): Eukaryota > Metazoa > Chordata > Mammalia > Rodentia > Muridae > Mastomys > Mastomys natalensis. Next base: position 1,109,329 of record JAJTUV010000051.1, on the reverse strand, counting down.
CCCCTACTTGGTCCTCATTCTTCATGAGCTTTTTGTGGTCTATGAGTTGAGTCTTGGGTACTTCAGGCTTCTGGGCTAAAATCCAGTAATCAGTGAGTGAATACCATGTATGTTCTTTTGTGATTGGGTTACTTCACTCAGGATGAATTTTCTAGTTCCATCCATTTATAATGAATTTATCAAATTCATTGTTTTTAATAGCTGAGTAATATTCCATTGTATAAATGTACCACATTTTTGTATCCATTCCTCTGTTGAAGGGCATCTGGGTTCTTTCCAGTTTCTGGCTATTATAAATAAAGCTGCTATAAACATAGTGGAGCATATTTCCTTGTTATGTGTTAGGCATCTTCTGGATATATACCCAGGAGTGGTATAGCTGGGTCCTCAGGTAGTGATATGTCCAATTTTCTGAGGAACCGCCAGACTGTTTTCCATAGTGGTTGCACCATCTTGCAATCCCACCAACAATGGAGGAGTGTTCCTCTTTCTCCACATCCTCGCCAGCATCTGCTATCACCTGAGTTTTTTATTTTAGCCATTCTGACTGGTGTGAAGTGGAATCTCAGGGTTGTTTTGATTTGCATTTCCCTGATGACCAAGGATGCTGAACATTTCTTTAGGTGCTTCTCGGCCATTCGCATTTCCTCAATTGAGAATTCTTTGTTTAGCTCCTTACTCCATTTTTTAATAGGGTTATTTGGTTGTCTAGAGTCTAATTTCTTGAGTTCTTTGTATATATTGGATATTAGTCCTCTATCGGATGTGGGATTGGTAAAGATCTTTTCCCAATCTGTTGGTTGCCGTTTTGTCCTATTGACAGTGTCCTTTGCCTTACAGAAACTTTGCAATTTTATGAAGTCCCATTTGTCAATTCTTGATCTTAGAGCATAGGCCATTGGTGTTCTATTCAGGAACTTTTCCCCTGTGCCTAGGTATTCGAGGGTCTTCCTCACTTTCTCTTCTATTAGTTTCAGTGTGTCTGGTTTTATGTGAAGGTCCTTTATCCACTTGGACTTGAGCTTTGTACGAGGAGATAGGAAAGGATCGATTTGCATTCTTCTGCATGTTGTCCTCCAGTTGAACCAGCACCATTTGTTGAAAATGCTGTCCTTGTTCCACTGGATGGTTTTAGCTCCTTTGTCAAAGATTAAATGACCATAGTTGTGTGGGTTCATTTCTGGGTCTTCAACTCTATTCCACTGATCTTCCTGCCTGTCTCTGTACCAATACCAGGCCGTTTTTTATCACTATTGCTTTGTAGTACAGCTTGAGGTCAGGGATGGCGATTCCTCCAGAAGTTCTTTTATTGTTGAGGATGGTTTTCGCTATCCTGGGTTTTTTGTTGTCTATCTCTTAAAAGTGTCCTGGTTTCTCTTCCTCGAATATGTGTATGCTTTAGGCAGCGGCGATCTTTCAGGTTTAGCATCATAAGTTATTTGGAAGAGAATCTAGCAGTGTGAAGACAAGGAGAGCTGGAAGGTGAAACAATGCTATGAAGCCACTGAGAAGCAGGAGGCATCCTCTGTAAATATATATATTTCGTTAGGTGAGGCTAATACCAAACCTTTCTTTGGAAAGCTGAGAATTCTGTTTGGCAACCCACACCCCTTCCCCATCAGATAGACTTTCTGACTCTGTTGAGGATGCATCTCTAGTTGGCTTCATGGCACACTGCTTCTCCCTCCGTCCCTCCGCCCTCCGTCCCTCCGTCCCTCTGTCCCTCCATCCCCCATCCTTCCTCCTTCATTCTTTTCTGTAGTTGTTGTTGGGGATCAGACCCTGGGCTTGTGTTCTGTTATAGAGCCATACCCTAAAATGCCAGACTGCTATTCTCTCTTAATTTAGTTCTACAAACTTTTATTGGGGTTTTTCCTGACACAAAGATTCATGATGAGGAAGGAGAACCCACTCCTGTCCTCAAAGTCTTACTTCTGGAATAATAAAGGAGTTGGTGTATCTCCTTACCCTGCCCTGGAGTTAAGATGAAAATGCTAGCTGAGGCTGATGAGGGGCTTATCAGGGCACCGTGGTCTCACACCTTGTGCTTTTGATAATGTATTCCTGTTTCCCACCCTCCACTCGGCCCCGCCTTCAGTTTGATCCCAGGAATTTATGTGCTCACCCTTTTTTTTAAACATCTTTTATGTATCTTATGTTTATGGGGATGTAGGGAATACAAAGGTGACATTGTTTCCCTCGAAGCCTATACTTTTGTGTGAGGAGACATATGGAAATCTAGTATGTATAAAGCTAGGTAGAGCTAATACCCTGATTCTTTTTGGGGTTTCTCCCACACATGGTTTCCCATCATACACACTTCTTGTCTGTGGTGTGGCTCCAGACAACTCTGTTCCTCAGTGGTCACACTGTTTTCTCATCTGTAAGGACCAGGGGACCAATGTGTTCATGTCCACGCTATCCTGGGGGATGGACTGTCTCTGCTGAGCAAACGCCTACCATCAAGCCACATTTTGAGCCACTTCAGACAACCCCCTTTAAAAATAACTTTTACTGAGTTTATTCCTTAACACTTGCATACATGTATACATATATAAAAGAGTATCTGATTTTGGCAGCTTTCACCACTTCTAAATTCCCTCTTACTGCTACTATCTATCCCTGCTTCCCCCCACTTCCTTTTCACATTAATGTTGTGTGTGTGCATGTGTATGTATTTGTAAAGAATATTTATTTATTTATTTTATAGTTTTAAGGTAGCGCTTCTCTGCGTACCTCTGACTGTCCGGAACTCACAGAGATCTGCCTCTTGAGTGCTGGGATTAAAGGTGTGCTCCCACCATCTGGGATGACTTATTTATTCATTTTTATTTTATGTGCAAGAGTGTTTTGCCCGCGTGTATGTATATGCATCATGTACATGCCCTCTGGAGATCAGAAGAGCATGTCAGATCCCCTGGAACTACAGTTAAGGATGATTGTGAGCTGCAATCTGGATGCTGGAAACTAACTCAGTACCTCTGGAAGAGCAGCCAGTGCTCTTCACCAGGGAGCCACTGCTCCAGCCCCACATTACTGTCTTTTTGTTTTAAGACTCACCGTGTTTAACCAGGATTGTTTATGTGGAGATTGGTTTGGAAGTACTCCCTGGAGACTGGCTTGGGGTGCACAGTTGAAGACAATGACTGCCCCAGAATCCTATAATAGCCAATAGTTCAGAGGGGAAGGGTGGGTTTTATAAGCATCTGCCTCATCCATGACTGACTATTGATGGTTTGGTCTGCATAGGCTTGTTGCAAGCTCTCGTGGCTGCTATGGGGTCAGGACTATTTTGGGTGAACTGTGCTCGGATGTTAGCATTTCACAGACCTTCTGCCTTCTTCTGGCTTTATGATCTCCGCACCTTGTGGCTCCTTGCTGGCAGATCCAGGCAAGATGAGAGCAGTCCGGTCCCCCGGATCTCTCACCCTGAGGCTGAGCAGGATGGAGAGTGCGAAGGCCCAAAAGAAACGCATCGGGCTGGGAGTCTTGTCAAAGCAGTAACTCTAATGTATCACCCTCTCGCTTATTATAAACTCGGAGCATAGGAGGAGGAGTTTTGGTGGGTGAGATATATAAGGGGCGGGGAAGGGTGATGAAGGTATGGGGTGACTGACAGGGCCAAAGCTCTACATCAACAACAGCGGGGCAGAGCCCGGCCAAACTTACCCCCCCACCCACCCCCAACCCCATCCGGTATGGAAGTGACTGAGATAGGCCTCAAAATTCGAGCCAGGCTCGTGTTTGTCCACAAAGCCCAAACCAGGGCCAAAATGGGGCCCAACTGCACCTTTTATTTTTTAATTGCCTTACAAAGTTAGCAGTCTTCATCAGACTTTCCCATATGTCCTTAGTTTCAGTTACCCGCTACCCTAGTTTCTCCCATCCCCTATCCCACCCCTTCTCAACATTTCTACCTCGGATTCCCTGTCTCTGATTTTACATCTCTCAAGTTTTGCCATCCTCCTGACTTAAGGCATCTCCCACCAAGGCTGTCTCCTAGTTTCTTCTATCTGTACACCAGAAAAAACAAAAGCCTAAGTCAGATTTGAAATGAATATCAGCATGTGAGGGGACATGTGGCACTTGCCTTTCTGAGCTGTCCCAGGCTACTCTTGACAGAGCCGCTTTGTTGGTATGGGAGGAACATGAATTGATTCTTTCCATATTTTTAATCTTAAACATGGAATTCCCCAAGGTGTTTCAGATTAGAGAAATACAGAAATATTTTAAAAGTAAGCCATAAAACCCAAATCTATCTCTCTCTCTCTCTCTCTCTCTCTCTCTCTCTCTCTCTCTCTCTTCACTCTCTGGCTTTTTCAACATAGTGTTGCTCTGTGTAACCCTGGCTGTCCTAGAACTCACTCTGTAGATCAGGCTGGCTTCCCACTCTTTAAAATACTACATATCTAGTAGCTAGGTAGGTCCTAGGCAGAATCATGAGATAGATGCTCAGATATTATTGTATAGCTTGGAATAAAAACCAACCAACCAAATGAATAAATAAACTTAGTCTTGCTGGGCAGGATGGTGTTTACTTGTAACCCCAGAATTTGACAAGCAGAGTAGAGGATTCATAAATCTCAGGCTAGTCTAGGATGCAGTGTAAGTTTAGAGTCAGCTGGGCTTCATAGTGAGACCCTATCGCAAGCAGTAAATAATCAACAAAGGCTAGAGGTCCATTTCTTGTTTCTTGGGCCTTAAGCTATAAGTACTTCAGTTTTAAACCTGCCTGACTTTTTTTCTTTTCTGTCTTTAGAAAGAGTTCAAAGAGTTCTTGTAACATTTACCCTCCTAAAGATGTGGCTATTTTTGAGTTCCCAGATACTAATTTTCATCACTAACCTGGCAGTTCGTTTGCTACACAGTATTTCCTGCAGGATGGTTGTTACACAGAACATAATGATGTGTCCAGATACAAATGGAGTTCTGGGTTAAACAAGAATAGTTTTCCCCCCTCCTAAGGACCTCTTAAAGGTTTGGGTGCCTCCTGTCTGTTGTGAACCCCTGGGAGGACATGGATGTGGTGTTCAGTGTCTCCCAGAGCTACCTGGGAATCTTGTAGGGAGCATGCTGAGGTATCTGAGGAGCCTGTGACCCTGGCTTCTTTGCTGTGTAATTTCTACTTGTTTTCACTGTGAATCCGACACCCCAGTTCTCCAATAACAAGTTGGGGCTTAATAATAAGCCAGGCCATAAGCTAGGCTGGTTCTCCAACTCACTCTTATTATTCCATTTATTCTAACCTGAATTCAGCTACACGGCTGTTTTCCTCTCCTCAGCTTGTCTGTCCCCTTCTCTTTTCCAACCAGAAGCCTCGCCTTCTAATCCTGCCTCAGCTTATAGGCCATTCGATTGTTACTGACAGGTGATGCTTCCGTAGAGTACTTGGGAGATTATCCCTACAGAGTCCGTGCTCTTTTTGTGCATCAAGGATAGGTCTTTTAGCACACACTCTGTGACTGAGCTCTGGGTTAGGGTGTTTTAGAAGTGGGGTCATGAAGCACTGGGCTATGAGTCAAGAACAGCACTATAACTCAGAAATAGCCAGGAGCTGAGGCATGTGCCTGTGGTCCTAGCATTCAGGAGATGGAGGAGATGGAGGAGGAAGATCAGGAGTCCAAGGCTAGCCTCAGCTAGAAAAAATGTTCCAAGCAAGCCTGAGTTACATAAGAGTCTGTCTCAAAACACTAAAAAACAACCAACCAAACAACACCAACCAACCAACCAACAACCAACAACAACAAAAATAAAAAATGTGAAATAGCATAATAGAATTGAATACCCTATAGAGATGAGACAGATGGAAAAATACATGTGATTTTGTGAAACTTTTACTGTAGACATACTCTTTTCTATATACTATATACTGTAAATCATGTAAGGTTGCTATATAGCATTAATTTTGACAGTATGTTACGGTTAAAACATTTGGAAGAAAGGCTGTCTGTCAGAGATGAGGGCTACACCTTTACCAAGGCCACTCTGAATCACACTGATAATTCCTTGGGGAGAAATGTTAGTTAAACAGGTCCTACTCCCTAACAACAGAAGACACACAACTTATTCTTGTTCCATCCACAAAGGAATGGTAATTTTAAAGCTTTAAAACAAGAGTAGGAAGGGCCATTGAGGAAGAACGGCTGGGAGGTTTTAAGAGCCAGAGGTCAGGAAGGATGAGAGAAACTGTCATGGAACACCACAGATTCCCCGTGCTCATGGGCATACAGCAGCTGTGGCTGCCTGCAAAGAACCTGCACAGGATCAAGCTGGTGGAGACACTATTGACAGGCTTGGTTGGGGGGTGGGGTAGGAGAGTCTGGTTTTTGTTTTTGTAAGGGTGTGGTGATCAAGGGGTGGTGGATGGCCCCACACTCATGAGTATAGGGGCGGCAAAAATAGGACTCAGTGAGATATTTAAAACAAAGTGACAGGAATTTGAGAGTGAATGGGAAGGTGAGAGTGGATCTGAGAGGAGTGGGGTTGACTGAAATCAAAATACACTATAAAATTCTCAAACATTAATTTATTGTATGAAAAAGACAACCTGACATGGGTGACTTTCTAGCTTGCAGGTGAGACCTGCCCTTGATGTGGCTTCTGCCTTTGATGTGGCTTCTTTGATCCATGACAGAGGATCAATATGTAGTGTCATTGATGGTACTCAAGCAGAAAACAAAACTTGCAGCTCACCCAGCAACAATATTCTCAGAATTTGAAGCCACAACTTCCCCTCAAAAGAGTATCTTTGTCTGGGGTAAATGTGTCATTTCCCACTACCTCGTAAGTTAACACTGTCACCGATGTGTTTAGAAGGGACTTCGAGAACACGCTGACCCCACCACCCAACTTCCCATGTCATTTCTCTGGAAGTTATTGTTCAATATAAGTCAAGCTAGCTTTCAACCCCAACTTTGGAAAATATTTGGGATTTACCCACTTTGCTATTCCATTTTATTTTTTCTTTTAACACATGGTGAATAATAAGGCAGTTTAATCTATCATTTTATCTATTGAATGTAATAAAAGCTTTATTCATTATTACAAAAAGCATCATTTTAAGTTAGCAGTGCTCATTTAAAGACTCTCGTGCCTGGAACTTTGTGAATGGGAATCAGTGGAAATGTTTAACTTTTTTGCCATAAAGATCCCTATGTGACAATTTTCTGTATGAATTTAACACTGCAACTATTTAATATTCCTTTTTATAGATAGCTTTCTGTCTAGGAGATGAAGAAAGACAGTAGTAGTCCACCTCTTTCCCCAAGAGATGGACTGTTTTACACTTCTTCCTTTTGGCTTTATTGTAGAGTGAGCTTCTAAAACTAATTGTTACAGTTGAGTATGTGAATTGATGATGTATACAGATTTCTTCTCTCTTTTCCATCCTTCTATCTTTCTTCTCCTTTTCCTCTCTCCCTGCCCCCTTCCTTTCTTCTTTTATGCTGTAGTTGGGGTCAAACACATGCTGGACAAGTACGCTATTCTCCAGATAAACATTTCATAGTTCTAAACTTACTTAACATCCCACTTGTGCAAAAAGATAACTTTCCTGTCCATATTGTAGGGTATTCAAAAATAAACAACATAAATCTATCAATAAAATTAGACTTTTAAAATGAGAAGAAATAGGCTAAAATAATTGAAAAGCTTTGGTGCAAGATTCTATATCCTTTTATTTTTTGAAGACTTGTTTTAAATTATGTGTACACGTGGGTGAGTATATTCACATGTGAGTGCAGGTACTTTCAGAGTCCAGAAGAGGGCGTTAGATGCTCAGAAACTGGAATTATAGGCAGCTGTGAACTGGCTGACACAGGAGCTGAGAATCAAATTCTGGTCCTCTACAAGAATTGTATGTGCTCTTGACTGCTGAGCTATCTCTCCAGTTCTGGTCCTATATCCTTTTAAAACAACTATATATTTTGCGTTTTATATATAAAGTGTTTATATATATATATATATATATATATATATTTAAATTTAAAAGTATATATAATTTTAAATTATATATAACACTATATATAAAGCATAAAATTATACACACACACATATGTATATATAATATATATATATATATATATATATATATATATATATACACACACACACACACAAACATATATATATGTATTTTTTTTAAATTAAAAGAAGATAAAGGCTTTCAGTAGGAGAAGAGATTTTCCATGGAGTTTGGCTCAATATTAGAGCATTGACCTGGCCCTAGTTCTGGCTCCTCTGTTCATGAGTGGTGTGCCCTTATGTGAGGTGTTTGTTACTCCTGCATCATTTTATTCATTTATAAACTGTGGAGCTATATTACTTCTGTGATTCAACACTCACAGGACCAGTGCCATGCCTGGTTTGCATTGATATATGTGCTGTGTGTGCGCACAAAGGAGAGACTGTGGGCACAAGGAGACCCCGAGAGTCTAGGTTACATCTCCCTCAGGTCTGAACAGTGCTACACACCCTTTGAGCTGAAGTACTCGTACTAGAGAGGATGTCTCAGAGTCCCTCTCTTAGCTGACTTGTAAGAAATCCTGATGTTAGAAGAGACAACCCCTTCTTCCCATCAGGATTCCTGTGTGTCATCAAAAACCCTTACACTCAAGCCTTCTCTGGGCATTTTCTCTTTCACATTCTCCTAGATCTACTCTTTTTTTCACGGGATTATTTTTGTCTGTTTTAGCCCAGGGTTTTGACTATCGGGGCCAATGACTGTTATGTTAGGCACGGTTAGTGGATACCTTAGCATGATGAAGTCAAAAGTACTGCAGGAGAGCTTGAGAAATGCTACCTACGATAGCCTCATTTTCAAAACCCCTCCAATGCATACAGTAGCCCTAAAAGAAAATGAGATCTGAAATAAGGAACTGACTTTAATTTTAATTCAAAGATCCCAAATTAGTGCGACCATTAAACGCTGTTTTCTTTTTAAAATATGTATTCACCTCATAAAGCAATTATAACTGAGAACATTCTTTGGGAATAATGAATAAAAGATCAGAAGAGAGGCCACATGCTTCAGAATCCTGCAAGCAAGTTTTGTACTTGCTTTGCGAAAGAGTTTTTGGACCCCTTTGCTCAGGCTGCATCAGTTTATGTAATTCATTTCTTAGAACCTGTCCCAAAGGGATGGCTTCTGTCTGAGCCCAGTGTTGGCTCTCTGAGACTGCAGAAGATAGACCTAAGGAGAGTGGGGTGTGAGTGATGGTGTAGGCTAAAGTACACACTTCTCAAAGATACTGTATGAAATCTCTGTAGCCTGTGAACGCGACCGTCTATGGACTGACAAAGTACTTTTCATTATGTGGTGGGTTTCAGGTTCTTGGGAGGAGCAGTCCTGGGTTACATCAGAGGGCCTAAATCCAATGTCAGGTGTCCTATGACTTGTGGGAAAATCAAAGACTAGATACAGAGGAGTCTGTGTTCTCATGCAGGCAGACAGGCATGGTGTGAACACAAACAGAGGGATGGTGGCTGCAGTCAGGAACTGGAAGTGGCAAGGCTGAGAATCCCACCCACTCCTAGATTTCACACTTCAACCTCAGACTGTGGGAGAGTCCGTTTCTGGTGTATAACCACCCAGCTTGTGGCCATTTGTTATGGACAGCCACCACGCTCTGGTCAGGCTGAGGGTGGGAGTGGGTAGGGTTGGGTCGGGTGGGAGTAGGGGTGGAGGTGGAGCGAGCATTGGAGAGGAAACTTAGCAAAGTCTCAGACACTGGGTAAAAGGCCTGAATGGTCTGGCAGGTGAACTTGGCTGCTGCAGGGAACACTCTACCCTGGGAGGGATGATGGTCCTAGCTTAGATTACCTTAGTTCTCAGCTGCCACCCTTGTAACAGATGTGAGACTCATCCTCTTTCTCCCACAGGTCACAGAGACAGAGTGCTGCATTTGACCCTGAGTCCAGACCAGACACACCTACTTTCTGCTGCTGCAGATGGAACAGCGTGTGTGTGTGTGTGTGTGTGTGTGTGTGTGTGTGTGTGTGTGTAAGTGCCACTAGTCACCCAACCCGGCCAGTCCTGGGGAGAATAGTGCCGCAGGCTTCCCTTCTCCAATAGGTCATTGGGAATCGAAGTTGTGTTGTCTGACTCTTCCTTGCCTGATTCTTTTTAAGCTGGCCTCTCTATACTTCTTCCTATCCCACGGCCCAGGAATCTTTATAGCCTTCCCTTTCCCCTTCCCCTTCCTCTTCCCCCTTCCTTTCCCCTTCCTCTTCCCCTTCCTCTTCCCCTTCTTCCCCTTTCCTCCCTCCTTCCCTTTCCCCTTCCCCTCCCCTTTCCCTTCTTCTTCCCCTTCTTCCCCTTTCCTCCCTCCCCCTTCCCTTTCCTCTTCCCCTTCTTTCCCTTCCTCCCCCCTTCCTTCCTCTTCCCCTCCCCCTCTTCCATCTCCCTCTCTAATTTCAGACTATTCTTCAAATTAGTATATAGTTCAGTCTGGCCCCAACTTCCAATCCTTCTGTGTTTACCTCCTGAGAGCTAGGTTTATAGGTGTAAGCTAACAGACCTGGCTCTTAAAGAAAAAAAAAAATATACCTTCTCCTTTATTCTTCCCACAAAACAAAACAAAAACCTTAACTGTTGTAGAGCAAGGTAATGTATATTCCAGAGAAATTAGGATTCTCTTGCCAAGTTCATGTTAATTTGCCCGTTAGTTTTCTTTTCATCTTCCTTCAACTAAGTGAGTTTAGTCATTCCTTCTTCAGAAAAATTTAGAGCATCTAAAACTGCAAATCTATCTTTCTGCCTCTGTATCTCTGTCTTCTTTCTCTCTCTCTGTCTCCCTCTCCTTCTCTCTCTCTCTCTTTCTCTCTTTCTCTCTGTCTGTCTCTGTCTCTGTCTCTGTCTCTCTCTCTCTCTCTCTCTCTCTCTCACACACACACACACACACACACACACACACACACACACACACACACACACGACAGTTTCAAGTGTCCTCTGTCATTCCATTTTAGGCCTTCTGTTTTACCAGTATTACAACAGTGTCATGATCAAAGTTCATTTCTACAATTATTATTGTTATGTGAGCAAATGGACCTAATTTAAGAAAAAAATCAACATATTTCTGATATTAATTTTATTAGAAAGTTTGGGATACTATTTTTATAAAAAAATTAGTAAAAGTCTAGAGAAGACACAAAATAGAAGCAGTGACTACACCCATCTTAAATTTTGTGCTACAAAACTTCAAGTCTATGAATCTTAATGGATAGCTGGGTACATTTTTGGTTCATGGATAGATGACCATGAGTACCAGCCAGATTAAGATACGAATGTTTCTGGTATCCTAAAAGGATCTCGTGTGCCTAGCGTCAGTAAATAGCCTCTATATTCTGACTTCTATCATGATGGACTCGTTTTTTTCTTATGCCTACCTTCAGATTTGTGGAATCACACAATAAACATGCATGCAAAACACCCAGTTGGATGCACGGAGGACACTGGTGGTCCTGATTTTCTAATCTCCCTCCTGCATTATAGTGGAGATCTGCCTAAGGACATTACAGGAGAAGGACACGTGCAGCCGTTCAAGTTGACTTTATTTGTGCTCAGACACAGAAGTGACAGCGGGTGGAGTGACAGCCACACATTTACACAGCACCCTTCGCAGTCTTTCTTATCCATTTGAGGTGTTTGTTTGAGAGAAAAGTATAGATGCCAGGCCCTCGGGGATCTCCACACTTCTTCGGAAGACCAAAAGCTGTGATGCCTCGGAAGACACCCTCACATAGCAGAGGGCTTCCAGAATCCCCCTGGGAAAACAAGAGGGTGGGGTCAAGTGGGGTCAGTATGGATAGTGGACAAGTTCTGTAGTGCTTAATACGAAGACCAGCCCAGACTTTACTGAATCTTACTACTTGAAACATCTAGATGATAAGCAGTATTTTAATACTTACAGATGAGTGAAAGCAGAAATGAAAGTAGTATTACTTATTCACTGATTTTGAGATTGATTATCTCCTTCCAGAAAGTCCCTTTTTGATCATTTTTTTTTCAACACGCTTATTAATAACTCAAGGAGTGAAACAGGCACAAGCACCTGATACACTTAGGTGAAGAGAAACTGCTATGTTTTCTGGTTCCTCTAACATATATTTATTTTCTCAAAGAAAGAAAGCTGAAGCTCTCCTTTCAGGGAAGGGTTGGCTTTATATCTGTATGGAGTGATGAGTTATGTGAGGACAGTGGCTATCTCTACTAAGGCACACTTCCTCCCTCTTACAGCATCTTCAGTGTGCAGAGTCAGCCTTGTAGACTCGACTCATCATTCCTGGGCACTGAAAGATCAGGGAAGCACCGCCGAACTTCCGTGTTTCTGGGGTTGGTGTGAGGCAAGTATCTCCAGAGATGCTGCTGTGGCCTCTGGGTGGTGCCTGTGATTCCCAAAGAGGGAAAGTCAGGTTCCTGGGTGCAGTAGTATGGATGTGGAAGGTGATGAGGAGGAGAGGGTAAAGTAAAAAGAGGAAGGATGTGAAGAACAAATGTCTTCTTAGCATTTGGCCAACCTTGGTCCTGAACACAAGGCCTAATTCTTCTGACTCCTCTGACAACTCCCTGATAACACACACTGCCCTCTCCTCAGGGTAACTCTTTGGGAAAGGCGAGAATTGACAAGCTAGAACTGAGGGTTTAAAAATTTGCTTAGGATTCTTTTTAATTTGTGTCTTTAATCAGACCCTGTCCCTCCTGTTTTGGGGGACACTGGGAGAAGGACTTATCTACTCTTTGGTGGGTGTCATGCCTGAGATTGTTTACTGGCTCAGTTCTAAGAAACTATGAGGTCTAGTCCTAGGTCCCTGGGCAGATGTGGGAATGGCTGGCATTTCAAACACAGCTACATTAAAGGCTTTTTTGGGGTTATGGTGAGGTGGGAAAGATTGAAGGGTTTCCAGGAACTCTTTAGAATTTCTATCTCTTGTTTGTATCTCTATATAGTAATATAAAAAAAATAAGGAACACCCCATATGTATATGTGTATGTGATGTATATATGTTTTTAAAATATAATTAAAAACAAATATATTTGTCTTCTTAATATATGAAGCAAAGTCGATGTAGAAGGTTGCCGATCATCTTAGCAGTGAATTCTTTCTTTTAGTGACTTTGTTACTGTAGGTTTTTTTTTTAAACCTACATCTTACCAAATTTCAAAAAGCACAGTAGAAGGCTAGGTGTGATAGTGTACGCCTTTAGTCTCAGCACTTGGGAGTCAGAGATAGGTGGATCTCTGTAAGTTCCACAATAGCCAGAGCTACATAGTGGAACTCCCTGTCTCAACCAACCAACCAACCAACCAGCCAGCCAGCCAACCAGCCTGCCAGCACAGCGCAGCACCACAGAACCCGCAGAAGCCAATGCTCTGACAAGGCCAGGCATGACGTCACACCATGCACGCCACGTGCATTGCTTCAGTAGCTAACACACTCCATCTTGTATCACTTACATTGCACGAGTCCTTTCCACCACGGAGGTTTCCTGCACAAATCATATTTAGTCCAATCACAGGGTTAAAATTATAGTGTTTTTCATCATTGCAGATTTTTCTGTCTATGACAGTGATGTTGACTTCTCTCAGAGTATCAGAGACAGGTGACTTATTGTGAAACTTCCCCCACCCTGCTACTTGGCATCTGCTTCCTGGTTTCACATCATCCCCATTTTTAGGTAGGTGAAGGATAGCCACATTTTTGTTAATTATTGCTTTCTTTTTTAGCTGTAGGAAGAAAAACATAACCAGAGTATGGGATTAGTATTAGTGTTTGAACTTCTTACCCAGTCCTCTGGGGCTCTCTTATTTGTACCAGGGAGGGGACTAGAGACATACTCTCTCATGCACGTGGTGAGACTTTAGAAGGCTCTGTGACTCAAAAAGACAACCAAAGGTACATACCCGTAGAAGTTGTAGATCACCCTCATGTGTATATTGGTCAAAGCATGGATAGGGATATGCTCTCTTAACAGATAATATCTGTTGTTCCGGCTCTTTCTTTATTGAGTGAGCCCCAAGAATGACCTCAGATTTCTTTTCCCTGTAATAGATACAATACTAATTACTAGTTTAATCAGGGCCTGGGCATAATATATATTGGACAGCTTCATTATACCATTGGTATATATGCTCCTTTTGGAGAAAATTTGTGTCTTGAAAGAATATACCTGCTTTGAAGAGTAAGATGTTTAGGACTCGATTATCATTACTGCCTTAGATTTATGGAGCTTTAACAAAACACTGGGTCCTGGGTGTGTAACAAAGGATAGATAGAGTTTTCCTTTGGCTCACAACTTTGGAGTTTGAGAGCTCAGTGTCAGGTCTGCTTGACTTTCAATGGGGACTTGTGCCTGCGCCATGTCAGCTCATGGAGGTAGGAGGGATGGGGATGTGTGAAGAGAATCAACTGAGTGACAGAGGGAGCAAGACAGGGACCAGAGACCAAGCTCAAGCTCAACTTATAGCAAGCTACCCATGCTTAACCAATCGACTCTGAAGTCTACATTCACTCTGTTACGAGAATGGAGCCCCAGTGATCCTACTGCCTCTCTGTATGGTTACCCTAGGGACCAAGCTTTCAGCAAATAAACTATTGAGAGGACAAATGGCATTAGAGCCATCACCCCTTTCTAATCTCCAACTGCTTATTTATGACAAGATAACTGATGTCTTATTTTTAAAAAAAAGCGAATGAGAGAAGTTCCATGTCCAAGATGCAAATCTTGGGTTTGTTTCTGTCTTTCCTCTCAGTGATTAGCCGTGGTAGAGAGTTAGGATGCAAACCCTGAAAAGCAAAGCCCAGAGGAGGAGAGCCACAGGTAAGAACCAAAGGCAGCTGGTAGATGTAAAGCAGTTCCCGGCAGATATCCCTATTAGAGAACAAACTCAGATGGGGAAACTTCCAGAAACCGCTTAGCAAAGGACCCCGTGTGCACGCTGTGCAGGGTGTGAATATTTCCTGATGTGTTTATGTTTATGACTCTTGTCATTCACAACCTGTTACACACCAAGCCAAGCAATATTCACATCACTTTTTCTTCATTATTCCAGCTGAGACTGGCCTCAAGTAAGACATCATAACTGTACTCTCCAGAGCATGCTTCGATAATACATTTTATAAATTACTTGGCCCAATAGTCATGAGCCACATGTGGCTACTGAAGACTTTGGTGCATGACCAAAGAAGTGAATTTGTAATTTTAGTTGGCTTCAATTAGTTTGAACTTTTGTTGCCTATGTAGTATTGTGGCAAGAGCATAGGCACTGGGGACAGAGGAGAGATGCTACTTGGCAGAGAAGGACCAGAAACCCTTCTCTACATGGGATTCACACAGCAAATAGAACATGCTCAACAGAAGTCGGAGAGGTGGATACTATGTCATGATCTACGGAGGGTCTGGAGTACAGCAGCTGCTGGTATTTCAGCCTTACCCCAGCTCACTAGCTTATTAATGCTTGGAAGTGATTCCCCTCCCCCCTTGTAAGATAACCAGAGTGATTTTATTTCCACTTAACAAACCCATTTATTATCTTTAAAAAAAAAAAAAAAGTCTTGGATACAATGTATCCTAATCATATCCACTCCTGTTGTTCTCCATTTCTTTCCAGATCCACCACCTTCTTATACTGGCAAGCCTGTATTCTCTCTCTCTCTCTCTCTCTCTCTCTCTCTCTCTCTCTCTCTCTCTCTCTCTCTCTCCCCACCCCCCGCACTGTGGACCTTTAGATGGAGCTTACTGTGTCCTCATTGACTTCTTGTGACAAATCTGGGCTTAACTTCCTCTCAGATCAATGTGAGTTGTCAAAGACTTCCCTTATATATGAAAAAGTGAGTGGTTTTTCCATGTGTTAGTGAGATGTAGTCTTATTAGTATTATTTCTTCTCAATAGGCTATTTCTCCAAAAGCTTTTGAATCTCAAGAACTTACACTTTGCAATGGGCAGCGGTCAACACCCAGTCCTTTGCAATCAAAGCGCCACAGCAGATGTTTTGTGAATTAAGTTTAAGTAGAACCATGTATGGTCTGGAGTGAGGAACGACCGTGTCTCCTCCAATGATTCTTTCACAGTCACCTGTTCAACACAAGAAGGCCAGCCAGGTCAGTGCCCATCCCTAATAGCCCCTCAAGAAAGCCACATTTCTGGGACAAGGCATGCTTTTTGAATTTGGAGAGAATTCAGTATCACCTTATGGTTATGTCCTATGTAGTCCTGATGTCTCACCCTTTGGGGTTCCTTCTGTCACATCCACAAAAGCCTGACACTGGTGTCCCAGGAATCATTCAGCTGAAGGTCTGTTACAACTGTAGTCTCAGAGCTCAGGGTTTGCCAAGGGCAGAGAGCTGTGTAGTTGTCGGCACCAGCAGCAGTTGCTATAGAGGAGCTGCTGGTGATCATGCAAGCCTAGCTGTCCCTACTTCCCTCTGGATGATGTGAATTGGAGCAGGGCAAGACATGTTTTTTTTTTTTTTTTTTAAATTTAGATCAAATTGTAATTTTTACTTATTCACACAGGGGTTATAAACACAAAAAGGCAGGACATGGGGAAGGGAGCATAGGTGTTCAGAGGGAGTACAGATATCTTTCAGAACAGGGTATTGGCTGGGTGAAAGTTCAGGGGACAGGTCATTATGACTCTGCCTATGATTCACTTGTCCTTATCTAAGTTGGTACTATCTGTCGAGGCTACCTATTTACAAGGTCTATGACTACTCAGGCTGGTAAATTTCCACAAAAGCAAGGCATGGGTTTTTAGAAGCCTGCTGCTTTCCCCCTTTCACTCAGAGGCCATTCAAAAACACAGTATACAAGTTAACGTTAGCACCTTTTAGCTGTGACCCTTCATGAAGACTTTGGTCACTGCGAGATTTCATGTATCAAGAGCACCACTCTCGTCCACAGGTCAAGAGAATAACAAGGTTGCACCTAAGGCTCTCGTACAGTCCCCAGACTAAACATGGTTTAGTTAAAGCCCTTTCCGAATGAGCTGTAAGGAGCAGAGTAGACAATCCACCTTAGCAAAACTTGCATGAGCTGGACCAGGATAATAGAGATAATAATTTCTTGCTGTTAGAGAATGGGGAGACACAAAGGCACAAGGCAAGCATGGGTGACTAGAGAGGACCTCATGTCCTGTGACAGAGCTTCTATTTTTCCAACTGCTACACAAAATATTCTTGGATTCTCCTGAAATACTTCTGACCGTTTGGCTGAGTGTTATGTTTGCTTGAGATTAGCACTTCTTATTCCACAATTAAGTTCAACTACTCGCCAAATTCATGAGTATCAGTGGTAGACCTGGAACTTCTCGTCAGGTTGAGGAGGGGGAGAGGCAGGAAGACAGAAGGCAGGGTCCACTTTCCATAAAGGAAGGCAGAATTTTAGAATCCAGAAATAGAATGGTATAGAATCAGAGGAACTTTGGCCCCATCCCTATTTTTCCTGGGATGATTCTTACAAAGCTAGACTGCAAGGGAATATCTGTGGACATCATGATGAATTCTAGAAGATTCTTTTAGCACACATGCCGGCCTAAGCAGTAGGGCCAGGTCACCACTAACTAGTCTTAAAAAAGGTCTGTGGTAAGGATTAGAGTAAACGAAAAGCTTTTAAAAACTAGGAACCATGCTTGTTTTAGAGATAGATTTAGTAGAATTTCTGAGGCAGGAGCTGTGATGTTCAGACATTGTTTTAAAAAGCCTTCCAGCGCTAGGAGACAAGAGAGAGAGAGAGAGAGAGAGAGAGAGAGAGAGAGAGAGAGAGAGAGAGAGAGAGAGAGAGAGAGAGAGAGGAACATGGAGGCAGATGTTTGCATGTCTCTGCCAGTCAAATAGAGTTGGTATATCTAGGTTAGGTATTGGGTTACACTTCTGATTGTATGGGCATCTTGTTATTGAGCATTACCAATCTTATAAAGCCTTTGATTAACATTTTAAAAAAAAGTTACTAATAAAAAAAGAAAACTTGAAAAAAAAAAAAAATCAGACAGACACAAAGACAGAGACAAACATAGAGCTAAACAGCACCTGGGTTCTAAAAGAGTTTCCAAAAGCAGTTTCCCCAAGGATTTTGAGCATTAAGGCAAGAAGCAGAGGAAGGAGTAGATAGGCCTCTTGAAAGTAAATCTGACATCCAGCAGAGGATTGCCTGGTCAAACGTCTGTGAGAGAAGATGTGCCTAACCCTAGAGAGACTTTGAGCCCAGAGAGTGAGGAGGCCTGTCGAGGTGTAGTGATGTGGGGAATGGGGACATCCTCTTGTAGACAAAGGGGAGGAGGGATGGGATGAGGGACTTTCTGAGGGGGTTCAAGGAATGGGATAAAAACTGAACTGTGAAAAAAACCAGATTATTTTTTAAAAATCTAAAAAAAAAAAAAAAAAAAAAAGCCTTCCAGCTAATTAGTCTAGCACATGAAGTACCACTTTCTTGCTCCCTCACTTTTGGGTCCACACAGCTCCTTCCCAACACAGAAAACAAAGTGTCATAGAAAAAGTCGTCCTTACTGTTTACTTTAAATAATTGGATTAAAAAAAACCTCACAAAACCAAAATTCAATTATAAAAAAATAAAGAGGAAAAAAACCCTGCTCTAATCTCATGGTTTGGGAGGATTTGGAATGTCTGAGTGCCTGCTTGCTGTGCCATGCTGGTTATGAGCCCACTTTTGGTCTCAGATATCTTTCAAGCTTGTTTTAAAATTCCCTTTCTTTCTAGTCATGAGGTTAATCCTAGAACTTCTTTTGAATTCCTGCCCACAACTCCTACCTCTGAAAGCTTATGGGTCCCGGGATAAATCATGGCTGCTTCCATATTTGCCAGCCATTTTACCCCATGCCAATCTTCCTACCAGGTTCTTCACGGAACATGGAGAACCTCTCAGAAGCTGTTGTTCCTCCAGTATCAGGGCAAGAACCATGATGGCATTCCCACGGGTGCACGGTGTTTTCCCTCAGATAGGAATACTATTTACTACATAGCAGGAACAGCTGAAGAGAAAATACTACAGTTCTCCCAAGGGATCAGTTTGAGGTCTTCCCCAGAGTCGGGAAGCCTTGCCAGGAACACACTAACCAAGAGAAATAGTGAGAAACCCTGGACACTCCTCATCAGCTCCTGTGGTCTAACTCAGGCTCAGTGTCACTCTCTTCAAAGCTGTCTGCACAGTATTTGAAGAAAGAAAGATGCCTCATTTACCATGATTTCCTTTCTTGAAAGGTAGAGCTCAATCTCACAGCTCAAGAGTATTTCATTCATTTCCTTGCTCATCTCAAATTGTCTTTTAAGGCAAAATTCAAGCTAAAAATTGGCAGCAATCTCCATTGGTGGTTTTGCTAATTTTTGGAAAGAAATTACAAATATATATTTTTTCTTCTAAAATTAATATAATTTAAAAGCGAAATGCTAAGTGTTCCCAGGCTTTAGGTGTTCTATTAGTTATGCTTAACATACCACCGTGAGAGCAACACACAAATCCACTCCGTTACGGTTTTGATGGAAATGACATAAGTCTGTCTTACCTTCAGGAGTAAGCAGAAGAAAAAAAACAGTAGCAAGAGAGGACACCCAGGGAACACAGCCGTTCTTCATCGTGGCTCTCCCACATCAATCAGCAGGGATCTCTGATTTTGTTTCTTTCCACTTATATATATATATGAGAGTACAAAGGATGTGGTTTTATTTCTTCTCTTTCAAATGTCCAGGTATAGAACAGGAAAATGAAACTAAAGTAGGCGAGAGCAGGCGTGATCCCTCATCACCTGTGGCTGTGACAACAGAGTTAGCGCTGCGCCGCGGGGTGGAGAGGGAGGGTCGTAGCCTCCTTCCGATGTTTGAGAGGGAAGGGAATCTTGTTGCCATTAGAATGTCGTTCATAAGCAGGGACTAGAAATGGCTCAGTTGGGGTGTTTTCATGAATGGCAACATTATCTTCAGTATCCCTTAGTAGCTCTTTGAAAACACAAAAATCAGCGTTTTAGGTGCTAAGGAGGTAGATCAGCTGTTCAAATGCTTACCACATAAACATGAGACCCAAGTATGGGATCCCAGAACCTACATAATAATCTGGGTGCAACAGCATATGCCTATAATCCCAGAACTGCAGAGATGGGAAGATCTAGCTGCACTGGCAAGCTCCCTGTCTCAAAAATAGAGGGAACGGTTTGAGGAAGATGCCAGTGTCAACCTCTGGACTCCTCACACATACGCATACACTTGTATACACACACACATGGAGTTTTTATAAATGTCCTAAAATTGGTCACAAAGCACATTTCTTTTTAGCTATTTTCTTAGATTATAAGAATTGATAAGAAAAATACAAGTGGAGGTCCAGAGGAACATTTATGGACAGAAGTTCTGCCTCAGTTTTGAAGGAAAGTAAAGGATAGGTCAATTTGTCCCAGCATTAAGAGAGTTGCTTTCTTAAAACAGACTCCATGGTCAGTCTCTGAAGGACAGTGCTGACTTGGTTTCTAGTAGAAAGTCGTGAGCTTTCTGTCTGAGTGGAGGAAGTGGTTTCCACTGTGGAGCACATGGCCAGCTATATGTTTCACGAGGATGTCTGGTGTTAAGCCCCACAGCCCCACAGTTAACACCTTGTGGCTTCAGACCAAGGGAGTACTTCTTCAGAAATCATGTGACCTTAGAAGTGACCCCTGCTTAGATACCTGCGGTTCTTTTTCCCAGATCTCACTAGTACATTGGGTTTCCTCATTATCAGGAACACCAGTGAGATAGCATGAGATAGCATGCTTCTGGTTTTGGTGAATAATTTTCTCGTCAGTTTTTCTTTTACAAATTCACACTTGCAGCAAATGAAAAGGGAGATGCTGTCAGTTTTGCTTATGTATAACTATGGTCATGGTTTCTCTATTTATTCTGACTTTTAACTGCTCAGTAAAGTGTAATTCATGCTCTATAATGCCACTCATTGAAGGCATACTTCTAGAGTTGTATAGTCACCACTATAATGAACTGTAGGACACTTGATTTTCCCCAAGAACCTTTTATCAATTAGCTGTTGATCAGGGCCCCTCTCATCTACTTTCTGTCTTTACAGATTTGCACACACATACACACAAACACACACATGCACACACATGCACATGTGCACACACAATCACATACTCGCACATGTGCACACGCACACATACACAAAGGTACATATGCACACATGTCTATACACACACTTGCACATTTTGAAACACACACACACCACTAGTTGGAGGAAATATATGTATTGACTTCACACCCTGCAAGGCTCTCAGGATCACTTACACAGTCCAGCTAATTTACCTTGAGGTCTCTGCTTGATTATACAGTAGCTCATTCCCAAAGGAAAAACAGTTCAATGTTTCATAATGAATGAAGAAGAAGCTACACAAAAGTATTTGAGTTCAATCTCTATCATGAAAGCCATCTTAGAAATGGACTACTAGAACAAAGTTATGACTCACATTCTTTCAACCTCGAGAGTATGTGTATGTTTAGTGGCTGGTGTAGTCTGTGTGTATAGGTAATTATGACACCTTTAGACATGCTTTTCCAGTTTCAAAACTCTACAAACATAGTAGGACAAGTGGACCACATGAGAGCACTATACTATAACTTGAGACCTGAGACCTCAGATAGCTCTAATATTTATGGTCAAATGACATTCAACAAGAAGTTAAAACAACCTGTTAGAGAAAAATAGTCTCTTGAACAAATAGCGCTGGGATAACTGAACATTCATATTCAACAGATGAAAATGGACACCTACCTCAACCACACAGAATGTCCCTGGAGCTATGGGCTGGAGGGAGAGACGGCACAGCGGTCAACAGCACACACTGCTCTTGCAGAGGGTCCGAGCTCAGAGCTGAGCACCCTGCAGCTCCCTCCTGTTCCAGCAGACTCAGTGTCCTCTTTCAGACACATAGACGTATACAGATACACACTATTAAAAAAATAAAATAAATATTTGTAAAACAACTTAAACTATAACCAAAAAAACCCTCAAAAACAAGCCTAGAAATGAGCAAAGCAGAAGACAGCACCTGAGCGCATGTAGCCTGTACAGCCTCGAGTTAGTGGGTGACCATTCTAAACGTGATGTCCAAGGAGAGGTGACAGCCAGGGCTGACAAGTGGAGTGTCTCCAAATCCCAAAGCTTCATGCTTTAAAGTGCCACAACAAGACAGAGACTCTGTGTGTGTGTGTGTTTCATTCTGGAAATAAACCACTGGGACAGGTAGCAAACCATACCACAGGGATTTATTTATTAATATTTAATTCTACAGGATGTGTCTATGTGCTAAATAAAATGTTAGACGCCAAGGAAAAGAAGCAAAGGTGAGCTGGGCAGTGATGGCACATGCCTTTAAGCCTGGTACTCAAGGCAGAGACAGAGTCAAGGCAGAGAGGGCAGAGGAGAGGCAGAGGAGAGGCAGAGGAGAGGCAGAGGAGAGGCAGAGGAGCAGAGAGGCAGAGGAGAGGCAGAGGCAGAGGCAGAGAGAGGCAGAGAGGCAGAGAGACAGACAAAGGCCTTCGAGGCCATTTTGGTCTACAGAGCAAGTTCCAGGACAGTCAGAGCTACACAGAGGAACGCAATCTCAAGAAACCAAAAACCAAACACCAAACCAAAAACCAAACAGCATTTCACTATGGACCCCAGCTCCTATAAAGTAAGACCATATAATGTGGGGGGTGTGTGTGTGTGTGTGTCTGTGTGTGTGTGTTGTGTGTCTGTGTGTATGTGTGTGCTTCCCTTGTCCCCATACTTCCAGCCTAACCCTTCCCACTATTTTCCTAGAGACACCTGCCTTGCTCCCTGGATGGTGTGAGGCAGCTCTACCCCAACCCTTTGGTACTCACCTCTCTTGGTTGCACTTCAGGCTGTGCTTCTTCCTCTACCTTCTTCATGGGAACATAAACAAGTCTGTGCTTTTAGCTGGATGGTAAGGCAACTCTAACCAAAGCTGTGGGGATCTTTCACCTCACAAAGAGAGGAGATAATGTGAAACCCCACACCAAATGTCACGTGGCCGGATTGGGGGAGCACCAGGAGAGAGTCCTGCAGTTTCCAACATCTTAAGAAGTCAGCGTCACTGTGATTTGATTGAAAATTATGCAACAACCCAAAGCATTACAATTTCAAACTATTGGTGGACGACAGCCTGCTCTGCACTGCTGGCATGAGAGAACAAGACGACTCATGCAGCGTACGTAAATGAAAATACCTAACCTTCCTTCGACTCTGGCAATGAACGCTTTAAAGGGATCTCCTAGAAAGAACATGGTGGACAGCTGCTAGTCCCTTTTGTGTCTAAGGATTCCTGCTTGTCCCTAGAGTGGTGGCACCGTCCTCTATCCCTTGGCAGACCCCCTCAGGGAGCGGTCTCTCTTTTCTAATGATCATTTTCAGTACAAGGCCAGAAATAAGGTGAAAGAGAAATAACAAATTCCTGCAGAAAAAAAAATAACCTAAAAATTGTTTGAGATATCAAAAGCCCTCTTCTGTCTGAGATGACTTAGCTAGTGTCATCCTTAAAAAATGGTGTGTTTGAAATCCCATGTTAAGCTTTCTAATTGCTCCAACATATGTCTACCTCTGAGATAATTGGTTGATAAAGAAGACACATTTTAAAAATTTTTCTTAAAGGGTCAGCAATGTGGCTAAGCCGGTAAAAGTGCTTCCTGCCACATCTGAATTTGGTCCACAGATTCCACATGATACAAGAGAATCAGCTCTCGCAAGTTGTCCTCTGACCTCCACATACACATGTGTCACATGAGCATTAATACATACAGAGAGAGGGACGGGGGAAGAGAGAGACACAGAGAGACAGAAACAGAATAATATATTTTTATTCTATGTGTATGGGTATTGCATGCATATATGTCTATATCTCACATATATATCACACACATATATCACACACACACACACACACACACACACACACACATATATATATATATCACATGTATGCCTTGTGCCTTGTGCCGTGGATTTCCTGGAGCTACAGACAGTTGTAAGTTGCCATGTGGGTGCTGGGCTTTGAACCTGGGTCCCCTAGACGAACATCCTATTATTTTATTATTATTATTATTATTATTATTATTATTATTTAGAAGATGACATGGGTCAGTGGAAGGAGACTTGTATTCTCTCCTTGTCTTACTGATGAAAATGAGTCTGCATCACTGCGGAACCACCTTTTGAGAAAGAAAATGGCTGGGAAACATAAGTGCATCTGTGCCCATAGATGCTAAGGAGATTTTTGTTTTGTTTTTCATTTCATTCAATCTCTTTTTCCTGATTTGTTTCCCTATTCAGTTTCCTTGGAGTCTATCTAATGTGTCTCATCATAAAACTTTCACACACACACATGTGCACACACATACACACACATAAATACACAAACACACACATACATACACACACATATACACACATACACACACTTTCATACACACATACATACACACATGCATACACATACATACATACATGCACACACACATGTCATGCACTATTCACTCACATGCTCTGTATTGCCCCTCTGTCCTACCCCACCTGCCTGACAGTCCCCTCCCTCTTCTATACTCTTCTTTCCTTCTTACTGTCATGCCATTTCATCCATTTGGTTTAGTTTTTGTTTTTGAGTGATCCTCCTGCCTTAGCTTCTCATTCTCGTTAATTTTTAATCTAGTTTCTGCATATAAGAGAAAATGTGATATTTCTCTTTCTGAGTCTTACTTTTCATCACAAAGTTATCTCTAGTTAAAGGAGATTTAAGCTTTGATTTTAAATCAGGAAAGAGAAATAAAAGGTATAAATGAAGTATGACTGGATGGAAGGATGGATCAATGAGTGGATGGATGAATAAAATGATTAGTAAGTATCTTGGGAAAACACCCATACTTGAAACACTTGGCTTTCTGTTCCAGTGAGATTCTGGAAGCCCTCTGATATCTGCTAACATTTTCAGGGGTGTCACTTCCTTTGGGAGATGTGGTGACCTCAAGAGCCTGGTGTCCACACTCTCTTTACAGAGATCTCAACTGGGTACAGAAAACCATTGCAGGAGACATATGACACCATTCCTTGGAAGCAGATACCTGAAGTCATCACTAGAAGAGATCAAGCAAAAAAGATTTGAAACTTACCTTATGCCAAAAAGCAGTTGTCAATCTTCCCAAATGCACCTGCCATAGCCTGACAGTCACCAGCTACCTGCTTGCCTTGCTAAGTCAGTCCCTAAGACTGCAGCCTCACACTTAACTCTCTGTGGCAAGAGGGTCCTCCATTCAGAATAACTTTGTTTATTCAGAAAGTGAGGCCTGAAATATGCTGTTTGAGAGATGCCAACCCCAGGGAAAGCCAAAATAGTCTTCGCTCTCCCAAATACAGCCTCCAATTATCTGTGGCCCTTAAAATTGTGTGTGTGTGTGTACACCATTTTTATTACTGAAAATAGATTCTGCTCTCATACAGAACACCCCAATCACAGTTTCACCTCCCTCCATTCCTCCCAGCTGCCCCACCTCCCCTCTCCCCCAGATCTACTCCCATTCCATTTCCTCTTCAGAAAAGAACCAATCTCCAACAGACAGCCAGACAGGACAAAACAAGATACAATGAGACAAGGCAAAACCCCTAATATCAAGGTTGGATTAAGCAACCCAATAAGAGGAGAGTCTCAGGAGCAGGCAAAGCAGTCAGAGACACACCTGCCCCCACTGTTAGGAGTCCCCCAAAACCCAGCAAGTCAACAGCCATAACATATACAAAGGACCTGGTGCAGATACCTGTGGATCCTGTGCTTGCCTCTTCAGTCTCTGTGGGCCCATGTGAGCCCTGATTAGCTGAATCAGTGGGCCATGTTCTTCTGCTGTCCTCCATCCCCTCTGATTGCTGCAGTCTTTCCTCCTCTTCTGTGGGGTTCCATGATCTCTGAGGGGAGAGACCCAAGAGTGACCTCTAATTTAGACTCTCTATCCACATGATGTCTGACTGTGGGTCTCTGTGCCTACTGTCATCTTCTCCCAGGGAAGTCTCTCTAATGACGACTGGACAATGCACCTATCTATGAGTATAAGAATATTGTTAGGAATAATTTCATTGATACTTTTTATTGTCTTTATTCTTGACATCTGTGTCTGGTTCTACCCTAGGTCTTTGGGCTAGCCAGTCTCCAGTTCCTGGACATTCAAGAAGGGTAGGGCATGGGGTCCTTCTTGTGGAGTGGGCATCAAGTTAAATCAGACACTGGTTGGCCATTCCCATATGTTCTGTGACAACATTGCCCCAGCACATCTTGCAGGCAGAATAGACTATAGGTGGAGGGTTTTGTGGGTGGGTTGATGTCCAGGCTTCTCTTTCCATAGCCTGGAGAGTACCTTCTCATACCAAAGAGACTGAAACATAGGGGTGAAGTCCCCATGCCTGTACCAGCTCTGCCTCTCTACAGTCAATGAGTGAATGAATGTTATATTCAGAAATGGGACCACACTGTCAGTTCAGAGAGTAACCTTCTGTCCTAACATTAGCCTGGATTGTTTAGAGGTCTTCACAGGATCTCCTCAGTCAACAGTCCAACCAAATGTAACCCAGTCTCACCACTGAAAGTCTTGCCTGGATACAAAAGATGGGCAGTTCAGACTTCATATCTTCAATTACTGGGAGTCCTCACTAGGGTCATCCTCAGGGATTCCAGAAAGTTTCCCCTGAACTAGGTTTCCACACCTCCTCCATATCTCTCCCCACACTCCCTCCCTCCACCTGATCCCTCCCCCTCCTGTCCTCATTATCATGAACTTAACAGCTAATATGCACTTATAAGTGAATATATACCACATCTGTCTTTCTGTATCTGCATTACCTCACTCAGGATGATTTTTTTTTTTCTAGATGCATCAGTTGTCTGCAAATTTCATGTTGCTTTTTTTTTGTACCCCTGAGTAATACTCCATTGTATAAATGTACCACAGTTTCTTTCTTTATTCTTTAGTTGAAGAATATCTGGGTCATTTCCAGTCTTTAGCTATTATGAATAAAACTTCTGTGAACATAGTTGAACAAGTGTCCTTTTGGTAGGATCGAACATCCTTTGGGTATATTCCCAAGAGTGGTATAGCCGGGTAAAATGGAAACTTAAAGGTTCTTTGGTGTCCGACACCCCTCCTGACCAGCAGAAATGAGACACAGGACAACCAGGTTCCTTCTGAGTAAGGCAGCTTACTCAGGATTCTTCTGACTCTCTCCCCTCCACCCCTCGGCTCTGACTGTTATACCTGTGCCACAGCCAATGACCGGCCGCTGCGTGGCTGATCTCCATAGGTCTCTTACATAGCCTGTTGATCACGCCACTCTCAAGCACAGCCTCATGCCCAAATATGGAGTTGTTTATTGCTCAAGCGGCAAAGTGCCAGGCGCCATCTTTAAGGCGTGGTACCAGCTCTCCACACTTTGGAAAGTCCGTTGGATGGTGTTTTGCTGGGGCAAACACATGAAGGAGTGTTTTCCTGAGGAGGACACAGGTGAAAGACTAAGGCAGACTCGTGAAGGAATGTTTAGCTGAAGCAAACACAGGAGAAAGGATGTTCTGCTAAAGCAAGCACATGAAAGGACACATGATGAAGGATTCTTTACTAATGACATGCATGTATTGGTCTGCCTTGCATTGCATAGTTGAGCTGCATTTGTTGGGACTCTGTACAAAGAAGCACACCAAAAACCTTCTGGTGGTGTGCTGCAGTTTCTTGCGGCTTCTGTGGACTCTGGCTATTTGGCAGAGTGATGTCAGCTGAGACAAGAGTTGCTCCAAAGAACCTTTCTAAACAGGTCCACTTCCCCTGCATCTTTTTTTCCCCTCTACCTCTGGTGGGTGGTGGGCTACAAGGGAAGTTAAAGCATTTAAGAACCATCATTAAAAATAGGTTTTGAAAATATTAAAGTTACAGCTGAATCTTGAGGTAGATCAATTCCTAGTTTTATGAAGAACTGTCATATGGATTTTCATACTGTCTGTAAAAGTTGTCACTTCCACCAGCAGTGGAGAAGTGCTCCCCTTGCTCCCACCAGCAGTGGAGGAGTGCTGCCCTTGCTCCCACCAGCAGTGGAGGAGTGCTCCCCTTGCTCCCACCAGCAGTGAGGAGTGCTCCCCTTGCTCCCACCAGCAGTGGGGGAGCGCTCCCCTTGCTCCCACCAGCAGTGGAGGAGCGCTCCCCTTGCTCCCACCAGCAGTGAGGAGTGCTCCCCTTGCTCCCACCAGCAGTGAGGAGTGCTCCCCTTGCTCCGCATCCTTATCAGCATGTGCTGTCACTTGTATTATTAATCTTAGCCATTCTGACAGATGTAAGATAAAAATTTCAAATTAGTTTTCATTTGTATTTGATGGCTAAGGATTTTGAACATTTCTTTAAGTGTTTCTCAGCCATTTGAGATTCCTCTATTGAGAATTCTCTCTTTAGATCTGTACATGTTTAACTGGATTATTTGGTTTTTAGATATTTAGTTTCCTGAGTTCTTTCCATAGTTTGAATATTCAATCTCTATCAGAGGTGGAGTTGGTAAAAAAAAAAAATCTTTTCCCATTCTGTAGGCTGTCACTTTGTCCAATTGATGGTGTCCTTTGCCTTACTGAAGCCTTTCTGTTTCCTGAGGTCCCATTTATTAATTGTTGATCTTAGTGCCTGTGCTATTGGTGCTCTGTTTAGGAAGTTGCCTCCTGTGTTAATGTGTTCAGGACTATTCTTCCACTTTCTCTTCTATCAGGCTCAGTGTGTCAGTTTTGTGTTGCGGTCTTTGATTCACTTGGATATGAATTTTGTGCAAGGTGATAAATATGGATCTATTTGCATTTTCTACCTTCAACATCCAGTTTGACCAGCACCATTTGTTAAAGATGCTTTCTTTTTTTCCCAGTGTGTACTTCTGGATTCTTTATCAAAAATCATATGTCCATAGGTGTGTGCATTTATGTCTGTGTCTTCAGTTCAATTCCATTGATCAATATGTCTGTTTTAATGCCAATATCATATAGTTTCTATTACCCTAGCTCTGTAGTAGAGCTTGTAGTCAGGGATGGTGGTACCTCCAGATGTTCTTTTATTGTCCAGGATTGTTTTAGCTCTCTTGTGTTTCTTGTTTTTCCATATGAAGTTGAGAATTTTCTTTTCAAGGTCTATAAAGAATTCTGTTAGAATTTTGATGGGGATCATGTTGAATCTGTAGATTGCTTTTAGTAGGATAGATATTTTTACTATGTTAATCCTACCAATCCATGAACATGGAAGATCTTTCCATCTTCTGATATCTTCTTCAATTTCTTTCTTCAAAGACTTGAAGTTCTTGTCATACAGGTCTTTCACTTGCTTGGGTAGAGTCACACCAAGATATTTTATGTATTTGTGGCTATTGTGAGGGATATTGTTTCACTGATTTCTCTCTCAATCCCTTTGTAATGTGTATATAGAAGGGCTACTGATTTTTTTTTTTTTAAATCTTGTATCCAGCCACTTAGCTGAAAGTGTTTATCATCTATAAGAATTGCATAGTAGAATTTTAGGTTCACTCATGTATAATATCATATCATCTGCAAATAATATTATTGACTTCTTCCTTTCCAATCTGTATCCCATTTCTCTCCTTCAGTCGCCTTATTGCTCTAGCTAAAACTTCAAGTACTATATTGAATAGAAACTGAGAGAGTGGACAACTTTATCTTGTTGCTGACTTTAGTGGAATTGTTTTGAGTTTCCATTTAATTTAATGTTGTAGCCCTTAAAATGTAAAGTTCAGGGAGAAATGGAGAGTTTCCCTTCTTCTTATATATCTCTGTGCTTTAATTTTTACACTCCCTCCCAATTTTTTTTTTTTTTTTTTTTTTTTTTTTTTTTTTTTTGTACAGACAATGAGAAAGATTCCGTGTGTATTTTAGATATTCGGAAATGAGGTCAGGGATAGTTTAGGGTGATTACATCACATTAATTACAAGCAGACCAAACTCTCACACACCTGTAGACCTGAGTTCAGCCATCATGCTGGTGTGAGCATCCTGCCTTAACTAGCCAACTTATACATGTAGGCACTAAGCCTAGTTCAATGTAAGCCTTAATAAATCATAATATATGACAATGTGTCTCCTTCTATCATGTAACATTATGTCTCATCTAAAGAAATGAATCATAATAGAGTCATTCATTCTCCAGTGTTCTGACCTATTTGTCAATTTAATCCATCAAGCGTTTTTCGAGAGCTTATCGTATGTCAGACACTATGCCCAACACCGTAACTACAGAGAGACCTGGGGCACAATCAGTGTGCTCCAAGTGCTCAAAGCTGGGGCACAATCAGTGTGCTCCAAGTGCTCAAAGATGGCAGACAGTAAAGAAGATAGTCAGGATCTGGAAGATACAGAGCAGAGCAGAGCAGAGTGGGTTTATGGTGTAAGGTAATGACAACTGGAGAAAGATAAATAATATCTCACTTCTATCATAGCTACAGAGTTCTCTCTTAAGGCCAATACAAAGTCAAGATTCCTGACTAATTTCCACAGATCTTCCAGCCAGTTGGGTAGAAAGGTCACAGGTCTATGTAGCCAACATCAACTACGTCACTAAAACATTTAAGACCTGGAGCACAGAACTAGTCTGTGCCTCCATATTCACGTGTGTATTCTCAAAATAAGGAAAATATAAGAATTTAAAGTGAAGTGGTTCAGGACTTTGATGTCAAGTATTGCTCATCATTTCTCCAACGATGGTTAACAGAAAAAGCTGACAACCACAGGTGTCGAGCGAGGATATGGAGGAAGTTGAGCCTTGCACACTGGTGGTGGAGAAGTGCCAAGGCACAGCCACTGTGGAAGATGGCTTTTGCAAAGGTCAGACTCCCTGTGAGTCAGTGATCCCATTCGTAAGTCTACCCAGGAGAAATGAAAGCATACGTCCTAGCAAAAACTTGAGCACAAGTGTTTACAACAACATTATCTACACTGGCGAAAAGGAATAGGTAATCCAAAAGCCTACCAACTAAATTTATACCCTGCAAGAAAAAAATGATAAAAGCAATGAGAAAGCTCTAGTGTTTTTTGTTTGTTTGTTTGTACATTTAAAATTTGCCTTAGTGTTTGACACCAGGAATAATTCGTAATAATTATATCATTTATTGATTACAAGTGCACTCGAGTTCCACAAGCTCATGTGATAGAATATTTTTTATTCAGAAAATGTTCTGAATGAAGCACTGGGATACTCTATCATGCATAATATATTAAGGACATAGCTTAACACGAGGTGGCCTGAACTTGGAGGTAATGCTCGCCTCTTCCTCATCCCCTGCCACCTGCCACAGTCAGAAGAGTTACCCTTGGGGTTGTAAGAGTGGGAGAGCTGGCCATGCTCCTCATGACTGCAGCACTTGACTAGGACGCACAGTCCAGCTAGCTCTGGAGGTATGGATGCAGGTGAGATGGCCCCAAGAGCACGAGAGCAGGAGAGCTGACCCTGCCTCCTGCCTGAGGCATGGAGTGGTCTAGCCCGAGCCTCCATGGAGAGTTCACCCTGGTATGGATAAGGGAGAACTGGCAAGCTGACCAGCTCAGCAATCACCAGGGCCCAGATCCATGGCTTTGAGTTGGCCCACCTCCAAAATCTACATCATCTGTGAATTACTGGAGTGTGTGAAAAGGCCAGTCCTGCTGATCCAAAGCTGCAGGATCTCAGGGCAACAATGGGATAACCGAGAACAGTCCAGGCGATGATCCAATATTGATGGTGTCACAGAAGTCAGGGACCTTGAACCAGACCAATGACTCATCGCAATGAACATTTGCAAGTGGAGATGTGTGGACACAGGAACATACTGTGTCACATACTGTGACACACTACAGCTTCCATGACGAGATGTTTCTATTTGTGTGTGTGTGTGTGTTATTTTAGGGGGAGTTTGTAAGGGCAGAAGGTGGATACAAGGGAACCTGGAGATGAGTGAGATTTGGATGCATGATATGACACTCACGATGAGTAAAAAGTTGAAAAAAATAAAAGAATGTGGCTTAATATGGATGATCCTTGAATGCAAGCTAAATGAAAGGAAGAACACACCAGAAGGCCACACGTCGTATGATTCTATTTATATGAAATATCCAGAACAAACAAATCCGTAGATCTGCACAGATGAGTGGTTATCACTGGCTAGAGAGAAGATAAGTGAGGACTGACTGCTAACAGGTATAAAGTTTCTTTTTAGGGCAGTGGGTCTCAACGTGTGGGTCGTGACTCCTCAGATATTTATATTACAATTTGTAACAGCAGCAAAATTACAGTCATAAAGTAGCAATGGAACGATTTTATAAATAAGGGTCACCATAGCATGAGGAACTGTATTAAATGGTCTCGGGTTCAGGAAGGTTCAGAACCACTGCTTTAGGGTGATAAAGATCAGGTTCCCTTTAGTGAGGGCTGTCGATGCAGCTCAGTGGGTGAGACTGGCCTGGCGTGTGCAAAGTCCTGGGCTGGATCTCCAGACATGAAGATATGGAGTCAGGGTTCCACCTTTCTCTTCTTGGGTATTATACCAAAGCCCTTGAGTCAAACAGTTGTAAATGGTGGGTATAAACTATGTACTTTATGAGGTTCTGAAATGTGAATTATGTGTTACTTTTTTTTTTAAATTGTCACTTGAAACTGAAACTAGAAGCAGCAACTTTCAAAGTTTGTGAAGCCCCTTGGGGCCAAATTGCAAAGATGCCTAGAAAGATACTTGAGATGCAGGAGATTACACCATCTCTACAGGGATCCTAGAAACTGGAAGCTGAGTGAGGAGAGCTGTGTGTTCTCTGACCCAGTGCCATCACCCCTATGAGGAACGGGGACCACACAGAAGAGCAGACCTGCATCTAGAAGATGCTGGATGATGATGAGTCGTGGGTTTGTGTTTACTCAGGACATTGCAGAGACATGCTGATGCTGGAGACCTGGTGGTCCAGTCTCAAAGATCAACAAGTCTGAAAGAGGAAAGTTTGAAAGGGGAAATGACTTCGGTTTCAGAGACTGGAGAAGCAAAGTGAGTTACTTCAGCCTGTGTAACCAAGCAGTCGCCTGCCTTGCAATCAAATGACTTGAGAGAAAATGATCCTCAGGCAAATGAAACGCAATGCTAAGTTCTGCAGCTGAACCTTATCCTGGAGCAAGTTGGCTTTCTACTTTAGATACTTCAGGGTATGGGCTTCAACACAGAGCATGTCCACTGCCTCTTTGAGTATGGAGACACCCTCTGCCATGCCCACTCAGACCTCAGCCCCAGCCACTCCACACTCTTCCTCCACCCCTCAGGTACCTCATCAGTACCTGAGCATGCATTTGGCCTTCTCACCTTAAAGGAAAATAGACTGCTTTTCCACGTGCTGCTTCTCTCTTTCCATCAAAATTCCAAGTGGAGCGTATATCTTCTCTAATTTCTCTCTTTCCATTCGCTTCAGTATGGTTTTGCCTCACATTCTGCAGAAATAGCGGCTGCTTCTTCCCCTGGTGAAGTTATTAAACCTTACTGCATCCAGGATCAGTTTTCTTTCTGCCGTTATTTGCCTCATCAGCATTATTCAAAATCGTTGGGCTCCTTTTCCCTCCTCTTGGGTGTGTGCAGCTTCTGGGACAGCACATCTCCTGGTTCTCCTACCTCATAGGTCCCTCCTTGTCCTCAGTCACAGGTGCTGCAGGATGCTGTTCTCTTCCACCTCTCAGTGCTACAGTGCCCCCTGGCCTAATGCTGAGACCTCCTCCCACCCACCCCCTTCCTTCTCAGTGTCATCTAGGCTATAGGAGTCTACAGACATCATCCATCTCTATGCTAACCATCCCCATCGGTGTTCTTAGTCTGGCATCTCCCTAAATCTATCACTGCCCTACTAGGAGAGCTGTATGTTCATCTGACCCAGTGCCATCACCCCTATGAGGAACGGGGACCACACAGAAGAGCAGACCTGCATCTAGAAGATGCTGGATAATGATGAGTCGTGGGTTCCTGTTTACTCAGGACATTACAGAGTCCCCATGATCCTCCCTCTTAAACCTGCTTCAGCCCCTTTTTTCTCCTATTTCTAGAAAACCTGTCTAGATGGTTCATGGCTGATATACTCAGCCTCCTTTAAAACACTCTGTGGTGCCAGTGCACACCATCCCCCCAGTACACATTTACTGCTCCCTTACCTAGACCTTTATATATACCATTTTCTAGTCAGTTATATATGCATTGCCTTGGTAATAATGTCTCTTCCTACTGGTATATAAATTCCACAAGGATGGGGACTGGTGTGTGTTTCAGTATCTAGATGTGCAATAAGTGAATGCAATCAGCGTAACTGTTGCCATGTTAGCAAAGGACTACCTACCTGATGCTCTGAACATCCAAACACCTTTGCCTGAAATCTGACCCCCAACTTCTAACATCAGAGAAGAGATTTGCCGAAGTATCACATGATGGCTGCCTTTATACAGTCACCCCTGCAATGCGTGCCATTGTGTGAATTGCTTCCTGTGGAATATAACCTTTGTGAGACCCATCCAGGGTGTGACTAGGCCACCATGTAGTCCACCACAGTATCTGATAGGATAAGGAGGTTCTCAGATTGGCATTGTTTCAGAGTTGGGGCTCCAGAATCAGACCGTTACAGAAACAGTCTTAATTTACCAAGAAGATGCCCTTGGGTAATTGGCACAAACCAGCAATGGAATCGGAAATGAGATGCAGAAGGGCACACTTTCACCTACCGTCCAACCATGCTCCCTCCATCGAGCTGTGAACTGTAAAGGCAGTATAAAAAGCCCTTATTCTCACCCACTAAAGGACCTTCCTTGATGGCATGGAATCAGCCAATATGCACAGGCAGCATAAACAGAAGGAAATTTACCAATTAAAGTGGAAAGTACATTCCTGATCCTCTTGAAAAAGTCTGTGGAGATCTCTCTCTCTCTCTCTAAATCAATAATTTATCTCCCTCCTTCTTTCCTCCAAATCATCTGCTTTTATTCAAGATAGGACTGCTGGCTACTCCATGTGCTGTGACTATGAGATGGCTACCATATTCTTCTCTCATTAAAGACAAAAAAAAAAAATGGTTCCATTTGATCTTGAACTTCAAACCTCCAAAAAACAAGTTGAACAAACCTTTTCCTTTTAAAAGCTAGTTGTTTAGGGTATTTTGCTGTAGTAATACAAAACTGACGAGTGTATCCATGTTACTCCCTCCTGAACATTTAATTTCTTCTAATTTGTTTAATTGTACCTACTCTGTAGAAGAATGGTACGTATTGTACACATAGCTTGCATTTTTCCTATTGAGTTTATTTTCTGGGATGCCATGAAAAAGACCAAAGACTACACCGTTTAACAGTAAAAATTAATTTCCTCACCATTCAGGAGGTTTACAAGTTCAAGGTCAGAGTTCAGCGGATGAGTCTGCCCCCTAGGGCCTACCTTCTTGCTTCACCTTCAGCTGCTTGTTCTTGTCTATCCTAATCCCTTCTTAGAAGGGCAGCAATCATATTGGACTAGAGCCAACCTACAAACCCATTTCAAGTGCATTACCTCCCTAAAGACCTTATATCCAAATACAGCTGAGTTATTGGTACCCAGGGGTTAGACCAACAAGAATTAAATCTTCAGGGAACACAATCTGACCTCTAATGCCTGCTGAGTGACAAAACTTTGTGGTGGCTTAGCACGTGCATATTCTCCTCGACTGCTCAAACGTTGTACCCACTTTTATTGAGTCGGATGTCTTTTATCTACCGGTTTCTGGGCATTTCGTGCAGGGTCTCTGCCACCTCCACAGCCAGCAGAAGGCAGTTCAATTTAACACGACCAAGTAGCTGGTGTTGGTTCACACTTTGGGAGTTTAAACCTCAGTAGTTTATTTTAGGGATATCTAAGCTCTGCACAACAGGGTGAAAACTTTCCTGGTGATAATTCACTCAATCCTGTGTGCCCCATAAAGCTTACATAAATCTCCTTGAGGAAGGAAGGAAGCTAAATAAAGATCAGATGTGACTACATCAACCCTTTTTGTAAGTATACATGACGCACTCCAGAAAGATGGGTTCTATAGATTGACTGAGGAAATTGAGTTTATGAGTTAGAGTCTGGGGGAGGGTCCTGGGTCGTCTTCCTGCCCATGGTTATGCCGATATTCTTGTTTGACAAATTTTATTTTGTACCACAGCATAACTTCATATATTATTTTAGGCTGAAATTTGTTTCATGTAATTTGTGCTAGACTGAACAGGGACTATCAGGCATTGCTTACCAATAACAGATGCCAGTTAGAGAATAGTAGATAGTCCCACATGATCCTGCCTTTAAAATAATGACCCAAACCATTAGTTTAAGCTATAGGGTATTGGTATTTTTTTTTTCACACAGTCAAAGAGTAGTAATTTCCCAGGATTACTCTAAAATATCATATTAAGGTAGGAAAAGACCAGTGATTAGGGAATAAATGAGCTGTCACCATAGGAGACACTCAATGTGATTGGCATTGATCGTATAAAATGTGCTTATGAACCAAATATTGACAGAGATTGTGTGTGAGTGATTCAACTGAGTGTGATTATTTCCTTGTCTTTTCAGCTTCTATTACTGTTCATATTTGTAGTGGGAAAAGACCCACTTTTAAATGATGCGGGATTGTGCCTTTCTATCTCATTCCACATGGTCTGGCCTTTGTGTGTGAGGCAAATATCACAACAGGATATAATGTTGATTATATGTGCCCACTTTTTTGTCCGTTCCATCCTGATTGTGGCTTTGGATGGGATAGTTATGAATCATTGTTGGGAATGAGAGGAACTGGAGTGACTTACAGGTTACAGTGAGCAGTTGTCACCACCCAGCTTTTTTTGATCAAAGCCCCTGCACAGACTTCCAGCCCTTTAATTAGAGCCATACAGAGTCTGGCATGAGATGGCATCTCATTTTCTCCTATAATTCCCTAACAGGATTCTGGGAAAACTAAGAGATTACAGCTCTGATTCTTACATGTGTGTCCTGTGCTAGGGAATTGAGTAGATCAAGTCACCGGGCTCCAGCCTGGTTTGGTGCCGTAACATCTGCTCCATGCCTGTGTTCTCTGAGAAGCAGACGTGCTTCACAGCATTTGGTCAAACTCAGCTGAGTGCTTGGCTTCTGTTTTCTTGTTTGTTTTCTGAGACAGGGTCTCATGTAGCCCAGGTTAGTCTCAAGCTTGTTAGGTAGCCAAGGCTAACCTTGATCCTCCTACCTCTGCTTCCCAGATGCTTAGATTACAGGCATGTACTACATCAGGCTTGGGCCTAGCATTATTTTTAAAGTTTTATTGTGAGTAAACATCCCTACTTTTAAATTACTCTTTATGCCCTATGCCTCAATTGATGCCTTGTTTTCTCTCGCCTCTTTCTCCCTCTCTCTTTCCTGCTTTTCCATACTCTACTTTCTCTCTTTCCATTTCTTCTTCATTACCCATTTTTTCTCATGTTTTTACAATGACAAATTTGTAGAATGCTTTTCTTTTTTGCATGATAGTTCTCAGGCTTTATTGTCACATACATTCCACAGACCCACTGGAGAGAGTGGTTTGGAGCCAGGAAGCATACTTTTTTTTTTTTAAACAAACAAACAAACAAACAAACAAAAACATGCTGATTCTGATGCTGGTGGACTCCCTGAGCAGCAGAGGACTGTGGGTGTGTCTAAGAAAGCAGCTATTTATTCTAATTTTGACATTGTGGTTGTCATCACCAGCAGATGGCATTTCAGAGAGTGATTTGATATGTGGTAGTGACATCCCAGACCACCGAGTGGCCAGACATTGGAGGGTTGGAAGGGAGTAGGGTAGATTGGGTTGGTAGCATTCTTGGCAGGACCCCCAGACCTGGCACTGGCCTCAAACAAACTTCTTGCTACCCAGTTTGCATAGAGACTATTTCTCTACTCTATATTCAGAAGCAAAATATTGAAAATCTTCTTGAATTATCAGAGATGAAAAAAGTCTATTATTAGTAAAATACGTACCCATGTAAGTAAAAAACCTTAGCATCTTAATGCTTGGACAGGAAAAAATATTTGTCGGGCTAATCTATCTATAAAGAAATTCAGTCCCCTTACTTGGATTCCTAAACCCCATGTTATTCATCCTCCAGGCACTCTGGGTCCATATTGCATATCATCATCATTCACTTCAAAGACATTAAGGTTATAGGTTTTAGAAACTAGTATTTTATGTGGATGAGTGTTTTGCCTGCATGCATATCTGTGGAGGTCAGAAGAAGGTACTGGATCCCCTGGAACTGGAGTTATAATGGTAGTGAGTCACCATGTGGGTTCGGGGAAATCAGCTCAGGTAGGTCCTGAGCGGGACTTATCTGTGCAAGTGCTCTTAACAGACTGAGCCCTCTCTCCAGTCCCCGGCCCTTTAATCCAGGTTGCAGGACTTCTTTTTTAATCAATTCACAGTTATTCCATTTGTCCTACAACTATTTTTAAGTATCTGCTGTTACAATGGGCCCAGTAGTGAATGGAACACGTTGTCTCCATCCAACACGGCAAGCACTCGAAAGAGAAGGAGGCGGTGCTTCGTATCATTCACAAAGGATGGCAGTGCTCAGAAGTGTCTGGTGTGGGTATCAGCAAGGTGCTGCAGGAACTCAGAGACGGGAGCTGCTGAGTCTTCTTGAAGGAAGTTAAAATACCAACGTTTTTGGATGAGGATAGAGGAAATTTCAATTTAGATAAGAGAAAGGCAGTGTAGGGATCCTGTGAAGGAAACGAAGGCCCAAAGAGTGATATTAAATTGAACTTGTTGATCCGCTGCATCGAAATTCTTTAGAGACCCAGCTTTGACATGGTCTCAGAGGCAGATCTTAACATGTTGATTGTTAACAGAATGATACATATTCTTCTCAGGTTCTGACTTAACCCACTGCTCTTCTCTCCATCATTTAGGTTGGGTTTATCCCAGCTAATTTTTTTCCTGATCTCACTGCACAACTCTATCTTAAATTCTCCCTTAACGGAGTTCAAACCACTTATTCCAAATATAAGTGGTGTTGACATTTAGTCTAGGCTCCGCCCCACAGTTACCTGGCAACAGCCAGGTGTGCCTGACTCTATACAAGGGGCTGCTTGCCCCCTCCTCTCTCTCTTGCTTTCTTGCTCTTGCTCTGTCCTCTTGCCCCTTACTTCCTCTCCCTCTCCATCCCCACCCCATGTGCTCATGGCCAGCCTCCACTCCTCTTCCTCTCTCTCTCTCTCTCTCTCTCTCTCTCTCTCTCTCTCTCTCTGTCCTTCTCTGTCTCTACTCCCTCAACTGCCCTCCCCATGCCCCAAATAAACTCTATTCTATACTAGACCGTGTGGCTGGTCCCTCAGGGGGAAGGGATGCTTCAGCATGGGCCTTCAGAGGTACCCACTTCCATCACAATGTACTACACAGCCACCAAACATATTCTTTCTTTCTCCTTATATATTTTTAAAACACAAGTTCATGGTGCAGAGAGGTCAGAGTGGGAAGATAGTCTCTTTCTTGGGCATTCATATCCCCTATAGACAGGACACCAGGGTATTGACCTTAAAAATCTCACAATATTTCATAGCATGTGTATTATCTGTAGTTTTGGTAAATTGTATTAAAAGTAAAGAAAAAAAATTCAGAACCTACAGTAACAGGAGCGTCTATGACTCCCAGGCACCCATTTGTGAGTGACTCAGCTCATAATATCAAGTACAATGGAAGCTGGGTGGTATTCTTCCAGGTAAATGAGGACGAAGTTTAAATGCCCAAGTTCACACCACTAATAATGTCCAAAGCATTGTTTAACTGTCTCACACAGTGTAAAGCCGTATTTTCCCATCGGGAAGCATAGTGTCCTCCATCAGTGGCTTCTTACCCACTGTCTTGTCTTTCTTTTAACATTATTTGTACAGAGTTATGAGAATCTAATAAAACAAGGCATTTTCGTAGTGCAGCTAACAACTGCCTGTAACTCCAGCTCCAGGGGATCTGACTTCTGGTCTCCTTGGGTGCTCCAATGCATGTGCCTATACCATGGGCATATACACATAAATATATACTCATATTTTAAAAATCCCCAGGAATATTTACATGCCTTTTCTTATGGCAGGACTAGTCATATGTGTCATGACAGGGAATCAACCTTTAATGACCAATGGTTCCCTTCACCAAGAATCCCTGTGCCTGTTTCACACAATTTGTTCTTGCCATCTATATGATATTAAGTTCTCGTGGGTTTAGGATGGAGAGGGTAGGTTTCTATCTAGGTCAGGGGTTCTCAACCTGTGAGTAGCAATTCTCTGAGGAAACAGAGGTATTTATATTATGATTCATAACAGTAGCAAAATTACAGTTACGAAGTAGCAATGAAAATGATTTTATGGTTGGGGTTCTCCACAACATGAGGAAGTGTACTAAAGGGTCACAGCATCGGGAAGGTTGAGACACGATGCTCTAGGATGCAGTGAACTAACAAGAGCTGCAATGAGTGGGAAGGAGGAAGAATCAGGTCAGTTCAGTCTTTCCATGCTAGTCAGCCAGCAAGCAAAGAGCAGATTTACCCTACAGGGCTGGATGAGAGGAGCTGGTAATACATTATCAGGAAGTAGAGGAGTACCAGGTGATGATGGGGGAGAATATGTGGCTCCCAGGGTGCCCTGGTGTCATTGGCACTTGGACCCAAGGACAGTGCTGTTCCAGCTGCTGCAGTAACCATAGCCTGAGGATTGCAAGACAATGGTCGCCTTAGACTCAAAGTCATGGCACCCAGTGAATCAAGACGACCAAACTCCTGGCCAGTGTTGAGAAGACTCTGGAAGGTACGGCTGAGAAAAGATGTGATAGTTCAACATAAGACTGACAGTGACTGAGACGGTAGCTTTTTCTTCTCTACGTAAGTCTCTTTTGAGACTCTGGATCCACAAACCTGGAGGACTCTGGGGTGGTTTGAATAGGTTTGGCCCCATAGACTCATGTGTTTGAATGCTTGGCCCATTGAGGAGTGGCATGATTAGGAGGTGTGGCCTTTTAAAGTAGGTGTGGCCTTGTTGGAGGAAGTGTGTCCTGGGAGTGGGCTTTGACGTCTCCTATGAGCTCTACCCAATGTGGAATTCCAGTTTCCTCCTGGCCTCCTTCAGATCATGATGTAGAATTCTCAGCTCCCTGTCCAGCACCAAGTCTGTCTGTATACTGCCATGTTTTTTTACCATGATGATAATGGACTAAATCTCTGAAACTATAAGACAGCCCCAATTAAATGTTGTCCTTTATAAGAGTTGTTTTGGTCATGGTGTCTCTTCGCAGCAATGAAATCTTACCTAAGACAGATTAACTAAATGTTTACCACTAGCTACCTGTGGGGAGCTTTATTCTAAAAAAAAAAAAAAAAGTATGCATTATGCAAATTATAGAAGCCTATTGTCACAGGAGGGATAGCTAAGAACCTGTATCACACACCTTTGAGGTTCTTCAGGTGATCTCTGCCGCCTGTGTTTAGGTCTATTTCTCCCCAGCTGTTACCATGACAACCAGCTCCACAGAGGCTGAGAACAGCATCACACAGATCCATCTAACTTAGTCCCTTAAAATGTATTTCTCAATCTGCACTTCCAGCCTTTCACATCACAATTGGTGTAAGACACCAAAAGATTTTTCTGGAAGATCCAGGACCAGAGATAGACAAGAAATGCCTTATGGGGAAAATCTGATTAATATACACAGAGCCAGTGTAAGACTTCTCTTTTGCCTGTCCTGCATAGAGTAAACAAAACTGAGTTTCAAATAGAACCCAGGAAGTAGCTCCGCCATGCCCACTCCAGAGATAGTTGCAGCGACAGCGAACCCTGAAGAGACTTGTCTTCACCTCTTTGAATTTCCATTCCGCTGCTCTGGGTCACCTCACTTAATAACACACTAGTAGTTGAAAATTTTCTACAGACCATTGTTTTCAGAGGCAATTGCCAAAAAAAAAACATGATTATCCAACATTCCCATTTTATCTGTTATGTAACACATATAAGCAGTGAAAAATGCAAGAATATATTTTAGGACTGGGGAGATGACTCAGGGGAGTTATCAAGCCTGATGCCTCCAGTTCAATTCCCCGGAACCCATATGGTAGAAAGAGAAAGTCAACTCCTGTGGTTGTCATCTGACTTTCATGTGCATGTATGCCTGCACGCACATGCACGCACACACACACACACACACACACACACACACACATACTGTATTTTAACTCCAGGTAACAAAGAGAGCTTTTGCTTGGTGGTAATTACAGAAGATAGAAGAATTATTATTTATATAATTACAGTTTTAATATTTTGTAATGAATTTTAAGGACAGAATTATTAATAAAAATACTTTAAAAGTAAATTCTAATGATTAATGTTTTTCTACATGGCATTTAATCTATTCTGCCAGTATTTCACAGATCTCTGTGAATTCAATAGAAGGCTGGTCTACATATCCAGACTAGCCAAGGATACATACTGAGACCTGGCTTAGGAAAAAAAATCTTAAAATGTTGGTTCAGTCAAAGATGGGTGACACTAATAGACATTCAAATTATTCTGTTAATCCTTTTAGAATTATATTTTGATAATATTCATCTCTCTCCCATATCCTCCCAGACTCATCCACCCATTCTACAGCCACTCAGCTCTGTGCCCTTATTTAAAAAGCCAACCCTTTACATTGTATTAGTGTTGGTTACTTATCATTACCATTGTGGTCATGTACTAAAAAGATCACTGTCCCTCTCTAAGGTGCTATCAATTATCAATAGCTCTTCAGTTAGGAGTTGGCTTTGTTCCTACCTCCCCACTTCATACTGGAATTCTGTTTGGCTTAAGTTTAAGTTTGTGCAGA
Source organism: Mastomys natalensis (assembly GCA_021653895.1). Classification (NCBI taxonomy): domain Eukaryota; kingdom Metazoa; phylum Chordata; class Mammalia; order Rodentia; family Muridae; genus Mastomys; species Mastomys natalensis. The sequence goes on along the minus strand of JAJTUV010000051.1, from coordinate 1,066,427 downwards.
TCTTGTGTATGCTGTCAGAACTGCTGGGTGTTCACATGTGCAAGTGCCATGTTGTGTCCTGTTGTATTGAGTTACCTCCTCCTCATCCACCACCTATGGCTCCTTGTTCTCTTCCACAACGATCCCCTGTGCTTCGAGAGGAGCTGGGGTGTGCTGTAGATGTCCCATTCAGGGCTGAGCACTCTGCAGTCACTTACTTTCTGAACCTTGTCCAGCTGTGGGTCTCTGTGGTACTCTCCATCTACCACAAAAAAGCATCTATGATGAGGTTTTAGAGATGTACCGATCTATGAGTATAACGAGGAGTCTTAGCAGTCAGTTTAATTCCATTTCCAATTTGTAGTGTAGTAAGAGTAAGTTCTCCCCTAGGGCCCATGATCTGTCTAGTCACAGGTCTTAGCCCCTATAATGGAGCCAGGTATGGGTTCTATCTTATGGAATGGGCCTTCAGTTGAATCAGAAAGTAGTTGACTACTCTCCCGATGTTCATGTCACTACTGCAAAAATGATGGCAGATGCTGCTGTTGGTGTGGGGAAGGGAAACATTTACTCATTGCTGGTGGGAGTACAAACAGGCCCAACCACTGTGGAAATCCATATGGAGGTTCATCAAAAAACTGTAAATATATTTACCACATGACTCAGTTATTCCACTATTGGGCATATACCCCAAGGACTCTATATCTTTCTTACTACAGAGATAGTTGCTCATTTATGTTCATTCATAATATCCAGGAAATTGAAACCACACAGATGTTTATCAGTTGAAGAATGGTTAAGAAAATGTGGTTCATTTTTTACATTGGAATGGAAATAATTTTACAGATTGTTTTAATTGCTGAGAATTCGTTTTAATGACTGAAACTTTTTTCTAGCTAGTAGGATTTTCCATGTCTGAACTTTTATATTTAAAATATTATTTCATATATGATACTTAATTGGAGCACATTTACTTATTAAACTATAGTCTACTATGATAATACTATTTATATAACTTGTATAATTATATATCAATTTATTGTCAATATCTTTATTGAAAACCTATGTTAGCCTGTTTTTAGATCTAAAATTATAAAGATTAATGAAGACATTGTCTTAGTTAGTTTTCTATTGTGTGATAAGACACTATAACCAAGCCAACTTGTAAAAGAAGGTGTTTCATTTGATGTTTACAGTTTCAGAAGGTTAGTCTATGACCATCATGGTAGGGAGCCTGGCTGCAGGCAGACATGGCACTGGAGGAGTAGCTGAAAGCTACATCTTGAGATGTAGCCATGAGGCAGAGAGACTTTACTGGGAATGGCATGGGCTTTAGAAATCTCAAAGCCTTCCCTGAGTCACACACAATCCTCCCAAACACTCATTCAAACGGCCACAGACATGTTCTCCGCATCTGAGAGCCTCGCCACCCAGAGGGAACACTTTTCTGTTGAACTACTTATCGTTTAATAAATCTCAGTGCAGGATCGCTACCTGCCTCAATGGTTTATGTTCCTGAAAGAAAAACACACATATAGCCTTTATGTTTTAATATGACTTGAGCAGTACATTGGCTGGGCCACTGCCTAACGTCCATGCTGTTAAGTCTACCTCCTGTCAATAATCCAGAATTACTACTGACTAATTCTGTGTTCCATTTCGGCTGCTCTTGACACAGCTAAGTCCTCTGAGCCATCCCTCCCAGCCTCTTCCTCTCTGTTCTGCACACTCTTCATGGTGTCTTTCGTCCTCCTTTCTCCACCTCTTCTAAAGTGTGGTGTATTTCCTTCTTCTCCCTTCCTCCTGGTCTCAAGCCTGGGAATCCTAAAATCCTGCCTCTGTGTGTCTTCCCCAGCTATTAGCTGTTGGCGTCTTTATTTACCAATCAGATCCAACTGGAGGCAGGTTCCCAGAAGCTTCGTGCAGTCTCTTGTATAAACAGGATTTTTTGGGGGGAACATAATTAGCATTTGTAATACAAGCATCTATGCTTTCCTAATGTTATTTTTCTCTCATAGTTAACCAGTCTCTCTCCACCTTCATCTGTCTGTCTATCCACACACATATCTATCCAACTGTTGATCCATCCACCCACCTACTTACTCAGTCTTTCATGAAGATCTTTTGTGTCCAGACATTGTAATAGGGATGAAAAGTGGGTGTTATTTTTTATTTATAAAAGTAAAAATTAATACTGTTTCTCAGCAATGGAGTTGATATAAGATACGATTTCAATAAATATCTCATTTAGTACATTCTTGGCTAAGTCTTTTGCTGGACACAGTGCTAGGTAGAGAGATAAACCCTACACCTCAGGACCCAGGTTATACGGGGACTTTAATTAGCCAGTATTTCAGGAACTTCAGTGTGGGCAGCAACGAGGGATGAGGTTAGAAAGCTGGGAGCATTATAGGAACTTTGAGTATTATGATAAATAAGGCCTATAGATATCAAAGGACAAGGGGGAGCCAGTGAGGGTTCTATTGTCTTCATTTATTCAGAAAAAAATTTCATACAACTTTGAATATTCTTTCCCTTCTCTCGTTTCTTCTAAATATTCCTGCCTCCATATACACCCAACTTGATGTTCTATCTCTCAAAAGAAAAGAAAAAACCTAAAACAAAAATCAAATCAAAATGAAAACTCAAAAAGACAAAAAACACAACAGACAACAAATATAAATATACACATACACATGCATATGCGTATTGAAAGGGAATTTTTAAAAATGCCCCAGTTAGATATCTAATGCTACCAAGTGGACTCTGACCCTCCTTCCATAATAGAAATTGGTTGTCTATTGTCAAATCATTGGCCAAAAGGGGTCCTGTAGATCCCCTAAACGTCACAGGCCATTGCAAAGGGTTCCTTCCACAACCTGAAGATAAAACCCGATTGCTGAAAAATCTCACCTATGTAATTGAATGTAAAACAATTGAGCTGGTAACCACCTAGAAGCTTTGCTCCCACTGACTAGCATTCGAAGTGCTGGATGGTGTTTTTCATGGTTCCAGAGAGTGAGAGGTAATTGTTTGTCATCAGGCATCTCTACCGCCTGCCCAGAAGTCCAGTGACAGCGGGATGCATCATAACTAGCTGCTAAGACGGGGCACATTCCCAGCATCACACATCCTCCTGTGTGCACCGCCACATTCCCTTATAAAAGGACAGTCCTTCCTCTCCACACATTCTTCCCTCCACCTTCGCCCAGAGGTGGGCGAAAATTGTCTGTATTTGGTAAAGAAGAACGCCTTCTGGCACCAATGTAGAGGCAGTGACAGCTCCGGAGTGTCTAAGTTTAAGGGGAAGCAATCTGCTGCAGTGTGGGAGATTAGACATAGTCATAGAACAGCATTTTCATAGAAACACTCAGTTCTAACCTAGAGTGAAGGATGAATGTGTGTTAGAACGGATGGTAGAAACTCACATTAGGAGAGAGGCTGCACACTTCCCAGCTACAGACATGATTGGTTAGAGAACTTTTGTTTAGGTCAGAGTGTCTGAATATAGAGAGGGAAGGAATAGATCAGATGTGTTAGAATCAATTTGGTTATTGATGATGAGTTCCCACCAAGTAGACAAGGACGATCTGATGATGTCAGGATGGAGTGGGCTGAGCCGAGGATGTGGAAGGCCATGGGCTCCTGTGCTTCTGCCAGAGGTTAGGTCAGAGCTGTTCTTTTCTGTTTGTCAGTAAAGGACGGTATGAGAACAGGCTTTCCCCACAAGGTGCTGGGGAAAAAGGGTCTGTGTAATTGATTTTCTGAACTGTGGACTTAGATTGAATCTTGACATGAGAACGGACTTTGATGGGGTTCTCACCAAATTACATTTGGTTAGACTTTGGTCAGTTAGATGTGGTCTAGGCAGAAAGGTGATGTGTGGTGGGTTTTCTAGGTAATGCAGTGCTCCCCCCAGCTTCCCAGCACTGACACACAGCAACACGTCCTTCCATGTTGCCACCTAAACCACTCGCATGCTGCTGCCTCTGCTCTGTCTTTGCGAGTGTCACTCACTTCTAGCTTAGCATAGTCACACTGCACTAAGATATAGGCCATGCATTATACACTTCACCTATGTAACACATGTAATTCACTGATTTTAGGAATATTGCACTATTCATTTAAATACTAGATAGATTATAAAAGTGCCATTGAAACCACCTTAGTAATAGACTTAAATAGTATCAAATGGATGTATAACATCTCAAATTCTCACCACTACCTTTCTAAATCTTTCCAACACTTCCTAGCAGAAACTCTAGAACTGTTAGATGATGAATGCCCTTCTATTCCCCCTTCTCTCAGCACCTAGTGACCCCTAATCTAAAGACCTTTAATCTGTGTCAATGTGTTTGCATGTTTAAATGTTTCAAAGAAGTCGAATCATATACCATTCATCGTTTTGACTGTTTTATTCTGTTTGGTACAGTGTTTTTAAGGTCAGTTCTCATTGCAGCCTGTATCAGAATGTATTCTAACAGTTGAGTAATGCTGCACTGTTTATCCAGTCACCTGTAAAAGGTGCTGGGCTATTCTCACCTTCTGGTGACTGTCAGTGCTTCACAGGTCTCTGCTTGCGTTTCCTTTGAGTGTGTATTCAGGAGAAAATTGCTGAGCCATATGTTAATTCCCTTGAGTGTTTCTGAGGAATTTTCTCATGTCTAGAAAGTTCAGACCCTGGTTTAGTCTTCCTTCTCTACTACAATTTCTGTCTTAGTTTTAGGTACCTGTGCAGTACCCTGCTCTCTTAATTCCTTGAACCCATCTTCTTCATGTTAGTTTTTTATCTTCATAATATTTCCTTCTCTGACTCTAGTCCATCTGCTTTGGCTGTCCCCTAAATCCACTCTAATCAGGGTTTCATTCCATCATTACACAAAATGGCTGTTTTCAGGTAGCCTAAGGTGACACACTTCTGTAGTCCCCACGAGGTAGCTAAGTATTTAATTTCTCAAACACGTAGCTTAGTGTTTTCTCTACCCCCAAATAATTATGTTTGCCTTATTATTTTGTGTACATAAACATATCATTTAGCTTATAGGAGATGGCATTTATATCTGTGAAAAGTTCCTGAATTGGTAAAATTTGATAACTAAATGGTGGTGTGGCCTAGATGATGGATACACACACACACACGTGTGTGTGTATGTGTGTGTGTGTGTGTGTGTATCCTGTATTATTAAAACATATAGTCCACAATGGTTTTGATATGCTGTCTATATTTCAATTGAACTTCCGCCAGAGGCAGTCTTAAAATGTACTTTTGTCATTTATATCAAGAAATATTATTCATTGTGACCATATCCATAGTAATTGAAATAAGTTACATGAAAAAAAACTGAAGCCAGTTTACTAATTTTAAATGTCTATTATGTTACTTGGACTTAAGAAGTAACTGTGATGGCTGATTTCTCCCTAACTGAGCTTAAAGAAATAGATGGGCATACTGGGCTTTTTAGAGTGTTCATACAGAGCAATATAGTTGTAGCTTTGTGGTCATACACTGAATCATTTGATAGCCCAGCTGTTGGGCAGGAAGTCAAAGCTGCATAAATGTTTCAGTTTGATACATTATATCTGGCTAGAGCAAATGTTTGGAGCTGAAAACCACACACCCATGTAACAGGGGATAAGGTTAATTCCTGGGGGGCCCCCAAGGGCAGATGATTTGGAGTAATGGTTTTGCTTTGCACATCTGAACACTTTATAATAGTTTTGATAGATTGTATGTAATTACTTTTCAAGGATTGTATCCGTTAACACCACAATTTGAATGTTTACTCAAGTTTGTGTGCAGGAAACTCAATTCTCAAGGCAATTGTGTTGAGAAGTGGGATACATTAGAGGATTGGCTATTGTAAGAGTAACCAGTGCTTATCTTGGAAGTGGGTTCCTGATAAAAGGTTAAGTTTCCCCCCATCTATTCTGTGTGTGTTCCCTTGTCCTTCTGCCCTCTGCCGTGGATGGTAGGCCATCGGATGAGGATTCATTGATTTTAGACTCCAAGCCTCAGGTAGTCTGCGATTACAGCCTCACAAAACAAACCGGACAGAAAATGATATTGAAAATCAGAGTGTTTTTATACAAATGCCTGAAAAGAGAGAGGCAGCTTGGTGACTGAATACTGATTAGAAGGCTGGGAGAATTAAGAGCATTGCTTCTCAACCTTCCCAATGCTGCAACCCTTTATTTAATACAGTTCCTAATGCTGTAAGCCCTTAATACAGTTCCTCAAGTTGTGGTGACCTCAACCATAAAGTTATTTTTGTTGCTACTTTGTAATTGCAATTTTGCTACTGTTATAAATTGTAATGTAAATATCTGATATACAAATGGTCTTAGGTGACCCCTCTGAAACCCGCAAAGGGGTCATAACTCACAGGTTTGGGACTAGTGATTTAGAGGATCAGGGTAGAGGAGCCTGGATCAGTGGATCACACAGTTCAGGGTGATGCTGGTAAGGGCAGAAGAAAGAGAACTGTAGGAAAAGCCTGGAGCTTCTTAGAGATGATGAAGGCTGTGACCAGAATGTTAGTGGAAAAGTGGATGACAAGGTCATTCTGCCAACACCTCAGAGAGGACTGAGGAAGCCTAGAGAGTGGAGTAAAGGTCCTGTTGTTACACGGGACAAAGCAGGCCCTAGGTCTTTGACAAAGGCAGAACTTAGCAGTGACAAAGTAGGATACTTGGCACAAACATATCTAAGCAGCAAAGGATCTGAGGTGCAGCATACCTTGGCTGCTTGCAGTAAAGTGAGAGAGAAATAATTGAATGATGTAATTTTTAATTAAAAGAAAAGAAGAAGGCAAAATACTTGAAAAACTTCACACCAGAGCAAAGGTGTGTTTGGGAGAACGAACTACAGGTTGGCCCAGGGACCTTTTGCTAAAGAGATAATCATGGGTAAAAGGGCCATGGAGGATGGGAAGGAGCTCTGAAGGTTATTTAGAGGTCTTCGAGGCTGCCTCTGTGGCTAATGGTCCAGAGTAGGGCTTTAGATCAAGACTGCCACAGGGGTACCCTTCGTTTGATGATGTCTTGGGACTCTGCTCCCTTGACCTTGGCATTGCCAGCCTCAGAGCCGCAGTAGATTCTGTTAGCATTTCTTCTAAGCTCCACCCAGCAGTTACCTGGCAACAGTCAGATAGGCCTGGCTTGCTATAAAAGGGGCTGTTTGCCCCCTCCTTGCTCTCTCTGCTACTTCTCTCTCCCTGACCCCTTTCTCCCTCTCTCTCCTTCCCCACCTTTTTTTCTGTCTCTACTTTCTTCTCAACTCCCCTTACCGTGTCCCTAAATTATTTTATGCAATACCCGTCATATCGTCATATGGCTGGTACCTCAGGGGGAAGGGATGCCTCAGCATGGGCCGGCAGAGGCACCCCACCCGTCTCATCATACTGTGCTCTATCAAACATATCCTCCTCTCTCTCTCTCTCTCTCTCTCTCTCTCTCTCTCTCTCTCTCTCTCTCTCTCTCTCTCTCTCTCTCTTCTCTCAAACATAGCAGACAGGTTCAGTCTCTGTTTCTTATAAGTCATTCATTCTTTGGCTTGCTCTAGCTGCAGCTCAAAGAGACCAAGCGATGCTTAGGCCTCTGCTCTGGAGCATAAAAGTACTGCATGGTGCTTGAGGCCCTGGCTAGGCAGATGTCTGTTTATCCTTTATCCACAGGCTTTTTAACACAATTTGAGTATTTGATATTTTGGGCAATGGAGACACCTACTTTTATTTTGAGGAAGTCAAATTTCAATCCTTTCTCCCCTCCCTCCCTCCCTCCTCCCTCCCTCCCTCCCTCCCTCCCTCCCTCCCTCCTCTCTCTCTCTCTCTCTCCTCTCTCTCCTCTCTCTCTCTCTCGTGTGTGTGTGTGTGGCGTGTGCATGTGCGTGTGTGTGTTATGACAGTGGGAATATAAATTTTGGTAGAAGGAATAAGGCTCATGTAGGGTTATTTATAAAGTTCTAGAATGTTAGGATGTCAGAGCCTTAGTGTATTTAGATATCATGTTTAAAAGTTTCATCCTTTCCATACAGTAGCTGCTACTCATGGAAGCAAATAAAATTGGATAATTAGAATTCAAGATCCAGTTCCTGTTGAGTGGTCCCTTGTGAGTGGGGTCCTCCACACTGGGCAGGACAGACACAGAACACTTTTCATTCTTCAAAGACGCTTATTGTGTAGTACTGTAATCGAATCTTCTAGATCAGTCTCTTTGTTCTGACATAAGAAAACAAAGCTCAGAGAAGAGACTCACCAAACTCGGGCTCTGGGAGTTGTCACTTCTTGCTGGATGCCACCATGACACTTTCTAATTAAGCTCGTGCCATTGTGTGGGGATGGTGAGGCAGTTTCAACCTCTCACTCCTGAAGATAATGATCATGTGACACATGGTTACCAATTTTCAATTACCTTTTAAAAGTACTTATTATATATTTAGTTATGTGTATATGTGTGTATCTGTATGGCTATGTGCCGTGTGTGAGTTGCAGGTAACCATGGTGTCCAGGAGAGCTTGTCCAATCTCCTGGAGCTGGAATTATAAGAGGTTGTGGTCTGCCCACCATAGGTGCCGGCAACCAAACTCTGGTCTTCTACAAGAGCAAGTGTGTTCTTAACCATCAAGACATCTCCCCAGCCACAATTTTTATATATATATATATATATATATGTTCAAAGCTAGCCTCAGCTGCACAAGACTTTGTTTTCAAACCAACCACACAAACCACAGAACAAAGTAAAGCATAAAATAGATGCCCACCCAGGCTTCTCTGAATGGCACACAATGCAGACGTATGTATATTCAGGATCCTAAATCCACAGTTCCAGCCCTGCCACTCTTGTAGATACAGATATCCAGTTAATCAAGGATTGATGGCCAATTCTTGGGCTTAAAAAACAGAATCTGGATTCTCATGTTTGAAGTGAGACTGCAGTGTAGAGAATGGAAGTGTGAAAGGGTCGGCCATGGGGATTGTTGCACAGAGGGTGTTTAGTGTGCTCAAAAGTTAGACATGGGTATTTGACAGTACTGATCTATCTTTTCATTCCAACATCCTGACAGGACGGGAGGAAGGAGGAAAGCCAGAACATAGACTCTGAGTAACCAATAGTTGGAACCACAGTTCCTCCATGCTTCCTAGGCTTTGCTTTTAAGATCTTATTCATCCATTGGTTTATTCATTCATTTCTGAGACGTTTATTGAGCTCCTGTTGTAAGAGCCCTCGATACCCCCCTTAATTATTGACTGACAGTAGGTTGTAGTTACTTTATGTCCTCTCTGATTAACTCCAGGTGTGCTCTCTGTTGTCTCTAGGGCTGAGCTCAGGTTCCTACAGTGATAACATGAGGCTACAGTGATAACTGTTCATGAGGCTTCCTCCCCTTTCCTAATGCACTCTCTGAATTTTCTTTTAGTACTTCTTTGGGTCTTCTTTTAGAGAAGTCTTTTTCACTCTGTTTTAGGAGAGAACAAATGTAGGACAGTTGCTATAATCACTATATGTACTCTGTTGCTATGTGGTATGGAAGTGTGTGTGTGTGTTGTATGCATGTGTATATGTGTATGTGTGCATGTGTATATGTGCATGTGTGCATGTGCATATGTGGATACATGCATGTGTATGTGTGCATGTGTATATGTGGATACATGCATGCGGAGGCCAATGGTTGATGTTAAATATCTTCTTTTATTGTCTTTTGCCTTGTTTTTTCAAGGCAGGATCTCTCAGTGAACAAGAAGCTCACTGGTTGATAAATGTTGGAGAACCACCATCTCTGACCACTTCTGCCTTGCTCAGTACTGCCTTGCTCAGTACTGCTTTGCTCAGTACTGCCATGCCTGAGTGCTGGGGATCTAAACTCAAGTCTCCATGCTTAAGTAGCCAGTACCTTATTCACGGAGCCAACTCCTGAGCCCCATGTAGTAAGGAATTTATAAAATAATACTACACTGAAAAGATACTGTCTAAATTAAAATTACTGACATGAAAATAGACATTTGAATGGATTTTATTTTTTCTGTTCTTAGAGTATGTTTGTAAACTGAATGTGCCTTTGCAATGTGCAGGAAAATATTTCTTTTTTTCTTGTGCTTGATCATTCTGCCAAGTTTCATATTCTCAAATGTTACTTTAAACAGGGTCTGGAAGTAGGTGGCTGAAAGATTCCTGGACAAATTGACAAGGTTTGAACATGATTGTTAATTATAGACAATCATCTCCACACTTACCTGTGGGGAACCAATCCCAAGATTCTCCCCAGCCTGAGACTGTAGAGTGTACTGTTCTCTCTCATATCTATACTTACATCTCTCATATCATGTACTTAAGATAAATATTAATTTGTAACTTAGGCACAGCAAGAGATTAGGAAGATTAATAATAAAGTGGAACTGTGTAACAGTACCCTTCAGGAACAGTTAAGTAGATGTGGTTTCTTCCTTCTTCCTGGAATTTTCCATATAATATTTTCTGACCACTGTTGAGTGTGAGTGAATAACACAGCTGAACACAGAACTGTGCACACAAAGTGGGGGGCATCGATCCCTCTGTGTCTCTTTAGGGAGTATCCATGTGGCTCGTGAGATGTTTGCTGCCAAGGAGTTGTCTTCAGTTCCAGAGCCGTTGAAAGTGTAAGCATTTCGGGGAGGCTTTACTGAAGAAGAAATTAAAGCTGATGAAATTTATAGCCAGGAGCCCAAGGAAGGAGATTCTGCTGAAGAGGTGAATAATGGTGGAAAGAGTCTGTTTTCTTCCAGTTTTGGTGGCCAGGCATTGGCTAACCTCAGTTGGTGGCCAGCAATTGTGTAAACAACTGGAGCACTTCCTCAGGAAAAGCAGATGCACTGATGCTGGAGCTATCAGTCTGAGGAGAAATGGCCCTTACCATGGTGTTCATCCCTTTGTTATAAAATAACGGGACGGTACGTTAATCTTCTGTAATGACTAATTTTGATTGTAAACTTTGTTGGGCATGCCTGTGAGAGATTATTGAGATTAGGTTAGCCGCTGGCGTATCTGTGGGGAATTACCTAGGTTAGGTTAGCTGAGGTGGGAAGACACATCCTATGGGTAGGATGGTATGGGTAGGATAATTCTGTGAGCTGAGGTCCTGGCCAGTGTAAAACTGAGAAAATTACCATAGAGTGAGAACTCATGCTGCTCCACCTTCTGGTGGTAGACGCAGTGTGACTAGCTGCCTCAAGATATTCCCGCCATGACTTCCCACCATGAGGGACTGTTTACCCTCGGAGGGTGACCCCACGTCAACCCTTCATTCTTTCAGTTGCTTTGGTCAGGATATTTTATCATAGGGTAAGAGCAGGAACTAATATACCTTCAGAATTCATGTCTGGAGGTGAGTTGTGTAATTTAAAAACTTGTACATCCTCCTATAAGGTGAACGTCCCTGAGGAGAGCTTGCTTAGAATTCTGGGAAGGAGGACATGATTTCTGTAGCAGAATGATTTTTTTCCTATGGGGTAAATTCACTTTGTGGAGCAGTCGCCCTTTAGATAAGTCTTTTTAAATTGTTGTAGCTGAGGGCACTGATCTCTTGGCAGAAGATTGGAAGAATCAGCAGCCAGTGAATTCTAAATACAGTGTTGGTTACTCGGGACACGGATGAACTAAAAGCTTTAAGAGCCAGGGTACTTTGATACAGATACTCTTAAGTGCATCCTGTTGATTCCAAAGTGTCCATTTGCTTCTTCACTCTTTAGGAAGAAACACAGAGTTTTCTGAGAGCAGTTTGTCTTCTCCATCTTCCCCATCTACTCTCTGACCCCATTAAAGTTATTATTGTTACCTTTAAGACTTTATTTAGAGACAAGACTTGCTAAGTGGTCCATATTGGACTCAATCTCGTGATCCTCCTAGACACCTGAGATTACAGGATAATAGATGTGGATCTGATGTCTGGTGCCAATATCACTTTTGAAGCACATGAAACTATAAAGTTGATATATTTTTTTATATGTTATAGCAATAGAAATATATAGAATATTGGGTTGAAGCTTTGAAGTATTCTGTAGAAGGCTTAGTGGATTCAGGAAGCCACAGTTTATCAAATACTTAGCATGGAATTAGTCAGCTCAGCATTTTTAAACCTATGAAAAGATTCATTTTTGTTTTGCTTTAATTTTTTTTCACTTTTCCTATTTTCTTGGCGTATATTAATTGTGCAAAATAATGGGTTCTTGTGTCATTTTCATCCCTGTACATAATACACACTGGTGTCACTCCTTCAGTCTCTTCCCTTGTTCCCCTCCTTGCTTCCTTCCCTCTTTCCAAATAAATCTCCCTCTTATTTTTATGTCTTTTTTTTTTTTTAATGCACTTCACACATAAGATAAATGTACTATATTTGTCTTTCTAAGTCTGGCTTATTTCTAAACATTATGATCTCCAATACCATTCACTTTTTCGAAAAGATGTGATTTCATACCAATTCAGATAATTTTGAGGTTGGAGAAAGCACAAGCCCTGCTTGTTTTGTTCCTAGCACCCATGTCACAATTCATTTGCCCCAGAGGGACAAAGCGCAGGGAATGAAGACAAAGACAGGAGACAGAGCATGAGGGAGAAGGGGGAGGGAACAAGGGAGAGGGGGGAGGGCTATCTGCCTCAGAGGGACAAAGGACTGCCTCTGGATACAGAGGAGATGGATGTGTTCCATAGGCAAATAGCAGGGTTTTTATTTATTTATTTATTTATTTATTTATTTTTATTTATTTATTTTTTTTATTTTTTATTTTTTTGAATTTTCAGGTTTTCTTTTTTTAAATTTATTTAGTTATTTAAATCACATCATAATTTACTTATTTACACAGAGGTTATAAACACAAAAAGGCAGGATGTGGGGAAGGGAATGGCACTGGAGCATAGGTGTGCAGGGGAGTACAGATACCTTTCAGAACAGGGTATCAGCTGGGTATAGGTTCAGGGGGCAGGTCACTATGACTCTGCCTATGATTCACTTGTCCTTATCTAAGTTGGTACTGTCCACCGAGGCTGCCTATTTATAAGACCTATGACTACTCGGGCTGGTAAATTTCCACAGAAGTTGCCTGTTTACAATAGCTTATAGCCTTCTGTTTTCAGTGTTTTTCCACAGAGACCCAAGACTTGGTGTTAGCATGCATGTATGTCAGGCCTATTGCTGATTTTAGGCCTTTAGTGTATATGCAGGGCTGCTCCTGACATCTCCTCCCTTCTCTAAGTACAGAAGGGCCTTGGCGATTCTATTCTTGCGAAGGCGGGGATAGAGGCCTGACCTCCAATAATTGAAGGGGACCTTGTAATGGCTCAGGTCCTCCTGTCGTTGTCCAGTGAGGCATGAGGGCCATACCCATCCCGATGTCTTTTTCCTGGAGAGGGGATACATTTGACATCAACCCCTATGCAGTCAGGCTTGTCCTCAGGGAACCCGGATAGATATTTTAAACTTTTATTTATATTCCCTTGCAGTGCTTAGCCTCACAGCCTAAGCAAGAATTCAGATCGCCAGACAGAGAGGGTTCTGGGTAGCCCCTCTCTGCTTGGTCTAGGGGCAGAAGTCCCCTCTTTTAGGTTGGGTGGAGATGGGTTTGAGGAACACCCTGGGTAAAGTAACAACCTCATCTTGAGTCTCGTGGTCCTCCATAACTAACTTATGATAATGTATCTGAATAGATTTTGCTACCAAATTATCTATCTGTTGTATCACAAAGTTAGTCAGCCTGTTTAAGGCCCAGGACTAAAAGAAATCAGCAGAAATAACCCAGTTAATGGTCCCAAGATGGGAGGAAGTGGGGTTGACAACCATGGAGGGTTGAAAACCAGTCCTTGTACCAGCTCTCATCTTTCTCTTTCTCTTTCTCTCTCTGTCTTTTCTCGGGGCCTTCTCTGACTTTTTTCATGTTCTCTTTAATCATCCCTGTCTTGTCTATGTAAGGGCAACATTTTTCTTTAAGGGCTGTACACAGTCAAGAGCTGTACACAGTCTTTTCTATTGTAGAAGAGTAAATCAAGTCCAATAAAGTCCTTTGCAATTTTTGGAGATCAATTCAGACATCGAAACGAGGGATTTCTTCAGATTAGTGATGTCAATCTCTAGTTGTTTGGTGTCCTTGTCAATGGCCCATCAAAGGTCTGAGCAGTATGAGTCTGGAGGCCAGCATCAGGATTAGAGCTTCTACCAGCAGACATCACGGGTGTTTCATTTTTACCTGGAAAGGAAAAAGAAGGGAATTCTCAGGGAGATCTCTCTTCCAGGGAGGTCAATTGTTATTCATCTTATTTATAGTTGGGCCTGGCTTTGTGGGGGTATCTACTTATTTCATTGAACTTTTTGGCAGTCATTTAGCTGTACCTTCTGTGGTATCAAACAGGCATATCAGTCCTCAGCCCCATATGAGAACTGGGTCCGGGCCATTCCATTTAAGGGTAAGAGGGACCTTCCACATAGCTATGGCATAGTCTTTAGTGGTCTCAGCGATGCCAGAGGCAGTCAGCAGCAGATTTGCCATGAGCTTTCAGTTTTAGAGAGTTAAAAATAAACAAGGCATGATGGAGAGTGTTTCAGGAGACTCTTTCTGGGAGGAAACAGTTCCCCTTCTTTTATTTTTAAAAACACATTTTTCAGAGTTCTTGTAAGATCTGGGCAGAAGCGCCAGCAGCCGCTTCTTCCACACTCAGAGAGTCATAAAGACACTATTTAAAGAAATATAAATCTACATTAATAATCTCTTTTATCAAAGGACTGTTATAGAACAGCCAACAACTAATCAGTCTTTTTAATATATCGATTAATAATAGGTTCTTCTACTTTCTGTAAAATTGCTCCTCTTTTGTCAATTGGTTGTTGAGGGAGATTAGGATTTACATCTCTCTCGAGAATATTAAACAGAGACTAAAATTCTTTTGTGGAGAGCTTAAAATAAGATCTTAGCCAATTAGCATTTCCTCAAATAGCAGTTTATAAAGGTAAGAGGGGAAACCTCATGTTAGGATGAAGTGTTTATTTTAATTGGGCAAGTTAATTAGGACAGTCAAAAGGAGGCTTTTGATTGTTAGACTTCAGTACTTTGATAGCTGGACCTTGGTGGTCAGCCTCAGGAGGAGGAAATGGCCAAATAAGGGAATAGACCTTGATGGCTAGTTTTAAGCATGCAATCTATTGGTTTTTAACAGTAAAGAGAAAATGGAGGAAGGACAAGGCCTGCCAAAGCCATGTTTGCCATGCTTTGGCCTACTAGAGCTTTCATTAGGTATCTACACCTGCACATGCATGGACCCACACATAGAGATACACACTGTCTTAATGTTTAATTACCATGACAACTCTTAATTAGAAAAACATTTAATTGTTGATGGCTACAGTTTCAGAGGCTTAGTCTATTATCATGGCAGGAAGCACGGCAGTGCCCAGACACACATGGTGCTAGAGAGAGACAGAAAGAGAGGAGAGAGAGAGAGAGAGAGAGAGAGAGAGAGAGAGAGAGAGAGAGAGGAGGAGAGTTCTACTGGAAGAGACTATGAGGCACTGGGTCTTCCTCGAGCTTCTGAAACTCTAAGCCCACCCTCCAGGGACGCACTTCCTCTAACAAGGCCACATCTCCCTATAGTGCCATTCCCTATGGGCCGCTGGAGGCCATTTTCATTCAATCCACCATATTCATGATTAATTTTTTTAAAATCTAAAAAACATGTAAAAAATACAAGCATATGTAGAAACAGTACAGGCCAAATAGCACTCATTTTAAGACCAGGAATGTTTCAATTTTAGATGTTTTCCTGATTTTGAAATATCCATATTCATAATAAGATCTATTGAGGATTGGACCTAAGCCTGACTTTCATTTGTATTTTATATACATATTATACAGACAGTTTAAACTGAATTTATGTAATATGTTTAGTATTGCTTGCATTTTGACTGACTTGACACATGAGATCAAGTGTGGAATTTCCTATTTGTATCAAATTGCTGCCTTCAAAGTTTTATATTTTGCTATATTTCAGGTTTCAGACTGTAGATGTCTATTTAATATGTGTAAGTAAAAAGGCCTCCTGAGACTGCCTTAAAACTACTATGATTTTTTTTTTTGGTGTTAAAAAACTTTAAAAGGCTGATTTTTCTTTTCATAAAAACCTATTTTTTAAAACTACTTAGCTTTCAGGCAATATTTCTTCATGAAGTAAAACACTGACCGTGGTATGTTGGAGTTTCTACCCATCAGTTCACAAAGAACAAACTGTTGAAACTTTTCAGAAATTCTGGAAGCCAATTATTAAATAACACTAATATTAAAATCTGAGTTAGATAAACTTGTAATTAAATGAATTGTATAAAATGTTAACTATTAAAAACTCATTCTTTTCTGATTATTTTATTACATTTTATGATTATCTGTATTGTTGAAATTATTTATATTATATCAGTAAGTGTAGCAGTATGCTATTGTGTGTCTCTTCTCAAGTTCACATCAGTGCTGCCCTATTAACTAGCACTGTTGGAGAACAGGAATTGGCAAATGATATAAAGCAGGGTATCTGCCTCAAATCTGCCTCAAGAGCCAGTTGCTAAACAGGTTGCTAGCATATCTGTTGCTGCTATGCTTTCGAGAGGATTGCATTTCTTATCTAGTGTGATCTGGAGGGCATCTTGAAGGTCAATGTAGAACCCCAGCATTCAGTGGGATTCTAATATACTAAGACACAATGGAGTTTTGTTTGAGTAACTAATGCCGTCTGACCAGCACTGACTGAGAAGACTCATCTTCACACTGACATGTGCTCAGGGATAAAAAGGCTCTGGCCATATAAAGTAGTCTTAGGTTAGACCAGGAGTCTTGGCCATCAACATTCTTGTGGGTCTTGCCTGCTGGGCAGCAATCTTTCTGTACCAGGTACTTTCTGGTTTCTCTAGAATCATGAGATTGAAAGTATTCAGTGAGCATTTCTAAGGACACTCATAATTTTTGAAGCAGCGTGTTTGACTTAATTCTGTCAATCATAGAATGTAAGCCCTTCCTCAGTTGTATTATTTTTTCAAGGCTGTGGCAAAAAGACTTACAGAGCAAGTGTATTTCTGTGCATGGTTTCAGCCCATGGTTGCTTGACTCTAGTGCTTTGTGCCTGAAGTGAGCAGGACACTGTGGTAGATAGGGCATGAAAGAGTATTGTCCATCTCCCAGCAACTGGGAGCTTAGAGACTTGAGGACAAACAGTGTTTGTCAAAGTCATGTTGTCAGTCAGCTGCCTCCCCCACTCAGGACCGTCCCCTCATCAACCTTTCAGTGTGAATTTAAGAATGTGCTAACTCATTGACACCAGTGTCTTCATCATCCAATGACCTCTCAATATTTCCACCAGCTAGGGGTCAAGCTTTCAAAACAAGAGCCTTTTGGGTAGATACTCTCACTAACTACATCATAATATCAACCATTTGTTTGGTCATTCTCTGCCAAAGAACAAAAAAGCAAAGTAATATATTTCTGCCTCTCCTAGCCATCCAGGTTCCTAGTTGTTAGCCACTAAGACTTCTATATTAGCATACTTTCAAAGTATCTTGTTCTTCCCCCTCCTCTCTCTCTGACTGTGGTTGAAATGGGACCAACTGCCTCATGTTCCTGTCACTCTGCCTTCCCCATACTGATAGAAGAAAAAGAACACACACACACACACACACACACACACACACACACACACACACACACTTCTAAAACTAAAGATAAGGATATCTTGAAAGCCGCACGAGAGGAAACCAATTCAAAATAATGATTTCTCATCAGAAGCCATGGGGCCAGAAGGAAGTGGTACATAGAAGAAAAAGTTGTCAGTCAAGATTCCTTTACCAGTAAAAATACTTACTAAAAGCGTGTTCATGGCCATGAGGAGTATCCTGACAGCACAGGCTACACTAAGAAGTTGTCAAAAGAGAATGGAAAGGATAGAAGGAATCTTGGGACACAAGGAAGAAAGAAAGAACAAGCAAAATTATGTAAAAATACTTTGCTTCTCTTGAGATTCCCTCCTCTTGAGTCTTCCAAATTGGGCTTGTGCACTCAACAAATATTTCATGAGTACTGTCATAGCTTGGAGGTTTAGCCTGTAGCTCTGGGAAAATGTTCTGGAGTCTTTGTTGTTAGCTCCAGCCTCCTCCTCCCCAGAGCATGAGCATTAATGTAGATCTAATAGAAGTGGGGTTTGTGGTCCTGCTTTAGTGTCAAGTGGCCATCAAATTACCCAGAGCCAGGGGAACAGCAGCAATACTGGTTGGCATCAGAGGGCCAAGTTCTCCCCTGGATTATAGCTGCTGCCTCTGTGGCTTGTCAGATGAACATCTTGTTCTGGCCGAAGCCGTCAATTTCAGGCCACATCCTTTGTATGTGGGTCTCCTACTTGTGATAAGATTAAGGGTAGAGCCTTAGTTTAAAGTCTTCCTTTCAGCCATAATATCTTTGTTTTCTCACTTTCTTACTCCTTCATTATTTTCAGGGCATCAGTAACACAAATAAACTCCATAGCAAACTGCTTCTGGGATTTGAATTGTTGGCTGACCTAAATGAACCACTAATTGGTTGAGAGAAATGCAGTGGTCCTTGCTTTCTTAGGCTGTGATTGTGGTAATGCCTGGGACCCTGGAATTGACAAACTGTTGACTGAAATGGGCTTTGGCTGGATAAAGAAAATATTATTTCAAAAATAAATTATTGCAGTAAGAACACTAACATGAGATCAATCCCTCCACACCTCTTTTTTTTTTTTAAAGAATTATTTATTTTATGTATATGAGTACACTGAAGGTATTGTCAGACACACCAGAAGAGAGCATCAGATCCCATTGCAGATGGTTGTGAGTCACCATGCGGTTGCTGGGAATTGAACTCAGGACCTCTGGAAGAGCAATCAGTGCTCTTAACTGCTGAGCCATCTCTCCAGCTCCCATACACCTCTTAAAAAATTATGCGTACAATACATATTGTTGACTATAGGCCCATGCAAGGCAGAGTTTTAGCACACACTCTTGATGGAAAGTTTATGTGAGTTGATTGGGAACTCCCCATTATCCTTCCTGCAGCCAACACTAACCATCTTCATGCTCTTGATTCTATGAACTTGATCATTTTAGATGCCTATGAAGAGTAAACCTCAACAACCAATTCCAGAAGGAGACTTAATGTTCCATCACTCAACGGTAAGTGTGAAGACTTTTCCACCTACGCAGTGCAACCCTCTAGTTAAAGAGAACTTCAGTGCTGGCCTTTCGCATAGACCTTATGATCTGCCTTATACCTGCTCTGCACCCCGCTTTCCTCATTCTTCCCTGTTCTGTGAGTCACCCACGTGGACATCCTTGCTGCTCCCTTCTTTGTAGGCTTGTTCTTTCCCCCAGGCTCCTCCTTTTGTTTATAATGATGTTCCTTGTTATCCACTGCCCACCCCGTGAGGCAAGCACATCAGGGTGCAAAGAGCTGGCCACAGAATCAACTGGAACCAAGAATAGTGCAAAAGCCTGTACAGCTGAGGTTAGGTATCCCCAGGGTACCACTTGGTTTGTAGCACTCTTCTGACTATGGAGGGCCCACTTCTCTATAACTAGCAAGGCAGCTACAGAAATGGAGCTGCTAACCTCATTGGAAATCCATTTGTCAGCCTCTCTCTCACTGTTGTCTAACTCTGTCTCTATCTCTCTGACTTCTGTTTTTCTCTTCCTCTCTTGGTTGGCTGGCTTCGCTTCTGATTGGTTCTTATCCTTCATTTTCATACCCACACTACACCCTGCCAGTCAGGGCCCACCTGGGTCTATATAAACCTGGCCAATAGCATTTTGGTCTTCAGACTCCTTGACTACTTGTCAAAGGAGGAACACTGCTCCTACCTTGGAGACCCACCCCTTACAGTTCTCATCAGAGACTTGTTCTCCGTAGGCTTGTTCTTCTGAGGACTGGTCTTGGTTGGCAATCCAAGACCTACCTCGAGCAAAGAGCCATAACAAAGAACTGTAATGCTCGCTGACAGTCTCTCATTTGGCATCTTGCTGCCACTGAGAGTTTTTTGAACTCTGTTTCTTTTGTTTTGTTTTTGCATGAATAAAATTCTCATTTGCCCACCCTTCAGCGTTCGCCCACTTCTATCTTCATGTGGTAAGACAAGGGCCCAAGGGATTGATTAAAGTGTGTTTAACTTTAAGAAAGGTGATGGAAAATTGGAGAGAGTAATGCAGACTGTGTAGATATGTGACCCTAAGGACATTAGTGGTAGGCTTCTGAGTTTCTTCTGCTTTGTACGCCTTCAGATTTATTGAGGAAGAAGCCAATACCCTTAAAACAGAAATGCACACACGTACACAGACAACAACAACAACCAAAAAAGCAAAGCAAAAACAAGCCCCAGAAAAATCTTTTCAAATAAAACGGCTATGAAAGGAGAGGCTGAACAAGACAGAAAGGCAGTAACTGTCTATAGCCAAACACAGAGGGGAAAAAAAAGTGCTCTGCTTCCCTTCACCAGGACATCAGAAAAGGCATGTGTCGACCTTGCCTTCTGCCCAGGCAATAATGAACATTCCCAAACACTGTGTTTGGACCTGGGGCCACATTCTCCCCTAAGGGTAGAGAGCAGCCTGTCCCCTGTGGTCTCAATAGGGCACACGGGGAGACGTAACTGGTAACTCAGCCCTCTGTGTCTGGGAGCTGTCTGTAGAAGCCAAGTTGGACTCCAAACTGTCATCACCGCCCATAATGCAAACTGTCATCACCTCACCACTCATAATGATGACAGATCTCCTTCCTGTGGTTGTTGAGGGAAACTGCAGGGTAGACCTGGGTTTCTGCCTCAACTCAACCGTGATGAAGGTGTGTCTTCTTTTTCTTAGAGGGAACATCACCATAGGAAGTAGGCTGAAGAAGATTTAAAAGTAGATTTACTTCATAGTCTCTTTGGTTTGCAACAAAAAGAATTTTCCTACTTGGTATGATGGCTCATGTCTGTAATCCCAATACTTAAAGAGGCTGGAATACAAGCATTGAAAGAGTTTCAAGCCAGCCTGGGTTATAGAGTGATACACCTTTCCAAACCAACCAACCAACCAACCAACCAACCAACCAACCTACCTACCAATAAATGTTTCCTTTTTTTAAAAAAAAAACCTTGATTTACCCTTTTCTTCCTCAGCAAATGTTTCTAGAATATTTACGATGTGCATGGAGGCATAGAGCTAAGAACAAGATAAAGAGAGATTTGAACTCCCCATGAAGAACTTACATTCCAGTGAGGAAAACTAGACTTCATAAAAATAGATAGTAGCACAGTGAAGCAATAAAAGCACCATAGCAGAGAGAGCTTATCATCCTTAACCCCTCAGTGGTGCTCAACATGTTCACTATAATGAAATAAAAACCTGGGACAAGGTAGTTATGAAGAAAAGAGGTTCATTTACCTGTCAGTTTTAGAGGTGCGAGGCTGTGATGTATACCCTGGTGTAGGTCTGGTGACAGCCCTGTGATGGATGGTGATATCAGGTAGCAATGGTAGAAGGTCATGGTGGGGTAAGCAGTCACATCTAGGAAGGAACTAGAAGTCACAAAATAAGTGTCTTACCATCTGGTTACCAACTTGATCCCACCACCCAGTGCTTTAATCATCTTCTCCTAACAGACCCACTATCAGGAGTAAGCCTTTAGCCATAGTGACTTGGGAGACTCTCAAATCACAGAAAACCACAGCAGAAGATAAATAAAAACATTCTCTGCTGGCATGGTGGTATGTACACTTAGGGTGTGGAAGCAGGGTTATCATATCAGTACAACTTGTGCAGGTAAGTAAAAAACAGACAAGCTTTCATAATGCATTGGCAAGGAGGAGGCTTTGGAGTCATGGCAGTTTGGTATATTTTCTTTAGAGTTAAGTAAGTGGGTCTCTGAGTATACAAAATCATCACCAACTTATGCACGGGAACTAGCCCCCACCACACACACCATTTGTTTTCATGCCGTGAACTGGTATGCTCTTAAACCGTATGCACAAGTGACTGAGTTCTTTGCTCAGAAAACATATATTGGGCATCTACTATGTGCCAGATTCTGTCCTAGACCTTAGGGAAATGAAATGAGGACATAAAGGGTTGGGAATTTAGGCAAAGACAGTTTATCCCTCAACCGTTGAGAAGCTTACCAAAAGAACTAGAAAAAAAATAGATGCCCTCTTTACTTAAGTCTTATTTGAATGGAAGGCTAGATATAAGCCAAATGCTCATCGGTAGAAGACAAGCTGAATAGATGGTTGTTAATTCATATACTCCATACCACATAGTGATAAGAATTGAACATTTCTCTATATTGCTATGGGCTTATCTTTTAAAAGGATGAGAGGCTAGAAAAGCAACACAGAAGGCAAAATGCTTCTGTGCAGGTATGAAGATCTGAGTCTAATACCCAGTACCCATCTAAAAAGCCAGACACAATGGTAACAAATAAACAGAGTGTTAGAGAGGTATATACTTCAGCAGGTATACACCTGGAACTTGGTAGTCCGCCAGTCCAACCAAACTGCTGAGAGGACCCGTGAGAGGCCATGTCTCAAAATATAAGGGGAGAGTGACTGAGGAAGACACCCTATATTGAACTGTCTGCACATGTGCCTTCACACACATGCATATGCTCTTGTGTTCATATGAACACTTGCATATAACAACCCCCCTAAACATACAAAGGTGGAAGCTAAAAGTATATGAAATGTACTCTAGTGAGATATTAACAATAGCATAAATTAAAATAAATATTACAAAGAATGTAAAGGATATCATAAAAACTGTTTATTACTTTTGTTATTATTATCTGCTACTCATGTGTGCGTGGGTAAGGAGCAGTCCACTGGAACATGGGCAATTTACCAGTGGCCACATCCCCAAAGAATGTCTCTCCCTCTCCCAGAAGCTATCAACTGCCAATGGCTCCTCCGTTGAGAGTGGGGCCTTGAGAGCTGGCTTGGTCTTATGCTGGTCTTGTGTAAGTAACCACAGCTGCAGCTTCTGTGGATTCATGAGGACAATAGCTATGAAATGTCCCGTGGCCAGAGCATCCCTCCCCATCTTCTTGCTTTTCAATTCTCTCTGCCTCCTCTTCTCTTTGGTGTTTTTCTAAGTGAAGAAACAAGTTACCCATGGAAAGGGAAGCAACAGGACTGTGGTCAGTCGTTTTCCTTTAGGTTTTTCATGTATGGTAGATCTGGTGTGAAGCTTGAGTGACCAAGTCACAAAATTTTTACCTGTGAGTGTTTAACCTGCATCTACATATGTGTGTTGCTCAGGGAGGCCAGAAGAGGGCACCAGATCTCCTGGAACTAGAACTACTGATGGATATGCGCTGTCTGTGGGTTCTGCAAACTGAACTTGGGTCCTCTGTGAGAGCAACAAGCACTCTGTCTACTAACCCATCTCCCCAGACCCTACCTATAAATTCATAATTGATTATATTTTAAAGAAGAAACACTTTCTGCAAAATGTAAACAAACAGTTTGGAGGATAGCATTACTCTGGCCATTATAAGATCATTTTGGGCAATAGTATGAGAAAACAAATGAGCAATTATGTATCTCGTTACGGATTTGAACGCAAAGATAAAATTAAATAAATATCTACTAGCCCTGGTTTCAAATGGAAAGTACCAGCCTAAACTTACTGTATGTTTCTTTTCAAAAGCAAACGCCCTCCCTGTTGTATAAAAATGAACACAGCACAAAAGCTTAGAAAAACTGCAACCCAACAAGAAGAAGCATCATAAAGAAGGCAAGGCCGGCATCTGTTGTCATGGCTCTGAGAATCAGGAGGTAGTTGTTGGCTCCTGACAGAGAGATAATCCACACTGGCAAAGTGTCCACTCCAGACACTAATTTCACTATGTTGTTCCATGGCAGGTAGAACACAGAGAGGAGACTTGTTAATGCCACTGTAATAGTAAAAGTCACTCTGGGAGCTGTGTGAAGAATGCTTGTTTCCTCAATGACTAAATCATAAGAGAAAATGACAAGAGTGTCCACACTCTATATTCAAAAACTCAAAGCGCTTATGAATCAGTTTCAAATACAGGGAACACCTGGATTCTGAACTGAGTATGTTTCTTGTTAAGAAAAGGAGATGGTTGGGAAAAATGAACATAGAATATTGTTTGATGTTAAAGAGCCAGTGTTGGTGGACAGGGTGGGCTGTTCCTATAATCCTAGTATGCAGGAGAAGTGGGCAGAAACAAGAGGATCGTGAATTTGAGGCTAGCTTGGGCCATATACGAGACCCTAGTCTGAAAACAAATAAACAAAAATAATTTGCCAGAAAAAACTCAAGAAGCACAGTAACAAAACAATTGATTTTTAAACAATTTTTAAAAAAATAATCTAAAAGATAATTTCTAAAAACTGTAATGATGCTCGTGTAAGGTTATGCTTTCAAAAGGAGTGCTTGTCTTTTAGTCGTACACACTGAGGCACTTACAGATGACACAATATGGCAGCAGCATTTGCCTCTAAATTATCCAGAGCTGGGGATTTGGATGGCATGGAGATAAGACTAGCCTGGCCATGGATTGCATACTGGGGAAACTAGGACTTACTATAGCAGTGTCTCTCGTGTAGCATATGATTCACAGTGTTCATCACAGAAGGTGAACTACACACAGGGGCAGCCTGTTGAACGACAGGCTCAATCTCTCATTTCTCTTGGTCTGTGTTTATAACCTGTCATCTGTTTCCCATTTCCATAGATACAAATAAATATTATTATAAAAAAAATGACTTTGCTGAGATACTTTTTTCCCAAAGGCTCCCCTAATATAAGAGAAATCCGGGGCTGCCAAACCTGTGAAACTGAGATGGGGTGAGGAGCCTCGTGTGGTTGCTGACTGGCTCTTTGGGGCCCCTCTTCTGCCATTTGGTCTCTGATACTCATATCTCACAGCCATGTGTGGCTGTGGCTTGGAAATGATTGAGCATCTGAAAGGGAGGAGGGAGGCTTCAGCACCGAGGCTGCATTGGTTGCTCGAAAGAATCAGGAGATTATTTTGACTTCAGGATCAGAGCTGTTATGAACTCTTATGGCTTATCTGGTCCAACCCACAGACATGAAGAATAGAGAAATGGGAGCCTGGAAAAATGCAGTGTCAAGATCTCACGGTTAGTGGCAGAGATGAAATCTGAATCTTATTTCACTGCTTTCCTGTGCTCAGGACTCTCCTGTCCACCTTGTATCCATGGTGACAATGTAGCCAGTTTGGCAAGAATGAAGGTCTAAAGTGATACTTGTTGCTCTTTCCTTTACCATTAGACAATGAATTAAAAATCCTCAAGAAACTGCTATTTCCCCAGAAATCTCCTATTGGAAGAGGGTAAAGACACACACAACACACACACACACACACACACACACACACACACACACACCTGTTTCCTGCCAGTCTGAGGAAGATGTCTCTCAGGAAGACTTTGCACACATTTCTGATGTGTTAGATCGCCTTTCAGAAGAGATTAAAACCAGACAATAACATTAGTGACGGACAGGATCACACTTTGACTATGGATGCTTAGAGGTACACACCGTTTGTCTTCTATGTAAAATTAAGTTCAGGGTTGGGTTCCGCAGAGAGTCTGGGTAGGGGTGATTGTAGCTGGATCTCGTTGCTCCTCTTTCCAGTGTGGGTCACATTGAACAAATCCACTTTTTGTTTTTCAGGGTTTCATATCTGTGTAGTTAACTTGTTGAAGACAGATGGCTGAGACTAGCTTGTTAGAGTAGCCTGGTACCAGGCTCTGACCCTAACAACTTTGGTGGCAGAACTTTGATTAGTTTCTTCACTTTCAATATGAACTTTCTGTTATCTGTACGATTAACTATCTGGGACTACACACTCCTGAGGTTTTGGAGCACTCTTTCAGTACAGAGAGGAGAGCTTGTGAGGAGTGTGCTGCTGTTGGCAGGGAGTATTGTGACTTTACAGTAGCTGGCACAATTGGCTAGAAGAATTTCCTACGGGGAAGTTATGACTCATGGTTGGTAGCGGAGAAAGTTGGGTGACTAACCCTAACCCTAAATGTAACCCTAACCCCAACCCTAACCCTAACTCCAACCCCAACCCCAACCCTAACCCTAAGGTTCTAGATAGACATCTCACATCAAATGATCTGAGTTTGAATCTGCATTCTGTCACTTCTGATCTGTCACCTTGGACACAATGTCTGTCTTGACGTACTTCATTTATTCAATGATGCAAGCAATAGCAGGTGAATTAGGTGTGAATTAGGTATTGTAGAGATTTTAAGAAGCCCCTAAAAGGTATGATTTAAGGGTTTTAAAATATTTTGTATTCCAGTGGTAATGCAGTACCTAAAAACCTCCCATGGAAATTGAAGACCAGGCTATCAACATATGTGTTAATCTATAACATGGATGATCTTGACCTTATTTACATCCCATTACTAATTCATGTGTCACTGAGATAGCTAGTTTAACTTAGTCCTGATAATCATAAAGGCAGTCTAGTGTCCCCAAAGCCAATGTAACAGGCCTTATTGGTGCTATATTTATTGCAAGTGGCATAAATATTCAACCTTCTTGGCTTAATGCTCTCCCTTCTCAGTTTCCCTGTTTTTTTACTATTTTTTTTTTTTTTGTGATCACCTTATAACTAGAGTATGTACACTCAAATCTGCGACCTCAGGCTCCACTTTGGGAGACTGCAAGCCAAGACAATGCCCTTCAGTGTCTGCTTGAGGTCTTCTATCCCCTTGTTCTCTCCTCCCTCTCTGCTTCTGATATTTCCAACCATAATTCCAATCTTAACATGTATGGATTATTTTTCTGACATTATTTTTCTATTTTAGAAACAATCTAGCAGTTACTGCAGTGAAATAGACACTCCTTGGCCTCAAATATGTCTGTGGTAACCTCCCTCCGGTAAATAAGGCATGGGGTATTCAGAACTAATTATTCTCCATGTCATATGGAGTGACACACGTGAAGGGAGTAGCTGTTGAAATACCATTTCGCAGCAGCGCTCAAGCTTTGAATTCCCTTTGAAAAAGAAAACTCCAGACAAGTTCCGAAAGCTCAGGTTTGGGTGGTGAGTGATTTGATGTCTCAGGACCAACATCCGCAAGATTTGCAAGAGGTGTCCACACTCAGACTCAATGATGGTGTTAGAAAAACACACCAGATTCACTAAGACCCATTGGAGGCATAGATTAATGAGGAATCGGGAAAACAGCGGCATTTCTAAGTCCGTTAAACATGAAATGAACTAAAGAGGAAAGGAATCTTATAAAAACTCATAAGATAATTTATAACTTTTGGTCTAATGCTGTTAAAAGCCGACCACATTGCTCATGAGTTTAGATAGCCATGATGAGGTAATCTTTTTATATCTGGGACACTAATTATTTTCGTAACTTTTTCTCATTAGAATGTGAAGCGATACTGTGATGGCTAATACTGATCGTTGGCCTGACAGATCACCTAGGAGCACTCTGGGCATGTCTAGGAGGGAGTTTCTAGATTAAGTTAGTTGAGGTGAGACAAGATACCCAAACTGTGGTTGGTTCCATTCTGTGGGCTTGGATTCCACTCTGAATCAAAAGGTCAAAGTGAGCTAAACACCTCCACCCATCCTTCTCTTCTTCCTGGTAGTACACAGTGTGATGAGCCTCCTGGTCCTGCAGTTAGCCCTTTGCTGCCATGATGGACTGGTGGTGCATGATCCCCCTGAACTGTGACCCAGACGAGCCCTTCCTCAGGTTACTTCTTTCAGGCATTTTGTTTCAACAAGACAATGACAAATATGCTCTCCAAGCCTGATAGGTGGAGTGGCTCACAGAAATGTTCAAATAAATAACAGTGTTATCACTCAATGTTCTGCCTATTAAATAAGCACGAAACTTTCTAGATCATCTATATCCCTTGTCTTTATGAAGAAGCTTTCACTTTCATGGAGCTGATTTAAGGCTGGGAATGGTCGTGAAAGACTTTAATCCCAGTTATTCAGGAGGCTGAGACAGGAGGATGATAAATTTGAGGTTAGCCTGGGTGGCTTAAGGAACCTCTGTCTTAAAACTTTGAAAAAGACTGGGGAAGTAGCTCACTAGTAGAATACGTGCCTAACATGTATGTTTAGAGTTTGAATCATCAGGGAAAAAGGTGGTTTTAAGCTGTATTATTATAGTTGGATTGAGGGTTGTCCCTTTATTATTTATGGTCACTCCACAACTTGTGAATACAGTGCGTTCTTCTGTTTAGACACTCATCTACTTCTCTAGCCATTAAAAATATTTGTAATGTAGTTATAGGATAAGTTCTGACTCTACAGTACTGAACAAAACAGTCATAGCTCTCCCTGCCCCCCCCACCCCGCTCTCATGTAGCTGTTTGACTCGTGTGTCATAAAGCATGGATCTCAGTGGCATCTCCGAGTTTATACTATTTCTATCTAAAATGCTCTTAGAAATCTGTTTTGCCTAATTACCCCAGTTAACTTGAGGTGTATATCTTTTTAACTCTACAGATTTGAAGGTAAAGCCCTTGGAATGAGAACAGAGACCTTGGGTCTAAAGGCGGCACATGACAAACCTAAGTAAGCCTGTAGTCTGTGCAGATTTCTGTGGTTTGATCTTGCTGTGAGGGTGGCAGCCTTGGCAGCCCTTTCACCGCTGTTTGACAAGGCAGGGTGGAGGCCCATCAAAACTAACACATCTGCCCATTCTACATTAATGTTGTGATATTTGAATACTTTAAAAATTAAGATTGGGGAGGGGAAGCTGTAGGTAAAACAAACTTTGGGATAGGATGGGTATACCCTAGAGCCCTGATGACTAGTTATGGGGTCATAATTTTTCTTTTGATCCTGAGTATTCAAAGTTCTAAAACGGTCAGCTAACAGTCATCTGGATTCACAGGAAGAGCTGAGTCATGACTGAGGGAAATGGAACATTTTTCTGGATACTTCTGCGGCTCATCTTGTTTAGATGTCACTTTAATGAATCCATTGGTATGAGAGTTGAGTTCTCCAGAGGAGTAAACTGCTCACCTTCATAGATATGGCTTGACTATAGCGACTGCTGTAGTTCTTGTTTACTTCTCTGTGGTCGGAAGTGGGGAGTACAGATCTGGTGATCTAGTTCTTTCTCCTTTCTCTACCTTCGTACATTGTTAAATTGGGCTTTATCTGAACAGGCTCACCGTGGGACTTATGCATGAATGAGGTTCCTGGCAATGTTCACGTCCCCATAATAATTTCTGTATGATGCCATTGTAACAAAATTTGGACCTTTGTTGTGTTTGTCTCCTATCTGATACTGTGACAAGCTACCTGAGATAATCAATTTAAAGAGGAAAAAGGTTCACAGTTCTAGAAGTTTCAACCCATGGTAGAGTTGGGCAATTGTTTTGGGTTACAGTAAGGCAGAGCCTTATGGAAGCACATGATGGGGCAGCTGCTCACCTGCCAGGAAATAAAGAGCAGAAGGGGCTGAATTGTAATCAGTGTAAGAAGTTTCGACTAGAATGCACAGAACAAGAGAAGAGAAGAAGAGAAGAGAAGAGAAGAGAAGAGAAGAGAAGAGAGAAGGGAGGAGATGAAAGAAATTGCCACATCCTTTTAGATAGCATGCCCTACACCCTACCATTAGAAGACTTCTGCCATCTTTCACAGCCTTTGACATATGGGCCTTTGAGGCCATTCAAAATCTAAAGTGTAGCATTCATATTTCTATGTTTATATGCCATGTTTAATTTTGTGTTTATTTATATGTCTACAGAAATAAATAGGTTAGAAACTCTCTTTTCTTCTTGGCTCCTCCAGTGATCAGCACAGAAGGTGCTGGGAACAGAAGAGTTTGGGAAGTGTTTGTTTAATTTGTGACTCAATCAGTGAATGAAGAATCGCTCCCTCAAGGTTACATAGTGAAGATCCCAGAATTGTCAGAAATTGGTCGTTAACATGGCCATCCTTTGGGCTGTCATCTTACCCCATGTGGGGAAGCTTTGATTTCTACAGTACTGCTAGCATTCAGGATGTTGCTCCATCCAACTCTCTTCCAATAGAGTTGCTATTATATTTTGAATGGAAAAAGCTGCCATATCATTTCAAATGATGGTGAAATAATAGAACAGATAATAACCTCAAATGCCAGACAGCATTATTCACAAGGAACTTTACAAAAAGCAGTTCTACAAGGGCCATTTGCAAAACACACAGGAAGGGAAAAATACTTTTTCAGACTCCTGACTACTACAAGCTATTTTTTTAAAGATTCATCTAATTTAAGTGTATAGGCATTTTGTTTGCACACATGTCCATTCACCATGTGTATGCATGATGTGTATGTGTACCTGCAGAGGCCAGAAGAAGGAATCAGACCCCCATAACTGAAGTTAGAGAGGGTTCTGGGTGCTGGGAATTGATCCCAGGTCCTCTGGAAGAGCTACCAGTGCTCCTAACTGTTAGCATATATTATTTTTATAGGAACAAAAATATTTGCCACACAGCAAGACATGGCAAAGATCTGTTAGTCAGAAGGGAATGGTTTTCCAATTAAATAAAATTAAATATCATTTTTTGAGTTAATTATATTTAAATAAGGTAAGTGTGGAAATATAAAGGTTATTTGGGATTTGGAAAAGTCTGGATATTATGCTGTAGATACTATATACTTATCTACATCAAGGGTAGAACTCTGTAGGCTTCTGATTTCATTATTGGGATTATGTGAGATGTATACTGTAGTGCTCCCCCTTTTATCTGTGGAGGATGTCCTAGAGTCCCAGTGTATTCCTGAAACTGTGAGTGGTACTGAACCCAGTAACCTAACGTCTTCCATCTTTACACACTTAACATGCACTGTGGCTGCATATTTATCAGTTTGAGATACATTAGCAAAACAGAATACATTCTTCACCTTCTTTACAAGTGCACAGTGTGAAGATAATCTCAGTATATAACTTTTTCCCTTTAAGTTGAGAATGATCGCCCTCTTTTGCTTAAAGGAAGCATTCATTCCATGACTTATCTTTGGCATATTGATTTGCCAGCATCACCTCATTAATGCCATCGGGTCATTACTAGAGAAAATAAAGGGTACCCAAACACAAACACGTCAATGTCTGATGGTCTGATCATGGACATGGCTGTCTGTGACTAACAATCAGGTAAACCACAGAGAAGCTGCACAAGGAAGCGAGGAGTCAGATTTTGCTTGCACATGGAGATCTCATCTTTCTCAGAATGTTACATTTATGCAATTTACAATTTATGAATTATATGTGTCTAGAATTTTCCATTTTAGTTGTTTCAGATCATTTTGACCATGATGAAATGGACCATGGAAACAAAACCAGAGCTAACAATGAAGTACTGGTGTACAGTTCTAAAACACCAGTGGATTAAGTATTTTATTGAAAGAAGTCCTTTGGCATGGAGGGTCATTGATCATCAGGGTCCTTTCTCCTTTGATGTCAAAAGCATCTGGCTTTAAGTTTGCCTCGTGGTTCATCTTTACTTCTGGAGGGCTAACCATCAGCCCTGTAATCCAAGGACTTTGCTTCCTTCTGAGTCATGTCTTTTTAAAGAACCCTTCCTAAAGGCTCTAGCAATTTACTTCTTATTGACCACTCCAGACAGAGAAAGAGGCTAGAATGCCATCTTCTGGCCATGTGTATTTGTGGCTTCAAATTTAATTAGAATTTTTGTGTGTTGCTGGTGCTGCTGATGTTGTTGTTATCAGGAAAATAATGAGATGCCTGTTGAATAATAAGCCAGTGTCTGTGATGCTGAGCGAGTGAGATAGGCCACAGCAGAGACCACAGCAAAGCGGTGCAGTGCTATCCCAGGGCATGAGCCAAGACTCTGCTTGTACTGCTGCCATCCGGATGTCAACGCAGGCATGTGGGAGTGCCTCCTAGAGGCCAAGCAGACTGCTGGTCTGCTGAAAAGCCTCATGGGCTTGTGAACTGACCAAAGTTCAAGGCCTAACCTTTACTGAGGCAGGAAACGAAACTGGATTTTCAGCCCCCAGCATATGAAAAGTCAAATCAGCTCTCAAAATGAAACTCAAAAGTTAGTGAGATGGCTCTGCATGTAAAGGGGCTTGCCGCCGTATCTGACAACTAGCACTTTATTCCCAAGAACCTATACCATAGCTCTGTACTCCCCAAGCTGTCCTATGACTCTACATAATACTGTAGCATGCATACCGATCTCCACAAATAAATAAATGTCTTTTTTAAAGAAATGCAAATGATCCCCAACACAGGAGTAAAGTCACCAGTGTAGAAAAGCAAAACATTATTAACTTGCGTGAGAAACAATGAACGAGGGAATGGAAATGTTTACCAGAGTTCTCTCAGAAACACCACAGCAGATAAAACCAAGTGACCAGTGACCATGTGACAGAACCAGGTGAAACCAAAGATGCGTCGGGAGGTCCAACTCCCTTCCTGGGTGACACCTGTGGTCCTCAGTCTGTGCTACCTCCCGTTTATTTGGTACCCATGGTTGTTCTCCTCCAGCCAAATGAGATTCAACAACCGTCGAATATATTCTAGCAGGTTTCAGAACTCCATGTCTCCTCAGAATGTCTTTGCTAACTCTGATCCAGGCTGTAGGGATTGGAAGATGTAACTTCCAGAGAGCAATTTTATTCTCAGACTCCAAGTTCCAAGAAGGAAAAGCCACACTGTAAACCCCATATGCTGACTCTAATGGACTGTTACACAGACGTGTATGGTTAAAATCAGAAAAAATGAATGTGATCCTTCCCTGGGAGACCTTATGAGTGATGAGCAGGGTTTACCAATTTACAGTTAACTGAGCGTTACCAGGCAAACTGGGTCTCAGACATGAGAGTCAGTACTTCTTATAACCAGCATTCTTTTGCAGAGAAGGAAGACATCTGGGACTTCACTACTGTTCTAAAACCCTAGGCAGGCAGAAGACATCCAGAGTCATGCCTACTGCCTCAAGGTGGTAGAACCCCACTATGATACACAAGTACAAAGATGGAGAGATGGGAGAGGCCATGGTGATATCCTGACCCATGCTGTTACTGGAGGGATCTTGCCTGAGTTTGATGCCCTGCAGTACAGGGGTCTGTTTCAATGTCCATGACCCACGTTGCCACCAAAGGCAGTGTGACCATCCCTGATCGGGGCTACTTCTGGGGCTGTGTTGTTGTCTGAGATTTGCCCAGAGCTGGCCCTGGTGGTGCTGGTGCTGACCAACCTCAGCTATCAAGCTGACCAACTCGGCTACCACCCAGGCCCAGATCCAGGGCTTTGAGTTGGCCCACCCCAACATCTACCCCATCCATGAACTGCTGGAGTGCATGAAGGGATTGGTTCTACAGAACCAAAGCTGCAGGATCTCCATGTCACAGAGCTACAGCAGGATATCCAAGAGGAATCCCAGTGAGGATTCGGTATGGATAGTATTACAGAAGCCAGAGGCCTGAAACCAGACAAATCACTCACTGCAATGAACATTTGCAAGTAAAGCTGTTTGGGTAAAGGGTAAATAAATACTGTAAGACACACCGTAGCTTCCATAGGAATAGTTTTTTTCTGTTGTTGTTTTTTATTGTTTTGTTTTTTGTTTGTTTTATTTTCCTTTGTGGGGAGGTTGCAAGGGCAGATACGGATGGACAGGGAGATGAGTGGGATTTAGGTGCATGATGTGAAATTCACACCACACACACACACACACACACACACAACACAAACAAAACAAAACCCATAGGCAGGATGAAATTGGGCAGCATAAAGGACTCGTATAGGTCTGCTAGCCATCATTCCCCCACAGGGGTCATAATCAGTCCCCTACTCATTTCACAAAGTGTCCTCTTCCTTCTTAAAAATGAACCACTTCCTTTTTTGGGTGAGATACCAATGTTAATATCAATATAAATAGTTGTGAGCCGTCTTCCTAGCTTCTACCTATTCTCTGGGGCAGGAGGAAAGGCGGACAACCCGAGTTCTATTCCCAGAAACCATGTTGTGTGTCTCATAACCACCTGTAACTGTGGCTTACGGGAGGACCTGACATTTGGCACCTGAACTCACACCCTCTCCCATAACTGAAATTGAAAATTTGTTTTAAAAGAATTAACTTCCATTTCCTGTGTATCAGACAATTCAGGGTTCTGAGGGAGTAACAAATGACTCAGCAAAAAGACCCAAAGAAATTGGCAGTCAATTGATTTGGTTGTTTTGGTTGTTTGGTTTTTTTTTTTCAATAGGATGTCAAGCTGTTAATACTTAAACCAAGGGCTGAATATTTCAAGACTCTGGGAGCCCACCTGTCACCCAGGATGTTTAGTGCTCATCACACGGCATGCTGACATGTCTTCTGAAGTGCATCTCAGCATTCTGGAAAATTCTGCACTTTGGAGGACATCTGGATCCTTTGCTGTGGGACAGATTGATCACTCTGGTCTTCCTCCCTCCTCACAGTGAACTGTTGTAGTCAGCTTGGACTGATTGAAAGACATACTTCAGGTTGGATGACTGAGTGAAAATTCCTGAAAAGAAGTTGTGTCTGGCTGTATAAACAATAGACTCCTGGTAGGATCAGGTCTGAAGAGGCTGATGGTCTAACTGGAATCTCAGTACCGTGGAGAGACAGGAGTTTGGTTGGTTCAGAGGTTAATTCCCTTATCTTGGGCTAGTATCAGCATCTGGAACAGCCATTCCTTGGCCCATTCTGTGTCTAAACTAACACCTTGTGATGATAAATAAAAAACCTCTTAGAATCTACTAAACAATCCAAGAGCTAAGACTGTCATCAGATAGCATCTTGGGTCCTGTAAACCCCTATCCCTGGTCCCTTAAGCCCCACCCCTAGGCCTGTAATCTCCACCTTTGGGCCTGTAAACCCCACCCCATCTCATTATACCCACTTCTTTCATGTACCCATGGAATTTGGGGTAACCTAACTCTGTGTTCCTGCCTGTAGTCACTCATAATGACTCCAGAATAAACTATCTCTTATTCTATTTAAGATGAGATGTGGTTTTTATGTCCATATATCTTAAATGATGAAATTTGCTTTTCAAGTTCTGGAGTCTAGAAAGTTCAAGATTGATTTATTT
This sequence comes from Mastomys natalensis, assembly GCA_021653895.1. Classification (NCBI taxonomy): domain Eukaryota; kingdom Metazoa; phylum Chordata; class Mammalia; order Rodentia; family Muridae; genus Mastomys; species Mastomys natalensis. The sequence continues at coordinate 1,031,348 of JAJTUV010000051.1, read as the reverse complement.
TCTGGGGAAGACTCTCTTCCTGGCTTCTATATGGTCACTTTGTCATTGTGTCCATGTGGTCTCAAGGGAAAATTAACTCCCTGACATCCATTTGTTTCTATTAGGTTCCCACCCTTATAGTTATTTAATCCCATTTACTTCTGTGGAGGCTCTTTCTCCACATACAGCTACAATTAGGACATCAGGCCACAGGTTTGAATTTGGAGTGGGGAGTAATTCAGTGCATGGCAGTATTATTTCCCAAAGTCAGAGCTGGATCAGAGGGAGAGCTTTGGAGCAGAGGAGGTCATGCATCTAGTCTGCTAGCCTACCTGCAGGGGTGGGGAGGAAGGGAGTGAAAGTCCTACCTATTCTGCCTAGCAGAATAGGCCACTAGCATCTTTATTGATAGATCAAGAACCAATTAGGGAACAGGACCTTCAGTGTTCACCCACAGATTCCTGATCAAGGCATCAGAACCACCACCCTGTGTGTGTGTGTGTCATGGTCCAACACCACACACACACACACCACACAAAGGAGAGAGAGAGAGAGAGAGAGAGAAGAGAGAGAGAGAGAGAGAGAGAGAGGTATGCATGTGTACAAGAAGTATGGGCACATGCACAGGAGCACAGAGGTCAGGGGAGGACTTCACTATCCTTCCCTATCACTCTCAACTTTCCCTCCTGAGACAGGATCTCTCATTCAATCTGGAACTTACTGTTTTTCATTGTTCTTGACTAGGCCTTTGGCTAGTAATCCCCAGTGATCTTGTCTCTGTCTCACCAGTGCTGGGATTACAGGCTCACAAGGCTATGGCCAGCTGTTTATGTGTGTACCAGGAATCTCAGGCCCTCAGGAGCTCAGCAAGTGTCCTACCAAGCTGAGCCACCTTCCTGCCCTGGTAATTCTCAAAGGTCTTTGCCTAATTCTCTTTACCAACTTCTGAATTAGTTAGGGTTCTCTAGAGTCTACAGAACTTATGGGTAGTCTCTATATACTAAAGGAATTTGTTGATGACTTGCAGTCTGTAGTTCAACTCCCCAACAATGGTCAGCAGTAGCTGTGAATGGAAGTCCCAGGATCTAGTAGTTGTTCAGTCTTGTGGGAAAAACTGGGAGGCCGCAACTGCAGGCCCCAGGCCCAGGCGGCAGCGGCCTGGGACCTGGAGGTGGAGGCTGCCTGGAGGCTCCAGGCAGCCTGTCTCACATACCGGAGAAAGGTCCCAGGTTCCAGTGGCTGGAGGCTTCAGTGGTGGCAGCCTGGCAGACCCCAATGATATGAGGAAGTCCTTGGTTCTAAAAGGGTTTATTGTCATGGCAGATGGTAGATGGATCTGGATGTATCCCCCCCAAACTCAGGGCAGACCTGGGTTAAGTAGGGAGGGAGAAAGGGGGAGGTTCTGGGGGCAATGCTTAATTGGCTCCACCCTCTGACCTTCATTAGTATGTAAATCTCTAGGGCCTGAGGCCTGTAGTTATACCCTCTACCTGTGCACTTTGGGAGGGGCTGTAATGGCCTTCATGACTGAACAATGTAGGTCTATGGAGATTGGACTGCTTGTTATGACCTTGAGTTCTGGGGACGTGGCCGAACGCCTGCCGTTTCTCCCTTGGAGTCTCGGGGTTCTAGGCCCATGCCCAGCCAAGAACCAGGATACCCTTATGCAGTCCCACACAATCTCACAAGGCAAGCAGGTGAAGAAGAGAGCATCTTCCTTCCAATGTCCTTATATAGGTCTCCAGCAGAAGGTGTGGCCCAGATTAAAGGTGTGTATACCACACCTGGATCTGGGGCTTTCTTTGTCCCAGATGCTTTGAACTCAGAGATCTCCTTGCCTTGTCTCCTGGATTCATAGCCACTATGCCTCAAGATCTCCATGCCAAGATCAAGATCAGAAACTTGTATCTCCCAGCCTCAAGATCTGGATCACAGTGAGTTTCCAATCTGGATTGTAGTTCATTCCAGATATAGTCAAGTTGACAACCAGAAATAGCCACTACAATTCACCCTTTGTCAACTTGACACAAATAATATCTCATGTCCACATGAAACAGTAACAGTCATGAATACACCTAACATGATATAACTATTCCTTGTATAATTGCAAATGCATTTGTAAATTTACAATGGGGCAATGTCCCTTGGGAACATTCTTTTAGTATCTTGACTTAAATACCAATTGATGTTAAAGAAATTGAAGAAAGACAAATGTGTTCTTAACAAAATAAAACAGAACATCCATATTACTTTATAATCCTTGTTTCTACAATTGGTTACATAGTCTTAGCTGGTATTTATAACTACCTTCCTCTACTACCCATTCTGTATTTCCTCCACCCTCTGCAAGCACCTCAGCAGGTCTCGGCTCTTTTCCTGGAGGAGTGACCCATACCTTCATTCCTGATGGGTCTGTGTCCTCTGTCATCCTGCTTGGATTAGGCTGCTGTAGTTTCCCATTGACTTTAATCACAGGACATAGTAGTACTAAGAGATACCCTAAGGGATCTCCTGCACTCTAGACATAATCCTTCTTACCTCCATTGTGGAGAGGCAGTCCAATTTCCCCATGGTAATCTGGATCTAACTTCCTACATGGTGATGCTGGCTAGTGACTTCTAAGAACTGTGGCGAAAAACCGGAAACAAACAAAAACCCCCATTTCTAAATCCATGTGTGAGAGCTGGATGGGACCATCTCCTAGAGACAAACACCCCTACATGGGGTTAAAGGGGACCTCAGTCTTCTTCCCCACCAAAGTTGTCTTCAATCAGAAATGTCACAAGTCCCATCAGTGAGTGATGACAACTCAACACAGCCGAGGTTGTCCTGTGAATTGAACTTTCGGTTGTAAGCCACTAGTTTTCAATGCAGAATTTATATGTATTTTTTTTAAAAATCCCTAACACTTACTGTTGTTTTATTGCAAGATGTCATGAAGATTACATATTACCAGTTTCTTCTAGGTTTTCTAATTTATCAGAACCAACTGATTCATTTTTTATTTTTTAGACATGATCTTTGTTTGAGGTCTAGGCTGGCCTCAATCTCTAGCTACTTTTGCTGAAGCCTCACCTGTGCTGGGATTATAATGTGTCACCATGCCTGGCTAACTGATTGACCTTTACTTCTGCCTTTTAGATCCAATTTAAGTCTATCCAAACAGAATTTGGGGGCAAAATGTCAATACAATCTATATTACAGATAATCTCATGATTTTTAGACACTGACACAGTTGGTAGAGATATGGGAACTATGTCAGAGTATCTTCTTAAAATTTTTATTTTTATCATCTTATTCATTCTTTTTTATTAACATCTGAAAATCACACAAGTTCATGGGAGTATAAAATTTCAGTTTCCAAGATGAATAAACCCTGAAGATCTATTGTATATGAGTACCTATAGTTGATGATATTTTATTGGATAACTAAGTATTTTTAAAGCACTTAACACATTAAAAACACCTTAAAAACTCTACGCATCACTTAAAACACCCTGATAGCTTGAGATGATTTGGCGAAATCCCAACACGAACCTGGCTGGATGAGGTACCATTACTGCTTTGTGTGAATACCTCATTGTCCTTTGAGGAGTATGGATGGAAGCAGGAGAGAGATTGCTTAGTACCCATAAAGACAAACACAGACTTCTACATTTTATTTAGAACGAAACCAGCGTGGTAAAAAGAAATCATTAATACATGTGGAAAAGAGAACATGGCTCCCTAACAAAATGAATTTCTAAGGAACAGGAATACATCCCAGCTGTGCCATACTCTCTCTATAGACAGTTACCTCTGAGGAGGAAGCCAGTCTGCAAGCACATCCTGGAGAAGAACAAGTGACTGGCAGATCCAGGAAAACCACTTGCAATCTCAATGTGCACTTGACGGGGCAAGTTTGCTTTTGATCCAGGTCTGAATATTTCTTAGTCAATAGGGTATAAATTCCAGGCTTGTTGGCAATGCCACATTTATAGCCCTGAGAGACCAGGGCATGGAAGACGCCTTTGCAGATCAAAGGACCACCAGAGTCACCCTGGAAAAGGAAAATGTGCAGATACTTAGTGACAAGCTGAAGGTAAAGTATCCTAAAGCCATTGTTATTTTCAAGTGTTTTTAATGGTCTTTGGTTTCTTTGTGACTTAGAGTACTAGCAATAGCCTCTTATCCACAATAGGCTCTCATGTCTGTGTCTGTCTGTCTGTCTGTCTGTCTATGAATGCTTCTCTTTGTGTTTGCCTCTCTGTCTATAACTATGAATTTGTCTCTGTGTTTTTATGTTTCTGTTCTCTCTGCCCTATGTCCATGTACATGTCCCCCTTTGTCAATCGGTGAGTTCTGAGCTTTACTAGTTAAAAAACAGGTAGGCGTAAAGTTTTAAATTATACACTGAAATAAAGGAAAACCTTAAAGTGAATTTCAGTTTGACACTAGTGGGCTTGGAATCAAATTATCATTGAGACCAGCAGAAAAGAAAAGCAGAGAGCAGTAAATGTTGTGATGGAAGAGGCCGTGTCTTTCCCTAATTTGTCATTCTCACGAAACTGAATTCTGTCATAAGTGAAACACTCATAGAGGAGATGCTGTAGCCTTTTGGTTAAAGAGTTGACTTTCAAATATGAGGACCAGTTAAGGATGCCTACCTTGCAGGAATCCTTTTGGCCTCTGGCATCTCCTGCACATATCATGTCCTTGGTTATAACAGGTTTGTGGTTGTAGTAGCTTTGACTGTTGCAACGTTTTCTACTTATGATGGTAACAGTGACTTCTCGCAGGGTATCAGAGGCGGTTAAGAGATCTGGCTTGGTGGCTCCCCAGCCAGTAACCTGGCATTTGGTTCCATCTCTAATAAAGTTTTTGGATCCCAGGTGAAGCAGTTGGACATGCTTGTTCAGTTCTGCAGCAGCGTGAAGCTAAGTGATAGAAAAATGAGTAAATTATTCTTCCCCAGCTGTTTTCTGTAATTAGACTTCCTTTGACTGTGCTTTGGTGTGTGGTCCCTCTGCCTCAGGGAGGTGTCCATCCTTCTTGATAATGGTCTGATGCTGTAGTTTTGACTGTTGTTTTTTCTGAATGTGCTTTCCATTCTCCATGGAGATCACTGGTGTTTGGGGAGGGGAGCTTATAGAGAAGGAGATCCACCCCGTCTGGAGCAAACTGGCCTTTGCCCTGCATTGGATGGTTTTCTATGAAATGACATGTATAGGTCGTGACTTTGTGGGCTGGGCTGCTTCCTGCTGGATAGGGCCCTAGAGGATGATCTAGATTACATTTGGACTGGACAAAGTGTGGTCTAGACTGAGTTTTAACTTATTTCTGATTCCCCGAAGTCACTTGGTTGGCTCTTTTACATAAACAACCATTGTAGTTTTCTGTTGCTAATGTAAAAAGCATTTGGGGGCAAAGCACTTCCTGTGGATCCTTGGGTCTGCTGACATGTTGCTCTTCTATATAGTGAGTGGTAGTGTTGGCCTCTCTCGTATAAGCATAACTTTGATGCATTTATGAGATTTTTTCTTTCAGGAGAGGATATGGGATAACATGAGCCTTCATAGAATATTTCAGTCACCACAAACATGGGAGGGTGCTGCCGAAATGCCTTCGTGTGGTTAATTAACTGAGCAATCCTGTGTGAGAATATTGAAGGACTGAAGGAGGCAAATCGACCTACCTTTATCAGCATGATGTCATGGGATGCTGAACCAAACTGAACTCTTGAGAATGGGATGAATTTTTTAATCTCAAATGTCTGTTTCATGGGCTCATTCTTTGAAAGAGAATGTGCTCCTAATACCACTGTGGGAGAGTGGCCTTTGGGAAACCTGAAAGGGCAAAGACAATGGAGGTAACACTGGATGGCTGAACCTTCTAGTCAGAGCAGGAGATGATGGAGAGACACAGGCATGAAGGACCAAGGATAGACTCCGGACAGAGGTTCCAGTGGATCCCATCACTAATCACTGGTATCTCTGTCCATGTGCACCGTTACTAGAACCATCGCATCTTTCCAACAGTGTTAGATGTTTAAATGACTAAGGTTCAGACATGGTTACACAGGCTCATCTGTCTGAGGATATTCCTTTTAGACAGTGTGGGTCTGTTACATAGCAACCAAGGACACTCGAGTACATTCATAGCCAGTGTTGAAAATAGAAATGATTTTGTTTTGGGGAGTTTTAGCAACACGTTGGAACCCCTTGAATGTTATAGATATTTCCTCTTGTAGTGTACTTCCAAAGGCCACTTCAAATACTTTCTGAGAACAAAGAAGGTGCTAAGAATGACTGAGAGATGTAGACTAGTGGTCGAGTACTCATCTACCATGCACAAGGTCCTGTATTCAATACACACACACATGCACACGCACACGCACACCACATGCACACCACATGCACACGAACAAGAAAAGAAAGAAAGAAACATGGCAGGGCAGTTCCCATCATGAGAGACAAAGGCAGGATTATTACAAACTTTTCTGTAACTCAACTGATTGCATAGCCTTGCCTTGAAATGAAACTCTTATTTTTTGCTACTGGAAAAAGAGATTGAGGCAGGGTACAACAGAAATACATACACTTATGCGCACAGATCTGTATTCTTAAGATGAAAAGGGGCATAGGAATGTAAAGTAAATGAAAGGGTTGGCTGTCTCGGGTTCTGAGAACGTGCCCAGGCCTGTTCTGGGAGGATATGAACATGGCAGACCTGTGACTGCCTGGAATTACCACTTCTTGGTTTCTACCAAAAGAGCTTATTTGGGGAATTCCAGCTGTATTTGTTGAAAAGTTTGCCTATTGCGAAATCAGAATGGGGATGGAATTTCTCAGGGGATGTGGATTGGATTTCCTAGGATTGAGTCAAATTCAAATCCAACATGCCCACTAACCCAAAGCGCTGGAGAGCAGAGGAAATACAAAATCCCCAGGATCAACAGGCTAACAGGAAAGTGGGTGTGTCTGTAACAGCTCTCCCATGGACAGACAGACAGACTGATAGATGTGAGGTCCGAACACTGCTGGGGAATGTAGATTCGGATGAAGGGAGACGGCGAGATTTCTAGTGCTCATTCAGCCACTACCCAGTTCCTTGACTAGCTGTTGACTTTGAACTGTTTTGGTTCATTTTTGTCTCTGTTGAGACAGGCTAACCCAAGCAGATCCATTATGCTCCTTGAGTTTCAACTGTCCCACCACGGTCAAGTTTTCTGCCCAAGGAGTAAATGAAATTACCTGAATTCTAGAATTCTCTTTTTTTGTTTTTATTTTTTATTTTTTTTTTTTTTTGAGAAAGAGTTTTTTGTTTTGTTTTTGTTTGTTTTTGTTTTGTTTTTTTGTTTTTGAGACAGGGCTTCTCTGTGTAACAGTCTCACTTTGTAGACCAGGCTGGCCTTGAACTCACAGACATCCTCTGACTCTGACTCCTGAGTGCTGGAATTAAAGGAATGCTCATCACCACTTGGTGATTCTACCTCTTTAAAAAAAAACAAACAAAAAACCTTTTACACACACACACACACACACACACACACACACACACACACACACACTATGGTGTGTGCACAGAGGTCAGAGGACAACTTTTGGGAGTCAGCTCTCAGGTCTTCAGGCAGCTTGGTAGTTAGCAAGCACCTTTACTTAATGAGTCTCTCACTGGATCCATCCTTCTATTTGAGTTTAGCTATGAATTTGCACAGAAGAGAAACCATGGTGCCAGGCTCATTACTTTGTACATCACAGGGTTTTTCTAGCAGTGGCCTTACGCATGTGCAGGGATTCGTATGGAGTTTCCTGAGTCCCACCCTGACTGTCTCCTAACGGAATTACATACAGAGCAGAAGCATAGTATTTCCTGTCGTATGTTTTTTTTCTTTCACTATCTACTGAAGATGACTGCCAATACTGCCTCAATGGGGTCCAAGAATGCTCTTCTCGGTATAAAAGTCCCTGGGGTGCATTTGTCTCATTAGACCTCTAACTGGTTCAAAGTGACCCATCTCACACGGGGAGGATATAGGACCCAAACCCTGGGTTTGTATCCCAAGCTGTGTTGCCTGCCTCCCTCACTCTTTTCTTTGTGTCAAACTTCTCTAGCTTCTTGCTTCTTTGGCTAGCCTGTCTTGACACTGAGCAGAACTCCTGGTTGAAGCCGTTCTTGAGGTCTGGCATCAAAGGCAGGGTTCCAATTTCTTGGAATCTCTCTCAACTTAGACAGAGAAAAGTTGCTGACTGTCAGAAAGCAAAATACTCCCAGTCTTGTCCCATTATCAATACAAGACCATCATGTTCATTGCTGGTTATTACCAAGAAAGGCCACCATGACAATATAGTTGATAACATTTGCTGAGGTCTTGTATTCTGTGCTATGTTTTTCATACATTTCACTAAAGCAGAAGCCTAGAGAGGTACCTGTGAAGATGATCTTCATTTTACAGACTAGGAAGTAAAGGTTCAGGCAAACTGAACCCAGAACATAATAGATGGAGGCTCTGTTATGTACACCCAGGCAGGGTAAGAGCTCCTGATTTGGGCAGGGGATGTGATAGTAAAGTGCTTGCCTAGCAGGCCCAAGGCCTCTGGTTCAATTCCCAAGGGTTCCAGTACCAGAACAACAAAACAAATGACAATTCCATTAGTTTGCCTTTGAAGCTGGAGGGTTCCTTTGCTTAGGCAGGACAGAGGAAGAAGAGGAAGAAGAGGAAGCAGAAGGAGGGCAGCACTGGGGTCAGAGGTTTGCTTTTGACCAGTTAAATTAAATTATGCAAAAGTGTTTTTTTTTTTTCTTAGTGTATTTCCTCTGCCTTTCTTTCTCTGTAGACAGGGTCTTGATAGGTGTTCCAGGCTAGCCTTAAACTAAAAATCCTCCTGCCTGGCCTTCAGGGTGCCACCATAGATAACTGGCAAGACACTGAGGGAAGGATAAAGTACATGGGTAGAGAGCGAGAGAGAGCAAGAGAGTGAGAGAGCAAGAGCGAGAGAGTGAGAGAGAGAGAGTGAGTTAGAGAGCGAGAGAGCAAAGCAAGAGAGCGAGCAAGCGAGCAAGAGAGAGAGCAAGTTTGAGAGCAAGAGAGCGAGAGAGGGAGTGAGAGAGAGAGAGCCTTCCTCCCAAATTTGGCTCACTCTGTCACTGTGTGTAAAGGGAGGCCTGGCTTGGTAAACCGTTCCCTCAGGAGCCTTTGAGTACATTTGTGGGAAGCCACCATTGAACTGTTTCATAAATATTTTGAATTTCATAAGACTTAATATTTTTCCAAGCAGTGATCTGCCTACATTTTTACACCCAAATCTCCCTCGGAGGAAATTCGATCCACATATTTCAGAGTTGTTTATGTGCCAGCCATTTAAAATAATATTTAGCAAGATTTTTTTTTAAACTCCAAGGCCTTTTTTTTTAAATGCCAAAACCACACTTCAGTTCTCCCTCCCTCCCTCTTTGCCTCCCTCCCTTTTTTTTCCCTTCCCTTTTCTTTATCATGCATCACGTGCCACTTTTCACACTTAGCCCCCAATCTGAATCCTCTCCTTTGTTTCCGATTTCCTCCAGCATTTGTTGAACATTTCTCCGTATTGCTCGCTGTCTGGGGAGCTATGAGTGAGCACATATTTGCAGGGGCATGAACTTTGCCTTGAATGAAATTTTCTGGTGCTGCGGAGAGCAGGACAGAAGTCTGTGTAGGTGGGGGAGGGTGCAAGGGTGAGTGAGGTTAAGATGGTGGAATTCAGCAACTCACTCTGTAGGAACGATGGGCATCTTTCTCCTTTCTCAGGCTGCCGAGCTTTCAACATGGTTCCACTAAAAGGGGACAACCATACACTATCCAAAGCAGAGGGAATCAAGTCAGTTGTTTTGTTTAGGTGGTATTGATGTCAATATAACAATCTTTGGAAGCCATGAGTGTGTGTGTGTGTGTGTGTGTGTTGTGTGTGTGTGTGTGTTTGTGTGCGCATGTGTGTATTAATTAAACTGTCTCTCAGTCCTTGGCTAGTCTGGAGTTCAGTATGTACCAGGCTGAGCTTGAATCCACACAGATTGCCTGCCTCTGCAGTACTCTGAGTACTGGGATTAATGCCATATGCCACCTTTGCCTGCTTATTTTCTATTGATTTTATTCACTTTATTTTGTGTGTGAGTATTTTGCTTATATGTATGTTTGTGCCCCACATGCATGCATGGTGCATGCAGAGGTCAGAAGAGAACATTGGATACCGGTAACTAGAGTTAACAGATGGTTGTGAGCCACCATTTGGGTGCTGGGAATCAAATCCTGATTTTCTGTAAGAGCAGCAAGTGCTCTTAAGCACTGAGCCATCTCTCCAGTCCCTAAGACAAGTTTTTAAGTGAAGGGCTATACTGTTGTAAGGAAAAGAGAAGGTGACCTGGGATCCAAGCTTTAAAAAGCAAATATGGAAACAGAAGGAACAAAATCAGAATACTCAAGTCAACTCACATCAGGGATCTACTGGCTATCTTTGCAGCACACCAAGGTGGGTGTTATAGTTCATCTTAAGCTGAAAGGGATTTGAAGTTGTCCTCCATGGTCTGAAAAGCTTCCCTTTAAATATCCCCAAGCCTAATAACCTGCTCTGCTTCGTTTTATAAACCCTCTATAACTGTACTCCCCCAACCTCAGGAAGTGGCTGTTTCTTACTGCTATGACTTTTAAAGTGTAGGCCTTGGCATTCTGGGTGAAGGGTAAGGCTGAGGAAGTAAGGGATCTGATAGTGTCATCTGCAATATACCTGTGCTTGCTAAATGTGTCAAATATTCTGAAATAACCTAAGTAGATCTCAAAACCCCACCAAATAAGAGTCAGCAACTTCCCCTTGCATGCAGGCTTCCTCTCATCAATTTCAGTTGCTTGTGGTCAACTGCTGTTGAAAACATTCGTGAAATATTCCAGAGATAAATGATAGACACATTTTAAATTGCACACGAGAGTAGACTGATTTAATTGTCCTTTTATCGCCATTGTTAATTTTACTGTACTTAATTAATTGACTAGACATTATCCTATGTGTGTTCTTCATCCTGGACCTGGACAACGACTACACGGAGATGCATAGGGGACTCACCAAGAGTAGCAGTGGGCGGCTGTTAGCACCCACTGCGGATGGATCAGGACTCCTCCACAAATATGCTTGCTGTGGTACTGGATGGAAGCCATAAATGGCCTGGAATGTGGCTGTACTTCTCTCCCTCCAATGATTTCAGTATGGAAACCTGCAAAAGTAAGCCAAAAGATTTTTACATGATCCAGCAGTGGCATCTAGCTCTCCCGATAGCAGGCACCTTTCTCCTTATCTTCTTTTCCAAGACCAATAAAACAACAACAGTACTCAACACTTATTATACGTTTCCCGGTTAGCAGTTGTATAAACAGAAACAGGTAAGAGGGAAAACAGTGTTTACAGTGTAACAACGTAATCACTAAAGAGTCACATCATTTCACATGAGCCAGGTATACGAGATACTTACACTCTGAAGACATATAAACCCCAGCAACCAGGAAAACCAGAGCACATGAAGAAAGCTTCATCATTACAGGGCTTTGGTGTTAAGGAGCATGGACGAACTGCTTGCTTCGTGGTTGATGAAGAAGATTCTGAAGATAGGTTTTGGTTCTTGTTGTTCTTGCAATGTTCTCACCTCACACCTCCCAGACGTTAAGAGTTTTCACACCCAAGGTTCCAAAGCATCTCTCAGTCTGGGGGGCAGTTTTGGGTGCTGTCGTGTGCAGTGGAGAACTCATTTCTGAATGAGGGTTCCTGGTACAAATGGTGAAGGAATAAAAACGACTCAAGCCAGGAGACCCCAGTGAGTTGTAGATAGTTCAAAGCTGTTCTTTGCTCTAAAACAGTGGCTGTCAGCCTGTGGGTCATGACACCTTTGAGAGACTCATGTCAGATATCCTGCATATCAGATATTTGCACTCTGATTCATAGAGTAGCAAAATTAAAGCTATGAAGTATCAATGGAATAATTTTATGGTTGGGGGGTCACCACCACATGAGGATCTGTGTTAAAGGGTCACAGCATCAAGAAGGTTGAGAACCAATGCTCTAGAGCAATACACACTTACCTCAGCATGAAATGGTGCCTGCCATGTTTATTTCCTCTCTGCATCTCACTTGGTCATAGACTTATGATGGAGAACGACAGAGCCTTGCACAGATCCTCATGGCTTTACGGTGTGACTTAGCTGTCATGGAACTATCATCCAGAGAAACCCATGTGTTTTGTAGCACGCACATTCCTTGTCTTGCCATTTCCTTTAAATGTAACCAGATTTGGTTAAATTTTAGTTACATTTTTTTGAGATTTAATAATGTTATTAAAGAGGAATATTGGCAATGTATTTTTATTCAAACTCTCTTTGACTCAATTTTAATTGAAAATGACCACATGTTTACTTAAGGCCTTTAATAATGTCTTTTAAAAGGACTGTATTTCATCATTCTTCTCAGGAACAGATGACAACGCAATGCCAGGTCTTTTCATGGACCTTTTGTCCACCAGACTCAGGATTGGCAGAAGTCTGTTCATACTTAGTATACAAGTACATACATTATAATGTAGGTTCAAACCTACTTAGATAAGATTAGGCATGAGAGCCCCATTTTTTTCTAGAAACATTTACCAAAACTTAAAAACTTTTATTTTCTAAGATTCATGAAATCTGTCTTTTATTTTAAAAAAAATTAAAATCAAAACTGTTATGCTTGGTAGATGTCAGAAGAATCTTACAAAATCATTCTTCTTTGATAAGAAAATAAGAATGAAAGTTAATACTATTCATTATATAGAGTAATTTAATGGTATGTAAGTTGAATGCCTTAAGCGATTTTCAAAATTCTCTTTTCTTGATCATTTGTATCTTTGTGTCTCTGTCTGTGAAGAAGGCAGCACAGCAATTACACCATAAACTGAGATCAAGTGAGAGTGGTTCTTTTGCCCAAGGCCACAGCATCGGAACTGGGCCAAATCTCCTGGCTTGCCTGCAGTAGCATGATGTTAATAAGCATATGTCAGCACACAGCACTAGATAAGTCATATCCCGTGCAGCCATACACAACTTTCCAAACACTGAGCAAAACAAACACACCCAGGGCAGTGATTTCCTGCTAAACTAAGAGAGCAAAAGGTGAGACAGTGGGAGGGAGCTTGAGAAAAGTCACAGACTTACCAAACCTGTTAGCACCACCCGAACGTCCCATGAACTGTCAATCGACCTCTGACCTCCGCTACTACTGACAAGCTCTCTACTGATCCCTCGTGTGCCTTCTCCCCAAGTTGTCAGGTGGGCATGATCACACCTGTGCTTAACCATATCTTCTTGATGCTGGGAACAGAAGAGGTGGCTGGTTTGTAGAATGATCTGAATGCCAGTCGGATGTAAACTGGAAGGACAGTTTTAGCATGGCGGGGTCAAAACATCTCTGCCAGTTTACTTCTTTACGGTAAGGACTCACAACTGCAGAGCTTTTATTACAGATGGCTAAATACTTTCATCTGTATTTCCAGGGAGGTAGCGGCCCCTTCATCTTGTTTTATGGATGGAGAAACTGAAGCTAAGACTGTCTAGGTTACCCAGCTAGCAGATGGCCCCTAAACCCTTATGCGCTGGCTCCAGACTTCATGTTTCCTTCAACCTGACCACACTGTCTGCCCTGTTCCCTCTGAGAAGCCCCTGGCTTAGACACTTCAGGAGGCAAGCTGGCTGTGCAGAAGGGAAAAAGGATTTAGCTTTGGACACTGCAATTAGACGTGGGTGAGATTTAGTTCCGTTGAGAGGAGAGGCTCGTAAACTCCTTTTTGTAGCTGACCTGGAAAATTCTGAGAATCATGTTGGTTTAAAATAATGAGTTACTGGGTTTTGGCTCTAGACCCCTGTGCTAGTTAATACGATCATTTGTTATTGTATTTGGGATCCTGGATTTGAAGACAGTGGGCTGTGTAACACGATGAACTGGGTCATCTCATTGATTTCTGGGTGTTGGTTTTTACTCTGTTGAGTCTGCTGTGGGGAGAGCTATGTTTGCTTTGGATGGCTTTTATAGCAGCTGTACTAGTCTGAGCAAGTACGGTGCTCAGCCTGTGACCAGCTCCTCACATAGTGTCCTGGTCTTGCGGTTCTCTGCTGTGTTGTTTAGCTGTCCCTATTAGCTGCTCTGAAAGAAGTTTGTGACAATCCTGTATTTTAGGAGAACCTGATAAACCAGCTGTCCTGAGGCTTCTAACACCACATGTCTGATTGTCCCTTGGGAGCTGTCTTTGGTGGCTCAGGCACCTGCGTGCAGATTCATAAGCCACACATAAGCCGTCAAGAGGGACTGTATCTCTTGAAGTGTGGGTGGCAAACTTGTGCCAGTCTGAGACCTGTTTATGACTCATTAGGAGCTAGACAAAGACAGAAACTGAAAGTCATTGTTTGAAAAGTTTCAGCAGTTCAACAAGTCTTTACATTAATTTTTTAAACAAACACAATTTGTTCAATGTTATTAAAAAGTTAGGCATGTCTTTTATATGCGTTTGTTATTTAATTAATTGTTATATTCATTTATGTTTAATAAGAATGATAGTCCATGATGGACTAAAAGTAAAAAAAAAAATTACAACACATACTGCTGGCCTGCCCCAGTGTAGGACAAAAAAGCTCTGAAGACAAGACTAGGAAATAGATGAGTGTCAAAACTTTCCTGCTGATTTCCTTTCTGTGTCCTTTTCAAAGCTGAGTTTAAAAAGAGATTTATTTTATTTTGGTTCTGTGAATTTGTGTCTGTCTATATGGGAAGTATGGGCATGTGATGCAGGTGCCCGAGGAGGTCACAGGGCCCTGGAGCTGGAGTTACAGGAGGTTCTGAGCTGCCTGATGTGGGTGCTGGGAACTGAACTTGGGTCCTTCGGAAAAAGCAGAAAGCTCTCTTAATTATTGAGTCATCTCTTAAGCCCCATTTTAAGATTACTTTCAATTCCACTTCTTTATTAAGGTGTTGTGTGTGTGTGTTGTGTGTTGTGGCATGCACACTCTCGAACGCTGTGGAATATGTATGTAAATGACAACTTATGGGAGTGGATTCTCTCCTTTCACCATGTGGACCCAGACACTGAACTTTTGGTGTCAAGACTGGTAGCAAAAGTCTTTACCTACTAGTCATTTTGCACACACCACACACATACTTCAGCCTCTTTTGAAAGGATCTCTTATCGTGCCCACAACTTTGCAGCCCTCCCCAGCCTCACTGATAGAATTTTACTGCATCCCCCTCTTAGGGCCCTCCATTTTGGGAGGCTTGATTTCTATCTGATAATAGTTGAACTGATTTATAAATTAAACTAATAGTTTAATTAATTCATTTGATAAAAGTTTAATCTGTTAGCAGTTACAGTGACACTCTGATTTGGCAACTGAGCTTGGGAAAAACATTGGGGTGCTAT
The DNA here is from genome assembly GCA_021653895.1 of Mastomys natalensis. NCBI lineage: Eukaryota > Metazoa > Chordata > Mammalia > Rodentia > Muridae > Mastomys > Mastomys natalensis. Next base: position 1,015,934 of record JAJTUV010000051.1, on the reverse strand, counting down.
ATAACAATATGATGTACAAAGATCCTGAGAAAATGTAAATCCTACAGCAGGTTACAACCATCTCACCAACACGGGTATTGAAATGAATGACCTTAAGAACAAATGCAAAAACAAAACAAAACAATAAAAGGGAACAAACAAAGGCACCCCGAGCGTCAGAGCTGCACTTTAGTATAAATTGGTCCTGAGAGGCTGAAGGCTGCGTTACAGCTTAGGAGGAAGACGCTTAGATGTGAACGATTCAGAAGACTGCTTGAGAGCAGTGATGGTGATGGAATCTGTTTTATCTTTCTCTACTTCAACGTTTAATCAGAACATATTTTGCATTATTATCTTTATTTATATATTAAGTATTATTTTCTAATCCACCACGCTGATTAAGAAATACAAGGAGCAGTTTAACACCCTCCAATTTCGGCCCTTTCCGAGTCGCTTGTGAACTAACTGGGAAGAGGACGAACACTAAGCGGAAGCCACAGGCAAACACCTCAAGGACCTGGCGAATGCGATGTCTGCTGGGACGGCCTGCCTGCCTGTCCATCGTCTGCCTTCTTTGTTCCCCAGCCTTCAAGCTGCTGCTTTATGATCTTCCTGTTCTTCTTCAGGGTGGCCTTGGATCCCATTGTCTGAGTTCAAATGTTGTGAAAGAGATGGGGAAAGTCCCACAGAGGGTGGTCCCTATGATGTCACTGGACCCAAGGCAGGTCGCTCATACTGTCTGCAATGTTTTCCTTAAAAGATTTACACATGTGAGAATCCTGTCAGTAGGGACGACTGCCAAGGAAGGTCTGCAGCCTTGACCTCTCCTCCAAACTCCAGTTTTATTGGAACATGGGCCTTGCATAGAGGAAAGCGAACACTATCTGGGCATAGTAGGGTGTTGGGGAGAAAACTGGGGTCAAGATGTAAGAAAAATTAAAGAAAAAAATATATGGGGAAGGACTTAGTGATGAAAGCCAGAAGAACACTTACTCTTAAAGGGAAGTGTAGCTCTCATACCTCGTCAATAAAGCTTTCCTTTTCTTCTTCTTCTTCTTCTTCTTCTTCTTCTTCTTCTTCTTCTTCTTCTTCTTCTTCTCTTCTTCCTCTTCCTCCTCCTCTTTTTTCCCCTCTTCTTCCTTCCCCCCTCTCTCTCTCGCTCTATATCTCTCTCTCAGCCGATGGAGACGATTACAGAAAGTTACAACTGGTCAAACTCAAGAGAACAACCATATGTCGCCAGTCCTAGATGATACATCTCCAACACAACCCTTACTCATAAGACTTGGGGAACATGATGGAAAAGGGAGGGTGAAAAGATTTTAAGATCCAGAGAACCAGGAAGTCGGTCATGAGATTGGGTCTTCCATGTCGACAGGGAAACTACTACATGCTGGAACTTCAACAATATGTTTATAACTAAACAAGACTCAAACAGTGCCAATATCAGTTGATGTGCCAACTCAGGTGAGGGAAGTCTCACAGGGTGTCACCCCCAGATAAAGAGATTCGAAAGTGCTGAGAAAGGAGAATTTGTTTTTCCCTGGCTGAGTCCTCTAATTGGTTATCCAAACACAAATTGGCCGTGCCTAAAACATATAGATGTAAACATCACTAAATGAACTCAGTATATTGTATTTATATATTTATTCGTATAATATATATGACATATACATATATATCAATAATAAAGTAAGCCATGCTACTCAGCTTCTTCTGGAGTCTTTGTGGGTAATATTAATTGAGACTCCTAGCAGGTGGGGATATGGAGACTGAGGTGACTATATCCCATAGCCAGATAGGACTTCCAGTGAGGGGAGGGGGACACCAACCTATCCACGGAGCCTTCAACCCAAATTTGTCCTGCCTTCAAAAAGCACAGGGATAAATACAGGGCAGGAGTTGAGGGAATGGCCAACCAATAACTGGCCCAACTTGAGATCCATCCCATGGGGAAGAGCCAACCCTTGACACTATTGATGATACTCTGTTATCTTGCAGAAAAGGAACCTAGCATAACTGTCTTCTGAGAGGCTTCATCCAACAGCTGCTGGAAACAGATGCAGAGACCCACAGCCAAACAATAGGCGGAACTTGAGGAGTCTTGTAGAAGAGTTGGGGGGAAAATGAGGGAGCTAGAGGAGGGGTCAAGGACACACAAGAAGACCTACAGTGTCAACTAACCCGGGCCCATGGGAAGAAAGAAAAGGGGGAATAGAAGGGGGTGTAAAAGTGGAACTGGGAGGAGAGGAGGAAGGGGCTGTGATCAGGCTGTAAAGTGAATAAATAAACAAATTAATGGAAAAAAAAGAAAAGAAAAATAGGCCATGAACTTGAGAGATCATAAGGGAGGTATAGAAAGGGTAAGGAAAGGGATGGAAGGAGGATAGAGAGGAGGAAATGATATAAATATACTATGTATATATATGTACATATGTATATACAAAATTTGAAAATTAACGTAATAAGAAAGAAAAACAGAAGAAAGCAGAAGCACTAAGGGAAGGAAAGGAAATTATCAATGAAAGAATGAAACAATCAAAGATGGCAGAGCATATAATGAATCATTTCCATTTATATTTGAACAGCTCAGGTCCTGTGAGATATGTCCCATGTAAAATATGGTGACATTTCATAACAGAAACAGGTATAGAAACGGAGTGAGCTTATCATATTGAAAGCTTATATGAGGTCATAGGAGCTCACAGAGACTGAACCAATGGGGCTATGCTTTTCACCCCATTTCCCTCTGCACAGTCACTATAGCATGACCCACACATCAGCTTTAAGTCTCCATCCTCTGAACCTTCAACCTGGAGCTAATGCTAAATCATTTTGCCATTTTTTCTCAGATATAGGTGAAAGCACCTTGTTGCCGGAAACCATAGGCCTATCCTATTAGGCCGAGAGCAAGGTAATCATTGTACTGTAAAAAAAATTTTTCCTGACTGGAGAGATGGCTCAGCAGTTATGAGCACTTACTGTTCATGCAGAGGACCTGAGTTCAGTTCACAGCATCCACTTTGGATAGCTCACGACAGTCTGTAACTCTAGCTCCAGGGAAACCCTGAACCTCTTCTGGCCTTTGTGGAAAATTTATATGTAACATGTGCACATATACATGCACCCCACCAAATAAAAATTTTTTAAAAGTAAATATTCAATCCCTTTTTGCTGAAGAAAATTTATTTAATGCTAGGTTTTAAAGTAAGTATATAAAACCAAGCACTGATGATAAATCTTTTAAAAAATACTTTTAAAATTTATTTTATGTGAGTACACTGTAGCTGTCCTCAGACACACGAGAAAATGGCAGCAATCCCATTACAGATGGTTGTGAGCCACTATGTGGTTGCTGGGAATTGAACTCAGGACCTCTGGAAGAGCAGTCAGTACTCAACCTCTGAGCCATCTCTCCAGCTCTGATGATAAATCTTTAAAAATGTTTTTAAAACAATTCTTTAGCACACTTATGATTTGATGATTGAAGACTAAAGAAAATTATTTTTACATAAAGATTCCAATAATAGCTGAATATTTAACATGAGCATCTTTAATATTTTTCAGAGTTGTAGATAGTTTGGTATTATAATTTTCAGTACTAAGAAGGCCACTTCACACAAATATGTTGTACAAGCTGTGTATGTGTAGGGGTTAATCTAGAAATTCATGGAAATTCTATCCTAATCTCAGGTCAAAATTCATGTATTTATGAATCTCAAGTCAGAAACTCAAACAGCAATTTTTAAAATCAAGCACAATGCATTCCAAAAATAGACTAATTTCCAACTTAAATACTGGGAGATGGTAGTATTTCTCTACCTGAACGATGGCTGTCTCAGCATGGAAAAGCCAAAAACCTGGTAGGTCTTCAGCCTGCAAGGCTGGATGAAGTCCCAACTTGCTTCTTGAGTCCTGGAGGATTCCTGGAGAGCTGCAACAACCAAACTAATTAACTCAAAAATCAACGTGAGGTGAGGCGAGCTGTTTCTGGCAGCATTCTTCTGTGTGGCCCCATGCGACCACACAGCAGCCTTGGTTGTGTGCCCTTTGGAGTGAGCATGTCACCCTATAGCACACACCAAGGAACCCTATCCAAAACACCTCCACTCACTCAAGTCTAAATTGTGTGAATTGTGGTGTTAATACTGTACACATAAAGTTTTCTGCCTTGTACAAATTATCCAGTTATGGAAAACAGAGACTTTGACAGTTTTTCCTCCCCTCAAAGGAGTCCCTAGAAACTTAGGTTTTAGTTGATTCCCATTGTGGTCCAGTTGACAACCAAGATTAGCCATCATGTGTGTCTGTGTTTCATACCAGAAAGGAATGTTTTAAGCTGCAAGTTTCAGAGATGAATCATGTATAGAGACTCACAGAGCAAGAGAATGCCCCTTTTTCCAATAATAAAAACAACCCAGGAGATACTGCTGTCTACAGGATGGGTATCCTGAGCTTGCTATTATGAGGCCTCCAAGATTTCCTTTTGCTTGAAATCTGTGTGGAAACTCCCAGACATTGTAACTCTTGCATCCTATTTGTGTCTCAATTAGATTTCTATTGCAGTGATAAAACACCTTGACCAAAAGCATCTAAGGGCAAGGAGAGGGTTTATTTCATGTTATACTTGTAGTCCTTCATGAAGGGAAGTCAGCAGGAATTTGGATTGAACTTGGAGGGAGGGACCTGGAAGCAAGGACTGAAGCAGAGACCATAGAGGAGGGATGCTGCTTATTGATTTGCTCCTCCTGGCTTGCTCAGCTGGTTTTCTTACAACACAAGACCACCTGCCCAGGAGTGCCACTGCCCCCAGTGGACTGGCTCTCCTCTAACAAATAGCAATCGGATACCCTAGGCTTGCCTACAGATTGGTCTCCAAGTCTAATAAAGGACTTTTTTTTTTTTTTAAATCTCATTCCTGTTCAGATTTGACTCTACTTGTGTCAAGTTAACAACAACAAAAGCAACAGAAGTCCACCTAACCAGAACAACATGCATTTAAAACGAGTATCTCATGGAAAGTACCAGTCTGTTGCTGGACTCCTGGGACCACAGACACATTGGCTTCTATGTGTTTGGACAACTGAAGGCAGGGAAATGTATCCTGGAGAGGGCGCTTTATGGCCAGCCCTGTGAAGTAAGATACCCTAGATCTGTAGAGGCTAGGGGTACTCTTTTTATAGGTAGCATTGTTTTAAGGAGTTACTCTTTGTCTCCTTGAGCCTACAGTGGATGAGGCCTGGCCAGTTCCTGGGATGCTCACAGGGCATCTTTTCTACTGTCCTGGTGTGAAACTTTTGGCTCTATGGTGGCTCTAGTATCTCTCAGCAACCATACTTCCTTGGCGCCATCTCTTTGCATACACACACACACCCTTTTTTTTTTCCTGAGTAAACTACCAATTTCTCAAACATTTCTCTGACACTTTTTTCTTATAGTTCTATGTGACTCTGGTTAATAGCAGCTACTAAGGCCTATTTCATAGTCCAGATGCTGGACTGTCTTGCAATGTCCTCCTAGATTGAATTACCACACTACCTTCATCATGCAAAGCCGCAGGATGCAGACAATTTGTAGAAAAGCTCTTTGCCTGAGCAGAACTGTGGATCTCGTAGTTAATTCGGAATGCGTCTACTACACCTAATATCTTATGAAATTCCCAAGAGAACACTTCATCTTATCCTCTATAAACTTGTAAGAGAATAAAAGGATGGTAAGACAATTATACCAAATTAGGCACTTAATCAAGAGATTACAAATTATATTATGTCTACTACCCTCCCTGAATCTATGAGAAAAGTTAAAAATACACTATAAAAATATTCATAGTTGTTTATTTAGAGCAGTTACTCCTCAACTTTAAATATTAAAGTCTTTTATTTCCTACATATATTTTTTTTTACCCCAGTAATATCAGGAACCAGAGACATAATAGTCATTTTTTGTAATTGTTTCCAAGGGAATTCACAATGCTAAAGTCAAAATAACATTAAAAAAAAAACTATTCTAAATTAAGATTTTCATTGTTTCCACCAACAAAATTTTGATGTTGAGAACTGTCTTTTCTTTCCCGTTGTGTTCAAGATAGCAGCCATATTTCATTGTAAGAGATTTGATGCCAATAGTTGAATCCGTCTGCATTTTAATTTAGTATTTCCTTCAGACATTCTTTGAACATGTGTCAACAGGAAGAACATGTTTCAAAATCTACTTCTGTTCATTCCTTAATAAACAAAGTGAAGCTCAGTATATACCTTTAACTCCCTCTATATTTTCTGGACTGACAAAAACAAACAAAAAACAACAAACAAAAAAACAAAAACCCAGACTCATAAAGGCCAATCAGCATCAAGTTCTGAAGCAGGTGAAATTTGGCTATAGGGGACCTTTCTTTTTCTAGTGTCAATGTTCTTGTTTTTCTTAGCTGCACCCCACCCCCATCCCTGTCTCCAAGGATTTATTGTTAGATAATAACCACCTACGCCAGAGAACATGTTGAAGTGTTGACTTTCCAGTGAGTTCTCATTTAGAGTCCTCATGTAGTGTTTTTTAGTCGTTGAAAGATCCTCCGAAGATACAGAGGAAACATCTGGGATGAGGTGTCTGCTGTGGTGGTACAGATGGAGAAAGTCTGGGAAGGGAATATGCCATCGCATACGTAGGCTGGGTGTGGAATGATGTTCTGATTGTGCATGTTGTTGGGTTGCAGATAAGGCAAAAGGCCTTGAGCTGCTCTTGCTAGGAGGATGATTAAAAAATGGCCACACTAGAGATGTTAAAGCAGGTAGGTCTCTGTTTAATATGTGCATGCTTTTATGAGGAGGTGATGGTAAAAATAATTTAAAGTTTGGTCTTTATTCAGGGAGTACTATTTATACTAAAATGAATTTAAACATCTTTCTAACGAAGAAAAAAAATCACAGAGATAGTATGAGGCTTCTATTCTACTGATAACATTAGCACACACATATACACACATGCACACATACACATACATGTAATTATAGGGATAATAAATAAGAAAACTATAGGAAGTTTCATAGTAACACAGCATTACACTAGGAAGAAAGGCCACTGCTCAGTGACATTGCCTTTGTGTCCATGGATTGGTTTCAGAACAAAGCCATATGTCTTTGAGTCGGGAGTCTTAGAGGAGAGCCCTCAGCACACACTCAATAGGTTCCAAGCAAGCAGGCTGCAGCACCAGATAACCAACCATTCACGCTAAGAAGTCAGCCTAAGTGTAAGCCACAGAAGCTTGTAGAATCCAAATCAGAGGGCTCAAAGTTCAGAGCAGGTTAGCAATTCATGTCAGAAGAGAAAACTCAAGAAGAATGTAGGCTTTCCATTTCAGACACTAGAAATTCTCATTGTAATCTTAAGCTTTGATCCCGGATGTTTTTTGTGATACAGAAGCATGAGATGGAGATATGAGGGATTGCTCTCCTAGAGAAAGTCAGAAAATTGAGAAAAATCTGCTGTCAAACCCAACACAGAGTAAATGTATTTTATTTAAAAATATCTTTGTTTCCGGAAGTATCTTTTTTTTTTTTTTTTTTTTTTTTTTTTTTTTTTTTGGTTTTCGAGACAGGGTTTCTCTGTGTAGCCCTGCTGTCCTGAACTCATCGGTTAGACAGATGGCTCAAACAAAATCGCCTGCTCTGCCTCCCAGAGTATGGTATTATTAAGCAGTCGCCACTCGCCGCTGGGACAGATATCTTAATTCTCAGTTTTAAAAGCTGTAACACTAACTATTGGCAACAACTGACATTGTGAACTTATATTCGACTTACTAAATGAGATTACTATTACTATTCCTGTGGGAAAGCAGGAGACAAAACAAGCAGGCAGCCAACATTTTGCCAAGCAGATTAGAGTGAAGACTAGTCTCACTTTAGTAATTTAGTAATGAAGGCTTAGTCCCAGTTAAAATGTGTTTTATAGATGGAGAATGGAGTCCTGGTTGTGAATCAGCATCGACACAGAACACACACAGAAGGAGCACCAGAATGCGGACAGTGTAAGAACAAGACCACAGACAGCTGATGTGAGTCTACAATTGTTATTTTGTTACCATCACTTACTGACTGAATGCAATGTTCTCACCCAAACCCAACTCACACTATTTTATTGAAAGCATGTAAGTTTTTCAAGGCAACTGTTTCATTAATTTGGTATATATTGATTCAATTATTTTTTTCACAGATCTTTTTGTTTTCTAAATTCCAGAGTTGAGGAAATAACTCATGGATGATTTGGGGGAGCAGGAGGCAGCATTCCTCACCTAATTTTAATACTTATACTATATTTCCTTTCAGGATGTTTTAACGTCCTTCTTGGACCACAAGTATAGAGTTACAGGATCTTAAAGCTGAACGATGCCTACTTATCAGGAAACTGATTTCACTCAGGTGTTTCAAATGGATACAAGTTCAGAAAGGGCACCGTCACAGAGATATAGTGACTACAGGCACTCGGGCACGGGCTAAAAGGAGGCTACTGTTACTGCTGCTTTCCCATCAAAAGGAGGAGCTACAGAACAGGGGGATGAAGATCAAAGCCAGGAAGGAACTATCATGGGCTTTCTCTCTCTTCCTTGTATTTTCTGCAGTTTCTTCTCATGCCAAGCTACCAAAAGCTGGAGGGCAAGGGATTCTGGGTAATAAATAATACATACAAGGCATAGTACAGGGCAGGAAAGAAGAGAGACTATATTTAGGTGGGAGGTGTCAAGTGGAAAAACCCATTGTGATACAGACTTTACACTTAGACGGGAAACTATAAATTCTTGATCAGACTACAGAGTGGGACCAAGTGGACAGTTTCTCTTGGATGGTACGTGACTGTATGAAGGTAGAGGTAGCTTACCTTGGAGAAGTGAGCCGCCAGTCTTCCCTTCCCTCAGGACAAAGTGACCAGTGGATGCCTCAATGTTTTCAAGAATCAATCCTGGCCAGCTGTGATTACCCTGGCAGAGGGCTGGTGTTCTCCAAGAAAGAATGTTGATATTGGGACTCTGTCCACTGGCTGTGGCATCCTAGAGCCACAAGACTCAGTCCTCAGTTCCCATCACATAGGGAAGGTCGCATCTCCCAAAAATGGATTGCTGCTTGGGTAGGTTGGGCTGGATTTAAGGTATTGACAGATTGTCTCACCCTGTGTCCAGTCTCTTCTCACTCCATGGAAGTTTCTAGAAGGCTGTGAAGTCCCAACTCTAGTTCTGTTTGGCTTCTGTACATGCTTTGATGGGTCTGGGGAAACAATCTGTCTTCTTAGCCAGACTTGTCAGCTTTGGTCTACATTGGGCATACTGCCCTTTGCACTAGTTTAACTGACTAGAAGATCTAAGAAGTAGAGATGGGGACAAGACATAGATAGTTCTCTCTTCCTCAACCTGTTGTCTAGAGTCTCATTGATCATCTTGCACATCAGTTCATGAGGCCATACCCATTGAACATTATTCCCCTTCATTACAGGGAAGGCAATGAGTGAGACTAAGGTGAAAGTTATAACCAATGTATTTGACATTAACATCATATCTAATTGGATCTCTGTGGGCAGATGACATCATGGATCGGATAAACAAAAAGAGCAAACAGACGTGCCCACGCGACACATAGTTATGTAACTACGCTTAACTAGATTAGTTCCTTGTTGGTGATGCTCGGCGATGTCTGTATTTATTTCTGTATGCTTTGGAAATTGTTCAGCTGTGTCTTTCATTCCTCCTTCCTGAGGAGGGCTTTACTTTCACTCATTTTGTTTGGGGGAAGGTATTATAAAATGGGGCTCTTCATTATGCTACTGAAATCCCCCATTGTCTGAAATCCAAGTGGCTATAGCAACTAAGTCTCTGTTGAACCTTCTTGACTCTGTCCTTGAAAAATTAGTTGGGACAGATTAGAGAAAGCTCCATGAAATGAGACTTTTCGTTTCTGAGGGGCAGTGAGCTGGAAGACTCATCGGTCCTTTGATCCCTGGTGACTTCTCTGATCCTGTGAATCTGTGTGACTCATCTCACACAAGCTCTTGTTATTTCACTCCCTTGGAAACTGTTGGGTTGTTACAAATAAAGCCCACTCCCGGCCTTCAGGCTCTCAGCTGGCTTTTGTAGTCTCCCCAACCCCCCAAAACCCTGGGCCAATACTGATACTTCCATATATATGTATATGTATGGAAGTTTCAGTATATATATATATGGCTGAGTCTATTAAAATAAACCATCACAGTGGTTTGAGATAACACTGAATTTTTATTGTGTAGACTGAGCTCTGTCCACTCTCTTCTACCCCCAGCAAACTTACTATAAAGGTTTAGTGGATGAGAGACAGCCTGAGCATCTGTCACATCCAAGGACCTTCTCTGCATCCTCTTTGTTTCTCAACATCCATCCACTTTGGTGCCTTAAGGACATCAAGAATCATGGGCTTATCAGGAACCAGAACAGCAGTGAAGTCTCTCTGAGTCCTAGCCAGAGCCTACACTGTCATCAATATGTTCTGAGTGATTACTACGTACCAGGCACTGAGCTGTGAGATCAACTGGAGAAAACAGGTGCACTCATGTGTCCCTTTATGCGTCGGGGAGATCTAGCTCAGATACAAACAGTGCTGTTAACAACTGTGCGTTCAGGGTTCACACTTGGGTAGTCTTGGCTCCAAGGTGTATGTATATTTTATATTGGTACAAATCAGTTGCTTCTTTTTCCCTTTAATTTCAGACAGAGGAGTGAGTGATGGTCTTGATGCAGTGGGGAGGAAGAATAAGCATAGACAGTGAGTGTGTCAGCTTTCAGGAATGTGCAGTAATATGGCATTGCAGTGGCCTTCAGCATGTCTGTTTGAAATGGGATGGAGGAAGAGAACATTCCTGAACCCTGTGCTGCTTCAAGAAAGTTGGGGTGTCGGGTGCTCTTTAACTTTCTGGCACATGGAAGGCTGTGGTTTTCATGCTACTCTCTGAAAGTTGCCTATTTTTTCCCCTAAAGGCTATACTGTGTCATGACTTTCTAGAGTACATAAGGTCTGAACCAGGCATTTCAAGGACTGTGATATTTATCACAGAAGTGGTTTCTCTTAGTGGAAGAGAAGGAACTTGCCACGTAGAGGCTGTGTACAGTGAGCAGAGATGACTTGCAAAGCTGGGTGAGGAATGAAATCTGCCTGGAGGAAATCGTTGGTATCACTGAAACATGAGGGCATTGAATGGACAAGCCAGAAGAGAGACTCATGAAAACCCAGCCACCCTGAGCTTGGATTTTTAAGCCTCCAGAACTGTGTAATAGGAAGTTTTGCTTATAAGACCCAGTCTGTAGCACTTTATTATAGGCCTCCAAAATGGCTGAGAGTCGGACTCATTGACTCACAATATGTCCTAATTGTTGTCTATGGAAACGAATCTTACACTGTCAGTGTTTTTACACTGTATTTAAAAGTGTTGTGTAACTTCTGCTGAGCAAGATTGAGGAAAACTTAAGAGCTTTAGAAAATATTTACTTTAGATATAAATGATTTTATTTGTAAATGGTTTATTTTACTTAAAAATAAATTATATATATTTTAAAGATAAATGTTAAAGTTTCAAGTTATCAATTAAAAAAAACAAACAATCAAACAAACAAAAGCTCTGGTGTCTTTGTCAGTTGAATCCCTGAGCCTTTTCTTAAGTCAGATTTTTATGAATTGAATATACTCTAGCTGGGGTAATTTAGAGCTTGAATGTTGCTGAGGAAAACATGGGTTCAGCTCTTCCCCTTCCTGTACCATCTCTTCAGGTACTAAAGGCTTTTATTATCTATCTGCTTATTCTAACTTATTGTGGGAATGTACATGGAAGAAAGGATCACTTGGTACTCTAAAGTCTTCAGCTCTCCTTATTGAGTGAATGGCTGACAGGCTCTCAGCACTCCCTCAACAGATCCAGCTCATTCTCCCCTTCTTCTCTGAGAAAGGGGATCCCCCCTCAGGTACCCACTCACATACCCACTCCCCTAGCACATAAAGTCACTGCAGGACTAGACTCATCCTCTCCCATAGAGGCCTAGGCAAGGCAGCCCAGTTGGGGAATGGTATCCACAGACAGGCAAACAGATTCAGGAGCAGCCTCCACTCCAATTGTTGGAGGGACCCCACGTGAAGGCAAAGCTGCACATCTGCTACATATGGGCGAGGGTGGGGGCTAGGTTCAGCCCATGCTGTCTCTTAGGTTGGTGGTTCAGTCTCTGGGAGCCACCAAGGTCCGGGTTAGTTGACTCTGTTGGTCTTCCAGTGGAGTGCCTGTCCTCTATGAGTCCATCAGTAGTTCTCCCAAGCTCTTCCACAGACTCCCAGAGCTCCAACTAATGTTTGGCTGTGGGTCTTTGTATCTGTTTCCATTGGCTGCTGGGTGGAGCCTTGCAGAGTACCATTATGCTAGGCTCCTGTCTGCACCATAACAGAGTATCATTAATAGAGTCAGGGATTAGTTCTGGCCCATGGGTGGGGTCTCAGTTTGGGGCAGTCATTAGTTGACCTCTGTTGTTACTCTGTCTTTGTCCCTGCACATCTTGTAGGCAGGACACATATTTGGGTCTAAGGATTTTGTGGGTGGGTTGCTATCCTTATCCCTCCACTGGAAGTCCTACCTGGCTACAGGAGGTAGCCACTTTAAGATCCATTCATCCAGTACTTGAAGTCTCGGCTAGGGTTGCCCCCATAGAGTCCCTGGAGCCTCCTTCTGTCCAGGTCTCTGTCCTGTCCTAGAGATGCACCTTACTCATCAATTTCTATTCTCTCCTCACTGGTCTCCCTATATCTCATCGCCTCCACCTGTCCCCTCCCCCTCCTTTCTTCCACCCAATTCCCTCCCTCCATCCACCTCCAATATCTATTTTATTTCCCTCCTTTGAGAAAGATTCAACCACCCTTCTTGGAGGCATTTTGTCTTTTAAGGAGAAAGAAATTGGGATTATTTCTGGTCTACAGATCATCTAATGGACAACTTTGACACTTTGAGCCCCTCCCATTATCCCCCTTTCAAATAGCATTACTCAGTGGCTTTTGGGGCCTAAGTCCCTTTAAGTTTCCCCGGCAGAGTCAGGTACCCTGCTTTTTTTTGGTTTTGGTGTAGAAAATGGGGGGGTAACCTGGAAGGTGATCACTCATAGCCTTAAGGTTTTGTCATGTTAAATTAAAAAGATAAAGCTTAATATTGAAAAAAAAAAAACAGCAAATGTCAGTACTCAACAAGGCAATTCCTGTCCAGAAATGGCTGGTCTTCTGCAGAACAGCTTTCTAAACTAGACCACATAGAAGTCCGAATTTTGATTTGCCACCTTGAGAACTACTGGATTCTATTCACTGCTAAGAGCACTGTTCGGTGTTTTTTGTTTTTTTTTTTCACTTTTTTTTTTTTTTTTTTTTTTATTTTTATCAGCGAGCACTTCCTAAATATATTTACAGAGGACGGCAGGCTCAGCATGTTGTCTGGGAAATGGTGGCGTGGACCTCAGGCTCCTGGTCTACTGATAGAGACATAAGCTGGCATGTGCTGTGCGTGCTTTGGAACTGAGAGTGAGCTATTAAAGTTGAGTTTTACAGCACATGCGTCTTAACCCCAAAATACTTCTAGTCAGATCAAGTTAGGATGATGGTTTTCAGGCTGCTTGCAAGAGTAAGGTCTTAGATTTCACAATATAATGCTCTAGAGGAGATTAAAGATGGATAAAATGGAATGCGTTCTACGACTAAGCAAGCCAGTAACTACCGTATTTCATTAAACTTAAGATGTATGTTATTATTCTGTGTGTCTATTGATAAAGGAAAATATTCACCCAACTGCACTCTGACATAATACTTTCATATTGCTGGATCTTAAAAAACAACAAACAAACAAACACTGTCTTATTTGGACATAGATTTTTCTTTTATTGTTTACATGATGTTTGTAAACTCGTAAGAAAAAACATAAATTTAGCAACAGTTCAAACTGAGATGACTAACATTCATATTGAGGCTTCTGAATTAATGTCTCAGTTTATTTATTTAGTTTAAAGTAGATGATCTTCTGGCTACAGGGTCAGAGCACTCCTTAAATGGGAACTTCACTGGTACCTTTGAGACTCTGTTCTGAGGAATTGACACCCATCTTGAGGGTTTTAAATGGCACATATTGCCAATGAAACTGTGAAGATCGGTGTCAGAGACAGTGACATATGTCAAAAAATCATGAGCATAATGTAATTAAAATCCTAACTGGATCTCTTACAGACAGGTTTTTTTTTCTGTCAGAAATCCCCAGAGTGACCCCTGGATTAGCCTTCCTAAAATGAAGAAGTAGGATTGAAAAAAAAAATTATTAGTTTGGAGATTTCTCAAAGTTTTGAGTTTCTAAGAATTAATTGGTTTATTTATTTAAAAACTTCAATCCCCAGCCCTACAGCAGGCATGCCAAGCTGGACTCCTTGGGTATTTCTGACGAGTTTCCCAGCTTGCTGTGATGTGGAGAGCCTGCTGGCTGAGACACAGTGCACTGGAACACCCTTGGGTGCTGTGTTGACTAAGATTTGAGATTATAGTCCTGCAAACATCATAATAACCATGGCAGCTGACAGAAAGAAATGCCTTTTATCTTTTCTTCCTCTGCCTCCTTTTTTTTTTTTTTTTTTTTTTTTAAGTCACAACGTGGTCCTTGGTCCTTCATTATGGACATCCCAGGAGTAAGGGAGCCAAGATATTTTGACATTAGATTAAAGCATGAGTCTGAAGCTGCCAGTTCATCCTAAGTAAAGGGCTTAGATTTTTTTTTTTTTTTTAATTTCTTTTTCAAGTGGTTGGCTTTGGACTTTTTTTTTTTTTTTTTTTAACATCAATCATTTATTTTGCCCATGTCATGTAAAAGGCCAAAACCCTCATCACAAAAGAAGCTGACTAATCTCCTCAGGGTGGTCCTGATTAACTTTTACTATACTGTAAAGGGGTCAGTTCAAGGTTGAGCAAAGGAAGTGCCACATTATTAGAGAGACAAAATAGCCCAACTGTTTCCTATGATTCTTGTGTTAATCAGAAATCTCAGTCGTTCCAAAATTCCTAGCAAAAATTCCAAATATCTTAGTAGCAGCCTCTAGTGTGACTCATTAAAGCTGTGTTTTCTTGTGTTAGATGGTTCTAATGTTTAGCTGACTTCCAGAGCCTAAATTAATGCTTCAGTCGTTTAGGAAAACGATAGTATTAAAAACAAAATAAAGCAAACTCTCTTCAACTAAGACAGGAGTTGGGTGAGCTGTCTCATCATGCCGTGTTTGAACAAGGTGAGGAAGGCGAGGTGGTTGAGTCTTCCTGAGGGAGAATTCTGAACAGGTCACTGTGGTCTTCAGTGAACTCTTGGATGAGAGGGTGATCTTGCAGAGACTGAGACGAATGGGTAATGAATGGGGCCTGGAAGTGATGCTTATTGACTCACTGCCTTTCATGGTACCATTTATTTTGTAAGAAAAATATAATATATTACAGTTGAACTCCGCTTTTACGCTTTCCCTTTATCTTCACATTATCTCTTTGTGAAAAGGAGGCGTTCCTATTTTTTATGCTTTACTGAGAATAAGAAGAGAGACTTCATGTCTGTCAGCAAGGTTGGCTGATGTCCTATGATGGTGGAAGGGCTGACACTTGGACTTGGGTGTCTAAGGTCAGAGCCACACGGCCATTCAAAGATACATGGCTGTTAGAGCAGCATTTGTAGTTTCTGGATGTCGGTCCATATTTGAATGTGCAGGGTCACTATCTGACTGGAATCTCCTATAAGATAAACCCAGATACATCAAGGACTGGATCAGATCTGTCCCTCATAAGCTGTGTTGAATATTTGCTCCCTACCGTAGCGGTACTCAGAGTTGTGACTTCTGGGAAGTGAGAGGGCTTGGTGACTCTGACTCTCCCTATGGGTAAATGAGATATTGGAAAGTTGTAGAAACTTGAAAGGTCAGACCTACTTGGAGAAAGTAAACTTTGCTCTTGAATTGTGTATTTTGCTCCTGATACCGCTGTCCTTTGCTTCCTGGCTGTCAAGGGGTGAACATCTCTGTCTCACCATGTGCCCATTGACATCAAGTTCTGACTCAGCAAAGGTCAGGAACAGCACAGCCAAGTTGCTAGGGGCTGAGACTATGAGTCAAAGCAATCTTTCCTCTTTTAAGTTCATTTTCTCGGGTATTTTACCACTGAGAAAGAACTTAACACTCAAAGTCAAAGAACTAGTTATTGGAGAAACTTACCCTGACTCTAGATTAGAATCTGTTAAAATTGGGAACTAAGAGAGGTGTTTTTAACAGTCATAGTTCTTTTTGGGTCCAAATCATGTGCCTCTAAATGAACTCTGACCTTGTGAGAAAAGTTAAATTTCTAGATTGTTCTGGAGTCAAAAAACCAACAGCCTGATTTCTTTGCTGTTTCCAGAGATTCCACTGGAGTTAAGTATCTGAATATGGTGGCATCCAGAGATTCCTGGTTGAGTAAATAGACACCTACTACAAAACTCAACCAGGGATCTCAAGGCTGGTTGCCACCACATTCAGATATTTAACTCCGATAGAACAAACACCCTTATTTTTCCATGTTCACTCATAGACCTTCATGCTTATGGTTCTTGAAGGGCTGATTGTCCTAAGCCACTGTGATGGTTCTTCAGCTGTCTACAGTGGACCAATCAGAGAGCCAGCATTCCTGCAAGAAGCCTCATTAAGATGCTTCACTTCACTTAGGTCTTCTATGTAGGCAGTTATCATTCTTGAGAATAGTTTGAAAAATGCATAATCTTGAAAAATGCATTTCTCAAAAATCAAAACCTGGTAACTGTAGACATCATCTTTTGGGAAATATTTGCTCCAAAACATAAGTTCACGTTCGATGAATGAAGCAAAGCTTGGTCTGGAGGATAGCTTGGTCAGTACAGTGCTTACCACATGTTCACGGGGACCTGAGTTTGATCTGGATATGGTGGTATATGATTACAATCCCAGCACTGGGGATTGGAGACAGAAAATTCTTGGTGGCTCACAGGCTAGCCAGCCAGTCCATCCAATGAGGGACCTCATCTCAAAACGTAAGGTGGGCAGTCCTGAGGTATGGTAACCGAAGTTGTCATCTGATCTTTATATGCATTTGCATGCAAATGCACCTGTGTACACATAAACTCTTACACACAGCACATACAGACACATACATGCACATGCATAAATCACCCAAAAAGAATAAAGCAAATCCTCAGAAACTAGACTCTTGATCATGACAGACATACATTTTCATGGCTCCTGCTCTATTTAGTCTTCTTAGCTCATTGTTGGAGAAGTGAAGTGAGGTCTAAATCATCTGGCATGTGACTTGCTTCTGATCACACAGTTTGGTAGTACCTAAGATATTTCTAGAACCTATAAGCTACTCCCATGCCTTTGACATAGACAACTGAACAGTGGCCACTATGAATCTCAGTTGTTTGGTAGGTGTGCTTCATGAGAGCTCTCACATACTTCCAAGGCTGGAAGCCAAGAGGAAAAGGTAGAATAAATTACACAGGAGCTGACATGATTGGATCACAATCTAGTCTGACTCCATTTAAGCCCCAATGGCTTCTTTATTGAAGCCTCTATCTCCTTCCTTTTGGGGGGAGCAGCTTTGTTCTGTAGATCAGTTCAGCCTGCTCAAGAACCTGGTCCTCACTTTGCATAGACTAGAATGGAAAGGGGTGAAATAGGTGTCTATGTTTTCATATTTAGTAGGTTCTGCTATGCTCTAGGCCTTGCACTAGGCACTTGCAGGAATGTTATAGCTGATATCAAAACACGGAGATTTTCAGATTCCCCTCTCTACACACAAAAAAAATTAAAACCAATTCTAATATCCCTAAAATCTACTTATGACTATTTCCACTTTCTCCTTGGCAATATTTTCCTTTAAGTTTGCCTTTGTAATATAAATCAAGTCAACACTCTCCAGTAGAGATAGTTTATTATGAGGGTACATTGGACTTGACCATGAACAATCAATCTCTTTGAGTTTGGAAGCCACACAGGACAATTCCCACTAGATGTTTGCTACTCCAGAAATAAATCCTTGGTATTTTATTACAAGCAATCATGTAAAAATAAAGCACAGATTATCAGTGCATACTACATCAACTTATTTTCTTGGTTAGCACCATGGGTTCAAGGAAAGAATCGCAGTGACTCTCAGAGTATACAGGGTGTCCTGGGCTGAGAAGCTCTCCAGTCAGATCACCTCTCGGTTTACTTCTGGAAGACTGCTTCCTATAACCTTGGATCCAGATTTGGACTGACGCATTGGAACTTGAACCCACATTTTTAGATCGGTGAGAGTGTGTCCTTTCTTACTCTTTGACAGCTAAATGATGTATAGGCAGGGCAGGATGTGGCAGACTCCAGTACAAACTTAGTCAGCCAGGCAGACCTTAGACACCCAACAACAGTCTTGTCTTGGCCTTAATTTTCTTTGCTGGCTGAAGATTAAAGTTGGCATCTTGACTAATGATCTTCTAGTCGCCTTTGTTTCATTGATAATTGTCCTACTTGAAAAGTGGGAGAAGTTAGACATATAAAAATAATTCATCAGGATTCTGGGACAAAGGGGTATAGTGGTATCTTAGAAGGAAGTGATGATGCATCTTCCCCAAATAAATTGTCAGCTATTAATGCCTCTAGAGAGTGTCATCATTCATAAACTCTGTCCATCCTGTTTTCTGCAGTCTTCCTGGACTGTGTTAGGTTTAGTCATATAGATTTGGCACCCTTAATGTACACTTTATCTCTGTCTAGTGCATTTACCAAATGTAGTATCATGTGACTCTTTATTCATCCTACATAGTGGAAAGTATTTGTGGTATATATGATTTTCAAGTGGAAAAAGTCCATTTTGTGACTTATAACTGGCAGAGTTCAGTACTTCACTCACCTGGGTCATTTGTCACCTATATGTATTTGATTTTGGAGTCCATAGTCTATTCACCAGAGTTGTATTCTCATGGCTGTAGTCCTACCTTAAATTGTTTACTATGTGATGTTAAAACAGTTACTAAACCTCTCTAGGTATCTGTTTTCTCCTCTTTAGGATGGATGTATGAATAATACCTATAATAGTTCTCATGTTGTTTTGAAGATTATATATGGGAACCTGTGTAATGTGCTTAGCTTGGTGTTTGTCCCATAAGTAGATTTTTTTTTATAAAGATTGAGTATTATTTGCTGCACTCCCAGTTAACCACTTCTCAGAAGGTGATGTTCAACAAAATCTGAACAGGAAACAGCTTAAATCATGAACCATACAACTGGCATCATTGTCCACTGCCTTGTAATTGAGTTGCAATGAACAATGGGATGCTCTGACCTTAGACTGAGACAATTCTAGTCAACCTCAGACAGTGTGATAGTTGTCATAATTAGGGTTTCTATTGCTGTGAAGAGACTCCGTGACCATGGCAACTCTTTTAATGGAAAACGTTGAATTGGGGCTGTCTTACAGTTCAGAGGTTTAGTCCATCATCATCACAGTGGGAAGCAAGGCAGCATGCAGAAAGACATGGTGCTGGAGGAGCTGAGAGTTTTACATCTTGATCGGCTGGCAACAAGGAGAGACTGCATTCCACACTGGGCATAGCTTGAGCATATATAACCTCAAAACCTGGCCCCACACTGACACACTTCTTTCAACAAGTCACACCTACTCCAACAAAGCCATACCGTCTAATAGTGCCACTCCTTATGGTCAACCATTCAAACACAAGAATCTATGGGGGCCATACTTACTCAATTCACCAAAGAGGTCATGAGCAAATTCTTAAATCTCTTTTTGATTCTGTTTTTTCATTTAAAAAGTGAGACACAATAGTAGAAGCAGCTTCATAATATTGGGGGGAGGGTCTCGTGGGAGTTAATAAAAAATTAAGAACAGCACTTTGACAGTTTCCCAAAGACAAATCCCTGTTTTCCCTGATATGTGAAATGTAGGAACAAAGACATGAAAGCAAGTGGAAGACTATTAGTATTGGGTATCTGGGGATGGAAAGGGGAGACAGGAAAGAGGAAAAAGCAAAAATAATAGGATTCATACATTCACAACCATTCAGACCTCAGCAGAGATTCTCTTAGTGTGTTGGACAGTGATCAATGCAGAAACTCCCCAACAGTAAAAGAACAGAGAGTGTGTATGAAGACCTCAGCCACAAATGGGATATCTATGCCACATTCCTGCCCCCAAAGTTCAGGGACCTTTGTGAAAGAGGGAACAGAATGGTTTTAAGAGTCCGGGGTCTGGGAGCATTGGAGAAAGACAATGTCTTTTGGACATGGCAGGACAACTGCACTTGTAGTCATGGCAGCGATGGTTGGCTGTACAAGATCAAGCCAGCCTATATTACAGTATGGAGGGAGGGCAGGCTCATGAGTCTCTCCCCCCACTCCTGTAGCTGGGGAGCTATTGACAATTTCTAGCTTCTTGTGGAATGAGGGTTAGTTTTCTTTAAGGATGTGGACCCTGGTAGGTTGTCCGAAGTCCAGGAAATGGTCCCATACTTATGAGTATATGGGAAGCACAAGTCGGGTCAGGGGCTTGCTAAAAACAAAACAGCAACAACAAAACAGAGTTTGGGAGGCATTGGGTAGGTGTGAGGGGTGGATTCGAGAGGAGTTACAGAGAGAAATGAGGGGTGAATTAATAAAAAGTTTTTTTCAAAGATTGGGCAATCAAAGGATTTAATATGATCAAGATATATCACATGTATGGGAATGCCAAAATGGATTCCTTTGTGTAATTAATTACATAATGAATGACTTTATATAATTAGTATATCCACAAAGAACAGCACTAGGCACATGCTATGGACTCAGTAGACCTTACAACTATCACAAATGATGAAGGTGCCACCTGCTAAGTACCTGTTTGCTCCTGGAGAGATGAGTACAGAATCATTCAAGTTAGAGTGTCATGAAATTTGGGGGAAAAATTGGGAGCTAAAGTCTTGCCTTCATTTCCCACTTCCCCAAAATGTACCTGGCAAAGCCTAAAGATCATGTCACATCCAGTGGCTTGGATGCCTCAGCCTTTAGAGGCCTCAAGACTTTCAGAGGTTAAACACTCTAACACTATGAGCTCTCAACAGAGGATGGGGAGCTCTGTGGATGCTCGGAAGTCAGTCTGGGACAGACAGGAGTTACCCACTTCACTGGGTCCTTTCTTTCCCAAGAGGTAGTGACTTTATTATTTTATGTTGACAAATTGGGTTGGGAGTTTAAAATGCAGCATATATTCAGTGTGAGGACTTCCCTGTCTTCTCTGACATCTAGCACTCCCTCATTGCACAGGCCAGGCCACACAAGGTCCTGGGCCAGCCAATACTTTAAGACGACGATTGTTTTCCTTGGTGGGGCCACACTCTGTGTCCCTCCATAGCATTAAGAGCTTGTTTCCTGGTGGGTCATGTTTTCTCTTCCTCATGACTTGCCTTTCTGGAACTGTGTTCTGATTTCCCTGCTGGCTCACTTGTTTCTTTGGGCTTACTGCCTTGTTTGGGAAGTTTGATGCAAGAGCTCTGATAGATGCCAGGAGGTGAGAGAAAGGACCGGATGGATGCAGTCCCTGGACACACAGACTCGGTGATGGATGAGCCTTCTCCTCAGGGGGGTTTGGGTCAGGAGCAGCCCAACTGATAAGTTTTTCCAGAATTGAGTAATTCAGAAACAATGACAGGACACTATCTCTTGTCTCTCTCTGTCTCTCTCTGTCTCTCTCTGTCTTCTCTCTCTCTGTCTTCTCTCTCTCTCTTCTCTCTCTCTGTCTTTCTCTCTCTCTCTCTCTCTCTCCTCTCTCTCTGTATTGATTAAAGAAAATGCTTAGCTGCAGCATGACTAAAGAGAGCAACAGCAAGGATGGACTCGAACATGGAAAGCATAAATTGCTTTAGAAATAACAACCGAGGAGGACTGTGTGAGGAAGGAGGAAATCTTTAAAAGGCCTTTATCCAAATATTTTCCTTCTTTTAAGTCTTGAAAAAGCACAATATAATGATTTCTTCTTCCAAATGATCTTGTAGCTATTTACTGAGGAAAACTGCCAAATGCTTGTTGTTGTTGTTATTGTGTTGTTGTTGTTTACTTGTTAGTCGCTTGTTGATTCGTGTCTGTATCAGTCTCCTCGGTGCTAAGGGACTCTGAGACAAAGCTGCATTCTAAAGTGTCATGTTGGTGTCAGAGCAATTCCTGTGCAGAAGGGGGCTATGTTCTGCAACCTTCGTTATTCCCCCTTCTCAGATGTCCTTGAGTCCTTGAGACGGATGTGAGCCCTCATGCAAAACAACCATCTAAACATAACAGATGACATCACCTTGGGCTTTTCAATTCCTGGATGGCAGCGGCGTGTTAATCCAGCCTTCATCCTGGATTTCATAAACTAAAACAAGAGAGGCTGGCAAGAGCACAGCGCTGCCGCTGGGTTGAGGAAATTGATGACGGGGAAGCATGCGGGCAACACAGTGTATAAAACTCATAAACGTGTAGGCAGAAGCTCAGCTACTACTTTGGACGGCTGCTTCCCGCCAGCAAAGACCACGACGGCAGGGAGCTGAGCAGGAGCCAGCTGAGAGACATGAAGAGCCTCTTGCTGCTGACCACACTCCTGGTACCTCTGCACCTGAGCATGGCCTGGAGCGCCAAGTATGCGGTGGATTGTCCTGAGCATTGTGACAATACTGAGTGCAGAAGCAGCCTGCGTTGCAAGAGGACAGTGCTGGATGACTGTGGCTGCTGCCAGGTGTGCGCCGCGGGGCCTGGAGAAACCTGCTACCGCACAGTGTCAGGCATGGACGGGGTCAAATGTGGTCCGGGCTGAAGTGTCATTTTTACAGCGAGGAGGATGATTTTGGTGACGAGTTTGGTATCTGCAAAGGTAAAGAGCAACTCCTTGCTTCCCACTGTGCAGGGCTCCCGGAGGGAGGGCATTTAGTCAGCCTGGGGAGGTCAGGTGCGGTCCTTCCTCTGAACTAGTTAGGGAGGATGCTGGATGCAGGTGGTGTGTTTGATAGAGAGAAAAGGATATCTGCAGGGAGGTTTGGAAAGCAGCGTGCAGGAATCACAAGGGCTGCAGCATCCCGTTCACTGCATGCATTCAGATATGAGAAGGAAAGTTGCAGTCGTAGCTTGTATGCCTTCTTTTTCTGAGAGGCTTTAGAAACTTGACAGATAGCCAGTTACAAATGGTTTAGGTGTCTGTTCCTCTGAAAGATAATGATTACAGAGGTCCTCCTGAGATAACCTCTTAAAACCCGTTTCTAGCCCCTCCAGATTGCACCAGCCTTTGATCTTGAAAGAGTTCACCGGGAGGAGTGCCTTACTCAGGCTCAAGTATTTCTGATGAACACTAATGTGCTTTATGGCATAAGGTGGGCTTAAGTCGGCCAACAAAATAACTCATGTTCTTGCAAGAGGGTCCCCTGAAGTATAAGCTAAATCTAGTTTTACTTTTAAAATGTTTCAGTTGGGCAGAAAGTAGCAGATGTTGTAAGACAAGCAGAAATAATAGTAACCTAAAAGTCTGTTTGGTTTTTTTTTTTTCTAAAAAGGTGGCTGTTTTATAGATTTAAAGAAAAGAAATGAAATTATAATTAAGACAGAAACCAGAGCTAAATGATGCATTGATGTATCTGTGGAATTTATTTTCAAACCTAGTGACTAAATTAATATTTTTAAATGTATAAAAATAAAAGAAACAGTTATTTAAAAGTCTGCATACATAGATGCCATATAATCTCATCACAATATGCTACGTGATTAAAAGACAGTATGTCCATTCCTGCATCAGTTGTGTAATGCAAAGAAGCTGCCAAAATTGGAAAGCCCAGTTCTGAGAAATACCTCATACTTAATACAATTACAATCTATCCAGGATGACATTCATCTAGAATTAAGATAATCTCATTAATTCTCATTTTAGAAAACAGTTCATAAATTAGTCATTATTTAGTCTGCAAAACCAGCGAAAGGCTCAGAAGTAAATTCTAGAAAATTTTTGGAGATTGTATTCTTTGCATAGATTAATTTTTGATTAAGACCAACAAGAGGTGGACTAGTAAGGAACTATTTTCTTTGCTGAACACACATATACATGTTTCTTTCAACTGAATAGGCTTTGTATTTTCTGGAAATTACAGGCTTATCTGCAAGAAAAAAGCACCTCACATAAGGAAATTAGGGAGGAAGTGGTTAACCAGTCCTGTCCTATGAAGCAGAGAGAGCTCATGTGGGGAACTGATTTTCCTTTGACATAAAACACCTTTGTAAATGTGGTTATGAATGGACAGTGCACGGGTAAAGCATCCAGCTGTGAGCCAGCGTTAGTGAACTATGCTATTAAGAATCTATTTGAATTCCCTTTCTGGCTTTCTCCCATAGCTGTGAGCTCAGTTCTGAACTGTTTTCTTGCTGCTGGAAATAATAGCACAATAAATCCACCACCTTCGCAGCCCCATCCCCATTGCTGCAGGTTAATTCCTTCCTCCAGCCACAGAAGACTGTACATGTCAGCTTGTCTATCCAGATGTGGGGGGTTTGTCGGTTTGTTTGGTTGGATTTAACATTTAGATGTTTGATCCAGTGCTGCTTGCTAGCAGATTGGGCAGCCAGCACTTATTTATCTAATGTTCTGATCAGCACTCAGCACCGTAGGGGCCACCTTGGACCTGGAACTGGGAGGTGGGCTACAATGTCCATTTTGAGCTTCTCTGAAGACAGTCACATCCTAATCCTGTTGTGCTCCTCTGCCAGAGTTTTCACACATCTGTCTTAAGAACTTTTCTTCCCAGGGTAAGGGGAATGAATAACATCGGATTTCTCTATTATTTGAGTGACAGTGCTAAGTCTCCTTAAAGACTTACTTGATACACATTTGTCATGATCTTTTGGTATACTGTAGGGTGACTAAAACTCTGCTATGCCTCACAACATGAGTGATTGTACAGTAGCAAAAGAATACATCTTCTACCAGTGATTCTCGACCTTCTCACTGCTGTGACCCTTTAATATGTACGGTTCCTCATGTTGGGGCAATCCCCAACCATAAAATTATTTTTTGTTACATCATAACCTTAATTCTGCTACTGTTATGAATTGTAATATAAATATTTTTGGAGATAGGGGGTGTTGCCAAAGGGGTCCTGACCCACACGTTGAGAACCACTGTTCCATACAGATTCTGCGGAGTTACCCTACTGAGATACTGTTATGTCTCAAACTCAATCTTATAATAACTGACAGGCCTCTTTATTTCATTGCAACATGTCTTAGTCTAAGTATTAAATACTGACTATGAAGTAGTAAGCTCTGACTGAGCTCCTAGTTGTTGGCAAGTGTGCAAGCCCTCAGGCATGTACACCCTGAGGTTTTTTGCTCCCTTAGCATCTTTGCAGAGAGCTCAATTAGTGAATCTCTTAGCTAGTGAAGGCCTAGTGCTGTTCTGAGAGATAAGGAATTTTGCAGATTGGGGACTGGTTATTTTATGGTCAGGTGGGCCGACAGGCCTCTTAGCTCTTTAAAACAGTAAACTGTCATCTACTATAGATGAAGGACACACTCACACACATCAATCCAGTTGCGGAGGTAATGCTTATATCTCTTTAATTTCCCATCTTCACTTAATGTGCCCAAGAAAACCCATGAGAATTTGTGTCATCTGTGCAGAAAACAAATGGAATAAAGACTGGTCCAAGGGTGGGGCTGGCAAGAAGCCTCGGTGGGGAAAGGCACCTGTTGTCAATTCTGACAACTGAAATGTGAGCCCCAGAACTCACAGTGGAAGGAACCAATTCAGCAAGTTGAGCTCTGGCTTCCACACGTGTGTTACACATACACCACACACAACACACACACACACACACACACATACACACACACACACACTGAAAAAATAAATAAGGAAGGAAGGAAGAAAGGAAGGAAGGATGAAGAAAGAGAGGGAAGTTTTTAAAAGACTGGTCTAAGGAGATCTGTTATGTGTAGCTAACTTAAGTTTCGAATCATGATCTTAATTAAAACTGAGGCAGGTGTTATCTGGTCTTCCTATGTGGTTTTACATTTATGACTCCAACTTTCAACTTTCAAACCTTGGTGTTTGTGAGGAGTGATTTCCACTCATCAGTCAATGTCCAGGAGACTGATTCAAATCCTAAGGATATCACCAGGGCGGGGAGGATGGATGGGAGGATGGAGTCCTATTCTTAACAATTCTCTCTGTCTTCAGACTGTCCCTATGGCACGTTCGGGATGGAATGCAAAGAGACTTGCAATTGTCAGTCGGCATATGTGACAGGGTGACCGGGAGATGTCTGGACTTTCCCTTCTTCCAGTATGAAGCAGCCAAGTCGCCCAGCAGGACCTCTGCCTCCCACACAGGTAAGCTAAGCGGTGGCCTTGGTCTCAGTTTGAATCACTCTAAAAACTAAGTAGAATAAGATACCGGTCTAAATGCACTTGTTTTCCTCAAGGGAAAGACAGGCGGTCCTTGAGTTTGATAGCTTTTGCTATTTTCAAAACAAATCTCATTGATAATTCTGAGAATACTGTGGAGTCTCATAAAAAGCATTTAAAAAAAGCATCCAACCAAGATAGGCAAAGTTCTTTGAACGATTTAGTGATCTGTTTTATGGACTCACTAGACAAAACTATTTCTCTCCCAACTCTACACAGAAAGAGAACAGTGAGGTATTTCTTGGGTCAGCTTTAAGAGCCAGAATAGAAGATACAAAACGTTTCTCCTCCTCCTCTTCCTCCCCTCCCCTCCTCCTCCCTCCTTCTTCTTCATCAAATGGAAACAATAAAATGGAATGATTGTGGGTTTATGGATTTTGGGGCTGGTAAGGATTAATCCCTGTGGTGAGATCCAGGGAATAATAAAACTGTAGCAATGTTTACATGTGGATGTGTCTGGCTGTGTGGTTGTGCACATAACCCTCTTTCATAACTAACAATAAAATAAAAAGGCAGGGTTCATGATCATACAGTTATAGAGTCCTTTGGAGAAAAAACTGCCCATTAATATCAATAAATGATACCTCCTCCAGATGGGAAGCTGTCACTCAAATCCATTTTATTTAGGTTGTGATTCTGGCCATTTGCGTGTGATATTCAGCAAATGCGCTTTTTTTTTTCTTCTGTTACTATCTTTGGATATTGTGCTTTTAAGTCAATTCATAGTTTTAAGGATGACTGTGGTCTTATACAACAAATTTTAACTTACTAGATGAATAGTTTCATGGACATTGAGTCTGGAAATTGGGACACTATGAACAGATTAAATCATGTGACTTACCTTTGTAGTTGTTGACAAAGCAAAAGGTGGGGGATTTAAGACATGAATAGATTTTATGTGAGTTACATATAACACATAAAGACAAATCCCTTTAGGGTCATCAGCATATCTAGTGTTTCGTATCTACCACCTCTAGCTAGTTCTAGAACTTTATGATTAGCCCAGGACTCACTGGTTTCCCTCTTCCTCACGTTCTTCCCAGTACCTGGAAACTATAAATGGAAATCGTCAATTGCGTGCTCTCTCTCTCTCTCTCTCTCTCTCTCTCTCTCTCTCTCTCTCTCAGATCTGGGAGTGCTCTGAAGCAATTGTTTACAGAAGAGATTTGAGATCATTTTCTCAATTTGTCTTGCAGCCTCAAGCATTTTCAGCTTCCTTTATCCTTTCTGTTTCTTTTTAAAAATGGAGTCAAAGAGTCTTACTACATAACCTTAGTTGTCCTGGAACTTACTGTGTAGACCAGGCTGGGTTCAAACTCACAGCAATACATGTCTCTCCCTTCTGACTTAGACATGTGCCATCACTCCCAACACTTGTTTTGCTCTCTTAAGACCACGGTTTAAAAGAACTATGAAGAAATAACCCTTGAACCTTCAGTCATTGAAGTTTCCACCTAAGTCTTTCTGAAGGGCAGCATTTAACTGTACTGTAGATCTTTGTTGGCTTTGTCTTGCTTGGTTGAGTTTTGTGGTCTTGGATACCAAAGCCAAGGCATTGTGTACACCAGATGAGTGTTCTACTATCAAACTACATCTCTGTCACTTCGTTGTGACCCTTTGTTGGTACCTGGGATGGAATGTCTGGGAGGCTATGATGGCTGCTTGCAACAGTCATCCTGATGGGGACTCTTGATTGACATACCTAAGTCCCTCCTGCTATGACCTGTGG
Organism: Mastomys natalensis; assembly: GCA_021653895.1. Taxonomy (NCBI): domain Eukaryota; kingdom Metazoa; phylum Chordata; class Mammalia; order Rodentia; family Muridae; genus Mastomys; species Mastomys natalensis. The sequence continues at coordinate 987,732 of JAJTUV010000051.1, read as the reverse complement.
ACAGTGCAGCCTCATTCATACCAGTTTGACATTCTGTTTAGTTTGCTTGCAAATGATGCTGATGTCTTGGCTACTGTATAAAAATTCTAGAAGGTTAAGTATTACTGGATTGTCATTATATACCAAGCTACACAAAAATATTTCTTTTAAAGTAGGAATGGAGATTCTTACTAGAAATGTAAGAAGAACTTGGTTGGCTTTCTTTCTTTTTGAATCCATATTAAAAAATCTTTTATTCAGGCAATCTTAGTGAACCTCAAGTTCTCAAAGGAGGGAAGAATGTCTGAAAAATATGGACAGGCTGCCCTGTTTGGCTGTGCCTTGTCTACCTAGCATTCACCTTTCTGTATGCCAGAGTCTACAGGGAAGAGCATGACTCCTCAGTCTTGCCACAGGCTTCATATGAGCATCTCACAAACTCATCTGAGCCCACCTTTTGAGAACAGATCAAATACCTCCCGGTCCACCATCCTAGGTTCTCCCAATGCATAGGATCTTCTTCAAATTACTATCTGCTGCTAGCTGTTGTTCTCTTGGCACGTGGGATTCCTGATCCTATCCATCTCAGTTTTCAATTTTATTCCTTCTTTGGCAGCCAGTGTCCAAGAATGGAAAAGTTCGAGTCCCATTTTCTCAAACTAGGGATGCTCCATATCCACTTATCTGCCTCAACACACTAACCTTGTTCCATTCTATTTCATGGTGTGCACTGTGAACACAAGCATGTCTCACTCCTCTTAGGAGCAGATGTCACTCTAAAAACAACATTCTAAGTCTTATAAGCCTTTCCTGTATGAAGAACAAGATCTAACCTTTAGACAAGATAGCTGCCTTCTGGAGCGATACCAAGAAGTTAACTCATCTTTCATGAATTTAACATACAATACTTTTTAGAGATCTATTTTTGCAGCATCTGATCATTTACTTAGTATGTATTGAGCACCTATCATCTTCCAAGCATTGTTGTCCATGCTGAGGATTCAAGTAAGCAAGTGGAAGAGTCAGCAAATGAAAGAAGTCCTGCTTTTATTAAGCTGGAATTTTAGGGATAGAATGAGATAATGTCCGGGAGGGGTGGGCTACATGTGGCCCATAAGGGGAAGTGATGGTAGATGTACATAGAGAAATGATGTGAGGGTGTTATCTTGGCTGGAAGAGCGGTTCAGAGCTGTTCAGTAAAGTGAACAGAAGATTTTAAATCAAAGATTTATTTTAAATTCAACCAAAAGACAAAACCAAAATGAAACAAATCCACACTTGATCTTTAACTTACAGATGTTTGGACATGATTCGTGTGCCTTCTAATTTCAGAGCGTGACGCAGCGTCTGGAGACGGCAATGCCGTGAGAGAAGAGATTGGAGAAGGGAATGCTGCCCGGCCCTCTGTGATGAAGTGGTTGAATCCACGCTGATCCTGGCTGAATTTGCCAAGAAAAGGCTCCACTTTAGTGACCAATGTTCAGCCAACATTTTAAGAACCGTCTAGAATAAAGACTGTGGACATGTAATTTATGGAGATCAAGTGTGATTCAGAAAAAAAAAAAAAAAAAAAAAGTAGGCTATATACAACCCATAAAACACATATGACTGAACACTTTTAGAGATTTGTTAAATATTTAAATTCATATACATCTGTTAAGTGTATATGCGTGCATATGTGAGTGTGTGTGTGTATGAGTGTGTATGTGTGTAAGTGTATGTGTGTGTGTGTAAGTGTGTGTGCGCTCTTGTGTGGTATCACCAAGGAACTTGATATGCAATTGAGATGGTCTTACTGTCAATGAGTAATCCAAGCAAAGCTGAAGGAGCTGTGGGTTCATTTGATCTGGGTGCACATTCTTCTTGAGATACAGGTTGAAGAAGAGTTAGGAGTAAGAGATGATGGGGGTGGTAGTGAAAGTAGGGGTTATAATATTTGGCATCTCCTCGTAGTAGCTTAAAATTTATTATTTTGTTTTAATTGGAGGAAACAAAACAAGATCAGAAAAGCCTTAAAGGAACTGAGATATTGGAAGTTCATGGTTTCTAAGCAACTGCTTTGAATGGAAATGCTATTATTACAGCTACTTGTATCTGATGGGAGTAGGGGCAGGTAGCGGAGGTGAACAGAGGGATGAATTTATATATATATTCCCATGTATATATATATATTCCCATCGCTTCCCATCACTGGTTTAAACACTGTGTTCCTTGAGACAGTTCTAGGAAGTAATTTGCCTCCTGAGGGACAGAACAGGGTGAAGGTGAATATTTATGTATTTTTATAAACAAATATCATAGTTTAAGTGTTTCTCCAGCACCCATATGCCTCTCCATCTTAGAGAAATTACCCAAATGTTGTTTGTTTAACATGGGTTCTCAAACATTCATATACGGAAAATGTGTTATTAACAATTGCACACTAATAGTAATAAAAATGTACTTACTCTAGGTTTATAAAATGTTGAAAAATTTAAAAAATGCTATATCTCAAGTGAATTTTAAATTTAAATCAGGAAATAACCTTTTAGACCATTTGAGAAAGGAAAGTTAATTTTCATTAGGAAATGGGTCAGCTTTAAGGTATAGTTTATTTTCATTTTTACTCTTTCAAATTTGATTGATGAATGGAACTGGGATTCCACCCAGAGGACCTTCGCACACGAAGAACTGTTGTATTGCCGATGCTGAGAGATATTTGCAGAGTATTTTATTTGGAATGAAGAACTTATTTAAGAAGTATTTCCTTATTTACTTATATTTTATTCTCAAACTTCGCCAATAGAGTTGTGAATGTACTTGTGGGAAGGTCCTTGAATGTAAGCACAACCAGCTGTTAGGTTTTGTTTTAAAAAACAGTGCATTATTGTTCAATAAAAATGGCACAACTGTTCCATGCTGACTGGTCTTCTTTTAAATTTTACTCAATCAATAGGAGAGCTAATTCACATTACAGGACAAGCCCTTTGATTGAATTTTATGCTGTAGATGCATTTCTGTACCAACATGAGGGACCCTCCTGAAAAGTGGGTCCCTATATATATTTTCCATGTCTCCCCTCAGGAAACCTCCTATCCCATCCTCCCCCCCGCCCCCGCCTCTATGAGGGTGCTCACCCACCCACCCACCCACTCCAGCCTTCCCGCCCTGGCATTCTCCTACACTGGGGCATCGAACTCCCACAGGCCCAAGGGCTGCTCCTCCCACTGATGTCCAACAAGGCCATCCCCTGCCACAGACGGAGCCAGAGCCGTGGGTCCCTCCATGTGTATTCTTTGGTTAGTGGTCTACTTCCTGGGAGTTCCAGGGGATCTGGCTGGTTGACACTGTTGCTCCCCCCACGGAGCTGCAAACCCCTTCAGCTCCTTCAGTCCTTCTCCAACTCCTCCATCAGGGACCCCACGCTCAGTCCAATGGTTGGCTATATGCAGATATTTTTATAGTTTTATTCATTGTTTTTTTTTTCTCTTAAACTTATGTTTCTATCTCTGTCTCTCTGTCTCTCTTTTAACTCAAGATCAACAAAATCCACATTTTGGTATAATAAGTTAGCTATATAGTATGTAGTATATGATATAGTATATAGCTATACCAGTATTATCAAAGTTGTTAAGTGATGATTCTTTCACTATTATTCAGATATTGAATGTACCAAAAATCCTTATTTTGTTTTTTGTTCCTTCTTGGAAGGTAGAAAATTTTCCATGAAACAGCCACTACACTGGGTACTAGGTTAATTGAGAAAATCCTAAATAATTGTCCCAATTGTTTGTTAACTGACTAATGGTCATTCATATGTCTGCTGGTGTTCTTACTTATAATTAACATTAGTGTTTTATTTTCATTTATTTCCCATGTTTTCCAAAGTAGTTGTGTCTTTTAAAATGAGGACAAAGGCAGATCTTTTTGTACCTGTACTAGCTGGTTTTGTGTGTCAACTTGACAAAAACTGGAGTTATCATAGAGAAAGGACCCTCCCTTGAGGAAATGCCTTTATGAGATCCAGCTGTAAGGCATTTTCTCAATTAGTGATCAAGGGTGGGAGGGCCCATTGTGGGTGGTGTCCATCCCTGGGCTGGTAATCTTTAGTTCTGTAAGAAAGCAAGCTGAGGAAGTCAGGGGAAGCAAGCCAGTAAGAAACATCCCTCCATGGCCTCTGCATCATCTCCTGCTTCCTGACCTGCTTGAGTTCCAGTCCTGACTTCCTTTGGTGATGAACAGCAACGTGGAAGTGTAAGCTGAATAAACCCTTTCCTCCCCAACTTGCTTCTTTATCATGACGTTTTGTGCAGGAATACAAGCCCTGACTGTGACAGTACCCCTGGAAAAAGAAAGAAACCTCCACACTGAAGGTTATGAGGATGGCACCCGAGAATGGTCACGGGTGACTCAGCCTTGCATTACAGAAGCACTTGAAGTTTGCTCATTTAATAGTAAGAGATACATGTATATTTTAAAGATCCAGCTTATCTGAGTTTTTCTAAGTAGTGGAAATTAGATGTGAGTTAGAAACAAAGTTACATTTTAAAAAGACATTTTTAGTCTTACTAAGTTTAAATTTAAAAAGTGAAAACCTATGCTATCTCCCCTGTCAACAAAGTTCCACAATACTCCCTTAGGGAGTGAAGTGACTCAGGTGACTTTCAGCTGAAATCTAAACCTGGAGTTCAGAACCTTCAGTGTGACCATAGATAATAAAGTCAAGTAAGAATGGATTTGTCAACTCTAACTTCAGCCACGCTTTCTAAGGTCCCAGAGTCATGACCTTTACCCCGTATGCTAGAATTCATGAACCCTAAGTTGCTCTGTAATCCTTTGACTAATTCTGATAGAAGAGTTTCTGAAATCTTCGGATCCATGGAATCCAGCCCTCACCTCCCAGACTCTGAGATCCTCACCAGTGCAAGCAATGACTTTAGGACAGTGCTGCTGTTAGCCTGACTAGATTATCATTTCTTATAAGAGGCAATTTGGAAGGGTTTCTGTTTCTGTTCTGTTTTATCTTCCTTTTAGATGGTCATTTAGATGGAGGTAGAGGATCCACAAATGCAATCCAATGGCACATAGCTACCTCCTTTTTAGTCACCCGAATCATTTACCTAATACCCCACTTAAAAAGGGTGTATTACATAAAGAACTACTCTTCCTGCCAAGGTATACCCAAATTTAAAATCTGTAGAGCTTTTTTTGTTTGGTTGGTTTAATATTTTTAAAAAGAGGGTGAAACGTCCAAGTAATTTCAAGCATAGAGTAATGACTCTCAAAAGCTAGCATCTCTGGAATCTCTGGGGCCTTCAGTAGATCATATGTTGCTGATTCAGTAGGATTTAAGATATGACCCATTTCAATCACTTAGGTAATTCAAGATTCTAGAAACCGTTGTTTGAGAATGGCTGATATAGGAACATTTAGATGCTTAGAAATGAAATAAACCATAACTCAAGTCAATCATGAATTGGTCACTATATTTTCTAAGCAGACGTGTTTGTTTCCTAAGCAGGTCTCACTATGTAGCTCTGGCTGTCCTGGGACTCTCTATATTGACAAGGCTGGCCTGAACCCACAGAGATCCTCCTGCCTCTGCCTCTCAAGTGCTGGGACTAAAAGCATGTATGAACCATTCCTCCTGGAAAGGTATGCCCAATTTTAAAACCTGTGGAGTGTTTTGTTTGGTTAGTTTACTATTTTTTAAAAGGGGGTAAAAATGTCCAAGTAATTTTAAACTTTAGGGGTTTAAAGTGGCTAAGGCAGGAGGATCTCAAGTTTGAGCAATGTCTCCGAAAGTAAACAAGCGATGTTAAGAAAGATGTTTGGGGCCTTTGTAAGAACAGATAGGAGATCATCAAAGAGGTTGGGGGTGAAAGACGAAACTCAGGAAGCTGTAAGATGATGTGTTCTTATGGAAAGAAAGACATGAAGAAGAATGACCATCGTGTGATGCGTCCCTCATAGAAACAGCTGAACTGAAATGGTCTCAGGGAATTGGAGAGGGAGGCAATGGAGGCCTGTCTGAATGGTGTGAAGGCTGTCTGGGAAGGTTGGTAAGCAACAAGCCTACAGCAGGATGGCAACTTTACTTAGTAGCAGTTTGTTTCTTTCTGTCCTCCCCACTCAGTAACTGAGAGCTGACATTCAATGTGCAGGATTATCAGTGAGAAATGATAGTAAACATAGGTGGTGAATTTCAATGAGACAATTCAGTGGAGTCTGCTGAAGGGTCCCACTAGTGAGCTTAATGATGATGATGCACAACTGTAATTATGGCCCTTGGTGGTCCTAGTCAGGGGGATGGTCACAAGTTTGAGGTTGGTAAGAGCTACAGAGTAACACTCTATCTAAAGTGAGCAAGTGAGCAAGCAAGCAAACAAACAAACAGAAGCCCAGAGGATTGTTGTTGTATATTTGTTGACAAAGCTCATATTATCATGTCATATAGTAACCCTAAATGTTGTGCAAAAATACGTGCATGGACCAGTCAAGAAACCAGTGATGTTTGTTTTATTCTTTGTATCTTTATGTTTTTTCTAAAATATTCTAGAGGTAGGTTTTTTGTTTTAAATTGGGAAAAAGAATAAGATTATCTCTATTTTTGATTATTATGATTTAATCCTTCAAGAGTTTTTTAGATGTATTTAATCACCTGGGCACGGGACTATGAAAACTTCAATCCAAATGAATGAAGGTGTTCACATAAAGACATCTGCAGACTTTGTAGCTTTCTGTGGGAGCAGATATTGTCTCAACAGAAGCATTCTTGAGGATCCTCAGAAAGCGCAAATAAAGGTCTTTGGACCAAAGTGCACTTTAAAAATGACAGTCCACCTTCTGTACCTATGCTATCTGCTTCAACAGGTGGCTCAGGCCAGCAGGGTTTTTAAAGTATTTCCTGACACCTGTGGAATTGGTAAATATTTCCTGTTTTTGTTGTGTCTAGAGAAAACAGGAATTAACAACTTGGAAGTGCTCATCAGACACCCATTGTGAATGACCTCTACGTGGGCAGTTTTCAGGGTGAGAAGACACTCAATTTCTTAAATTCTATCCTAATGACTTCTCTTAAGAGAAAATCATTGTTAGAATAATCCATTGAACTGAATGGCAGAAGAAGGTTATCCACAGGGGAGTGGCATATCAATGTATGGGATTTACCTAGAAAGCCAGTTGTGACTGATGGAGCCAGCAAACAATGAGCATCCTGCCTGTATCTCTGCACTAACTACACAGTTAGTTAGCACATTTTAAAAAGATAATTAAAATCCAAAAGTTCTTCAGGAGGGCAAGACGTTGGAAGTTTTGCATCTGCTGTGACACTTGGTGACCTCAGGCAAGCAGTTCAGCCTTCATTCCCTCCATGTCCTCTGTGCGAGGTGTGGGCAATGACTTATGTCAGTGTTGCAGTAACTCTACACACGCTCTAGACAATCAAGTGACTCCACCACCGCGCCTGCCCTACAGCAAACTTCCCAGATGGGATGGGCATTTGTGTCACTATCAAAGCCAATCTCATTTTTCCTTTAAGTTCAATCTATTCATTGCTGCAAGACTGAAACATTTAAAGTGTCCCACACATTCCATTTACAATACAAGAAAACTGACTTCAGAGCAAAATTAAAGCTAACCATTAAAGGTGAATAGCCCGAGTCGAAATTCAGTTAACATCATTAGAAGCACTTGCAGTTCTACAAAGGGGTGACTATTTTTAAAGACAAATAATAGTGTTTTATTTAGTTCTCCAAACAATTATTAGCATATGCCTCTGAAAACAGAACCAAAAAAAAAAAAAAAAAAAGTACAATGACTGCTTCTGGGGAATGTGAAGGAGCCCTGCAGATGTGGCCCAGGTCCCTGTGCGTTATTTTTAGTTTTCTATTCCTGCCTTTTATTTCGGGACTTGGCTTGCTTCCGTTGTGGCTTCCCCTTAGCTTATTCAGAGGATTCTTCCTAATATAATGCATTTTAAGCTCCATTTAGAAAAGTCCCAGCTCTTGAAGGAAACCGAGGAATGCTGGCCTGTTCAGGAACTCCTGCGACTCTTGGCAACGGTGAAGTTTTTTGGTTTGAAAATAACCCAGGAAATCTCGCACCTTGGTTTACTTTCTAGTTATTTCATGCTCTGGAGCTGGGAGCTACCGTGTGGATTCGAGCTTCGAGATAAGTAGATACCCGAAAGCCTTTTTCATGGTTAACAGGGATTTGAAAACCCTGTTTCCAGCCGGTTTATATCAAAACAGCCTGCAGCTTTAAAAATAAGGAAAGAGGCCAGTGAGTCTGAAGCTATTTAACCCTTTAGTAGTGAGACAGGTGACTTCACAACAGTTGGAGGGAGAAGGTATGACTCCTGATGGTCCCTGTCCCTACGGAGATACCGAGGAAGCGGGACAAACAACAGAAACACCGGAGACCACAAGATCATGCATGGTCGTGTTTTTAATGGTTCTTTGGTTGCAAGTAAAACAAAACAAGAAAGGGAAAATACTGACTTCTACAAAAAAACATAATTTATTGGTAGGGCGTGGGCTGCCTCCCAACATGGAAAAACGTTTCATCTATTGAAGAGGCTGGCTTGGAAAATCGGGGTTGAAGGAAGGTGAGAAGCAGAGGCGCCCACCCCCATTGGCTGCTGCATGCCAGTAAATACTACTCTATGCCCAGCCTTTCTGATGACACTCCCTGGGAAAGTAGCCTCAGATGTGGTGGCCCATTTTAGTGACCTGCTTAACTGTGACGAATCCTCTTCTTTGTAGGTAAATTTCAGTTTGGGATGTGTCTAAAGCCATTGAGACCTGTGTCTGCCAATTAAAGAGAAGAGGAGTGGGGGTGTAGACAAAGGTTGAGTTAGGAAGGACTGGCTAAGTTAATGTCTTCCCTAAGGAGAACTACCCTGGGGATAGGGAACCTAGAGTGTGTGGCTCAGTAGCTGTAACTCTGAAATCCAAAATTCAGGACAAGTTGTGAGTTTTTTGGCTTGCCTTCATGACACAACAGGTGGGAAAAGTGGAGTTAGAAGTTTCCCTCATTTCGTGTGTGTGTGTGTGTGTGTGTGTGTGTGTGTGTGTGTGTGTGTGTGTGTGTGTTTCTTTTCCTTGAGTACAGAATCAGCTGCCTCCCTTGGTGCTCTGTGTGTTTTTAAGTGAGGAGAGAAAACGTGCAGGCAGGAATCCATTTCCTGGGGAAGAACCCCGGTCAGGGCATCAGGCAAATCTTCCCAGACCATGTTGTTTACTGGCCAAGGCTCTGGAATGCTAACGCGAGTTGGGAATCTCTTCTTGGGGAAGGTTTTCTTTGTGGCCTTTGGAATGACACACCTTCAGTGTGATGAAGGGGACTCCACTCATTATGCTGTGGGAAAAGTTTTTCCCTTGATGACTCGAAAACATGGGCTTGTTATTCTGAAAAAGCCAAGCACATCCTCATTCCTCACAAACAATGTGACACAGGCCTGGAGGGAAGCCAAGGTTTTCTATGAATAGAACACAGCAGAGAGTCTGAGCCTCTCTCCCCATTTGCAGGGCAATCCTGGAAGCCAAGGAAAGAAAATGGATTACCTGCTGTTAGGCGGTAGAGGTGGAGAGAATTCTCCACTATCCTCCCACACACTGCTGGACCAGAATCCTTGCTTAACATAGCAAGGGAGCTATGTGTCAGAGATGATGCTGGAACCTGTCAGCAGAGATGGACGCATCTGCCTTTGAGTTGCTCTTACACAAGAGGGATTTCTAGGGAAGAAAAGCAGGGAGTAGGGTAGTGTCCCCCTTCTTTATAGGAGAAGTATTCTGTGACCCTAAAGGATTCTGATTTCTGTTCCTGACACCATGGTATTACTTATGTTAATGTGATATATGTGTGTGTATGTGTGTGTGTGTGATATTTATAAATTAGGCATAATAGGATAGAAAAAAAATAATTAATAAAATAGAATGATTGTAACAGTATAATGCAACAAAGTACCAAACTCCTTCACTTTGGAGCCATTACTAAATAAAATAAGATTTTTTAAAATATAAATATATTGTTAGGATCTCTTTCAGTCCCTATTTCTCAGGACTAGGTGAAATCAGGAATGACATCTAATCTAAAAACCGCAGAACTTCTCTGATCACTGGAGAAGAAATGTTCTAGAACAACATGATGTGGTTGGACAGACTCAGCATCTGCCTGGGATGAGGAGAGAGGATGAACTTCCTACAGAAGGAAGGATGCCCAAGAGCAACTGGAGATTGCAACACTGTAGGGACAGAGAACGTTAATCCTGGTGCCCTAAGCTTGTCTGGATCTGCTGTCTCTGACAGAAGGAGAGCATGTACCACTGATGAATTTCTGGTTTATTTTTGTTGGAGCTGCTACCATTTGGGGGCTCAGTTTAACACTCTGCTGCTACAAACTCAGCAAACGAGCAGGACCCTTTCTGTCCATCCAAATACTCTAGTTACTGGGCTCTATGATACTTAATCTTTATTATTAACTTGACTGGATTTAAAATCACACCTTCGGGAATGTCTCTGAGAGATTCTGTACATTACGTTAATGAAGTGGGAGACCTGCCCCAAATGTGGGCAGCACGGTTCCACGGCTGGGGTCTCAGAGTCAATAAATCAGGGAGAGCAAGCCCAGTACCAGTGTTTGTCACATTCTGTTTCCTGATTGAAGCTACAATGTGACCAGCTGCTTGCAGCTCCTGCCTCCATGATTTTCTTCATGTTCAGCTGCCAGTTGAAATACATTCCTCTTTCTTTAAGTAACTTTGTTACTTATTTTATCACAATAATAAGAAAAGTAACTACCACAGGCTCTCCCTACTTTCTGACCAGAAAATTGAGAAATCCTGTCTCCCCTAGACTCTTTCCTGCCCAACTTGGGGATTCGTTTGACTCTCGTTTCTCTTTGGTTTCCAAGACTTACAATATGATTTATTTATTTTGAGTTTGCAAGTCAAGTTCCTTCACACTCACTTGTGGTTTCTCTGAGTGCTGCCTCTGTGTGGGCCCTGGGATTTGGTGGACATTGAGCAAGTTTGCACTGAAGCTGTTCTGTCCTTGGCAGGGTGTTGACACATCTCAGCCACAGTCATGGGAGGCCAGGAGCTGACTGCTGTGGGAATCATTGACAGGGTATGCTGCAGAGCTGTCCGAAGCTGAGAAGAATGGATATAGTGTTGCATTGCTGGCCTGAACCCTTCAACGTTCTATGAAGTCCATTTTCTGGATGGACTGCCAGCTGACAGATACCCTCAGCCGTGCTTGCTGGGATGTCTACTCAAGACAATCTTTCTGCACGGCTGCCTGCATGTGAATATGGGAGCCTTTGGACCCAGTTCCCTTGTCCTGGTTTGGAAAGCTCTGGAGAGTTCTACTGGCTTTAGGATTCGCAGCAGATTCTTGTGAGGCACTGTGGAGAGAGTCATGGATGGGCTGCTTCTTCCTTTTCCTTCCATTCTGAATGTGGGACAATGAGAGGACTGCCCATTAAATCACCTGCTTGTCAAATTTCAAATTAGGGTGTGTTAGGCAACCTTTCTAGTACCGTGATAAAATATCTGACATACTTAAAGAGAGCAAAGAGTGATGTTGGTGTGTCTGTCTGTCTGTGTCTGAGTCTGTGTGTGTGTGTGTGTGTGTTTTCTGAATGGTTTCTGTCTGGAGTCTCTTGGCCTTCTTGTTTTAGGTCTGTGGTCCTGTAGATCATGTCAGGAGCATGTAATGGGGGAGGCCTGTGTTTCTGAAGATCAAGATGGCTGAGGTCTTGGTATGCACTTCAAGGGCATAATACCCCTAGTAACATGACTTTCTTCTACTGAGCCCCACCTCTTAAAAATTTCACAACAACTTGAGAACCAAATCTTTGGTTTTGGACCAAAACAAAGATGAGCTTTTGTGGGTTATTTAAGATCCAAACTATAGTATTTTCCATATCAGGGGATGCAGGTTGAGACCATCCTGGAGGGCTTATTGGGGGTGGGGGCAGGCTTCTTTGCAGAGAACATACAGGGCTGCAAGGGGACCACTCTTGTGTTTCTTTGCCTGAAATATTTTTTGCAGCTTTCCCTTCTACCTACAGGGGGCGCCTTTGTGCTATTCATCAGCTCGGAGAAACCATCTTGATAATTTATTTGTATAGTGGTTGGGTTGCTCTTTTGCAACGACCACTAAGCTTCCAGAAAGTGTCTTTTGCCAACCCAAGCTTCAAATCTCCAGGGAGCAGACCTCTTATTTGACTTTGGATTAACTATAAAAGAGATAAAAATATGTCTGAGGAAAAAAAAAAAAAAAAAAAAAAAACAAGATGGAAGTGAAATACAGTATCTTGAATTTAAAGGGGAAAATAAACTAAAAGGAAATTCCATAGGTAGTGATCAGAGCTCAAGCCTTCCTAGTTCTTGTTTGTTTTGTAGTTTTTGTTTTTCAGTCAATATGAAAAGAGAAGGAAGTGAAATGGAAATAACTTTTTATATTTAAAGGTATCGCCTCAGATGGTGGGAAGATGGCTGAGAAATCCATTGCTGTTTGCAACTTAGGCACAATGAAAGAACATATCTTTCTCAAGGTCATACACCTAACTATTGCAATAGCTTGCCACTGTACACATTGGCTTTTGGTGAACCATAGACAGGAACCAGAGAAAAGGCACCACAACTCTATCAGAAGCAAAAGAAACCCTGGGTAAAATATCCAAAACCTCAAAGTGGTAAAAAATGGAAATGTTCTTTGTAAAGAGGATTTTAAGATAGTGAACTAGTTTCAGGATTACCTTGAATTGTTATTTCTATGTTTCCATGTTAATCAGAATGAAAGCTTAAAGACAGGGAGGTCATTGTGTGTCCTCATTGATGACTCTGGTTTGAGTTTCACACATGTTAGAAGACACATAATTGAGTAATTATGAATGAATAAATAAATTAATTAATTAATGACTCTTGTCTCCACCAATCTACCCTGCTTTGTTTCACAACCTGTCTGCCAACTGATTATTTACCAACACCTTTTGTGAACCAGACAAAGATGGCAGAGAGAGAGAGAGAGAGAGAGAGAGAGAGGGAGAGAACAGTTCTAAAGACAAACAATGATGAAGAGAAAAAAAGAATAGGAATAGTCTGAATGTTGGTGGGTACAAGTCTACCAGGGATTCAGACTCATGAAAGAGAATCAAAAAAGTTGACCTGAGATTTGGAGGGGTTTGATTAGGAATAATGTCTACCAGGGAGGAGACAATGAAACAAGAATTAAAGCATGAGAATTTGTGAGATCAGTGCACATGGGGAAATTTAAGTAAATTTACATGACTAATGAATCCAGGAGGGAGAAAAATTTAATACGAAGCTGTAGAGGAATGCTCAATATGGACTGCCAAAAGCCTTTGGTTCTGTTATGTGAAGGGTGATGATTTTCTTCTGTAGCAAACAGATGCTAAGAATGACATGCTGGTGATGATGACCTATAAAAGGATGAAGAATAGAAACAGGATGACTAGTTCTGAATGCTGTTGTTGTGACTGTCATGTGATTAAAAAAACAACAATTTTTAAAGGTGCTTATGTGGAACAATCAACAAGAATTTAGTGAGCAGTTGTATGCAGGGGGTGGTTCTGATGCTCTAATTGGGAATCGGCTTGTCCTAACACTGAAGGTCCTGTTCCCCAGTTGGTTCTTGCTCAATCAATAAAGATGCTAGGGGCTAATGGTTTGACAGAATAGGCTGAATTTCCAGGTTAGCAGCCACAGGAAAGAAAAAAAAAATAGATTTGCCATGCTTTGGAAGGAAAGAGCCACCAGCGATGTGAGATCTAGGGCTAAGTGGCCATTGGCTGCTTCCCCTACTGGGCCTCGGGTAGCAGGCAGGAGATTAGAAATGCAACCAAGCTGAGGGCAGATTCAGGGTGTTGAGCTTGGACTAAAGGTAACTGAGCAACTAAAGCTGAGGGCAGATTTAGAGGTGTTGAGTTGGGAGTGAAAAGAAGAGCACAGTAGCCAAGGAAGGCTTAGAAGAGCCTGGCCATTGAGCTAAAGCATATTAAAGATAAGCTAGTGTGTGTGTGTGTGTGTGTGTGTGTGTGTGTGTGTAAGGGTAAAAACCTGAGGATGGATTTTGAGGATGGATTTGAACTTTAAATTTGGATGCCAGGAAGGTGTTTGGGAACTGAAGACGAAATAATACACTTCCTGTCTAAGATGTAAGTAAGTACCCGGAGCCGTGGAGATGTTTAGAAGCATGGCTTTGTCACTTGGGCACAATATAGATCTGGACTGGAGAATGACTAGAAGAATTGTTGCCTGATGGTAGTCTTATTCTCTCCCCACTTTAGTGATGAAAACATTGGCAATCTAATAGAAAAGCTATTGTTCTCTATCATTTGCTAGTATGCTCTAGCTGTTCCTAAATATGGATGCCCATGGAAGATGGCAGTAACTGTGGTCATGATGAATGTGTCTGTGCCACCCAGGATCACTCAGCTCTGTTTTGCCTTCGTTGATCTGAGAAGGACAAATTTACACAAAGTCTACCAAATTAATCACAAGGATTATTTACTAGAAGTTTAATTGCAAGGAACCATCGAAGGGCTAGAAAGACATCCACATAGATGGATGTCTGGGAGGCAGAGAAGCCATCTCATTCCAGCCCTGGGACAAAGGCAAAACAAAGAGAGCAGGAAGCAGAGCCCCAGTCAATGGCAAACAGTTGTAAGGAGAGGGAATGAGATGAGGCTGGCCAGCCCTCACAGAGATCCCGCCTGCCTCTGCCTGAGGTGCAGGCAAGAAGCTGTGTTCCATTAACACTTCTGGCTTAGAATGTTTCTTAACTCTGAAGAAATGTGAAATAAGCAACATTGAAGAAAGAATTTTGAGGGCTGTTTGACATCAACTCTTAAGATAAAAAATTGCTTTTGAGAACTGCGAATTTTCACCTGATGGAGTGTCTGGAAAAGAATGATAGTGTTAGAAAAAGTTTGACCAAATGTTCCATAGACATACATATTCTAAATTTCCTCTTCCTATCCTACGGTTTTCATGGAAGATCTTTGGCATATATTTTTGTGGGCTTCTAAACCTGTCATTAACTTTATACTTAAAATATTCAGCCTGGTATTTAGTTCATAAACAGAATATTGCCAGGCCAGTGCTTTCTTTTGTGTTTAATTTAAAAACAGAAAATATTTATAACATAATAGTCAAGAACCAAAATTGCTATTGTCAAACCACATTGTCACCAACAATTTTCTAAAAGTCTCCAGAGATAACAAAAATTTATTAGAAGAAAAACTCAAAAAATTTTAATACAAAGTTACTCACTGCAAATTAAAACGAGTTCTCATTTCATGAATTTAATAGTCATAAGACTTAGAGTGGTTTTTGGTTGTTGTTGTTTTGTTTTGTTTTCTTTGTTTTTAGGAAAAATTGCAAGCATGTTTGTTGTTGGAGTCATAACAGACTTCTGCCCAAACAGCTCAGTATGACAAGTCTTAAGTAATTCCTTTTGTTGCAAACACACATACCTTGAAAAAATTTAGGAAGTGTCAGATTAAAACGACGAAATAAATATCCTTGTGAACAATCTTCACAAAAGGGAAGACAGGTAATTGTGTTGTGCACGGCTGAAGCCACGAGCATGCTGAGTGCTTTCAGAGCTAAGGTTTGATTCTGTAAATCAGAAGCACGGCATCTATCTGTGCCTGAGAGAGAACAAGAATCAGACTCAAAGTGAAAGGACGGGGCAGACTTAGGACTGGGCAGGTGTCTGCAAGCTTGAAAGGAGGACAAGATCTCTCTTGGGGTCTATGGTCCAGGAAAGCTTTGGGATTAGAGGGAACCTGCCAACATTGTCCAGTGAACTAAGCTGGCCTTTGGCTATATGCTGCATCTGTAGTCTCTGCATAAAATACTCCTGTGCAAGATTCCTGTCCTATGCTAGGAGCCATACAGAGCAGGTAGCACCTAATAGAGAGAACTGAAAAACCATTAATGTTATGCTGAGAAGGAAGACAAAACAAAATACCCCTCCCCAACTTTTACTCAACAATATGGCTGAACAGCAGCATTCTAAAGTACAGGTTAAGGAAAACATACAATAAAAATGCACAATTGGAGTGCAATTCTGCTAAAAATGAGATTTGTTTTGTTTTGTAGAAACTGAGGACCTTGCATAAACTTAAATCTTTACACTGAAATAATACATTGCACAAACGGAAAGATGTGTGTTCAGAGCCAAGAGTTAGGACAATGAACCAGCTGAAAAATCCCAGAAATGTAAAATATGACTTTGAAATAATAAATATCAAGGAGAAGAAATAACCCTAGGCTGAATTCAGATGTAGAATTACGGATTCATAGATGATTCTTAGAGAGTCAGCAATGAAGAAGCCAAAGGAGAAAATAAAGCCTCAAAGAGAAGAAAGAATGTTGAAAACTCTGTCTCTCCTTGATTGGTGGTGAAGATTGAAAAGGAATGGTGAAGGATCAAAGGCCAAAGCAAAAAGACGGAACATCTCAGATTGAAAATACACTTTAAGGCATGAAAACCAATCTACATTTAGATACATCATGGTTAGACTGCAAAAGACTACAAACAGAAGAAATGGTTTCAAATTAAAAGATGTTATCAATGAAAATGTTACTGATCTACATATTTACCATTCTGGCTGTAAATTTCTTTGCTGACACTAGAAACAAATAACATTAGTGCAAAAGAAAACCATCAATCTATGAGACTTTTGTTGTTTTAGTTTGAGACGGGTTCTCTCTATGCAGCCCTGGCTCTCCTGCAAATCTCTGTGTAGATCAAGCTGGCCTTGAACTTAGAGCTCTTCCTGCCTCTGTCTTGACCATTATGTTATAAATATTTCTGTTTTTAAATTAAACACAAAAGAAAACACTGGCATGACAATATTCTGTTTATGAACTAAAATATCAGGCTGAATTAATGCTGGCATTAAAAATGTGAGCCAATACACCCAGCTCCATAAGCCCTTTTATACTCAGATCAACTATTAATGAAGAGTGAAAAAAATTTCTAGTCACACAAGACTGAAAGAGTTTACCTCTCATAGATCTTCAGCAAAAGATGCAATGCACTTGCTCCAACAAAAGGAAAAGGAAATACATGGAAATAAAGGCAAAACCCATCATATAAAAATCAGGTTTTTTTAAAGTTGAGAAATTAATTAAAATTTTTATGAAAATGGTTGTTAACTGCATGTTTGGTGCATAAATATTTTAAAGGTAAAACTAATTTTTATTTAGTTAATTCTGTATTGGGGGTGCTTAGGTAGAGGTCAGAGGACAACTTGCAGGGGTCAGTTCTTTCCATTTTGTGGGTTCTGAGGATCAAATTCAGGTTATCATGTATGCACACACACACACACACACACACACACACACACAACCTATATAATTAAAAGTGAGAGAAATAAATTTAAATTTCTCAGTAATTATAATAAATGTAAAAGAACTATCCAGTTTTCAATTAAAAGGTACTTAAAGTTAACAAAAAGACGAATCTAATTGCCTTCTAAAATTATGTCATAAAGCAAAACTATATAGAGAATAAAATTTAAGAGTGGGAATAATTTATTTAAGACAAAGTTGGAGAGTCTTATTCAAATTTTTGGCCTATGAATTCCCATCTTCTGGATTCTTGTGAAATATATAAGTTGCTATAAACTACATCTCCCCTTAGAACTGTAGATCACTAGAATTTATTCCTCCTCTCTACCTGAATTTCATGGGCTTTGTATGCTTTAAAATTTAACATGGTTGTTAAAGTACTTCAGCATTGTCTTCTCTGTACCACCAGTAACAGTTATCTCCATTAAAATAATATGTTTTGGGCTCACAATACAGAAAGATAAACTTCTTACATATAGAGGAATGAAGACACACTTTGTCAAAATGGTCTCTGAATTATTTAGTTTTTAATAAAACTTGCTTGTTTAAACAAATTTAGTTTTTAACCAAATCGGCTACAGTTTGGAAAACTAAGTCAGAAGCTGTATTGGTCAGAGTCCGTTGGCACGTCCTTGTTCAGTGAGAAGCATATCTTACACTTGAAATCTGGATATTAGGGAAGCACAATTCTTATCCTAAAACAAATAATTATCTGGCATGATGGTTTGCCTTGCAATCTGTGTTCCCCTGAAGCAGATCCCAAGAGAGAGTCTTACATGTAAGTATTTACTAGAAGAGAGACTGGAAAGGAGGAAGAAAGAAACAGGGAGGAAAAGGCACTGTTAGAATGTGTAATCAGACTGGGCATAGCTTGGGACATCTGGCTTCACCCACTATTGGCGACTTTATGAAATTATATTGTCATGAAAATATTTCTGGAGAGGAACAGAGTAAAGCATTTACCTCCAGGAACAGACCATAAAATCCATAACAAGATCATAAAATCCCCTCCCAAAGAACAGCTTGGGGATAACCACAAGAACGGGAAATATCTTATCCCAGTGTGGGTCATCTGTGCTGGGTAGTCCTAGCTTATCCTCTAGTTAAATGTTTATGACAGGAATGCAGACCACTGACCACCTGGTATAAGCCAATCAGAAGCCATCCCCTGTGATCTTCCCAGCACCCACCAATGAAATTTTAGATTACCTAACCTACTCTCTAAATATACAAGAACTAACATAGTAGCCAAGCAAAGTTATACTAATGTGGCCACTTTGGCCCCTACCAATCACATTAGAGATTACCCAATCCTTCTAGAGAGTTCCCCTCATTTGCTCTAAGAAGGTCTGTGTGCTTTGTCTGGGGTTGCCGTTTTGGAGAATGGTTGACTCCAGCATGCTGGTTGTTTCTGCAGAATAGACGCTCTTTGTCTTTGCATACTATCTGAGTCTAGGGTCTTCCTTCAGTGATTTTCAGACTCTTAAAGAGGGAAAGAGGAAGTATGACCTCACTCACTAATCTCAGCCTACTTCTCCAGCTCTAGGCCCTCTGTTTATCTCTCTGTTACAAAATGCATGCATAATAAACTATATTATTTCCACTGCCAAAAAAGGTCTCCAGTGACTCACCAACACAAACAGACAGCTTCCCTTCCTTTCTAGATCATTGCTCTCTATGTAGCCTGTCTTGCCTCAAACTCATGATGATCCTCCTGCTTCAGTTCCCCCAAACCCATCACATGCTAGGATTGCAGGCATGTGCAACTGTAGCTAAAACTGAGTATCTTTGTATTTGGTGGTGCTATAAGCCTAGATTGGGCACATGCTATGTTATTCTCACCTATATCGAAACCTATATGCCCCTTGATACTCGCTGTTTGAGTCTTGCCTGGGTTGCTCCTGCTTCATCAGCCTTCCCCACGTGGATTTCTCCTGGCCACTGCTCACAATCCATCGGCCTCATGGCAATCTTCTTCTCTCTTCGTCTTCTCTCTCCTTTCTCCCATGGTCTCTCTCAAGACCCCTCACTCCATTCTCAGGTCCTGCCTTTATCTCTCTACTGTCCAGTCACAGGCTTTAGTCCTTGACTAGCCAATAGCTTTAAGTTGGGGAGTAAGGTTTACACAACAAAGGCCGTGTAAATAAAAGTGTATGTAAGAATTCACTTGTCTGGGGCAACCAGATCTTGGGGTTCAGAATTTAGCATTTGTATATATGGCAGCACCATACCAACCCCAACAAAGTACCTTCTTAAAATACAACACATAGAAAAAATCAAGACACAAGGGCTATCAAAATGGTTCAGGGATTAAGAGCAAGTACCACACTCACAGAAGACTTTGATCTGTAGAACCTCTATCACTGGCTCACAAATGCTATAATTCTGGCTCCAGGGCTCTGACACTCCCAGGTACTCAAACACATGTGGTATAACACACTCACACAGGCATACATACACATATATACAAAAAACAAACCAAACCAAAAAAAAAAACCAAATATTTTTAAATTGTTAATCCTTATGTTTATTTTATCCCTTTGAATTCTTTTTTTATTGGATATTTTCTTTATTTACATTTCAAATGTTACCCACCTTTCCTGGTCCCCCCCAACCCTCTTATCCCATCCCCCTCCCCTGCTTATATGAGGGTGTTCCCCTACCCACCTACCCACCCACTCCTGCCTGCCCGAAGTAGAATTCCCCTACACTGGGGTGTCAAACATTCACAGGACCAAGGCCATCCTCTGCTACATATGCAGCTGGAGCCATGGGTCCCTCCATGTATACTCCTTGGTTGTAGTTTAGTCCCTGGGAGCTCTGGGCGTCTGGTTGGTTGATATTATTGTTTTCCTATGGGATTGCAAACCCCTTCAGCTCCTTCAGTCCTTTCTCTAACTCCTCCATTGGGACCCCTTTCGAGACCCCATGCTCAGTCCAATGGTGGGCTGCTAGCGTCTGCCTCTGAATTTGTCAGGCTCTGGCAGTAACCTCTCAGTAGACAGCTATATCAGGTTCCTGTCAGCATGCACTTCTTGGCATCCATAATAGTGTCTGTGTTTGGTGACTGTATAAGGGATGGATCCCCAGGTGGGACAGTCTTTGGATGCCCTTTCCTTCAGTCTCTGCTCCACACTTTGTCTCTGTATTTCTTCCCATGAGTATTTTGTTCCCCTTTCTAAGAAGACCTGAAGCACCCACACTTTGGTCTTCCTTCTTATTGAGCTTCATGTGGTCTGTGAGTTGTATCTTGGGTATTCCAAGCATTTGGACTAATATCCACTTATCAGTGAGTATATACCATATGTGTTCTTTTGTGATTGGGTTACCTCACTCAGAATGATAATTTCTAGTTCCATCATTTGCCTAAGAATTTCATGAATTATTGTTTTTAATAGCTGAGTAGTAAGTACTCCATTGTGTAAATGCACCACATTTTCTGTACCCATTCCTCTGTTGAAGGACATCTGGGTTCTTTCCAGCTTCTGGCTATTATAAATAAGGCTGCTATGAACATAGTGGAGCATGTGTCTTTTTATCTGTTGAAGAATCTTTTGGGTACATGCCCAGTAGTGGCATAGCTAGGCAAGTATTTTTAATTAAATAAATAAAACATGACTTCCTGCTTTGATTTTTGGTCTCTCTCTCTCGTCTCTCTCTCTGTTTCTCTGCTCTCTGTCTTCTCGTCTGCTCTCTCTGTCTTTCTCTCTCTCTCTTCTTCTCTCTCTCTCTTATTTGTTAGATTTATGTTTGGTGGGATGGGCCTTCTGTGAGGTAGCAATCAAAGGACAGAAAGATAGAGTGAAGTGGATGCTGGGGAGATTGCCCAGTGATTAGAGCACTTGCTGTTCTTGTATAGGACTTGAGTTTGGTTCCCAGGATCCAATTCAGGTGGTCACAGCTGCCTGTAACGTCGACTCCAGTGGATCTTACACCTTCTTCTGACTGCCAAAGATACCTACACTCACATGCACATCCTCACTCACAGATATTGGGTACAGACATGCAATTCACACAAGGAAATTAGATATAGATAAATGGTACTTCTGTGTATTCAAACATATTATTAAGCCAGGCACCTTTATTCAAACAATTAGCTTTGTTAATAGAAGACAAAATCAAAGTCTTATACTTAAGGAACACACACACACACACATACGCTAAATCTTTTTTAAAAATGAAATGATGACTATTCATAGGAATTCTGGGAAACCTCTGTCAGCCTTGCTGGGTTCAGAGCATCCAGCACTTAGATGGCTAAATAAGTGTAATAAGTTGTTTCTTTCAGGCAAAGAACTGCAGTTCAGGCAAATGACTGGTACATTTCCTTTTGTAACTTTCTTGTTCTGGAGAAGAGATAATTTACTTGTGCATTTGGGCATGGGCATGCTTTGATTTCAAGAGTATCGCCATTCCTACCAGGACACTAGATATAAATAAATGGTACTTCTATGTATCCAAATATATTATTAAGTTGGACGCCCCTTTTCAAACAGCTTTGTAAATAGAAGACTAAACCAAAGCCCAGGATATAAGGATATCTAACACTCTCTGGACTTTAGCGGACATGAACTTATGGTTTGGACTGTTGACAGACTAGGAAGTCCTAATGCTAACAGCCTGTTCTCAAAGCTTCTCCTGTCCCCATTGCTTAGAGCTAGGATCCCACCCTTATGCACAAATGTTGCTGTACCATGTATGACACAACAGTTACAAGCATGTGGAGATGGTTATCCCTTGACCTTCTCTGCAGCGTCTGTCAAAGGCAGCTTCATCCACTTACACACGTGTGTTCAGTTATTCCCTGTGTGTGCCACAGCAGGGGAAAAGACACCTTTTTACAAGGACATATGGTTTAATTAAATTCCAGGTGTGTCCACTGTTTGACACTGAGACATCATATTGGTGTTGTCATGCACAAAGTCTACAAAACAAAGCTCTCCTTTCCAAATCTCTTAATAATATAAGTATGTTTACGGCTTGTGTTGGGCAGTGTCCCCAGCCCTTAGTGACACGGAGCCTGTGGACCACAGGCTGCACATGCCTGCACTGGCTGTTGAAACCTTTGCAGTTTGCTCGTGCCCTCTGCTTCCAGACTGCCTAGTGCTCTACAATCTCAGGACTACACTACACAGGCAATCTCTCTTTCTCCCTCCCTCCCTTCCTTCTCCCTCCCTCCCTTTCTCTCCCATCTCCTCCTTCCCATACTCACACTTCTCTCTCTCTCTCTCTCTTCTCTCTCTCTCTCTCTCTCTCTCTCTCTCTCTCTTTCTCTCTTTCTCTCTCCATAACCTACACATACACTCTTTGGATCAGTCCAGTGACTGCCTTGGCCTCCTTTGCATTCCCTGTGCCTTGTGTCTTGTGACTCTTTGCAACACAAAAGTCAGCGCTTCCTCCTGGAAACTGTCTGCAGCTGAAGCACTCTCCTTCCTGTGTTCTCACAGATGTTTGCCATGTTTGCTTGTTACCTTCTCAGTCATTTGTCACATTTTTGCCTCTGATATTAGTGATTAGTGAGTAGAGGCCATTTGGTTTATCGGTTTCCAGACCTATGCTGGCTGAGTCTTACATATTCACAAAGTTCCTGCTCATTGGCTGGACTACACAAACACAAACACAAAAGGGATGAAATTAACACTCTTATTATTATACATCACCAGGGCTTCCGGGGCCTCTTTAAGTCCGATGATGTGCATAGTCTTCACAGCATCCTCTGCATGAGAGAAGCATTTTATAGATGGAGAAGCTCAAGTGAGGGAGTTTAATGAAGGAAGAGAGAAACTGCAGAGCAAAGTCCAGCTGAGCAGTCCTGTGAACTGGGCCCAGCCATCACCCCTTGCTCAGATCTAAGCCCAGGAGGCAAAGCTTGATGGAAGCCTGGTTTGTGATTTTACTTCCTGAACTGCTTCAGGTGGTGGTAAAATCTTAGCAAGAGTTCTGATCCACAGATGTGAAAATTCTTCTCAACAGAGAAAGCCTCTCCCTAGAATGAAACCCAAGGTGTCCCCGGTACAAAATGGGTAGATGGAAGCTATCTTTTCTTTGCTTAAAAAGGAACCCTCAGTTTAAAACCAGGACCACATGTCTATAAATTAAAAAGTCACCCTTTGGCTAAGTGTGTCCCTTCCATTCTTCCTGTACAGGCACTATTATCTTGTGATGTTTGCATTCTGATACTATACCTTGAGCTGAGGCTTGAAAACCATACTTAGATTAAATGAATTCAGTCATTAGGTTTCATTATTTTTTTTAAATACAAAACACATATGTGCAGTATGTACAGTGGCTCTAAGTGTCTAAGAATTATGTCTGGACAACTATTTTAACTACCATGCTGGAGGTGATGGGGACAGGTAGGGGGAGGGGGAGGGAACACAGTATTTAAGACTATGTAAGAGAAAAATTATGTCAAAAATCATCTGAACAGAAACAGAATTTTTAAAAAAATTTTATTGGCTATTTTATTTACATTTCAGATGTAATCCCCTTTCCCCATTCCCCTCCCTACCCAGGAACCTCCTATCCTATCCCCCCTCCTCCTGCTTCTATAAGGATATGCCCCCACCCACCTTCCTACTCCCACCTCCCCACCCACAATTTCCCCCACACTGGGGCGTCCAGCCTTCACAGGACCAATTTCCGTGCCTGTGTGTTTGTGTTTGTGTGGGTGCATGTATGTGCCACATGGTACATGTGGAGGTCAGAGGACATCTTCCAAGAGCCAGTTCTCCCCTGTCACCATGGGTTCTGGTGATCCAACTCAGGGTTATCATGCATGTGACCCAAGTGCCCTTTTACCTGCCAAGGCAGCTTCCTGGTCCAGTCAACAGAATCTTTGAACAACTGACTTGCTTATACTTACATAGATGATGTCCAACTCAACTTGCAACTGCTTCACATTTTAAAAGAAAGGAGAAAGAGAATGAATGATAACTAGAAGCACTGTCAGCCTGTCCAATCAGGCAGAGTTCCTGCAGGATGTGTTAAAATATCATCAAACTAGTTTATGCTCTTTATTCAAAAAGAAAATTGAGGGAAGAGAAGAAAAGAGGAGAGATCAGGCCCAAGAGAGTTCCTATCACTAAAGCAAACAAAAAGCAAGAGGTTTCAAATGTGAACAATGAGCTGTGACTTTCGCTAATAACTAATCATCTTGAAGGTTCAGTGCAGGCTAAACTGCATCCTGGGGCATCACCCCCACAGGAGATCTGTGAAGAGATGTGATGGGACTGTTAATATTTGGAACATTTTGAATTGTTCAGAATGATATCTCTGGCTTTATATAGCTGCTGACAATTGAAATGTGGGTAGCTGGATTAAAGAGAGAGAGAGACAGAGAGACAGAGAGACAGAGAGACAGAGACAGAGAGACAGAGACAGAGAGAAAGAGGGAGTGAGGAAGGGAAAAAGGAAGGAAGGAAGGAAGGAAGGAAGGAAGGAAGGAAGGAAGGAAGGAAGGAAGGAAGGAAGGAAGGAAGAATAGATGGAAGAATGGGAAGAAAGAAGGGAAGGAAGAAGGGAGGGCAGGAAAAAGGAACTTTATTGTCATTTGCTTTTAATAAATCTAAATTTAAATAACCATAGTTAGCTGGTGGCTGCCATCTTGGACAGCAGAGTTCTGGACTGTCACTGGCTCACATGAACTAGCATACTGATAGACAGAAGGGGCTGTGTGATTTCCTGAATGTTTTTGAGGATAAGGATTCTTACTGCTTGGTTGAAAGCAGCCCTTAAAAAGATCATGATGGATGCATATTAGACTAATGGTACAGAAAGACCAAGTAGCTTGGGCACATCTCCTGTGTGTCTGAGTTTTGGAAACTCAGTTTTCTACTTCAGTCAAGGAGAACCCCTAGGTTTATGAGTGACCTAATGGATTGTTTGGCAGGTGAAAATGTAAACTTTGGATACCGGTGTTTCAGAGTTCATAATAATCAATTGCAGTCTCATCAATAAGTCTCCTGTTTTTATTCAGTTTTTATCTTAAGACAGTCTCTTCCAAGACTGTGGAATTTCTTTGACAGAAGCACGTTTACTGAGATAGCAATCTGAAGCGCGTGGGAAAGCTAAGAGAACAAATGAATGATAAGCAATTGTCTGTCTACACAATCCCACAGTGCTTGGCCTTGTCAGAGGGTTCAGCCCTTCACAAAAACACATCCGTGAGGTCTCCAGAAGAGATCCCATGACTGTGATCATTGTCACGTGCCTGTTTGTTTTTCCCTTGAGAAACTGAATGAGTGAAAAAAATAAAAAAAGATCACAACCAAACAAAAGCATCAATAACAGGAAACTGTTGGTGAGAAATACCCTGATGTTCCTGTAAATTCACGTCACTAGATTCCCCAGGGACAAAGGTGCATGAACTGCAGGGGTAAATAATTATGATTTAATACAGAGACCTTGCAATGTTGTTTATGGTAAGACAACAAAAACGAATTGTTTCTCGAGGCGCAAATAAGCAAATAATAGAAACATATATCAATATGATCAGGAAGTGGTGATGTTATGTCTAGGTCAGCTGCTGAAAACAATCTGTAATCTATCAAAGTATCTCCTCTGTGATCACAAGCTTACACGATGGGACCTTAGGGAGAGACACTGTTGTCCATTGGTGCTTAGAGAGCTCAGAGAGGCAGCACGCTAGTTCTGGATGGAGGTGCAGGGGAGGCACTGGTCTGTAGGTTTTAGGCACATGGAGGAGAGAGAGTCTTCTCTCTTCATTATAACTGATGTTTTATCCATTGCAACTGAGAAAACCCTCAGCTTCTGCCCCCATTCTTCTTACTGCAAAAAAGCCTTAAAGTCCTGGTTGGGCAGCTTATGGGGAAAACAAATGAAAGTAGGCTTAGGAGTGGTTCGAGCGCGCGTGCGCACACACACACACATACACACACACACACACACACACACAGACACACACACACAGACACGCGACTTGTCACACAGCCAGTCAGCTTGGACTTCTCACCTGTGACCTCTGCTCTCCTAGGTGGAAGGACAGCATCTTCAAGTCTCATTCTCTGTGTCTCAAGAAAGCTGTATTTTGTTTTGATTTGCTTTGTTTTAATTTTCCTACTGTGACAGCCAAACTGCTGTCACCTGGATCACCCCTTTTTAAATTATGAAGGATTTCTGAGTGAGTTTCGGTGTAATTACAAAGATCCTTTTGGGAACCTCAGTAATGGGACAGTAGAAATAAAAGCAGGGAGATCTGAAAGTGCTATGCAACGGGTTGAAGACAGGAACCATGAGCCATGGAATTCAAGTGGCCTCCAGAAGCTGGAAAACGTTCTTCCCTAGAGCCTCCACATGGCTTCGATTTTGGCCTCAAAACCAAATCCTGACATATAGAACTAAAAAAATTAGTAAACTTGTATCGTCTTTGACATTAAGTTTATGATAATTTGTTGCAGCAATAAAAAAGTGATAAAAATTCAAAAATATTTTTCTATTAAGCAATTGTACTGGGTCTGTGAAAACTGCTGCTTGTTTCTAGTCTTAATTTGAGAAGAGTAGGGTGTCTGTAAGAATGACATTGGAGCGCTTGACAACAGTAAGGTCAAGGTTCCATCCCCTGTGGCTTATACTCAGAGTCAGGGGTGGAGGCAGTGGACTGGTATCTCATATGACTGCAAAGGATGGGGATGCGTAGAGAATAGCTACTTTGCAAACACTCTTGATGTGTGAGCTCAGGGAACACATTGATGTTTGATGAACATTAGTGAAAGAATCATTTTATTATTAACAAGGCAGTAAAAAGCCTAGCCTAATATTTAGGTCTTATACATTGCTTTAGATTTCTGTCTTACTGGCATAGCAGATCTCCTGGGTATATCTATCTAGAGACCAAAGTAGCTGCTATTTCCACTCCATTTCTTCCAGGTCTCCTGTATACTAGACATACCTGAGAATGATTCCTCTCTTGAAACAATAATTCTGAGACTTAGACAAATTATATTTTAGTAAACATGGCTCCCACCCCATCCCTGTAGGCATCAGGCTATTTCACACAGGGGAGAGGTAACATTATTGCCAGTTTTATGCTGATACATTTTAAGCTTTGTACATGCAAAAAATGAAAGTCTATGGCGTTTAAGAAGCTCAGAGTTGCACAGTTAGGAAGTGAAGGAGTCAGAGTTTGAGGCTAACTCTGTCTAATTCAAAAGACATCTCCTTAGAACACTGGATGAGGTAGGTATGGTGTTGGTTCGGTCCTGGACAACTCCCATTTTGGCAATGTGAGAGGCTTATGAAATATTCACACAATGTCCTAAGTCTCCACAAAAGACTTGTAGACGTCTGTGGGTCGTTTGCTTTAGCACTTCCCCCATGTCACTACTCTTCCTCAGAAACTCTTTGAGGAACACAGACAACCTTTCTGCCCAAAACAACATCACTTTGTGTTCACGCATCCATCCTGGAGAAAGGCTCTTTTCTGCAAATCATCCATGTAGGTTGAGTTAGGCAGCTTGGTAATTCCAGCACAGTCTGAGAAACAAAGCTAGGATGTAGTTTGTACACATGCCACTCAGCCAGCACCAAAGGGCCCTGGCACATTGCCATCTTGTGAAGATGCTGGAATGCAGTTGGAGGATCTTTACCAGCTTCCAGAGATACTTGGGATTTTTTTTTTTTTTCAGAATTGCCAAGTACAACAATACACAGAGGTTTTACACTTGGTTTGTTTTCAGCCATTGGATTGGATACAGATTGGATACGGAAACTACTCGTTGTAGTCCATCAAGAATACAATGTTTCCTTTAGGTGTTAAAAAGCAATCATAGGAATATAACTGAGCAAATCTAGCTCAAGTCTTTTGAAAACTCCCAAATCCCATCTGCAGGAAGTTGTTAGCAATTTACAAGACCCATCCCCTAAAGATTTGTTCTGAAATGATGTCTGATTACTTCCAACAATTTACACCAATAATTGAGGATTTTTAGTGTTTGTTGTTTTGTAATGCTTGTTTAAAGTAGATAAAATGGCCATGTTCCTCTTGACAATTAAGAAACAACAGGTATTTCCAAGTAGATCCCATAGCCAACAAGAAAATGTAGATATCATGCCCCTTTCACACTGACTACATTCCTATCCCCCATCTCTACCAATGTGTCCATAACAGTTCTGATCAATGAAATGTGACTGAACTGACGAATGTTACTTTGAGTCCGGCCACAAGCCTGCTCTCTGTAGATCTTCATTTTCTTTCCTATGTCGTTCTGGATGGACATGTCTCTGAGACCCTTGAATGTTAAGCCACAAGACTGAAAACACCTGAATCTTTGAAGGACACCCTCGAAAGCCACCTGTTGACCGGACCTTCTACCATGCCAAGCCTTTGACAGTTGGGTTTGTTTGGTCCAACAGAGAACACTCCTTGCCCCATATAGTACCACTGTGCACAAATGAGGTGCCTTCTCGGAGTAAAGATTGATTTGGAAATGCTACACTGAAAAGACAACACTGGGAGAATCTGCCTATTTTCTGGCAATGACCGAGAACAGTACCATTCCTCCCCTAGACAGGGAAAAACAAGGCAGCAAAACATTCATGGAAGGAGTATGTGACAGTCAGATACACAAAGCAGCTCTCTTAGTGCTGATGCTATGGTTTCTGAGACCCCAGCCTGTTCCTTCTGGTCTGGCACTCTTGTCAGCCCCTTGTGTGGCATCTACAAGGTATGTCTGAAGATGCGGTACATTGTCGTCTATTATTCTGATAGAAATTGCTGGCCCATGTTCTGATACTGTTCACATCACTATCTAGCCTGCACTGACCATCATAGGAGAGAGGACCAACTAGGTTCCCAGCTTAGTCCCCTCTAAATCCATCAATAGGTCCTGTCTGTGGCTTGAGGGTCATGGATGAGGAGACATGTCCCAATTTGGGCGGGGTCAAGCCTTTGTCCTGGAAGCAACTAGGCATCCGGAAAGCCCAGGAAGAGAGCAGAGGGCTGGATAAGAGTTGCTCTGTCTTATCTTCACAAAATCACCAGCTTTGGGACCGACTGAACAGTGCACCTGGCAACTTGCTCCTAGACTCTGAGCTTGACTGGGCAGTCAGTCCTCCTTTGCTTCTGACCATAAACCACCTAATATTTCAGGAGGACAGATGCAATCCCATCTCTTAAGTCTCTAAGCCAATCCTAGTTCGGATCTAAATTATGACTCTCCTAAAATTAAATTAAAGTTCTAATACTCAGTAACTCAGAGTGTGGGTTTTTTTTTTTTTTTTTTTTGGGGGGTAGACTTCACAGAGATGATTAAGTTAAAATAAATCTTTGGAGTAGACCCTATTCTGTCCTCTCTGGGATCTTCATAAAAAGGGAAGTTTGGGATCTTAACATCAGGCATGTGCACACAGAAGGAAGATATGTGTGGACCCAGTAAAAGGTGGCCATCTGAATATCGAGGAGAATTGCTCTTGGTAGACCCTGAACCTGCCTGCACCTTGATCTTGAGCCTCCAACACCCAGAGTGATGAGACCGCAATGACTGCAGTTTAAGCTGTGTTCTTTGTGATCCTTTATTCACAAGTCAGAGAGCCTCTGGTCTAGGAAATAAAAATATAATAATAAAAAAAAAATCCCTTGAGCCCATTGTTACCAAACATTCTTCAACTAGGTTGTAATTCAGTTTGCCAGGTTGACTTTTAAAAAGAGAGACATCTTCCAAAAGTAACTTGGAGCCAGTGTGTCATCGACCTCTCTGGAGGGACAGCAGACCACACAGAAAAGGCCTGGGCATTGTTCAGTCACTCAAACCACATCGTGTGAAGGCTCTGACCATGAGGAACACAGCAGACCAATAAAAGCGGCCAGTGCTGTTTCTTTGTCTAGCATCTGATCCTGCCCCTTAGGCACAGCCTTGATTGAGTTTAACAGACAATCGAGGCTCTGGTTGTTTGAGCGTTCACTTCCTGAGAACATTGTTTGCGATTTCATGGCTCACTGTCTTCTCCCATTAAAACAATCCAGGCTTTTCATTATCTCTATATTTGGAAATCACTTGATGTTAAAATATGATCATTTCCCTTCTCAAGTTCTAAGACCTTGTAGTGGAAAATGGAATTGACTTATTTACTGGTATTTTGGAAATGTTTAATTTTTTTCAGTGGCATTACATGCATGTTATAGGTAAGAAAATGAGAAGGTTAATAAATTGAGGTAAGTCTTTATTTGGTAAAAGATAATACTGGGAATTAGACATTTTCCAATTTTATTCAGAAATATTTTATAGTTTGTAAGTGGTCACCTCTGACTGCCAGTGGTAACCTTTGGCTCCTGAAATTCTTTTCATAATACTTACTTTAAAAATGGCTATTAAAAACTCCAAATATTCACTGTAGGGAGAAAAGCCACAAAACCATATTTATTTTATATCTCAGGAAAACTCAGGCAAAGAGAAGACAAAGTTATTCTAATCACCTCACACACCTGTGACACAGAAGAGCCGTGGCCCACATGTGCCTTCCCTGGTACACCTTGACCATCCTCAGCTGGGCAGGAGGGCCTCAGACCACTCATGCCTTCCTCCAGAACACAGTCGTCCTCAGCTGGGCTTCCTTAGTCCTTGAAGGGTGTAGGATTTTTCAGAGCAGTGTAAGGTTTTCAGTATTCAAAACCCAAACCCAAACCCAGATTTTAAAAGGCAACACAGACTTCCAGAACATCATACTTCCGTGATTTCTTCCTATCTTAATTTTTGTTCCTTTTCATGTTTCTCTGCTGGGTTTCCTTTGCCTCTTAATGTTGGAGTGTCCATAGCTCAGTTTCTGGATGTTTTTTTGATCTATACTAACAAACGTAAGCGTCTCTTCCAGTCCTGTCTGTTTAAATGTCACATTTGTACAATTCAATACCTGCCTGGACTTCTTTCCTAAGAGGTCAAAGTCATCTCCTCCAGGCTCATGTATCTAGTTACTTATATGACACCAACTCTTGGATTTCTAATAGACCTCTCAAAATTGCTATACCCCACACTGAATTTCCAACTACCCCTACCTAACTAGGCTTAGTAAGAACAAAAGAGAAACACATATGCCCACTTCATGGGCACTGGAAGGGATAGAGATACAAAGAAGAAATGCACTGTCCAGATAGAAGTGATCAGGGAATCCAGTGGCTCCAGCTGCATATGTAAGATAAGGATTACCTTATCTGGCATCATTGGGAGGGGAGCCCCTTGGTCCTGTGGAGGCTCAATGACCCAGCTTAGGGAATGCTGGGGTGCTGAGGCAGGGGTGGGGGTGAGGAGCACCCTCATAGAAGCAGGGGGATGGGGTTGGTAACTGGGAAGGGGGATAACATTGGAAATGTAAAAAAATTAAAATACCAATAAAAAAATGATAAGGGAAGAAGAGGTGATGGCTGCCTGGCAGTCAAGAGCCATGAACATTTTTACAATGAAACTCATAAGCACACACTGTGGGCGGTGCTATGTTTTGGGTCTGAAGCTGCTGGATTAGTGTTGAAATGACTGGGAATGGGATACCCTTGCTGAGACCTTCTAGGAGTGAGAAAAAGAAAAAGAGGAGAGGAGAGAGGGAACATAAGGTGAGAGGAAAAACTAACTCTTAAAGATGTGTGTAAGGAATCTTGCCCACGGCTTCTCAGTCTTGTAACCAACTTCTGTCTCCTATGATCAAATGTGTTGGACTGTTTACTTCATCTGGTTGGTTCCGATCTACACATAGTGGACAGTTCATATATACTGGTCATAGATAGAAGCTGCAATAACTTTTAAAAGTACAGAAGAAGCATTTGCAACAGTAGAGTTTTCTATGTTCTGCTATCCCCTGAGTTCTATAGTAGCTTCTACCTAACTCCAGTTTCTGTGTGCATGTCTCATCTATCTAGGAGGAAGAAACCAAAGTGGTTACCCTATGGCTCTTGTTCTCTCTCTATTATGAGGATGCTCACAAGGGAAAGAATGAATGTCATTGTTGGTGCAGCAACTGGACCTATAGGAAATAAATAATGACATTCTTCAAGCAGAGGGCCTTTTGTAGGTTGCTCTGAATGAGAGGTCTTTGGTTTGCTTTGGAGACACATATCTGTGGCTTTTGGAAACATGGTTGGCTGGAGACTGTTTGGTGAGATATGTCACTCTTTTGGATGTAAACCAGTAACATAACATAACTTCTACACTACCTGATATATTGATTGCCTTTGATTTTTCTAGGAAAAGTTCATCCATGCTGAGACAAACGTACATGTTCAGTATCAGAGAAGGACCAGGAGCCTAAAAATGTCTCAGACCTCCCCTACCTTTGCCTGTACTTCCTGAATTCTTATGTCTCCGAATCATTAATAAAATTCAAAGTTGGGTGAATTTGATTTGAAAATGTAATCCTTTTTATTAGTTCACTCTCTTGTTAAATCAAACTTTATGCAAGTCAGCTCTCTGTGCTCCCGAGGTCTTCTACACAGGATACACCTGTATCTTCTACGCAGGACAGAAGCTTAAGATGCAAAGAAATAAAACAGGTAGATTGATGGATTATTTTTTTTAAAAATTCAGAAGCCAAAAGGCTGATGGAAAAATACAGGAGAGGAAATATATGCAGGGAGAGATGATGTACATTTTAATACTTTGACACTCAAAGACATTCCTTCTACCTAAATATAATGTACATTGAGTATGAATGTGGTTGACCTGCACTAAATTCAACATTTCTTTATGTAGAAACAACAAAAAACCCCAAGATGGTCTGGGTTATTGAAATAAAACTTTTCAATTTAAATCCAATAATAGAGTTTACAAACACCGGCTGAATAAGTCATAACTATTTTGAATTGTGGTAGGCCATCAATCAAAGGCCGTACCTAGTACAGCCAATCTTGGCTCTTCTCAGCCTTTGTCACATTCATCATCTGTAGCTCAAATCGAGTCCCATTGAGGAAAAGGGTAGTCTATATTTTCCCCTAATGAATAAAGAAACCTATCTAGACATGGAATATTAATTTAAATGTGTTCCACTGTGGTTAGAAATGTAAGTCTGGCAGAACATATTCTCATCTTCATAGAATGCAAAACCTGTGGGTGGAGATACAAGTGGTGTGTTTTAGGGTTACCCACAGGTGATGCATGTCTCCTTTTTTGGTCTATTGTTATGTTTTAAATTACCATTGGTACTTGTTCTCTTTTATATTGAAAGATACCTCAACATAAGCACTAGGACATCTATCAATATTCAAGGATAATCTAAAAACCTATGAGCACAGTTACTCATTGGTAGATAAAATGGCCAATGTCTTTTTGAGCCACTCAAAACCATCCCTTGAAAAACACACTGAGGTGGGAATTTTATTTGGAATAGAGAGTGATTTCTGGCAGCAGAGAGGAAGGAGTAAAAAGTCAGACCATGTTGTGTTAAGGAAGGAATTCTGCATTTGGTCCTTGGGTTGACCTCCCATTGAAGATGGAAGATCCAAGGTCCAAGTTCCACCCAATGGTGTTTATTCATCACAAAGACTGTTTGGACATGGGTTTAAACCAATAGAGAGTCTCTGTTAGCTGACTGGCAACTGCACTGGTGTTCTGGATCCCAGTGTACTCCCAAGACTTTCTCAGGGTAAGCTTTTAAGCACAAAAGCCATGTTCTGGGTTAACATACTTAAATTAACAAGAACAGTCAGAAACAGAATGACAGAAGCCATAAAGCAAGGCTAGTCCATTTAAAGACTTTCCCAGAACT
The DNA here is from genome assembly GCA_021653895.1 of Mastomys natalensis. Lineage (NCBI taxonomy): Eukaryota > Metazoa > Chordata > Mammalia > Rodentia > Muridae > Mastomys > Mastomys natalensis. The sequence goes on along the minus strand of JAJTUV010000051.1, from coordinate 953,678 downwards.
ATGGACTTTAATGGATCAGGCTTTTGTTTTAGTTTTGGCAGGTGATGCTATCTACATAGTGAGTTTTACAGGTTGAATGGTACTTCCATCATGGAGTCAGTTGTGCTAAGGTCTTGGGGGCCTTCTAAGTCTAGGACCTTATTATACAAGGAAAGGTGAGACATGCATGCCAGAACTATTTCTTTGAAGCTGGATACTTGTTCCCTGGCAGACATTCCTCATTAAATGGTTAAGGATTTCTCCTATGGGGCGTTTAATCTGTATATCCCAAAGAATGCACAGAGTTCCTATGTCATGGGAGAAGGCCCCAGGCAGAGGACAAAAATATGAGGTAATTGATGTGAACATAATGAAGGACTGTTCCCTGCAGTCCAGGTGAACTTGAAGTGAGGAGAAAGAACAAGGGGCAAGCATCAGCAATGTCTTCACCCAGTGGCTCATCCCATGATCTAGAGCCAAGAATGTCCAAGAACAAGAGAGAGATCTGGCACAAGTTGATTTGGGAAGGGGATGAAGAACAGGACATGAACAGAGGTTGGCAGGACGCTCTGTGGATGGAGAGGTCTGAGATAAAGACTCAGTGCTGGATATGAGGACCTGGGAGACAGAAGGAAAGCGTGGAGGCATGTTTCAAGGAGGGATCCCCATCACCCCTGGCCTGTTTGGCCTTTCTGAACTTTAAGAATTTAACTAAGATACTGGGGGAAAAAATGGGACTGTGTATAATCTAAGACGAGGTTACCCGAGTCGTCTCATTATGACAAAGTTGTTTCTTTTATAGGCCCCATGATTCATCAGTCCTTATTGGCTTGACTGGTGCCTTGCTATTTTGGTGCATCCGTGTGGGCAGAGCACAGGTTTTTCCACACAAGTGGCTGGGCCCAGAAACGGCAGCAAAGTTGCCGCTGTACTCTGTATCATACTTATTTTTTCCTTACCCAGTTTTTAATTTTAAACTTTCAGGATGACTTAGGCCCTTCAAATGTTTTTCCTATTTAGAGTTTCTTGTTGCTGTTGTTTTGTTTTGTCAATTCAACTGTAATTCACCTAACGCCCGTTTTAAAATTCTATCCCAGGGACTGGAAAGATGACCCACTTGTTAGAGCACCGACTGCTCTTTCAGAGGCCCCGGGTTCTATTCCTAGCATCCACATGGTCTGCACCTCCAGTCCCAGGAGACCTGACGCCCTCTTCTGGTCGCAGTGGGCATTGCATGCATGTGGTGCACAAATAAAGACACCAGGAAAACACTAAAATTCATAAAAATTAAACATGAAGAAAAAAAAAAGTTAAATTATACCCTAATCCTACTCAGGCATTCATTACCTCATATATAATAGATAGCTGTAGGATCCTAAGTTCCCCTGGATCTCCATTCCTTACCACAGCCCCTTTCTACCTGCTCTTCACTTTGTCAGGTTAGTCTCTTCCTCAGGAGTATGCAATACTCCACTCTCTAACTCAAAAGAATTTGTTCATCTTCTACTGAAAAACAATTAAAGCACAAATGTCCAAGCCTGGAAATGGAGGGGTTTTATGCTCACATACCCTCATTTCAAACTTATAAAATGCTTCCCATACTGCCGTGCTTTCTTGTCACCCATGGCCTAGGTAGGTCTAGACTGCAGATTTGCTCATTTGGCAGGTTCATGTTGAAACCTCAAAGAATTTTATGCGGGGGATTCACATTTCCACCTTCTTCTGAACCACTGAGAGTTTGAGCAACACTGGATCAAATATCCTCACAATCGGGTTGACATGAGTGACAGCTACCACTTTCAGACTGTCCTGAGAACCTCAGGGTGTGATCTGGGCTGATATGGCTATTTGGATATCAGAAGGTATCTATCTGAATAGATACCATCCAAAATATCTACCCGTCATTTGCTAGTCATAAAATAATTGAGTAGAGACTTCAGTGACAAAGAACATGGATTAGAACCGCCCCAGCCAGACACTGGATAAACTGAGATAGCAATAATCTCTGAGGAGGTGAGAATCTGGTTTCCAAGCATCTCCATAGCATGCTGTTCAAAACTCCCAAACATCAACCAAAAGCAGCCCATTGAAGTTGTCCCCAAGAAGCTTAGACTTTAGCTTTATTTTGTGAAGACTTTAAATAAGTGATTATCAATATTTCCAAAGAACTAAAGGGAATAAGGTCTAAGCAACTGTAAATGTGTGAGAAGAATCTCTCACTTTGGGCTGGAGAGATGGCTCAGTGGTTAAGAGCACTGACTGCTCTTCTAGAGATCCTTAGTTCAATTTCCAGTAACCACATGGTGACTCACAACCATCTGTAATGGGATCTGATGGCCTCTTCTGGTGTGTCTGAAGACAGTTACAGTGTACATATATAAAATAAATAAATATTTTTTAAAAAAGAGAATATTAATAATGAAATAGAAATTATGTGTGACTGAAATGTAAACTCTCAAGTCCAGAAACAATGACAAACCTGAGAGGCCCTAGAAGGGCTCAGTAGATCTGTGGGACACAATCAGTTAACTGGAAGAGAGGCTTCTGTAGATATGTTGAAGCACCATAAAATTAAAGGGGAGGCCAAAAGCCATGCTACTAGTTTATATGGGAGTAGGGCAGTTGGTTCTAAGACAGAGAGAAAATTCTGCACTCTGTAAGCATTTTGATCATCTCAACATGATCACCTCTGTCAGAAAGAGAAAGGGGACAGTTTCCACTCTGGAACATAAGTGCTTAGCTCTTGGAAGGAGAAATGTCATCATCGTATGAACTGGAGCAGATAGCTACAAGTCCTACCCTCTTTAACTTCCAGGATTTTTATTCTAGATTTCAGTTTTCATCACTTTAATAGCCCCAATGTACATAAATATGAAAATATTTCTCGAGTCTCATAGCCTGACTAGATTTTAGTGGAGTTCTGACCATACCAGATGACAGGCTGCCTCAGAATGTACAAATAACTGGATAGCTTTGAATTTGCTTTGCCCAGGCAAATTCCAGTTTACTTCTGGCACAATTCAACTAGGTCTTATTATTTGTAGTGTGCCCTTTCCTTCTCAAAACTATCTCATGAAGATGCTCGGTCATGCCATCATCCAACCAATGCCCTAAGGGCTCCTGTTGACAGTGTCTAAGGCCAAAAGAATGGAGAAAGGAAGACACCGGAGCCTGGGTCATGAGTGCATGACTTGTCAGAGTGAGTCATATCTTCATAGAGCCCGAAATGTCGTTTGCACAATCGAATCAACATTTCAAGCATCATGAGAGTTGTAGCACTTTGTATCTAATAAGTCCCTTGGTAGAGAAAACCTAAACCCCAGGAAATTATAGGAGGAGGTAGATAAGCTTCAGACAAAGAGAATAAATAGCAAGGAAAATAGTACAGAATAGCAAAGAAATGAATCAGCACTGAATCATAGGCACAAAAAAACAATATTGCCATTGGTCCATTTCAAGGATATGAACCAGTTGGGGAAAAAATGAAAGACATGGCCCCTGAAGTATTTGGCAGTTGGAAAGCCCAAAGGACAGTACTTGTATTTTTCCCCAGGAAATGCTTTGATGTGTGAGGTGGGTGCAGATTCTTTGTACTGTGGGAGCTCAGCTCTGCTCTGCTTAGATTAGAAGCAGGGACGGAACTTTGGGTCCTCGGTGTGGGATGCTCAAACAGATCAGTCCAGAGGCTCTCTTACCCATGGATTTCCTTCTAGAACCCAGGAAAGGCTTCTGGTAGGGACAACATCTCTGAGAGGCTTTGATTAACTTCATTTGCCTCTTAGCACCTTAATAGTTAACATAGGTTTTATACTCTGTGTTCATAAAATTTTGTTGTTTATATATAATGTCAAAGTCATCCTTTTTTCCTAAAATTTTTAGAACTTGTTTTATAGTTGAGACTTGCCTTGAATTTCCTGATTCTCCTACCTTTCCCAACACTTTTCCAAGTATGAGGTTAAGGCACGGTCCAGCAACTATAATATTTTAAAGTATAGAAACTGACTTACACAATTTTTCAAAATGGAATTAATATAATAAAATCGATTTGTGCATTGTTTCTAAAGAATCAGGATTATGTATCCAGGGTTTTTGTTTTTGTATCCTGCCATTTGTCAAAAAACTAAGGCATGATGTCCTAACCGGGGGCAGGAAGAATATCGAGACAATTCAGAAAGAAATAAAACATCCACCATCCACCTGTAACTCCCTCATTCTTGGTGGGAGACCCAACATCTTTAGATAGCCATTTGGGAAAAAAAAAAAAAGTAAGATAATAGCGAACTCTGAGCACCAACTTGTAATGATCTACCTGCACTTCCTTTGGATTTATCTATATTATGTATTTGTATGATGTATGTATGTATGTATGTATGTTCTGTCTACATGTATATCTGCATGCCAGAAGAGGGCATCAGATGGCATGAAAAATGGTTGTGAGCCATCATGTGGTTGCTGGGAATTGAACTCAGGACCTCTGGAAGAGCAACCAGTGCTCTTAACCCCTGAGCCATCTCTCTAGCCTCCTACACCATTGATCTTAAAGAATTCTAAAGATGCCAGATGACGCACCACAGCAGAAAGCTACCCAACCTCTTCTCTGTTGATGGAAAAGACAGGTCATGGAGTTACTTGGAGGTAAGATGCTCACAGTGGGGACAATCGTGCTAGAAATGAGAAAGAACAAGGTCCCACAGCTTTCTCTAGGGACATGTCCCTAACGACTTACCCCAGAAAAGTTCACCATTTCCTAATAACATCATTGTTTAGGGATGAATCTTTTATATGTGGGTCTTAGGGGAGTATGTAAGATCCAAACTATAGTAAGAACTTGTTAAAGAAAACAGAAAAATGAATGAAGCCTGAGGACTTGTCTGTTGGCTTAAAGGTGTGGGAAGGGGCATGTGGACTTGTCAACGATGTCTTAGAACAGTGGTTCTCAACCTGTGAGTTGTGTTCCCTTTGGAGAGGGTCACGGGACCCTTTCACAGGGGTCATTATTAGATATCCTGCATGTCAGATATCTACCTTACAGTTCATAACAGTAGCAAAATTACTGTTATAAAGCAGCAATGAAAATAATTTTATGGTTGGGGGGGTCACACAACATGAGGAACTATATTAAAGGGTCACAGGTGAGGAAGGTTGAGAACACTGTTTTAGATCACATGACAATGTAGACTATGGTTTGTTCACGTTGTTTGGGATGTAATGGAATTTCCAAATATGGTAACAATCACTTTCTTTTCTCCCTGTGTGCACACAGCGTTCCATCCATCAAGAGAGGTGCCTCCTTTCTTTCCTATTTGAACCTGAGAACCCGTTACATGGTTTGAAACATAGAATCAGGAAAAATGATACTTAGCCAATTCTAGGTCTAGCCCTAAGGAGGTTAGATAGCTTGACTTTCTTTCTCTTTTCAGTCAGACCTCATGCTGTAAAGGAGCATAGACTAGACCATTATGTAAAGAATGGGTGTGAGAGAAGAAGAGCACACAGGGAGGGATTGACTGAAGCTATCTCAGATCTTCTAGCCCAGACTATCCTCCAGGTAAAGGGAGTCAATCACCCCAGTCCATGCCTTGACAACTTCAGTCAAGTGTTATTTCAATGTCCAATCCACTGAACTGTGAGAAAGAATACAACATTACGTTTTATCCAGTGAACTTTGATGTGGTGTTCTGTAAAGTAAGAACTCTTTCTTCAACGTGAGGTATTCCACAGCAGGCTCTGAAGGGAAGCCAACTTGGCTTCTCTTGACATGAGTCCCCGAATGAGGGCAAAAGTAATCAAAGCCCACAGACAGTTTCCCCTGCTTCAGAAACAGAATCTTCTGATGATGACATTCATTTAGCCCATTTGAGAACTCCCAAATATGTATCTTATCCAGTTTTAAAGTACCTATTACTTTTCTTTGTTTCCATACCTCTCCTAACAGCTCAAGGTATAGGAGAGGCCATGTCCTGATGGACTTTTGACTTTAATGGCAAAGGAGAGAAGAGATTATAAATAGTTAGTTTTGTAGAGAGGAATGTGTAGGGGCAGCATGAAGAGCAACAAGGATCTTCACTAGGGCAAAGGGCACAGGTCCAGCTCTCTAGAGGTACTGTGTTGTCACAGTCTTCTACTACATGGTAGCCTTGTACAAACATTCCTTATCTCCACTCTCCTTCCAGAATCAAGGTCTATTTGGAAATTTGAAATGATTGCATGCCCGTTTCCTTTCTATCCATTCTCATTTCCTTTCCAGGATCAACTCTTCTCTCTTTTGATTTCATTGCTCGAGAATGCTGCTGAGATCGTAAGCTTAGCCGTTCTTCTCGCACCACGCCCTTTGGAGGTCTTCTCCTGTGTAGATACACTGATGAGTGGGTTCCCACTGCTCTAGGCTTCCAATTTACTGCCTGACTGCAGAACCACGCAGCAGCTATATGCACCGGAATCTCACTGCTACTTGGCTTGAACCAGGAGTCCGACAACTGTGTTTGGAGGACACGTCTCTCTTTCAATGAATAAACTTTCCAGGCACTCAATGGTGGGTTGATGTATTGTGAAATAACCTTGTGGGTTTGGACAGAGGACAAAGGACTATACTTTATGATTCAAGACACATGGCCATCTTGACTGTACAGTCAAATTTCCAGGCAGATAACCAGACCATCTTCAGGGAAAGCTAGATGTAATAGGATAGTTACTACATCATTACGCCGTGCTGGCTTGTGGGTGGCTATCCAGCTCTGGTGGTGGCTGAGGAAGTATTGGAAGTATATTGAGCTTTTGATGTTGCCAATGTGTAGTTTAGTAAGTCAGTAACATGTTCCAATGAATAAAGCAATGTCCTGATTACAACTCATGTTTGAAGATTAGTGTGATTCCTGACTTTTTTTAATGAAGCCTGTGAAGACACTAGCACCACAATGATTATAGAGAATAATGTCAACCCTAGCTCCAACAAATGAAGCTGAGAGATGATCAGCAGCATCCATTTACTAGACTGAAAGATAATTCAGTGGTTAGTTTAAAGCCACCTAGGATCTAATTGTGCCCCCCCCCAAATAATTAATGTATTCTTCTTCTACCTCACTGGAGCTCCTAGTGAGGCTATTTGGTGACTTACCATAGAATGGATGGGTAACAAGCAGATGAACTTGCTGTCCCCTTAGCCATGTGGCTCAGGGTTAGGTATTCACCCTGCCTGGGTGTGCTCGACATTGATTCATGGCTCAAGGCTTCCTTCTCCTTCCTCTCTGGTTGTTGCTGCTGTTGTTGCTGCTGCTGCTGTTGTTGTTGCTGCTGTTGTTGTTGCTGCTGCTGTTGCTGTTGTTGTTGCTGCTGCTGTTGTTATTGTTGCTGCTGCTGTTGTTGTTGCTGCTGCTGCTGTTGTTGTTGTTGCTGCTGTTGCTGCTGTTGCTGCTGTTGCTGTTGTTGTTGTTGCTGCTGCTGGTGCTGTTGTTGTTGCTGCTGGTGCTGTTGCTGTTGTTGTTGCTGCTGGTGCTGTTGCTGTTGTTGTTGCTGCTGGTGCTGTTGTTGTGTGGATTTGTTGTTTTGCATTCTTGCCTTTGGCAGTTGTACAGTGGGTTATTTGGGCTATACCAGCTCAATGATTTAACATGTTTGGCTGATTATCTACTACATGCTATGCACTGTTAGTATTTGTACACATGCATGTAAACACACACAAACCACACACCACACACACACACACACACACACACACACACACACGACAGGGGCTTTAGGAGCTCCTAGAGGCAGAAGGAAGTTTATATCTATATACCTTTTTCAACAAGATATACAGAACTTCTGATGTTGATAAAAGTGGGAGAGAAGCCAGGTACGGAAAGATGGATTAGTGAGGAATAAGGTTTGTGTCCCTTTAAAGAGAGGAGTTGGAGAATGTCCTAAGGAGAGCTATGCTGAGCAAAGCCCTTGAGAGAAGAGAGTGAATCATGAGGATGAGGACAGAGCAGAAGGCTATGATGGCCAGTGCCACAGTGGTGGTGAGCTGGGTAGGTTTGCACAAAGCACAGAGGTAGATGCTGCTAAAACAGGAAAGAGAGCAGTGGATAATGAGCCTTTAAATTGAAAGCAGAGTCAGAGATGCAATTGGTACCCACTGGGGTGACAGTGAAGGGTGGGGGTGGGGACTTTGCAGGTCTTTGTGAGGACTTCAATGGCCAAAATCAGTAAGGGGGAAGCAACTAGACCCAGTGGTTCTCAACCTGTGAGTCTCGACCCCTTTGCATATCGGATATTTACATTACAATTCATAACAGTAACAAAATTATAAAGTAACAACAAAATAATTTTATGTTTGGGGTCACCACAACACGAGGACCTGAATTGCAGGGTAGCAGCATTAGGAAGGTCAGGCCCACTGTGCTAGTGGCTTGGGCCTGGTATAGCAGTGCCAATGAGTGCAATGTAGTGAGACTCAGGACCAGGCAGGAGGATGAGGAGAGCTTCTTCCCGAGCTCCATCCCCTGTGGACCTCTCAGAAGCCCCAGTCCTGAGTCATTATTGTTTGTAGTCAACTGTGCTGGGATGTCTTCACAACGCTCCAAATTTATCCTGCCCCAAAGCATCATTCCCGAGCTTACTCCACTCCAGCAACCTCTGCTGTTGTTGTTGTTGGTCGTTGTTGTTTAACACCTTAGAAGGGATGTGAAGGGAACCACAGGGCTCATGTGAGTACCAAAGCCGGGGTAGACTGAGGTAAGTTGAAGTCAAGGGAAGGAAATTCCATTTGGGCCAACGATGCTCTCTTTTGTCTTCTCTAGCTCTCGAGTATATTCTCCATTGACAGTTTCACTTGAAGTTCACTGGGGATAAAGTTTTAACTCCATCAAATACTCCAGCAAATTAAAGAGCCCGGTCTGAGCCTCCCTCTGCAGAGCCCTCTGACATATTTGTGGACTTCAAGTCTCCCCGCCCTCTTTGGCTATCTCTGGCCAGAAGTTGAATCTTGCTGGACAAACAATGCTTGTTCAAGAGGCTAAGGTCACACATTAGGTTGTTTTGTTTTGCTTTGCTTTGTTTTTAGAAGAGCTTATACATCCAAATAAAGCAGAAGGCTTCCCCCCACAGAACCCAACAGCTTAGGTTTCTAGTTGTAAGTCAGAAGATTCCTGTTATGCAATTTGTTCTCAATGTCTCTTCTGTCAAAATACACAGAGTCTCTTTTTAACACAACAGCCTTCTATTTCATTTGGCTGGTTAAAGCCAGCTTTGTACAAGGAAGTTGAAAGCTTGTCAACTGAATTTTGCCTAATCCCACTTGAACATAAAGAGACTAAACCACCATTTCTGTTTCTTTTCTTAGAAGTGAGCTCTAAATTCGGTTTTATTTCATAGCACGCAGTGGGCATGGGACTCCGGCAAAGAGGGCACTTTAAAGCAGCAGATTTTCATCAAACCTAAGGGCGCCCCCAAGTGGCACGGCCTGTTTCAAAATCCTGCACCCCACAGCAGTTCCTTGAGAAACCGCTCTTTCCTTTTATAGAATGATTATTTTTGATTGTGTGTACGTGTATGTGTTTGTGTATGGGTGCCAGCCGGAAGCCAGAGACATCGGATCCCCCTGGAGCTGGAGTTAACAGATGCTTGTGATCCACTGACATGAATGCTGGGAACCGGGCTCAGATCCCCGGCAAAAACAGTTAGTGCTCTTAACTGCCGAGTTGTTTTCCAGCCTTTAAAGTTTGTTTCCTAGAAACTGGAGAAATTCTTTTGAAACAATCAGACTATTGGTTAGGTCTCCCACCACCACCACCACCGTCATCGATCGTCGTCTCGTCATCATCATCATCATCATCATCATCATCTCTCTTGTTTGCTGGAGATTAAACAAACCCATGGCCCTATGAATGCTAAGCGCCTTCTCTACTACCAAGCTACATCTCCAGCCCATATGGTATATTATTTTTTAAGATGGCTCTGCGAATTCTTCAACCTTAGCTTTTAGTTTCTGAAGTGCTTGAGTTATTTCTTGCTCCTCTCTGCCACCTGAAAGAATCTTAGCCTCAAGCCCTGATGTCAGTGGAGGCGTCCAACTTTTGATATCATGGTCGGATGTCATCTACAGATGTGTTAGAACATATTCATAGCTATTGAGGGATGCATGAAGTCCAAAGGCTGCAGTGTGGACTAACCCGTATGAGAGCTTGCTTATTGGATGATTTCTCATGTGAAGGGGCAGGCTAATTTAGAATAAATGTTCCCAGCTGAATTAACACCCAAGCAAAGAGAGCAAGCTTGAGAAAACCAGTAAATGATTTGAACTAGAATCAGCATGCCCGTGCCTTGGTCTTTCTGCAACACATGTGATCTTAAGAAGGTACAGTAACCTGTGCCTGTGCAGGTGGTAAACGGTGCTGAATGCCTTATGATTTGCTCTGCAGTGTAATAATGGAGTTACTGGCGGAATGAAAGCCGCACATGAGCTGTTCTTTCTCAAGGCTGATTTTGAACATAAACTCTTTGAGGCAGTGCAAGTTGATGGAAAACCATCCACCGGACCTCCTCACATTCTCCGCTGGACCGGGAATGAAGTCAGTGGTGAGATGGAGCAGCTACAGTGTATGGCTACTCTAAATGCTACTCTAAAGAGAACAAGGAAGTTGCTGCTTTGCTGGCTAGAGTTGTACAGGTAGCCATGCTGATATGGCAGACAGCATGGAAAGCCTATGCTTCATGCTTTAGTAAACGTGTGATTTGTGTTTGAGGGTCGGGGGCAGGAGGAAGAGAAGGATACCCAGAAAGGGTAAGACATAATAACTCTTGCAGGGAAAGACAATATTCAGCTGCACTATTCACATCATCCACTAGAGGGCGGGCCTGCTCAGTATTCCCCATCTGGAATTCCAGATGTAGAAATATACAGAGTATCAGGGTTCGTGCAGGAAAAATATCTTAATATCTCAGACCAGACATCATTCTTGTGATGAAGGCTCTGCCTTGCCCATTGCAGAGCATTTAGCAATATATCTGACCACTAAAAGCCAGCAGTCATAACAGTAAATAATCTCCAATTTCTAATTATCCTCTGGGGAGGAGAAATTGCCCTTGATGACAATCATTTGTGTATTGTATTTCAGACTTGTGTATCAGTTATTCCGTTGTTATAAGGCTCAAACATCTCTTTCTCAAGATTCTTGTTTATCCAAAAGTCAATGGGCAAAGTTTTAAAAAGATGAAAGTCTCCAATAATTTCCCAGATTGGGGGGCAGGGAGCTCTGGTTAGGGCTGTGAAATATCATATGGGGTCACATCCTGTTGGCGCTCACTACCTGCTCTCTGTGTCTTTCAGAGTCTTCCTCCAAGAGTTCAGACCACAGGAAGCAAGGTGTTTTGTAAATTGACTTAGTGCTAAGGGTTTTGGTCATTTGGACTTCTGCATCGGCCACTGTGTTGAAGGATGTGCCCATTTAAAATGAGGGGCTGACCTTAAAGAGGATATTGTGTAAGCAAGTGAGTCTGTAGTGTAAGAATCGCAGGGCTCTCAGAATCTGAAAACAGAGTGATTAGTAGTATTTACCCCAGAGAGCCCTCAAGTGAATTAAACACTGTAGAAGTGTCTGGAGCAAAGTGTGTACTTTTGAAAGCACCCCTCCCCCAACACACACACACACACTCACACGCACACACACGCACACGCACACACACACACACTGTTTCTTAGTGCAACCCTGGTAGTCTGGGGGCTCGTTCTGTGGGTCAGGCTAGCCTAGAACATAGAGATCCACCAGTGGCAGTTGGAATTAGAGGCACGGGCCTCCATGGCCTGGCCTGGCATTGAAATATCTTGCTTTGTGAGGGAGTTTGGTAGTTTGGAGACAAGGTTGGGGGTTGACTTCCAAGTGCTTTCCATTGGGAGGAAGATGGGTGCTACCTGTGAATAAGCAATGTCATAGCTTATTTCTAATTTAGCAACATCCAATGCCATGTTGTCTGTGGGTTGAATTGATTAAAAATGTTTATATAACAGATTACAGTAGATTGTGTTACCATAAAAACAGAAGAAAAAAAGTGAAAGTAGGTAGGTGTGTTACCTTGAGTCCCCTCACTGCATCTCAAAATAAGCTTGAGGAAATCACCAGCTCACAGACCTGCAATACACACCATCAAACATACTCAAACTACAATTCATAGAAACTTCATAGCTGTTATGTATAATATTATTTCTGTATTCATTCTAGTAGTGATTATTAACTCATTAAATTCATGGGCATATAACTGACTATGCTGAATCCTTAATAGCAATCTAAATCTCAATGGCTAATCCTTGGCATTTATCTTTAATCATTATTAACAACACATCAGTCTATTCAAAGCAATTCAGTTTCAAAAACGTAGGTTACAGCAGTCAGGGTAAAAGAATAAAAATCACCCCGAAATAGTCAGAAGCACGTGATCAGTGCTGCTTGTCCTTGTGTTTAACACTGTGGTGGCTTTATTCAAAGCACAGCTTCACAAAAGTATTAACTTCAGAGTCTTTAAGGACTGCACACACTTGTCGCGTCCGCCTCGACCAGCAAGTAAGACATGACACGGTTGGATTCTTCTCAGACAGCTTTATTCCAGGAATGAATCTTGACTACGGGGACCCCGAGCAGCAGAAGGGAGCTGCTTATATATCCACCCTAGGCAGGCTAGGTGGCGTGTTCTCTCAGGATAGGTTAGGCTGCCAATACCTCATTAGCATAAGCCTGCTCGGGAAGGGCTCAAGGCCGACACATGCACAAAGGGCTTGTTTACTCAGGAAGCTGAGCTGACCTTGGAAAACCGGTGCCATCTTAGAATGGCGCCTAGAAGTAAAAGGTACACCATCCTGGCCAATCACGGGTCGTGGCATGGTCCGAGCCCATAGGTCCAGAGCAGTCAGATGTAACCTCACATCACTGTCAGCACAGCCCCACACCATACAAGGAGTTGTAACTGGCAAGGACAAGCCAAGGCTCACGTCCGCCTTAGGGGCGTGGCTAAACGGCTCTCCACACACACTGTATACACACACAGCACAGAGAGTGTTTAAACAGAACCCAGGACTTCTACAGAACAGAAAACCCACTCTTGCTTATTTGCATAAACACCACCCACACAGTTAACTACATCTTAGTGGTTGTCTGGAGGCCCTATGTGTTGTTTTTAAACCCAAGAACTCTAATTTTGATGGCATGGTAGAAGACTGATTAAAAAAGTCAATATATAGATTTCCTTTTTAAAAAATAAGCATTTATTATGAACCTGGCATAATGTGCAAAGAGAATTCTTAGGGACTGGAAGCAGGCATTCCGATTATTGAAATAAGGAGAGAAATGTCAGTCCTTCAGAGATGCCGGTACTTAGGCTGGATATATCACAGGTTTATTTCAGTCAGGCATGTACCTTTGCTAGTGTCTCCACAAATAACTTCATACTTGTTATTTTAAAACACCAGGTCAAACATTCTACATTAAGAAAGCAACAGCCTTACTATTTATTATAGCCAATCTGTGTTCTAGGTTTGTTTCTGTTGTGACAGATACATCGACATGAACAACCCAGGGGAGAGGGGGTTTATTTTGGTTATTATTTGGCTTGCAATCCCAGGTTATAGTTCACCATCAGGGAAGCCAGGGCACTAACTCAAGCAAGCAAAAACATCCCATTTCATGCCAGGGCAGAGAAAAATAAATACCTAAGGACCTACTTGCTTACTTGTTCTTTTGGCAATCCAGGCAATCCCTCGATTGAGAATCCCTTCTCAGGTGATGTCAAGTTGACAGCTGAAATGAACCAGCATAGATGTCGTTTCCACCTCGAGCCAAGAAGGAGAAGAGAGGTGTTGGCAAGTCTGGGCTCCAAGGTGATAAACAGAGATGGCTCAGAAGACATGGACTCGGCAGAAGAAACCCTGGAGTTGGAGGCTAGCCATTACCACCCCAAGATGGGGAAAGGGTTTCAAGGAGGGGCGGCAGCTGAAATACAATAATGGCAGTCTATAGGAACAGACATGTACTATTGGAGTGGCAATGGGTGATCACGACAAAGACAGATGCAGGAGAGGAGGCATGAGGAACCCAGGCTGGAGCTGGTGGAAAAGAGTCTTGAAGATAGAAAAGGTGATGGAGACGACTGTTATCAAATGTGTTCCTTTCTTAAAAGGATGGGAGGTACACTGAGATCAATAAGTATGATAGACTTTAGAACCAGAAGACCTTAAGTTCTCGGCTGGGGACATATCTCAGTCGATAGGGTGTATGCCTAGGATCCAGGAAGCCCTGGGCTCAGTGCCTGCATCATATCAACTGAGCATGGTGCTGAATCCCTGTGGTCCCAGATGGAGGTGGGACGGGCGGGGGACCAGAGGTTTGGGTTTGTGCTCAGCTACATAGGGAGTTCAAACTCAGCCTAGGATGCATAAGATCCTGTCCCAGATTTTTTTCATGGAAGGAAGGAAGGAAGGAAAGAAGGAAAAAAGAAAGGAAGGAAAGAAGGAAGGAAGGAAGGAAGGATGCAAGGAAACAAGGAAGGAAGGAAGGAAGAGGAAGGAAGGAAGGAAGGAAGACACTTCTTATTTTTAGTTTCTTCATCTTAAGAATATTTTACTGATGCTGCGATATATATTTGTTTCTGTTTTTAATTATTAATATTTCTCATATGCTCTTCAGTTCAGATGGATAGATTCTCCAAAAAAGAAAGAGACATAGTACAACAATCCTCTTAAAATATCTCTATAATTTAATCGTAAAGGTTTACCAAAATTTCACAAAATCAGACATTGGATTAATAGAGTATTTATTAGTTCATTCATTTACTCAATAAATATTGGTTTGGGATGAACTATGGCCTAAGCCCTGTTACAGGCGACGGGGACACTGCAGTTGCCACACCAATTTGTTGCTGCAAGAAATTCACATTAGAGCCGAGTGAGGCACGCAGGAAAAAGAGCACATGGAAATCACTGGTGATGGGCACAGTGGAGAAAGGCAGAGCAGGCTGTTTCTAAATGGGCATGGGAAGCAGCAACAGACATCAGTCAGCCTGCATCTCTGCAAAGCCCTGACCACGGTGAGATGAGCCAGCGGTACCTTCTGAGCATCTCGCAGAGCCCCTGCAAATGTTAAGCTATCCCAGGAGGGATGAGCTGAGGGTCTAACATAGGGCTGACTTCCCCTCATCTCTTTATTGCAGATATATTCAGCATTATCCCTCCGGCCTTTTCATTCATGTGACTGTTTATGGAAAATAGTTCCTTCTTTTCTGCACTTCACCAGCAGATGTTTGCCATCGCTGCCTCGTCTATGGGATACATTCATGTTGGTCTTTAATTTTTAATAGTTTTTTTCATGTCGGGGCTGCACTACGAGACCGGCATATGAACGGGGAAGGTGGGGTGTGTTCAAACCCAGGGGATCTCAGAGATCTGAGATGGCAGGATCGAAGCTGCCCCTCCAACCTCTAATACCTGCTCTGGGACAGAGAACCACAACCACCAATTGAGAGGACCACGGGCAGTTAGTCAAGTAATGCAGCACTTCGAGTCCCCATGCAAACAGAGCATCACCAACATCCCGAACTCGGCCAATAGAAAACATTCACCTCCTCCCAATCCCATCTCACTGCCCAAGGTTCATATATTCCCTGTCCAAATGGAATAAAGCGCACAAGTTATTTCACCAAGGATCGATCATCTGAGAGTGGCTGTCTTTACTGAACTGTAACACTTGGGGAAGGACTCTCTCTCTGGAAGCACTGGACGCCCCTGACTGGCCAAGCTCTAGCTGCGGACAGAGGCTCACATCAGAACAGCAGCAGTAGCTTATGCTGCTGCCCCTGCAGCTGCAGTTGTTGTTGGACCCGGGACCCCAGCTACCTGCCCCGTGCAGGCCACCCAAACCTCCTTATTCCTCTCTTAAGAGCTGTAACACTCCCAGCATTCCCAGCCGGGCTGGAGCCCTGTGGAATTTATCTGTCCCAGGCCCTGCTTCACCCTCCTCGGCACCCCAGAGGGAAGTGGGCAGACTGTGGACACCCTGTCCTGGACTTTGCCCTGCCAGTGTATAGGTGGCGTCCAGACAACCCCAGCAGAGAGAACCACATTTTAGTTCAGGGAACTGAGTCTAGTTTTCCTTCCTGTAAATGTTTGCCTAGAAAGACGGGAGAAGGTGGGGTGGGGTGGATCGGTATGTAAAAGAAAGTCTGCAGTTCTCATGTGTTAAGGACCAGGGTGTGGTGGCATCAGCATCTAGGCATTTCCCTCTTCCCACAACGTAGTCATTACTATATCTCTCCAGTTCTGTTTTCTTTTGGAAAGTAAGGGGAACTGAGAGAGCTCAAAGGTGACTGCAGGTCGCTCACTGGGAGGACAATGGCTTCTCCTCTGAGAAGCTAAAGCCACAAGGTCTTTGATTTTCTTATCCATGAGTAAAAGAACAAACATGAATACTCTGGGTGCCAGTTTCCACAGCTTTCAAGTTCTGACTTTCTAGCCTTCCACTTTGTCTGCTTAAAAAAACAAAATAAAACAAACAAATATCTCACCCCTTAGGCGGGTGAGACCACTTGGCAGTTACAGGCACTTTCTGCCAAGCATGAGGACCCAGACTTGATCCCCAAGGCCCACATCGTGGAAGGACAGCGCTGACTCCACAAGCTGTCTTCACCTTCCTGTGCATGCTATGGCGTGCACCCCCTGTTGAGGGAGATATTTAAAACGGAGGCACTCAATCTTGCTTGTTCTTAATCAGCCACCATCTTCCGGACTAGACAAGGCCTGTGGCCACGAGTGGTGGCAGCAAATTATCGCCGCGTCAGACTACCGGCTCAGGCGGCCAGAAACACAAGCCCTGCCACCCACTAGACGCCAGCATGGGAGATGGCAGAGCCAATCTGTCTCCACAAGGCTGGGCTGAGCCCAGACCATCCCGTCATCCATGAAGGCCCGGTAGAAATGAGTCTCTAATGCTTAGATTATCCAAAGGCTTTATATGTTTGGTAATGGTCAATAACAAGATAACAATCAGAGGTGTAACCCAGTACCCAACCTAGATGTTTCAACTACCCTCGACTGCTAGAGACACGCTCACATCCCGCTTCCGTGTTCCCCCTTCTCTCGTCCCTCTCCTCTAGCTCCTCCTCTTCCTTCTCCTCTTCCTCCCCTTACTCCTCCTCTTCCTCTCCTTACTCCTCCCACCTTAGCGCCTCTCAACTTGCGGGGGTGGGGAATATGCCGCTGCAACCCCCCCACCCATTAATGCAATTTTAAAAATTAAATTAAAAAAAAATCCAGCCCTGGGTCAATACTCTATTTTGTCTCTGTCTGATGCAAGATTTACATTACAGGAGAAAACAAAGTGTGCAAGTTAAAGAAGCAATCCTATCTATCTATCTATCTATCTAATCTATCTATCTATCTATCATCCATCCATCCATCCATCCATCCATCCATCCATTTCTCCATATCTATAGCTGCTGAACACACGGACGAGGAAAATCTGTAGCTGTTGTATAACTTTTCCTGACAAGCTGTGAACAAAGCTCTATTCTGTCCCAGATCAGGCGCCAATGACAAATCAAAGAGAGTATTCCACCCGGGTCTATCTTGGTAACCCTGTGAGTTTACCGGTTTGTGGATATCTCTGGCAGCATCACCCCTAAAAGCCCAGCGTGGGAGTCAACTAAAAGAAGATAAGCCACTGGAGGGCATTGTGTAACTTGCAGGTACCTGTGTGGTGGATGAGTCTCCTCTCTCCCAGAAATTATTTACTCTTATAAAAGCCTGTGGTGAGGCACACAGAGACCTGAACGACTTATGAACTCCCTGAATCTAGAACATTTCTGATGAATTTCACCAGTCTCTTTGAGCTCTTCCTCGCCCTTCCCGAGGGAATGTTTCATGGCTCTACAACAGCAGAGAATATGTACAGATTATTCTTCCCTTTAGTGTGCCCTAAACAATAGAGTAAATGCTGATTTTTTATACAGCACTTCTTTTGTATTAGACATTATAGAGATCTAGAGACAGCTTCAAATGCAAGAGAGGGTGTTTACTGCATCACAGATCACAGTAAGCAGGGCATGAGATCAATCAGTGACCATCAACAGATAGATGTGCCAAAGTATGATATACATACTGGATAGAATAGCATTTGGTCATCAGACAAAGAAAACCTGCTATTTGCAATCATGTGAGTGGATCTGTAAGACATCACGTTAAGTGAAAGAGCTCGGGCATGGGAAGACAAACCATACATGGTCTCCATGGTCTCACTTGTGAGTGGGATCTACAGAAGTTGATGTTACAGGAGGACAATGGTTACCTGTGTCTGGGTAAAATAAAAGGAAGGGTAGAAAAGAGACTGGTCAGTTTGCACAGTGCTCTTTAAGACGAGGAGTAGGTGCTGGTACACCACAGCACTGTGCAACTAACAATAGCACAGTATATATTGAGACATAGTTTTAAAAATAATCTGAATATGCTCATCCTAAGGAAATGGCTAAACTTGAAGGTGGTGAAATACTAACATAGAATTGACCACCATCTAATGCGTACCTGAATCAAGACATATCATTAGACTTCATTAATAGCAATGTACAGCATATGCTTCTGAGCTCCGTGCCCTGTACCGCGAGTAACGAATAGACTCTGCATAAGCGCGCCCTCTGCTTTTCTCTTAGAAAAATCCCTTCCTGCGTTTGGATGTTGTCCACCCCCTCTTTCCCTCTCCCTCTTCATCTCCCTCTCCCTCTTCCCCACCTCTCTCTTTCTCTGTCTCTCTCTCTCCCCCCTCTCCCTCTCTCCCCCTCTCTTCCTCCCTCATTTTTCTCAGACAAGTTCTAATTCTTTCCCAATCTTAAGCTCTCCTTACCTTATAAGCTAACCCCACCCCGACTTGTCAAATCCCAACTCTCTGAAGCTGTCCCTACACCTGGTCTTTCCTCCTCTTAGCAGCCTGTCCATTCTGGCACGACATTTCAGTCTCTGGCTGAGGTAAGGACGCTGCTCCCATCCAGGACGGCTCTGTCCTTCAAATAGCATTAGCAGTATTCCTCTTTCTCTTGTTCCTCTCTCACGAAACCTTTCTGCCCCGCTGAGCATTCATAACAGACCTCCTCACCTAACTGTATCTAACTATCTTGTTCTCTCTCCATTCAGGACTACCTCAGGGATAAGGGCGCAGCGTAGTTGTTTCTACTTCCTGCAGGTGGCACCAGAGACACATGGATCACAAGCAGGCGGGCGCAGGGTTGTGGAAAAGCCAGCAAGCCTCAGAAATGTCTGGGTGCAAACTCTGGTAGCTGAGGCTGGGGCAGGAGTGGGGTGGGGTCGGACAGGAGGGGTAGGGTATGGCTAGGGCGGTTCTCTCTGGAATTCATCTCCTCTCACCCAATTGCAGGGAGAAAGTAGAACTTAGTCATATGTGTGGGTTGTAGAAGGGGAAAGCAAAACAGGGATAAATGGTCCTTTGGAAGGTAGAACTCAACAATTTCAAATCTACTCTGTATTTCTAAGAGAGCCCCAAATAGTCTCGTGTAGCTTCTTACGTTTCTTTAACCAGAAGGCAGCTTTGTGTTAGGATGCACATTCAACAGAAATGCTTCTTTCCCTAATGAGGCCCGGTGCCTCTTGGTATTGTCTGACGCCCAGGCTATTCAACAGGGGAGGATGCTGGAGACAATGTCTGGTTTTCCCATTACTGAGAAGCTCACATATTTAATGGCCATAAGCCACATGGGAGCTTTGTGTCTCAGCACAGGGCTTCTGTGTGGGATCTCCATGAAAATCTCAAGAGTGGATTTGTGGGGAACAGCCCACCATTCAGACTAGCTATGTGGGTTCTCATCACATATGGTATCTGGTTCCACATTCCAGCCAGTGGCCTGGAAAAGACTCAATTCTGAGACAATGTGGACAGGACATAGGGTGTCTGACCCTGAGAATTCACCAATACGGGACAGTTATGAGAATCCCCATCTTGGCTATGACAAGAGTCATCTTTATGTGCTCTGGGCTATACAAGGGCTCTGTAAAAGTTTAGGTACAATGGCCCAGTGATTCAAGTCATTGTGGAATGTCAGAACTGGCAGGAACCCTGGAGACCACCTCCTTTTATGGACTAAAGCCTTGGGAATGTCAGAGGTGGTTTGACCTCTATAATGCCATAAAGCCATATGATAGCAACATTTTTTGCATTCCTTTAGTGGGAAGCTATTCCCTGCTAGCAGCACAAGAAGAAGGTGAGGAGCGAAGGCTTCTGCAGTCAAATTCCTCAAGTGTATAACATACTATCAGCTTCCAGTGTTCAGTCTCTGTCTCTCTTCCTCTCTCTCTCTCTCTCTCTCTCTCTCTCTCTCTCTCTCTCTCTCTCTCTCTCTCCAGATGATTGCCGGTCTCCTTCTCCTCCTTTGTCTCTACATGCTGCTTTTCTGAGGAAACTTAAAGCCCCTGACCCTGTCTCGTGGGTAAGCTGAACCCAAAGTTCATGATGTTTCTAAATGCACATCACTGATATGAACTCTGGAATCTAAAAGTGGCTGGAAAAGAGACTACTCATTCTTAACTAAAGGATTGTCCTGTAGGTTAAAAACAGCGAGGGACACTTGTTGCCCTTGCAGAGGACCCAAGCTTGGTTCCCAACACCCATGTTGGATGTTGATGGATCCTGAGCTTGTAGTTCCAGATCCCTTCTGACCTTTGTAGTTACTCGCACACATGTGGTACACACACACACACACACACACACAATAAAAATAAAATAAATCTTTTTAAAAAAAATAAAAAGATTGTCCTATACTAAGAAGGGGCTAAAAAAATAATTGGATGTGTTTTAATTTTCTCTTTATGAGCAGTCCTTCAGTAGCCAACCAAGCAGGTTGTCTTTGCATCTGTGAATCTCATTCTGATCGAAGTTTACACCTTTTAGGTTATTAAAGCTGCAGGGAGTTCTGTTATGTTCTTCCTCCTTGAATCCCTTTGAGAGCCAAGGAACAAAGCCAGAGCAGATGCAGAGGGACCAAAACAGTTTTCTCTTCAAATCAAAAGAGATTACATGAAGTGGGGGAGAACATCTAGGAATGACAGGACAGAGAATATCATGACCACCACCACCATCATCACCACCACCATCATCACCACCACCATCATCACCACCACATCACCACCATTGTCATCATCACCATCATCACCACCATTGTCATCATCACCACCATCACTGCCATCATCATCATCATCATCATCGTGGTCATCATCAAAGGTGTTGTGAAACATAATTAAAGCTGACCCCGAGGAAGGTGACAAGGACCTTACTGCCAGACTAAAATGGACCTAGCCAAGGGTGAAAGACCCGCCTATGAGCTGAGCTCGGGTCCATAAATGCCTCGGTTTCCATCAGAGAGAATCTGTTCATGCCTGTGTGCCAGGGGAAGAGCACTGTTTCTTCTGCCAGCGTCTAGAGAAGACTTAGTTCTTCCAGGAAACCATCTCTATGCGGCGATGAAACAAAGTCCAGAGCTTATGAGTGTCCTGGAGACTGGGAGAAACAATCTCCACATGAATAGTATAAACTGGGAGTTAGAACCTGCCTAGGACTTAGCTTTCAGTGCGGTTCTGTTTCAGGCAAGGAAGCCCAGTGGTGGGATAATATTTTTAAATATGTAAATACCTAGATCTTTCTACATTTGGGAACTCCATTTTCCTCTTGGTATTTAAATGTCTTTGAAAAGTGTAACTTTTTACTTTTTATATATGTGTGTTCATGTGCTCATGAGTGTGTGTGCTCATGTATATGTGTATGGGCATGTGTGCACACGTGTGCAAATGTATATGGAAGCCAAGAGGCAACCCTGAGTATCATCTTTATAAATGACATCCACATCTTTGAGCCGGGGGTCTTTTACTGACCTGGAGTTTGTTCCAGCAAGGAATCCCCCTGTCTCTGCCTCTCCATGGCTAGGGTTACAAGCACCTACCATCATGCCCAGGAATTTTACGTGAATTCTGGGGATTAAGCTCGGGTCCTACCTAACACTTATGAGGCAATTACTTCATGACAGTCCTGGTTAGCTTTAAATATCAATTTGACACAGTCTATTGACTAGTCTAGAGTTGTCTGAGAGGAAAGCCTTCATTGAGGAATTGCCTAGATCAGACTGGCCGGTGGGTATGTCTGCAGGGGAGTTGTCTTATTAATTGATGCAGATGATCCCAGCTCACTGTAGGTGGAACTGTTCTCTGGGTTCATGGTCCTGTGCTAGCTGAGGGTGGGCCTGAGCGTGAGTCTGCAAGCAGTACTCGTCCATGTTTTTGTGGGACTTCCTTGGTTGTGACTGAGGTGATGTTACACGGCATAGCCAGCAGGCATGTCTTCAGGCTCCTGCTTTGAATTCCTGCCTGGACTTCTGTGATGTACTCTAGCCTGTAAGATGACACAAACCCTTTCCTCCCTTCGGTTGCTTTGGTCAGAGTGTTTTGGTCACATCTTTTTGATGGCTACAGAAAGGAAGCTGTAAAACTCTAACTGAGCTTTCCAACCTCTGAATGGTGTTATTTACACAAGAGATAATCTTGCTTTACTTAAAGGGATCAGGAACCAATTAACCGTCAAAATGCTGCTTGTTACCAGCTAGCTCTATGTCAACCTGACACAAGCTAGAGTTATCTGAGACCAGGGAGATTCAACTGAGAAAATGTATCCCTAAGATTCATCTGTAAGGCATTTTTCTTAATTAGTTATTGATGTGTGTGGGGGGTCATATGGGTGAGGCCACCCTGGGCTGGTGGTCCTCGGTTTTAGAAGAAAGCAGGATGAGGAAGCTGTGGGGGTCAATGCTCCTCCATGGCCTCTGCATCAGCTCCTGCCTCCGGGTTCTTGCTCTGTGTGAGTTCCTGCCCTCACTGATTTTGATGATGGACTGTTATAGTAAAATGTGAGCAAAACAAATCTTTTCCTCAGGTAGTTGCTTTGGTCACGGTATTTCATCATAGCAATAGTATCCTAACTATGACACCATGTGTCAAGCATACCATTTGGATGATCTCATTTAACCTTACGACATCACCTGTTTCAGATGGCAAAACTGATTCTTGAAGGCTAAGCAACTTGCTTTGATGAATCGTGTTGCTTGAGTTTAAATCTCCTATCACCCATATAATCAGAGTTTGGAGTGCACATACACTTCTCTAAATGAGAGGACTGCCTTGTTCTGCAGATGCTTCCTCCAAGGATATGTGTTTGAGGAGGGGGCACCTCAAAAAACTCACAAGAGTCATAATGCTAAGGTCATACAAACATTAAACAACCACTGTGTTGGGGTTTGGTCTTTTGCAATTTTGCAATGCTAAGTGTGGGCCCCCAAGACTTGGTGTCTGCACATAGCTCTGTGACTCTGCCCTCAACTTATTTCTGATTGGAAAATAAAGATGCCAACAGCCAATAGCTGGACAGAAGAGACATAGGTAGTGTTTAGGTTTTGAGGACTTGGGGTTGGAGAAGAACCATGACAAAGAGAGAGAAGAAAGGGCAGGGAGAAGAAGAAGAAGCTGCCATGGGTTAGGAGTAAGGAAAATGTGCCCCTGTGGGCTGGCCAATTGGAGTTCAGAGCAGCCCAGATGAAACATAGTAAGTAATAATTTGGGGTTATCAACAGGAAAGTAGATTCTAATAGCATAGAGGGTAGGCAGCTGCCCAGGGTCTTGGGTTTTTTAAGGCTTATTGTAAATACAAAGGTGTGTGTGTGTGTGTGTGTGTGTGTGTGTTGTGTGTTTCCTCCAGGAGCTTAAGTGGTCTACAGTGGGGTAGAAACCCTGGGTTGGGATTAAATATTTTTCACAACACACTGTGAGAGGGGAAGCCTTCGGTGGGGATCCAGTGAGGTAGCTCTCAGGAGTCATCATCCTTCCTGGGTGAAGGCTTTCTCGTGCATACCCCTTCTCCTTAAGGAGACTTGATCTGCTCTTTGACTCAGTCAACTGGGATTGGATGGAATCCTTTCTCTAATCTCTCATGGGTTACTCTATCTGGAGTGAATAAAAATAGACTCCCTAGGATACAGCTCACAGCACAGCCAGAGAGCTTCCCAGCTGTGTTGTTAATCCTTGTAGCAGCCATCATTTGAGGAGAGCTCCCAGGACCCTTCGGGCTGAGGGGAGAAGGGAGTTGCATGAACTTGGTCTGCTGCACAACAGAATGACCTCTGGTTTTCCAAGTTTCCTTCTCTACCATTAAATAGGCCTTGGCTTCCACACTACTAGCTGTAGTTATCTGTTAGGATAGTCTGTTCTGTAAAGGGTTTTTTCTTTCCACAGGTAAGGGAGAACAGAAAATATTGATATCTCTCTACTTGGAAAACATGTCTTCTTTCCGCTCAAAGCAGCTGTCTTAAAATGTTCTCTGAGGAGCTGGTTGGAGCGCTCATTCTAGCCTGAAACAGTCTTCAGTTGGAATGACTACATTAGAATGACCTTGATGTGGGTTGATTTCTTGAGTAGATGCTAAAGCAACAGACTTAAAGTCATCATACACAATGGTTTCTCATTAAAAAAAAAAAACAAACCTGTGAATGTTTTCATTTCTCCTCATTTTAGAGATACCTGAATTGTCTGGAGACTCTGCATTCCCTCTGGGAAGGACACAACAATGGATTAGAAGTCATTTTGAAACAGAGGAACAAGGGGCATTCTACAGGGAGATCATCTTCTCGTCTCTCTTTGACACTTTAACCATTTTCTCTAAATTAAAAGCACCAAGTTTATTAGCCGTCACTTCCTTGGCTCGTGTAAAGAAATTCAAGCATTTCATGTTTCCCTATGTCCTAATTAAAAGGGCTTTATTAAATGGTGCAGCGGTCCCAATACCAGCGATAACTAATTAGAATCATAAAGTGTTGAGCCTGGAGGGAATTTATTTAATCAATGCCTTTCATCTTTTAGGAGGAGGGAACAAGCTGGTGTGGTATGTGACTGGCTACACATCTGGGACCGAGCTGTAGCTCCCACATCCCTCTTAGTTCAAGAAAATCAGCACTACTGTGAGTGGTCGGAGGATGCTGCAGTCTAACATGGTAACAGCATGAGACTTCAGTTGTACATATGCTAAACCTATAGAAGGAAAATAAAATAGCCCTCTAGTCTAAAGATAAGACCCGGGATGCTTAGAGGCTGTCATGGGAGCCCTATGAGTCTGGTTGGGCTCCAAGGTATAGTAGTACCTGGTGAAATCTTACCACGAACTACATACAAAGTTCAATATTTAATCATGAGTCTATGAGGCTATAGTATAAGCCTTATAGGATCTTCAGTTTAGACAAGGAGATAAATAAGACTCATAAGTGACTTATCTAAGGTCCTACACCCATGCCAGTTATTAGTACCCCAGCTTGCATTTCATAAGAGGTCTCTCTAGATACCAAACCATGTTCTTAGAGATGACAATTGCTTAGAAACCCTTATGGAAGACATTGGTGACTGTGAAGGCCTCTTTGAGAGGCTGTTTGTGCTTTTGGACTGACACAGGTTCTACACACCCAAAGAGACTGAGTTGAACTAACCCTCCCAGCTGTGCCAGACTTGATCACAAATTATATCCTCAGAGCTTTGGTAGGACAGAGTCAGCCTGGGCTAACATCGATTTACATTCTGAATGTAACATTTAGAATGTATTTTGGTTAGGGTTCTATTGCTGTGAAGAAACACTACGACCATGACAACTCTTACAAAAGAAAATGTGTAATTGGGGGCGAGGAGGCTGGTTTACAGTTCAGAGGTTTAGTCCATTATTGTCGTGGCAGGAAGCATGGCTGCTTGCTGGAAAGGGGCTGGGAGTTCTACATGCAGATCCTCAGGCAGCAAGAAGGGAGAGAGAGCCACTGGGCCTAGGATGAACTTCTGAAACCTCAAAGCCCACCCGAGGTGACGCACTTCCTCAACAAGACCACACCTACTTCAACGAGGCCACACCTCCTAGTATCGCCACTCCCTATGAGCCCATGGGCGGCCATTTTCGTTCAAACCGCCACAGAAAGCTAAAGCCTGGAGGACCAGAGATTTGGTGTGATCTTAAGAGGAAAGAAACAAAGGCCTGGGTTGTCTTTTGTTTACACTCTGCTGTAAATGGTGGAAAACCAAGTGGTAAAAACAGCAGGTTTTCACGGACCTAGAAATTGTAATTCTTTCTGTCTGGATCCCCACTTGGCTGCTTATTCTATGGATTGCCATTTCTTGCTTGATCAGGTAACACTGACAAAGTGCACAGTTTGGGGGAGAGAAGACACAAAAGAACTGCATGTGGATGACTATAGAGAGGCCAGGGTAGAATTCCACCTACGGGGAAGCCAATCAGAAGTCTGCTGCTTGTCTCCGGGCTTGCAAATATATGTCTTTGCTGACAAGGTTTGAAACAAAGTATTTCCCACTCACCCCACTCCAGCCCACAAAGACTCATGTGTTGGAGGCTTGGTTCTCAGCTGGCTACACTATTGGCATTGGCTCATAAGGGGTTAATCCATTGATCAGTTTTGTAGCTAATGGTCTCTTAGGATGTGGGTCCCAACAGAAGGAAGAGGACAGTGGGAATGTCTTTGAAGGTATATTTTATCTTCAGACTCTCTGTGCTCTCTGCTCCCTGGCCACCATGAAGAGAACAGCTCTCTCTACCTTGCCCCTCCACCGTCATTTTCTGCTTCACCTTAGGTCTAAAATGGGTAGAACCAGCTGATCATGGACTGAAACCGCTGAAGCGGTGAGCCTAATCAGCCTCTCTTCCTATAAGTGTTTTTGTCAGAAGACTTGTTCTTGTGACAGAAAGGCCACCAATCAGCAAGGCCACCAATACACACCCAGGCACAACTCCAAGTTCCTGAGGTATACCATGCTTGGGCTCAAGCTGACAGGTTGCTTTTGGTTATAAGTATGGCACTTAACTCCAGGTAGATTCGGTTAAACGTGGTGTGAATGGTTTATGGAAAACATCCCGGAAAGGATTGAGGTACAGCTGGTTTCAGGGATGGCTCTTGGAGGTGGTAGATCCCAGGGGGAGCTACAACCTTTTCTGTCTTCTTTTTGTGTGCTAGCTTATTAGAAAAGTCAGAGCTAAAGTTTCTCTGCCTCCCCCCCTGGAGAGTTGCAGGCCCTCTTCCTTAGATGCATTCAGTGAGAATCTTCAGATTAGAAATTGACTGGCCCTACTCCAGTCACAAGTACCCCCCAGTCCATCACGTGACAGAGGGGGTTCTTAGAAGTGGATGCCAACTCCTATTTCCCACACATGGTGAGCCAGGCAGAGTACAGTTTCTCTAAAGGAGGGCGCGTTCCCAGGATCATGGAAGGCTGCTGGGTAGACAAAACATATTTTTTTTTTAGAAGTGGAACAGTGGCCTCACAGATTTTCGGCTGCAGAAAAGGTCAAAATGTGATTCTCTGCTTAAAAGGCACTTTATTACAGAACTAAAAAGGGGGACGAATGGGAAATGAAGTCATTGTTGGTTTTGCTAAGCACAAAGCAGGACTAACATTGACTATTCTGGTAGCTGGAGAACTGGCGTTCTGACAACCCCTAGCCTTGCAATGTAGCCCAGGGAAGCTGGTTTTGGAGAGCCCTGGAATCCTCTGGTCAAACCATCTCCTTGAACTTTACTTGTATGGGGGCTTCACCTCTCTGTGACTTATAATCTTGACTCCCAAGGTAAGACATGATAGCGACACATAAATCTTAGGCCTTATTCTGACAGGTAGTTGTTCCAAAAATTCAAAGGATTAACTCAGGGACTGAGCTTTAAAAGAAATAAAACTAAGGCTCACGTTTGCAAAGAAATGACAGGCTACCTTCCTTCCTACCGTGTTCTGCTCATCCAACACACACTCACAAACATTACACAGAAGGCCCGCTTTAGCATAAGGCTGAGAAAAACCCACTGTCCTCCTGAGATGTGCTGTAGTCAAGAGGGACAGGTTGTTTCAAGGCCAGCCTAGGTCCTGCCCTTCTATCTCCTCAGACTGCTGCCCCGAGCTCCCCCTCTGCTCAGGCACACTAAGCTCCAAATCTGCAAGCAGGAGAGAGGGCCACCGACTCTGGGTCCTGTTTGTCGCCTGCCTGGCCTTGGAGCCACCAGTCTAGCCCTCTCTGATCCCGCGCAACAGCTGCAGGTCGCAGAAGTGCCCCGCCCCGTCGGGCCGCGTGGGGCGCCGCCCCTCACCAGGCTCTGGGCGCGCAGGCCAGCACCGGGCCGCGCAGGTAGAGCTCGGCGCCGGCCCGGAGACGCTGCGGCGGGATGGGGCAGCCCGGGGCCCGCGGCCTCCTGTTGCTCGCCGCCTTCCTGGGGCTCTGCGGGACGCGCGGGGTCCTCGGAGGTACGCGCCCCAGCTTCCCTTCCTCGCCCGGGGCGGGCCGAGTCAGGCGGTGCTGGGCGGAGAGGGTGGGCGGCCCGCGGGAGCAGGGGACGGGTCGGAGGCTGAGCGAGCAGGGCGTGCAGGCCGAGCGGGAGCAAGCGGGGCGCGCGGCCCTCAGGCCCCCAGGCGCGCTCAGGCCCCACGTCCCCGAGCTGGGCAGAAGGAAGGACGAGACGCGGCCCTGCTCACAGGCTTGCCCGCGGCCGGCCACTTCCAACTCCCAGCCCCATCCTGTGTCCTACCTCTTCCCGGTGATCTCCGAGTTTTAAGGTCGACCATTTGACCAGCAGAATGGCCGACTCCTGCGGGCAGCCCGGCTGCATCATTTTAGTTTGGGTCTGGAGCTATTTGGTCTCATGTGACTTGCAGTGCGTTGGGGGATCTTCTGTTCACCTGGGATATTCTTTGACCCCTTGGTTTCTTGTCCCTGCACCATAAGAGACCTTAACTTTTCGAGCTTTTCTTAACTTTTCTGTAAAATACATAGTGTTTTATTTTCTCCCCCATGGCTTTTTGCCTCCCTCCAGATTACTTAGCACATGGTTCTTCAGATTTTTATGACTGAGCTCCACTTCATAGGCCTTCCCAACATCAATTCAAAAAAGACTTCCAGGTGACTTTGGTTTTTTGTTGTTGTTGTTTTTTGTTTGTTTGTTTAACAGGAAAAATTATAAATCATAGGTGTTGCATGTGCATTGTATTTGGATGACATTCTCTAGATTTAAATTCATTTCGGGGTGGCGGAACAGCATCGCTGCTTACACGATCATTGCGTGATGATGTCATTTGGCCACTTTAGAGTAACGCTCCCAGGGTCACCTAGGTCCTTGAAGGCGCCTCATCGTTCCACTTGTTCAGGTGGTGAGCAGGCTCCTTGGAAAGCTCTGCTCCTTCATCCTCCTTCACGTTTCCTAGGTCCTCATCTGAAGGCTGCCCTGTTCCTTCATGACTGATTCCAAGGGTGGTGTGGCAAAGGGCCGGGGGCCTGTGGCTTCTGTGACTGACTGAAGGAGCAGGAGTCTAAGAGGAGACTCCAAAGGGCAGTGAATGGCCTTTGGAAAAACCCAGATGGCTTCATACAGGGAGCCAGTAATAGTATGGGGGCAAAGAGAAGTTTTTGGATTAAGAGTCAGCCAGCAAGTCAAGGGAGAGCTTCAAACCCAAGGGCTATCTTCTGTTCTCAGTTACTTCTCTGGGCTTTGGTTTTGCCTCTGTAAATTTACCATGGTAATAATGTCTTCCAAGAGGCTTTACTAAAACAACTGCTTAGCAGACCAAGAATGCTCAATAAACACCCATTTCCTGCCTTTCCCAGTCATTATTCCCCGCTCCTCCTCTTGTATGCAGTTAGTGTGGGTAGGAGACAGTAGGGTGCATATTCCTGTAGGTTAGGAGTGTGGCTTCTTTGTTGAATAAAGAATCCCGCAGCATACACTTTAACATGTATGTTCTTCAGGCTATCAGGACAGCATGACAAATATTGTAAGCTCAGATCTTGTGAAAACTACTTCGTGATGCTTGGAAGAATAGTTTAATTATCGATCTTTTATTTTATGTGTATGGGCTTTGAGAGAAGAGGAAGCCCTGAGTTTCCCCACATCAAGAACGCCAGAGCCTCAGGTCTATACAGGAATGGCAAAGCCTTCCCATATCCCTGTGGCAAGGCTAAGAGGGAAGTGGCAAAGCCTTCCTCTAGTCCAAGTGTGGATGTGGATGGTATGAGAGAGGTCAGTCACAACACCCCTCACCCAGTTTTGGCCGGAAGACTGCTCCCCTACACATTCTGTTCCTGCTGAGATTAGCTAAACCTGTCTTCTTGATCCAGCAGGATACCACAAACCCCACCTCCTCGTTTATCGGTATGTGATAACTCTGGCTCCTTGCTCAGTTATCTGCAATAACTGTGTCTCTCCATTCAGCTCTATATAACAAATGTGCTGAGCTTCTGCGAGTCATGGTTTCTGTAATCGAGAGCTCCAGCGATCTGATCCCAGCTTTCTTTCTTTGTGTCTCTGTCTGTCTTCCCTTCTTTCCCTTCCCATCCCAGTCAGGTTCAAGTCTCTACAGGCCATCTACCATAATGAACAGATGTGGCTGTGGGTGTTTTACCTGCATGTATGTCTGTTTACCACATGTGTGCCTGGTGTTGGAAGAGGCCAGAAGAGGGGATTGGATCCCCTAGAATTGGATTTACAGTTGGAAGCCACCATGTGGATGCTGGGAATTGAGCCCAGGTCCTCTGGAAGATCAGTTCGTGCTTGTAACTGCTGAGCCGTCCCTCCAGCCCTGAGAATATTTTCCTGAGTTACCACATGTGTAATTTGAGTTTAGGGGTGACCCCTTGTCTCCTTGTGTAATTCAGGGTGTTTTCTTGAACAATTGAATTGTTCAAGGTAAGCTCTGCTGTTAGTCTTTGAAGGGTTCAGGGTGACATGTCACCATAGCAGAAGCCACCTTTGTCTGGCAATAGATATTGTCTAGTAAAGGTACTTTTAGTGCACATGGCTCAGCTATTTCCCTTTGTAAGTCAGACTGTTGTTATTGGCCAGTTTTTGAAGGCAACAGGATATACATTGTACAGCAGCCATATTACCAGTGGTTTATTTTTTGTTTTGTTTTCAGTTTTTCCAATTCTGACTACCTTCTTATCAGCTGTTACTTTTGCATTCAAACAAAGCTGACTGGATGCTTGTCCAAGAAGAAAAGTGTGGGGGTGGAGGAGGGGTGACCTGTTGCTTGGCCTTGTAGCTCCTTACAATGTTTTTAAATGTATCTTTACCCTTGAGTTGTTTGGAAGAACTTTTAAAACACCTTGTATCAATTAGTCAGCTCTAAGAAAACACCCAAGGTTGAATGTGCTTTAAAGAAAAGAGGTTTATTTAGCTCAGGACTTTATTTAGTGCTGGTTCTGGTGAGGATATCTGGGCAGTTGGCATCATGCCAAGAGCCAGGGCGACGGAGCCCGAGAATGTCTAGGATGGGGATAGTCTTGCATTTTATAGCCCCTTTCTCCCTGAGAACTAACAAGGGTTCCTGAGCTAACAAGGGTAACCTCTTCTGGGAGTGAAGCCTTAAGTAACCAGATAGCCTCCCACTAGCCTCGCTTCCTTTTAAAGCTAGTGGCACCTCTTTTTGGCATAGCAGAGACTAGGCTCCTGGTGCACGAACCATTGGGTACATCCAAACCAAGGCACCCTTGATCTTTTTTAAGGATGTGTTTACTTACAGTGAGGTAATGAAGTTAGTTATCAGGCAAGCCTGCCTGCAGTGTAAGTGCATGCCAAAAGAGGAGAGAGAGGGCTCCCACAGTCGGCTGTCCACATCGAGGAGTTCTCTCTTTGCCTGTGCGTCAAGAGCTAAACAGCCATTTCACCTGCCGAAGGAGACAGACTTTCAGCCAGCTTTAAACAGACAAACTGAATTCACCTTTGGTGTTTTGTTTTTAGATGACAACTCCCTCAGAAGTCCTCACATACTCCTTTGGCTCTGCAGTAAATATCCTGGCTTTCCTTTGGGGTTGGTGCCTCAAAACTGGTGCATAGATTCAGATTTTATTAAGCAGCTGGTGGTTCAGAGTGCTGGTTCCTCATAGTGGAAACACCTAAAGCCCAACCATGGGTGCAGCAGAAGAGAGATAAGGATCCTAGAATTCTGGGCATTAGAAGCCAGGTGCCACTGAAGAGGAGGGAGAGCTGTCAGCTTCAGATCTTGGGCACTGTCACTCTAAGGAAGGAAGCCTGGCTCCAGAATGGACATGCATGTCTACGGAGGAAGCTTCAAAGACTCTCTGGGTAGCAGATACCAAAGCAGAGCTTGCATAACTTGGCATAGGCTCTGTGGCACAGTAGAGGGAGCTGGTGGCTCAACCAGGGCAGGCTGAGACCTGGATTACTTCATTCATTTATTCAGTGGGGACTATTTGTCTCTGAGACTTCAGGAAGAGCAGCCCCCAGAGCAGTGCCAGACACAGGAATCTTCATTGAGAGAAAGTGAGACTGGAGTTGGTTTTGCCTGGGTAACCTGAAGACCTAACCCAGAGCAATTGCACAAAAGCAAATATTTTAGGTGAAATGGAGAGTTGGAAGCCTAGAGGGGTTTGGTTTGCAAAGAGCCAAAAGGCTGTAGATTGCTTGACCTAGATCAACCCAGCAGGCCCTCAAGATTTTTTTAGTGTATCTGAATTGCTACCCTCTGCTCTGTCTTCCTCTAACAGTATCAGCAACACAGTTACCACAGGGGCTTGGCGCCAGAGTTGCCCTTTACAGTTCACTGAGCATCTGGTCAACCTCTCATCCTATAGCCATAGACCAAATTTTGGTTCATTGATTTTCTACTGTGACTTAAACGAAATGGAGCAGGGTTTTGTGTTAATCTGCTGGGAGACTGCATGGGGTGTTTAGGATGTTTGTGCTAAGTTATTTCTTATTTGTAAGTTTTCTTTTTCTTGTGAGGAACTGGTTAAAGTTAGCTGTCTCTTGAATAAATAAATAGTCCACTTGAACCTGATGTGCAGACAGCATCGACACAATTTTAAAGCATTAGAGATTGTTAAGAAGGATCTGCAGGGCACAATATGCCTTTTTTTCTTTCTTTTTGTTTTTAGATTTATTTATTTATTCATTCATTTATTTATTTCATGTATGTGAGTACACTGTTGCTGTCCTCAGACACACCAGAAGAGGGCATCGGATCCTATTACAGATGGTTGTGAGCCATCATGTGGTTGCTGGGAATTGAACTCAGGACCTCTGGAAGAGCAGTCAGTGCTCTTAACCACTGAGCCATCTCTACTGGTTTAATGAGCTTAAATCACACAGCCTGAGTATGAGGTGTTTTCCAGTGCAGGACCTTTCTAAGAACTTCGTCTTAGGAGTTTGGATGACGCCAGAGAACTTTTTGTTTTGTTTTCTGATTTCAGTTTTAAAGACAAATTTTGACACCCATGATGCTCATGGAATGTGTTTCAAAGGACAACCGTATGTTAAAAGATAGGATGTAACATTGCCCTAGATACTAAAACTATAGAAAAGTAATTCTAATTTTCAATGACAGCAAATAGGTCTGAAATGTTTTTCTAAATAGATCTTTAATTAATTTATATCCTAGTTCACAGAGCCACCAGACTCATTTCTCTAAGATACAGAATCAATCTGTCTCCCTACAACTGAAAGCTATTTAATGCCTCCCATTGTTTACAGGACAGGGTTCAGCCTTCTTGCAGGCCTGCCAGTGTTGACCCTTCTACTTGGAAGGTTCCTTAGAAGGAACCTAGCTGGCAAGTCATTCCTTTGCTCCTCAAACTTGTATGTGTGTCAACAACTCAAAGTATAAAGTCTTCTCATCCCAGGTTTCCATCTCAGTAAGTTTCAACTAGACTCAAAATCTAAACGTTCATAAGGATTGCCTTTCAGCTTCTCCTTTCTCCATCTCATGACCGTGCCTTTTAGCCATCTCTTGAGCTCACTCACTTCTGTTTCTTGGCATCCCTTCAAGCCTGTGTTTCAGTACTGTCGACTTGAGTTACAGTCTGACGGTGTCATTTCCCTAACTGATTCTTTCTAAGCCTCTTTTGATAGAACCCTGATTCCCAAGGCAGTCATTTATTAAGTAGTCTGACGTGTGCTGGGCATTGTTCTATACCTTGAGAACTAGCAGTGGTCTGACTTACAAAGATTTTGATCCCCAAATTTTACATTTCATTCTGGGTGGGTGGCAGGTTACTGGGGCCAGATAACAATCAGTGACACAGATTTTTAAAAAGTAGAGATTTATAAAGGCCATTAAAGGAGCAGCCAGTCACTCGCGTTGTAAAGGCCCTTTAAATGCTCAGAGACAGCCCTTCCTATGGAGAAGGTGCCCCTCCCCCTCTGTTGGCCAACTCACCCTTCAGGTTGTTGCAGCCTCGACTATACCCATCCCCTTCATCCTGCACTTAGCCAGACTCGATCTTCAGTGCCCTGTGCGATCTTCCCCTGCCTTTCCTCCTGTACCATCATCTTCTAGGTCTTTCCCGAAACCCCTCACTGTGTGTCCTTCAACCAGGCTGAGTGATTCAGCTACGGTCTAATTGATAGTGATCATGATTGATTAGTAGTTGTGTTTGGATGTGAAATGCCCCACGACCTCCCCAATAGGCTTACCGAGTTCGGACACTTGGTCCCCAGATGGAGGTGCTGTTTGGGAAAGTTGTGGAAACTTTAGGAGTGGAGCCTCTCTGGAGGAAGTGTGTTGCTTGGGGGCGGGCCTTGAAGCATACTAGCCTGGCCTTACTTCCTTTTCACTCTGCATTCTGAGTGTGGATGCCATGCAACCACCTTGTTTCCTGATCCTGCCACCACGGTGTCTGTCCCTGTTTGTTGTTATGTCCTCCTTACCAGGATGGAATGATCTAGAACTGTAAGAAAAAATAAATAAACCCTTTCTTTGTCGCGCCCAGCTCCGCCGAATAAGCAGACGCGGCAACACAGGATTCTTCCGACAGCACTCTTTATTGTTCAGCTCTGTTCCAAGATGGCGAAGGACACGAGCTCGGAGAGCTCGTCACTTATATAGGGCTTGGTGAGGCGTGTGCGTCTCCTATTGGTGCTTTAGCAAGAACCAATCAGACGAAAGCAGCTTGCATCACTCTGTGGACAACTGCGCATGCGTCAACTCTCGAGAAGAACCAGGAAGTAGGAAACCGGCGCCATCTTCTAATGGCGGAGCGGCTCCCGACATCTCCCCTTTACTTTATAATAAAATGTCAAACGGATGCACCACTACGTCACTGATCAGCCAAAAGCTTCCTCAACTTCCGGCGTTCGAAGTGATCGTGTGGGCGAGACTCTGTACACCTTAATCCCGTGCAATGGGAACACGAGCCCTGGGAGATGTACAGATCCGCTCGACCGCACTCTGGTGCAATGGGAACCTGAGCCCTCAGAGATGTCTGGTCAGAGCAGAGTCTCAATGTCTGAGCATATTAAGCCAAGCTTGGGGGGATGCTCCCTGTTCTACCGCAAGTAATGCCTGCGCGATGACCACTTTGTCATGTCGCTGTTGTCTTTTCAGTTTGCTAAGCATTCAAAGAGAGAGCACTAGCCCACCAGCCAATAGTATACCAAATAATCCTACTCCTACCCACTCCTTAAAATAGGAGAAGGCTGAGGTTATCCAGGTGGAAAATCCTTGGGTAAAGGATATATCTAGACGGGTGGAATTAATTTGAATAATAGCCAATCGTAACCTTTTCATGGTATCATCGAATTCTGTTGACCAATTATATTGTAATAAATGAGAAAGTTCCTTAGAGAGGTTGGCTGCCCTAGTAAAGTTTTCATATTGGACGGAAGTAACACACAAGCCGGGGTATTTTGTTTCACACCCCAATTGAGCCAATTGCCACAATATATCTACCTGCTCTTGAACCAAATCTATGCGTTGATTAACTATCATTAAGCCACCTTTCAATTGGGTATTTAAGGAGGCTTGTGTATCGATAGCTTGAGTAAGGGAAGATGACAAATTATTTAAGGTATTAACAGTGGCCACTTGTCCTGACAGGGCCAGTGAGGAAACAGTCAAGGAGGCAGCAACTGCAGAGGTAGCTATGATGGCCACGATAGCAGCCGTGATACCAAAATCGCGTTTTTGTCTAAACAAGGTTAATGAACTATCAGTCTGCACAGGAATGGGAACAAAACGGGGCATGCGAGCGACAGTGGCAGTCTCAAAGCTAGAGGCATTCCAACACAAGGTATAAAAACAATCAGTAGAATTACAAACTACCCATATAAAAGGGGGCCATAAACAAACGGGGGTGGGTGCCACCGTTTTAAGAGGCTGTAAGCACGAATTTTGCTGTTCTCTGTTCCTTTTCTAGATGTGCATAAGAATAGTTCCCCAACTGAATACAGCCATCTTTGAAGGTCGTATTAATAGTAAAACAAAGACTGCCGTTGATCTTCCAAGTGTTATTGGTGGGCACTTTGGCCAAATTTGTGTCCATAGGTAAATATGGTAAGCCCAAGGTCTCATTGGTGGTGAAGAATCTGGGAAACACTTGTGCATTATGCATGATCGGCATAGGTCTCGGGAACGTTGTCATAATTCCCCATCTCAGCTGCGGTTGTGGTGGTGGGTGTATGGTCGCACATAACAGCGTCAGACTCAGCAGCCACAGGATCAGGCTCAGGGGGCTTCCCATCTTGTTTTACCAGCCGGGTCAGTCGTGCCGGGACCCAAATCGGATTGTCTTGATCCTGCGGGAAAACACAAATAGCTCCCTGGATCTTATAAGAACGGGATCCGGGCCTTTCCATATATTATTAATGACATCTTTCCATCTAACCTCCTCTCGCAAAGAACTGGGGGAGGCATGTCTGTCTGCTGCGGATTTGCCAGCAGAATCCAAATTTAAAAAATTTAAGGTAAATAAGGCCAGGGAGGTAGAGATCTTAGGTCCTTTGCCAGGGCCTATCCCCCCTCTCTGTTTTTGTAACATCACTTTGAGGGTGCCATTGGCACGCTCCACAATTCCTTGTGCTTGTGGATTATATGGCAGTCCAGTGATATGGCGCACACCCATACGCAGACAAAATTGTTGAAAAGTCTTGGACGTATAGGCTGGCCCATTATCTGTCTTTAACTGTTGGGGTTTTCCCCAGGCTGCCCATGCTTCTAGGCAGTGGGTGATCACATTGGCCACCTTTTCTCCTGAGAGAGGCGTGGCATGAATAATGCC
Source organism: Mastomys natalensis (assembly GCA_021653895.1). Classification (NCBI taxonomy): domain Eukaryota; kingdom Metazoa; phylum Chordata; class Mammalia; order Rodentia; family Muridae; genus Mastomys; species Mastomys natalensis. The sequence continues at coordinate 916,617 of JAJTUV010000051.1, read as the reverse complement.
AGAACAGGTATCTACCGATACATGAACATATTTTAACTTTCCAAATGACGGAAAATGAGTAACATCCATTTGCCAGATGTGTAGTGGTAGAAGTCCTCGAGGATTAACTCCCAAGGACACAGAAGGTCTAAAATCTGCACAATCTGTGCATTTAAGAACAATATCTCGAGCTTGAGCATGAGATAAATTAAATTTGATTTTAAGAGTGTTTGCTGGCACATGATACAGCTGGTGAAATTGTGTGGCTAGCTGAACAGGATCTTGACTCAGCATGATCTGCCTGGTGGCTTTATCTGCTAGCTCATTAGCAGCAGCCATAGGTCCAGGTAATAGAGAGTGTGCTCGTATATGAACAATGCAGAAGGGATGTATCCTACCTCTAATGATATGTTGAATCTCAGAAAACAGGTGGGCTACAGTACTTTTAGACTGAATGACACCCACCGTCTCCAATATTTGAACTGCTTTCACTACATAATGGGAATCTGAAATTATATTTAGGGGTTGATTAAATTGTTTTAAAACCACTGCAATCATTGCACATTCTACCAATTGGGGAGAGGTGTAATCAAAAGGAATTTTAACAACTTCGCCTTCCACAACGTAACTTCCTATTCCAGTATTAGAGCCATCGGTATACACATCTGTTGCATTTTCAATGGGTTCAACTTTGGTTATGGTTGGAAAAATAATAGCATTGTTTAAGACAAATTGTAACAAAGGGGTGTTTTGGAAAATGATTATCAATGGTGCCCGAATATGAGCATCTTAAAATGGCCCAAACATCAATAGTAGAACACAGCACTTGTACCTGATGTGCTGTATATGGAACAATAAGAGAATCTGGGGGAACACCAAAATGAGTTATAGCTTGTTGGATACCTCTTAGGGCCAGGTCTCCAACTGTAGAAGGATAATGGCTCAACACTTTTCCTGGAGAAGTGTGGGGATGTATCCAAAGCAATGGACCATATTGCCACAACACAGCAGTAGGCTGTTGTGGGGAAGGAATAATACATAACTGGTAGGGAGCATTTAAATCAAAGCGAACAAGCATAGCATTCTTCAAAGACTCTTCTACCATATCTAATACTTTAGCTGCCTCGGGAGTCATCGCAGTGGCTGACATTCTTTCTATTAAACTTGTAGTATAAGCTGCGCTAACTCCGTAAGTTTGTACTGCTTCTACCACAGCTTTAAGAGACTTTAAGTCTAATGCTTGATATTGTCTCGCACCATTTTCCTCCCACACAGGAAATGCTCTCGAGATCTTTTTCCTCTCTTTCTCTGATATATAGGAAGTGGATGTCGGTAGCCAAGTTGGCTTCCTCTCCGACCTGGCTGTTTCCGCCCTTCCCTCAATGGGGGGGGGTGAAGGGCGGTACCCCGGAGCACATGGAGGATCTGGTCTATACCGCTCCGCCTCATATTTTGCGGCTTCCTCCTCTAATTCTGCCTGCTCTTCGGGGTCTAGATCTCCCAACATCGAGTCATCATCGTCAGAGGACGTCTCCCCTTCTGAGGATAACTCGGCCCTGGGTTCTCGAAATCGCGCCAAACTTGGATATATTTTTGGCGGTTTCTCCTCTTTTTCTTCTCCAACTGGCCTCAAACTCTGCCTTGTTTTACTAACCCTATCTTTTACCGTCTTCTTCTGAGATCTCTCTTTCCCTTCTAAACTCTTTTTCTTTTCTGCTTCTGATAGACTGTCTTGGTGGTCATCTAAAAGTCTCTGCCCTTCTTTAACTTCTTTCTCACATCTCTCGTCTGAAATGCAGGATTTAATCAGTTTGAATAATGGCCAAGTACCTGGCCGCAGCTTCCCTTTCTCTTTCTCATTTGCCAGATCCCTTCCTAATTTTGTTCAAGACCCCATAGTCAAGGACCCAGATGTAATAAACCAAGGAGCGATCCTATCTACCTCCTTCAAGAAACTTATGATAACCTTTTCTGGAACCTTTAAATGTCTCCCTCGAAGCAGCGCCCGCACCGCTTCAGACATAGGCTTCAGTTGTTGGTTTCCCATACTTCCTTTATCTACAGGAGCGGGAATGCCTGCTCAGTTATCTACCTGAGACTTACAGCCGGCTATTCGATGTTACAGAAAGGGTACGTACAGATCTTGTCACGTTTCCCACAATTCAGACAAAAGCAGCAAAACAAGCCGAAAATGAAAGCGAGCAATATAATCAGAATGACCCACACAAAACTAATCATACCTTGCAGAAAAGCGCCTAGGCTCCTCACGCTGCCAGTTCTGAACCCTCTCCAGACGAGCAGTCCGGGGTCCTTCGAGTCGTTCCTTCGCCCGGGGTTCGGCCGTTCCCGGGTTTCCGGCACCACTTTGTCGCGCCCAGCTCCGCCGAATAAGCAGACGCGGCAACACAGGATTCTTCCGACAGCACTCTTTATTGTTCAGCTCTGTTCCAAGATGGCGAAGGACACGAGCTCGGAGAGCTCGTCACTTATATAGGGCTTGGTGAGGCGTGTGCGTCTCCTATTGGTGCTTTAGCAAGAACCAATCAGACGAAAGCAGCTTGCATCACTCTGTGGACAACTGCGCATGCGTCAACTCTCGAGAAGAACCAGGAAGTAGGAAACCGGCGCCATCTTCTAATGGCGGAGCGGCTCCCGACATTTCTTCCTTAAGTTGTTCTCCTTGGGGTATTTTATCTTTGCAACAGAAAAATAAGACAACAATCTTTGCGTTTATCTTTGAATCTTCATACCAAAGAAAATCCTTGGGCTCCGCTGTGGACTGGAAAAAACACATTTTCCTTTGATTGTCCTCTCTCTCATTCCATAGCTCACCCAAACCAGCTTCCTTCCTATTAATTCCACCAGTTAAGGGCATTCTTTTTTTCTGGGCACATTTTTAATTCTGATAAGCAGTGAGCTGTTAAATTAAGTCTTTAACTTGTGCTCCTGACAATACTTGGCACATGCTAAGCACTCAATAAATAGTAAGCCATACCCAAACCCAACCCAAAACAAACCCAAAACCAAAATCAAACAGAAAGCTAGAAAGAATTTGGAAGACTTGTAGTCAATTCTAAGGTAAATATGGTGACTGAAAATTGTCTTGTAAGAGAAATCACAGGCCATCATAAATATTTGCCGCATAGGAGCACTGTGTTTTAGCTACCTTATTACCAAACGCCAGTTAGATTAAGCATTTAAGCCCTTATGTCACACACAGGACTAGGACAGCATCTTCAGTTTCTGTTCAACTTGATTAGATACTGACGTCATGTCTTTGCCTTCACTAGAGGTTTTCTCCTTTCCCTTCCAGGAACTGACTTCACTTGCTCTCCTGTTTGTTCTTATTGTTATTACGAGGCCTGGATTAGGGGCTGAAAAGATGGGGTGATTGAGGACATCAAGTGGCCTTTGTCAGACCAGAAGTGGTACACTCAACTTCCTTGTTTTTCTCTGGAGGCGTCGGAATTTTCTGATCACTAGCTGGGACTGGAATTGATCAGTGCCAGAGAGGTGAAACGTGGGAATATATAAGGATATTGTTTATGAATGTCATTTAGTCATCTCAGCAGTTGATCTTATGATTTAGAAAGCATTTCCTGCCTTTGAACACTTAACAATTCAGCCTCCAAGCCTGTCAGAAGCGGAGGTGTGGGGGGGCATTCAGGAGAATAAACTCAGCTGCCTGGGAGGTTTATGATTGCTTCCTTCATTTTAATGATATTAGCTCTATATTCTAGCACTGAGTTTACTTATTAATGTATTTGTTGACGTTGATTGAGTTTTTGAGTCTATTTTTGTTACTATATATTAGTTGTGTGTGTTATAGGTACAAACAATGTGTCCTGATCACTCTCAGCCTCCTTTTACTCTCCTTCCTCCCGCCCAGCTTCTAGTCCTCTCTTTCCTACATTAAGAATGACCAAACAAACAAACAAAACAGCAAAAATCTTCCACATATGAGAGAGAACATATCTGCTTATTTCACTAACATAATGTTCTCTGGCTCCACCCATTTTGCTGTAATTAGTTTTATGACTGAATAGTAATGAATAGTAACGTACTATATATCTAAATATTATCTCTGGTAATCATCTGTAGTTGATAGATATAATTGATACCTATCAGTTATCTACAATTTATCTAATTTCACTTATCCATTTGTCAGCTGCTGATTTTATCTTAAATAGAAAACATGGACATATATGTAACTCATCCCTTGCTTTCCTTACGGTTCTGTGGATATTTGCTCAGAAATGGAAAGGCTGGGTCTTCTGGTAGATCTATTTTACTGTTTCAAGGGATCTCCATATTGAGTGTCCTAATTTACATTTCTATTAACAGTGTACAGAAGTTCCTTTACTTCTGCATATACTTATCAGACCTTATTATTGTTTTTTATAATAGTCATTCTAACTGGAGTGAGATGATATCCTAGTTTTGAGTTGGAATTTCCCAAGTCACTAATGACATCAAACATTTCCGTGCATCTATAGGCCATTTGTCTTTCTTTTGAAAGTGTCTGTTCAGATCGTTAATAGGAATTTGTTTCTTTCAATGTTGAGCCATTGTATTCCTTGTGTATTTGAATACCAATCCCTTGTCAGAGCAGTAGTATGCAAATATCTTCTCTCGTCCTTTAAGTTGTCCCTTTGCCTCTGTGCATCGTTTCCTTTGCTGTTTTTATGCTCTTTTGGAGTCCTTTCTATATCAATGAGATATTTGAGGTATTTACCTCTTTATTTTTTTCTAATAGTTTGAGAAATTTTAGGTCTTGCATTTGGGACTTTGATGATTCTGAGTTTGTACAAGGTTGAGAAACAGGTCAGATTCTAACTCCCCTCCCCTCTCTCTCCAGTGCATGTTTTTGATACTTTTATTGAGAATCAATTTATTTCTGGAGTGCCTACTATGTTTCATTGGTCGTTGTGTCTGTCTGTATGCCAGTGCCATGACATGATGTTTGGTTACTATGGCACTGTAGTTTGCTTTGAAATCAGGTATTGTGATGTCTTTGGTGTTTAATATAAAATTTAAGATTTTTTTCTACTTTGAAGAATATCGTTGGCATTTTGATAAAGAGTGCCTTGAATCTGAAAAATCACTTAAGATCATATAGACATTTTAATTTTTTTATAAAGGTTTTTTGAGACAGGGTTTCTCTGTGTAGCCCTGGCTGTCCTGGAACTCACTCTGTAGACCAGGCTGGCCTCAAACTCAGAAATCCGCCTGCCTTTGCCTCCCAAGTGCTGGGATTGAAGGCGTGCACCACCACTGCCCGGCTTAGACATTTTAGTAATATGAATTATCCCAGTTCATGCACATGGAATGCCTTCCTTTCTTTGTGTGTGTCTTTTTCTATTTCTTTCATTGATGTCTGCTAATTTTTCTTTTACTTCCTTGATTATATTTATTTCTATGTATTTTATTTTATTGTTTTTGTTTGTCATTTAAAAACCCCTTTGCTTCATTGGTCTTATTTCTGTTTCTAATCTCTATGTTATTTCTTCTTTGATCTTAGTTATTTCTTTCCTCTGGCTATTGGGATTTGACTTACTTACTCTTACCTCTCTGGGTCCTTGAGATGTATCATTGGTTGCATGTTTTAGATCTTTCATTTATTTTGAAACACATTTCGTCTGCTTTTGCTGTGTCCCAGAAGTTTTGGTAGGTTATTTCCATTCACACTTCTTTCAAGAAAGTTTTGATTTCCCTTTGATTTCTTTAATGACCCATGGTATGTTCAGTAGCATCTTGTTGATTCTCAGTGAATTTATGTAGCTGCTGAAGGTTGTTGTGATCTTGTTAACTTCTAGTTGTATTTCCCTGGTGATGTGAACCGATACTGACACGATTCTGCCTTGGGTTTGTTGAGATTTATTTTGAACCTAATACGTGATCTATTAAGGAAGTTCTATGTGCTGAAGGAAAAAATGTGTATTCTATAGTTGTGGGTGAAATGTTCTGAAAATGCCTGTTTGTGGTCGGTTTGGACACTTTAATAATGAGCTCAAAGTCACCAATAATGTGTCAGTGACACATTTAGGAAAGAAATCAGAACACTTTCCCTTGGTGTCATTTAACCAAAGGTGAACCCAGATTTGAATTCTCTTCTTTTCTCTCCCTGTGTCTTTCTGCCTCCTTTCTGTGTATTGCAGGAGTCTGAACCATGCCTTCCTGAAAGCTTTCTGGTAAATCTGTCCCTATCCTTGTGTCTGCCCTCCCCTCCACCTTACCCCCCATGTGTATGTCTTTCTGTTCCTGTGCCTCTATATCTGTCTGTCTCTGTGTATATAAGTGTCCCTAATAAAGGGCTTTGCTCTGTGTTTGTTGAGTAGCACATAAAACATCATATAGGGAAGGAATAAGGAATACTTCACAGAAATCTTCAACAGAGTTCTACAAGGGATTACATCATTGACTCCAGTTGACCCCAACTGACCCAGATGACAAACTTTGTTGTTTATCAAACAATATCCATATGCTGCATTCAGCATTTATAGTGGATGTTTATTCTATAAAGATGCTTTCAGCTTCTGTTTCTGTTTCCAGCAAAGAATTATCATAACGCACTTGCATTACTCTGGTTTATGAGCATGGAAGAGTACACAATTTAAGACTATAGCTGTGCATTAGTTTTGCTTTTAAAAGCTGTTTACATGGAAATACAAGGCAAGTAAGGTTGTTGTTTCATTTTCACTTAAAGGCATGTTAAACAAACAGGCTGGTTATAGTCTTAAGCTACTAACTCTGGCTGTGAGATCCAACAAAAGTTCCAATCTGTTAGCATGTAAGCAATCTTTTATTATAATGTATTGTCATACTTACTGAAGCCATTTGTTTTAGAGTATGGTGTAATTATGTTTGTTGCTTTTCTATCTAGATGATCTATCCATTGCTAGAATTGTGTTGTTGAGTTCTCCTACTGATGTTGTATTGGATCCCATCTTTTTCCTTAGCTCTATTAGTGATTGTTTTGTGGAATTCTGTTCTTCTACACAGGTTCATATACATTTACAATTGTTTATAGTCTTTAAATTTGTGTGTGTGTGTGTGTGTAAGAGAGAGAGAGGAAAAGGGAGAGAGAAAGAGAAAGAGAGGGGAGAGAGAGAGAGAGGAAAAGGGAGAGAGGAGGAGAGAGAGAGAGAGAGAGAGAGAGAGAGAGAGAGAGAGAGAGACCATGGTGTGCATGTGGAAGTCATAGGACAACACTTGAAGTTGAGTCTCTTTTTCTACTGTGTAGGTTGCAAGATCAATCTGAACTTGGGTCACCTGGCTTGCTGGAAAATGCCTTTAATCATCTGAGACTTCTGGCTTTGTTACATGTTCCTGGTTCATTGATTCTTTGGTCATTATATTCTGACCTTCTTGATTTCTTTTTTTTTTTGTTTTGTTTTGTTTTTCGAGACAGGGTTTCTCTGTGTAGCCCTGGCTGTCCTGGAACTCACTCTGTAGATCAGGCTGGCCTTGAACTCAGAAATCCGCCTGCCTCTGCTTCCCAAGTGCTGGGATTAAAGGTGTGCACCACCGCCGCCCAGCTGACCTTCTTGATTTCTTTTTGCAGTTTTTGTCTTTAAATATATTTTGTCTCATTGAAGAATAGCTATTTCTGATTATTTTTGGTTTCAGCTTTGTGGGACATGTTTTCATGCTTTCATTTCCAATCTGTGTGTGTCTTACCAGTGAAGTCAGTTTCTCATAGGTATCATATTATTGGGTTTTATTTTATTTTTTTAATCCATCTAGCCAGGCTTTATCTTTTAATTGTGAGATTTAATTCATCAGCACTCAAGGTTTCTATATGTATGTAATGTAAAGCCTTACTCTTGATAAATGTGTTAATTTTTTTATTCGTTTTGAGTTCTATTCGCTCCATTATTCCTCTCATTCATCTTTATGGTTTGGTGCTTTTGCTCAGTTGACAAGGGCTGCTTGTGCTGTATCTGCTGTTTGGCAACTAGACATGGTGGTACATGCCTGCAGTCTGAGCACTTAGGGGGTTGAGGCAGGGTCTTGAATTCAAGGCCAGTCTGGGATACATAGTGAGACTCTGCTAAAAAAATAAATTTTCTTTTGGTCTAATGAACTTTCCTTTAAATATGGCTCGGAAGCTTCTCGATTTCGGGTTTTAGAATTTGCTTTGGCCTATGACTTTGACAGTTTGACCATAATAAGTTGGTATGAGCATCTTTTTTGGACACATCTGTTTGGGTCGTTTGACTCTCCTGTATCTGGATGCTTTTAACCATTATGTCCTTTAATTGACTTTGTATGCCGTTCTGCGGTTCTTTTCCTCTAGGCCCTCCTGGGATGCAACCTTTGTATATTTAATGATGTCCCAAAGTTCTTGAAGGCATTCTTCATTATCCCCCTATCTCCTTCTTCAATCTTCTTCCTTATCTGGTAGATATCTTTCAAAAGACTTGTCTTCAAGTGCAGCTCTTCTTTCTCTATTGATTTTTTTTGTTGTTGAGGCTTTCGACTGTAATTTTTAAATGACTTGTTTAACTCTGCATTTCCAAGATTCCTGTTTGATTCCCTTTCAAGGTACCTGTTTCTTTGCTGAATTTCTTTTTTATGTTTTAGATATTTTTAAATGTTTTTGTCTCTTTACTAGTATGTGTTCATTTTTACAAAAAAAGTGGGTTTAATTTGAAATTGTCATACATGTGTACTGTGTATTTTCTTACATTCTTTCCTCCCTGTGTTCTCTTTTACTCATGGTACCCTTCTTCCCACTTTCTCTTCCACTTTCATATCATATGTCTGTGTCTACATTCTAAACTTTGCACGTAAGAGCCAACAGACAATATTAGTTTTTCTGAGTCTGGCTTATTTCACTTAACATGAAGATCTCCATTCCGTCCATTTTCCTACATGTAGCACAGTTTTGTTCTTTATTGCTGAATCAAACGCTATTGTGTGCATATATACTACATTCTCTTTTGCTCAGTTTCTTACTAACATGAGGTATTATCTTTTTGGTCTTGCTTATTTATCTGTATTTTCTTGATTTTATTTAGTTTCTTATCATTTTTAATAATTCATTTATCGGGCATTTCATTAGTGTTGTTTTCCTTAGGATCTAGTGTTAGAATTATATATTTTCTTGGAGGCATCATGTTGCCATATTCTTTTTCTTTCTAATTAATCTTGTTCCTGCATTGGTATGTAGTATCGAATTTAGAGTACTAACTACAGTGTAGTCTCTATTGCTTCCCTGACTGTACTAAATAATAAACGTTAATAAATGTTAATAAATGTTAAACTGCAACACATGGTATGGGACAGTTAAAGAGACCCTCTCTTGAGCCTGGCATGGTGGCATACACCTTTAGTCCCAACCCCTAGGAGGCAGAGGCAAGTGGATCTCAGAGTTTGAGGCTATCTTGATCTACAGAACTAGTTCCAGGACAGCCAGGACTACGCAGGGAAATCATGGAGAGAGAGGAGGAGCTGGGAGAAGCATCCAAGGTAATCATATGGACACCCTCTTTGCATGTGCCTTATCTATCTCATATCCAGCCAATCATGATCCTGGGCAGGCTGGGTTGGGACTTGCCCTTTGCTTTTGATCTAGCTGCTGGCAGGAACCATGGGGTCCGTCTTTAGAGGTTCCATGATATCTTGTGAAGAAAGGCTTCCACAAACTCTAAGGTGCTGCCCTTAACAAAAGAATAACCTGTATCTGTGGGCTCAGAGGGCTTCAGGGGGTTCTAGGAGTCAAGATGCTCGACTGCACTGATGCAGATTTCCAGTTCTGCACAGCAGTGTTCTGTTTTTATCCCACCAGAGCCTTTGCTTCATCAGAGTGAGCTTGTTTAGTTGAGACCTTTTGACATTGGCTACTCCAGTGATTTTGGTATGAATCTTAGCTTCTGTCCTTCTGCTGTGAGAAATGAGAAGGACACTGACCTCTCCCAGTTTATCATTTTATAAAACTTCAAGCTTGTCAGTCAGTACCCAGTTCCATTGTTCTCGTGGTTACATTTGCCCTCTACTTTTCATCTCTTAGTGTTTCACAGCTGGACAAGCATGTACTCTGCCATTACTATGCCATCCCAGTTCATAGCCAGTGGAACTTTGGCATCCCTGCCAGGGTTTCCTGGGCCCCACTTGTCAACAGCGACATGCAGCCATTGTCATCTCAGTTGAGGGTGGCTCAGCATCAAATCCCTCCCAGAGTCACTGTCTTAGGCCACTTCTAGTACCAGTTAGGTTCCGTGGGAAGCTAAACCCGAGATAGAACTTAACGTACAAAAGGTTTATTAGAGGGAGCTCTGAACCAGCCCCCACCGAAGGCAAGGGAGCAGACTTGTGTGGATGAGGGATTTGAGGTGCTTCAACATCAGTGAGAGTCTTGGTAGCTCCTTTAAAGGGTTCTAATGAAGAAGAGACCTCTCAGAGCTGTGAGATGGGTAAGAGAAAGCCAAGCCTTTGTACGTCATGCTGGGTCCATGGGGCGCCCTGGGAAGCAGGAGTGGCCTTTGGGAAGGCAGCTTTCTTCAGCAGGGTCAGTCTATGAAGACGAAGGAAATATAAAGCATAGTCTTCATGCAGCATGTTTCCTGACTTGTGCCTTTTTTTCCCATAGCATCTTTTTATGGCGAAAGCTACGTGAGGCTCAGCACCACAGAGGTTTCACCCGAGCTGTCGCTTCAGTTAAGATTTCAAACCAGCAAGCCACAAGGCTTACTCTTCCTTGCAGCTGGGAAGATTGACTATTGCCTGATAGAACTTCTGTTAGGAATATTACAGGTATGCTTTTTAAAAAAAAATTTAAAAATCTTTAAAATATTTAAGCATATTTTAATAGAAAGTGAGACTGATCTTTTCCTCACTAGAATAAAGCATAGAATAAGATGGCATGCCATGTATGCAAGGTGGGATTGTCTCTGTTTTTTTTTCTTGCATGTCTTAAATATTACCTGCTTTTTAACAACCCCTCTTATGTCCCAGTCCATTCCGTAAGAGAACCGGCTCTCTGGAAGGACATTGCATTAACCCCTCTTAACAACCTAATAGTTTCTTTGAGGCCTCAGCACCTCTCGACACTGCTGGGTTGGGGATTTAAGCCTCACCATGAGTTTTAGTAGGGTCAGCCCATAGCAACCCATTCCCCAAGAGCACAAGGGAGGAACACCTTGATAGGTTTCATTGATTATGGCTCTTGTCTCTTTCAGGTGAAAGTAAACGTGGGTACAGGCAAACAGATCCTCCTTTCTGAACAAAGACTTCGTGTGGACGATTTGGTTTGGCATTCGGTGGAACTGCATTATGGCAAAGATAATGTTTTCTTGACCATTGACAAGCATTATGAGACAACTGGCCAGCTGGCTGGTGGGATGCATGACTTTACCTTTCACCATGGGATCTATGTAGGAGGTCGTGGGGGCCTCAGTGTCCCTTACCTGGACAGAAAGACCCCCAACTTCCGTGGATGCATGGAGGATGTAGTGTTTAACCAGAGAGAGATCCTTAGGTCTCTGAGGTCTTACCCTGGCTTTAAGAAGGTTTATGAGGTGTCACTGGGGTGTAACGATGAGTTTTTTGCTGGAAGGATGAGGCTATTAGCTTTTTCAGCTCTAGGTCGTATGTCACCTTTCCAGAATGGAAGGTACACGGGGAAGGGATCTTGAGATTTTCTGTGCAAACCCGAACCCCACAAGCTTTGCTTTTATTTCAGTCAGGTAGAGGAAGAGATTTTGTTGCCTTGGAAATCCATGAGGGTCTACTGAAGGCTCATGTAGGAAAAGGCGGAACAAAAACTCAGCTTTCATCGTTCAGCTTGGTTAGTGACAACAAGTGGCACATTGTTCAACTCAGGGTCACGGGGAGGCATGTGGGCCTCATGGTGGATGAACACAGAGAAAGGGCGGGGCTTCCTCTGCAAAGCCAAGCGTTTGTATCCGAAGGCCCCCTGTTCGTGGGTGGTCTGGATGACCGGATGTGGGAAACAGTGCGCGGCTTAGAACTTGTGTCTGTGCCTGGGAAATCTGTTCGAGGCTCGTCTCTGAAAGGATGCCTGCGAGCCTTAGAAGCCAATTCAGAACAGAGAGCGTTACGGGATGCTCTTGTTTCCAGAGACATTTCCACTGGGTGCACAAGCGAGGGTCTCCGTGGCATAGATCCCTCTGAGGCAGGGGAAGACTTGCTTCTGCCAGAGCCATCCCCTTCCACTGCCGTTCCCAGTGCCAGTTCTCCTCTGAAAAATCGAAGTGGCAGTTTTTTGGTTTTGAGTAAGTTGGAAGTCCAAGAAGGTGGACGAGCTTTACTGGGACAAAGACATATAGACATGGATGTGGACTTCATGGATCTGGGTATCAATTATTCTCAGATAATGTTTAAGATACAGGAAATGCCAGTTCACGGGTTCCTTCAAATAGATGTTTGGCCTGCACAGGAAATGGAGAGGACTTTTACTCTGTTAGATTTGAGGCGTGGGAAAGTATGGTATGTCCACGATGGTTCGGAAGAGCCTACAGATTCTTTTACGTTTTGGGTTTTTTCTAGTAGCAAGCCAGCAATGCCATCTCAGCTGCAGGATCCTGTTCCACATGTTTTTAACATTACTGTCCTTCCAGTGAATGACCCCCCATACCTTAAGCTCCCAAAAGGACACCTGCTTCTCTTTGAGAACACTAAGCAACGACTAACACCCAGCGTGATACAGGTGTTAGACCCTGACACAGATGCTCAACATCTCAGGTTTTCGGTTCTTAACAACTTCAATTCAGAGGCTGGGTTTTTAGAAAGTGCCAAGGACCCTGGGAGAGCCATCAGTGGTTTTACAGACCTGGATTTACAAGATGGCAACATTTTCTATGTGCACAGGGGTCATCGAAACTCTCGGATTGTTCTGAGAGCAACTGATGGTGAACTGGTTAGCAATACTGTGGTGTTGAGGGTCACGGCTGTCCCTTGGGACTTTGAAGTGGTTGATAGGACTGGCGTGGTGGTACCACAAGGTGGCACCATTCTCATCACACGGAGCAACTTGTCCGTGAAGGTGAATGGTGGACAACATGAGCTGGACACTGTCTATGACATCACGCATCCACCTCAGTTTGGCCAAATTCAGCATCTAGGATCCAACGGAGAATGGAAACCAGTTAGAGCCTTTTCTCAGCGTTCTGTTGACCGGAGTCAGATCCGATACTATAGTTCATTCAAGGGATTGCAGCAACAAAACGTTACGGACCACTTTAAATTCAAAGTTAACGTAGAGGGGAGAGTAAGCAAGGAGCTCCTGTTTCCTGTGACTGTGCAGTGGCTGAAACTGACACTTCTGAAAAATATTCCTCTGGAGATTAGCAACGCAAACAAGGAAGTATTGGATTCTGGTCATCTGCAGGCTGCAACAGGGAGTGTGGAAGGAGATGAGGGGGAACTGTATTTCAAGCTACTGATTCCACCTAAGAAAGGAAAACTGCTACTCGGCAATAAAGTTCTTAAAACCGGTTCAATGTTCAGTCAAAAAAACATTACAGACTCTAAGGTAAGCTATGAGCCTCAGGGGAGGCCCCAGGAAGACTCACAGGATTCTTTCAGTTTCTCAGTAGTTGTAAAACACATAGAATCCAAAGAGCATGCCTTCAGGATAAACCTTAAAGCAGATAAGACATATATCACTGTAACAAACACTGGGTTGTGTGTAAAAGAGGGAGAATGGACAGTGATTACAAAATCAGAATTATTTGTTCAAACACTGGACAATCGTGTCTTCCAATATAAAGTCACCAAGAGTCCTCAGCATGGGGAATTGAAATTGGTCAGCTCTTCTACTTCTCTGGGAAAGGATGATAGGGCCACCACTGGATTCACAGATGAAGACATAACGAGTGAGCGGCTGATCTATGTTCATGATGACTCTGAGAGCCGGTGGGATGAATTCTTCCTTCTGGCCTCTGCCACAGGTCTGGGCCAACAGGGAGGGATCAGAAGTCTTGAGTCTGAGCACATGTCTACAGAAATCAAAGTCAGCATTTCTGTTGAGTTGAAGAATGACGAGAAGCCAGTGCGTGTGGTAGATAAGATCTTTCATGTGGTGCGGGACAGCCAGCGCTTACTGACACTAGCCGACCTCTGTTACCATGACCCTGACATAGATTTTGATGATGGTCAGTTGCTCTATACTCGACATGGCATACCAAATGGAGATTTGGTGAACGCCACTGACCCGACTCAGAAGCTCTACCAGTTCAGACAAGAGGACCTACAGGAAGGGCGTGTGCTCTTCAGGCACCGCGGTCCAGACTCTGCTCGGTTCCTGTTGTTTGTGACTGATGGTGTCCATTACACGTCATCCCTTTTTGAGGTCAGTGTGTCAGAGGCCTATGTCCACATAGTCAACAACACAGGGCTGCTCGTGCACAGAGGGAGGGACAACTTTCTAACAACAGCCAACCTGAGCGTCACCACAAACCAAGATGTCAGAACAGACTGTGAGTTTGAATTCCACATTGTGCAACCCCCGGGACATGGCAGACTCCTGGTCAACAATTCTGCCTTCCACTCATTTTCCCAACATGACCTAAAGCAGGGACATGTCGTTTATAGGTACAACGGCGATGGCAACTTCGATATCTTTAACCTGACAGTGAAAGTTAAAGATGCCTACCTAGATGTGAGCGTCTGGGTCCAAGTGTCCTTGGAGGGTCACCAACATTACACTCCGATTCTGCACAGCAGGAGCCTTATAGTTGAAGAAGGGAAAGCAATAAAACTGAGTAGAGGAAAGATCGAGGTGGGTGTATCCAAAGCCTTGAGCATTCTTACTGGCTTAGACTAGTAGGGGCTTGTAATCCATTTGTTTGCTTCTGAGAGCAACCTCTCTGTCTCTCTGATTGTCTGTCTCTGTCTCTGTCTCTGTCTCTGTCTCTGTCTCTCTCTCTCTCTCTCTGTGTTTGTGTCTATCTGTCTTTCTGTCTGTGTTTCTTGGTACTGGTATAGTTCTAATGTATGTGCACACACTTATGTACATATTTATGTGCCACTGAGATGAAAGGTTAGGAGGTTTTCAGTTTGATTCTACCAGTTTTCAGACAGTTGGAAATAAAATCTGCACAATGTTCTGCCTTATTTTAACGATGTGTATACATAGACAGTCATGTGTGTGCCCATGTGTAGTGTAGTATGAACTAGGACTTAGCAAGGGAAGTGTATATAATGATAAATTAAGCACTCTTTATTTTTATTTGGTCCTAACGGCAGCACTAGCAACATTCCATTTGACATGGGCTAATCTATGATGGAGGAAGTAGTAGCAGACATAAAAAGGATTCCCCAAACAGCTAAGTCAGCATTGTGAAGTCTCTTTCTTGACTTCTAGATGTGGCCTTGAAACGGATGGATAAAACTGATCTTGACCAGTGGAGTAATGCCAGGGTGAGAGCAGAGCCACAAATTTCCTTCAGGCTTCTACCTTGAAACTTCTAGTGAGCATAGTACTGTGGACCAGTGTGACCAGGCTGTCATTGTTTAGGGAAATTTCCTGTAGGGTATAGGACGGGCAAGCTGGACTTTTTGACAGCTTCCCACACATGCAAACTGTTCTATCTTTGCCTTAGGGACTTGAGGCAGGCTTCCAAGTGCAACCAGTCAGAGATGATGCGTTTGAGCTAGAATCAGTTTGGTGAGTAGTGAGCCTTCACTAAGGGAATAGAAGGCACCAGCTTTTCACAGTTCTTTCCCACGTTATAGAATTGATGCATTTCACCACAAGGGGGCATGTTCACCCTTGTGATGAAATGAGTTGCAACTAGTGTTGCAACTAGAGATGGTCTTTGCTGAATCAATGCAATGAAAACGCATAGGAAGTGCTGAGCTAGTGAGAACAGAACTTAAAAAAGGAAAGAGTCCTTTCCTCTACAGTTGTGAGATGCTACTGAGTCAACTGTTCTTGCTTCCGCCACCTTTGATTCTTTATAATCCCACCAAAGATGAAATTCATGGCCTTGCAAACGATAGATGCTAGGCAAGCCCCCAGCTTTCTCCTTAGAACATTTAATTTTTTTTAACCTAAATTTTTAGACTATTCAGGATTTTTAGTGCTGCGTGCAGATACTTCATAGCTGCTCAAGAGCTGATGACTATTAATTTTTAAATATTTATTTATTTATTTTTGTAAGCAGGGCTGATATTCCAAGTATTGTCCTGGGCCCCAGATCAGACCTGACCTGAAACTGTAACAACCCTGCTTGTAACTTAAGCCACTTGTCGATATTAAGAGAAGTCATGTGGTTCGCCAATGGCTTTGATCGACTCTTACAGTTCTTCATATGCTTTTTTCTTGTGTCTTTGTGTTGTGTTTGTGAACACAAGACTGGGAATGAAGAAGATATTCCTTCAGAGGCTGTGTTCATCGTCAGAACTCCACCAGTATATGGATACCTCCAGAAATCCACAGCAGAAGATGGCATCATGGGTACAGATTTGAAGCCCGCTCTCAGCTTCACCCAGGAGGATATTGATGATGGCAATGTCTTCTATGTCCAGACAGCTCCCGGCCAACAAAAGGATCAGTTCACTCTAGATATGACGAAGGACTTCCACATTGTAAGGAGAATGGAGATGCTTTTGGATATCATCCCTAAGTGGATACCTCTGGAGGTGCAGAATCTCACAGTTCAAGAAGGGGGCTCCAGAGCACTTCTTCAGGACCACCTCCAAATTCCAAGCAAGTATTTTGAGAGTGTTGACTGTGAATTTGTTCTCCTCGAACCACCAAAGCATGGTTATGTTGAAAGTTCCAAGTTTCCAAGAGTAAAGCTAATGAAATTTTCCAGGAAAGAGGTAATAAATCTCAGTTAATATGTTTGAATATGTTGTGCCAGAGGAGGGCTGGCTAGAACTGGCTCTTTATCATTTAGACTCACAGGTTTTGTCTGTGATGGGAAGAGTCCAGCTTCCCACAAGATGCTAGTAGCCTGTCTGCTGCATCCCTGTAGAGATCGTGTTAACATTGCCTAAACATCTTCAGTGATAGTATACTTATCACTTCTTGAGAGGGGCCTTTGTAGTTAAAAGCACTTCAACATTTCTTTTCACTGGCCTGAATTTAGAAATTTCTATTAGATCCTGCCTCTCTTGAGAATGCAGTGTGAGGGATTATCCCTGGAGAAAACCATCCCTCATAGACGCTTTAAATATTTGAAAGAGGAGTTGCCAGATTCCCTTGAACTTTGTCTTTTTTGTTACATTCTCCTAGTTTTCTGACTTGCCTGTACACCCTGTATTGATTTATATCCTGACTGTCCACCTCTACCTGAGTGCCCTGCCCCTCTCATTGATTCCAGGAACACAGCTGACTCATCTTTTAGCAAACATTTTTCATTCATGTCTGCATTCATCCAATCACTATGTGTTTCACAGAGAACATACTATATGCTAAACATGGACCACAGGTGTCCAGAGTGGCTCAGTCCCAGTAATCCTCAAGCTGGATACAACTGGTCCTCTGGCATCCAGATGTGAGAAGATGAAATAACCAAAGTCAACTCCAGGTTGCTATCTGGTTCTTTGTTTGGTCTTATTGTTAGACGTTGCTTTCTTATCATGAGTAAATGAATGATTTCCACCATTTTCCTTTAACTTTGAAAATTGGCCTGCAGTATTTCCTGGAATTATAGACTCTTTAGGTTGGAAACTACAAATGGCCTCCCACCATCTTTGCCTGGCTTTGCCTCTTCTGCTAAAAATACATGAGTGTTGCTTCATTTTGCTTTTAAGAATTCCAAGTTGGGGACTGAAGAGTTGGCTCAGCAGTTAAGAACACTGATTACTCTTCCAGGTGACCCAGGTTCAGTTCCCAACATCCACATGGTGGCTCACAACCATCTACAAATCTAGTTAAAGGATCTGACAAGGCTATCTAGTACACAGACATACATACCAGCAAAACATGCACATGTAAAATTTGAAATCAAAATTTGAAAATCCAAGTCATGGGATTCTTAATGGATTCAAATCTAGTTTCTAAAGGCTTGCTCTGTCTGAGTTACTGTGTGTTACCATGGTAACTGAAATATTTCTTTACCTCAGGAAATGCTATGGAGGAGCCAGACACTTCATCTTTGATGAGTATGCTCTCTTCTTGTCTCTCACGTTGTATTTCACAGTAGTGTTGTAGGAATGCAGAATTGACAATCCAATTCTAATTGGAGAGCAGGGAGAAGATTGTAAGTAACTCTTTGCAAAGGGACAATGTTTAATCTAGACTTTGGGGAGTTAGATAAAGAGTTTGGAAGAAAGAGATTAGGAACCAGAAAAAGGCAATACAAGTTAAAGGAGCAGCTTAGCTAAGTATGTGGAGCTGAGAGATGGGAACAATGTCGATAGCTGAGGAGTACTCCACAGGCCAAGGAGGGCAGAGATTGTTTGAGGCCCCATTTGGAGGGTTCCTACCTCTGTCCACATCAACTGTCAGGGAGGCTAGACAGGTATCATTAGGAAGCCATGAAGGAACAGGATGCAGAGGGTAGGAAAGCAGCAAGCAGCTCCCCCCTGTGTCCCAGGGAAGATGATTGTTTACCCATGTTATGAATGGTTCTTTACTTTGGTCTTATGCTTTGTTCAGTCATGGCTTCCATCTCAAAGGCTGGAAATCCCAGCATTGGCACCCTTCTGCTTCGGTGTAAGTTGAATCAAATACCCTTTATGCCATGTACTGAGTCCTGCCTCAGTCAAGTCAGTGACTGACTGTGCTCATAAGAATACTGTTGATTGAAGTCTGTGTGTGGATACATGCGTTCCCTGAGGCATCTGCGTTATCCAGCAACCTGTTTATAGACATGTGGCAAGGTCACATGAACCAGTCTGCCAGGTGGTTCCTCATATTGTTTCTTTATATATAATGCCTGTAGTCTGTAGGTTTTGAGATATTGTCATTTTCACTTAAAGTGACACAAATCCCATGTGTCTGTAGCCTTCAGTGTCTTAGTGGGTTCATTTGTTAAATAATAAGTTTGTGAGTATCTTGTGTCTAGATACTCTAGACCTAGGCTTCTAGACCTAGGTGATGAAGACAAAGTGGTGAACTAGTCAGACCATTCCCCCATCTGTGTGGAGTTTTCTCCCCAGGTGGGGGAAAGAGGAAGGTAGAGAGACAAGAAACATGTGAAATTCATAACATGTTGAATGCAGATTAGTACTATAGAAAAAAAATAAACCAGAAAAGCAAATATTTACTGACTTTTGAAAGGTAGGAATAGACACACTTATTTTCTCAGCTTTCAGCCAATACCATGAACTGGTATGTGGTTTGGGAACAAATTCCTCATTAAAGGTTGTGTGATTTGGCAGAAGGGATGTATTTCTCCAGGAAAAGTGTCCTAGAAGTGAGTGCTGTCCATGTCCCTAAAGTGCTCTCCCTTCTGAAGTCTCTCATCTGTGGTCAGTCCCTCTCCTTGTTTGTTCACAAGTAGCTTAACACAGCATATTCCAGGAAGGTGAGGTTAGGCCTGTTATCTGGAATCTTCTACACATGGAACTCCAAAGAAACTCTCATAGTACCTGGATACGAGTGGCTGTGATTTTTCCCTTGAGACTCTAACTGAACTTTTCAACCCTTGTCAGAAACACCCCTGTGAGATCAAAAGACGCTGCTTAAAGGAAGTGCACCACAGGAATGGGCAAAGCTGAACTGCTAAAATTTTTTGGCTAAATTTTGTCAAAACAAACACAGCCCCAGAGACTTGTTCTGAATTCCAGCAACTCCTTTGGGGTGTTGGGAGTTCTCACCATTGTGTTTGGGTCATAGACTCACTGAAGCTAAATTCCCATCCTGCTTGAGCATTCTCTGCTCTCTGGTCTGAACTGTATTCACCAGTGTTCCCAGTACAGTCAAGAGGAAAGGAATTTGATCAGAATTTTGGTTACTACAAATCAAAGAGGAATAACTAAATCATCCAGTGGCTATTTCAGAATTGAAATTAAATAGATGGAATCTAACTGGAACAAAAGTAAATATTTACATTTGCTTTATTACTGTGAAAGAGTTCTTTCAAGGTAGAATAATTTGATTGTAATTAGGAGATGTATATTAGCATTAGAGACACACCATTTATTACAAATGTGAGGGCTCAAGATTCAGAGGTAGCAGGCTACTCTACTTACATTTCTGTTGCTATGATAAAATACCCCAACAAAAAGTGATTTAGAGAGAAAGGGTTTTATTTCAGTTTACAATTCTAGGTTATAGTGCATCATAGCAGGAGAATTGGCAGGAAGTTGTATCACATACATAATCAAAAGCAGAAATAAATAAATACATGTATGTTACTTGCTTATTTGCCTATGTTTAGCTCTGTTTCTCAACTCTTAAGTGGTCCAGAACTCCTTGCCTAGGGAATGGTGCTACCCACAGTGGGTTGGGTCTTCCTACATTAATGAACTTGATTGAGACGCCTCAAAGACATGCCCAAAGCCTAACCCAGTGACGATAATCCCTCATTGAGACTCTCTTTTCAAGGTAAATCTAGGCTGTGTCAAGTTAATTAAAACTCACCCACACATAACCTCAGACATAGAGAACAATTAAGGGAACAGTGCCTTCTTGATTCAGAAAATATGTTTAGGCGAACTTAATAGTTACCCTGATCAGTATGTATCCAAGGAAGAGAAATGAAACCTCAGAGGAACCTAAATCTAACAATTTAAATTGTCAAATAAAACAATCAAAACTGTCATAACTTAGTCACTTTAAATAACCAAGTAGAACTTGAAACTTGATTGTGCTGCCCCATTAGAAGGAAGGCTGGGACATGCACACTCAGTATACGTTACTGTTAGAAGTGGGATTAAACTCAAGAATTCTGTTACCAACTCAGCATTCTCATTACTACACCACATTGCATTTTTTCCTTAAACCTATTCCTAAGGTGAAGTGATATGTCACTTATTTCTAGGATGAAATGTGAGTTATCCGCCACAGTTCCTCTCTGATGCTCATTCAGACTTCGTGGGATAAAGACTTGTTCTGTGCTTTAATTCTTAAGCTGGGGCTGCTTCTTCTTTTAGCAGCTCTGTCACAGTTTGGGTTTGAGTTTCAGCTGTTTGGTGCTTTTGTTGGTTTCAGGTGGAGCAGGAGTTGATTTACTATGTTCATAATGGCAGTGAGGAGTTTCTCGACAGTCTCACCATCTTAGCAAACAGCTCCGAGCTTGGGAAACAGAGTCTGCCTCAGACTCTATTTGTGATGGTTGAGTCTGTAAATGACGAAGCTCCGGTAGTAACAGCCAATAAAATCCTCCAGGTGAGTGCTGCATGCTTTTGATTTGACATAAGAACTCCAGGGCAACCAAACTGATTCTTAAATATCATTGCTATTGTAAAACAGCAAGGCAAATGCATGACCATGTATGTATGGTAGCATGTCTCCACTATGGCAAAGAATTATTAGCTATACTTGTCAGTATCCTCTTGGATACTGTTGGGAGGCAATACTTTCTGTATTTCCTTTTACTTTTTTAAAACACTTATTTGACTGGTTTGTGTGTGTGTGTGGGGTGTGTTTGTTTTACATATAAACACACAGTATGGCACATTTGTGGAGGTTAGAGAACAACTTGTAGAAGCTAGTTCCTTCCTTTCACCAGGTAGGTTTCAGGACTCTAGCTCAAGGCTTCAGGCATATATGATAAAAGTCAAAACTGTTGGATGTGTGACCCTGTGTCTTAGTTGTATTATTGCTATGAACAGACACCATGATTGTGGCAGCTCTTATATAAGAAATATTTAATTGGGGTTGGCTTACAGTTTAAAGATTTAGTCCATTATTGTCATGGCAGGAAGCATGGTGGCATGCAGGCAGAATGGTGCTGGAGATGGAGCTGAGAGTTTAACATCTTGATCTCAGGACAGCAGGAAGTGAGTGTGATCCATTAGACCTGGCTTGAGGTTCTGAGGTTCTCCCTGAGAACCCATTTCCTCCAACAAAGCCACACCTACTCCAGCAAATCTATCTCTCAATACTGGCACTCCCTATGAACATTTGGGGTGCATTTTTATTCAAACTACCATATTCTACTCCCTGGCTCCTGTAGGCTTGTAACCGTGTCATAATGCAAAGTCCAACTTCTAAAAGTCCTCATAGTCTATAATGGTATCAAACTTGTGCAAAAGTTCAGTCTCTTCTGAGACTCGCGTAATCTCTTAACTGTAATTCTCTGTAAAATCAAAATGAAAAAAGCAGATTCATACTTCCAATATCACAGGACATTAAATTACCATTCCAAAATGGATGAAAGAGCCTACTGAGGAAATAATGGACCACAACAAAGCCAAAAACCAGCTGGGCAAACTCCAAACTCTGCATCTCTACATCTGATGTCAAAATGTTCTTCAGATCTTCAACTCCTTTCAGCTTTGTTAACAGCAGCACACTTCTCTGTCTTGGACTGGTTCCATTTCTGTGAGTAGCTTTCCTTGGCAGCCATCACACGGCTCTGGCATCTCCCACATCTTAGAGTCTCCAAGGCAATCCAGTGTTCACCTTCACAGCTTCACAAGGGCCTCTCTTGGCCTCCATGCAGAGACACCCCTGACACATGCCTGGCCTCAGTAGCTTTCCTTAATCTTGGAGAAGGATTTCATAACCCCTTTCAGTAACCAGACTTTTGGCTACTATGTGGGTTCTTGATGTGGTAAATTGTTAATATGCTCCAAACTCCCAGCAGGTGTGTGTGCCTACTCTGTACCCACCCAAATGTTTTGGATTCACAGATCTCACACACACACACACAACACACACTTATTTTTAATATGCTCTAAGCAACACAGTGGCTGGGCACTTCTAAGTCTCTCTGTGGCTAACACATTCCCCTCTGATGTTCCTGAGTTTAATACTTCCTTTATCTTTGCTGCCCTGGACCCTGTGGGGCAGCCCTGCTGGGGCCTCTTTCCCCTTGACCTATACTTTGGCTGCCTCACACCGCACCCCCCCCCAATACTTTCCCATCATGGTCCTCTCCTACCCCTTTTCATGGCTGAATCCTTTCTTCCTCTTCTCCATTTCTTGCCTAGGAATCCTAAAAGTCCCACCTCTGTCTTCCTGCCCAGCCATTGACTAATGGGAACTTTATTTCCCAATCAGAACCAACTAGTGACAGGGAACCTCAGCGCAGATGTGCAGGTTTCTGTGTGTATTCGGGAGCCAAATTAACACAAATAATATTAGAGACAATTCACAACAGGTTCCTTTTTCTTCTACCCTTTCTCCACCCTCCTTATTCCCTTTTAACTCCCTAACATTAAGTAGGAGAGAAAAAAGGATAGAGGAGAAAGAGGCAAGGGTATAAGTAGACTACTTCCTGCTGATTAGGGTTGTCAAGTTCCTTGGGGCAAGGTTGATCTTCTCATTAGCATATCTAATTTCTTCCTTTCTTTGCACACAACTGTGTGACACACTGCAACTAACAGCATCTAACCACCAACTAGACCCTTGTATTGGGGCTCTAGCATTTATA
This sequence comes from Mastomys natalensis, assembly GCA_021653895.1. Classification (NCBI taxonomy): domain Eukaryota; kingdom Metazoa; phylum Chordata; class Mammalia; order Rodentia; family Muridae; genus Mastomys; species Mastomys natalensis. The sequence goes on along the minus strand of JAJTUV010000051.1, from coordinate 893,173 downwards.
TATCCTCTGAAAAGCCCCCAGGATTCCAAATGTCACACACTTGTAGATACTGTCTGCAGCTGGAAGAGCTATCCCCCTACTAAAGCACAAGGCAAATCATAGTCACCTGCTGTGAAGCAGCCCCATATCCCCACACCTGGGATTAAAACAAAAACATATTCCCATAATGTTTCTGTGTTTTTACTAAGAAATCAAAATTCTCACTATACCTTTTTTTCCTATCCTTGACTCTAAAGCCAGAACCATGTGACCCAAGCTTCCAACTTCTGCTTCTTGCTCATTCTGGAACTCAATTACATGTTCACCATCTTTCTGTTTTCATTTGTATCCTTCACTGTTGCTACCCTCGTCCCATCAGCAGAATAAGGCAATGGCAACCGTGTTCTTCTTCAAGCAGTTTATTCAGGCTTCTTGATACAGCAAGCTTGCTTCTTCCTCCTTCTCCTCCTCTCGCTTATTCCCAGCAGCCCCTTATATACATTGCCTTAATCCCATCAGCAGCTGCCATGCTGTCACTGTTAATTGGCTGTTCCATATGATACGAGATGGGCTGATTGGGTAGCCACACCTGGAAGCGCAAACCTTTTCTCTTTAATGAGCCACAGCCGCGGTGCCTACTCATACTTGCTGGCTATATGCCAAACACCATCTTTTAATGGCGGAGAGAACTGCTTCCTACACTTCACTGCCTAAACTTGGCTGTTCTGGAACTCTCTCTGTAGATCAGGCTCATCTCAAAATCCACCTGCCTCTGCTTCCCCAGTGCTGGGATTAAGGGTATGTGCCAGCACACCAGACCTGAAGCTATTCTCTAATTCCTTTTCACAAGTTGGAAGCTTAAGCGGATCTTGCCCTGAGGTCACACTCCCTTTATTCCTCTTAACATCAGTCTTTTCTTTATTCTGTTTATTCTTTATTCTCCTTGAACACAGGATTTAGGTTCATTCCACTTCCTGGTGCCCCCTGTTTTCCTCGAATTGTCCACTGTATTTTTCCTGCTTAGCTTGCTCCTTTTCAGCATAGGACCTTTATTAGAGTGAACACCAATAACCACACAACAAAGTTAGTACTAGGCTATTTTAAATTTTCTCTGCCAACACAAATAATCTAATATTCTTCAAATTAGCCTCAAGCAGACTTTTCAGACAAGGGCAAAAAGTAGGGAAAGTTTTGTTTTTCTTTGTTTGTTCGTTTTTTTTTTTTCCCCCAAATATCACAAGAATAGTCTCTAGGCCCCATACTAGTATTTTTTACCTCAGAAACCTCTTGAGCCAGACCCACAGTTCAAATCACCCCAGCACACTGTCTTTGTGTTCTTACTTAGAATGGCCCATTAATCCCACTTAAAAGAATTCAACTGCTTTTCTAATCCTAAGTCACAAAGTCCACATTCCTCCAAACAAAAGCATGGTTGGGTTTATTGTAGTAATACCAAAGTCTCTGGTACCAACTTCTGTCTTAATTAGGGTTTTATTGTTGTGAAGAGACACACACCATGACCACAGCAACTCTTATAAAGAAAAACATTTAATTGAGGATAGCTTATAGTTCTGAGGTTTAGCCTGTTATCATCATGGCAGGACTCATGGCGTGCAACACATGGTGCTAGAGAAAGAGCCGAGTTCTACTTCAACAATCAAGATGAGCTCTACATCTCGATATGAAGGCAGTGGAAGAGAGAGTAAGCCACTGGGCCTGTCTTGAGCTTCTGAAATCCTACAGCCTACCACTAGTGACATACTCCCTCCAAGAGAGCCACCCCTACTCCAAAAGGCCATACCTCCTAATAGTCACTCCTTGTGAACCTATGGGGGTCATTTTCACTCAAAACACAATATACCATTCTCTCAAGGCTCAGAGATCCTTTTGGAAGAGGTGTCAGGAAGATTGTAAGAGCTAGGGTGATTGATAACGTGAAGAAAACAGTATTTTCCAGGCATGACAGGACAGATGCACATATGAACATAGCAATTATGACAGCTTGCACACGACTTTTGAAAGCTTCAGCCAGACAAAATCCCAGTATACATAGGGAAGGCAGACTTGTAATCCCATGATTAGCTGAAGAACTATTGACATTTGATAGTTATTGGGAGAAAGGAGAGTTAGTTTTCTTTAATGATGTGCTCCCAGGCTAACTATATGCTAGGGCAGGCTCTGCCACAAGACTAGCTGGGCAGTGGTGACACACGCCTTTAATCCCAGCACTTGGGAAGCAGAGGCAGGCAGATTTCTGAGTTCGAGGCCAGCCTGGTCTACAGAGTGAGTTCCAGGACAGCTAGGGCTATACAGAGAAACCCTGTCTAGAAAAACAAAACAACAACAACAACAAAAGACTATCTGGGCAGTGAAAATTGGACTCAATGGGAAAAGAAGAGAAGAAGAGCAGGAGGCAGAGGAGGAAGAAGAGGAGAAGGAGGAGGGGGAGGAGGAAGAGAAGGAGGAAGAACAAGGAAAAGCAGCAGTAGCTTTCTCAAAGTTGGATGGGAAGGGATGGGAGGATGATAAGGGGAAAGAACTGGAAAGTGCTAAATATGAAATTTTCAAAGAATTAAAAACAGTACAGAAAAAAGTGGTCCTTAGAGATGAGCATCTGTAGTTGGTCTAAGCAGGGAACACTAGCTTTGAAAACCATGGAAGGCAAATTTTACCCCTTCAAATACAATCCCATTCCCACAGGCCTGAGGCTGGACTGTGTCTATTGCTATCATGAAATTATTGAAGTGATTTGGAGGGAAAATAGGTTTGTGTAGCTCGGAGTTTTGGATCCTGGTCTGGGGCCAGCTCCAATGAAGGCCTCATGTCAGAGGCATCAAGCTGTAAGAGCTCCTGAAAGAAAAGGTCCCACGACCAGGCAGGAGACCTCACCTCTTTAAGGCATAATGTTTTAACAAATGATAGTTAGGTTCCACTGTTTGCGTACTTTTTCTTCCTATTTCTTTATACTGCCTTTCATTCTTTCCAGTGTGAACCTATACGGGCTTTCAGAGTCCTTCTTCACTGGTCTTCTGTCTCTTTGTTTCCAAAGCTTGTTACATTCACAGCTAAAGAATAGGAAATTCTGAGTAACCGTCTCTGATTGTCCATGTGGCTGAATTTAAGTATGGGTCTTGATTCCATCTGTGTTAGTTTTGACAACTAACATAGATTAACTGTTCTATAATAAATATTTGTATAGAGAACTGGGAGAGAGTTGTTTAAAAGTTGCCAACAAAATGATAAATATGATAAATGGTTAGGGAGATGGAAAAATCAGTTATTCTGACTTGATCGTTACATTGTATCTTACAAATTTATGTAATTTAATAACATTCAATTTTAGAGTCAAAACCAAAACTGTATTCATGGATTGCATATTTAGCAGTATGCATACTACTTGAGTGTGTACATGCTTTGACATATATTACTATGTACAGTTTTGATGCAGTTTCTTATTTTAAAAAGTAGTCTCCATGGTTAGGAAATGAAAAATCCGGGGAAAACGAGGATCTTGGTTAGGGGTTCTCTGTGAGTTCTGTTAACTTCTGCTCCAAGAATCTTCACACTGTCTGTGCTGTTTTGGGGGAGGGATTTTAGACATCCACTATTTTTAATTTAAAGGGTCTTGGTTTTTGGTGTCTAAATGGTGTTGAGTTCCCAGGGCCTTCTTCATGCTAACCAAGTACTTTAGCTTATTTTTTAAGCAGTAAGTTTCTAGCCCAGCTTGCCATGAAATGGCATAGCATATTGCCATTTATGAATGACCACTGAAGCAAATAGGAAAGGCCCTTTGTTGACAGTGGTGGCCAGATAGGTGACAGAGAAGAACAGGAAGAAAGGAATAACTCGTGAAATAGGAGGCAGTAAACCATGGCCTCAGTTTATGAAGCATTCCAGGACCAGTTAGTCTGCTGTGCAGGCAGTCCAGGGGCCCCCTCCAGCTAGGCTAGGTAGCCAGTCTTGCATTGTTAACAGTGGCTGCAGTTTTAACATTTGTCATTATTTGTTTGGAGGCAGGGGATCACGGAATAGGCTTTTTAGAGCTTTATTTATCTTACAGCTTGGTGAGTTATTCACCTCTGTGTTTCATGAGGAAAGTGCTTTTGCTTTTGGAACTTGTTAGTTTGAGTTTTTCTTTGCAGTCTTTACTCTGCTCTCCGAAATGATTTGTACTGGCTGGCCAAGCTTCTAGATATCCTGTGTTCAGTTACATCTGCCCCTCTCCCCCACACAGGCTCTTCTGTAGCGGTTCCCACAGAGGTTGCTTTGCAGAGTCATCTGAGAAGAGACCTGTTAGCTACTGAAAGAAGTTGTGCTGCCAATGGTGGTTAAATATTGCTATGAAAGTTTACATTTATTGTATGTTCCCTGAGTCCTGGTCCCTTCTGTAACTGTTATTGTCTTCATGGCTCTCTGAAGGAGCTGCCAGGAACACTAAAGCACAGTGTAGTCATAAAGGAAGAGTGTCCTTGAAGCCCAGTCTCTCTCCACCATTCAGATGACTGTGGTCAGAGGGCGAGGACATAGCAGAAAGGGAAGCTTTCTCCAAGGGCAGGACTTTTTCATGGAGGCATGTGTGTAAGGGGAACCAAGGCCTCTCCTAGGTGGGACTGGCAGGCTGTGCCTAAGATTTCTTTAGGGGAAACAAATGGAGCAAAATCAGCAAAAGGAAGCAGCACTTGGGTGGAGCCTGGTGGAAACTGGGTCAGCTCTCGAAGTGCTTTCCCAGTTTGGCCCAGTGAGTTGTGACAACACATGCAAATGGCTTTTACCACGACTCAGTAGTGCAGTGGCGAGATATTTTCAGGAGTAGTCAGGTAGGCAGGTACCTTCTGCCTGGTAAGAACCCAAATCCCAGACTCTCAGGAGAAAAGCAGGAGTCTGTCACAGACCACATGGCACCAACAGTTTAGACATGGTGAGCCCCAGTTATCATTTGGGGAATATTTTGAGCCAGTGTAGCAAACTCGTTAAGTGCCAGGTAGTAGGCCAGATACTGTCTAAGGGCCAGGCTTACGAGTGAACGTCACTCAGGAGAAGAATCTGCTGTTCATTCCTATGAACTCCTATGAGGAAAGAAAGGGTTATGTGCTTGAATGACCCATGTGTCATATTAGGGGGAAGAGCCTTCCTCGCCAAGGAGTATTCCAGAACAAATGTAATCAATCTGAAGTAAGCCTGGCATGAGAAACCCAGAGTGACGGGTGGGAGGAAAAGAATGATAAATATTAGCTCCATGTTTAGGGTTGGTTTCTGAGCATAAGGACCCCTCGGCACGATGCAGTTTTGTTCTTTTGTTTTCCAGAGATACTATTGGGCAGCAGCCAGCATTTTCGAGCCACGCCCCCTCTATCCCCTCGTAAGTCAGGCTCAGCTATCAATGTATCACTTAACTGATGAAATGATTTCTCATTTAATTATTACCATGATTCTTGTAATCAAAGGAAGGTCGCAATAAATATATGAGGCAAGGAAAATTTAAGTCACTTGACAAATGACAAAGTTAGTAAAAGTAGGATTTGAGCCTGGGTAGACTGGGCTCAGAGTCCACACCTGCTACCCATAGTGGGAATGATCTGGGAGTCACAGGTCCTATCTGCACCAGACCAATATTTAAAAAATGTGTTAAATGCAATAGAATGTGTAATACTAAATTATCTTATTCTCTCTCTCTCTCTCTTCTCTCTCTCTCTCTCTCTCTCTCTCAAACACCACACACAACACACACACACACACATGGATGGTGTGTAAAATGTGTTAAATATTTTGGTAATTGAAAGGCACTGCAAGCCATGAAACTAACAAAGGTAGATGTTTTTATATGGATGAAAAATGCCCCCTCCATTAATTACTTTCTGTTTGTGGAAACACCTGGCCTCTCTGTCTGTATAAATGTGTACATACATTTGTGTAGATGTGCATCTATATAGAGAATGTAGATCAGCATTGGGTATTCTTCATCCATATCTCCACCTCATATTCTTGAGGCAGAATCTTGCACTGGCCTAAAGCTCACACTTGGTCTAGCCTGGCTCCCTGGCCAGGCTAGGGAGCCTATAAGCACTAGGAATTCTTTTGTCTTCCCATCTCCAATGTTGAGATTACAGACAAAGCCAGACAAACTTTGTACGTGGGTACTGGAGATTGCTTGGGTCCTCAGGCTTGCACGGCATGCGCTTCACTGACTGAGCCATTGTCTCGCCTCGAAATGTGACCTTGTATGAGTTGAGCCACATTCTAGGAGTTCATCTCTTGAAAGTGCTAAATCCTGAGCTCCCAGAAATGGATACCATAGGGTTATGACAAAGTTGCTACCTCCTATAATAACTGCACCCTCTGCGCCAAATACTGCCAGAATTCTTTACTGCATTAAGAGTCATCTGTCTTCCAGGCAGAGAAGCCTGCTTGTTGTCCTCAGCTTTGAAGTTTCCTTATGCCTATTCAATGTCCTAGCTCTGCCAGACAAGTTAACCCTGCCTGCTCATTGCCCTTCCACATAGGTTCGCCCTTCCCAGCTAGAGAGTAGGCTGGGATAGTGAAGCTGGGATGGTGAACAGTAGGCTTCTTCTTTCAGACCTGGTCAACTCACATCATGGTCTGCTGTGCTCATCCAAAGTCATGGACATAAAGGAAAAAAATAACAAACGAGAAAAATTAACCATTCCAAGTAAAGGTAATAAAGTTAAGGGGACACACACATACACATACACACACACATACACACTGAGAAAGTTGAGAGGAGAGAGAGAGAGAGAGGAGAGAGAGAGAGGAGAGAGAGAGAGAGAGAGAAGAGAGAGAGAGAGAGAACAAAATTGCCTAAAGCCTAGAGGTTTTAGAACAATGTAGTCTTGTGCTTTGAAATTTTGAAGCACCATGATAATATCTATTATCAATCTCAACTTAATTTCAAATAGAAAAAGAGCCAAGCAGCAGCCAGGACTTGGCCTTCTTTTCTTAGAAAGTCTGCTCTAGGCAGTTCACAGAATCTAAGATATGCTATGATTTTTTGCCCCCAGTTACCTTTGTTCTCAAACTATTTCTCCCTTTCCCACTAGACTGGCTGGTAATGATGGCAAATTAGCATGCCATGACCAAGCATATTGGCCACACTACAGGGAGTTTCATAAATCAATTCCTGAAAATATTAAAGGATTATCAGATCTGTCAACATTTTTCTGGAAGTGAATATGAACAGCATATACACTAAATTAAAACACCAGCTACTCGAGTACATAGTCCAGTAGCAGATGTGTGAATAGTTCTTCCCAAATATAGGGGATCGTTTCTGACAGCGGCATTTCTTCTCTTTATCTCAGAGCAATTGGTGATGCAGATGACCACTTTCTAGTCACATGGTAGCTAATACTGCCGAAGTATTTATCCTGTGCCTGGTATTGGGCTCAGCACGTAACACAAGCCTTCAACAACTCTATAGGTTATTGTTTTTTATTTGAAAATGAGGAATCTATAGCACAGGAGACTCTTGGCTAAGATTTCAAGAGAGACAGACAGACTGGCAGTCATACAGACAGACCTTCAGGGATATAGCAGAGTTAAGGTGTGAGCTTGAGATCACAGTGGTGAAGCACTACTGCTTTCTTCTTTACAGCTACAATACAGGAACCCAGGGACTGGAGTAAGTAGGGAAAGTATGAGCTTCCCATGGAGTTAAGGGTAGAGATGATGGGAGGGCCAGAGTGTGGCTTAGAAGAAGGTTACTTCTATAATGTGTGCATGGGCCTGGACTGGAGAGACTAGGTGGGATATGGGCAGTAGACTTGCCCAAATAACAAAGTTAGGCAATACAGAATCTGGAACAGAGGCAAAATGTCTCTCCCACAAGGCCTTCAGGTTTACTTATTGTTTTAAAAACACACACTGATTTATTTGGGATATAGGGTAGCAGGGCACACACATGCACCAAACACAAGTATTGATGTCAGAGAACAACCTGCAAGGGGTTGGTTTCTCCTTCCACTGTGTGTGTCCCAGGGGTACACTCAGATCCTCAGGTTTGGTAGCAGGTACCTTTTCCCACTGATCCATCTCCCTGACCCAGAATTTCATGTTCTCTCCTATTGCATTTTATTAAAACCTTCAGGTGATCTTACATGGCCTTATTCCTCCTACTTTTGTCAGGGCCTGAAGCTAGCAAGAATGTCTGTTGGGTCGTGGGAGGGCCTGGAACCCTGAGATCAGGTGTTTGGCCACGCCCCCAAACCAAGGCCCCTGACCCAGTCTAGTCACCTAAGACACAGGTAAGGGGCACAGCTAAGAGCCCTCTGCCTTGAGATTTGCATATTAATGAGGCCAGGGACATAGATAATTAAGTTTTCTCTAGCCCCTCCCCTCATCCACTCCAAATATAAGGGAGCGGATTTGGGCATTTGGGCGGGAAGCACACCAGATCCAACTTTCTCTCATGAATAAAACCACTTCTTAGAAACTCAGTCCACTGTCTTCTCCGGTGCATGGGGCATGGAGTTTTTTTGTTGTGTTGAGTCTCTGCCATCTTTGTGAAGATTTGGCTGAGCAGATTCCACACACTGCGCTGGACAGGTGCACGTCGCGCTGGCGGCGGGGAGGGGGAGGAAACTTCATTTAGAAGGCAGGGCAGGGCTGCAGTGGGGACCGAAGGCCAGTGTTTCTATTTTGAGCCTTCAGACGCCAGTGAGTGGGGAAGGCAAAGCAAAAATAGAACAGGGACTCACAAGCGCAGCAGCTGCACAGCTGGTGGCTTGTGCGCCGAGAGACAGGCGGCCCTGGCGTGTGCAGTGAGTGGAGAGTGTTTACTGGTTTTTGAAGTCCATGGTATCTGCGCCCCACGTTGGGCACCATTTGTGGGATCAGATGTGGCGGGCAGCCCCGCCCCAGGCCTCCCGCGCCCATGGGGTGGTGGCCTGGTCCCATGCGCGTGGCTCGGGCTGCGGGCCGATGCGGCAGCAGAGTCAGGGTCCCTCGGCCGCAATGGTCGCCTGGGCCCGAGCAGCGGTAGAGTCCTGCTGCCAAGGCTTTTTTTCCCGGGGCGTGGTGGTTCCCACATGGTTGTCTCTGAAGATGGAAGCAGGCCCGAGAAGACACATGGACTGAGTTTCTAAGAAGTGGTTTTATTCATGACGAGAAAGTTGGATCTGGTGTGCTTCCCGCCCAAATGCCCAAATCCGCTCCCTTATATTTGGAGTGGACGAGGGGAGGGGCTAGGGAAGACTTAATTATCTATGTCCCCTGGCCTCATTAATATGCAAATCTCAAGGCAGAGGGCTCTTAGCTGTGCCCCTTACCTGTGTCTTAGGTGACTAGACTGCGGGTCAGGGGCCTGGGTTTTGGGGGCGTGGCCAAACACCTGTATCTCAGGGTTCTAGGCCCTCCCAGGACCCGACAAATGTCCACCCCAGTCTGCTTTGGAGAAGACACTGGGAGTAGAGGGAACTCAATCCTGATAGCATCCTGGACTCTGGATGGGGATTCAGAGCCAGTGTCTGAGCATTACCTTCTCTGGCTTAGGGTGTCAAGTGATATCTGTCTCCTGCAGGAGCAGGTCCTTAAACTGCAGGCCTTGCAGGTCCATCTCTAAGGGTTTTGGTGCCCTGAGTGGAATTATTTGTTAGTGTTTTGACAAACCAGACTCAGAGTTAGGCCATCCCTAGTGATCCTTTGTATTCTGCTCTGAAATCCATTCTTAAGAGTGCTTTTGAGTTTAAGTGATTTTTACACAGGCCACATAAAATTCTAGCCACAAGGGGGCTTCATTTTCCTATTTTCCAAAAAAAAAAAAAAAACCTTTAATATAATACTATAATGCTTTACCTTGTTTTTACTTTAAAAATAGGCTTAGCTTGGCTTTGTGTGCTGGGGATTGAACCCAGGACCCAGTGTGTGCTAGTCAAGAATTGTCCTTTGGAGTTACACCTCCTATCCCTTTCCCCAACTTATATTGTTTGTTTCTGGCAAGTACTTATAGAAGGAGCTTTGCAAACCAGTGCAGTGAAGGCTGCAAAAGTCAGTGGCAGTCTGGGAGTGCCCACAGCAGGGCAGCTAGTCAGAGTACTCTATACAACTCCCCTGAAACCCGAAACAAAGGCCAGAGTCTTTAAATGTTGATAGCACAACTTGGATGACATTGGGTCACTAGACACAGTTGGTAACCCAGTAGGTCAGCCTCTCTTCCTCTTACAAGCAGAGTGAATTTGGATGTACTGCCCCCGGGGCAAGTGTGGCTTGTCCTCAGACACTTGCTTTTGAACCTTACATCACTTTCAAATCTCCTTCAAGGTTGAGCTCATTGCTGTTCTTCTCTCCACATATGTGAAGTTACTGTGATCCAATGCTGGGCTCTAGACTAAGCTGCCCTTGAAGCGATGGGACTGCTGATTGAACTAAATAGGATGCGAATAGAAATGAAGACCCGAGGGTGCTTTTGTTTTGAGTGACAGGCTCCCCGTTTGTTTTGGAAGGTGGCATATTCCAGAGGTGAAAGGGGAAGCAGTGTTTGGCCTTAGAGGAACTGCAGTGGAAAATACTCGGCTCCTGATTGGAAAAAAATGACTAGGGTCTACAAGTTACAGGAAGGGAAATGGTAACACATTCTTAAGTTAATTTTCATTCCTGAAGAAATAAAAATAACCCACATGGAATGATTTAAAAATGTAAAGCTTGAAACTGGTGGTCATGGTACTGTTAAACAGGCCAATTTATACATTTTATAGAAACTGTGGCTTTTCCACAAGTTAAATTAAGCCTAAATCCTTGTAATCTGAACATGCCATTAATTTTGTATTTCTAGTAGACACTGAAAAGTTGTTGTCCTTAGGCTGAGAGAGAAATGGTCAGTAATTGAAGTTGTTAATAGGTAAATGCCCTGTCCTGGATGGATGCTGTGAAATTAAGCAATATATGCAGTGTGTAATAGGAAATAGCCTGGTGCTATTATCATAACTGGGGTGACTTTAGAGTAGTGTTAAAGAACAATACATGCAATGGCTTGAGAAGATGGCCTGCTGGTTAGGACACTTTCTGCTCTTGCAGGCTACAGTTTGCCTTCCAGCTTCCACATTGCAGAGTTCAAGACTACGTATAACTCTAGCTTTGGGGGGTCAGATTCTGTCTGCTGGCCCCCCAGGGCACCTGCATACATATGTGTATGCATAGATATGCATACATAAAAATAAAGAAAATCTAATAGTTTTAAAAGTTACATTTGGGCTGAATGTGTATCTTTGGTGATGGAGTGCTTGCGTAGTACATAAAAGAACCTGACTTTGCCACATTGCAGAACAGCCAAATACAGTCTTATCCTCAGAGCCAAACAGAGATAGAGAGAGAGACTGGGATGAACATGGCGTTTGAAACCTTAAAACCCACCCCTAGTGACACACTTCCTCCAACAGGCCACACCTCCTAACCCTCCTAATCCTATCAAAGAGTTCTACTCCCTGGTGATTAAGTATTCAAATAGATGGGGGAGGGGCATTCACCACATCATGTGACTCCCTGATTATAGACACTCTGATGTCTGATTCCATCCAGTGAGACTCAGTACCCAAATCATTTTAGAAGCAACAGTGAACTCCTGCTGTCCCGCCATCCACTCCCCATGAGGCTGTCTACCTTTCAATGGTGGGGAATGTTTCCTTCTCCTATGGCAAGGCGAGTGTGCTATCAGTCCCCCTGCCTTTCCTTCCTCTGTAACGCTCATGTCTAATCCCTCAACACCTTTAGCAGAGACCCAGACCCAGACCACTTCCTGTTCTGCTGTGGTTTCAAGCCTCCTCTCTGTAATTCATTGTAGATTTCTCATAGTCGCCCACTGACTGGTCTCCTGCTTCTACAGACCATCATGACATAAAGGCCAGGTGGGTTGGATATCCTGTACACAAGTCAAGACTGTCCTTGGAGTCTCCCTGTTAGCATTCTGTCTAAACTCCACCTCCACAGTTACCTGGCAACATCCAGTAGGCCTGGCCCACTATAAAAGGGGTAGCTTGCCCCCTCCTCTCTCTCTTAATCTCTTTTTTGTTGTTGTTTTTTTTTTTTTTTTTCCGAGACAGGGTTTCCACTGTTGTAGCCCTGGCTGTCCTGGAACTCACTCTGTAGACCAGGCTGGCCTCGAACTCCCCCTCCCTCCCCTCCCCCTCCCCACTCCCCCTCCCCTCCTCCCCTCTCCCCCCTTCCCCTCTTCCCTCCTCCCTCTTCTCTTGCCTCTACTGCCCTTCCTGGCTCCCCTCCCCATGCCCCTGAATAAACTCTATTCTATGCTATACTGTCGTTATACTTCCCTCAGGGGGAAGAGATGCCTCAGCATGGGCCCCGCTGAGACGTCCCCTTCCATCATTTCACTCCCCCCGCCCTCCAGGACAAGGTGACATTCTGACAGTGCATATTTGAGCATCTCTTCATGTTCTGAGACATCTCCTTTTCTTTTTTATCTTGCTTATTTCTTTCTGCCCATAAACGACCTCTTCATACTCCTCTTAACCCCATCTAACTCCAGTGTCCCATGTTGTTTTTCCGTTCTGTTCCTGAATATGCCACATGTGTATGGCTTCTCTTTTAACCTCAATTGCCCTTTTCCAAAAGCCCTGTTTTTAACAGTCTACATCCAGAGCCCAGTACTGTGTTCATATTCCATTACGCCTGTTCCCTCCCTCTGTGTTCTTTTGTGCCCTCGGCTGAAGTGCAGGTTTCACAGAGACATGACTGTTCCATTCACTGCTACAGTGCTAAATTCCAAAACATTTGCTGGCACATGGTGGTATGAGCAGTAAATTTGGTTAAGTAGTATGAGTTAAGGGTCTGAGTACAGTACCAGCAATGCCATGAAAACCATCAGCCAGCCAGTGATGGTATTTGTAAACCCAGAGCTTCAGAGCTGAAGATGGGCAGATCCTGGAGCTTCTGGACATCAGCCTAGCCTAATGCATGTCCCAGTGAGAGACTTTGTCTAAACACTAAACAAAGTGCATCGCCCTGAAGAAAGACACCTGAGACAGTGTGCAATGTGCATTCTTCTCCTCAATGTTTACAAGCTGGTGGCATCATTAGCTCATTAAAGCAGTGTGTACAGAGCCTCAAGCCAACCTAAGACAGTAGGTACTGCATTATCTGACATTCCACGTGGTATATTTAGTTTATGGTCAGCACGGAAGATGCTTTGTAACCAATGACTGTATAGTTAGATATTTACTCAGTGAGTATGCACTATTGAGTAATTAATTTAGAGTAAATAATTAGTTAATACTCTTCATCTAATCATGGGTACCAGGCATGTACATGGTACATACACATACATGCAGGAACCTATATGCATAAAAAGTAACTCCATTCTTTAAAAACTCAAGTGAATTGCTTTAGGTTTTTTTCATCATTTTACATGGGGTCCACGGTCCTGACTATGTCCTGGAATTGGTTCTCTTCTCTTTAAGGTGTGGGTGAATTCTGTCACTGAGGTGACCAGAGAGGACCTGTGTGCAGAAGATGGGGACTCTTCCCACAGGACTTGGTCTACTACATTACTCCTCCCAGCAATGGACACCTGGCTCTCAAGTCCGTTCCTGGCAGAAGCATCCAGAACTTCACTCAGGCGCAAATTGATGGGGTCAGCTCATGTTTGTGCACTCTGGTAAGTCACAGAGCAAAGCAGTGTCAAGTACATGTGTTCCGAGCAGCGAGGGATGTGGCTGTCAGCCTAAGAGTTGCTGACTGAAAACCACGGAATGTAGAAACTTCCCAAGGTCTGTGTTTTTCTTAAAGCAACATGTTTAGGAGAGCTAATGAAAGCATTAGAGTCTGCCCGAGCCTTCCCTGCGGCCTACTCAGAAGGGCATGTAAGATCAGACCTTCCAGGAGAGCCCACTCCTCCCACTCATTGTCATAGCATCTCTCTGTGACTCTCCACCCTTGCTTTGGCTGTAAGGGCATTTGGGGCCTGTTTGTTTTCTCCCTTCCTCATGACAGCGCAAGTCTTCTAAGGAAGAGCAGAGTCTCTGGTATCCTCAGCCCCTCAAACAGTGACTAGAACCTAGTAGATGCTTAGTAAATAAAACTTTTTTGAACAAATGAAATATTTCTTTTTTACTACTAAACACCAACTATGTACCAGGTTGTAACACTCCAGATGCTGAGGGTACATTAGCAGACAAAGCAGGTTTCATACAAGGAAGTAGTTCTCACCTCTTTAAGAGAGTGAATGAATGAATAAATGAAAGAAACTATCCTCACGAGAGATACTGATGTTGCTTGGAAGGCTCTTTCTGCTTCCTACTAGTCATCAGTGAATCAATAGTGACAACATTTGCTAGAACTCTGCTGAAATGGTGGCCCAGGAAACTCTGCCAGGGAGGCCTGGCTTTGTTACGAGACTGGCTTTGTCAGTGAACCGGGGTGGGCAGCAGCTGGAAGGAGTGTGACCCAGGAACATGTGACCTAAAAGTTCAAGTCTTATCTTTCCCCTAGTTGGTTTAAACTGTATTACTTGAGACTATAATAAGGAAAAGAAAGATAAGACACCTTCTAAACTCAGAGGCAATGATACCCTGATTCTCTATAATACACTAAGCACACAGACTCCCCAAAGAATCTGAAAACAATGTAGCATATGGATGCTCTCATGTGGTGGTCACAGACTGGAGCCCAGGGCCCAGGGTGTAGATTTCTTCCGGCACCCTCCTAAATCTCTTCCATTCCTCAGGAGGTGCAGTACACAGAATATGTTGTTTCACAAGTACTCTTCAGGCCTCTAAGCCATACACAGTCATGACCCCATTTTGGAGATGAGAAAACTTACGTCACAGAAAGATGCAGCTTGGCCTGACCCTTAAGGGTGTGGCGGGTGGGAGGACCAGGGTTCCTATTAGCAACATAGGATGGAAACAACAGCTAGCTCTCAGGGTGGATTGACTTGTCAGCTACCAGGTCAATATCTGCTTTTAGCAGATAGAGAACATAACTTCTAAGCATGAAGGGAAAGGTAGAGGCCAGGATAACAAGGACTAATCCATTCTATCTCCTAAATGGATACTGAGATCAGCTGATAACTCCCAAAGCAGCCGGAGCCCAGCTGCAGATGACTTGCTGGAACCAGCTGTACATCTGCCCATTACCAGCCCCAAACAAAGACGAAGTTTAGTTAATCTCATTTAGAATCTTACATTTGCAAAGTGCTCTGATTTAATCTAATTCGCCAGTCTATACAACAGCCTGAGTAGTTTGACACAGCCAAGATGTGGGCAGCCGAGGTCTCTGTCACTTGCCCTCCTGGCAGTACCCTTGGGAAAACGTAGAGCTCTGCTGTAGAAAATCCACAGGTCACCCTATGTGTCTGCTTCCTTCCTTGTCTTCCTTTGGTCTGATTCAGCTATATCTCACTGTATGTAACACTCTGTATTTGTTCTGATATAATCCTTTTGGATTCATGAGGTACTCCCAGAATTCCTAGTGGTAGAGGCATTCTCTCTTTAATTTTGTGTGTCGTTGAAAATTTAAAAAATAATACAACTTTTGAGAAGCTATTTCTAGGAAAGCAAGCAGATGCAAAACATTTGGTTATGGGCCCTGTTAGAAGTTAGACACTCTTTTTCTCCCTCTCTCTGGTTCTTTAATGGTGACCAATAAATATGTTGGTTTAAAAAATATTCACCACCTGTAAACATTCTTCTGCGGACTCGGGGCTTCCTAATGAGGAAGCTAAGCTTTGCTTACCTAAGGCTTAAACGATGTCAAGCATCAACCCGCCTGCTGTCAATCAATCTGTGTTACTAAGGGAGTGCACGCACATAATTGCAGTCTGGCCATACAGCCTTGGTTCCTTGCCTTAATTCCCAACGGCCACAAAGATACATTTTTACCTAGTGCATTCTGTAAGGGCCTGTGGGCTTTTAATTTACTGCTAGATGGACGTTCTCAATGAGTGACAGAGATATGGCCACCAGTCTCCCTGCCTTGTGAGTGAGACTGGTAAAGCACCCCGGGGAGTTGGATCGATGCTGCTCCATCTCCATTTCTGTGATGTCCATAAGTTAATTTTCCGCTTTACTGGTATCATTAGTCTCTGACAGAGGGTGGGGGAGGGATCTCTTTGCAGATCCTTAATGAAGGCCAGGCCAGGTCTTTCCCTTCCTTTCTCTTTCACTCTTAGAGTATGGTTAATTTGAGATAGATTTTGTTTGTTAATTTCTTTTATTTTTTGCAGTTATAATTATATAATTTATCCTGACCCTTTCCTTCTACCCAAACCTCCCATATACCCCTCCCAACTCTCTTTCAAATATAGGGCCTCTTTTTTTCCATTGTTATAGCACATGTGTATGTATATATGTATTTGTGTTTTCAGGGTTGACTATTTGGTATTGGATAGCCAATTAGTGTACTCTTCCCTGGGAAAGGCTGTTTCTCCAGCTCTCAGGATTCCTTAATTATCTGTGTTCTTTGTGCAGGACTGAGCTGCAATCTTCCCACCCTCTCTTCTGCATATTTTGCTAAAAGTATAACTGTTATTAACTAGTTGCAGGATGCTAAAAATTCCCTTCCCTTAAGTTCCAATTTTTAGTATTAAGTTTTATCAACATGTCAAAAATTATTTGTGTGGTTATAGGCAGCCATTACATTATTTACATAATGTATTGATAAAATAGTAAAATACAGGTGATATGTATTTTTTAAATTTTCAAAAATTTCTCAGTGGTAACATCTGTGCTTTGTTTTTAATGTCAGAGGTCAAGGGAATCTGTATGTAAACCTTTACTGATGTGTCTCCATTTTGTTTCTTGTCAATAATACAATCAAGCATCACTTAAAGTCAGGGACACAGTCTGAGAAATGATCTCATCAGTGTGCAAACATCGTGATTCTTCCTTACACAAAGTAAGCAGGCTGTGATGTCTCTGGTTGGTACAGTCTGTGGAACCACAGTCTTATAGGCTGTCTGTTATGGATCCAAATGTTACACGGCATTCAATTCAGCAAGCTCGGTGGGTAATTAACACATTATGGAATTGCTCTGGCTTTTTCAGGAGACCATGGAAGGAGATAGAATGGAGGTAGGTGACTTTTTCAGGATAATCAAATTGACCAGAGTGTATGTTCTTCTTTTGAAGGAGCGATGTCAGGTGGCTTTAATTTTCAGGTTACTGACGGTTTGAATTTTGCGCCTCGACAAATCTTTAGCATCACCGCCCGAGCTCTGATCATTAGCTTAGAAGTCAACAGAGGATTGAGCATCTTCCCAGGTAAGAGGCTTGGCAGGTGCTGGGGGAGGGGTAAGAGTTTTCCTAACCAATTAGAGAATCCACTTGTATGGCATAAATCGGTGTCTCTTACTGACTCTCGAAACATCTTTTAAGCCTGCCCCTACCCCGACAGAATTCTCAGCAGAAACTTGACAACAGCAAACAGCTTTGCTCTGCAACCTTTCTGTCCCTTCCCTGCCTATTCCCAAGAAAAGGAAGACTGCAGGGCAGAGGCAGGAATCATGGAACGGGCTGTCCTTACTGTTAGTGTGCTTCGCTCTTCTCTCCTAAGTCTTTACAAACCCCAGGTTACTGTTTATTTATGTACTTATGTCTATTATGTATGTATTTAGAGATATGTCTCCTGTAGCTCAGGCTGGCCTTGAACCCACTGTCTACAGATAACCTTCCGATCTTCCTGCCTTTGCTTCTCCAGTGCTGGCATTATAAGCTTGTACCACTCTGCCCAGTTTACATGGTGCTGGGAACTGAACTCAGGGCCTTGTGCATGCCAGGTAAGCACTGCACCATCCGAGCCACTTCCCTGTCTACCTTTACGTTCTCAAACTGCTTGTATTCTCTGCAGCACCCTGGCTTGCCAGTGTTTTCTGTTAGTACTGGCTTTGAGTGACTATTTGCCAGTAATCTAGACCGGACTGATCTGACGGAGCTGTGAGTCCTTCTGGCTAACACCTTAGGAAAGGGGAAAGTGTGTCCAATGGCAAGGGCAATTTAAAAAAAAAAAACCAAAAGGAGGAAAAAAAACTGGAACTTCTTGTGTCCCAGAAAGCACTGTGTCCAGGATGCAAACATAGGAAGAAGAAGATCTCAACATGGCCTGAGTGTTGGGGAAGAGCCAGAGCAGCCCTGCACTTGATAACATACTTAAAAGGACAGACATTAGCCACCAAACATAGATGAGATAAGACGCTGATGATTTTATTAATTATGGTCCCATTAGCCCCCGTGCCTGCCCCTTAGAAATTGAATGGAAGTCTCTGAAATGGGCTTAGCTCATTAGAAAAAAAATTTTTTTAGATTTACTTATTATATTTTATGTGTTCTGCCTGCTTGTATGTCTGTGCGCCATGTGCATGTCTGTGCCTAAGAGGTCAGAGAACATCAGATCCCTGGGATTGCAGATGGTTGTGAGCTACCATGTGGGTTCTGAGAATTACTGAGCCATCTTGTCTAATTTTTTAAAAACTTTAGTTGGCCTTAAAGTGGAACTAGGTTTGGATCCTCCAGATTAGACACTGTCCCCGTATTTCTGTGCTTGTGAGCTAGGTAATATGTTCTCGGGGAGTTGGTGGGCTCTGTGACATAAAGAGATATACAGATCAGCAATGAAGGGTGGAGAGAGCATCCTGCTTCCGTAAGGGACTTCAAGGAAGATGACCCTTTGTTTGAAGTTGTTTCACAGTAACTGCTGGAATACTTTTGTTCATTTTTATTGTGATGCTGGTTGTGCTGAGGGTTGAAAGTAGGGCACCCCTCTACCCCTGAGCAATGTCCCCAGCCTTTAAACGTTCATTTTGACGTTGTCAGTTGTCCTCAGCTTTGAGTTTGTGGGGAAAAAAAAACTCTCAAAATGAAGCAAGGGATATGTCACCTATGATTCTTCTGTTATAAAACTTTATTTTGTTCATGCTCTGTACATTTTCTCCCTGAATACGTGTGAACCTTCCATCATTTTCCCCCAAGGCAATTAGGAAGCCATTTAGTGTTTTAAAAAAATAAATGATCAGTTACAGCTCAGTAATCAGAAAAACATGGTAATCTATTTTTAAAATTCCCAAACTAGAGTAATTCTGGCTGCTGCAAAAGTTCCTTTCATCTATTGCAGCAGAGTCTGGCTTAATAATTGATGACAGTTGTATTCAAGGAAAGACAGGAACCCTGTAACTTAGACATTTCTGAGTTTCTGGTAGATATTTTACTGAATCAATGAAGCCGGAAAAGAATAAAGTGGCCAAATTCCTTCTTTACTTTCAGAACATGGTGTCAGACTTACAGTCTTTACAGCTTTCTGTGCATTGTTGGCCACTGTCCTGCTAATGTTTCTTTTCCTAGCAAGCCTTACTTACATCTGCTGCAGCCCAGCCCCCGTGTGCCTCCAGAACTCACTCCCGGAACTCAGCCTCACTTGCACTAACCCTCCCTGGCCGGTTAGCTCAGTTGATATTCTTAGTCACCACTATCTCCACCCTGCCTTGTGTCCTGTTCCAGCTCTTGGCGAGGAGGAAGGAAGATGGATCTTCATATCTATTTCTCTTAGTGGCACTGATAGTCACTGAAATCTTTTAACTGTGGAATTGGAAGTCCTAGAGTACAGGTGGACCTTGGTGGCCACCTGGTCCCGTTCTTCTGACTGTTTTCCTGTGTTAGCTTTCCCAAGTAGCAGGGCCACCAGTTGTATATCAGAGTTACGTAGACAGTGAGCATGACTCCTGTGGCTCTTGTCACATTGTGCCCTTTCAGGGACCCACCTGAATCTTGTTCAGCATAGCTTCTTCAGCAGTCACCCGAGGACTCTTTGTCCTAGTTACTGTGTGAAGCTGGAAGGTGACAATAGATGCCATCCATATTCTATATCTTCCTTGAGAGTCCCCATCTGTGGATGTCCCATGAAGGTCAAGGAGCGCTCTGCGTCCTGCCTCAGGGTCTGATGGACGGCGTGCTTTCAGTGTCAGCTGTGGCAGACCTGTGTGCTCAGAACGTCTAGATTTTAAAATACCAGGGAAAAGTCTCTTGTTTTTGTGAAACATAATTTGTTTTAGTGCTGTTGCAGGAGTAGAAAATCTAATCCTATTCAGGCCAGGCATTCAGATACTGATACTTTATATTTATATATTTATCAGCAGTTATATACTTTTAATTACCACATTGTGTTTTTATAACAAGTTTAAATGAAATAGTGTATGAATACGCAACTTTTATTTAGACAGTGGTGGTTTATACCTTTAATCTCAGCACTTGGAGACAGAGGCAGGTGGATCTCTGAGTTTGAGGCCAACCTGGCCTAACAGTGAGTTCCAGGACAGCCAGGCTACACAGAAGACCCTTTTTCAAAACACCCCCACACCCTAAAACCTCCACAACTTTTGGACATCCCCATTGTCAGGTAAAAGGTATGGAGGCTTGGAAGTCTCAATGTCTCATATCTAATAAAAAGTCTTAAGCCCTTCAGGCTATGTGGCAATTCTGATCCTAAATCTAGAACTTATATCAAGCCTCCCATTCCTTTAGCTATAGGCCAGCATCCCAGGATGTCTTTATTAAGAATATCTTTTCCCTAAGACAGAAAAAATAGGGTAGATGTTTGTCTCCTAAGCTTCACACACACACACACACACACACACACACACACACACACACACAAAGCACAGCAAGTTAATAGGTTAATAGCCACACCAATTATGTAGTAATGTTACTGTTACATGTTTTAATCTCTTTACTTGGGGAAGTATTGCAGCCAGGCATAAGTTAATAATAACCAAAGGAAATCAAACCTTTAAGAACTTTAATTCGCATTTGGTCCATACCATGCCATTTGAACTTCTCTGTGGTTGGTCAGACTTTGGAAGTTTCTGCTTTGGCTCCTTTGTACACTCAGCCCTGGCTTGATGCTTACAAAATTTTCATGGCAAGCCAAGTAATTATTAGAATACATAGTGTGTGAATGTTTTAAGAATTTATAGCTTCCATATTTTGCCAAATGTGTCAGTTTTTAACATGGTTACTCTAAGGACTGTACTTCTAAGTAAAATTTTTGTGTGTGTGAACTAAGTAATGGATTTAAAGTATATTTTTATTTTATTTTTGATTTTTCATTTTGTCTTATCTTATTGCAAATATGTATGTATAGGGTGTGTGTATGTATATACACATATGTATATATAGTAGATGTATATACACATATGTATATATTTAATCGACATGTGTTCTGTTTCCTTCTCTGTGATTTATTCTCCAAGTAAAGGCTTTGTAAGAGTTTTTTTACATTGAAAGCTAGCATAGATTTTGTTTGTTTAGCTTTAGTGATGGCATGTGGGAATATACTGTGGCCTTAGGCTGTAGGCTTTTTGCTTACCCAATTGTACTTGGCTCTTTTTCAAGGAATGTTGGCCTTCAGTGTTGGAGGGAATTTCCCGGAAAGTTTTGTTGTAAGGCTATAGGAGCAGCTCTGTAGGTCCAGAGATAAGCGGTTCGTCAACAATGAATCATTGTCCTGAATCCTGCACTTCAGGCAGGACCGAGAGGAATGGCATTAAGCCTACCTGTTCCTCATCATAGGAACTGAGAGAAAGGAGAAGGGTTCATAGGATTCAGATCCCAGGAGCTGAGGATGGTCTTTCAACATCCCAAACCCTGGCATTCGCACGACCTGTGAGACAGGCCTGGGAGGCTCCTTGGGTTTGCTTAGGAGCCAACACCCACCCTCCTAGGAACCACAGTCTCTTGTCTTCCCAGCACCACACAGTCAGAGTTTTCTTTACATACCCAGGGCTGAGCCACAGAGGCCTTATTTGGCATGAACTCTTCTCCAGGGAACCAGACAGAAGCGAGGCCATAGATGAACAAAAAGCATTCTTTTTCCTGTGGCTCAGAAGCAAATCATGCCCATGAGAAGATGTCCCAGGCATCACTAGCTCCTCCATCCATATCTGTGCACTCTCCAGGCAGTTTTCAGAAGTCTAGAAAGACTGAGCAATGACCCCCTTTTTGTACATTGTAGTTATATTCTATTTCGATTTTAGGTTCCACAAAGCCACTTTCGTCTCATGACCTGAGAGCTGTGACCAATGATGATGACAGGGCAGGAAACAGAACTGTAACATTCACAGTTGTCAGGTCCCCTAGACTCGGGAGACTGCTGAAGATAAACCCGGACAACCGACACAGAGGACGTTTCTGTCTTTACCCAATGTCTGGTGAGTCCTGGCATCCATTTTCTGTCACTGAGTGGGGCTTCCAGTCTGAGCAGAGAAGAACTCTCATTTGTCCTCATTCTGCTGAACCAACTGCACGAGGGCCACAGCCCAGGCAACGCCTACATCATTTAAAATGGGATTCTTTTAAGGGAACACAACATGAGACAGATGTCAGAAAACACCATGCTAGTTCTGAAAGTAACAAATAAAAAAAAGTGCTCTGAGCTGGAGAGATGGCTCAGCAGTTGAGAGCAAATACTGCTGTTGCAGAAGACCCAAGTTCAAGTCTCCCCATGCTGGGTGGCTCACAACATTCTGTAACTCCAGCTCCCAGTGCTCCCCAGCTTCCTGTCTGCATGTACACACTCACATGTACTAAACATGCACTGCACACACATGCACACACACACTTAAAAATAAGTAAGCCTTTGTAAGGGGGTCATTTAAAATGAAATCCAAAGTGTATATTTATATCTAACATGACATGTAGTCATTATGTAATATATTATAATTGTGTGTATATATAATTTATATCCAGGGTGTTTGTAACTTTGCTGGTTTACATATCTTCTTATTTAAATGAATACGCACTCAAATTTTTTTTGTCTCCCAGCCAGGAATTGGGTGAACCAAGACATGTTTGGTTATGTGTTATTTCATTTTCTAAAGGTGACGTTCCCAAATATAATTCTTTAATTTAAGCATTCCTTTGGTTGGCAATCTGTCCTAGAATACCGGGTCTGACAATTTATTTGACTATAAATCTCAAGTCAAGTGTAGAGGAAAGAGTTCTTAACCTTTGAGCTCTTTCTGTGTGATGTGAGGAGAGTGGGCACGGCTATAGCATCTCAGTTGTCTGTGTGAGCTTGAGAGAGTGGCTCATGAGGCTAGTGGAAGCTTCAAGTGAAACACTGAAGAGAAGAAGTACAATGTCTGTGGTTTGCAGGGTTTTCCAGGACACAGAACAAAAACTTGGAATGAAAACTCCATTGTGTAGGGAATTAAGATGCGCCCAGAAGCATCAACACACACCCAGGGTCAGTTTGCCGTTTGAATACTAACAAGAATGATGTGGTTCCTGTAAGATAGGAATCTATTGACTCTAGTCCCAGTTCTTTTAAAAAACAAAACATATTGACGAATATTTCCAACAGCTTTTGATTGCAAATATGTGGCATTTTAGATTAAGATTGATATATCCAAAATAAATGTTAGTTAATATAGTAGCTAGAACTCAGTAGCTTTTGCTGCAATAACAAGAAACCCCTAAGTCCCTGCAGCTTATGATAACCAAAATGCCCTTCTCACCTTCACTGTCTGACAACTGTGAGCTAGCTGTGGTCTTCATTCTTTCAGCATCTAGCTATTGGAACAGCCTCACGCTAGTCACATGCAGATGGCAGCAAAGGGCAGTGTGAGGTGGACCATGGGAAACTGCAGCTTGTGTTCTAGAATGTCATTTGTAGTCACATACCACATGAGGTAGCTTGTTACCAGAGTGGTGGGGAAACTCAATATTTTGGAGCAGTGTTCTAACTGCTGTGGTGCACTAATATGCAAACTGAAAACTGTGTATAATACTGGAAGCCACAGTACATTTTTCTAAGAAAACAAACCACCTTTAAAATAGAATACATTTGAAAATAGGAAATTAACACACCAAGCCAAAAAATATAAGGTCCCAGGCAAGCAAAGTCTTGATTAAATAAAATGCAGTTACTTCCAGATTTGAATGTTTTCCTGCCCCTTCTGGTTTCTTCTCCCTTTGTGAACAGATAGGTGGTATCCAGGAAACATGTCCGAGATGGCAGGTATGAGGCCGAGCAGAAGTTACTGTATGGGAGCTCAGTGCTGCACAAGGGTGTTGTTCCCTGTGGAAACAGAGGCAAGCTCCAGTCTGAAAACAACCTGCCCAGTCCACAGATCAGGGGATACAGATAAGGGGGCTCTTCCCTCCTGTGGTCCTTTCCTCTGCTGAACATGAACCTGCCATTCCAGAGGCTTGGTTGGATACTTAAAATCAAAGGACAAAGAAGAAATGTTTTATCATCTGAAAGGTTGTGTAAAAGACTGTGTATCTGGCTTTGTATACAAGGCACACCCATAATATAATAATTTCTTTCTCCCTCAAACTTCATTTCAGATGTCTTTGTAGTTCATAGAATTTCCACACAACAGCCATCTGGTGCCTTTGTTGTGTGGTATGTGGAGATATTTTATAATTTAGATATCTGAGACCTACTGGTAACTATTGGGACAGTGCAGAAGTGACTTGGCACAACACCAGGAGATCTAGGTTACCTCTGTGACTCAGCAAATCACATAGGTGTTAAACCTGTTTTGTTATATTGAAAATGGGAAGAGTCATAGCAGTGGTTATTGAAACCATATTCATGTATGACATATATGAAGCACTGTTCTTAGCTTTGTATTGTATTGTTCCTGTCCACCTGCAGACTCGGACCTAAAGCACATATGTCCACATGGTTACACAGCCTCTTGAGAGCAGAGCCAGGACCTGAGCCTAGGCCTCTGGATTCTAGGTCAGGCAGGCTCCTGTGAAATTAACCAGGGCTTTCTCCTAAGTGGTTAAATGTGGCTAAGAGGGTAATAGATGTGAAGTGTAGAGTGTGTTTCCCACACTGAACTGAGTTCATTGAGATGGAGAGCATTCTTCTAATGATCAGGAGAGACACCAGCTAGAAATAGTATATTACTTATACATCATAGGGTACGTGGCACACCCAAAGGCCATGTCCATACAGAGTCAGGACACACACAGAGAAAGACAGACTCAAAGGCCAAGCTTCTATTGGACCCAGAGTGTTGTCTAAGCAGCTTTTCCAAGGGTGCGTTTGAGTGGGTGAGATTAAATCAGACAGGTACTTGTTCCAGGAGGCCACATGGAAACTTAGAGGTAGTCATGTGACCTACCCTCACGGTCCAGGTGGGTCTGAGCTTCAATGGACTCAGTCATATATGCTACATTAGCTGTCCCCCAGGGGGACACCACAGAGCGGTTGCTTAAGGTGACTACCTGTGTGGGCCTCACTGAAGAATTTCAATGAGGAGAGCTGTAAGATGACTAAAAACATCCAAGTATTTAAGCTGGGTGGTGAGGTGACCGGATGTCCTAAGGATTACAGACACTAATTAGATTGGTTTTGATGCTTTTGTTCTTGGAAATGTGAAAAGTCCCTTTCTACTCCTCATATTTAAAAGGAATTTCCCAGGGGAAGGCAATTTTCTGCTACACTGGAACTGACTGGTGTTTGCCCTAATATGCAACAGTCATTTAATGAATGGAAATGAGGTCATCAGAGGAGAATGACATTTGCTTCACCTATGACCCACTTATTGTTTCCTTTAGAGAGTCCCTGGTGTTCTCAAATACATTTCCCGCGGGGATGATGAGAGAAGAGAGCTAAGGAAACATAAGAGGTCTCATGCAGGGACCAAGTTTTCCATTCCTGGCCAGAGCCCAGGCTGGAGGAACAAAGAGGCCTGAGGATGGGCATCTCCAAGGGCTTGTTCTGACAGTCAGGGCAAGAGGGATGTGGTGGAGGGAAGGGAGCAGCTGAGAGCTGCTGTGGACAAGTTTCAGGGTTTTCCAACATCTGTGTTTGTCGTTTTTGAACACCTTGTCTATCTTTCCAACTCAACCATCATAAAGAAAGTCAATAATGTGGGTAAAGGAGGAAGAGTACAGAGAAATCCAAGGAAGAATATAAACCAAAATATGGACTCTGGTTCTTTCGGAGTCATAGCTTACTTTGGTGTTTTAGTGTGTATCACACACACACACACACACACACACACACACACACACACACACACTTATGTTTAAGGGCTTTCTGATGCTGTGACAGAATATCTAAGAGGAATCAGTGTGGAGGAGAACAGGTTTATTTTGGCTCAGTTTCTGAAGCTTCAGTCCATTGTCAGCTGTCACTTGCTTTGAGGCTTGAGAGGCAGAGCTTCCTGGGGAGGTACACAGGACGAGAAATGCTTACTTCCTGAAGACCCGGAAGCAAAGGTGAGAAGACAGGATATGGAGGCAAAGATTGAGATATCCCCTTCAGGGGCACATCCCTGTTACCTAACTCACCCTCAGTGGTTTCTCTACCTCTTCAAGGTCCCATACTCACCCCATAACTCCCAAAGCCAGGGAACCCCAGTAACTCAAAAGTCAAGGAAAAAACCTTAACACATGAGGTTTGGGAGAACATTTCAGATCTAAACTATAGTGCATGCTTTTATAAAAGCAAGGCCAGAAAACAATAAAATGTTAAATTTATATCAAGACAGGAAGGAACATCACCCATTAATATAGTAAACATGGATTAATCTAAATGTATTCCAGGGATAAGGACATGGCTCTGGGGTAAGAGCATCTGCTGTGCAAACATGAGGACCTGAGTTCAAATCCCCAGCAGACATATATAAGGCTAGGTGTATCTGCTTGTTCCTGTGTCCCCAGCATTCAGAGGACAGAGACAATGGCTGCCAGGAGTTCACTGTCAGCAAGCCTCTCCCAAATGGCAAGCTTTGCTTCAGTGAGAGGCCTGAAGGCCATGATGTAGAAAATGAAAGAGAAAGACATGGGAGTGCCTACTCTGACCTCTGCATACACAAGCATGGGTTAAAGCATACACACACTTATGTGCACACACATGCACAGACTATACCATATGCACACATTAAACAACACTGAAAACATTCCAATCCTGGTTAGCATATATGCTCAGAAATGGACATTTTTATGTATGGTTTAAGAACAGAAAGAAATTAGCCTTTCTTCTTGCCCCTTCTACACACTGCCTCCTTTTCCACATGCAGATGGATAGGAGGCTTTGAAACAGCCTAAGGTTTATAACTTCTATCAAATGGTACCCTGGTCAGTTCCCAGTCATCTTATAACAGCTCAGATTTACCATCAGTCAGCTTTAGAACATTTGGGAAGTAAAAGAAATGGTGGCTACAGGTTGAGTTTGTGGAGGAGAGGACAGGAGGCCTTTCTTTTGGACTGGGGTTTGCTCAGTGAAGCAGCAGTCCTTGCCTGAGGCTGTGTGTTCAACTGAGTGGGCAGCTTTCCTCTGAAATCCTCCATGAAGATCCTGATTAGCGCGTATGTGCTTTAATCGGGTCTCTTCAATGTGATGGGGAGGAAAAAAAAAAAGAGATAGCATTCAGGAAGTAATTTCAGCTATGTAAAGAGTTCAGAGCTATTTAGCCCTGTGTAACTTACAAATAGCTAATTACCGGTAGACTTTCTAGACCAGCTTTTCTTCTCAAGAGTCAGTTCTAGCCAAGTGACCTGCTAAGCATTCAATAGGGACATTGTAGGCAGTTGATGGCTGAGTGCTCTTTCACCCTTTAACTGAGGGAACTAATTTGTCCTTGGCTCTCTACCTTCAGGGAGGTCAGGGATGGAGATTAAAAATACTGCATCAATTGCATATAAAACATACACTTTTCTTGCTCATGAAGAAATGACCATTTAAAATCAGTACTTATAAAGAAAATAGCTTACGAAAAACCTTGGCTGCATTGTGTGTAACACACTTTGACAAAATAACTCTAAGGAAGTATTTGTGATGTCATTGCCCAACATTAGTTTCTTAGCCCAGAATAAGTTCACTATGTTTTTCATGTCATGTCAGCCTACCAAGGTAGCAAGTGGCCACTTTGTTTTTCCATGTCAAATCCTAAGGGGATTAAGCTAACCCACAGAAATTAAGCATAGGCATCCACAGAGAAGACAACCATGAAAGCTCTCTTATACATGGAGATGTTACTATCCATTTCCAAGGAACGATGAGCAAAGTAGGCTTCAGATTCCACAAAACACACTGATGGCTTCCAAGTCAAGCTCACAGCTAATTGAGTGACTTTCATTCCAGTGCCTGTTGTGATAATTTAGAGTCATTAAAACAGCGAAGTGTTCTGGCTTTGAGGTTTATGACAGCCAGCCTCTTTTCTTTTAGACAAAGCCGGTAATTGCATCTCAGCTATTGTGTTTCTGTGGGCTGCATGCCATCCGTCATGGTCTCTGCTGCTTCTGCAGCACAGATAACAGTTTTCCAGGACTACACTGAGAAAATCCCAAAGCCATTCTGGGCTATTAATTTTGTTCAATTACTCCTCTCCAAATCTGGACTTAACTGCTTTCATATATATACATATTTTAGAGAATTATAGACACATTTCTCAAAGGCTGGAAATTAATTTGTTATAATCTAATGGAGAATAAAATCTGCTTAATGTCTCATAGGCTTTTGTCTATGAATCTGCAGAGTAGGAGGGACCAGCCTTCCTGTCATCCACGGTCCCACCACCCATCCATCGTGCGCCTCTTTGGTCTCGCTGGTTCAGTGGCACCCAGGCCTACTTGTCTTTGTGGACATTTCCACCTGTAGTTTTCTTTCAGCAGTGTTGTTTTGCATCACACTTTTCTGAGTTATGTGGAGTGTTGTCCATGTGAGGATTATTGTATTGTCACGTAGTCATCCATCCATTGCTTAAACTTAAACTTGACTGGCAGATCTTGGCCCAGTAGCTTTGAATAGTCAAATGTTCTGTTCTGTTTCAGTGGTGGCTCTTTCTTTGAAAAGGCAGATAGCACTGATTCCATTTAATAAGAGTGGCTTATTTTTCTCCTTCTATTCAGATCCCATGGCCGTTGTAATACAGTACCATAAGCAGGATGGCATTTCTGCTTAGCTTTTGTCAACTTGACACAAACTAAAAACTAACACCTAAGAAGAAGGAATCTCACTTGAGAAACTGCCTTCCTAACATTGAGCTATAAGCATTTCTGTGAGGCATTTTCGTAATTGATGGCTGATATGGAATGGATGGCCCAGCCCACTGTGACTGATGTTACCCCGGGGCAGGTGGTCTAGGGTTATATGCAAGCTGAGCAAACCTTGGCAAGCAAACCCGTAAATCCCTGACTTGAACTATTCTAGCTTCTGTGGTGTTAGACTGTGATATGGAAGTGTAAGCCAGATCATCTCTGTGTTCCATCGAAGTTAAACCAGGTAAACTCTTTGTTCCCCACATCACTTTGGGTCAGTGTTTATCAACACAACGAAAAACCAAACTAGAACAGTGACTAAGCCTTAGAAAGGTCTTCTTTCACAGATATCCTGTCCAGAGTCTGAGCTCTATCCTGCTGGACCTAAATCCTAAAGCCTCTCAGAGTGAATTCCCTTTCCACCCGAAGGACCTCCATCGTGGCTGTAGAAAACAATTGGGCACAAGCACAGCAAGATTCTTACAACAGGTCAGAAATCTAGGCAGCAGCACAGGGAGTCCATGGCTACAGAATTACCAGGGGACAGGCTATAACGTGAGGCTGATTCTCTTTAGTAAGAATGAGCAGAAAAAGGCATTCCTAGATGATAACACTTGGAAATATCTAGCTAGAGATTGGCAACCGACTATCACATCCAAATAATTATCAGTAAGCTATGGTTCATGCCCCCCAGTGACTCCTTTGGTCTCTGCAGCAACTTACTAGAAGGAAAATCTCTGCAAGGACTCTAGAAGTCTTATCTGTAGCTATTGCTTTCTCTCACAGAGAGGATTAAGTCTCCATTTATATAGAAGAGTCTCTGGGGACTCATGTTACTCTTAAGTATGTAGATCATTAATACATTAACCAAATGAGACCACACAGAGGGTTATAATTTGGACAGAGCAAAAGGTAACATTGGACATCTTGATTTAGTTTTATATAAGTGCAGGAACCTCTGAAAATAGCAGGTCCTCATCTCTGGAACTTGTGAATGAATGATCCCTTTCATGGGAGACTTCGAAGATGCAGTTACTAGTTGTAGGGTTGGAAGAGTGGCCTGGACTATCTAGATGGCCCTAAACTGCCATCATGCCTGTCTTTTCAAGAGGGAGGCAGAAGATTTAGATGTGAAAAGCCAGTTGATAATAGAGGAAGTTAAGTATTGCAGCCACAGGTTGAGGAATGCTTGTAGCCAAGCAAGCTGAAGAAGGCAAGGAAGCCATTACATCTTGGGGGCTTGGGGGTAGAAATCAATCTCCATGCAGTCGTTGACTCTACCAAGCCTGGCACATTCAAGAGCCTTCTTCATTCCTTTCGTGGGGGTGACTCTTTGATCCATAAGCACTAATGACCCTCAGCTCTCTGGCTCCATGTTTATACTGTCAGTTGGTCTCCTTGGGGACTCCAGTCAGGAATTGATCTAAAGGGAAAAAACAAAAACAGAAATGACTTCCTTTTTGTCCTATCCAACCTCTACCTCCTAGTATCTTATGAGTTTCTACATCATAAAAAAAAAAAAAACCCGACAGTGTAGAACTGGAATACTGCCTTCTGCTGTTGTGTGTGGTATATGAGTGTGTATACACATGTTGACGGTATATGGCCATGCACACATGTGTGGAGGCCAGAGGTGGATGTTGGTCGTTGCCCTCTACTGTTCACCATCGTATCCTTTGAGACAGGGTTTCTCACTGAAACTGGGGTCACTGATTCATAGCCTGACTGGACAGTGTCTGGGATCTGTATCCTCTGCCCCTACAACACTGGGGTTACAAACGCATGTCACCATTCCCAGTCATGTGGATGCCGGGGGTTTGAACTCAGATCCACATGACGGACCCCAGCACTTCTTATCCATGGAGTCATCTCCCCAGCCCCAGTACTGCCTTTCTTTAAACCCTAAGTCATGATAAGCACAGGCTGCCAGATGAATTAGTCCTCAGAATCACTGCAAATCATTACAAGTTCTGGTTAATAACTGGAAGCCTTGGCCAGACCACACCATGAAGTGGCATTTGTTCACTCTGGTCACACTTTGTAGCTGACTCTCCCCATTCCTGGGCTCCTGGAGTTGCAGAACATGTCATATGAATTTCTTTGTACCTATAATCTCAGGGTCCCACAGTTCCACAGTGGGGAAATAGCCCTTAGATTGTGGAAATAGTTTGAACTCTGGAGTTTTATAGAACTAGGTATGACACTAAGCCATGAAAATAAAGAGCCTTGTGCAAAGCCTGCTAGCTGAAGAATTCTAATCAAGGTTAGGTATTTTCTCTGTTGGTGTTCAATACATACACATGTAAGAAACATCCTGAGTTGCCTTATTTCTGTCTATATATGGTTATAAGCATATATACTTGACAAGTAAATGTTGTAAAGTAATTTCAACGTAGATTATTTGCTCATTAAACATGTGTTTATTTAAATGCTTATTCTAGGCGATAAACAAATATTTATAAAGCAACAAGAAATGAGCTTTCCAGATATGTCCTAGAAGATATTTACCATAGGAAGCATGGGCTAGAACTCTCTGGTTGTTTAATATTATGTTGCAATTCAGTGTAAAAACTGTGTCTAGCCTTTCACTCAAATCAGAACCCAGTGATTAATCCATTAGTGAGAAGTAGAATGCTCTGTGGAAAGACCTAGAAATGCCCAGGGCCTGGCATTTTGATCACTGAAATGGTAACACACTATGAAGGTGAATACAGATCCACAAAGAAGATATTATTCTACATTTCAGTATAAAAATAGGGCTTAGACAAGCTAGCTGATTTGCACAAGCAGAGCTGAAAACTACTACCATATACATTTGAATTTTGGTCTGACCAATCCAAGTTTCAAAATCCACTGCATTTTGTTGCATCCATTTTTATATTAATGTCTATTTTCTTCCATGGCAGAAGAAGAGCAGAAATTCAGGTAGTTGTCGGTAAAGAAACCACAGAAAAGGACTGAGGACAAAGCTTCTAGATAAACCAGATACTCTGGTCTGTTCCAGGTCTGCTCTCAACTAGCCTTGTGTATTCATTACTTGTCTTATTGCTATCACAAATGCCTGACAAAAAGCAACCTAAGAAAAGAAGGGTTTACTTGGACTTACAGTTTGTGGTGAAACAGTTCGTCATGACAAGGAAGTCATGGGGTAGAGTCAGGAAGCAGAAAGAAGTGAACACTGGTGTCCAGAGCTCTTCTTCCTTTTTCCAAACCCCAGCCTGTGGAACGGTGCCACCAACGTTAGGGTGGCTTTTGCACCTCACTTGACCTAATCTAGAAAATCCCTCTTAGACAAATCAAAGAGATTTATCTCTGTGGTGATTCTAAAGCCCATCAAATTGCAATTAGGATTAATTGCCACACCCTAAGTTGGAGGAAGGGCAGAGTTCTCCAGATGTTCATCTTTCTTACCTTCCCAGCAGCCTCTCAGCTGGAAACTGTAGCCCATTGCAGAGAGCCCAGTAGGGCCTCTGGCCTTCTGAGAGCCAAATCTTTCGCCTTAGCGTTTGACAATTCTTGAGGTCGTATAGAAATCAAGGATATGAGATAGAAGTTTGATCACAGAAACCCAAAAAATGCTTTATCTTCCCTTCAAACAAAAGCTACTTGTGAAAAGTTTTAAAATTTGGAACCAATGCTGGAGGAAGGAGTCATTTTCTTCAGTGGTGTAGCCACTGGTAAGTTACCCATGCTCCAGTAAGCAAAAGCCTTAAACTCTGAATGTCTGTCTCCTTTCCCTTCCCTTTCCCCTTCCCTTTTCCCTCCCCTCTCCCTTTCTTTCCCCATCCCCCTACCCCTACACGCACATACACACACACACACACACACACACACACACACACACACACACATCAGAGTAGGAGGGAAATTTGTTGGGAAGATCAACAAATTCACTGGGAGTGGAAGGGGATAAAAGATGATAATGGACCTGGGCATGGTTGCTCATGACTTTAATCCCAGCACTCACTCGGGAGACAGAGGCAGGCACATCTGTGAGATCAAGGCCAGCCTGGAATTTAGAGTGAGATACAGGACAGCCAGGGCTACACAGAGAATCCCAGTCTTGAAAAACCAAGAGAGAGAGAAGAGGGGATAACAAAATTAATATGATTGAAATGCATTACATACATGTGTGAAACTCTTAGAGAATGAGTAAAAATAATTAAGCTTTGGAAGTATATATACTTCTAATGTAATATTGGTTGTATTACAGCCTTATTAAAAGTTCTAGGAAGGACCAAGTTGGGGGTCATGGGGATAGAGATGGGAATTGGGAGGTTGGGGACAGACCAGTGTGTCAGCACAGGAGATGGCCTCTTCTTGTCTTTAGTGTGCAAGACTTTGGTAGGTGGGCTCCTTCCCTCATTCTGCCTGTATCGGTCATCATAAAAGGGAGTGGCGTCTCCTTCCTAAAGCTATTGAAAAATGAGAATTACTTAATGTATTTAATTTTGTATTTTGAAATAAGTTATAAGATTATTACGAAAAGTATAAGGAGTTCACATGTTTTCTTCCTCCATATTCCCAAAGTGTTAGTGTTTAACAAAACCATCAGTTTTTTACACACTTGTCTTTGCAGTAGCAATTTCTAAAATTAAGGCAATTTCATATAATCACAGTATTAATTTCAAATGTATAATTTTTAACATTGCTACAATGTCAATATGCAATTTATATGTCATATTAAACTTTCCTAAATTGTTCCAACAAATGTCTTTAATAGGAAAGAGGAAATTACTCACACACAGAACACAGCATTTCCTTGTCCAGTGTCTCTAGTTTCCTTTAGTTTGGAACCGTTCCTTATTTACCAATATAGTGCCTTTTATGACCTTGTCAATAGAATGATGTATGGCGTTTATTATGATGTGACAAGATGTACATGTGGGTGTCAGAGGACAACTTGTGGGAGTTAGTTCTCTTCTTCCACCTTGGGGATGGAACTTAAGTCAGTGGGCTTGGTGGCCATTTTCCAGCTGAACTTTGCCGTTCTTAAGAGTACAGGACAATTCTCTGCAGCTGTCTTCACTGTGAATTCTGTGTAGAGATTCAGGTTGTGAATTCTGGGCAAGGATTCAGGCTATGTACCCTGGGAATAGATGCATCCTCTGCATTCTGGGCAGAAATACCAAGGGGCTGCTGGTTCTTCTCAGCTCCCTGCTGGTCCACCATGATGCTCACTTTGTCCTGGGGTTGGGGTTGGTTTTTATATTCGCCATGCCATTCATCACTCCCTGGGTTTACTTTCTCCACTTTCAAGGCATGATCCTGTCTTGTGATTTGTGCCCCTATGTCCATGAGGACATGTTTTATAACCATTTCCAATGTGTCCTGGTTGTCACCACTCTTTAGCCCACTAGTCTTAGCAACCATTTTTGGACTCTTACCTGAATTGTTATGGCTGTTAGTTACCAAGTGATGGTTTCTCTCATTGTAGTTTTCCTGCTTCATTTATTTGTTGAGATTCCATACCACTGGCTTTCTGATGATACTTTGATGACTTCTGCAGGAGGGAAAATAGCTGGACAAATCTAAATTGATAGGAAATAAAACCTCATCTTCCTCCCTTCCTCAACCCCAGAGCCCAGGTACTCTGCTAACTGGTTTATCTGTATGTACTTCATACAGTGGAAACAGGCAGTTATCTGAAGTTGTTCTTGGGGCCGTTTTGGTTCCGGGGACCAAATTCCTAACCTTCTGTAAGCTCTTTGCTCCCTCACAATTCATCTCACAGAATCTTAGTTTCAGTCTCTCTGTGCCTTCTCTCAACACACACCCCCACATAAAAAGTAGGGACTTACAGATGAAAAGGCATCTATGAGCATGTATGGCCTTCTAAGGGTCTCGACCCAGACAAAAGCAGCCGTGTGTACATATATGGATTTTGTTTGTTTCTTTTGTCTTGTCTTTGTTTTTGCTTTTTATAAAAAAATCAGATAGAGAAATTTGGACACCAGCTGCATATTTGCTAATGTCAATTAGTTATTTTTAATCCTGAGGTATCATGCTGATGTGGCAATGCTTCTGAAAGTACATCACATGAGTACTTCCTGAAGTATGTATAGATAAGATTGTATAATGTCTAGGATTTGATCACAAATAGACTGTTGGACAGGAAAGTGGACAGCATTATCCAAGACTTGTCATACGAGCTGATAATGGCTGACACTGTCTGTCAAGTAAGGAGAGTTTAGTATACCCTTTCCATAAGAAAAGCACACCAGGGCAATGGCCATCTCAGAGTCACCGGCTTCTCTTTGATGGCTAGGTCAGGTTTGAAATACAATCTCCTCGCTGTGAAAAGGAAGTCACCACATTTTAATATTTTTCTTTATACAAATACATGGCATAATTTGAGTGGGAATATAGTAAGCTCTGCAAAGAGCATGCCTCCTCCATTTAGAAAGTGTTCATCCCGGAAGCTTGGTCCTAACTGTACATCCTCTGTCCAGGTCAGTGAAGGGCTGATACTCTACCAGCATGTGGATCTTGAGAACACAGGGTGGGCCTCAGAAGACTCCTTCACATTCACAGCATCCTCCCCTCCAGCGGAGCTGGGCCCTGAGGATTTCCGGATTATCATTTCATATGAAATGAATGAGTCAGGCCGACAGAGCCGGCTGCGTGCAAACACAGGTACTGCTAACAAGCCGTGGCCAGTGATTTGTCTATAGAAGAGAGAAAATGTGGGAATCCGTCTTTCCCTTTGTGTCCATGCTACACATTTATCCTCTGCAATAAGACAGACACAGTTACAGCCAGTGGTAGTTACTCTATCGTAAGTCTAGTGGCAATGAATGGCAGTTGGCTTTAAAGAGTTTCTTTATACCTCCACTGGAAGCTTTATCATGCCTGTGACTGAAAGTTGTTGATACAAATGAAAATGATGAGTAGAAAAGAATTACTAGAGCTGGGCCTGTCTCTAGAGCAGGAGAGCTTCAGCCATGGGGAAGTTAGGAAGGTAACATCTTATATGTGGATGTACAGGTTTTAAAGCTCAGTTGCCTGAAATGTTGATTTAATGGTTGTTTGCATTCATTTCCCAACTGCTCTCCTTCCATTTCCTGTGTCTCTCCTCTGCTCTAGCCATTTCCTTTCTTCCCTCAGTGTAGTTCCCACCTCTGCCTTCCTGCCACCTGGATAGTGTTATCATTCCCAGCCTCATCAGGAGGACACTTCTGAACTGTGAGGACCTCCAAATAAACATAAACATGCACATGCACACACACACACGAGCACACACACACTACATATGCACATGCACACGCACATGCACACACGCATGCACACACACACATGTAAATCTCAGTTCTGCAAGTAAGAGAAAACATGTGACATTTGCCTTTCTGAGTTTTACTAATGTACCTAAGAAAATCATCTCCAATTGCACTCATTTTCCCCCAAAATTTCCACCATTTCTCTTCTCTTTACGGCAGTGTAAGATTCTACTGTATATATGTACCACAGTTTCTTTGCCATTCATCTATGGCATGGACATCTAGCTGATCTTACTTCCTGTCTATTTGTGAATAGTGCAGCAGTAAATATAGATGTGCAGGTATCTCTGTGCACTGCTGAGAGGCCTTTGAGTATATACCCAAGAGTGTATAGCTGACTTATATAGTAGTTCTATTTTCAGTTTGGTTTTTCTGTTTTGGTTTTGGTTTTTTTTTTTTTTTTTTTTTGAGGGACCTCTGAATGGGTTTTCATAGCGATATGTTTATGTAAATATGTTTTATTTTTGTATGCTAATTCAGATACTTGAGCAACCTATGTGTTTAGAACAATCCACTGCGAGCTACGCTTAGGAGAGAAAGGTTTATCACCTTCACTAAATGCTTGATTAAATGTCTCTTTGTTCTTTAACTGTTTCCATAGGCGCCTCTGTCAAGGAAGGAGATAAAGTTCTCATTGACCAATCTAAATTAGATGCTTCCAACCTGTTACTTCGGCTACCCCAGCCTCAGCGTTCTTCCCACGAAATCTGGTTCCAGGTTACGGCTCTTCCTCGCCATGGCACCATTATGGTTGGAAGAGAAACATTAGCACAGGCAAACCCTACTTCTCCCAGCACATAGTTAATGCGTTTGGAGTCACATATCTTCATGATGACTCTGAATCGTTGACTGATAATTTTACCTTCGCTGTTTGGCCAAACCCAGAGAGTCAGTCCACCAGCAAGCCAGAGGCTGATGTTCTGGAAGAGATGTTCAACATCACCATCATCCCTGTGAATGATCATCCTCCAGAGGTAAAGACCAAAGGGCTCCGGTTGACAGTTCTGCAGGGCGGTAGGTTGGTTGTGGGACCTGAAATCCTCAACGTAGAAGATATAGACAGTCCTCCAAGTGAGATCCAATACATGATCATTCGTCATCCCAACAATGGCTTTTTAGCAATGGCTCACGATCCAGATGTCACTGCTCACCATTTTACACAGGCCGACATCAATAACGCTCAGGTGTGGTTCATACAAGATGGAAGCCCGTCCTCTGGAGTGTTTTACTTTAGTGTGACGATGGCGAGCACCGCCCTCTCTACAAGCTCTTCCACCTGGATGTTATCCCTATCTCCATCACTCTTGTGAACCTCACAGACCTGCTTCTCCCACAAGGCCAGACAACTGTCCCCATCAACAATACTCATCTTTCAGCAGTGACCAATGGCAGGAGCCTGCAGATCATCTACAGAATAACAGAACCCCTCCAAAGTGGCCACTTGCTCATTGAAAACCAGGTGGTCAACAGCTTTGGGCAGGAGGATTTGGATTCTGGAAGACTCTCTTACCACATGACCAATCTCACAGCCTCAGAAGATCAGCTGAAGTTCTCACTGTTTACAACAGAGTGCAACTTGACAGAGCAGACACTGGGCATCAGAGTGCAGCCTTTGTTGTGGGTTATATCAAACCTGAAAATTTCCAACAGAGTGGCTCACCAACTTAGGAAGGAGGATCTAGACGCAACCGAGCTTGCTAACAGGACTAATAGTGATCCCACGTTTGAAGTGATACAACCCCCAGTCCATGGACGACTTGTTCGAAGGGCAGTTGACAGCCCTGTGATGGAAGAGGTCACTCAGTTCACCCAGACAGACATCAACCAAGGGCAGCTGGTGCTTGAGCCATGTGCTAATCTAACAAGCACCTATACACTAAATGACTCGTCACCTTCTTGCTCAGTGCAGACCATGTGCAGCCAGCAATGGGTTATCTGGCCTTTACCATACTGCCACCAGACCCCTCACCTTTACAGACATTTACACCAGATGTGCCTTTATTTGTCACTGTAGAGACCCTTGTGGCCTCTGTTTTCTCTCAGAAAAAACTCAGGGCTTCTATTATAAAACAGACAGAAACTCCAGGGAACCTGACCCAGAGCAAATGGCAGGGGACAGATTCCTGGGGTCAGCTCAGAGACAAAGAGCCAAATATAGATGCCAAGGTCTCCCCCACCAGGGTCATTTGGCCATATGCTGTCACCAAAGTGGGGGACTCCCTTTCTGGGGGAGCATGCAACCGAAATGAGCCGTCACCTCTTGATGGTCATCATACCTTTGGCTGCTGTGTTCCTCCTCCTGATAGTGACCTTGGTGGCCCTGTGTGTTTGGCTACTGAGACGAAAGGAGGACAAGCCCAAACCTCTTATCCAGCAAAGACAAACCTCAGATCCCCATCGCCAAGCTCTAGAGCAGAGAGGAGTGGAGCCATCCCCACGGTCACAGTGACACCCCTTATTAGAAGCTCCAGTAGCCCTGGAACCAGAATGTTCCAGTCCCAACCATATGACAGCCAGCCCCTCTGG
Source organism: Mastomys natalensis (assembly GCA_021653895.1). Lineage (NCBI taxonomy): Eukaryota > Metazoa > Chordata > Mammalia > Rodentia > Muridae > Mastomys > Mastomys natalensis. Next base: position 854,436 of record JAJTUV010000051.1, on the reverse strand, counting down.
GGGCGAAGCCTGTAGAGAAATGTGCTCCTTGGGAGGCGTGGGTGAACCTGGATCCTGACATTGGCCAAGCTTTGTCGACAAACCAACCCAGCACTGAAACACAACCAGTACTGGGTATAAATGGGGAACCCCCTTCCACACCACCTCACACTCATTCTCCTTCCCTCCCCCCACCTCTCTCTCCCCCTTCTCCCTCTCCACTTCCCCATCTCTCTCCTTCTCTTCCTCTCTCCTCCCCTCTCCCCATCTCTGTCTTTCCTTGCTGTTACTGACCACTTTACTGTGTATACGATACTAAGATCAGCACTGGGCTCTAATGGTGAAGGAATGCGGGAGGATCAAGGAAGGCCACCCATTAGGTGTAGTTACACACAGGGCTCACTCACAGCCCAGTGCTGTTGGTGAGTGATGTACCCCGCTACTCCCGGGCCTTCCACAATGGTCCCTTTCCAGGACCTGACATTCTCAGTAAGTGTGGTTCTGTCAAGAATTAAACTGCACAAGGTACTGCTGAGCAGTGGGCCCCATTGGAAGCAGTGCCGTGAACTTGGGGCCTGGAGTTAAGGGAGGAAGGTTTGGGTGCTCTTCATGGGAGATTCACCCTCTCGGTGAGTCAGCAGGAGGTGCCAGTTCACTGTCCACAGAAGATGTCTTTTATTACATCGGTGACTTTGTTTATGTAATACTTATGAGTCGTCCTTTTTCTCTGTAGAGTCTCCTCGGGTTGGTTTCCTGTACAGGAAACGCCTTGTTCAGATCGCAGGGCAAACTGACCTCCTTTGAGGATAGTCATTAAATACGTTGTATTTCATCCAGAAGCATTGTTTACAGAAGGATCTGTAAAATCAAGAAATATCTGAAGATCTGAGGTATAGGAAGATGTGTTAAAAGCTTTTTATTTTTTGATGCCTTAGTTTGGCATCCTTTTACAATAAATGGAAATAATGACAAATTTGTATTTGAATTGTCTACTCGAACCATTGGCCAACACTAATTTCTGTAAGTCTAAAATGAAGCTTTTAGTACTTATACTAAGAATGCCTGGGGCTGCAGAGTACAGAAAACCCACAGATGATTTAGACTGAGGCTTGCACAAATGATTTAGATTTTTCTGTGAAGAGTAACACAGTAAAGTTTTTAGTTAGGTTTGTGGGCCACTCATGGTCTCTGTCATTTGTTTTTCTTTTGTTCTTTCCTAAAACAAAGTTTGTTTTAAGAAACTGTAAAACAAGATATCCTTAACTTTTGAACTTTCCTATACATTATGTGTCTTTGCCAGTCTTTGCTTTAGGCAATTGAAGTGTGCTGAATTATGTCAATCAGTGAACATAGTAGAGATTAGCATTCCAAAGCTGGCTCTGGGACTCATAATTATCAAGGGTAGTAGCTCTCTTGTCCCTTCTGCTCTGCCATCCTCAGGTTCATCTCAGGTTATGAGATGCCTGCTAAAGCGCCCAGCAGAGTGCACGTATTCAAGGCAGAATCACACAGCACAGTGGCTTCTTGTTTGAGAGACTTGTTCTATTTGTATTTGTTATTTTCTCATAAGACTTTCTTCCCATTTTATGCACTTTTATACCTTATTGTCTAAACCAAGTAGCATCCTTTGTGTCCTTCCACCAACCGAATGGGACCTCATGACTGACGCTCTCCCGAGGTCACTCATCTGCCCACTGTGCATTTAGAGGATGAAGGAGTTACTAAAGGATAAACAGTAATGGGCTTACTAGAATACAAAAATACTCATCACATATTGTAATCCATAGGACACCAAACTTTTTCACATAGGTGTCTGTCGCTTTTTCCTGTTAAGTGGTTTTCTTTAAAGCTGGAACCCATGTTTGAGGGGTAAGAGTATTACCAGTTTTAGGATAAAAGTCCCAGGTATAAGAGTGCCAACAAAGCTTAGACACTTGTCCCAGTATACAACTAAAGATATAAACACATCTGGGTCTGGTGGCCCATGCCTGCAATCCCAGCACTTGGAAGGCAGAGACAGAAGGATCACAGCAGTTTTGAGGCCAGCCTTGGCTACATGGCAAATTCCAGGCTAGCCTGTGAATAGAGCAACAACAACCTATCAAAAAAAATAATAAAGACAGAACCAAAAACCAAGCAAGAGACAGAGAAAGATTTAATCACACGGCCATACTGGAAAGAACAGATAAGCGGTGGGTGTCATCCATCCCAAGTCTGTCTCCATGGTTTTATTAGAGGAAGAATTAAGACAGCAAACAAAACGTCTGCATAAAGAAGCAATACTGCTCAGAGTGTGGCCTGGTTGGTTCTTATCCCAGTACTGGTTCTGCAAGCTAACTCTGAGACATTCTTATTGCTTGAAGTGAATATCTGGTTACCATGAGATGGTTCCCACTGCTGGGGGCTGACATCAGGGAATGTTCTGTCTGTCCCTGGAATGCAAGGGGCAGTGTATATCTAAGGCATAGACTGGAGACTTCCAGGTATCTTCATGGGAGTCTGTCAAAGTTGATGGTATGATCTCCAAGGCTTTGAGAAGAGAGAGAAAGAGAGAGAAGAGAGAGAGAGAGAGAGAGAGAGTATGTGTGTGTATCCTACGCTCTCTTTATGTGCCTTCAGCCTTGAAGGGGAAGAGAGGGAAAGCCTCTCTGGCATTTGGACACTGCTTGAACGGTCAACGTGTCTACATGCAGGATTAAGCAGGAGTCTGACCCCCAGTCTAAAGATGCAGATGTAAAATGAAGGAGGAGAGGGTGATGGTGTTAAACCTACTCCACATTTTACTACCTGAGTCCAAGGGAAGGGTCAGTATTTTTTAGCAAAAGTGATTTCTGAGTTCCCGTTACAGGATGATGAGGCTATGAACAAATCTGTATGAGGGGAGAGATGCTTCCTGGGACATTTGAAAATGGTTGGAGAAAAGTGTGCTTTTTTGCATCTAATCAGTAGAGACCAAATAGTCAACAAACCCCTACCCCAGACAAGGAATCATCTGGATCCAGTCCAGGTGTCAGCATGGCTGAGAGAGAAATGTCCAGGTGAGCCATCATGAAGCAGCTTCTTGTGTGCCCAGTGGAGGATTCATAAACTCATTACTAAGCCTAGGTAAAAATGTGTTCTAAAAACAGAATTGGGGAGCATAATATCTTTGAAACTCTGGTTAATGGCATGTGCAGGGCATTCTTACTTAAAGGATATATTTAAAAAAAACAAACAAACAAACAAACAACAAACCTGACAGCCAAATAGTTTCTATTCATTCTTTGCTTAAGGGAAATGTTATACTGCCTATTAAAAGGTAGATGAGATGGGGGAGGGGCCACAAGGTAACTGTGAGGTTAAGTGACAGGCTGCTAAGTGTCAGTCAAGGCTCAGAGCCTGCTGTGTCTGGTCTGCTTTTTATGAAAAATGCTTTTGGTCTCATCTCCCTCTGTTCCTTGAAGGGTCACTTCCCTCCCAGCCCCATTTTAACTGCTCCTTCAGGAACAACGTTACAGTCTTCAGACCAAATGGTAACACGACGCACTTGGCCTACATGATAACCACTGTCTTATGTTGCCTCTTATTGATGATCTTGGAATTATTGATGATCATGGAAACTAATGTTTCTGGAGCTGCTATGGTCAGAGCCTGGGCCCTGGAAGTCCTTAGAAGTGGGGACTGTGCCACCTCCCTTCAGTAGGCTAATTAAAGATACAAAATAATAGGAAAAAAGCAGGGGGAAAAAAAGATGTATTTAATGTGGCCACATTGTGAAAGGAACCAAGCAAGTCCAGCAACTCTTACCAGTCCATCTCGTAGATCCTGCCATGAGATGTAGGCTTAAACAGAAGCCAAGAGCTGCTGCCCAGCATTGACACTCCCGATAGTGTATGGAACCTGTCTCTCCTACAATTGGTCTGACGGATTATCAGGACTGTAGGGAGTCTCTGAGAGGGATGCTCTCCTCTGACTGGCTCCAGATTCAGCCTTTTCCTTTGCCCAGCGTGAGCTTTCTGGGTAAATGTCCAGTTGCTGGGGATGTTTAAAAGGAGGGACACAAATGTCTCTGCACAATGTCTATTCCTGCCAGGGCTGTAACACTAATGTTAAAAACACTTCTCTGCTCTCCTTCTAAAAGTGCTTCCCCTCATGTTTCCGTATGTCACACTCATAAATTTCCCCTTCCTAGCATGTCTATGTTAGGAAGGAGGAAGATTAGGAGTCTTAGTCCAGGGTTGGTTTGATCCTGGTGTAACTCAGAATTGTTCTTAGCCCCTGTCTAACCCTAGCACCCTTCAGAACTGTGGCACTGCATACAGCATACAAGGCAGAGGCTGAAGAACATCTGCATCCATTAGGTGGGTTTCTCCCTTGATTGATCAATGCCTGCTCTTTGTGGAAGAGCCAGACGTCCTTGGCTCAGCGAGCCTATGGCTGCTGCTTTACTAAAGCCATAAGCTCCTTGGAACTAGGCTTGCCAGCCTGGCCAAACACAAAATCTGCTCCCCAACCCGTTTTCCTGCTAATCTTGCAACTCCAAACATGGACAGTTTGTGTCCATATTGGAAAGAGATGCAGAGACACCTAAAGCAGTAAGTCACATTCTTGTATGCAAGCACGCCTGCCAGAGCCAGGACAGCCTGAGATCCAGATGTCAGAGTGCATTGATTAATCAAGTAATTAATACAGAGTTTGGAAAGTTTCTCCCCCCTCTTCCAGAGGCTCTGGAACAGTCTGGTTTGCAGATGGAGTCAATTAAGAGGAAACAATGTCTACCATTTGGTGCTGGCTCAAAGAAAGCATAAAATGAAAAGAAATTGGCAAAGTTTTGTTCAGCGTTGAAAATTGAAGTTCTGGGAATGGAAAATTTGTTGAAATGCCCCCCCCATAGGAGGACTATAACTGAATAATTATAGTTCTGTCATGATGAGTCTAATACTTCTAAGCAGGTGACTGGGAGGATCATACGTATACACTGAGGGAAATAGCAGAAGAATGGCTGATTTCTGCTTAAGAACAGGATATTCAGGGAGTGGAAGATTTTCCTTTCCTTTTTTTTTTTTCTTTTCTTCCTTGCTTCTCCCACCTAGTCCAGCCTAGCCCTGCTTCCCACCATTACCTTTTCCTAAGAAGATTCTGTGACACATTCTGACCTTTAGGGGTCCCTCTTCAAACACCCAGAACATGTCTTCTTCACAGTATGGCATTAATTGGATGGGGGATGGAAGGTGCCCTTACCCTCTGGTTCCTACGAAGAGAACATGCATCCACACAGAAATTATAGATGAAAGATGTTCAGGAGAACCATAAGAGCTCTTACATAGCCTGAAGTATTTACAAAGGAGATCACAGATTCTAAGCCTGTGTCAGCAACACCAATCAGAAAGCAGCTTTTCTGTTCCCCAGTCTACCAGCCATGAAGGAGCTGAAGTTAGGATGATCTGGGAAGCGGTGTGAGCAAGGAGAGATTTGACTTCAGGCCCAAACTGTGTGGGAGTGGCATGGAGGAGGTCCTTCGGTTTGAAAGAAAACTTGAAATTTTGTCTGGTATCTAAGCCTGGACATTTTAAGGATAATTTCACATTGTTAATTAAGAAACCCTAAAACTGTACTTCACATGTGATCAGCTAACACCCTGACAGAAAACAGCTTTGTAGAGCTGATCGAAGGGCAATAGGGGACAAGAAGTAAGTCTTCTGTGTACATGCCATGATCTGCTTTTTCCAATGTAATGTTTACATGAAGCAATTATTTCTGTTTGTCAGAGCTCTGCCTCTTCTACAGGGGTGAAGACCAGGTGCTGTCCCTGTATTTTCAATTCTAATTTATTTTCACAAAACCAGTCTATCTTCAATCTCTTTCCTCTGAGATGTCCGCTGTGACTGTTCCATTTAGATGCTGCCTCTCTCATCACTACAGACATTCACCCTTGATTCTGACACAGCATTGGAAGCCCCTTCCTATGTTTGGGAATCCCTTCTTTCCTAGGCACAACTGCCATTCAGGGATAAAAGCAAGTGCCAGGACCCAGCCTCCTTCCAGCCAATGAGCAAGTTGTTCCTGAACACAGAGGCCTATGACAGGTAAAAGCAGGAAATGTCTGCAAACTGTTTTGGTGACAAGTAGCAGTCTCAGAGTAGCAGGAGCTCTATGGAGTTCTCAGAGGCAGGAATGGCATAGGGTGATGTGAGGGCGTGGAAAGGGGAGCCTGCAACAACTGTGGCCATCTTGGATGGGCCAGTTCTATAGGGTGAATTGAGCCTCCATAGCTGCCAAGACTGACTGGCTCTCTAATGCTTCTAGAGAGTCAGTGTGCTTCTCAGTAGTCCTAAAAAATAATTTCCAACTTGCCACAGCTGCAAAGACACCCTCATGCTTGTTCTAACATAACATTTTTGTAAGCATGATGCTGTTATTAAAAGCAAAACACCCATCCCTGTCCTTGGTACAACATCATTATCTAACTGTGCCCGTTCTTTGAAGTTCACCAATTTTCCTACCAAGGTCCCTTTTATACTTTAAAACCTAACTCAAGATATCTGTTGCTTTCAGTTGATACTTTTCCTTAGTCATCCTGTCTCGTTCCATGTGTTAAATAGATAGTACGATTCACTTATTTTGTACAGTGTCCCTTGATCTAGACTCTCTTCATCGTTGGACTGGAGATAATGGATTTGAGAAGGAAATTACCATACAGACCAAGTGCTTGAATTCTATGATACGGGTAAATGATACCCACGTGACCTAAGATACCATTGTTAACCTTAACTAGTTGATTAAAGTGGCATTTCCTAGGCCTATCCACTTTGAAGTTATTATTAGTTCGCACCATCACCACTTTGTTTCCCCTCTGGTTGTTACAGGGTGTTGCTGGTCCAGTCCTTTTGAAGGAGTGGAGTTAGTTTCTATCTCCTGGAAAGAGACAGATATTGTTTGTGAATTTTCCTGAGAATTCCTGTCCTCTCTACTTATTATGCAGTCCTTAGTGTAGCACAAGAAAAAGACATTTGTTGACCAAGGAAAAAATTACAGCTGTTCTTAGAACATGAAAAAGCAGGAAATAATAACCAGCATGGCAGGGCCTGAAGAGGTATTAGAAACTAAGACAAGAGCCCATGTGTGAGAAACATGAGTGGCCATGGTGGCCTGTTCTCCCCCTTGCCAGTGGACTGGCTTCTGCCACCAGGTTCTTCATTTTGATTTCTTCATAGATTGAAATGACTGATGCCTCTGGTGGCCTGGGTGTCTCCATCCTGTGCTCCATGGCTCTGTATAATGCAGGGCACACATACCACCATGCAAGCATGACTGAAGGGCACCCAGCCCAAATTCTCAAGAGACTGAAACTCCGTTTATCAGTCAAAACTTTTGCTTCATTCTTCTTGGGCCAGTTGTCCCCTTGTGTCCATCAGTGTGGCCAGAAATAGGGTGAGGTACTTCCTCCTTATCAGGATTCTAGGGAGGAGTCAACTCTGAAAAGAGGGAGGATGGCAGGCTGGCACTGCAGAGTGCTCCTCCTGTGCCTTCTCTCAGAGATAACAGTCTTGTTTCTAAAATAGGAGCAGAGACTGCATTGTGTCAAAGTCGGCACATGAATTCCTCTGCTCCACAAGTTCCAGGCCCTTCTTCATTTTCTAGTGTCTTGGCATTGCTTTCTCAAACTCGTAAAGCAGGCAAAGTAGAGCTGCTCCACCCACAAGGTAGTCACAGGCTTGTGTCTTTTCCCATCCTGCTGTTGTCCCAAAGGCTGTCAAGATCTCCCTCAGCATATAGCTTCAGGGAGGTGGGCGGGGTAGGTTTCCAAGTTAGCTTCCTCAAGATTATATTGAGGGACTCTGAGAAATTCAGATTCCTTGATCCAGACCTTGAATGTGGCAGCAGGAAACAAGAAAAGTCCAATTTGGGTAGTTGAGGCACATCAATAAGAGAGTTGGTAGAGATGGGAGCAGAGCCGAGAAAGTAAGTATGGCTTGGTGTCACGTGGGCTAGCCACAGCGAGAAGTAGTTGTTGTGTGAGACTCTCTCTTGTCAGAGAGAACAAGGAAGAACTACTCTCCTGAGCTAAGCTACATGGTCACCTGCTGGGAGCTGTGACCTTCATAGAAAGAGGCAGTCAACCTCAGAGAGAAGGAGTGGGAGGTCTTGGGGAACTGATACTCTCATCTTGCCCTCCCTTCTGGTCCCCTCCAATCCCCCTGCCAAATACTTTCACTGACTGACTCAGTTCAGAAGTCAGGGGGTTGCTTGCTTCTGATCCAGTCCATTGCAAGCGGCCACCCAGAGAAGGTGCCAGACGGAGAGTGGGCAGTATGGCTAGAGTTGCCTTCAGCAGGTGTCTAGCACAAGCCAGACAGCAGCCTTGTAGCTGAAGGGCCTCGCCCCCTTCTAACTCCAATCACTGTCTTCTTTTTACTTCCTCACACTGCAGCTTTCTCATACTGTCTTACCCTGAGCAGCTCCAAGGCCCTTTGAGCATTACAGTGTATAATTACATAAATGTAAGGGGCCCATTTTGACCTGCCTTTCACACTGTTTCGGAGAGAAAGACTTTTCTCCTGCCTTTCTTCGGGTTTCTCCCAGGTCTAGAAGCCCAGAGTCCATCTGATCTCTGGTAGTCTTGCTTTTCCATAGTGGGCTTTGAGGAGCAGCTCCTGATGGGCACAGGAAGGTCCCCCACAGTTTTTGATTCCATATGCAATGTGGAAAAAAAAAATCTCACTTTACTTTCTGAATGAGGTTCATTTTTTCAGAAAAGTGATTTCTTTGAGACTACTATTAGCATGGTCAATTGAAAATGTGGAAGCTGTTCTCAGAAATCTCTTCTGAGCTTTGGAATAGAATTGGAAACCACAGTTCACCTTCAATCAAAACATTCGGGGAACTGGCACAGCTAATCAGGAGGGGTGGGAGGGGACTGGTTTGGGCAAGGGTGGCAAGTCAGGAGCTGGGCTGGAACAGGGGAACAACAATGTTCATAGTTTAGAAGAAAGGGAGGTTTCCATATAAATAAAATACATTTCCACCTGAGTTGCTCTGATGGTAAAATAAACAGAGGGTTAGACAAGCTGGGAGACAAGTGAGCACATAGTGTGGGGGCCAGGCAGTGAGGTTAGCTAGTTTGGAGCAAGACTGGACTCTCCTATCTAAGAGCAAGTCAGCAGCAAACAGCCATCACCATCTCTGTTTTAAGAAGAGGTGGGAAGTTGCTCAGAGCTATGGGGAAGACATGGGTGACACACTCTAGGCTTTCAGATGGAGTGACATGGGTGACACACTCTAGGATTTCAGATGGAGTGATCTGTTAACCATTAGTCACCAGTGCAGCTTCAGCTATGAGGATTAGAATATTCAGTCTCTCCCTGGGGTGGAGAAATAGCTCAACTGGTAAAGTGCATGCTGTGCAAGCTAAGTTTAATCCTCTAAACCCACACAAAACAAAAGCTACCTATGGTGACTCACTTGTCAACTCCAGCATTGTGGAGATAGGTGGGATTTCTGGGGCTTTCTGGCCAGTCAGCCTAGCTTGATTGTAACTTCTAGGCCGGGAGAGATATTGTTTCAGAAACAGGATGGATAGCACTGAGGAACAATACCCAAGACTGACAGGTCAACATATGTATAGTGCCCCGCCCCCATACACACATGTGTACCTAAACACATGTAAATGCACACACACACACACTCACACATGCAATTCAAATTAATGTAACCTTTCCCTTATTTCCTGTGAATCCCATATTCTGCACCCTAAGCTTTCTTCATGAACACTAATTTTGTTCCCAGTGAATGCCCATCCCAAGCGCAATGCTACTGCTTCTTGGCCTCTGTCCTTCCCTGACGTGAATGCTCTGGTCCAGCAGAAGATGTGCACATACATTCCCCAGAGCCTTGGAGAACATGGAGAATTTAAGAACAAATTTCAGAAGCCAAAACATTTAAATGCCATTTTTTATATGAGACAAAATATTTCCCCCATTATATCAGTGTGATTTAATTACATTTAAAAGGACATCTTGGACAAATGTGTAACAAAAAGCACCTCATAGAGCCTTTTCTGATTTAATATTTAAAAGAAATATGGGGTGATAGAGAGCCCTTTGGGTTAGACATTTTAGCTAGAAATCTGGGCCTCTGGGGAAGCAAGCATAGTCGAGGCCTCCTTTCTGGTCTACTGTAAAGTTTCCACAGCATTGCTGATCTCATGAAGCTTATGGTAGTCACTTTGAGCAATGCCAGGCATTCAGTAAGCACTTAATAAATGTTTTACAGATTGTCAGGTTGTTTTAAGTTCTTTTCTCATCACTGTGGCAGGACACACCATGGAAATAATACATTGTAAGGAGGGATTTCTTTGGTGTATGGTTTCTAGAAACACTGTTTATCATGGTGGGAAGGCATATGGAAGCTGATTGGTCTAGAGTGGTAGACAGGGACTTGGAACATGGCTTATTGGTAAGCTTATAGACATGTTTTCATGAGCAGCTAGGATGGCTCCAGACCCAATGGGCATGTCTAGAAGAAAGACCACAGACCACAAGTACAAGATTCATCTTGGTTGAAGACAGTCATGCTTACTTCCCAGAACATCTCACACCCAACGATTGATCGACACATTGTTCCATTAGAATAAACTGCTGAAGGTCCATCTCAGCTTCCCAGTCCTTGGATGGTTTGGCTTTGATGAGACTGATGGCAACTTTGCTTCCCATGATGCCTCACCCTGTGATTTTCCTTTAGTCTCCATAGTAGCTCATTCCAGGGGCCCTCCTTAATAAATCTTATGCCCTCTGAACCTTGGCATGAGGTCTGCTGCCCAGGAGCATGTCTTGACACTGCTAGAGCTATGACCTCAGCTCGAGCCATTTGGTTCTTTGAGTTCTTCCCCCGCCTTCCCTTCTCCCTCTTGCTCGGGCCCCCACTCACTCCAGGCCCTGCTCACCCTGCCCCACTTGTAAGTTAGCTGTCGTCAAACACCGACAAGAGGACATCAGATCTCATTACAGATGGTCGTGAGCCACCTGTGGTTTCTGGGAATTGAACTCATGACCTCCGGAAGAGCAGTCAGTGCTCTTAACCACTGAGCCATCTCTTTTTCTGTTGAAAAATCAAGAAAGGTTTAATTATTGATATTGGAAGAGACAATTGCTGCTATTGGTTGAATGTCCCTTTCACTCTTTTTCAAAAAGTGACTTCCCGGGGATTCAGAGAAGCCTAGGGCAGGCAGGACTCACATGCTCAGGCTTGGTTCTCTTCCCAAAGATGAGCAGGCCATGGCCACATGGTTCTCTTCCAAAGATGAGCAGGCCATGGCCACATGGTTCTCTCAGCCCAAGCACAGCTGCATCCCCTCTCACAAGCTCACCAGGAACTGATAGGAGGAACTGACCCAGTGCTACTTCTCTATGAAACCTTTACTAAGACCCCACCTCATGTCCCAACCTACAGTGGGCTTGTCAGGACCCAGCTCTGAACTGACAGCCCATACCACTTCCCCTGGTGGGTACAACTGTGACTCTAGACAAGACTCTGAAGCTAAACAGAAGGAAGACAGGACTTATTCTGTGGTCTTTTGTGTGTATTCGGTGAGGGGGAGAGGAGCTACCACTGAGTGATTCTTGGCTCTGTAGCCTTGAAGTACTGTGTGGACTACTAAATCTATGTTGAAATCTTGTTAATGGGCTCTGATGTCATTGGACTTCCTGGCACTAAGCCTGGTGTACCCATAGCAATTCGACTGATAGAAGTTGGGTGGCTGAGCCTTTTTCCTGCTTGTGGTGACTGATTTCAGACAGACTACATAGTGGACAGCCACTGACACATCCCAGTGTCACATGCTGCTCACGGAGCTTCAGACAGGCTATTTAAGGTTGTTATTAGTGATTTTGTTGCATGTAGACTCTTCAGAAGACAGGATATGAGGCGGTTAGGTTCTGTGGCTATTGATGATCTAGACAACATGAGATATTTCCGTAAGTTAGTGACCTCTTCTGTTTTCACAAGTAGCTAGACAGTTGGCCCTGGGTTTCTGTCTATATCACAATGCATGCATGACAAGGTAAAAATTCGTCATACTACATACAAAACAAAGGTGCTTTTCTGGGAAAGACTTTGTTTTCCTTATATTTCACTTTGAAAAGATACGTTTAGTTACTAAATTAAAGCAGCAGAACAAGAAAGGTACAATTTTAAAAATTATAAATCTTTCTAACATATAATACCATGACATATAGCCTTTAATCCTTTAATTGTATTTCAAGGTATTAGAGCATTTTCCTTCTTTTGTAGCTATAGCCATAATTATTTATTTTATTATTATTTTTCTGAGACAAGGACTTACTCTGTAATTTTAGATATGTATTAGGCTAACTTCAGACTTTCAGTGGTTTCTTGCCTCTGCTTTCTGAATGCTGGGTTAACGGGCATGTGTTACCATACCCAGCATTGTTAGCAAAACACGTGTCAATAGTATCTACCTCATCTTTTAAGATGTCTACACAGTACTCAGCTTTGAAGATAACTAGTGCCTTGAAGATCACCCATGCCTTATATCTCAATTCTCCACTAGTTCATTAGATGTCTTAACTAATGTTCTATTGTTGTAAAGAGACCTCATTATAGGCTTCGGGTTTTTTTTGACCTACTTTAATAAGGGTTCTTAAATGCTTTAACCTCCCTTCTAGCCCACCACCCACCAGAGATAGTGGAAAGGAGAGGTTAATAGGGCAAAGGGGGATATGGACCTGTTTAGAAATAGTTCTTTGGGGTGATTCCAATTTCATTGTCAGGATATCAGCAGTTCATTTCACACGAATTAGCAGTAGCTCAATCCACTTTTAAACATCATTCATGAATCAGCAACAGCAGTCCAATCCAGCAGAAACTGCAAGGCTCAGCCTATCATTCTGAGTCCACAGAAGCAGCAAGGAGCCATCAGAATATCACAAGAAGTTCTTTAGTGTGTTTCTGTCTACAAAGTCATGACAAATAATGATCACCAAAGGCAAAGTGAGCCAATACCTCAGCGTTGTCTGCCAAGACCAGCATCAGCAAAGCTCAATGGAGACTAGCAAAGAGTGGCAAAGCAAACCAATGCCAGTGTCTTCCACTGGCTGTTGGGTTATCCTTATACCCTTTCCAAGCATCACATGTCCTCTCAAGCATTCCCTCTAGCAAAACATCAAATGCCCTTTTCCCAGTCAGCTTCCAGAAAAATAGCATGTGTTGGTTCTCAGTAAAGCACATTCTCTAATGTGTCTGCTTCAACAAAACATCATCCCACATGTCTGTCTGCTTCAGCAAAACATCCTCTCATAAGACAGTTTCTAGAAAAACATTGCATGACACAACTGAGTCTCCAAAGAAACCAGAAATACCCACTTCATAGCATGAACTTAGCAACTCTTATAAAACATTTAATCGGTGTTTGCTTGGTGTGAGCATGGAAGCACACAGGCAGACACGATGCAGGAGAAGTAGCTGAGAGTTCTATATCCAAAACCAAAGGCAGCAGGAAGAGAGCAACACTGGGCTTGATGTGGGCTTTTGAAACCTGAAAACCCACCCACAATAACACACTTCCTTCCACAGGGCCACACCAACTCCCATAAGGCCAAACCTACTTCAATATGGCCACACCTCCTAATCCTTCTCAAGTAGTGCCATTCCCTGATGACTAAGCATTCAAATATAGGACCCTATAGGGGTCATTCTTATTCAAACCACCACATTAGGTTTTTCACACTTATTTTTAATTATGATCAGTATGTTAAGAATATCTTTTTGCAGCACAATTTTGTTATACTGTAATTTGTTATACTACAATTCTTTCAGAATAAATAGAAGCAGTAGATCAAAACACATATACACTAAAGTTTCCACACTGTGAGTAGACTATCTCATGGAGAGAGTGGAAGAATTTATTTCTAGCATGAATGACTGTCTTGTCTGTCAGCACTAGTCCTATCATGGTGACAGGCTACAATAAACCTTGCTTTTCTGAATTTGTATTGCTTTGTGTTTGAAATGACATTTCTTCACAGCAATTTATTTGTAGTTTACTTGCCAAGTGATTATTTGTCTTTCATTCATTTTCTTTTTGTTTATGCTTTCCAACTGATAAGTGTAGATATATACATGTACATGAGTTTAAATTTATGATATAAACTGACAGAATTCATTAATGTTCCATAATACTGTTTGTCAGCCTCCTCGTATTGGAAGATTTGGTTTTAGGTGTTATATGCTTATACAGAGACAAAAGTGCCAAGATGGTTTAGAAACATGCTTGCAAGCCTTCTCTATCTCAACTGTGTAACACTATTCTAGATGATCTAAAAATGAAAGCAACAAACCTAAGAATATCTCACATCTTTCATAAAAATAAGTTCCACCCAAGAGTATTGAACTTAGTTTTTTATAATTTAATAACCAATTCAATGTTATACCCTGAAAACTTCAATATTGTTACATGTAGAAATATCCTAGTATATTAATGTTCTATCTTTATGTTTTATATTAAAATATATGCATATGTAGATATGTACATATGCATATACATATGCATATACATAGATATATGAATCTAGCTCCTATATTCTGCTTCATCAATGTCTTTTCTAATGACTTATGTAAAATCTAAAGTGTTTTTAATTATGAGAAAGCAGAGTTCCATTCACTACTAATGTTTTTATGTATTTCTTTTTTTAAGTCATAAATTTTGTTATGAATCTTTTATTGAAAGTAAAGTTATTTTCATACAATGTATTCTGATCATAATTTTGCCTCCCTCATCTCCTAGATTCTCCCTACCTTCCCACCCTTCCAACTCATTTTTCCTTTTCTCTCTCTTAAGAAAACAAACAGGCAAATAAAAAAGACAAACAAACAAGGTTAAAACAAAATAAACTAATGAATCAGAAGAAAAGAAAAAAGCATGAGAAATACATATACTTGCAGAGACACATATAAACGAACCCCATGAAAAGACAAAATTGGAAAACAAAATGCACAAGCAAAAAACCAGTAAGGTTAAAAACCAAATTCCCAAACAAAGAAATAGGAGACAAAATTCCCTAAAAAACACCTTTGGTTTCATTTTGTGTTGGCCATCACTGCTGTGCATGGGGCCTGCCCTTAAGCGTAGCTTGTTTGCCCAATGAGACTTCCTTGGAGAAACTACTTTTCCCTTTGATAGTGGTTGTTAATGGGAGATAACTTTTGGTTGGGGATGGGAGTTCATGTGTACTTGTGAATCACAGAGCTGAGATCCCATCTAGTTTGTATATTGTGCAGGCCTTATTCATGCTGTCACAGTCTCTGAATTCATGTGTGTGTCCTGTCCTGTCAGAAAGACACTGTTTTCTTGGTATCATCCATTCCCTTTGGCTCTTACAATCTTTCTACCTCTTCTGTATAGTTCTCTGTGCCCTGAGAGGAGGGCATTTATTTTTCCAAGTTAGAAGAAATGGAATTCCCTACCACCAAAACAAACAACCAATATAACAAGGGAATGAGGAAGCAAGCATGCTAGCTAGCTATAAGAGCTTAACAGGATTCTGCAGAGCAACAGAACCAATAGGAAACACACATGGAAACCAGTAAGGCTTGCCTCATCTTTTAAAGCATCTATACAGCCTTCCACAATGAGGATGGCTCATGATTTATTCCTACTTCTCTACTGATACATGTAGGGAAGGCGAAGGAGTATATTATGGAAATCGACTGTTTGATTTTGGTTTAAGCAACTTAGGGTCCCATAATCTACCATCTCAAGCTGGAGAACATGGAAAGCCAGTCACATGATCTAGTGCATTCACAAGTCTAAGAACAAAACCACCAATGTCCAAGGAAAGAAGAAGGGAGATATCTCAGTGCAAGCTGTGCAAGTGAATTCACTCTTCTTTTCTCTTTTTGCTCTACTCGGGGCCCTCAAAGGATGAGATGGCAGCTAGGAGAAGACTGGCTTCTAGACAGCCAGGACGAGGGTATTAAAGCCCATGACCTCAGTGACATATCTACTTCAACAAGGCTACACCTCCTAATAGTGTCACTCCCTGGGTCAAGCATATGCAAACCATCACAGTTGTTATTGTCATTTTGTTTTGTTTTTGTTACAATGTCTCTCTACATAGCACTGGCTGTCCTGGAACTCACTATATTAGACCAGTCCGGCCTCAAACTCATAGAGAGCCAACCACCTCTACCTCCTGAGTGTACCACCACTGCCAGCTTTAACATATCTTCTAAAATTGCCTTACAGATGGCTTTTTATGTGTTTTTTGCTTCCTTCCTTCCCTGCTCCCTCATCTCTCTGACCTCCTACTTGCTTACCTGCTTGAATTCCTCCACCTCTATGGTCGGTCTCCTCTCTACATTAAGATCATTTAAATTCTATCAGTCTCTCTCCCTAAAGATATCGTTCCTTCCAGCAACCTCTTTCTAATTTTCTGACTTCTATGAGTGCTGCAAGTTAACAAGACTTGAGAGAGCATCCACACACATGTGGATAGATAACCTATGGCATTTGTCTCTCCAGCCCTGACTTAACTCACTCAATGTATATTTCCAGTTCCATCTATTTATCTGAAATTTTCTTTCTTTCTTTTTTTATTTTTTACAGATGAATAGAATGTGCCACATTCTCATTACCTATTCATCTAGTGATAGACATTTAGACTGATTCCATTTCATAGCTATTGTTAGTATAGCAAAAATGACTATGGGTGAGCAAGGAGCTCTGTAATAGGATGTAGAATCATTATGGTGGGACACACCAATGAGTGGCATACATGGTCATATGGTAGCTCTATTTCTAGCATTTTGAGGAACATCTCTCAGGGGAAACTTATTACTGTTGTTTAGATAAATTGACATGGTACCACACTGCACTCTAAATATTGTTTATACCCATAGGCACATGCTATTCCCATCCTTAATCAGAAAACCATCTCCAGGTGAACATGAACACATAGAATCATGTTTGTCCAAGATGCTTACATAAATGACAGTTGAGTTGTCGGCCCTAACCATGTCATTTATACAGCCCTCTCTAAGGGAACACCATGCAAAGCTGAGCTTAAGAATGTAGGCGCTGCAGACAGGGATAAGAACTAATACATTCCTAACTATTGCAGACGTGACCACACAGCAGCTGAAGCTGCCTGCATTAGACTGGCACACCACTGGTCTGCCAACAGCCAATCACAAACTGCAGAAGGGCTCATGGAACCCCACCCCTGCTTTCTGAACTATTGGCCTGAACTGATGGATTCTGGGGCAGGGGGTGAAGTGCCATTGCCTTCAGTTTTATACTAAATAATGAGGCCTCCTGGATAGGCCCAAACTTGTGGCCATGTACACAGTCTTGGTTAAAGTCTGTAAGTCACAAACAAAAGAAAAAAGTATGATGTGGGGAGGGCATCTGTGGGCAAGAGAGCTCTGAGACAGGTAGGAGGGAGACTAAAGACAGTAGAATGGAGAGAGTAAATGGAAGGCACAAAAGGCATGAGTGAAGTTGTCAGATAACGTGTGTCATCAACAAAATAGAGGAAAGACCAAGGAAGAATTGGAATTCATAAAGGATTTAATCATCACGACAATAAAAACATCCATTTATTTATGTTTTTAAAGAAAATGTTATCTCATGAAAATTTTAGAAAAATATAATTCATGAAGAAAATCTTAGAAAAAATATAATTCATTAATAATAGTGTAAACTAATTTTGAAACTTTGTGAAACACCTGAAAATCTCTAAACTACGGCTAATATATGCTTGTGTATAACCATATGTCTGATGTATCTCTTATAGGGACATCTCTCCCTAAACTCTTGCTTGTTATTCTAATTGTTTTATAGCACAATTGTATTACAAATGATGTCATCTGTCTCTTCCTTAACTGCTTGTATACAGTCATACTGAGTTTGCTAAGACTTCAGAAAATGTCAATATATACATAGTGATAGAATTTTCAAATAACAATGTCTGATTATATTTATCCTTTTTTGTGCAATATACAAATCCTTGAAGTAAGCTTATTTTTAAGCATGTGTCATCTGTTTCACAAAATTGCCTATGGGTTTCACAAGATAAGCAGATTTCTTTGTATACATCTTTAAATTTTTAGGTGTATGTCAGAAATGAATGTGAGGGATTTTACTATCTTTTGATGTCTTCCCAGATAATCATATAGAAGCTTTTAAAAATAATATTAAAACACCTTCCACTAACTGAATAAATTATTTTAAATAAATAATTGGGGAAACTGTATTTTCTAGTATTCCTTCTAAAAACTAATTATAACTTCTATGCATAGCACATATACCATTTCCCTTTGGATTTTTCAGTGGGATTTTTCTGTATTTCCAAAGTGCTATTTTTGTCAGCTTTTAGGATGGAGATTATACTGGTTTTTAGATAGTTCCCCAAATTCCCCTACCCAATCTCTCTTAGTTACCTTAGTTTCTATTGTGGTGACAAAACACCATGATCAAGGAAGCTTATAAAAGAAAGCATTCAGTTTGGGGCTCATGGCTCCAAAGGGTTAGCGTCCATGACCCTCACGGCAGGGAGTGCGGCAGCAGACAGGTGATATGGCACTGGCCTGAGAGCTTGCATCTGGTCCACAAGCAAGAGGCAGAGACAGCTAATGGGGAAAGGCTTGGGCTTTTGAAACCATAAAGTCCACTTGGAGGGACACATCTCCTCCAATCAGGCCACGCCTCCTCATCCTTCCCAAGCAGTTTCAGCAGCTGCATTTGACTGTATGAGCCAATGGGAGCCATTCTCACTCAAACCACCACCCATTTTTAGAGATGGGGATTCATGTATCTTCGTCTGGCTTTAAGCACACTGTGTAGCCAAGGATAACTTTGCACTTCTGATTCTTCCTCTACCTGCTGAGCTGAGATTTCAGGCATGCTGGAGACTGGACCCAGGCCTTTGTGCACACTAGGAAATCACTCTCTCAACTAAGCTATAGCCCAGCCTTTATTTTCCTTTAAAAAATTATTTAAATATCACTTCTGGTCATATTCCTAACATAGAATCTTTCCTATCAGGTCATAGAGCCCTCTGTATTAGTTATTTCTGAGTAACCAACCATCCCAATATGAGTAGCTTAACACAACAAGCATGTATTAGATCAGCCTCTGTGAATCATAAAGTAAGTTCCCACTTACCAGAGGTCTAACCTTTCCACCCCAACTTCAGTAGCAAGATGTTGTGACTCACGAGCAATCTTTGAGATTGCTGCTAAGATTCTGATCTGGCAGGTAGTCATGCAGTGGGTGAACTAATTATTTTCTGTGCTCACTCACATGGCTGATAGCTAGAGGCCCTATTAGAGGGTTCTCCTGGTGCTGCTGGACTATACTTGTAAGTCAGCTTCTCCCATCGTAAGGGATTGAGAAAGAGTAGGACTAATGTCTATTACCAAGAAAGGTAGTCTTGGAAGTCCTCTTATCACCCCTAACGTACCTTTAGTCAAGAGTAAACTAACACGATGTGGCGGTGAACGCCAAGGACATCAGTACCAGGTGGGATACCCTCGATGGGCCAGCTTGGAGGCTGGCTACTGTAGCACCATCCTTGTCCTCTATGTTTTTGGTTCTGTCTTCTGAAACACTGCTCTGATACTCAGAGAAAAAAATATTGACAGGCTATTCTAAGTGACAGGTTATACGTGCTTATCCTATAGCCTTAGCAATGTGTTTTTCTACACGTGCAATCCTAAGAGGCAACTTGGTGTCTGTGGTTTGCTGTTTGGGAAGGGTTCGATGTGAACACTCTAAAAAGGTCTCCAGCTTCTGTTCAGGATATGTTTGGAAATACTGTTTGGAAAGGGTGAACCTCTGGTGAGTGAGAGCTTACTTCCTTGAGAAGACTCTTTGTTGCTACAGCCTTCCTTTTCCCATTCAACCAAGAACTCCACCTTACTTGTGTGCCTGAGGGTATGTGTGTAAGGATGCATGCTTTTGTGTGCATGTGTGTGTGCTCACACCTGTGCATTTGTCTTCTGCCATGTACACTCTGGAGGTGGGGCTGAGTTCATCAGGTTTGGCAGCAAAGTGCTTTTACACACTAAACTATTTTGCGAGTCCTGTATGAAGTCTAAGTAAGACACTCCTCTTCATGACAACAAATATGGAATCTAAATATCAGCATTTCCAAGCTCTCTTGTTTGCTGCAACCCTGGGGCTAAGAGAGGGTTGTCCCTTTCTCAGTGACAACCGAATGTCAGTTAAAAACCACTCCATAGACTCTCTTTGTGCTCCAAACTTCTGTGCAATCATAATTACACTTTTCTCTCCTTTCCATCTTTCCAAATCATAGATAGCTAACTGCTGCTCTCTCTGACCTTCAAATTTCTATTTGAAAGTGCAGCCCTCCAGTGTGACGGGGCTGTTGGGAAACAATTGGGGCTAGGTAAACCTGAGGATGGATCTGGGATTAGTGCCTGTAGCAGAGTGCTCTCCCTGAGGTCCTCTCTCCTTTCTGCTGAGTAAGGACACAGTAAGAAAGTGGATGTCTGCAAACTCAAGAAAGGCACCCTCCTCAGTGCTCAACCATACTGGCGCCATGATTGCTGAACTTCAGAACTGAGGAAAAGAACGTTCTCTTCTTTAGGACACTCAGGTATTTTGTTATGGCGGCATGAGAAACCAGACCCTCTAGAAAAGTCTGCAATTTCCAAGTGATAGAACAAACTGCAGTTTGACTAGAGCATGGGACCAGTGATGGGAAATAGTAAGAAAACTGGATCCGGATTGTGAAAGGTGGCAGTGATGTGGTGCATTCTCCCGGGCTGGAGAGAAGCAGATAGTCACACACCCCACGTCAGCCACAATCTATCGACAGCTCCACAGGTCTCTTCCATTTCCAGATCCTCACTTCTAGAGTCAAGATTTAACGCATAGAAGACGGTGAACTGAAGTGAGGGAGATCCAGAGACAAAGAGGTGTTACAGCGCTCAGTCCGGAGCCCCATACGATACAAGTTATTAAAACAATGATATCTGTCCAGATATTTAGCATCTTTCCTTTGCTTCCTTTAATATCTAAACGGGGCTGTGTTTCTCCACAGGACAGGGGAGTTTGAAATCGCCTGAACTAGGCCCATCCTTAGCACGTTTAAAGCGTTCCCACCTCTTGGGATTCCCTGGCTGTCTCCATCCATCTATCCCTGAGCATTTAAAAACATTTGTCTAGCGTGATTAACTTTCATATCGACATCACGACTTGCTGATGGAACGGGAATTATCCTTTTCATTTGACAAGAGAGGAAATGGAGTGACTAACAGATCAAATCATTTTCTAATGTTAGACACAATAACTGACGTTAGAGCCAGAACCATAACAGAAAAGCAATGAACGGGAACTAGGAGCCTGAGATGACAAATGTACACTCATCTCACTAATGAGGTGCTGTGGGAGCAATCGTTTCCTACACTGTGCACACTGCCCAGTTACAATCCCATTATCCCAATGAACTCATATCCACTTGCTATGAAAATCTATACCAAATATGTCTTGGATCTAATCTTTTCATCTCAAGTGGTGACCTTTTTGGAAACTGGACATTTTGGGTGGCCTACAAGTTGGCACAATTAGAACAAAGTGGTTTTTCAAAGTTTGTTGGAAGTAACCAGGCCAAGAGTCTGGTACCCAGGCTTTATACATCTAAAATTTATTCCTACTTTAAAAAGAGAAACTCCCTAAATCAGCTCAAAGCAAAGATGGAAACAAAAGTCGTATGCCAAAACTCAAGCCACCGCAAAGTCTGTTCATCTGCCTCCACGTCAGCCAAGCAGGGATGTATATGTCTGTCATCCCGGCCCAAAATGCTAGGTTCCATCCTTCCAGAGAGATGGTTTCTCTTTCATAGGCAGAAGGCTGGCACTTTCCAGGAGACTCTGGAAAACCAGGGTGTGGTGGTAAGGGGATCTGTGAGTTCTGGGAGAGGGTGTGGGACCTCTCTTCATATTTAGAAGCACCGCTGACGTCAGGCCCCTCCTGCCTCCTCCGGAGCTGGAGCCTACACAGAAACTCCCTTTTGCAGCTGTGCAAACTGTAGACACAGGACTGCAACTGGCCCACTGCTTCCGAGAGTTTCTCTAAATCTTCAGCTTCATTGTCATATTCATAGGGAAATATGAAACTATTTCCCAGTTGGCTCTTTTTCAGTCTCACAAATTTGAAAGGTGGCCGGAAGTTCAAACAAACTGCTCTTCCTTTCTGCCCAGGAGTTCTGCCTCAGCCTGGGTGCAGTGAGCTGGCCACCGGGAGCCGCTCCTCGTCTCGCCTCAAGGACCAACCCTGGAAAATTGACTCCCTGGCTGTTTCTACCACACATGCATCCACTTCTGGCTTCGGGCCTGCCTCTTTGCCCTCCTCAGTAGAGTGTGTGGCACATTTGAAATTTAATCTGTAAGCTTTCCTGTACAGAAACAGGAAAGGAGACTGTTAATCAGATTAACCCCAGATTGTCGCCATTGGTCAGACAATCTTCTCCGGGAGACCCTGACACATACTGTAGGAGATGGAAAGAGTGGGCATGAGCAATGGGCCCGTACTTTCTATTGCAAGCACCAGTGAGAAGCGGGGAAAGGATGTCTTCCAAATGGTTCTAAACCACACACTAAGTGTTTTTCACCAAGAATAGAACAGAGATCCTATCGAAGCAAAATTTTTCGTTATTTTTTTATATCTTTAATTTTGCTGCTGTTAAGAAATTGTAATGTAAATTTTCGATATGCACATGGTCTCAGGGGATCCCTATGAAAGGGTCATTCATTCCTCCAAAGGGTCGCGACCCACGGGTCCACTGCGCTAAGCTAACACGAACTCTCTTCTCCTGGGTCCATCCATCCATCACGCTGTAGGAAACGTACATCAGCTTCACTTGGGTCCTGAGTCTAGCTCTGTCTTCCAAAGGCTCCACGATGGTGTGCTCATCCCATCCCTTATGTTCTTCTACAGTGTTCCTGACGCATCTCTCACCAAGAGAAACACTCTTTCCCTTGAGTCTAGGGTTGTGGGACCTCAACTAACAAGAGTACAGTGAGCCGGTGACATGTAATTTTTGAGGCCGGGACTTAAAAAGGAGGCTGTGACTGTGACATGCATACTTTTGTGATCCTGATCTAAACACCCCGGCTTCTGCATCATCGGGAAACTCAGACCACATAAAAAGTTAATGACAGATGATGATGACCTGAAGCCAACAGACGTAAAGTAAATGGAAGTAAATGAAGCTTCACATGATTTTAGTCCCCAGCCTTCAGCGGTCCCCAGCAGTAGTTCTAGGCCTTGTGTGACAAAGACGAGCTATCTATCATTTCCTGCCCTCTCTGAATCACTGATTCACAACACCTGTGAGCAACCATAATAAATAATGTTTGCTCTGAAAGTCCAAGGTTCCTTATACCTTGATGATATGTGGTAGGAGATAAATACTGACCCCCACAGGGCAGGGAGGCAAACATGCTCCTTAGAAGAGAACAGTGGGCAAGATAACCGACCGTTCAGTCTACTGGAACTCTCCAGGGATAAGTTCATTTGCCTTAAGTGCTTCAAGAGAAGAAGAGAAATTATAGGTGTATGCACAGGCATGAGATGTTAATTTGAATGTATTTTCAAATGTTATGCATATGTTTCCATGTGTGTAACTGAAGCCAGAATCATTATCAGTAGTAAATGGAAAAATATTTTGAACTTAGTATTCAGTTTCGCTTCCACTTGTTATATCACAATTCATTATTGTTGACATAATACATATTAATTTCTCTGATATGTGTGTGTGTGTGTGTGTACTTATTTGTTGCTTGTGAGTTGTTTTGTTTTGGTTTAGGTCTGTCTTTCTTTCTTTCTCTTTCTCTTCCTCTTCTTCCTCCTCTTCCTCCTCCTACTTTTCCTCCTCCTTCTTTTTGAGATAGTCTTACTGTGTAGTCCTGACTGGTCTGGAATCATTATGCAAACCAAACTCCTGGAGGTCTGGTCTTATCTTCTGAGTACTGGGATTAAAGGTGAGTGTCACCAGACCCAGCCAGATTTATTTTTAGGAACTAATCACAATCTAGCAAGGATTAGAAAGTGAGATTTTTGGACGTGTTAAAAAGAAAGTTTTCTTTAGGGACTGATTTCAGATCTATTAATAGCTGTGAGCTTCAGAATCCTTTTTGAACAAGAGACGGTAATCTTTAAGAAAAGCTTAGCTGTGGAGATTGGGTGAAAGAATATTTCTAAGACTTACTTCCTGGTATAATTATCCTTGATCCCATTCCAGCTGATACAGGTAGATAATTACTCATTATCCACAGGTCTAGCAATTTGTCTCTGTAGGTAAAGGTACTTGTCACCAAGTCTGACTTTCTGAGTTCAATCAAAACAGTAAAGCTTCATGCATCAAAATCCACCGATAGAGAAGAATCTAGAACACGAACCCTGGAATGCTCTATCTGAGAAACACTGGATTCAGAGGAAGTGGGAAAGGTAAAGTTTTTTCCTCTTCACCCTAGCTCTGGTTGTGTGAAGGTAACAGAACTAGAATGTGGTGGATTCTCAAAATTACACAGGAATTTGCATGTCTGCATGTAGGACTCTGAGAATCCTTGCCCCCAGTTGGCTTTGATTGATAAATAAAGTTACCAGCAGTCAATGGCTGGACAGGGAGACAGAGATGGAACTTTTAGGACCCCTGGGCAAGAAGCATGGGAGAGAAAGGCAGAATCACCATGCCATGAACGGAATAAGATCCTAGCTTGAGAGCGGCAGGAAAAGAGGCATATTAGTCATGTAAGAGCTGGGAAAAGCAGCCCCAGTGCCCCCCATTGGATCTAAGGTAGCAAAGATGGAATATAGAATTTAATAAGTAATAACTCAGGAGTATCAGAGGGGCAGGCGGCATTAGCAAAGTGGAAGTTTGGAAGTGCCCAACCATTGAGCTGTTTTTAAACTTAAGGTTCGAGGTGTGTATGTGAGTGTGTGTGTTGTCTTTCATTCAAGAATACAGAACATTGAGGTAGGTATTGAGGAGCTCACTGCCACCACATCGATTAGGGTGGATTAATCAACTTAGCAATACTAGAACATTCTCTGTCTCTTTTCCTTTCAATCAGAGCACTTGCCAATGAAGGCAAACACATTATGTCTTTACCTCTTTTAGTTAAATTGTACATCTAAGCCCATTTGAAAGCAGAAAAGACACAGCCCATCCCACAGTTCATTGGGATGGCAGTCTGCTTTACATTTCCGTGACATTAAGTACATTAGTGCTGCTGTGTCCTTAGCACCCAACTCCAGAACTCTTGTAAAACTGAAGTCTTCTACCTATTAATAACTCTCTGTTCCCTCTTCCTGCTCCCTGGCAACCACCACCTACTTGCTAATTCTATGAATTTCATTCTTCAAGATACCCATATGAGTAGAGTTCATACAGTACTGGCCTAGCTTATTGCAGTTAGCACGTTACAGAGCTGTCAGATTAACAAGCAGGGATGAGACAGGGGACAATGTGCTTTAGAAGTGCTAGGTATTTATCTCTTGGGCCCATAGCCACTCAACAGAATGGTTCTTGCCACAGAGAGACTTGGGATCTCCTTTTTCTTAAGGATGGATTCAGTGCTTTACCAAGTGAATCTGCCTTGAATGAGCAAGTACTCACTCTCTACCAGGCTGTCAATTGACCATATCTTTGAGCCAACTTGCTTGATTTTGGTTAACAGACTTTTAACAAATGTTTTGAGCCAATGTTTTTGAGTGGAGAAGTTATATCTTAAACTATTTGCATTCACTGCCCCTAAGCTTCCCCATGACTAACATGTGAAAGCATATAAACTGGTTACTTAAGTCTTCCATAAAGATGTGAAGACAAAGACCTTTCTCTCTCTACCCATCTCCACCTATCTGGAATCTTATTCAACATGCTCTTGCTGACTGGTAAATGGACATGTCAGGAGATGAAGAGATGTCACAGCTCACAGTCATTTGTTACTCCAGTTTCTCTGAAGAGATCCAATGCTTCTTCTGGTCTCCTCAGATACTACACACACACACACACACACACACACACTTGAAGCTAAAACATCCATATGGATAAAAAATTTAAATATATAAAAATGTAAAAGAACTTACAAATACATAAACTTTAAATCTACCATGAGTAGAGAAACAAGAAAAGAATGAAGAACAAAGGGTCATATTTTTTTTTAGTACACACATTTAATAAAACCAGTTATTAACCTTTGAATATCTCTTACTGATAAATATTCTGCAGTAGAAACTATTTGTTACTGTTTTGTGCTATGGCGATTGCTATGTTATAATTTCCATCAGAATAAATTCAAATTCATCAATTAATAGCTTTTGCTTATAATTCAGTTATGACACAAGCAATTTTTTTTAGATTTTATTAGATGCTAACAATGCTAGATTTTCTTAGATGCTTTCATGATGTTGTTTTGAATCATAGCTAGGCATTGTGACAGTCTTTGATCTCAGCACTCTAGAGACAGAGGCAGGTAGATCTCTGTGAATTCCAGGGCAATTTGGCTTACATAGCAAATTCCATGCTAGCCAGAACTTTAATATCAGCACTCAGGAGACAACGGCAAGTGGATCTCTGAGAATTCTAGATCAGATAGAAGTACATAGTAAGACTTTGTCTAAAAATAAAAAATAATCTAGAAAGTTGCTCGTGACTCATGCATGCTAGAAATCATGGGCATAACTAGCCACAGTACTCATCCCTTGGGATGTTGTCGTTCTGGAAAAGGAATGAATTGCTTATTTTATTACTTGGAGCTTAGAGCTAACTGACATCTATTACCTAGAAATCCTAACCTAAACTTAAAGAGAACTTTTCTCTAGACAGCTGTATGGGAGAGTGTGGAAATGAGCCAAGAATCTGGATCTGAGATCGCCCACCTCTGCTCTCTGTGTCCATACCATTCAAACTGAGCCTCATGTATCCATCCATCAAATGAGAGAGAAAAATATCTTTCAGGGTTTTGTGAGGTCTGAGTGTGAAAACTACATGAAACACACATGAAAGGCTGGAATCTTATTTTTTTAAAAAAAAATAATAAAATTGCTTTATTTCAATTAACTCACATGCAAAAATACCACACACATAGTTTAAGGAAACCAAACAGTTGCCCAATCATAGAACTCCTAGAAATCCTACATCTACAGTGAGAATGACCTTTCTCAAGCCATGGAGTGGGGGAAAAATCCAAAACAAACAAAAAGACTATTACAAATCTCATTAGTTAATTCTCAGAAGAAGTGTCTCCTAGGCCCAATTCCCTTCCTGTAAGGTAAGCCATTCCTTCCCCTTATACCTCTGATTCCTCACCCATAAGACAGAAATAATAATTGTATTCACCCCATTGGCTTTTGCAAGAGTAATGATATGCAAACCCCTTGGAAGAGTTTTCAGTAGAGGATAAGCCTGTTGTAACATCTGGTTGCTTTCAACTTAAACTAAAGTTTCTTTGACCAAATCATAAAGCTGTAAACAACCTTTTCAGTGCAGGACAACTTAGAGTCAAAATATTATGTCATCTCTTCCTACTTCTTGGCCAAGTATTTTGCTCTTTGGAAGTCACTTCCTGAAGAACTGGAACAGATCAGGTCAAACAGTTCTGAAGGAAAAGTCCCAGGGCTGGCTAGTGAGCGGTGGAAAGCTGAACCCCATGAGTCCTTAGATGACCGTGCTGGCCTTTGTTTCCCTCATCTGCAAAGGGATCATCTCCCAAATGGTTTTCAGAAAACACAGGGGAATGGCTGTAAAAAGGGTCTTCTCTGTGACATGATTAGTACTCAAGAGGTACTCTTGGATCCTCCCAGTCTGTGTGTGACTCAAGGGCCTCTTGCTTTATTCCTGGTTGTAAGTAAATGATGCGACTCTTTGGGATATCCTTGGGTTCAGCTACAGGTGTTAAGTTCCCAAGGGCGGTGCTCAACTTGCTTAATCTTCACAGACCACATGTTTAAAAAAAAATACTGAAAAATGATTAAGTGTCAATACAGAACCAACTGCTAGACACTGACATCTAATGATGCAAATGGTTTTGGGAATTGTCCCTGTTATCAGCTAAATTGTTTTATCCCTAATCACGGTTAAGTCTTAATCCTTAGTATTTCAAATATGACTATGGTTTGGAGATTGAAGCTTCGCAGAACAAGCGAGCTAAGATACGCTTATTAGGTGAGTTTTAGTCCAATGTGGATGGGTCCAAACAAGAACAGGAACTCTGAGCAAAGGTATGCAGAAGGAACTCAGTGTGGCGACATGAAGAGAAAATGATGCTGAAGAGGAATACTTTGAGAAGTGATACGATCTTGAGGGCTTATGCTCCGATGAATGGAGTATTAAAGAACTGATGAAGCAGTGGATTGTTATAAAAGTAGCTTTGTTTTAAAAGTGACCTTTCTGGCTTGCTCACTCTACCACACCACGTGATAGCACTTTGTGCTACCTTGGGGCTCTGAAGAAAGAACTCATTTGTGTAGACTCTCTGACCTTGAACTGCCAGCGTCCCAGAACCATAAGCTGAATAAAAAGTTATTGTCTATAATTTCATCAGTCTGTGGTGTCCAGTTACAGCCACTAAAAATGCACTAGACAGCAAACGCCTGAAAATGTGGAATGGTTTGGGAAATGGGTAATGGTCACAGGATGGTGAAATCTAAAGGAACAGACTAGAAAAAGCCTGCACTGCTGGGAGTGGAGCTTTAAGGGTTCAAATGATAGGAAGAAAAGGAAATGTCTCAAACTTCATAGAATTTCCTTCCTTCTGTTCTCCCTTCCTTCTTTCCTTTCTTCCTTCCTTCCTTCCTTTCTTTCTTCTTCCTTTCATTCTTTCTTTTATTTCCTTTCTTCCTTCCTTCCTTTCTTCCTTTAATTTCCTTCCTTCTTCCTTTCTTTCTTCCTCCCTTCTTTTCTTCTTTCTTTCATTTTTTTCCTTCTCTTCTTTCTTTCTTCCTTCCTTTCTTTCTTTTTCCTTTCTTTCTTCCCTTCTTTCTATTTCTTTTTTTTCTTTAATTATTCTTCTCTCATATTACATCC
Source organism: Mastomys natalensis (assembly GCA_021653895.1). Classification (NCBI taxonomy): domain Eukaryota; kingdom Metazoa; phylum Chordata; class Mammalia; order Rodentia; family Muridae; genus Mastomys; species Mastomys natalensis. The sequence continues at coordinate 825,409 of JAJTUV010000051.1, read as the reverse complement.
AGACTACAGTTTCCTTTCCTTCCTCTCCTCCAAGTCTCTCCTCCCATGATTCCCCTCTCCCTCAGACCCACTTCTCCTCCTTTTCTCAGTCAAATCTTTTCTGATCTTGGAAGCTAAGCAAGGTCAGGCCTGGTTAGAACTTGGATGGGAGACTATAGATATTTCTTATGTGATCATAGAAAGATCTTGAATCTGGGGTTTAAGAGTAATAATGACAAGCACTGTCCCTTTGGGTAAGAAGTTCATTAGAAGAATTGTTAATGCCGTGGACATCATAAATACAGATAACATGGTGGGGACTCTTCAGGCCAAATGCCTCAGATTAAGAGCACAGTAGGGGATCTGGTGAGAGTTCAGGCCTACAGGACAGAGTGCAGGTCCCTTAGTTGTCTTAGAGGAAGGGGTGAGAGGCTTCACGAATCATAGTGGCCATGATTCTCAAGTGGCAGGGAGACGAGAGGGAATTCTCAGAGATAGCTATGCTGCTTGAAGGATGTGTTACACTGATAGCCTTCTGCTGTCCGAGGAGTCTGGCAACCTGAGAGCTAGGGACTATATTGGAAAAGTGAGAATGTTGCCTACCATTCTCCTGGGATTAGCGGTTCCCCAGAATATGCCATTCTCTTTATGGAAGAGACTACTACAGGTAGACATGTTCTAAACAGAAGTATGGTCTGGATTCTGACAATTGTCACTGGAATGGCAATAGAAATAGGAACAGTAGGTCATTCTGAGAAGGCCTAAGGCAGAAATGAGGAGCAAGGACATAGAACCAGGTCAAAGGCCACCATTATCATGGATCTGCCACAGTAAGCTTGGAGGCACAGTGTCCATGGTGTAGGACTTTCTGGAATGTAGAACTGACATCGCACAGAAGGAATTTATAAGCAAAGCATTCAGGCTGTTGCATGACTACTTCTGATTGCTTTCAGAAAAATGACTAAAAGGGCTGAGTTTACGGTTAAAAGACAGAGTGGAAACATTTAGAAAACATTCTCAGTCTGGCCATGTGACAGGGAAAAACACACTTTGAAGGAAAGGCAAGAGGGGTGTTGTTCGCTAAGGCTAGACCAACAGACAGGACCTCAAAATCTCTAAAGGTTGCCTTTCCCATCATAGGCCTAAGGCTTCAGAGGACAGAGTGGGTTTTTTTGGGGGGGGGGTGCAGGCCCTGGGTGCCCTCCAAGGGCTTGCTGCTAAAGGTACCAAAGAATTCTATTTTCTCATTTCAGTCCTAGACTCTACAATGGTCCCAGATGTGATTCCAGGGGACCCTCCACTAAGCTGGAGGACATAAACTCTACACTTTGATGACGTCCATGTGGTTTTAATTCTGTAAGCACATCAGTGGAAGAACCGTGGAGAATTCAAAGAATGGCTTGGACAAGTCCCAAGAAAAAACCTGTCTGGGGCCAGAGTGCTCACCAGGCTGATGCCTAGTGGAGCTACAGGAAGACTGATGTCCAACCTCTTGACCTGTAGCTATCACTGTGCAATACCAGACTGGGAAAGCTGGAGAAAAAACACTCAAGTCTTCCAGAACTGGAATATATACTGAACCCAGGAAAGCCATGGCTGATGCTGTCAGGTACTGGGGACCCAACCATTACACCCATGCGTTCAGGGACTGAGATATGGAATCAAGGAAGAATCTTGTGAAGTGCTGATACTGGGAACTTTTCCTGTTGGATTTTGGATTTACCTGAGGCTTCTCTCTCTTTTTACCATGTCTCTTCTGAAATGGGAATGCCTGTCCTGCATGTTTTAGCTAGATTTCATAGTCTGTGATTAATTTGTCTCAAATATGCTTGGAGTCATACTCATACCTAATCCCAGTGAGAATCTAGATTACTGAGTTGATACTGGAATTAGTTAAAACATGGATGTTATTGGTGGGAAATGAATGTATTTTGAATACTAAAAAGACATAATTTGGGAGGGGACAGAGGCATAATGCTGTGGCTTCAATGTGTCCTTCAAATTGCATGTATTGGGAGCTTAATCCCTAGTCAACTTATGGAACTTGAAAGCAGAGCCTTTGTGTGTGTGTGTGGGGGGGATGGGCACTTGGGAGATGTGAACTTATTAATGAATTGACTTATCCATGGATAAATGGATTAGTGTATTCACAGATTAGAGTCAAGTGACTCCCATATTGAAGCAGCCTCTCTCTGGCTTGTTCTGTCTCTTCATGTATAACCCTTGTTGTAATAGAGAGGAAGCCCTCCTAGCTGCAATCATTGAACTTTGACCCTTCCAATGTTTAAAGCTATGAGCTATGCGAACTTCATTCTTCATAAATTATCTGGTCTGTGGTATTCAATTGCACTGAGAGAAGATGGGCTAACACAAAAGATTTGCATGGCAATCATTGTCCTACTGTGGATGACCCCACTGTCAACCTTATCTTGGGAGCTCCTATTTTCCTCTCGTGGTCTCCCTGGGCTTTTCTACTCTGATAGTCTGAGTCTGGAGCAGAAGGCAGATCAAGCTGATGCCAGACCTGCTTTGTCTGTCCATAGAGAACTGGAACAAGGATAGTGTCATCAGGAACTGACATGCAAGGGGCAAAAATAGTTCTCCCTTGTCCTCTGCCAACACCATGTTGACGTGTGAGAACCTCAAGTTTCCAGAATTCCCAGGACCTAGCTCTGGCATCTTTGTTTGGCCCTTTACTTTTCCTGCTCCCTTGCGCCCTTTAATATAGGGCTTAGTGCACTGATGAACACTTTAATGTGGGTTTATCAGCCTGGTCACTGTTTATATTATAGGTTGCAAAATTCTATGTTGAAAGGAGTGTCCTCTACACTGTATGATGTTTATCAAACTTTATCCACTAAATGACAGTGTTACCTCTGCTGTCTGCCTAGTCATGACAAGCAAAGATGTCTCCAGACAGGAACCACTGCTCTATCGCATAGGAATCGGGTTGTCACATATTTTCAAATAGTTAATAATGATAAATGTTATTATTAGATGGTGGAATGAGCCATCATATTCCACCATACTTTGCCTTGAATATTCTATGGGTGAAAACAGATTATATTGTTCCTTGGGGTCCATAAAACTTCTCAGAATCCCAGGTAACCTGAGCATTTGCTTGTATCTCAGTGTCACACCAAATTAAGTTGTTAGCAAAGCATGGTGGCACGTGTCTTTTATAGCACTTGCAAAGCAGAGGCATGACCCTTGTCTACACATGAGTTCTGAGTTAGCTGGGTTACATAGTAAGACCCTATCTAGAAGCTAAAACAAAAACTAATTTGGAAGACAATGTTTCTTTCTTTCTTTTTTTTTTTTTACTTATGTCTTTTTCTTTTTAATGTAGATTAAACCAGCTGTACTGAAAGCAATCCAAATATAATAAATGTCCATTGGCTTATAATATGAACTCAAAAATTAAGTTTCTTGAATATTACAAATGTAAATCCATAGTTTTATAGCTTGCTGAAGAAGAAGATGTAGGGTTACGAGCTAAACTTTCTGATCCCCAGGTCACTGTGTTGCTTTTATTGTACTTTCCAAACATGCATGATCATAAGTACCAAACATCATTAAATGGAGGTCCCTGTCCCTTTGCTGAAGACTCCTATTCAGTATGTCTGATAGAGGGAGTTTGACTATGTCTTCAGTAATGTTCTTCATCTGTCGAGCTTGTGCACTGCATGTTAACATCAATTCTCAGCCCGAAAGATAGAAATGGCTTGCTGTGCATCTAGTGCCGTGTGTGGAGGGGACATCAGAACATATAAAATGTAAATGTGTATGTATAAATTCTAAGCTCTTGAACCTTCCATTCTGAGGTTTTTGTTTTAGAGATTTGTGTGTGTGTGTGTGTGTGTGTGTGTGTGTGTGTGTGTATGCAGTTGCTGGAGGAGGCTGGAAGGTGTCTGATACCCTGGAGCTGGAGTTACAGGCAATTGTCAACTGCCTGACATGGTGCTAGGAACTCAACTCCAATCTTTTGAAAAGAGCACCCAGCGTTTACCCACTGAACCGTCTCTCCGGCACCCCATTCTAAGTGCTCAAGTGCTTTAATAAGTGTCCCAAGTTTTATGGATACACGTGATCTCACCCAAGTATTACAATACTGACTCAGGCCCATAAACCCACTACCTCAGTTTCTCCGTATTTCAAAAGTAACCAGGAAACAGAAACTGGTAAAGAAAATGAATGTTTATTTACAATTTAACCAAACAAGAAAGCATTCAATTCCTTCCTACCCTGTATACAGCTGACTTATAATTATAGAAAAGCATGAGGAAAATTCCAAAAAAAGAGATGTAGGTTTGGTGGTGAGACATTTTACCCAGTCCTTTCCTGAGAATAGGGAAACCTGGTCCCATTTCTCTCCATTCTCTTTGTTTCTCTGCTTACAGAGACATTTTTTTTTTTTTTTTTTTTTTGTAAATTTTAGTTCACACCTGAGAGAAATTAAGCAAATGTTCCTGGTTGTTTGTTTGTTTTAAGAAGAAAGGTCTCAGGTGCTTCATGGGATGATGGGATAAGGTTACTGCTGTCTTGGGCCTGGCAGAGTTCTCTGTCCCTAGGCCTCTTTTTCTGAGAAGTGGAGGGCAGAAACCTTTGTCTCTCTTCTTTGGAAATTAGCTTCAAGTTTGGACTCCTTCCAAACATATTAATTCTGCAGCTGAGAGGTAAAAAGATTCAGACATGCACTGGGAGATATAGCCTAAAAGCTGAGTAGTTATTAGGCCTTAGGCGAAAGAAATTTTTTTTAAAAAACAGTTTTTTCACTACAAATCATTTGTTGCTGGGCCTTTAGACCCAGCACTAGGGAGGCAGAGGCAGGTAGATCTGAGATCGAGGCCAGCCTGTTCTAGAGAGTAAGTTCCAGGACAGCCAAAGCTACATAACGAAACCCTGTCTCAAAATAGATAAATAAACAAACAATGCTTTTTAATTGTGTGTTTGGGAGTTAGAGGACGTGCCACGTCACACATGAAGAAGTAACGCATCAATTCTCTGCTCGTGTGCAGGCCAGGGATTGAACCCAGGGCATCAGGCTTGTATTATCTTGATCTTGTGAGCCATCTCACGGCTCTGATAGGGAATTTTTTTTAAATGTAGATTAAATCAATTGTAATAAAAAAGAATACAAATCTAATAAATGACAATTGTGTTCATTGATACAACTCAAAACAATGACTCATATTGCCTGGATATTGGAAAGGTAGATCCTTGAGCTTAGAGCTTGCTAAAGAAGACTTAGGCCATGGAGGACACAAGTGTCTTGCTTTGGAATGTAGAATATCTCTTCTGTTCCAGCAGGGCTCTGGCATATTCTCTCAGCATGTTAGCATAATATCTGTATGTTAAATACTTCTACCTCCATTGACAACAGGATTCCCAGTGAGTTCTTCATATACTCTACAGTTCTTGTTAGTACTTAGCAATAATTCCTGTAATGTTGACTTGCTCTGCTCAAGTACAAACTTGGGACCCATCTCCACCTTTCACATGGTTGAATTCTTTGAGTTTAAAACTATGCCTTGCAAGGAACGAGTGCTCAGTGAATGCCAACTGAATGAATGACATTAGGTGATGATCTAATCAAGATATTGATCCTTTCCCCAAACATGCCCACATCCTGGTTCCCAGGAACTTGAAGATACTCAGTTTGCCTGTTCTGTATTGCATGGTAAGGGAGAATGGAGGTGGCAGACGGCGTTAGATTTGTCAATTAGCTACCCTTTAAATTTTCCTTTTTGAAGGATCTCTAAGCATCTTTTTATACCTGTAGCAGTTGAAGGGATAAAATTATTAGAAATACAATAAATACATCACCTTCACTCTGCCTTTCCCAGCCATCTTGGGTTAGTATTGGGGTGCTAAATTTGCCATATTATCCCTAGATTGTGCCCAGCCAATTCTGGAACATTCAATTCCCCAGTGTACAAAAGAAAAAGTATTAGTTTTCTACTTCTAGGTACCTTCCTAGGCTCAGTGGAATTGTGGGAATCTCAAGCTAACTAAAGAAATGAACTCACAGCCCCTCTCAACCCACTTTGTCTTTTCAGCAATACCCAGAAGAAGCATTGTTTTTTCCAGGCTAGTAAACTGAGGTCTGACAAGATGCCTAGTTCATCCCTACCTGTGATACAGAGAATCCAATGGGTGAAGAGAGAGAGAGGTTACTTGAGAGCTTGCTGCTGTTGAGTGAGGATATTCTCTGGGCACATGCTCTGGGAAGGCATGTATGTGGTCACCAGTCACCATCTTCTTGTCTGGCCCTGCATATAGCAGCTGCTGTTCATCTTGGCTCTGGTGACACTGTTGTGTCCTCAAAGTACTTTTGGCTTTTGAGTCTTGTCATGAAGAAGTTGGAGCTAGGCCTTTGTCCTCTCTTTACTTTGAGGCTTTCCTGGAAGATTCTTTTTCCTCCATAGTCTGTGTCTCCTGGCCAGTTCCTCTACAAGGGTCTTCTCTTCTTGCTTCTGGGACACGGTGGCAGCCCCGAAAGTCAACTTGTTTTGGGAGAGGAAACAGGGATGCCTGTGTTGCTGCGTGCTGCTGCTTCGACTCCTGTCTGATGGTCACTCTGTCAAAATGGCCTCTGGCTACAATTTGGAAACTTAACTTTACATGTGTTGAATCTGATGCAATTTCAAAATAGAGGCTTATGTTATATATTATTTGTATTTCTTTTGTTTTTAGTAATCCATTCTATAATAATTTCATGCAGAGCACTGGCCCATTTTGAACTGGAGAAAAAGAAAAATCGAACTGGCTCCTGAGCACAGACATGTTGAAAACCCCTCACAGATATTGTACTGGCTGATTTTGTGTGTCAACTTGACACAAACTGGAGTTATCACAGAAAAAGGAGCCTCCTTTGAGGAAATGTCTCCATGAGATCCAGCAGTAAGACGTTTCCTCAATTAGTGATCAAGGAGGCGGGCCCATTGTGGGTGGTGCCATCCCTGGGCTGGTGGTCCTGGGTTCTATAAGAAAGCAAGCTGAGCAAGCCAGGGGAAGCAAGCCAGTAAGAAACATCCCTCCATGGCCTCTGCATCATCTCCTGCTTCCAGTCCTGAATTCCTTTGGTGATCAAAAGTGATGTGGAAGGTTAAGCTGAATAAACCCTTTCCTCCCCAACTTGCTTCTTGGTCATAATGTTTGTGAAGGAATAGAAACCCTGACTAAGACAGTTACCAAAACCAAGAGTTCAGAGTTGTCATAGGTCTTGCCTCTGGCTTTATGAGCCACCCCACGCAGGAGTGGGCAAAACCTGACCTAAGGTTGTTCAGGGCCTTTCTGGGATGCAAGGAGGGTAGATCATATACATTTTCCCCCAAGGGCAAAGTTTTCTTATTTCCCATTCTGCTTCCCTGCCTATGCTCAAAGCCAAACCATCCTTGCTGCTTCTCAGTAAAGCTCTTAAAGAGTTCTTTTCTTCTTTTCGGTCAGGATTTTTCATGAGAGTGTATGCTCCTCACATATTTCACATGGCCTGCATTTTTATGAATCCAAGAACAAATGTATTTTTGGCTAAGATCAACACATATTTCTGGAGTCAGAGGGCTGTGTATTTGTCTCCTGGAAAACATAATTTGAAGCAGATGGAACTGCACGCGGCACACTTTTCATTCTGCAGCCGGTTTCGGATGTCCTGCTGGAAACCTGCATCCTTTAGGAAGTCTGTTAACGCTTTCATGGAAACTGATGTGGTACCCACTGCCTCCTTCTGGAGGGACAAATCACCCTACTAACAAAGAGCTACTCATGTGACTATTCAAATTGCTTCAGGTCAGTCGTGTTGTGACCTTTGCTTTACTTGGGAGGGGAGCTTTTGAAGTAGAGTTGTCCAGTGAGTAGCTGAAGGAGGGGACAGAGAGTGTTCCAGGCAGGGAGCAAAGTCCAAAGCCTCAAAGGATTTGGGATCAGATAAGAACACCCCCAACTATTACTCTTATTTCCCTATCATTTGCAGTTTTGTGATAGAGCAAGTCAATGTCCCAGGGAACCCTACGTTACACAGAACTGGACCAGCCCAATGCACTCAATGGGCTACTTACCAATAATTAGATTGGAAGTGACTTCTGCCATCGGATAGTTCAGCTTCCTTATCCTATGTCTTCACACAATTACAATGTTTGGGTCTAATCTTACATTGGGCCATTTTTTGTTTTGTTTTCTTTTTTTTTTTTCTTTTATTTCGATACAGGGTCCCACTATGAAACCTAGACTGACGTTATAATTCTCCTGCCTCAGCCTCCTAAATGCTGGGCTTATAGACCTGTGCCACCTTGTCTGATACTTTGGGCCAGTGTTACCTGACTAGGCATAGAAATTACTTTCTTGAACAAGTGAAAACTAAATGAAATTGAGACCCAGAGAAAGTTGTGGTGACTCCCATCCATAAAATTATTTTGTTGTTACTTCATAACTGTAATTTACTAGTTATGGATCATAGTGTAAATACCTGATATGCAGGATAGCTGATATCCTACCCCTAAGGCGTCGCTATCCACAGGTTGAGAACCACTAGTCTACTTGTGTCCTTTTGGCCTCATTCTCTGACCAATTACTGGTTTAGACTCGGCCAACACACTTTGATCCATACCCTTACGTCCTTGAGCCTTTGTTCTGCTAGTGTCTCTGGCTAGAAAAGTCGGGATGAAGTTTCAGTCCTTCCCACATAAGGTAAGCCTGGAAAGGATATAGAGAATAAAATGGGTAAAACATACTAATATTAGAAGCAAGAAGAATTAACACATTATGGCACTTACTCCTCTGAAATTGACTCCACTGCTGAGAAATGCAACGGATACAAAAGGAATATATATATTAGTCAGGGCTCTCTAAAAGAACAGAAATGATGAAATGAAATATATAACTGGGATATATCCCAGTTATATATATATATATATGGTTCAAAAATATATATTTGGTCCGTCAGATCTCAAGCTGGTGTCCGTATGTGTGTGTCTGTGTGTGTGTGTGGTGTGTGTGTGTATCTGTCTGTCTGTCTCTTTCTCTCTCTCTCTCTCTCTCTCTCTCTCTCTCTCTCTCTCTCTCTCTCTGTGTGTGTGTGTGTGTGTGTGTGTGTGTGTGTGTGTGTTTGTGTGTGTGTGTGTGTGTGTGTGTGGAGTGTTAAAAGGGATTTATTAGAGTGGCTTGCAGGTTGTAGTTGGTGTACTCCAATAATGGTTGTAAAGGCTAAGCATCCAGGAGAAGTTCAGCAGAGAGACTGGATGTCTCAGTAGTTTCACTCTGATACAGGGTTCCAGGGTTGTTGTAGAGAACTATCAATTGCCAGTTTACGTAGAATCCCAAAGGTGTAGGCTCTAACACCTTCAAAAGGATGCTTTGGGGACAGGATATATGAACTGGCCAGCAAGAGTGAGGGCAAATAGGCAAAAGTCAAAACCTTCCATCTTCTACTTCCTTTTATGTGGGCTGCCACCAGAAGGTGTGACCCAGGCTCAGAATGGATCTTTTGATGTCAAATGATTCGTCCTGGCTGGCTTGAGTCTTATTTGCAAGTCTTTTAAGGCTCCTTTTGTCATTCATCTCCTGCTGCTGGATGGTATTTGTTTTGGACTGAGAAGCCAGGTTACTTACTGAAGATGAGACACAGGATGAAAACGTTAGCTGTGATCTTGGACTGTTGTAAGGTGGGATGGCTATCTTCCCCAACAACCATTTTCTCTTGTTCTGTACTTCCCCTGGAAGACAGAAACTATCCCAAGAATGATACAATAGGACAAGACGAAGGACCTGGTCCCTGATGGCTCTCTCTCTATCAGCTTTGGACCACTTACCTGGACTTGCACAAGCCACAGATATTTTTATGCTTCTGAATTTTCAGCTCAATTTAGTCTTAACTGATACACACAGTTAAATCACATGATCCCACGTTTCATCTATTTCCTCTCTAGTGTATTCTAGAAGCTTCTCAAGAGCGTCCACATTGCCCACATTGACGTGATTTTTAACCACTGAAGTTTGGTGCTTTAATGAAGAACAGTGTTCGCTCTTCTGGCTGTCGTCACATCCACAGGATCCCAGGAAGATAAGAGCGAAGCTACAAGGGCAGAGGCTGTGTGTAGTTGATTGGTATAGTCCTTGCCTCAAAGGTGTGATATCCTTGCTTCAATCCCAGAACCACAAGGGAAAAACAGAGGAGCTGATGAGATAGCTCAGTTGGCAAAGTGCTTGCCTCAGAGCATCTCAGTTTGACCTTTAGCACCCACATAAAGCCAGGAATGGTGGTGGTGTTTGCTTGTATTCTTGGTGTTGGGAGGTGGGGAAGAAACAGGCAGATCCTGGGAACTTGCTGGCTAGCCAGCCAATCTAGCCCACCCCTCCCAACACACACACATACACACTTGCACTCACATGTGGATTTTCAACTCTACCACACCCCATCCCCAGTTGCATCACCATGGGCAGGTCATATGACCTATTATGCTATCTATAAACTGACAGTAATAATACTGATTTTCTTATTGTGATAATGACATTCCATTGTGAGGACCAACAAAAAGAAGCCATGGTTAAGAAAGACAGTATTTACTGGACATTTACCATTGTGCCAAGTTCTGCCTAACAGGTATTTAATAAATATTAACATTACTTCCTAGATTCTGGTCTCATCTGTGGTAGCCACAGGATGACACCACCCACTTCCCAGGCTGCCTGGCACCACCCACCCAGCTCCACAAAGCTTAGCCCCAGGCCTCTTCTCCATGGGACACAGGTCTTTGTCACAGGCAATTAGTTTTGTGGGTCAACTTGAGTGACAGTTCTATGCTCAGAATATTTCTTCCCCTACTTTTGACTCTGATATGGCATCTTTCTACCAAACAACGTGGGCCTTTCTGAAGTTGTCCTTGTCCTCATACAAAGGGGACCAGGAAGAAAGTACAGAGATAGTCTTGGCAAGCCTGTCTGTTCTGTCTCACTGGGCTGCAAAGAGGCTCTGAGATTAGAGCAGATCATAAGGCTGTAAAGGGCAAATCAGAAGTGGAGAGGAAACCCTTCCCTTTTCCTCAGGAGGAATTCAATAAAGACATTAAAGAACAGCATCAAAAGGCTGGAAACTGCTATCTGCACTATGTGGCCCATTTAATCTTGTAGGCTAGGTTCTTTCTATGACTGAGAAGCTGATACACCTCAGTTGGTCTGTCTGTAATCTCTACAGGAGGGGTTCATGCTCCAGAGGAGTTGGTGACTCATATGTGACCTGTGTCTTGCCATTGAACAGAGGCAGTCTGGTAGATGGTTGGAGGAAAGGTTTTCTTCTGTGAGGCGCCTCTGCCTGGGACCCTCAGCAGGAAGACTGGCCCAGTGGCCTGCAGAAAGCTGTAGGGGGAGAGCAACGCTCCACTGCTTGTCCTTCCATGATGCTCCGCTGCAAAGGGAAGCTGGCAGAACTCACTGTGCCAACCTGCCTGGGTATAGGCCTCTTATAAAACCAGAGGACATTGTCCAGAGTGAGGTGATCCGAGGGTGGCCTGGGGCACAGTATAGCATGTGACATCACATCACTCAGAATGGGCAGGATGGAGAAGAATGAATGAGAAGCTTAGTAATTGTGTGGAGGAAGTAAATAAAGGGTTCATGAAAGGATCTTCTTTGATATTAATTTTATTTATTATCCTATTAACTCAAATGTTCATGTATATACTCTATAATGGAGTCTGTGTATATATATATGTATATGTATGATGATATATGCATGTTTATATATGTGTATATATGTATATATGCGTTCCTTCTCTCTGACCCCCATTTCCATGAAGTATAGTAACATCTTTGATGCAATTTCTATTTTAATCAGTTTGGGCCAAAACACATTATCTGAACTGTTCAAAGGCTATGTAGACCCAGTGGTTAATGCCATTAAGTAAGCTGTTCCACTATTGGCTTCTCTACAATCCTCATGAGGACCTGCACTTACCCTATAGAATCCCTGGAAACACATATTGAACCCCTCAGAAAAAAGCAGCTACCCTGGTCTCTCCTGCCTTCAGCTCTTCAAGCTATAATGTTGAGGGTCCCTCCAGAGGCCCATGTGTCTTCAGCCTGTGGTGCTGCTGGGTGGAACCTTCACTAGGCCAGGCCTAATAGAAGGAAGTCAGGTCATGGAGTGTGGGTCCTTGAAGAAGATACTAGAACCCCATTTCTGTCCCCTGAATGTACAAGCTTAGTCCTCAGCGTGTAAAGCTATTTTTGGGAGGTCATGCAGCCATTAGGAGGTAGAGCCCAGCTGGCGATGTGGTTCACTAGAGGTAGGTTTGTTGAGGGATAGCCTAGGCCTTGTTTCCATCTAGCTCTTTCTGCCTTCTGTCAGCTACCATGTGAACAAGATGCTACCCCATGCTCCCACCACCAAAGATGAGCCTGCCCACCTCATGACAGACTGCTGTAGGCTTGCTTATACTTTTTAAAAACCTACTTTAATAAGGGTTCCTAAACCCTTCAATCTCCATTCTAGCCCACCACCCACCAGAGCTACTGGAAAAGAAAAGTTAATAAGAAACAGGTGAAGTAGACCTGTTTAGAAATAGTTCTTTGGGGCTATTCTAGTCTTTGTTGTCAGCAGTCCAGTCTTCTAGCAAAACACCAACATGAATCAGCAACTGCAGTCCAGTCCACTAGACAACCACCAGTCACAAATCAGGAATGGCAGTTCGATCCAGAAGAAACTACCAGGCTTCACTAATTTCCTTGAGTCCTTCGAAGTGGTAAGAAGCTGCCAGAATATCATGAGACGTTCTTTGGAAAGTTACTCTCTATAAAGTCATGACAAGAGAAACCAGCAACACAATGCCAGAGCATCCTTAGTGAAGACTAGTGAGGCAGAGCAAGGTGAGCCATTGCCACAGCCTCCTCCGATTGTCGGTGGGGTCATATTTATATTCTTCGTAAGCATCACATATCTTTTCACATGTCTACTTCAGCAAAACATCTGTTTACTTGTCTGTTCCTACAAAACATCATATGACATAACTGAGTTTCCAAGGAAACCAGAAATTTCCACTTCAGACTTTACTGTGAAACTGTGAGCCAAAATTAATCTTTCCTCCCTGAAATTGTTTCAGTCAGGTTTGGGACACAGTGATGCACAAGTGACTAATGCAGACCACAATGATATCTTCAATGTCACAAGGTCATCTGCAGGATACCCTTCTCCCTCCCTTATGAAGAATCGGTGACTATCTGTCGTCCCTTTGAACCAAGATAAGGTAGTGGTGTATTGGGATAACAGAGTGGGACACTGGGGGCCTTCTCATAGAAGTCTAAAAGTGAGTGTGATTATGCCTTGTCACGGGAGCAAGTGTGTGCTTGAAGACCTGAGCTGCCATGTCTAAGAAATAGGAAGTATCTCTTCAAAGCCATCACCCATGCAGTGATGTCATTCCATCCTGGCTACTTTGGGGCAGGGGGTACCCACACTCCTGTCAGTAACCTGTCTCCTACACTCTGTAAATTGGTGTTTCCTTAGTGGAAACAGATGGAACTGAACTTTGTTTTATTACTGAGACCTTAGAAGATGGTCGATGCTGCCTAGTCTCCTCTCAACGCAGGGAGAAAACCCTCACAGCCTTTCTATACATTTTCCCTCTGTTGCGGCAATTGTTCCTTACTAAAATCTGTCTTGAACACCTTAATCAAACAGTGGCTGGCTTTGTTTATCGTTGGCAGCGCTCCAGCCTTTAACTAGGTGAGAAACTGCCAACGCTACTCGCTCACTAATTTTAGCACTGCGTAGTCACTTGCTGTGAAATCTGGTTCCCATCTCCTGGAAGGCCCAACATTCTTAGGCGATTCACAAAGGCCCCTGGACTTCCTGGGCCGGTCCACCATCTACTGCACTTCTGTGCTGTGCACAATCTGCTGACTCACTGAAAACAGTGTGCTCGTTTATAAACAGGAAGTTGAGCATGTGGCCGCCGACATACAGCGACAGATGGTGATTGCTGAATGTGAAGGAAAAAAATTAAAAATTTGAATAAAAAAAAACCTGTGCCCCTGAATAAGAACTGTAACTCATAGAAATACAATCCTCCTATGAATCATTTATTAAGTATTTACATAAGAGGAATTTTTAATTGGTCAAGTCAAGTTGGTGAGTTGTACACGCTGTACATATTCACTGCGTCCCTAGATTATGTGGTTTTTTGCTTTTATCTTTTCTTTCCTCTCCAGCCAGCACTTTCAAGGCCTTCACAGAAGAGATGTGTGGGGTTTTTTTTGTTTTGTTTTGTTTTTTTCCCTTGAAGCTCTGATACACAGCCGGCCCAGGCTGGAACTCTAGATTTGAATACAGGGATTACAGTCTCTACCAGGGAGATGCCAGACCTTGGCAGGCAGCCATACTGACCTGGTAAGCATCGATCAGAGGGAGACTGGCTTGAATCAGGCGTGTGAGAACACAACTAGACAAGTTTCCTTGGTGTTTCTCTGCTGGGATGGGTTTCTAGCAAACTGACTCGAGAAAGTTGAGTCCATAGCCAAGGAAAGACCCAGGTAATTATCTTACGGAAGATTATATTTGGGGAATTGGCACCATCGATGTATTTGTCATTGGGGTGGAAGCACCTTAGCGATGTTTGGTATCTTTTCCCTGCTCTTCCATCCAATCAGCCAATGGACAACAACAGCCTTGTGCCTGGGACATGAGGTTCTTAATAAACAGTGGTCAATGTTTCATATTGCACTGTTTGCCTTAGGAGGCACATATCAGCAACTCCATTGCATAAGTCAATACTCACGTCTTTATCAAACCAAGAGAGCAGAGCTAGGATTAATGGTCTATCTAAGTTGGCTCACCCCAACATCTACCCCATCTATGAACTGCTGGAGTGTATGAAGGGACCCATCCTGCAGATGCAGAACTGCAGGATCTCCATGACACAGGGCAACAACAGGATAACCAAGAGGAGTCTGATCCAGTATTGATGGTATAGTAGAGGCCAGAGGCCTCGAACCAGGCTCATTGCAATGAATATTTACAAGTAAATTCTCAATACTTTATTTTCAGTCTCTAGGTTCTAGTAGCCTGAGGAAGATCCTCAATGACAGTTGCAATTTTGAGCCTTAGGGAGAAAACCAGAGAAGCCAGAGGACCAACCCAGACAGGATTGGTCCTGATTATTCATGGGCGGAGCATCTTCAGCAGCTGCTGCATTGAGTTTCCGCAGGTTGGGGTTCAGTTCTGCTGAGTCACAGGCAGCTTCATCCTGATCAACACAGAAATGCCTCTCCCCTGTAAATAAAGCCTCAAGCAAAGCTGTCAGAGACGGCAGGGCGGTGCTCCACAGTTGCGGATAGTCAACATAGTGCCTACCGAAGGCAGTCATCGTCTGTCTACTTTTGTATGGCTGTACAACTAAGAATCATTTCTAAGGAGTTGAAAAGAAATCAGTGAAAACTGGCTCAGATGTAGGGTGCTTTTCCTAGCATGTTCAAAGCCCGGGGAGCAATTCCTATGACAGCAGAAAAGTAAAATAAAGTGGTAAGGTGAAAGCAGTATAACTGGGGGTTGATGTAGGACGATTATTAGAAATCCACATTTCAGGGTTGGGCTGCGGCTGAATTGGTCATGGAGCATGCCCAAAGCCTTGGCTTCCCTCCTCAGCTTACATTGGACATGGAAGCCCTTACACAGAGCATGCAAGAAGCAGAGACGGAAGGAATAGAAGTTCAAGGTCATTCTTAGCTACCTAGCAAGTCTGAGGCTAACCTGAGACACACATGGGACTATGTCTCAAAAGAAATTCCTATTTTCTATCTATCAAATCACAGTGGGACAGGAATTGAAACATACTAGAACTCACCAATTCTTTATGGCTATTATCACTCTGAATGACAGAATCGATTAGTTGTGGCAAAGACCTGTAAGTCTACAAAACAGAGATTTATTCTTATATATTCCTTTGTCAACAAAACAAAACAAAAACAAACAAACGGTCGCTGGCTCCTGTTCTTTATTATGGGAGCTTCTTTTGCTTTTCTGCTCTACCGTCTTCACTGTGGGTTTCCAGTCCAGGCCAAACAGCTACTTGCCCTTTTGCCAGGTCTGCATTCAAGTCCTGACGAAAGAGAAGCAAACAAGAAGAAATTACTTTCCCTCTCTAAAAATAACTTCACGTAGGTTTCATCTGGCCAGAAGTTAGTCCCCATATCATAGCCACTATCCTTACCACATCCTCAAACCTTGATGCAAAAAATACAAATTCACACCAAACCCAGACACTTTTGCAGATGCCAAGAACTGCTTGCTGACAGGAGCCTGTTATAGCTGTCTCTTGAGAGGCTCTGCCAGAGCCTGACAAATACAGATGGGGATGCTCACAGGCAATCAATGGACTGAGCATGGGGACCCCAATGGAGGAGTTAGGGGAAGGACTGAAGGAACTGAAGGGTTTGCAACTCCATAGGAAGAACAACAATATCAACCGACCAGATCCCCCAGAGCTCCCAGGGACTAAACCACCAACCAAAGAGTACACATGGAGGGACCCATGGCTCCAGCAGAATATGTAGCAGAGGATGGACTTGTTGGGCATCAATGGCAGGAGAGGCCCTTGGTCCTCTGAAGGCTCGATGTCCCAGTGTAGGGGAATGCCAGGGCGGGAGGTGGTAGTGGGTGAGTGGATGGGGAACATCTTCTAGAAGCAGGAGGAGAGGGATGGATAGGGGAGTTTGTGGAGGGGAAACTGGGAAAGGGGATAACATCTGAAATGTAAATACATAAAATATCCAATAAAAAATAAAATAAAAAATCAGAATTTCTGTGTTAAAGGAAGAAGAGAACTGTGTCAAGGGACATTTAGGAGTCCCACCTTGCCTCCCAAGGGCATGTGAGAAAATACTTCATAGCAGCAGAGCACATGTGAATCCAAATTGTTAATTTTACACTTTAAGGACCATGCTTCTCTTCTGCTTCTCAGTCACTTCTTTGTTCTTCAGTACTAGCACAGCAATTAGTAGAACACCCTACTTTCTTTCACTTTATTTGGATCTTTAGTTCTATAAAAAGAAACAATTTGTCGAGTCGGAAGAGTATCAAAGCATTATTAAGAAGAGAGAAGAGGAGTGGCAACTTGCCTTGATGTAGACACTAACCTCCTCCAGCCTGTCATAAGCCTTCCTCGCAGCCATGTAATGGACGGTTCAGACTTTTGTCACATGACTGCCCCGTCTGCAGTCACTGCATCACTTCCTGTCCACATCCAAAGGTTAGGGTCCTTCTCTACCATGTGACTACCCAGCACTCTTGCCTCATCTCTGGATTTCAGCTCCTACCATCCTCACAGTATTCACTGTATTTCAAAACCAGCACACTTCCTGGACACCTAATCTGTGAGCATCTTTCACTCCTCTGTTTAGATTCCAGGGCATACTAGAAGTACGCTTTCTGCATTCCTAAAACAGTCACTTTCAACGGGGAGCAGATTTGCTCTCAGGTCACTCCACAGCACCTGGGGACACTTGTAACGTTCTTGAAAGATTATGTGTGACTAGCATCTAGTGGGTCAAGGGTAAGGATACTGTTAGACAGACATCCTGTGACACACCAGAGAGCTTCTTCAGGAATTATCTAGTCCAAAATGTCCATAGTTCTGAAGATGGCACTGACCTGGAGAAGTTCAAGAGAGTTTCTGTGATGTTTAACTAGCGTGTACTACCAATTCAGCCATGTGTTGAAATGATTTGAGCTTAATCAAAACCATAAAACAATGTACATAAATGATACTTTCTGTGGGTGCCTGAAATAGAGAAGCAAGTGTGTAAAGGGCTCCAAACCCAGAAGAACAATTCAGACCTATAGAGTAGAGATAAATGGATTCAGGACTGTCCCTCGAAAGCAACGGTGTTCGACCTTCGTAACACTGTGACACTTCAACACAGCTCCTCGTGTTGTGGGTGACCCCAATCATAAAATTACTTTGTTGCTACTTCATAACTGTAATTTTGCTACTGTTATGAATCCTAATAGAAATACCTGACACGGGGGATATCAGATATACGCAGGTTGAGAACCACTGCTCAAAAGGTTCATGTGTTAAATACTCTGTGTGCTGATGAGCACACCAAGTGAGAGGGAGGCAGTAGGCAGATGGGTGGTCAAATCCACCAAACTTATCAATAAATGAGCTGAGGATGTAACTCAGAGCTAGAGCACTTGCCTGGTGTGTGCAAGACCCTAACGTCAATCCTCGACACCCAAAACAAAACCATAGTATTGGACAGAGATAATTTTTATGTCTGAGAGATCCTATAACAGTACTAGAAGCTGGGTGGTTTGAGTGAGGAGACAGGTTGCTTTACAATTCCGAGGTTAAGTCAGCAAGTGTGCTCCATCTTTGGAATGCCAAGGTGAAACTGTTCTATGTCTTAGCCCTCTGATTTCTAATGAGCTGCTAGGCATTGTTGGGTGCCTTCCCTTGCCAAGGCATCGCTGTAATTTTATCTGGACTTCCCTGTTTCAATATAGTACTCCATTCTGAGTAACTAGAGTTCGGGACTCAAGTAGATCTTTTTTGGAGGCATAATTCAATCCCAACATTTTTGGTTATGTTTAGTTTATATCCTATGTAAAAAGTCAAAAAATGCTGACACATTTAAAGTACATGTCAACAAGATTCCGAGATTATGTGTTTTAAAAGTGGCTTTGAAAAAGGAGAGTTACAGTAGAGGTAATCAGAGGGAGAATGGTCTATCAAAGATTCTGTTCCTTAGATGAAGATAAAAAGAGGTTTTATATGTGGAAATACAGCAGGATTGAGCCTACAGGTAAGGGGAAGTCAAAGTTGGAGAATGGTTTATACTGTGGCATGGGTGTGTGTGTGTGTGTGTGTGTGTGTGTGTGTGTGTAGGGATCTTGACTGAATGAAATGAAAAATCCAGACCCGACTGGCTAGACGAGATTGGCTTTTCTGGGTACACACTTACTAAATATTAGTTTTTGTGAGAATACGACCTGTTGGGAGGAAGTCTGCGTGTAAGGTAGCCTACAGCACAATATGAGAGAGGACAGTGGGACAGTCCATGCAGTCATCACTGGCTGGTCTCCAGTCTGGTCAGTGGAGAGAAGATCTAGAATAAGGCTAGCTTTAAGGGGCTTTGCCTTACTTGTGAGATTTTTGGCATGACATCTAGGATCAGTTAATACTGAGTCCAGGAGACAGGCATTTCCTTCATTTCTCCATGAAATCCTGAACAAAGTACTCACTGTGAGGTCTGAGCTACTTGCTGCTCTCTGTTGTGGACATCCACAGAAGACAGAACGTGGGCAGTAAGGTATATATACTCCTGCAGTGACTGTGTTTCTCTGAAACAAGGAGGAGATGGGGCCTCATGTACTCTGAGGGAAGCTAACAGAAAAGATCCTAGTGAGAGCACTGTGTGCACTTGAGGAACTGCCGAAACTCCAGAAATAGCTGTGAGGCCCAGTCTGGGAAACAGAGAACCTGAGGTTATGCTGGCGTCAAAGTAGATACCAGCAAAAGCTTAGCTTGTCTACTGTAAGTTCCCTCTACATCATCTTATTGGTCATCTGGGTTTTGTGACAGAATGCCTAACAGAAGCAAATTAAGGGAACAGAAGTGTTTGGCTTGTATGGTTCTGGATCAAAGGTTCTCAACTTTCCTAATGCTGGGATCCTTATGTCGTGGTGACCCCCAACTATGAAATTATTTTTCTTGCTACTACATAACTAATTTTGCTACTGTTATGAACCCTAAAGTAAAATCTGATATTAGATAGATTAGATGATCTTAGGTGACCCCTATGAGAGGGTCATTTGACCCCATACACACAAAGGGGTTGTGACCTGTTGCTACCCTCGTCCGACCAGTGGAATAAGGAAACAGCAACCGTGTTCTTCTTCAAGCAGTTTATTCAGGCTTCCTTGTACAGCAAGCTTGCTCCTTCTTCCTTTCCTCCTTCCTTTTTCCTACTCTTGTCTCTCTCCTCCTCTCTTTCCTCTCTTCTCCTACCGCCCCCGCAGCCCCTTATATGCATTGCCTTAATCCTATCAGCAGCTGCCACGCTGTCACTGTTCATTGGCTGTTCCATATGATGCGAGATGGGCTGATCGGGTAACCACACCTCAAAGCTCAAGCCTTCCAAATATGGAGTTGTTTTTCTCTTTAGCAGTGCCTACTCATGCTTACTGGCTACATGCCAAGCGCCATCTTTTAATGGCGGGGAGAACTGCTTCCTACAGCTCCCCCTTTTTATTTGTATTATGCAAAGCAGGAGGACACAGAGGTCTGACCCCCTGTAAGTTTGGGAGATTGTCGACCCTATCTCACCATCTGTCGTTGATACAGTATGGTTACCATGGGCGACCCAACCCTTAGCCATTTTTCAGGGGACAGGATCTAGGGCTGACCTGTGTGCAGTCAGACATGTGCCTGAGGACAGACAATGTCCTCTGCGGTGCGCATCCGTCATCCTGCTGCATTCTACACTTCAGAGGTCTTCAAGTAGCTCAACCAGATCTGTGGAGATTGACCTCCTTCGAGAGCGGCAAATGCTTGAACTACCATGGCTTGGGCCCTGTGCTGCTGGGAACGCATCTTTAGGATACACCACAGTGCTAGGCAACTGATAAGAACAAGGCAAGTCGCTAAAGCCCCTATTCCCGCCCACTCTTTTATGTGATCCATCGCAGCTCGGATCCACAAAACCAGGTCCTCAGCAACAGATAGGAGCATCATCGTCATTGGTGGCTTCATGGCTGGATAGATGTTCTTGTTGTCTATTTTGTGCAGGATGCGTGAGTCTCTCTGGAACCCATAAAGTCTGCTGCCGATCCTGTGGAAAAAACACAGACAGACAGACCCTCTCACCCACACCAACACTGTGCCATTAAGAATATCCTTCCATAATACCCGTCCTTTATTTACTGGGGGAGAACGGCTTCCTACAGCGACTCATAGGTTGAGAATCACTGTTCTAGGGTATAACTGCTACAGCTTGGTCCATAATGGTGTCATTTTTCATGTGGTTTATTTACCTCTTGGCTGATCAGGAAGCAGAGACCTGGATATCACCTTCAAGGCTTGCCCACAGCAACCCACTTCTGCTAGCTACGCTAAAGTCTTCAATGTTTCCTCTCTAAATAATGCCACCTGTTATATAACGGATATTCAAATACATGACCCTATAAACTATTCCACCCTTTGGGGCCATAAGATCATAGCTAGTGGATAATGGAGAATGAACTGTCAACTTCAAGATTCCTTATATTCTCAATAGTCATTTCAATATTATTCCTAACTCCAAAGTCTATACTGAAATTCAAGGCAAATTTTTAGTGATGAGCCAACTATAAAAATTAAAATAAACTACATACTTACAATTTACATAGCACGAAGCAAGCATCCCCATTAGGAAGGGGAAGAATGGAGGCATAGAAAGAAAATATCAAACAAAAGAATACTAAAACCCTGAAGACCAAACACCAAACCTCATAGTCCTGTGTCCAGTATCCAGTACTTGTGGTGGCGTTAGGTGACGTTCATCAGGCTTGGATATCCCTGGCCCAATCTGAAGCCAACTGGGCTTTCTTTTGAGCCAACTTTACTCTGTACTTGAAGCTTTCCTCAGAAGACATCCATAGTTTTAACATATCTGATATCCAGTAATCTCCTCTGCAATGTAGGCTTCATCCTTATAGAATCACACTTAGCTCAATCAGAGAGGTTCCATACAGAGACTCCAACCCTACCACACATCACTGGGCCTCATTGGTACTCTTCTGTAACCTTGGTGCAAGCTTCCATGACCTTGCAGCTCTTGCATTCTGTTTGGATGCTGCCAAGTTCTGCTGCCAGTTCTGATGTAGCCTGGCCCCATTTTACCACAGCTTACAGTGGCTTTTCTGTGTCTACATGGCTGAAGTTTGGAAAATATTTCCCTAGGTGACCCTATTTGATCAGGGTCTTACTGTCACAGCACGCTTTGTCCAGGTCTTCCTTTTTTATTGAGAGTCCTATAACTATGCTTGCATTTTCATTACATGCTGGGTAAGTTAGACTCTAGCCCTCAAAGTAGCTTTCCTACAGTGGTATGAGATGAGCTCCATCAGGTTTGGTCATTCCTGACCTTGTCTGAAGCAAGCATGGATAGTAAAAATGTGTTCATTTTTTCTTTCAATGCCCCCAATACTCCTTCCCCTTGCTTGTCTACCAGCTCCCAACTTTAAATACATCTGAACTTTTTATTTCCTTGACTAGTTGCAAATGTATTATATCTAATTCTCTTGCACTTTTTCCTCATGAATACTCATTATAAACCCAGTTAAGTACAACATCCCATACCTACCACTTGGGATGCTATTCTGTTCTGCCATCTTGAAAGTTTCTTTGTCAAATAAATTATTCCATTACCTTTAAATTCAGCTTCACTCAGATTTTGATAAGGTAACCAGAATGTAAAATGAACAACCTCTAGTCCAGAGAAGAGTCTTTTCCCCCTTCTGAGAACTTGTGAGCATGCTCCTTGCTGTTCACCTTTCTATGGCCATTCCAGTTATCTTAGCTTTCAGTAGAAATGGACCGTTAAACTCAGCTTACAACATTCAAGGACTTCCCCAGATAACATCTTCAAACTCTTCCTAATCCCTACAAATCAATTCCAAGGGCCTCAATCTACATGGCTAGGTTTGTCACAGAGACTTCCCCACTCTCCCCATGATATCGTGTGTTTGAATACTTGGTTCCCAGTTGACGGTGCAGTTTTGGGAGAATGTGTCCCAAGATGGTAGAGGTGTAGGTTAATGGAGACATTGAGAATTATAGCCTAGCTTTACTTCTCACCTTGTCTCTGCTTTCTGACCCATCAAAATGGAAATAAGCTGCACCACAATCTTCTGATGCCAAGGGCTGGACCATTCGTGTCACCATGCCCTCCCCACCAAAACAGATGGGATCCAAAACAATGAACCAAAACCTTAAGTTGTTTCTGTCAGGCATTTTGTCAGTGATGAAAAAAAAAATCAATAGAGATTTATTCTGCCCTTGTCTACACAGCTTGCTCTCTGCCCTCCCCCATCTCTTCTGCTTTTTCTACCAAGGCTGTACTAACCCACATAGTGAGTTCTACCATCACTCTCCTGAGGCAAATGTCAAAGGCTGCTGTACTTGACTGAGTAGATTTCTTCATTGGCATGCAGAGGTAGAGGTCCAAGTCCATTCAGGATCCCAAAGCTATATCTATCATGAAGACAGTGTTTGTGGCATTTGGAGCCTCCCATAATTGTGATGCTTAGTTTGTCTGAAACTTCACACTTATTAGAGAGTGGGAAAGAGAAAAGCAAAAGTGTGCCATGATGAATGTCGTCCTCATACTCTCTCAGGTTGTGGAGAACTCCCAGAGGGGAAGATGTACTTGATCTTCTTAGAAATGAAGCACAACAAGGCAAAGCAGCTGAGGAGCCAGGAAGTCCATGAAGACCAAGGCTGTGAGGATGATGGACACCATGAGTTTGCTCCATCATCACAGTCTGGTCACAGGCAGATTCACTCCCTTCTCCAGCTCTATTCTGATCAAGAAGAAAACCTGCAATGCAGTTAAGTTGACTGTGGCTCCAGGTCTCTGAGGCTGTCAAAGTCATACTGAGAAGAAACTTGAAACTTATCAGTTCCACCTTCCCAATATTTCACACTATGAGCTGGTGGGTTATAAATGTTCTTTGTGGTCCATGTTTCAGGGTTATTCTCAATTTGTGGGGAACACATATGTAAGGAATCAGCAAGCATTTCTATTTACATTCCAGGAGGTCTGACAATCCTCAGCACAGCAGGTGATACTTACCCATTCAAATACTCATCTACAAACTCACCCCTGACCCTCAAGGTGTGGGCATCATACGTGGAGAGACTTGAGAAATCACATCCAGTTGAGTCCATGCTTCTGAATACATCTAGGAATTGCTTATAACTTTGGTACTGAGTATGAAATGCTGATTTGGGAAAAGCAAATACTCCCATTGTAGAATTTTCTGGAAATGGACTGAATTAATTCTGGCAGTTTTCAGAGTTCTGACACCTAGAGGGGATAACAGGGGTGCTTGGATGCCAACAGCATAGGACACATGCCAGTATAGGACGCCCCGGAGTGCCAGCATGTCTGACTTTTGGTTTTGGTTTTGTTTGTTTGAGACTAGGTCTCAGTATGAGCTGGAACTGGCTAAGTAGCTGAGGCTAGGCTTGAACTTGAGTTCCCCTTGTCCCTGCCTCTTAAGTGGTGTGGATTACAGGTGTGTTCCACCACACTTGGCTCCAAATATTTTTCATGTTGTCAAATCCTACAATTGGGATACAATTTATTGCCTAGCTCCAAGTGCGTACAACATCAACCAGAAAAAAAAAAAATAATGGATAAAGAAGTCTGTACTCATTAGCTTCTTATCAGATCATCTATGGTTTTCTCTAAAACTTGGGAGTTGCTACTTATTTTTTTCTTTCTTACCAAGGGGTATTCATGTGTAGAGTCTAAATTGTTTCTCCAAAGGCTAGCTCTCCAAGTAGTGAAACAAGACTGCTCCTACATAAAGAAATATATTTGTGAAACAAAATTAATTGGGTGTGTTTTAAAATCTTCAGATGCACCCAAAAAAGTGCATAACACATAAACCAATGAATTGATGTCATGTAAAAGCGCACGAGGACTTTAAGAAGCACCATTGAACATGAAAACACGCAAAAAAAGATTTTATTTACATTGCTTTATATTCATTCAGCAAATACAGCATTCATGCAAATTCAGTAAATACAGCAGACATCACGTCACGAAGATTGTTAAAACGTGTCACAATGGCATTGTGCTGTGTGTTTCTAATTACAACATTCTATCGAAGTTGTTTTCCACATGCAGCTAGAGATGCCTCCTTTCAGTGGCAACTATTTTTCTAAGTTACAGTTGCAGTTACTTAAAAGGCCACTGGGGGCAGTATAGGTAGGAGACCTAGATGTTAGACTGGAGACAGCCACAGATCATAGGCTGCCTTCTTCCCAGTTCTTAACAAGAGGGAAAGACTGGAACAGGCCCAGCTATGCTTTCAGCATTCCCAAATTTGTCTCAGGCTTTGAAAGGCGCTTTCTTTGTTGTTTGACTTCAGAACAGATTAAAAGGTGATAGGTGATATAGCTCTAGCCAGTGTGCTATAGACAAGGAGACTCCTTGCCCAAATTGGTGTGTTGAAATAATCTCTGTCATTTTATAATTATGTTCTACCCTGACATCAGAAGCTAACAGGGTGCCTACCAGCCTAACCATATCATCCCAGCCACTTTGTTATGAGGGATATGATCCTCCAGTGGGACAACCTTTGTTATCACAGGGATGAGACAAGATGCAGATCACAGTTCTCATCCAGCCCACAGAGTTAGAGAAACAAGCTATGCTGCTTTAAAGTCTGATCTTCACAGCCTCTCTTCACTCACTTCATTCTTGGATACCACCCCACCCAGTCCTGAATGAGGCAGCATCCTCCTACAGACAGTAAATGCGTTATCTGTCTCATCTGCCCGGGTCAGGGACCTTATATCTGACCACCCACATAAATGTAGGTTGGAATCCTTCCCTCTCCAACAGGGAGATGAGAAGACGACTAGGGTATTAGTGGCTTCACACATATTTTTAAACTGCTATTTATTTGTAGAATGTATTATGTGTGTGTGGTAAATGGTCATACACGTGTATGAGGACAAAGCAAGTAGTTGGATATGGCTGTCTTCCTCTCTCGCTCCCCACTGACTGCCTCTAGACAGTGTCTCTTGGAGCTGGAAGCTTGCTGGTTTGAGTAGACTGGCTGGCCAGCAAACTCTCAGGATAAATACCTATTTCTAGCACCAGCTTGCCCCGGTGCCAGACAGGTGAAGCCGAACCCAGAGTTTCTCAGTTGGTTTCTCAGAATTCAGGTCTTCATGCCTTTAGAGCTAACACTCTGCTTCACAGCCAACCTCTAGACTCCACATCTCCTTCTTAGGGTAACTGTTACAACTCCATGTGTGTTTCCACGTACCCATCGCCAGTTTACTCTGGTTAGAAGGTGTGAAGCAGAAAGATGAGCAAGCAAAATGGGTTTCAGGATCTACTGCTACTTGAAAATGTTTTAACTTTGAAATCCCTCCCAGTCATCAGTAAAAGTGACAGGAAAGTGACCCAGATAACTTGAGAAGTGAAAAGACAGAGCATCCTGGAGACCATCCACTCTAAATGTCCAGACACTATCTGTTCTGATTTGTTTCTGTTGTTGTGATAAACAATGCTATGCATAGGAAGCATCAGGAGGAAAGGGTTTATTTCATCTTACACTTGCATGGGACGGTCCCTCACTGGAGGATGTCAGTGCAGGAACCTGGATATAGAACTAAAGCAGAGACCATAGAGGGATGCGCTTACCTGCTTGCTCTTTACGTTTTGCTTAGCTCGCTTTCTTTTACAACCCAGGACTATCTGCCTAGGAATGGTGCTGCCCACAGTGGACTGCCTCATGAATCATTAATCAGGAAAATGCTCCCACAGACTTGTGTACAAGCCAATCCTTTTGGAAGCAATTCCTAAATAGAGGTTCCTCTTACAAGTGACTCTAGTTTGTGTCAAATTGACAAAAACTAGCTGGCACACCATATAATAATGATGGCCAAAAATGCCTTGATATGATAGCAACTGGAACAGCAGCAGCTCAAAAGTTTAAAGCCAGTCCAACATACAGTGAAGTGAGACTGCCACGATGCCCCTACTTTTGATGGGTATTTAAATAGAGTGACACCACTAATCATCAGACCACAGGCTGTGGATTGTAAAGATCATCTCTGATTTTTTTTTTTTAAAAAGATGATCAAATACAGAAACAATTGTTTACAATGTTGATTCTTTTTACTGTTTCTGATGTTTGGAATCCTATGTAAACTGCTATGTACACTTTCATGTCAGATAAGAAGCTTCAGAATCACACACTCACTCACTAAGACACCAGAATCATACTAGAAACTTAATTACCTGGGTAATTCTATGGTATCTTGAACATAACCTTATTGTAACTCTTTTAATTTTTAAAAATAACTTATCTAATTTTCTCATGCCCATTGGTGTTTTGCTTGCATGTATGTTTATGTGAAGGTGTCTGATCCCCTGAAACTGAAGTTATAGGCAGTTATGAGCTGCCATGTGGGTATTGGGATTTGAACCAGATCCTCTGGAAGAATGGTCTGTGCCTCTTGACTGTTAAGTCATCTCTCCAACCCCAAACTCCTAATTTTTTAATTAAAATGGCACAAGTCTCTGTGGAGGAATGTGGAGGTCAGAGGACAACTAGTGGAAACAGTTCTCTCTCTATTATGTGGGTTCCAGGAATCAAACTCAGGCATGGCTTGGTGCAAACATTTTAGCCCACTGGCTCATCTCACCAGCTCTATTACGACTCTTATATTGTTACTGATTTAGCTGTTTATAGTTGCTTATGGGTTTGTCCTTTCCTTAGAGACAGAGGTCCATGTCTTTCCTGCTTTGTATATTTTGAATGTAGAGGAGTAATGGTGCATATTAGCACATGGTGCTAATACATCCTGTAACATTAGTACCGTAATAACACTTACTCAGGTGAAGTGTTTCTACTTTAGCACATCTTTAGGCTCCTACAGCTTGGATATATTCTCTCCACTTTCCAGATGAGAAAGACAGTAAGAGTAGGTAGTTGCTCAACTTTAATTTGATACCAGGTTCCGCACTTAATCATAATTTGAAAGATTTTGTTTCTAAATATTAAGTTGTTTTTTTTATAAAGCAGATGGTGATTTTTTTTTTTAGTACAGAATAGAGTTTATTTAGGGCATGGAAGAGGGAGTTGGGGGAGTAGAGACCGAGACAGGCAGAGAGAGAGAAGAGAGAGAGAGAGAGAGAGAGAGAGAGAAGAGGAGTAGAGGCTGGCCCGTGAACATGTGGAGAGAGAAGGGAGAGGGCAATGGGGAGAGAAGAGGCAGAGAGGGAAGAGGGTAAGGGAGTAAGACAGCAAGAGCTCAGATGGTGATTCTTAAAGATAACTTCCATTTTTAGGCATGTGAATTATGAATGTATTTCTAGGTAAATTTCTAGAGGTGTTATTTGGGAGTTACAGAACAAGGAGTCACGATCAGTAGATAAACTCTTAGCTCTAAAGGCAGTCATTATTTCTATTTTAAATTTTTTTTCACTGTTTCCAAACTTGTGAATCTCAGGTTGTTGCAAATGATATATATTTTTAAATCTCTGAGCTATTATTGAATTTACCACCTGCCAGTATCAAATAAGTGATTTGATAGTTATATCATTACCATTTCTAAAATTGTATTCCAACATATTAGACTTGAGTATGGTAAGCAATATACAACTTCTTTCCTCTCAATAACAATGCATATGTTTTCTTTTCAAAGATAGATTCCATTCTGAAGGTAATATCTCCGTTGTTTCTTACTTGATTCTTATTTACGTTGTTACTTGTCACTTGATTCTTTAGTGAAGTTTAAGGAGGTTGTCTATGGCCCAGAGTTAGAAAGCTATGCTCCTATCCTTTGATACTATAATCTGCTTTAGCAGCAAGAATAATACCAACATCTTTAATGAACTCCACTTTGCCGCTGTGTGTTCTTTAGGATTACTTAGACTTGCAGATAGCTGTTACCAGTCATCTCAGCTTGAACTTTATGCAGCTGATGAAGGACTTCCTTCCCAGGAAGCACTGGTCAGGCCAGAGGGTGAGGGAACCCAGCAGCAGAGGTTGTCTGTGTGCTCATCTGAATTGTGATTTCAGAAGCCTCTTTGAGTAGAAAGGTTTGGAGTAGCTTGAGAAGATGATTCTTCTTCTTCTTCTTCTTCTTCTTCTTCTTCTTCTTCTTCCTCTTCCTCTTCCTCTTCCTCTTCCTCTTCCTCTTCCTCTTCCTCTTCTTCCTCCTCCTCCTCCTCTTCCTCCTCCCCCTCCTCTTTTTCTTCCTCAGAAAAAAGAAAGTTTCTTCATCTTTCTAGTAACTGTGTGATAATCCTGTGGCTGTGCTATATACAGTAGCTTTGGGCAGTTTGCTTCTTGTTTCTCAACACAGAATCTTACTGGTGGAACCAGAATAAGAGACAGGAGACAGATTCGCCTGAGAAAGAATTGCACCATTTGTCCTACCCTCTGCAGAGTCCCTTCTTACACCCAAGACACTCCTATTTATCCCCTGGGACCACATGTGACTAATGACCCATGACCCCCTTCCCACCTCCAGGTCTAAAGTCAGTTTAGATTACCATCGCATCTGATGGTTGAGCTCAGTTATTAGAACTGCCCATTGGTCTCATTATAGTAGTATACAAATCAGGGATTGCAAAATGAGCGTCAGAGAGACTCATTTGGTTTGGCAGCTGGACTATGAATAAAGCAATTTATACTTTTTTTTCGGGTATCTTGGCACCCACTCTTCTGTGCTCGGTTTTCTTTGAGCATGCATGGTTTCCGTAGCAACTGGGCACTGTGATTGTTGAGGTTACTCTCTCTAATGTACAACACTATTGTTAGGTGGTATACTTAACAATAAGTAAGCTTTCCCAAAATGTTTAAACCTTCTGCTTCAGGCTCCAAAGAAGCAATGCTAATGGAATAACGGCAAGAAATTTCAGATAGAGGATCTCATGTGAGCTGGGGAATGTGACAGACTTAGCTTTGGTCAGAGGACGCTCAAGATTATCAATGGGCTTGCATGGATGGTGTCTTGTTATTCGTTCTGAGATTCGTTTAAGTTCTGTGGAATGTGGGCATAACATAAAGTAATATTTTAAATAAAATCATTACCATATACTACTGATGATGGCTTGTCTGAGAACATTAGTATACAGAGAAGAGCAAGAACACAGACAAAAACCAAAGAAGCAAACAGACCCCCATATAGAAAGAAAAGATGTGGCCAGGGAAGGCCAGGTTCACTGGTGGAAGAAACTTTTTTTCTGCAAAGATTTTCCCAACATGTAAACAGGGAAACACTTTCTTCTTCCTCCTCCTCCTGACATTCTGTTTCAAACATTGGACATCTTCTATTTGTAACTAGCATTACAAGCACTCTCGAAGGAAAAGAAATAGAAGCTAGGCAAATCCTTGCAGGCACCAAGGTGGTTTTTTTGGTTTTTTTTTTTTTTTTTTTACAAAATCAGTCCTGACTTAGCAGGCCTAAAGACAGGCTCTTCCTGTTTCCTCAGATGACAATCTTGGAAACGCCAAGTTCCAGCAGGCATCTGCTCTGCACATGAATGAGGCATGTGACCCAGTTGGACTTTGTGGCAAATGCCTCTGGGCAATGCCCAGGACTGAGCAGCATTGAACAAACAAACGCAACATAAATTCAGTTTTCAGTTTTCTCAGCTTATAATGAAACTCTGATCATTGCAAGTGGACAGCGTAGAGTAACAGAATAGATTTCATTTTGTGGATAACGACAATGAGCCAGTTCCTATGGATGGGAGTGTAGAGCGTATCCTAGCCTTTTGTGTGGATTTGGGTTCTGGTTCATTAACACAGTAACAACGAGATTAAAAGGAAAAGAAGAAATAACAACAACAATTAAAAAAGACAAGGGGTGGCAGAAATTAGAGTTAAAGCGTATTTAGGATGACCAATGGTCTATGTTGTAAAATGAAACAGATCTGGGAGTCAGGACTGAACCCAAGTTGACGTTCCTACTTGCTTCCTGGCTGTGGATCTTACCAAAGTGCTTAACCTCACCTCGCTAAGCCTCGGTTTCTTTAGCTGCAAAGGGAAATGACGATGTTGAATTGTTGTAAAGATCTTACACCATTATAGCTTTATAACTTCAATTTCGGAGGAAAGCTCTTTTGCTGTAGGAAGGTCAGAATGAAGAGCAGACCTTGACATCTCGTGTCGCTTCAGCTTCTCCATCTGCCTTTGAATGTCCTGTTTAGATTGTCTGGCCTGAGTGCTTACTTATTGTGGTGTTTTATTAGAAAGAAAGAAAGAGAGGAAGAAAGGAAGGCAGGAAGGAAGGGAGGAAGGAAGGAAAGGAAGAAGGGAGGAAGGGAGGGAGGGAGGAAGGGAGGGAGGGAGGGAGGGAGGAAGGAAGGAAGGAAGGAAGGAAGGAAGGAAGGAAGGAAGGAAGGAAGAAAAGAACCAAGGCATGGTAGGGTGAGGTGGGAGGGGTGCCTCTGCAGGCCCATGGTGAAGCAGCTCTTCCCTGAGGGACCAGCCACACGACCGATATAGTATGGAATAGAGTTTATTTAGGGCATGGGGAGGGGAGTTGAGAAGGGAGTAGAGATACAGAAAGAGGGGGGGCTGGCCAAGAACATATGGTGAGGGGGGAGGAAGAGTGAAAAGGGGCAGGGAGAAATGGGACAGAGAGTAAGAAAGTAAGAGAGAGAGGAGGGGGTGAACAGCTCCTTTTATAGTAAGCCAGGCACACCTGGCTGTTACCAGGTAACTGTGGGGCTGAGCCTAGAAGGAATGCTAACACTTATTATCTCTTTATTTGTTTTAATAATTTCACACATTTAAATCAAATCATATTGTTCCTTCCCCCACTCCTTCCTTATCCACCCAACTTCACATTCTTTCTTTTGCTTAAACAAAACAAAAACCCAAAATGAAATAAAGCAAAAAGGACACATATACACCTGCAAGAGGTTTGATTTTGTTGTTGTCCAACTGTGCCTGAGTATAAGGCCTGCCTTGGGATGGGGTTGGCATTCGCAGGGTAGCTGCTCTAATGAGGATTGATGTTTCCTCTTCCTGCAGTTACTAATTGTTAGCAGCTTCTGGGTTAGGGGCTGGGCTTTGTACCCATTTCCTCTTCTCTGTGTGGGATTTTGTCTGTCTTGATCCTGGGCAGGCCTTGTGTGTGTTGTAACAGACTGTGAGATAATGTGTGTATCAGTCCTGTTGTGTTTGGAAGATGGTGTTTCTTGGTGGTCACCCACCACCTCAGGATCTTTTCACTTCCGCTTCCACATGAATCTCAGAGACTTGAGAGGAAGAGCTTAATAAAGACGTCCCATTTACGGCTCAGTGCTCCACGGGATTTCACTCTGTACATTGTCTGTGAGTCTTTGTTAATTGCCATCTAACTCAAGAAGAAGCTTCTCTGATGGGGATTGAGCATGGAACTAATCTATAAATGTAGCATCATATCATTAGGAGTCCATTTTTTGCTGTTTTCATTTAGCAAAAGAAGTAGGTTCTCCTCCCAGGTCCCACAACCTATCTAGTCTTGGGGTCTTGGGTCACTTTAGTAGGTCTCAGATATGGGTTTCCTATCATGGAGTGGGTCTTAAATCCAATCAAAAACTCATTGGATAGCAACATAGCAACTGGCTACTTGAGTATTCATTCTGAACTGAATCTCTTATTTGAAAGGGAAGTGTAAAGTGGGCAGTGGGCTGCAAACATGATTTTTTTAGGCAGTCTTTAATTCAATGAGCTCTCGGATGATTTGGGAGACCACTGCTACCAAGTGACCAGTTTGGTCTGTTGTGTTCTACATTCACTTTAGAGCATTCTCCATCAACCTTGGGAAGAGGCGATATCCAGTCAGTTTCCCTTTTAAAGAAAATTGTACCCCCAGTAGTACCAAACAAGAGAGCCTTCTGTCACGATTGCAGCTACGAGTACCTTATAGTAGAGGACTGACTCTCTACTTGTCTACTTTTATAAGCCAGTGGTCCAGGACAGTTGGTTCTTAAAGCAGTTGGAATAAGGTATAATTCAGGTAGAAGTTTTCTTTGTGTATGCTAGTCTCTAACTGTTGAATAAGCTGATGAAGTTGTCTATGTCTCAAAGACTAGTTTGATAGGGAGGGATGGATATACAACCCATGTGGGAAACATATATGTAACTTTTAAGAAATGAATCTCTTTAAATTCCAAAATTTCAGTTCTGTTGGCATCTGATTTTAAGAATAACAGTTGTTGAAAAACATTTGAAATTTATTTATGTGAAAGAAAAAAATTGTCAAATCAGACTAAGAATCCTATTTGGAGCTACTGCTCTATGCTCAGGGATCAACTTAGTGCGAAGACAAACTCCCTGCCATGAGGCATGCTCCCTGGACAGAAAGAGGCTCTGGTGAGATGGGAGGAAAAATGAAACCTTTTTAATTGATAGATAGACAACGGGAGACAGTACTAAGCCAGGAAAGCTGCCAGATGTGTGGGCCCTTAATTCCTTGTGTGGGTTTTAATTTCACTTCCTGCTAGAAGTCCACATGAGCCTCTATACAATGGGTCCTAGGCTAACAAAAGAATGGGTCATTTTAGTTCAGAGGATGGTGGAACCCAATAGAGGATGCGCAAGGCAGTGCTGGGTCTCCCGATTCCTGTTTGATGGAAATCCCAAGGAGAACCAGATGTCACCCTACGGGCTACTAGATTTAGAGTAAGATAGCTACATGGTCAAAGTTAGGAGAGAACAAACTGGATAGACATGGCAGGCCCTGTAAAGCCAACAGGCAAAACCATAGGGTCCTTATTAAACTGAGAATCAGTCCATCAGCAGTGCAGGTCCCATGCACCAAGGCCAAGGCCATATAGGATCAGGAGGGCACCAGGTGCAATTGGGACCCTATTACTCTAGACTCCATCTTGAAGAAAGGAAAATGAGCATCAAGAACAACAACCCACCCCAAAGATCACCCAAAAATTCAGGGTGTTGGGCCTTGGGGATCCTCTTCCATGTGTCCCAGCTGCTGAGCAAGGGAAGTCTCATGCAAAGAGCCAGGTCCAAGAGACTATCATCTCTACACATCTGGATTTTTCTATGAGTCAATGAAGGCCCATCATACAATGTTTCCAAGAAATACCATCCATTCAACATGTGTTTGAGAAAGTTCCCTGCATCTGAGCCCATACTAGAGAGTGTAAACTGAATGAAGAATGGAGTGTGGTACAGCCATTGCCTTTAAGGCCAT
Organism: Mastomys natalensis; assembly: GCA_021653895.1. Taxonomy (NCBI): domain Eukaryota; kingdom Metazoa; phylum Chordata; class Mammalia; order Rodentia; family Muridae; genus Mastomys; species Mastomys natalensis. The sequence goes on along the minus strand of JAJTUV010000051.1, from coordinate 791,495 downwards.
CAGAGTTTAGTGGGGAAGCCATTTCAGGTGATTTTCCAGGCTCCTTGTCCACTACTTGCATTGACAATGTTAGCATCTACCCATCTTCCAGTTCTCAGTTACACCAGTGGAATGCCCATCCCCAACTATTTGGTATAATGGGCCTTTGAATCCATAATGATTTTATAGCTTATCAAATAAGTATTTGACAAATTGTGTTCTAGACTCTAAGATATTAGGCTAAGCATGGTATGACTCCCCTCACACTGCCTTCCTCTCCTCTCCTCTCCTCTCCTCTCCTCTCCTCTCCTCTCCTCTCCTCTCCTCTCTTCTCTTCTCTTTCCCTCTTTCTTCTCTCCTCTTCTCCCTCCCTCTCTTCCTCTCTCCCTGCATCCTGGGCCCCAATATCCTGCTCACATTTAAACTGCTGTTCAGTAAATGTCTGAGTACACACCTCTCATGGTGTCAAGGACTGCCTTTACGGCACATGCTTCCAAGTTCTGAAAGCCTTGTCCTGTACATTATCTCACTGACAAGCAAGCAGAAGGGGCGGAGAGATTCCATCCTCAAGATGAAGCCCCAGCTGCTTTAAATAGAATCTACTGTCAGAGGACAATTGCTGAACCAGCTTTGGGGGCCAAGTTCCAATGTAGGATGTGAGCACTGCGGCCTTGTGTGATGTTTCCTGTGAAGCATGCCCATGTGGATTTTATACATCTAATGCACATGTAATGTATGCTAACACATAATGTATATATAACACTTGTGTTTCACAAAACAGGAGTTAAAGAGAAAACTGGAAAAGTACCAGTGAGGTCATATGTTAGAAATCTGTCAGAGATGGTCAGGAAATAATAAGCAGCTCGAGTAAGCTAATGGGAGAGGATAATACTCAGCACTACAATTCATAAAATAATGGCTAGGGAGAAAACGGGAAAGAATTTTTTAAAGAAAAATTGTCAAGGAAAAGTACAAACTCCAGAATAGCAGTCATTTGGGAGGTTAAGGGAGGGAGGGGTGGCCAATGCCTTCCACACGCCCGGATGTTCTGAACTGTTTGATTTGTGGGTGTATTTAGGTTCCTCATGAAAACACAAAACGGCACTCAGAGCCTTCTCCAGCCTTATCTCATCTTGACACTTGTCATTATCATTAAGGAGGCAGGGATGTGGAAAGCCACTTAAGGAGGTAAAGATAGAGATTTTAAAGTGGAAAAGAATTAGGTCAGGCGCCCCGCCCCCTCGCCTGCCTTTTCAGGTCTCTGAAAACTGGTCTTCCACAATATTAACTCTTTCTTTACTCTTTGGCAGGGACTCTGCCACTGCTTGAGAGAAAAAGAGAAGGGAATGGGGGAGGAGAGAATTCAGGGTAGCTACAGGTCTCCTGGCCACAGTCATTCATTTTCCCACGAGGCTCTTCCTACACTTCCGCTCTCCCAAGTCTCACCTGCCTCTTCTTCCACCACAATCGCTCTCTCATGACAAGGTGACATACTTTGAAGTCCCTTGCTGTATCAGTATTTTCTGTGTGCTGTATAATTTGTGTGTGGACTGGGGCTACTGTGTGTATAATAGGTTCTAAGTATTCAAAGGCATGAACTGTCATCTATGCAGATTTATCATGTTCATTTCTGACTCTCCAAAATGCCACTTAGTGCTTCATACAATATACAGCAGACTGTCAATACTTTTTATCCAAACTGTTAAGACCACATTATCTTAAACTTCTTAGTGGCTTATGTCTCCTGTTTCTCCTTCCTTTTCAAACATGTCATAGGAATTAAAAATACTGCACTGCTCCATCCAGTATAAACTACCAAGGATTTTATAGAAATTCACAATGTGTGCTGTATCCAATTTATGAGCTCATCAACTTAGCATGCATGGAGGAGTTGGGGAAGAGGAAACAAGCTGAAATAGAATGAAGTTTCCCCTGTCTGATTTTCATAAGAACTTTTCAAAATTCAAAATATATATGAGAATAAAGAAGCATATTAAAATACTTTCATATGGTGTGTCTATGTCTTAGATTATTTATGACAGGGTACATGTGGAGGTCAGAGGACAACTTGTAGCAGTTGTTTCTTTCATTCTACTATGTGAGTCCCAGGAATGGAGCTCGGGTTAGCAGGGTTAGCAGCAAGTCCCCTTATCCACTGATCCATCTTGCTAATGGACATTTTATGTTTTCTTTTTAGCTTGATTGCTTTCTTGCCTGCTTTCTTGAAGTATACTTGATTGAAAAATCTCAGCCCAGGGGCTGGAGAGATGGCCAGAAGTTGAAAGCACTGGCTGCTTTTCCAGAGTTCCCGAGTTCAATTCCTAACAACCACGTGGTGGCTCGCAACCATCTATAATGGGATCTGGTGTCCTCTGTTGGTGTACAGAAAGACAGAGAGTTCACATACATAAAATAAATAAGTAAATCTTGAAGAAGAAAGGAAAGAAAGAAAAATCTCAGCCAATGGCACCCTTTAAAAACTGCTACGTATCTCTGAAAGACTGAGACTTGGCAGTGTTGTTAACAGTGGAGTTGGAAAAAGTCTCTTCCTCCGAACAGTCTGTTCTCAATGTATGTCCACCAGATACCTACTTCTTGTCATCTGACGAAGGCACACATATGCACACAGAGGCAATGCAGCATCTACCTAGCCTTCTTGGATCCCCATATCTGGGTTCAGAAAATCATGTTAGGCATTAGACTGTCATGAATCAGTTGAGGTCTCAACTCTCAGTGAGAAGACAGAGGTGACTGTAGTATTCTCTACCAAGCATCACTTTGGCAGGAACTTTTACTTCTCTGTCATTTAGCAAGTAAAGCACATTTACTTCATGTACTATGTGCACAGTAGTACTGCAGCCTGTGGAAATACGGCAGGAAGGCACATATCCTGGGTCTCCTTGGATGCCTAAAAGCTCAGCTCTGGCACCACCAAGGGCTCCCTCCTTCCAGCCTCCAAAGTCATCCTGGTCACGAATCCATTTTCCACATTTCAACCTTCCCCATTACTCCTGGACAGATGAAGTCATAATGGGGGTGGGGAGCTTGCAGAATAATTTTAAAGCTTAATTAGGACCTAGGGATTTAGCTCCTTGATAAAGTGCTTGTCTAGTAAATGAAAAGCCTGAGTTCAATCTCCAGGACTAAAGCAAGCAAGCAAGAAAACAAGCAAACAAAAAACCAACAACAAAAACAAAAGAACTAATAGCTCTTTAGAATTATCAAAGCCAAAACAAAAGTCTCTACTTTGACCCAGGAGCTTGCCAAAATACAAATAATTTTTAACTCTTGGAGTGAAGAAAGAAAAACCCAGGCAAAATACTATTTGTTTTGACAGAGAGAATGTCAAGATGCTGAGGTCCACCAAGGCCATTTTTTTCCCACTTCCTGGAATGAACGTATAGAAAGAGTTGATAGGATAGAAAGAAATCAGCCATGGTGACTGGGTGTGCTCACTCTGTCCTTCAACACTCTCTGTGTGGTGAGCCCTCTGTCCTGCCTTGAGAACACAAGCCATAGAGACACCGGTCTGTCATGGTCAGTCTGGCTGTACATCAAGCTTTTTGCCTGGATCTTGACAAAGGAAGACTTTTGACCCCAGAAAGACATTTTATCCTTCTCAGTCTTGAGGTTCACATTTGAAAAAAGGGACTGAGCTTGGATGATGGCCAACATGTTCTAGCGTTCTTTACTGTCTGTCTCCTGGGACCTCTAAACTCAAGAGCATAAACTCTCAGGGAAAAGGAAGAAGTTCCAGTGGCCCATAAAGAGCTTGGGCACTGTTCTGGAGCCTGTAGACAGCCAGGACCCAGATTCCTAAGGATGGAGGGGCAAGAAATGGCCTCTACTGAGGAAATGCCCAACAGGAATCTTACACCGAGGTCTTTCCTCTAGGCTGCCCTAGGAAGGAAGGGGAGCCTCCTCCTGCCCCTCATCCTAGTGTGTTGTGCTGATTCTCACTGCCTATCAGCACATTGTCTTCATTTCTCTACAGTCAGCCAGGTCAAATTTAGAAGGCAACTAACAGGGCAGTCTGATAGTAGATGGGAAGTGGGGAGGACCATGCCAGATGCAGGAGGAGCCCAGGCTGGCTGCAGAGCTAGTGTTTCCTTTCCTGGAACCACTATCCCCAAAGAACCTCCCAATCCACCCAGTTCAGGCAGAAGGTGCCTCTGAGGGCAGTGGGAGATTCCGACATCTCAGTTTATACAGAATTCTTTATGTCTTTGGGAAGAGTTTTGGCCCCTTATACATCATCAGAAAGAGACCATGACCTGCAAATCTAAAGTTTCTAACCTTTCTTGTGAAGCTTATGCACTCCCTTGCATATAATATGCAAAATGAATATTGTACTCAAAATTCATATAATATGCAAAAATATGCATAGGAAGTGCAAAAATCCAAGTAAGTGCATAGAGATAAAAAGACATTGGTTACATTAAAATTTAATTTTCATTTTAATAAAGTGATGTACATTCTTTATTCTACTCTGTATTCTAATCAAAGTAGTGATACATGCAGAAGACACTTTGATTCTCTTTCCAACATCTTCAATGTGACAGAAAAGGATCTGTGATCTCTAGAGTGACAAATTCACAGTAACAGACACTGCCACTGTGTTATCAGCTGCCCTGACAACTTAGCGACTGATAAAATCGAGCAATGGGACAGTTCCTGTGGTCTGGGACTCCAAGGTGTCTTAGCTCCGAGTCACCTATCAGATTGCAGTCCAGCTATGGGCCAGGACTATTGTCATCAAAAGGGTGGTGGAAAGGCTTCCAAATTATTCATGTGGCTATTGGCGGGACTCGGTCCCTCACTGGCTGTTGGGCAGATGCCCAAGTTCCTTGTCATATGTTAGACATGGCCACTGACTTCCCTATGTGAGTGATGGAAAAATAAAATAAAGGCTGAGACATAAGGCACCGTCTCACATCTGAATCTCAGGAGTGATGAGCATCACTCCTCCAGTGTCCTATTGGTCACACAGGACCAATATGAGGCAAGAGTTTACTGGAGTATAAGCCACTGGGCCCTGACTACCACGTCTGCATTCCTTATAGAAAGAAAGACACCTACATTTCAGCAAAATCTAATGAAAATAAAAATACAATTTCTCCTCCGAGTCACCGTCTCCAACTAAACAGTGCTAGATAGGAGAACACTCATGTTTTCTGACCATTTCTAGCCTACTTCCTCTCTGATGCAATTTTTCAGCTATATTGAAGTCTAAACAGCTGGGCAGTGGTGGCACACACCTTTAATCCCAGCACTTGGGAGGCAGAGGCAGTCAGATTTCTGAGTTCGAGGCCAGCCTGGTCTACAGAGTGAGCTCCAGGACAGCCAGGGCTATACAGAGAAACCCTGTCTCAAAAAAAACCAAAAAAACAAGAAAGAAAGAAAGAAAGAAAGAAAGAAAGAAAGAAAGAAAAAGAAAGAAAAGAAAAAGAAAGAAAGAAAGAAGAAGAAAGAAGAAAGTCTAAACAAAATATCCATACATTAATACTATATATATAGATATTTGATATGTTTATTCATAATGAAAGGGCCACCACAAGCAAGTTGATTAGCACATCCTCAATAGAGGCCCCAAAGTTGTTATTTTAAAACTTTACATCCTTTGACCAGCATCTCATTCCCTTCTCCCCGACCTCTGATGACTTCTATTGTACTGTCTATGATGTTGGCTATTTTAGATTACACATGTAGCACTTGTCAACTTTTCTGTATCTGTCTTATTTCAGTTAGCACAGCTGGGCTCACCCAGATCAGCCTGGATAATCTCTTATCTTGAGACCTCAAACCTTCAGGTGATGCACAGCAAACATGTCTCTCTCTGCCTGCAGGAAATGGTAGGCTTATTTGCTGCATAGTGGACTGCTTCCTTCTGGAACAAAGGTCAGAAAGGCTTCCTTTCTATTATGAAAAATTAGAGTTTTAGGTTCCTCTCCTGTAATAACTTCCCACACAGGCACACATCACCAGGGCCTCTTTATGTCTTTCTGTAGTATTGATGCCCAGAAAAATGACTATAAATAATTATGCTCTGACTTCTTGCTGCTGCTGCTGCTTTGAGCAACATAATACTTTGTCTCTTCCCTTTGAATCCTGGCTCCTACAAGCAGCCACGTAACGGCAATGGAGCAGCCTAACTTGCGAATCCTCTTTCATTCTCAGAGAAACATCTCCAGTTACTCCATCCATGAAGCAAGCAGGAGAAATCATAAACATGGGATATTATAGAAGAAATGTAAGGATGAAGAAATTAAGATGCTGATGGCACAAATGGAAAAGTCATTAAAGATGCCAGCAAAAATCACTCCATCTTGATGATCCAAAATCTAAGTAAAGAGAACTCCAGAAATAGAAGAGGAAAAAAAGAAAAAGAAATTAACAAACTGAACAAGCAGATTTGAAACACAAAACTCTGAATTGAAAGGCCCAGTGGGGAAAGCCCTTTGGACAAAAGTAGGCTCCATGGCAAGGGATAGCATCAGTATATTTCAAAGCATTGGAAAGAGAGGAGACTGTTAATTGAACATGAAGCTAAATAAAACACTTTCAAGCAGTCAAGCCCAGAAAGAAAGCATAAAGAGTACTTGGAATTACAATGAAGACAGAGTCTCAAGTTGGCATTTATATACAGGACAACAAGCATGCAGTCTCAAGCTGAAGGTCAGAGCACTTGACTTGGGCAAGACATCTTAAGTTGCTACTGACAGAATATTTACTACATTGACAATGTTAACAGAGTATTGGAACACTGAGGCATGTTTAGCTTGTGAGGGAGCCTCCAACACTTCTGATCCCATCTATTTCCAGATCTTCAATGTACAAGGAAGGAGATTTAAGCTCTGTAACGCTGTTCCATGGTGTGTATCTTCACAGGGTCATGGTCACTGAGTGAAATAGATTACAGTGTGGGAAGGGTCATGGTCATGTACACACTCCATGAAATAGTCTACAGAATGGAAAAGTTTCATGGAGATAATGAAGGAGTGGAAGTTCGTGTGTAAGAGAGACAGTCCTATGAAAGTAAAAGAGATCTTAAGGCTTTGGGTTTGGGTGACCATGAGAAAAGAAGAAATTTAAGTGCATAACTCAGAAACATGAAAGTAACTCTCCAAAGAGAGTTGAAGTGGCCAAATGTGATTGACTCCAAGAGCTACCATGGGCTGTGCATATAGACTTACTCTTGGCCTTGGAAATTAGTCAAGTCTGTGTGTAAGTAATATTATATGCAGATGCAGTTTCAGAAAGACAAGTGTCAAAGTTGTCAAACAAACAAAAAAATTAAAAGACCATGGGCTACCTTGAGATGTTTCTTTGCCTTTCTCCTGCCATGGTATTGAGCAGATGCTTAACTGCAGGGGACCAGGGGAGGTCAGCTGCAGAGAGTCTGGTGGGTCTAATGACAGGTTCCCTAACAGCCTCAGCCAAACAAATTCCTTGTTCCTTAGAGAAGACTCCTCAAAGAGGAGCAGTGGCCATGAATACAGCTTTCAGGACATTCACCTTCCAACAAGGTCCCCCAAGAAAGAACAGGGCAGAGCACAGAGACAGGCTTTGTCTGGGTAAAGAACAGTTCGTTGGCAGAAGTCGCCCTGTGATTGACTTCTGGGTGCCTTAGGTCCTAAGATCCTGGGAAAGAAAAGAAAAATCACTCCTTTTTGTTGTTGTTTTCTTCTTTCATAATTCAAACTCAGGATGTTTAAAACCAGGGCATGATTGTCCGGGTATAATAATCAGTGTCACGAGGAATATGGAGATGAATTATCAGAAAGCAAGCTTGCTTGTCGTTTATGCTAAGTAAGTGCCCCTCATAGCACACACTACAAGACTCGACCTCAAAGGCTCATGCTAAAGTGGATGGATAGGCCAATGAGAGGTTTCCACAGGCAAAAATGGTGTGGAAGAACATTCCAGGCAGAGGGAGAACCTGAACAAAGATAAGGAATTGTAAAAGACAAAATTCAACTGGGACAGCTGTGTGCTTGAATCAACCGCAGCCTCACATGATACTGAAGGCCAAGTTGTCCCCTTCATAAAGCCCCCAGGGTCACAGATTACTCTGTAACAGGACCAAGATTTAGACCCCATGTCAGCCAAATGCAAAATCTGTGTTTTCCTGCCATCCAGTGCAGCCTCTCATGCAGACATAATAAAGTCCAAGGTTATCGAGGAACTAATTTTGGCTTCCCTTCCAAGCCACACAGAGCACGAGTAATTTAATTTGAAGTTAATTCCAGCAAACTTTGGTAAAGGGAGGGGAAAGTAAAGGAGGAGAAAATTCCTCACTGAGCAGTTTGGTGGTGTAGATAACTGGAATTTCTGCAGGGGAATTCTGGGATCCAGTGTAGAACCTGAATCTCAGACTTATCCCTCCCAAGGGTGAGGAAGCTAGAATAACTATCAGTTTGCTGTTGTTGATGGAAATGATATTGGCAGAGGAAATGATTCCTAACCCTTTAACCAAACTGAGAAAACACCAGGCAAAGAAATGCTAGCACTGGAAGCTGGTTAGATACTAGGTACACGTTGAAGTGTGTGGAGGTGAAGGAAACATGGCCGTTCACACAGTGAGAGATCCCAAAAGGCTAGGACACTGCTCTATCTACTCCTAATTCTCCACCATTACAGACAAACATAGTAAATGTTTAAAGAAGAAATAAACAGGGAAAGACAGGAGAGAGGAATGGAGGGAGGCAGAGTGGAGTCACTGCACCCCATATCTCCAGGACAGGAAGGATGCCCCACGGAAGTGTCTTATTGAGTCAGCCACTGAGAGTTTTGAAAGGTTTCGAAGCTAGAAAAGACAAGATGAGATCAGAGGCTTAGGAACATCAACTCGGTGAGGATTGAGCAGAGTGTAAGACGCCCATAGGTAAAGACCGTGTCTGAGTTATCTCAGTTGCTCGTGAAGAAGAATAGTTGGTTCACTATCCCCATCTGAACCTTGGGTACAGCTGAAGAGAGAGAGCTGCTTCTGCCTGGGCACACCCTCAATGGTCAGGGGTCATCCTACACAGAACACAGAACATCCCTGATAAAGGATCAGGTGCCAGAGCTTCCCATTGTGTAAAGCCATGTGATCTTTAAGAGTCACTTAACCTCTCTAAGTTAGTTTCCCCAGATGTTAGACAGGTATGATAATAATACATCTCTCAGTATGAGAGGTATATGAGATTGTGTGGTTTCTAAAACAGTACCTTGCATTAAGTGCTCACAGCATGTGTTAATCTAGCCAGGCAAGAACAAAATCACAACTTTTGAGCCAATTTTGAAGCAAATTTTATTAGATTCTGGCCAGGAAGATGGACCCTGGCCAGATCCATACCCAGAATTCCCAGAATCAGGGGTATAAAGGCAAAACTCACAAGTACGTTCCACCTTTGTCCAATCAGAAGCAAACAAACATCCCGACATACTTCCCACCCATGTGTGATCAAGCATGCCTGTGCCGCTGGGGCAACCAAGCCTTTTTACAGAATGAAAACATGGGACTTGGAAGCCAAAACACATGACTGTTATCGTGCATAAACAACAGCCCCCCCAGCATTCCAGGAAGTTATCTGTCCTTGGGCAAGTGGGCTTACAGGTTAGAGGCATTTTTGTTTAATCTCTTAAGCATTGTAATGGGCTTAACTTAAAATAGAAACTTAGCCATCATGCATGTCAGCCCTTATCGTTAATGAAAGGTTTTTGAGTGGTCAGAAAGAAATTTTGAATACTCCGAGGGAAAGTACAGGCAAAGGAAGATGTCAGTCATTGAGGAAGTGTAAACAGAATCAATATAAAAAATAAGTTAAAACATTCAACTTATTCAGGAGGGCCTATTCACCACTTGGGGTAGATAATTTGGGTGTAACTAAGTATGCTCCACGTTGGATTCAGTCTCTGAAGACCAGGTCAGGTTCGTTACTTGTTGATCTTCTGTGCTCTATCTCCTGGGCCCACAATCCTTCCACCTATTCTTCTATAAGAGCCTCAGCTCCATCCACTGTTTGGCTCTGATGTCTGTATTGTCGAGTCACTGCTAGGCTCCTGCATTGTTGAAATGTGCACTTGTTGTCAATGTAGGTCTCAAACATCTGAGTTTCGGATCTATCCAAAATCATGCACCTGTATATGAATACGTTTCTAAAATAAAAAAAAAATAATAGATTGTTCAGTTATCATGGATATATATTTTTTTTATCTCGTTGTATTCGTTTGCAATACTTCATTAAATTTTGTATGTATACTCATGAGGATACTGGGACTATAATTAATTTTTTGTTGGTTTTACACTTGATTTCAACTATCTTCAATATTATTTGTTTGTGAAGGAGCTTATTGTGGTTCTGAATTTTTTTAACCATTACTCATGAAGTATTGCTTGTTTGAAGGCTCTATAGAATTCTTGTTAAATTTCTGTACCTCTTTGTAAAAAAAAAAAAAAAAAAGAAAAAGAAAATAACAGTTATAGAGGAGCATTCAGCCTCCATAAAATTCAAGGACTGCAAGTCAAAACTACTCCTTACTTGCACTGTTAAACCAGCACAAATTAAATTTGAAGGTTACGGTAAACCCCAATGTAATACCGCAAGTGGATCAGAAAACTGCAATAGAAGATAGTAACAAAAGTCACATGACTGTGCTGACCACGAATTGATCCCTGACAGCATGCTGCAAAAGACCTATCCCGAGCTGCTATTGCTGACTAATTTCTGTGACTCTGTAATTGGGGCACATGCAGGCTCACGCAGCTTACTGCTGCACATTAGGGGACTGTCAAATTAGGACAGCATGCAAAATAATGAGTTTCTTCATGGATCTATATCTATATCTATATCTATATCTATATCTATATCTATATCTATATCTATATCTATATCTATCTCTATCTCTATCTCTATCTCTATCTCTCTATCTCTATCTCTATCTCTATCTCTATATCTAGATAGATAGATAGATAGATAGATAGATAGATAGATAGATAGATAGATAGTGTGTGTGTGTGTGTGTGTGTGTAAAATAAGTTCTATATTCAATCTTTGGAGGAGCCTCCATACTGATGTCCACGGCAACTAGCGAGTTTACACTCCCAGCAGCAGGAGTAACCTCTTCCCTTGTGTCCTCACCAGGACTTGCTGTCATTTACTTTCCTAACAATAGTCATTCCAATGGAAGTGAGGTGGAGTTCCCAAGGTTTACTGTGCTTTTCTCTGATGACTAGAGGTGTCGAACACCTTTTCAGGATGTTACTGACCATTTACTTTTCTTCTTTTGAGGATTGTCTCTTCTCTGCATTAGTCAGTAAAGACTGGATAGTTTGGGTTTGTGTGCTTATCTTCTGCTGGCTGTACCATGCTGCTTTTGTTACTATGACTCTGTAATATAGTTTGAGGGTATTGTGATATAATTTCTTTTTAAGGACAGCCTTAACTATTCAGAGTCTTCTGTGCTTCTGTGTTACAAATACTCATCTGTTGGTCACATCCTTCCATTCGTCTGTCCATCTGTCTGTCCATCCATCTGTTGGTCATATCCACAGTCAGGAAGCAGTGACAGAAGGATGCTCATGCTTAGCTTACTCCCTCCTATTTAATCAAATTTAAAATTTAATTTTTAAATTTTTATCTGTTTATTTTAAACTATATTTTAATTAAAATATAATTACATCACTTCCCTTTTCCCTTTCTTCCCTCCAGCCTCTCCCATGTTCCTTCCCATTAATCCCTCCCATCCCTTCTCAAGTTGATAAGTTCCTTTTCTCTTATTATTATTGTCATATATATGTATATACATACATGAAATAATATATTTATATCTATATTATAATGATTATAGTACAAATATATAAATACAACCTGGTGGTTCTGCTTTTCTTGTTTGTGTGTATATGGTTTCAGGACTGACCCTTTAGTGTTGTCTAACCCATCAGGGGGCTTATGTTCTGGGAGAGGGTGATTCAGGCCGTTAGTTACCTATATTCCTTGTCTAGGGTGGGCTCCCTCAGGTGAGTTTTTCTCCTTGCATCTTAGCATGTCAATTGATGTGGTCATTGTGCAGGTCTTGTTTCTGCAATCATTTCTGAGAGAGGTGGTCCCACGGCAGACTTCCTGGTATTCTGGCTCTTACATCTTTCTGCGCTCTTTTGGCTTGTGGAGAGCCCTACCCTGGTTACTACATCTGTCACATAGCTTCTGCCTCTATGACTTGGGGGAATATTCTGCATTGTGTCCAGTTGTGGTTTTCTGTAATGGTTTCCATTCGCTGTAGAGAGGAGTTTCTTGGATGAGGAGCAATAGCTACACATATCTGGGGTATAAAGATGATCGTATAACATAGCTAACAAATTATCCTGGTTCAGCAACATGGCAGCAGTAAATTCTCTTACATTTATGACCTCACTAGTGCTAGGTAGTTAGCTAGGTTTCTTTTCCTTTTGATTCAGCCTATAGAATAGTATCACCCACAGTTAGGGTAAGTCTTTCCACCTCAATGAACCCAACCTAGAAATTCCCTTATGGACTGTCTCAACTTTGATTGATCCTGTCAGGTCAATCAATGAACAGTAATTATCTACTCTTGACAAGGCAATGTGCTGGAGAAACAATGAATCAGACTCATCTCCAGTCTTTCCCTAATTCAACCACAGGGGGTTGCTGACTTCAGTCCATTGGTTGTGTGTAAGTATCTGCATCTGTCTTAGTCAGCTGCTTGTTGGGCTCTCAGAGCTGTAAGCACACCATAGCATCAGTAATAGTGTCAGGCCTTGGAGCCTCCCCTTGAGCCAAGTTGGGCCAGTCACTGGACCACCTTTCCCTCAGCTCTTCTCCATTTTTGTCCCTGCAGTTCTTTTAGATAAGAATAATTCTAGGTCAGAGTTTTTGACTGTGGAATGTCAACCCCATCTCTCCACTTGATGCCCTGTCTTTCCACTGGAGGTGGATTCTACAAGTTCCCTCTCCCCACTGTAGGTATTTCATCTAAGGTTCCTCCTTTTGAGTCTTGAGCATCTCTCACTCCAGGTCTCTGATACATTCTAGAGTCCCCCCCCCTCCCTCCATCCCTACCCTGAGGTTGCATATTTCCATTCATTCTGCTGGCTCTCAGGGCTTCTCTCCTGTCTCTCCCCAATACCTGATCATGTTTCCCTTTTACACTCCCCCTCCCCTCTCCACCCAGGTCCCTCCTCTCTCTGCCTTATGTTTTCTTCTCCCTCCCAAGTGGGAACTGAAGCATCCTCACTTGGGCCCTTCAGCTTGTTAACCTTCTTGAGTTCTGTGGATTGTATCCTGAGTTTCTGTACATTTTTTGGACTAATATCCACTTATTAGTGAGTATATACCATGCATGTCCTTTTAGGTTTGAGATACCTCACTCAGAATGATATTTTCTAGTTTCATCCATTTGTCTGCAAAACTCACGATGTCTTTGTTCTTAATAGCTGAATAGTATTCTATTGTGTAAATGAACCACATTTTCTGTATCCATTCTTTTATTGTGGGACATCTGGGTTGTTTCTAGCTTCTGGCTATCACAGATAAGACTGCTATGAACATGGTGGTAACACATGCCCCTGTGGTATGGTGGGAATCTTTTGGGTATATGCCCAAGAGTGGTATAGCTGGATCTTCAGGTAGATCTATTTCCAATTTTCTGAGGAACCTCCAGATTGATTTCCAGAATGATTGTTCCAGTTTGCAATTCACCAGCAATGAAGGAGTGTTTCTCTTTCTCCACATTCTCGCCAACATGTGCTGTCACCTGAGTTTTTGATCTTAGCCATTCTGATTGGTGTACAGTGAACTCAGTATGGTTTTGATTTGCATTTCCTGATCACTAAGGACTTTGAACATTTTTTAAGTGTTTCTCAGCCATTCGAGATTCCTTTGTTGTGAATTCTCTGTTTAGCCCTATACCTCATTTTTTGATTGGGTTGTTTGGGTTTTTTTGGAGGTTAGCTTTTGAGTTCTTTATATATTTTGGATATTAGCCCTCTATCAGATGTGGGGTTAGTGAAGATATTTTTTTCCCAATCTGTAGGTTGCCAATTTGTCTTACTGACTATGTCTTTTGCCTTACAGAAACTTTTCAGTTTCATGAGGTCCCATTTATCAAGTCTTGATCTTAGAGCCTAAGGAGGAGGGTGATCCCATAGGAAGACCAGCAGTCTCAACTAACCCAGACCCTTAAGATCTCTCAGACACTGATCCACCAACCAGGCAGCATACACTGGCTGGATGGAGGCTCCTGGCCCATGTACAACAGAGGACTGCTTGGTCTAGCCTCAGTGAGAGAAGATGTGGCTAACCCTGAGAGGCTTGAGACCCCAGAGAGTCGGGGGTGGGGATAGGACTTTGAGAAGGGAGAGAATGGTGGGAACTGTGAGAGGGCAGTCCAGGAGGGTTACATATGGCCTGTTAAAGTGATGTAGTAGTAATACAGATCAATTATGTATCAAGGACCACAGCTATCAATCGTGGAACTTCAGTTAGTTCGTCTCAGCTCTGATGCTAAACTGTGATTTTCTATCAACCCAGTTTATTCTGAATCTGCCGAGATATGGAATGGAGAGTGTCTGTGCAGTTGCCTGACCCCATACCGATTGATAAGAGCGCACGAGTCTTTCCAAATTCATTGCACACATGAACCAAGGTTTCAACTCCTTACAGATACTGTACGTCTGCAGTTCATAAAATTGTCATAAATAGGTCAGTAGGGCGGAAATGCTACTGTATAGTAATTCATTGGATCCTCCATGTAAGACTATCCCACATTTTAAGATATTCATAAACCCATTCTTTCTACTTCTAGTGCTGACCCCAATTTTTCATGGTTCACATCCACACCTGGATCACACCATCCCATGTTCCAATGAATTTTTTGGGCAAGACTGTGGCTCAATGGTCTTGCCTTTAATGCATTGGTTTTGTTGTGTTGGGTTCTTACTGACAAATATACCATGTAAGCAAAGGAACTCAAAGTATTCACCTAACAGAATAAAGTATTTTCAAATTAGTAGAAAAAAATTCATCTCTTGACCAAGTCAAATACACACCCAATGTATCATTACACCCACAAGAAACATGTAGGAAGCACCTAGTGTAGAAGGCTCTAGTGCTGAGCACATCCTATTCTGTTAGGAATAGCATGATATGCCTTTGTCCTCAACCTCCTCCGTCCCCTTGAGGAAACAACCATGCCCAAAGAAGGCTCAGTGGCACTGTACAACCTGAGGGCTGGTTGAGAGGTTTGAAGAGTGACTACAACCGACATTCCACACCGGAGGAGATCACTCTGAGGGCAGGCAGGTGGGAAGCTGTCAGAGTGGCATAGCTGTGGTCAGAGCTAATAATAACTCTATTATAAACCACAGTATCGCAAGGGAGACGGAGCAGTTTATAAGAATCAGATCACGTTGGTTTAAATTGACCTCAGAGATGTAAATCTGGCGCTTCAATAGTTTTATATTCCATTATGTCATACGGGTCCATTTGTGGGTGACTAGGCCTTGAAATAGAGAGCTTGGCTTTTTCGTGGGTGGAAGTAACCTTGAATCTGAGTGCTGTAAATTCAGTGTCCTTTTGAAAGTTCTTCTACATTAGTTGTGTTTAGCACTTTTAGAACAGGAAAATGACCCCATACTGGGCCGATTCGGTTACATTGTTATCACTAAGAGGCTTTTCTCATGTAATGATTGTGTGCTGGCTTAATTACAAGGGGATGTGAACTGTCTCCCACTCACTGAAAATGATCACCTCCTGCATTGAGACAACATTGGCTTTTCTGGTTTCCATGATCTCATCCTTAAAGATGGCATTAAAGCTGACCCTCTTTCTGGTAAAAAATGTAAGGGCTTAAAAATGTAGTGTCATTGTTGATGAAAGCATGTCTACAGCTTTACCAAAGAAAGAAAGAAAAAGAAAGAAAGAAAGAAAGAAGAAAGAAAGAAAGAAAGAAAGAAAGAAAGAAAGAAGAAAGAAAGAAAGAAAAAGAAAGAAAGAAAGAAAGAAAGAAAGGAAAGAAAGAAAGAAATGTAGGTATTAATGCCAATGATTTTATAATGTAACACAAAATCTTATGTCTACATGGTTATATATTCTAAATGGGAAGTCAGATTCATCATTATTGAGAGTCTACAAGTTTGATTTAAGTTCTTAGAACCAAATGGAGCTAACATGGGACTCTATTTGACTTTGACTTAAATAGAAATGGTAGCCATGGTGATGGACAGCTCAGATCTCCCTTCAACAACGAAAGGCCCATGGCTGTAGGTAAGACAAAACTGGTTGCTTTGGGATATTGACCTCTGTAAGAATTGACTCCGCTGAAGAGAGACCCATGACTAAGATCCTACCCACATCCTGGATGACTGGTATCCAATGGCCAGTCAATACTGATTATAAAATCCTCATCCCTTACTTTCTTGGGACAGCTCTGAAAATTATATGTCCATACTCTTTAGGAGACTTTCTGACAGCTGAGATTATGCTCAGGGGTCCTATGAAACTGTGATAGGCTGTGACTGAGGGTAGGGCTCAGTTTGCAGGAACAGGTAGGTTGAGAAAAGAATCACTGCTTTGGCAAGTGATTGATCCCTGTTGCTACACAATATGACACAGAGGGCACATCCACATGATTCTGTTGGGTCTCTTGTAGACCAATGTTTTTCTTCCATAATGTTGACAAAGAACAAACTAATGAGAAAAGAAAAGAAATGACTAGTTGGGCCTAAGGGCGCTGAACTTGTTGGGCGTTTCATCTCATTCACCTTCCTTTCCTAAGGTTTGTGTAGGGAGAGCAACCACTAGAACCCTGGAGCCATTGCCCCAAGCAATGGATGAAACTGCAATGAATGGACTATGATGGACCTGGGTGTGATCAGCCTGGATCCTCCTTTGGGAATGATACACTTATTTTCCCAACTGCTGGGATAGCCTAAGCTATCAGCCACCATCCTCTGTGATGAGAGTGTCCATACCAATGACTAAAAAACATGAGTATAACATCTTCTACAACAGTGGTTCTCAACATTCCTAATGCTGTAACCCTTTAATACAGTTCTTCGTGTTGTGGTGATCCCTAACCATACAATTGTTTATTGCTACTTCATAACTGCAATTTTGCTACTGTTGTGACTCACAATATAAACATCCGATATGCAGGATATCTGATATGTAGCTCCCAAAGGGGTCTCAACCCAGAGGTTGAGAACTGCTGTTCTACACAGTTGACTGGATCTTTCACTGGGATATCTAGCCACACAAGACAGCTTCTTACTGTGTTAAGTCTTTCTTCTCCTTCCTTCTTCTTCTCCTCCTCTACCTCCTCTTCCTTCTCTCTTCCTCCTCCTCCTCTTCCTCCTTTTCCTCCTCCTCCCCTTTCTTCTCCTCCTCTTCCTCCTCTTCCTTCTCCTCCTCCTCCTTCTTCTCCTCCCTTCCTCCTCTTCCTTCTTCTTTAGAATCTTATCTAAGGGGTGGGTAACTTCTTTGTTCTGTCTTCTAGTCTCATCAATCTTTCAGGAAATTTCTTAATAATTACTCTGCAGGAAGCACCAGAACAATCTCATCACCTAGTTTTGCTCATTCTCAACAGTGACTTCATGCTGCCCAAAGTACCAAAGACAAGATACCTTAGGAGGGAAAAGCTAGTGACTGCCCATTCACTCTCACAGTTGAATATAATCAACTGATATTTTAAATATGAACATTTATATTTAAACCTTATTAAAAATCAAGCTTATTTCTCTTGTTTCTCTCACCAAATGTGGCTGATTCTAATTACAGGAGCCTCTACAACTGGATAGAATGGTAAGGCTACTTCTAACGTAATGATGTGGGTCACAGGATGCTGGTAGTCCTGTAGAGAGTTCTGGATCTGGCGAGCCTGGATTCTATTACTCTCATTACACAGGTGCTTGAAACTGTATTAATTTCATTTTTGTAATGTGAGATTAAGTTGCTTTAAGTCAAATCACAGACTAAGAATCTGTGACTAGAAGGGTTAATCACAGCAAAGTTCAATTCTTGCTCTCTAGTCCTACCAGGCCCCTCAATCACTGAAAGTAGACTCAGCTAAGAATAACTTACATTCAAAGGTATACATACATCTATATCATTTTGAGATTAATATAATCAAAAAGAAATTTAAGCTGTGGCAGTCATTTTTAATACTTTGTGCCTATTCTCTCTAGGTCAATCTAAATGTAATTTTTTTGACCTTAGGTTCTTTGTTGGTATTGTACATATCTTTATTTTTATAATAAACACTAGATTCTGGAACATCTATTTTTAACAAGAAAAATAGACATGTAAAATGAAAGCTGGATTTGTTTTTGGTTTTAGGAACTCAAAGTAGAAGGGGGTTGGAGTTAAGCAACTATGGTCTGTTAATAAAGGTTCAATAAAGCCACAGGGCTTCTTGTGTGAATAAAGTACAAGGGGTTAGTGTGATGAGCAACCTGATGGAATTTTCTTATGGTCAGTTTGGTTGTTCTACAGAAAAATGAGATTAAAGAGAGAAGAGGGAACCAGCCTTTGGGGAAAGACAATCAGGCACCTCAGTGCTACATTAGGAGAGATTCTGAAAACTCTCTGCACACTGGTGATATGGAATACAGAGTTCTTGCCCCACAGGTAGAAATAAACACATCACTGTAATTCATACGTGTGAGGGTAGGGGTGGGGGTCAGGGAGGGTTCTGAAAGATCAAAATGCTTCTATTTAACAGACTCAAGGCAATGCTGTTTTATCAAGTTCTGGCCACATAGGCAGAGTGTTATTGTCTACGAGTCCCTCATTAATAGGATTCTCTCTCTCCTTTCTTTCTTTTTTTTTTTTTTTGTTTTGTTTTTGTTTTTTTCGAGACAGGATTTCTCTGTGTAGCCCTGGCTGTCCTGGAACTCACTCTGTAGACCAGACTGGCCTCGAACTCAGAAATCCCCTGCCTCTGCCTCCCAAGTGCTGGGATTAAAGGCGTGCGCCACCACCACCCGGCTCTCTCTGTCCTTTCTACCAACATAGTCTGCTCACTGGGACCTGCTCCTTCCCTAGCTGCAGAGCTCAGAGTCCTGCCCTGCTGTGCCTGTGCCTGGTCATACCAGCAAATATTCAGGGCCACATGCAGAAGGAAGGGACATGAAGTTGAGAGCAAACCTCAGAGCTGGAGAGAAGTGTCTTTGTCTGTTTCATCTGTAAGTTGGTTTCTAGTCCTGAAGGAAAATGAGAGCAAGTGCAATGATGGGGAGGCAGTAATTACTCGAGGCCTGGAAGCCTTTGTCTGGGAGATGCTCTGCCTTGGAGCTTTGGTAGTGCTTGCACTGACATTCACATGGGACATAACAGACCCTGAGCTGTTTAGATTCGTTTCTGTTTTGGCTTTGACTTGAAAGACCAAACACTCCCTTTTTCTTGACAAATGAAGGCCAAGAAGACTTAATGTCTGGAGACACTTACAAATACCTAGAATCCTTAACTAGTGACTAGAAACAGCACTTAATTACCTGAAAGCTGTTGTTTAGAAAGAATCTAGGGACCCTGGGGGCTTAAGTATTTGTTAGCCATAAAACTCCAAAGAATAAGCATAAAGCTGGCTTGCCTTGGACATGGACAGATATTTGATTTCATGTTGGAGACAGAGGAGGCCAGATGAAAAAGAGAAGAGATGCCATATAACCAGGAAGGGAGAGAACATAACACATAATAGACAAAGGTGAGGGTTAGATAAGGGAGCACCTGGTGAAATAGCCTACCCATAAGGCCATGGAAGAGGAGTGTGGGGCAGCTCCTCCACACAAAGTTCTGGGTGTGTTAGTCAGCACTCAGGTGGTGACAAAATGTTCAAGAAAGACAATGGACAAGGAGACAAGGGTTATTTCTGGGTCATTATTCAGGGGATTCACTTGGTTCTGTGGTTTGGAGGCTGCACTGAGATGGTGTGGAAAACCTGGTGGAGTTTTCCCTGGTGGTCCAAGAAGTAAACAGAGAGATAGTCAGGGACCCTGTATTCCCTTCAGGGGATTCCCTGAGACTGAGCTTCTTTCAAATAGACCCCACTTCTTAAAAGTCTCATCCCTTCTAACTAGCACTGCATACTGGGTAACCAAGCCCTGACACTGCCTGGTAGGCCAGGATCCACAAACATCATATGCACTTACCCCTTTAGGCAAACACACGCACATGACACGCTTAGAAATAATAAAAATAGATCCTTAAAAGAATAGGATAATTTGCAGATAGCTATTACTTATCAGAATTAAAGCAAGAGGAGATAAACAATTTTAAAAAAAAATCAACAACTACAAGCAGGAAAAACAAAACAGTAATTAAAACATCCCAACTAAATTAAATCGGAGCCCAGATGGCTTTGCTGGTGAGTTTTACCAGATCATCAAGGAAGAACTAACACCAGTGCTTCTCAAATTGCTCCATAAGATAGAAAAAGAAAGGACACTACCATACTGCTCCTATAAAGCTATTATACCTTGATACCAAGAGATAACAGAAAAAAAAAAAAAAACAAAAACCCTACAGATCAATTTACCCAATCCACTTGTGTGCAAGAATTCTCAAGAAGTACCTGCAACAAAATTCAAGAACACATCAAAAAGATCCTTTACCATGATCCAGTTGGCTTTGCCCAGAGATGCAGAGGTAGTTCAATATGCATAAATCAATAGTGCTATACATTACACAAATGGACTCAAGGACGGAAATCACATGGTCTCTCTCCATAGACACTGCTTTTGGCAAAATCCAATATCATTTCATTTAAAAGTCCTGAGTAAATTTAACATAGAAAAAAACCCATACCTCAATATAATAAAGTTATTATATGACAAACCCACAGCCATACATTATAGTAAGTGGGAGGAAACTCAAAGCATCTCCACTAAAATCAGGGACAGGACGAGGACGTTTGCTTTCTCCACTCCTGTTCAATACAGCACAGCTTAGGAAGAGCAGGAATAGAAGGGTTACAAACAGGAAGGAGCCAAACTATCTCATTTGCAGATGGGAGGATGTTATAAAGAATAGAGCCCAAGGACTCCATCAGAAAATGTTTAAACCAGTTAACCACATCCAGCGAAGTGTCAGGATACAAAATTAACACAGAAGGTCACTTATTTATACACCAGAGTAAATAACAAACTGAGAAACAGCCCCATTCACAATAATCTAAAAAATAAAAATAAAATAAATGTGTCTTGGATAAACCTAACCAAGAATGTCAAAGACCTCTATGATAAAAAATTTTAAATTTCCAAGAAAGAAATTGTGGAAGACACTTGAATTTGGAAAGGCCTCCAGGGGTCTGGAAGAAACAATATTGCAAAAAGGGCTATCTCACTGAAGGCAATTTATATATTAAATCCAATCTCAATAAAATTGATGTGATGCTTCTCACAGAAATAGAAAAATATCTTCAAATTCACATGGAAGAACAAGAGACTCCACATAGACAAAGTAATCCTGGGCAAAAAGAACACTGCTGAAATCATCAGCAAATCTGATTTTGTTATAATACAGAGCTACAGTAATTAAAACCGCATGGTACTGTCACAAAAACAGACTCATAGATCAATGGGGTAGCATAGAGAACCCACATGACTAGAGCCATCTAATGTCTGACAAAGATGCCAAAAGATGGAAAAGAAGATAGCATCTTCATCAGATGGTGTGGGGAACCTGTGTGCCTCCTTGTAGAAGAATGAAATTAAATCCTCATCTCTCACCCTGAACAAAAACCAGCTGCAACTGGATCACAGACCTCAACATAGATCGGAAAATCTGAAACTTCTAGAAGAAAACCCATAAAGTATAGTTCAAGATTAAAATGTAGACAAGAACTTTTTTAACAGAACCCCAGTTGCTCAGGAAGACCAGTAATCAACATATGGGGTCTTAAGAAGTTAAAAAGTTTTGTTAAAGCAAAGGAATTGTTGATTAAATGAAGAAACACCTACGGAATAGGAGAAAATCTTTGCCAGTTATAAATCTGATAGAGTATTAGCATCTATAATATACAAAGAACTTAAGAAAATTAATATAAAAAAATAACACAAACCACCCAACCCCCCAAAACAGGGCCATGGAACTGAATAGAGAGTTCTCAAAATAAAAAATGCAAATAAGTAATGAGCATTTTAAAACTTAACATCATTGATCATCAGGGAAATGAAAATTAAAACTACTTTGAGATTCCATCTCATTCCAGTCACAATGGCTACCATAAAGAAAGCAAATGCCGGCCGCTGCCACTCCCTTCTTCCTCCGAGTATCTACAAGGTGGTTGCTGTGTTGTAGCATCATGGCTGCCCTATGGCCTCTGGTGAAGCCCAAGATCGTCAAAAAGAGGACCAAGACATTCATCTGGCACCAGACAGACTGGTATGTCAAAATTAAGTGAAACTGGCAGAAACCCAGAGGCATCGACAACAGGGTGTGGAGAAGATTCAAGGGCCAGATCCTGATACCCAACATTGGTACCAGAGCAACAAGAAAACCAAGCACAAGCTGCCTTGCCGCTTCCAGAAGTTTCTGGTACACAATGTCAATGAACTAGAAGTACTGCTGATGTGCAACAAATCTTACTGTGCTGAGATTGCTCACGATGTATCCTGTAAGAACCTAAAAGCCATGGTAGGAAGAGCAGCACAGCTGGCCATGAGAGTCACCAATCCCAACGCCAGGCTATGCAGTGAAGAAAATGAATAGATGGCTTGGGTACATGGTTTGTGTTTAAATAAAGCTACAAAAATTGACAAAAAAAGAAAGAAAGAAAAGAAAAAGAAAGCAAGTGACAACACATACTGGCCATCATGTGGGGAAGGGGGGAATCCCTATTCACTGTTGGTGGGGGTATAATTGGTGGAGCACTACACTACTCCCGGACATACATACAAAAGACTTATTCTCCACAGAGAAACTTGCACTTCCATGTTTGTGGTTACCCTATTCACAATAACTGGGAAGTAGAATCTGCCTAGTTGTCCATCAACTGATGAATGAATAATAAAACTTCCATGTGATGATGACACGTAAAGGAAATTGAAACTATGAAGTTTACAGGAAAGCAGACGGAATCTGAAAAGAGTTTGCCAAGTGACACTACCCAGGTCCCAAAGACAAAGACTGCATATTCTCCTACGTCCATGGAGCCTAGCTTTGAATTTTTAGATTTGTGAGCTTAATTTAGATTACATGTAGAGCCCAGAAAGGGTTCATAATAAGTACCAGGGAAGCTGTCTAAAGGGTGGAGGGGAAGGCAGAGTACATATTATGTGCAGGGAGGTCGTGGTGGAAATTAATTTTATACATGGATTCCAGTGTGAAACGAGAAAATAAGATGGGGAAAAGCCTCTAAGGAGGGGCTAGAGAGATGGCTCAGTGGCTAAAAGCACATACTGCTCTTCCAGAGGGCCTGGGTTCAAGTCCCAGCATCCACATGGAGGCTCATAGCCATCTGTAACTTCAGTCCCAAGGAATCTGTTATCTTCTTTTGGCCTCTGCAGGCATCGGGCACATACCTGGTGTAAAAGTACACATGTATTCAAAGCACATGGGATGTGTGGGGAAGAATCTACTACCTTGTGAACTAATTTTAAAATAAGTTTTTTTTAAAATATGGATTATTAAATTGAAAATCTCAATACCAGGCTTCCTCCCTACAAGATGTTGGTCAGGGAGGCTCCAGAAGCAACCTCTTCTAATTAATATAGGCCATTTATATTGCTCTTGGTTGCCTAGCATAGCTAGACATTAAGATTTTTAGTCCTCAAAGCAAACATACGTTGATTGCAAGTCACAAAGAAATCAAGCTGGAAATGAGTTTAAAAATGATTAACTTTCATAGTGCTGGAAGGTGATGTGCAGGCCACTAGGGAAGAAGACGCCCATGGGATCCCTGAAGCCGGGTCTGCATGCTGTAACACTGACCTGCAATGGACCAATAGGCAAATGGACCTACTGATACACTGGTGGCATGGACATTATGGGGAAATCAACTACTTGTGGATATAAGGACTGCTCCAAGGAGAAAATCCAGGCCTGGCACTACAAACCTGGTCAGATCTCATGGCTTAGCAGGTTCCAGGACCTAAGGAGGAGGAAGCCACCACTGCTATTTTGTAAAATCACATGTTGTCAAACTGTCTGCTGAATCTTTATGCTCATATCAATGCTGCCTTCATCAACCTTAGCCAGAGAAGCTTTCTTCTCCAGTACTCAGCACTTAATGTAATAGTCGTAAATAACTGGTCAAAGTACTGAGAATAAGCACTTATTGAGTACTCAGTCCTAAATGAGAAATCTGTATCACCCCACCCAGGGCCCAGCAGACACCAAGGAGAAGGTGTGGAAAGACTCTAAGAGTTAGAGGATGGATAGGGGTTCTGGGAAATGTTTTCGTCAGGACACAATATGCCCGTGGTGCCGATTTAATTCCCTATGGCTACTGTTCATGATCAAGTCGTCAAGACCATTTTGACATTCAAAACAGCAACACTAATTGGACTCAGTAGATTCTTAACAACATGCCAGAAAATGGGTACAAAGACAGAAGGGGGACACTTTGGGAGTGCCTGAGGAAATAAGAATGAGGAGTTGGGGGTTCCTGGGGAAAGTAAGTGTGGAAAGATGGAGTATATATGATCAAGATACATTGTTTACACATATGAAAGTGTCAAGGAATAAGTGAAAGGTATTCTAGTTCAAAAAAAAAAAAAGAAAGAAAGCAGATTGCTACATCTCTCCAAAGCTAAAATCCTTAAACATTGCTCCTTAACTCCAAGATACACTGACCACCAACTTTCATGACAGAAATGGTTCTAACACCCAGACCCCCTAGTGGCTACGGATGCTAAGAGAGAAGGAAGAGTCCGTCAGATGGCTCAGTAGGTCAAGCACTTGTCACACAGTGGAAGGAGATACCTGCAAGTTGTCTTCTGAGTTCTCCATGCACAGCGTGACTCACGAGCACCCCCACAGTCACACACATACACACCCAGACACAAATTAAAATAAATGCAAAAACATTTTTTTTTTTTAAAAAAAGAAGAAAGACAAGGAAAGGAGAGAAAGCATCTTTTGAGTACACAGTCCTAAATGGGAAAGCCGTATCACCCCACCCAAAGAGTTCCAGGTAATTAGCAAAGAGAAATGGGAGACTTAACAGCTCCCTTTCCACAAACACCACAGAAGTAACACATGCAATGTGTCACCAACATAGACTGAATATTCCCCCATGGAGGATCATTAAGATTACCCATGGTCAGGTTCCTCTCTGAAGACCAGAGAGACAGCAAACAACACCTTAATTTAGTGATCAGGGAAATTCACCTGCCTCCTTACCTCGTCTGAGAACATTCCAGCATGCCTGTGAGATGATAGTCCCAAGCGTCCAAACTGAAGGATAGTGTACAAAACACACCCCTGGCCTTTGCAAGAGTGTCAAAGCTATAACATAAGACAAACAATCTGGGAGTGACTCCGCAACAGAAAACAGGGGAAAGATCTGACTATTGCTATAATTTGATGTAAAATGTCTCTCACAGGCTCAGGCAGTTATGCTTGAACACAGGGTTCCCAGCTGGAGAAGGTATTTTTTTGGAAAGCTGTGGAATGTTTGGGAGGCAGCATCTTGGTGAAGATCACTGGTGTGCGGCCTTGGGGTTTGATAGTTCAGCACCACTCTATCCACAGACTTTGCTTCCTGGCTGTAGATGTGATGTGACCAGATACCTCATACTCTTTTGTCCCTACTTAAACTGTGACCCCAAGTAAAGCCTTCCTTCCTTACAAAACAAGAAGAAGAAGGAGAAGGAGGAGGAAGAGGAGGAGGAGGAAGAGGAGGAGGAGGAAGAGGAAGAAGAGGAGGAGGAGGAAGAGGAGGAGGTGGAAGAGGAAGAAGAGGAGGAGGAGGAGGAGGAGGAGGAGGAGGAGGAAGCAATAACTACAATGAAGTTGCCTGTCTAGAGGTCTCCATCCCAGTGGTCAACTCTTCTTCATCACACAGACGTCACGAACCCAATAGGGTTCTGCAACTGTGTTAATCTAGTGTTTCATGCTGCTTTGTAAACAAAAACAACCAAACCAAAACAAAAAAATCCCTATACTTCTGCAAAAGATGAATTCTTAGAAAAGAAACCTAACAGAGAAGAAACAATGTGACTCTTCTCTTGGATGATCACACTGAATTAAGAGGAAACAGGGCCGGAGCAGAAGCTCCCGTGGTAGAGCCCTTTCCTCAGATGCACAAAGTCCCAGGTTTGATCCCGAGCACATATAAATCAATATAGTGGCACAGGCCTACAATCCCAGCACTCTGGGAGTGGCATCAGGATCAGAAGTTCAGGATCATTCTCAGCAACATGGTAAGTTCCAGGCCAGCCTGGGCTACACAGCCAGCCTGGGCTACACAAGACCTTGTCTCAAACAAACAACAACCATGAAAACTGATAAATGAAATGTTGCATATAATAAAGAGTAATTGCAAAAGCAGGTTGCCCATCTCAAATAGTGTCTCCTGCTATAGGTGCCACAGTAGATGCCTGGTAGAACCATAGAGCTCTTCCGTTCAGATGGGTCTCCAAAGCATCCTTACCCACACTGACAGGAAACACTAAGTTAAGGAACATCTACATTTACAGAGTTTCCTCCTGTATCCCTCTAACATTTATGCCTTTCCTACTTTTGCTTAGAAGATACTTGACATAGTTTTTAAAGAGCATGTCTGTCTACATGCTCACAGTGGAGAGTCAAAAATCCAGGGATTAAACTCTTCTCACCAAGTACTTACAGTAACTCATTCAAACCACACACTTTGTGAAGCCTCCTGCTTTGTCAATGAAGCGGGCGGATGGCCATATCTAACACTTCCTCGGTGCAAAACGCCACTTACTTGGTAAACTTTAGACAAAGCCTCTCAGTACCTTAAGGAGTAACTTTGCTAAGTGTCGTGACCTTCTATGTCAGTCAGACACATTTGTGTTTTTCTGCGATGCCAAAATACATAAATAACAATAAATTCACAAGGTATGATGGTTTCCTTGGAAACAATTTGTCAAGTATTCTCTTTTCCCTTCATAGCCCTGGCCAAACTCTATGCAGGTTCTTTATTCAGGCTTAATTACCAATACTAACTTTCAAGTCATGTAAACGCATCACACACTAAATGTGTCTCTATGACTATATCATATATCTCTTGCAGAACTGCTATAAAGGCTCCAGAAGGCTTTGAGGAATTTCTAAGAGATCCGGAGGAACACAGAAACTGAAAAGATATGCAAAGAGTGTTTCTATGGATGTCAAACAACTAACCCTGCTGGAAATCCAACCGGAGTCACTACTGGAGGGTCAGAGTTGAGTGTGTAACAGTGAAGTTCAGTGGAAGCTGAAGAGGCAAGGGCCAGGGCCAGGTCCAAGTGGATGAATGGGATGACGAATAGACAATAGACCTAGACAAACAAATGGACAAACAGATGGTTGTAATCAATCAGACTAATCAACACTTGGGCCATGGCCAAACTGAAGCCCCTGGGAAAGTCAGGAGCTCTCTCCTTGTTGGTCCCTTGACACATGCACACAGAGTCAGTGGCATTGGGTATCCTCCTCTTTATGGCGGTTCACCCTTTTCGTATAAGGTCTGGTGTGTCTGAAAAGGTTTTGGGCCTGGTGTTCCTACTGTGGTTTTAATATGTCCATGTGCTCCTATAATCCCAAATGGCTCTGAAAACTTCACCGATTGGCAGCCTCTCTACTTTTAGGAACAAGTGATTTACTGACCTGAGACTTGAGAGTGGTGCAGAACAGATGTTGTTTACAGTGTCTATCCAGGTGTGGAGTTGTCATCCACCCTCAAAACTCAGATACTGTTCGTAGAGTGGAGCTTCAGAGCAAGACACAGCCCGAAAGCCCACTGTTTTGTACACAATATGTAGGAACTTAGGGCCAGGCACAGCCAGATCTCAATACTTGGCCTGTTATTTATATATTTCTCATTTCCATCATCTCCCTATATTGATATGCATACAATACTGTAGATGATATATCTTATCATCCCTTATCTCAACTGAAGATTCTGTGGTTTGAAAGCTCAAATAACCGACCACAATCACACAGCTAGGAACTCACATTGCCTGACACAGAGCCCCCGAGCCTGGGCAGCCTGCAGACAGAAACTACACAGCTCTGTGTAGAGTTCCCATGGAAAGCTGCTCTCGCCCTCCTCCTGATGCCTGGGAAAATGCACAGAATTTGTTCAGCACCATCCAGGCTCTTAGATTTGCTATGCCATCCGCATCCTACTTTCAGAAGCCTTCCTAATGACATCATTTTGGGCCGTGGGCGAGTAGATTTATCTCTGCACCTGTGGGCTCCCTGCGTGGAAAACTCTTGTCTGATGAATGGTGCCTTTGGTCCTTTCGTGCCTGGGGCCAAAGGAGCCCCTTCTGTTGATTAGACAGGAATGATGAGTTGCTTGGCTCCTTCCCCAGCTGGCAGGCACCAGCAACCATTTCTTATACCTAATTGGAGCCTGTAGCAACACAGCCCAGACACTTCAAGGCCACACAGAGCCATGCTTTGCCAAGTGATGAGAGTCCCCCTGACCTGCTTCCTCATTGTTTTCAAATTAAGGGGTACTTTGGGGACAACTGAAATTCCCCCAAGTGTGTGTGTGTAAGTGATGCTGGCAGCTTCTCCCAAAGTGCTCTGGCTCCTAGAACCTGACCTCAGACTTTCCACCCAGGGGGCCCAGTCCTTTTCTGAGCTCATGCTGTAAGCACTATGCCAGCCTCTTGTCTATTAGGGGAATGCTTCCTACGCCAGAAGAGCTGCTGCCTCTGCCCCAGGTTGACCTGTAAGGAAAGAGAAGAAGGTCAAAGGTCCTGATGTCTGACCTGAGAAGCCTTCCCTGAAGCCCCAGCTGGGCAACAAGTCCTGGGAATGAGGCTGGTCAGAGGCCTGCATGTAGCCCAGTCTGTCAGAGAGGACCTGTGCTGACCAAGGGATGCACAAAATCTTTAGGGTCATCCCTGTCTTCGAGGATCATATTCATGCAGTGAAAGGAACAGCGAGGAACACACAATTTAACACCAAGCACCTAGGAATCCTATGTGGGCAGCCCTGTATTCAACAATGAGTCATGGGAGAGTAGAGACTGACCCTGGGTCTGAGGTTGCAAAGGCTGTGACTCAGTCTTCCAAGACTTACTCTATAGCAGTACCATTGTCTGTATAGATTCTGCCTTTGTTCCTCATTGCAAAGTAGTGCTGGTGGACTATCATTTGAGGTCATGGGAGACTCCTGAACCTTGTGCATTTGCTGTAAAGACAGAGCTAAAGAAGGCTAATATACTATTCTATTTCCATTTTGAAACAACCACAGAGGGCATGAGGACACAGTGCAGTTGGGGTGCTTGCCCAGCACGTTCATGGCGAGCACCACATAAAACAGGGTGTGGTGGTGCATAGCTGTGACCCCAGCACTGGGAGGTAGGACAGGAGGATTAAGAAGTCAAGATCATCCTCAACTGCACATTGTTTGAAACAGGCAAAATTGAAATACAATAACTGTAATTAGCCAGCATTATCCAGGCCCTTTCCCTTAATGGCGTATTAAGGTCGGGAGGGGCTAGGTCGACCTTCTCCATTCCTTCTCAAACATCAGTTTTATTATTTTTTCTTTACTGTCCAATATTTCTCTTTCTTTACTTTTATTACTCATCCAGGTTCACTGAACTTGATCTCTTCCCAAAGCCCTAACCTTGGCTAATCCTCTTCGCCTTCATCCAAGTTCCCGTTAGTTTTATTGGCTGGGCATTTCTCATGAGGGACCATTTTCTCCTTGAACTGAATCCTCCTTTAGCTTTAGGGTCATTTACTTTCTCCTCATTGGCCTCCTGACCAGTGGCTTTCACTTGGCGTTGGGAACAGCACTTCCCTTGGAGCACTGACTTAAATGGCAGCTCTTCTGTGATCCTCCCTCTCCTCCTTTGGAAGATTCTCGTAGGATAATCAGCTCAGTGGTTGCTAAGGTTGCCACTGCAAAGCTGACTGGGTAGCTGGGCTGTGAGGGTTTTCTCTCAGGCTTTCAAGGCCTCTGAGTTTCCTTATTTCCTATGTGTGTTTTCTCCTGGCCTGTGTTATAGAATCTATACTGAGCTGATCACGGTGTTCCATGTCCCAGCTCACATGAATGGGGTGATACTTCTACTATTCAACCAAATATAGCCAACATGCTACTTTCTGATTGTACTCACATACATCCATGAAGGCTTATCTGCTTCTCTGTCTTGTTCTTTGCCAAGCTTCTTTACCTTCTAATTCCTCCTGGATCTAGGAGTTATCAACAAGAAACCAGGACCAAGAGAGAAAAAAAGGAGACAAACTATGAGACATCAAAGTCAAAATTGTCATACCCATCAAACCACAAGAAGCAGAAGCTTGGCAGTCTGAGGAAGCTCCAAGTCATGTGTGGTGAGCTGGGAGTGGGTACGTGGGCAGACGAAAGAGGCCAGTCACTAAAGTGAAAGCCTAGAAGCAGCCTTCTAAGGCCAAGCCTCCATTCCCACCAGACGTGTGTCTGAGTGACTCTCAGAGACCCCCAACCCAACTAGTACCTCATTCTCACTCTCAGCCATCTTCCCTCCGCCCCCACATTCTTCAAACATCAGCCACTTCCAAGCCTTTCTAGTCAGAAATCTCTTAGATGACCTTTGACCCCCCCACACACACATACATGACTCATAGTGAATGCATCTTTTCATTAAGTTAGTGGTAAAGATGTCTCTGCTCCATCTTTGGTCCTCTGCTTGATTCAAGACCTTCACACCATTCTCACTATGCTACTGCCACTTCTTAACCAGGTACATAGTGGTGTCCTTGTCCCCACAGGACACCTGCACATTGTCACTAGAGGTGTTTCTAACTCTTATTTTCATGAATATTTCAAGTGACGACGAAGTATACAGAATAACACTTTATTCACATACACACCATATAGACTGCTTCAGAAAAAATAAATATGTTATATGGTATGACAAAATGTGAAGAAACAAAGAATATGCCATTGAAGCCTCCTGTGACCCACCAGATCACATTCTTCTCCCTACAGAGGCTCCTTTATCCTGAATTTGATGTTTATCTTTCCCAAGAAACTTGTTTGTCACGAACACATGTATTTATTAACAGCACTGATGTCTTCTTGAGGTTTATATCTAAATATATAAAATGTATGTAGCTCGATTTCCCTTGGTTTTAGCTGCTAGACACTCCCATGGTATGAATATACCATGGTTTACTTCAATATTCTCCATTTAAGTCAATCCCAATTTTTCAGTTTTGAATGTGAGCGGTTCCACAAATCCATCCTTTGATGTGTATGAGGATCTCTAAGGGGTAAATTGGATAAAACTGATAAGTTTGAAAGTAGGCATATTGGAGGCGGATGTTCGCTTGTCTCTGACAGTCAAAAGTAGTTGGTATATCTAGGTTGGGTATTGGGTTACACTTCTGATTGTATGGGCATCTTGTTATTGAGCATTACCAAACTTACAAAGCCTTTGATTAACATTTTTTTAAGTTACTAATAAAAAAAAAGAAGCAGGAGGAGGGGGATGGAATAGGGGGTTCCTGGGTCGGGGGATGGAGAAAGGGAATCACATCGAAATGTAAATAAAATATCCAATAAAAAAATGGAAGAAAAAAAAAACAAAGAAAGTAGGCATATCTTTACATGCTGCTGAAGTTTTCTCCAAATGTCTTCTACAAAATTAACCAACCTCTACGCCAACATCTTCACTCTCTAGAGTAAACAATGAAAAAGTCTAAAAGCCCCAACAATTAGAAATATGGTAACCCAGGATCTCACAATTGTTTTAATTTGCATTACTCCTATTTATTCTACATTTTTGTTTCCTTCTGAGTCTTCTTCCTGTTTACAATTCTTTGCCAATTTCCCTATTTAATATTACCTTTATGTCTTGTTGATTTTTAAGGGCTTTGTTAACATAACATCTTTATTAACTATTTGAGTATTTCATACAATGTCTTTTGACCATATCCACCCTTCTTCCAGCTTCCCCCAGAGCCACCTCTCATCATCCTGTCTCCTCCAGACCACACCCACCTTCAATAACCCATGAAGTCCAACATGTATTGCCCATGTACTCATGGCTGTGGCACCATCAACCTACCAGGGACCACAATCCTAAATAAAACTGAGTCTCCCTCTCTCCAGGAAGTTCTCAACAGTTGGTGAATCCTCAATTAGGAATGGTGGAGGCTTGTGAGTCCCTCCACATTCTAAGCTAGAGTGTTAACCAGCTCAATCTTGGGCAGAGAACAGCAGCTTTTGTGAGTTCGTGAGTTTATCAGTTAGCCCTGCCATGTCCAGAAGACATGTTTCACTCTCCTCCCCCACCTCTGGATCTATCAATCTTTCCATCCTTTCTCATGAAGTGGCTCCTGAGTCTGGTGGGGAGAAGGGATCATCTAGATGCCCCATTTAGGCCTGAGCACCCCATAGATCCTTTGTCTCTGCACATCGACCCGCTGCTACTTTGTAGGGTTGCTTTTACTAATGTGATGGATATTTTTTCTTTTGTAATGAGAACCTAAGTCGGTGGCTTGTGGTTTCATTGTGACGACATTAAAATTTAAAGATGTACATACAGTAATAACAACAAACCTTTATAAATAATCATTTTCCTTTGCAGTTGTTTCTTCCATGACTTACTGAATCCTTATTTATGGTGAGATTATAAATGTATTCTTACACCTTTGGCTGCACTGATTAAGGTTGTGAAACGGAGGATAGCAGGCATAAGAGCTGGAGGTGGTCAGCAAACAGCCCACTAAGTGCAACTAACAAACCATTCAACTGTGCGAAGAAACCACCAGCTTTTTCTGCCAAATTATCTGTCCTTGAGAAAGTCAGCAGACTTCTCCTTAGCACACACAATGTCCCTGTGGTTCCCTGGAGTTGAGTGAGAAATCCTAGATAAATCTTAATAGGATTGCTACTCCCATAACCTGCCTCCAGCTGCTGTGGTGACTGGCTCTTCCTTTGTGCCGTTGTCTAACCTCCGTTTGTAAAACTTCCAGCCGTGGTTAAACTGCCTCTTCCATCCCCGGACTACAGTGCATTGTGCTAAACTGGCTGAATCAGCTGCAACCTAGGAAAACTGCTTAGAACTTTGGATCTGCTCTGGTTTCTTTTGTTTGTAAAAGTAGGGTCTGTCAGGGAGATAGCTCAGCAGAAGAGAGGTACAAAGGGTCCACCATGAAGCTCTGGATTCCTCAGAGGGAGATAGGAGAAAAGGAGACACGGGTGTTCCCTTTTCTCTCCACAGATTCCGGCCATTCAGAGGTTTCCCAGAGTCCTCAGAGCCCGGTGTCAGAAAATTGAAAATGAAAAAATAAAGTATGTTTTTGAACCAAATTTCAGCTTTGGTTTTCCTTCTGTGGTACTTTTTCTTTCCTCTGTGACACCTGTCTCTCCTTATTCTGTCTACCAAAGCCTATACTCCTCAGAGCATCTGACATCTAGAAGGTCACAATCGTGGCCATATTAACAAAGAGTATAAAAGTGCTATTGTGCTGGCCAGTTTGATGTCAACTTGACACAAACTAGAGTCATTTGGAAACCTTAACTGAGAAAATAGCCCCACCAGACTGGCCTATGGGCAAACCTATGGTGCATTTTCTTAATGAGTGATTGATGTGGGAGGACCCAACCCATTGAGAGTGGTGTCATCCCTGGGCAGGTTGTCCTGAGGGATAAAAGTAGTCAGCAGTTATCCCCCAGGGCCTCTGTTCTGTTCCTGTCTCCAGGCTCCTGCCTTGAGTTCTTACCCTGGCTCCCCCTGGTTGATTAACTGATACTGGAAGTACAAGCTGAAACAAACTCTTCCCCAGCAATAGAAATTCTAACCAAGACAGACATCCTATGCTGTATACTTCACATGCAGAAAGATTTCAAAGATGAAGAAATGAAGAGAAAGGATGCACGAGAATACTGACTACAGTAGATGCCAATCAAGGTAGAACTCACACCTAAATGACACTGATTTTATAGGCTGTGTTCCACACTGAGAGACACTGGAATGCCCAAGGGGACAGTCATGCAGGCAGATGCCTCATGCCCAACCTGAAAGTAGCTGTTATCCTTACCACACAGCTGCCTCCCTCTCTCTCTCCCTCTCTCTCTTTCTCTCTGTGTGTGTGTATGTATTCTTTCTAACATCATCAGAGCTGAATTATTATGACTTACTTTATAATGTAATATGAATATTAATAGGATACCCGTTTAATATTTTAAAATTTGAAAACAGTCAAAGGAGCTTCAGGATTCTGGTGTAGCATGAACGGAAGTTTAGGAGCCATTGCTCCATCCATACAATAAATAATAAGGAGCAAACAGAAAACCCAGAAGCTCTTCTCAGATCTTTCAAAGAAGTGGAACCTTGCAGTGGTCCCAGATTTCTTCTTCCATGCGGACCCTCTCATCCTCTTCTTCTCATTTCTTTGTGTCAGCAGCTGAAACCTAGAAACCCTTTCTACCTAGGACCCCAGCAGCCACTCTGCTCTGTAGCAGACTGCTCACAGGGGCCTCCCCTCTCACCCCTACCTCCATTCCCTAGGGGTTTTGCCAAACCTTGGTGTGAACCCAGCTTCTGTCCTTCCTGGACCTTTCAAGCCATTCCTCAAAAGAACAGAAGTTACAAGACAAACCCCTCACTCACTAAATTAGAGACAGCCAGGCAGAGACAAAAAATCTGAACTTGACTATGGCAGAAAACCACAAGCAGAAACTTTTATATGCTGGGTAGGTCAACAGAAGCTATAACTGGTGAATTATTATAGATTAGGTGTGGGTAAAATGAAAGTTAAAAACTTAAGAAGGACACAGTAGCTACATTTTTGTGAATTTTATCTCCAGGCCTTCTACCACGTTCTCATCTAAAAGATCAGAGAAAAATATTATTGGGTTTCTGGCCAGGAGAGATGTGAGAAAGGAAGCATGCTGAGGAATATCAGAACATTACATTCTTCAGAACAAAGGCTGCTTGCTCTAAGGAGAAACTATTTTAGTGGAGCCTAACCAACTGGAATTTTATTTTCTCACTGTCCTACCAGTGAGAAAGGAAATATTCAACTCTACCTAACTTTAGTCTTCAACACGGGGGGAAAAGAAAGAAAAATGCCAGTCTTCCATATCCCAACATCCATCACAGTCCTCTCCAGCCTTTCACTCAAAAGAAGGCCATCCTCAGTCTACTCTAGACTTGTTACCCTAATAAAGTAAAACAGTAATAGAAAACCTTGATACATTAGTGAAGCCTACAGGGCAGAGATACCCAAAGTAAGTCAATAGACCAAGAAGGTATAACAATTTGTTTTTGTTTTGTTTCTCAAGACAGAGTTTCTCTATGTAACAGAGCATTGACTATCCTGGACTTGCATTGTAGACCAGGATGGCCTTGAATTCACAAAGATCATCCTATCTCCACTGAGCTGAGATTAAATGCCCAACAACAATTGTTAATGTGAATACAACTAGCAACCGAGGGTCAGAATATGTAGGTCAAAACCTGAACATCCAAGAAGAAATGGACGAATTAATATTTGTACTTGGAGTCTTCATCAGTGATGGACAGAATCAGCAGATCAAAATCAGAATACCATAAACCAAATGGATTTAACTGAAGGCAGGATATACCTTCTTCTCAAGCTCCTATGTGACACTCACCAAAATAGGCCACATTCTGGGCCACAACGCGTGCCTTACTGATATGACATGAAAGCATATAACGTCTATATTGGAATTAGAATAGAAACCAATATTTAAAAAGCTGAAGACTCCTAAAATTTTTGGTGAATAAACAACACATCTGTAACAAATGGATAAAAGTGAGAATCCTACTAGAAATTAAAAATAATTGAGTATGAAATAATTGAAAATGAAACGCAAATTTTCAAAATTAGTGGGATGCAACAAAAATAGGGCTTAGTGGGGCTCACAGAATTGGACATGGATATCAAGCATTTACACTTTAGGACAAGAGAAAATAAGAGCAAATTAAATACAAACTCACTGGAATAAATTGGATAAGAGAGCAGAAATCAGTGAAATTGAAAACCACAAATCAACAGAGAAAAGCCAATAAAACCAAAATCTGGTTCTCTGAAAAACAAAATCAATAGGCCTCTATATAGGCTAAGAAAACAAAACAACATAAATTACTAATACAAGAAGTAGAGGAGAGATTACTTCATATCTATAGATGGGAAAGGATACAAAGGGAAGATTATGAATGCTTTATCTACAGATTTCATAACCAAAATGAAACAGACCAAGTTATGAAAGAGACAACCTGTCAAAGTCAGACAAGAAGAAATGGACAATCAGAGCAAACCTATACATGCTAGAGAAGTTGACTCAACAATGAATGACCTTCCCAAACAGAAAACATCAGACCCTCACGGGTCCAAACACTAAGGAAAAAAATATACTAAGTTGTCTCCAACCTCTTGCAGAAGACAAAAACAGAGGAAGTACTTCATAATTTTTCCTATGACCAAAGCATTGTCCTAATGCCAAACTAGAAAACAAAACTATAGACCAATAGTTCTCAGGAATGCAAATATATATAAAACATATAAAAATGCTTTTATTAAAAAGAATTTAAATTCCAACAACATATAAAAAAGTTAGACACTGTGACCAAGTGGGTTTTATCCTGAGTATGAAAGCTAATTTGACACTCAAAAATCAATGTAATTTATCACATTAACAAACTAAGAAGGAAAAATCACATGATCATATCAATATATGCAAATAAAGCACTTGACACATTTCAGTTCTGATTTATAACGAAAACCCTTAGCAAAATAGAGGAGAACTTTCATATTTGACAAATAGTATTGCAAGAACCCCTAAAACTAATATCATATTTAATGCTGAGAAAATAGAAGCTTTCTGCAACCATCAGGCGCACTGTACCAGAAATCCTAGCTAGTACAGTAATTAGGAAATGAAATGAAGGAAGGATAAAACTGTCATTATTCATACAGGACATGATCATCTATGAAGAAATTTCAAAGGCATCAACAGAGAATGGAACTAATGACCAATTATATCAAGGTTGTAAAATACAGAATTCAATCATTTTCACACACCCACTGGCAATGAACAAGTAGAATCTGATATAAAAACACATTGCCTTTCACATTTACATTCTTCTACTGGAAACATATATAAATCTAACAAAACTAAATTCAAGATCTGTATGAGCAGAGCTATAAAATGTGGATGAAATAATTTTAACTTGAGAAATGGAGATATTTCATGTTTCTGGGTAGGAATTCTCAATATTGTTATGATAAGATGTCAGTTCTTCTCAGTTTACACAGGGATTTAAAAATGCCCAGAGAGCCAACTTAACACTGAAGGAAAAATTATAGAACTAATTCTTCTGGGCTTTATGATACACTGTAGAGCAACAGTGATGAGGTAGTGTCATAGACAAAGAGCTCCACAGGACAGAATGAAGAGCCCAGTTACAGACCCACACAAACACAACCAACTGATATTGGAAAAACAAAGCAAAAAGAAAAGCAGGAGTAACAAAAAATAAATTGTGATAAATGGTTCTGGGACAACTGGATACTCAGATTTAAAAACTGTAAGATGTATAAAAAAAAAAAGGAACTCAAAATGGATCCTAGACTTACATACAAAACACAAAACTATTTCACACCCAGAAGATAACACAAGAGAAAGTCTAGATGATATTGGGCAAGGAAGCATCTTTATAGATGCCTCATCCAAAGCCCAAGTCATGAAAGAAATAAATTGATTGGATGGAGTTCAATCTATTATAAGCTCTATACTGCAAAGGATAAAATAAAAAGTATAAACTAAAGAGCGGGCCAGATGTTTGCAGAAAGCACATCTGATAAAAGACTGTTATCCAAAAGCTGAAAGGACACTGAAAAGTCAGTAAGAAAATAAACAAGCCACTTAAAAACAGACAGAAGACATAATCAGACATTCCACTCAAGAAGAGGCACAATAAATAGCATGTAAAATGTTGTTCAAGGCTGGGATTTAGCTTAATGGTAGAGCATTTGCCCATGCAGGAAACTTTGGATTCAATGCTGTGAAATAAATAAATAATAAGTTCAGTATCTCGTGTCATTATGGAGTTGCAAATTAAAACAACAATAAGAAAAACCATACATGTCGTGATACACAAATGCAATTCCTAACACTTAAGAGGTGAAAGCAGGAAGACCAGGAGTTTAAGGTCATCCTTAGCTATTTGAGTTTGAGACCAGCCTGGGATACATGAAACCCTATCTGAATACAAAAACAATAATGACATATGATACACACCTATTAAGAATGGCCCAACCCCAAAATGCCAACACTACTGGTACTGATAAATATAAAGAAACCTAGGAAGTTTCACTCGTTGCTCATGGGTGGGGCTGCAAGCAGTTTGTCAGTTGCTGGTAAAAATTAAGCACGGTTTGACCCTTTGAGCAAGCATACCCCTTGTTTTTATGTAGAGAAGATGAACATTTATGTCTATCCAGAAGCCAATGCATAGATATAGTTTTTCTCCCTTAGTGTGTTGTCATAAACTGCATGGCTTTGGACTTGTCCTGATTGGGCTGAAGAGGGAATCAGGAAAGGACAGACCCATGTACAGATGGTCTCCGGTGTGTGGTGTACTATTTAGAGACCCACTAGTAGCTTGGACAGTCAGGGATCTTTTATGCCACTGAGCACTAGACAGGTGTGTTGTGCACAGCTGAACAGGAGGAGGTGAGCTAGCTATCTCTATAGGAGGGGTTCTCTGTCAGGGAGCAGTTTCAGATTTTAGTTATCTGGGTGGAGAAGCTGTGATTGTCAGTTTCTGCATACACTGGTTTTAGCTAAAGGTCAATCATATCCTTACTTGGTCTTCACAATTCCTGAGCCTGACCTGAAGAAGGCTTGGTCATTCCCACCTGTCCCATCTGAAGCTTTAGGGTACTTGACATGGCCATGTCAACAATCCACGTTTCTCCAGAACTTCATCCACTCCTCACAGTAGGTGAATGGAAAAAAGTTCTTCATTCAGATAATGGAATCCACACTATGTATGATCAGGGATGTCAACTTTTGAAGTAATTTTTCTTTAGGTGTGTGGACTGGGGAGCTTCGTGGGGAGGTCCTAGTTCATTTTCTCCCTTCTGTCCTCCAACATGTCTCTATAATGTTCATAATCAAAGCAGTTCTGTAGCCCATTAATGCTTGTGAGCCCTCCAGGACGATTGCCCAAGACAGGGTCCTCAGGCCAGCACTTTCCTTTTCTCTTTGTCAAATGAAGCTTTCATCATGTGCCCTTGAGAACAATTAGGGTTTCCATTCATTCCAAGCTCTGATGCTCCCGATTATAAAATGATTTAAAGGAATTTCTTGATTGCTTAAAATTTGGAAGAAGCTATTACATAGTGGAAATCGTCTTTAAGAAGTAGAAGGGCTGAGCTGTGGCTCTGTTGATCGAGCGCTTGCCC
Source organism: Mastomys natalensis (assembly GCA_021653895.1). Taxonomy (NCBI): domain Eukaryota; kingdom Metazoa; phylum Chordata; class Mammalia; order Rodentia; family Muridae; genus Mastomys; species Mastomys natalensis. Next base: position 751,957 of record JAJTUV010000051.1, on the reverse strand, counting down.
AGCATGCATCAAACACTAGATTCAATCCCCAGCACCACATAAAGCCCGCTGTGATGGTACATGCTTGTAACCCCAGCATTCTGACACAGAAGCAGGAGACTTAGAAGTTGAGAGTCATCCTTGGCTACACAGTGAGTTCCAGGACAGCCTGGGCTACAGGAGACACTGCCTCAATAAATGATAGACAGATAGATAGATAGATAGATAGATAGATAGATAGATAGATAGATAGATAGATAGATAGATAGAGATAGAAACTTAGTTACATTCCATCTTCCTTCAGAAAACATTTAAACAAGAAATTAGAACCATAGAGAGACCAAATGTGGGTCAGATACAATTTGAGACAAAGTGTTTGGTGTCAATCTATTGCATTCTTCAAAAACCTAACAAATCCACATTTTGAGCCACTTACTGGAAAAAAAATAATAAAAGTGGAGTAATAAGACATAGTTGATCCAGATGAAAAAGAAATGAATTGGCAAATAAGAAAACCACAATGGTTTATATTAATGTCATCCCAAACTATTCCTCTCTACTAAATACAGATTAAAATAAGAAAAGAATTGTGTGTGTCATGTTTTAAAAATTAAAACCATTTGGAGAAAAATATTTTTTTCAAGCAGTAAATATATAAGACAATCACAGAGCAAAAATATTTCTTAAATGATAGTCTCAGAAGCAAGACAGGCCAGAAGGAGATCACCCTACTGAAGAGGGCTCTTCCCTCATTCTTACTGATGGTCACACATGTTATTGGGATTATCGTCTCACCATCTCTTCAAGAAGATTGTGCGGCCAACCAGTCCATGTCAAGGTGACCAAAGTATGTTGATTCTAGCACTGTTTCTGTGCTTGTAATCCAGAAACCCTCAAACTGTTAGGTACAACACCACTTCCTCCTCCTCCTCCTCCTCATCATCATCATCATCATCCTCCTCCTCCTCCTCCTCATCCTGCTGCTCTTCTTCCACACTCTGAGAACAGAACCTACAATCATATAGCTGCTAGGTAAGCACTCTACTTGAAGTTGAATCCTCATCCCTACAGCAATTCATCTTTGAAACTCAAAATAAATTTTGTACTAAGGTTGGTGTAATGGGCATTGGGACAACTGGGCAATATCTTCAATTCTCCTTGAAGATGCTAATAAGAACTCTCCACTTTGTTCCTGATATGATAAAGCCATGTAATTTGCTCAGACTAATTACATGTAAGTTGAAGCTACACATCTTCCAGGTAGGTATCTTTAAGAGTTGGTCATTGTCAAATTCAATCAAATATAGACAAGTTTCAAAAAAATAATTTTTTTGAGCATAAACAAAATCAGACTGGAATCCAAGATAGGTGTGTCCTCTGGGATGTCTGGAGGACAAAGAAAAGGTCGGAGGTTTAATTAATACAGAGAAATGTACAATAATTTTGAAAGAAAGATCTCTTTGGTGAGATGCAAAGCTTTGATTAACGAGTGGTAGCAGCTGAAATATAAAGTTACTCTTAAGATTGACAGCTCTGACATCCGATTTTTCGTTTGTTTGTTTGTTTGTTTGTTTGTTTGTTTTTTATGACAAGACATCTCTGTGTAGTCCTGGCGGTCCTAGAACTCGATCTGTAGACCAGGGTGACCTCAAACTCACAGAGATCCACCTGCCTCCCCATCCTAAGTGCTGGGATCAAAAGTATGCATCTCTACTGCCTAGTTCTGTCATCAGTTTTTAAGTATAGCTAATCCAAGTTAATTCTAAGGACAGGACTGGCTGCTGCTTTACAGTGGTTCAGAGATTTTTCAGAGCAATAGCCACAACCTAAATGCTTTCCTGCTGCCAAGCTGCTGAGGCATGATGGACAGACAGGCTGGGAGAGTAATGAACTGTTGCTTTAAGTTTGATACTACTGTATAATTGAGCCTATGTTCCTTTGAATATGAGAGCAGTAGTAATTAGTCAATAGATAGTCCAACCAATTTACTTATCTTTAGGGAAACTTTTTAAATGATCTATTTATTTTCATTTTATATGCATTGGTATTTTGCCTGCCTGCATGTTTGTGTGAAAGTGTCAAATCACTTAGAGCTGGATTACAGACTGTTTTCAGCTGCCATGTGGGTACTGGGAATTGAACCCGTGTCCTCCGGTAGAGCACCCAGAGCTTTTCATTGCTAAGCCATACAGAAACTTTTTAAGTATAAGAACTGAACATTTTCCTTTTTCCTAGGGATCCTAAAAGACCTGCTAACCGTTCTTGAAATGTAGCTCACCAACCAAACATGTTACACAAATAAGTGTTTGTGGCACTGGCTAGATTTGGAGAATGCCACTAGTAATTGAATATCATGTGGCTTATATATCCTGAATTTTATCTGCACTGTTAAATAGTTCTATTTTTTGAAATGCTCCCTGAAATTCTGGAATTCATATTATATCTACCTGAACATAAGAATAACTACTCGTATTTAAATATGTAAATGGAAAATATGTAACTGTGACTCAGGATTCAGCTAAAAAAGATTTAGCCTGAGATGACCTAAATAGTACTAGTAAGATCAATGATGGTTTATAGGACTTCACATGAACCAGTGCTGTTCACATGAAATACCAGGTTTCTTTGTTTGGGTTCTGCTTAGAATTATGGTCGATGTTTCTTCAGAGCTGCTCCCAATATTCAGTTAAGAACATGTTTGAATATTGAGTTCATTCTATCAAAGTAACTTTATTTGGGATAAATATTAGGGAGACAAGCGTCTGACCTTAATGGGCTCTTTTAATTGTTGTGCAGTTTGGAGAGACTATTTGCAGCTTAAAATGCACATCATGAAGTTTCCAAATGTATTCAGGTCCACTGTTGTCAAAGACAACAAAATGTACTTTAAAATGCAACTTAAATTTCATGTAGCAAATGATGCCTTCTGTTCATCTAACATCCAATGCTGAAAACCAACACAGTACTGTTTAAAATAAATACAGATAAGCATCCGGAGCGCACATCAAATGCCTTTTGCTCCTCTGAGGTTTTCCTTTTTTAAAGAGCAATGATTAGGTCAGGCAACTCAGCTTGTGTGCTAGACAAGATGTAACCAGCCTTGCATTTCTGGGTACTTTCACGAAAGGAGCAGAGCCAGTTGACAAAGCTGTCTCTCAAAGCTGGGCTGACTCAGTACATCTCCATATGGATGCCCCAAGACAACTTATTCTCGTGTGTCCCAAAATGAACTTGCCGCCCCCACCCCGAGCTGTGTTCCACAGTCTCAGTCATCTCTCACATCCAACTTTCCCTGATTCCACGGTTCAGTACTTGCCTCTGGTGTCCCCTGGGACCCCACTGCCCCAGGCTTTACCTCCCTACCAGTCCTCCTGCCTCCATACACCCAGCTGTTTCCACCAAATTAAGCTCTATAGAGCACAAGTGAGGATGTCCTGCTTGCAAGAGTTCTCTTTGGGTTCTCTGGAGCCCAAGATCCTAGTGCTGCTCTTCACTGTCACAGGGCTCCTCTACCCTAGTCTCCTCCTCTGTGTCCCTGGGTTGACCCTCTAGCACACCAGCTACCCGTCCAGTTTGAATGATGTGGAGCTTTAAGAGGTGAAGCCTAGGTATCCATTTCTCTGCTTCCTTCTCACAACAGTCAAGAGATCTGCATCTCCAACGTGTTTCTGAGCGAGGTCCTCAAGTAGGTCGAAAGGCAATTTAAAGTTGTTCACATCAGAAAGTTGTGATGACAAGGCTCCTGAAGGAATTTAGAAGGGATGTGTTTTCTAGTGGGGTCATTGACCCATGGTAGGGATGAAGAAAGAGGTGGTGGCCATAGTGTTTCTGGACTTATCCAAGCCACGGGTCTAAATGTTCATGATATCCCTCATTTGTCAAAGAAGAAAAATTACGAGATAAAAATAAGATGAAGTGAACTACGTACGGATGGGGTGAATGCATTTACAAAGGATCCCCATGCTGCCCTCAGTTAACTCCAGGGACATGCAAAGCAGATGACACGTGTGGAACATCTTTTCCACATGGTTGTTGTTGCCACTAGCAAGAGAGAAACCAAGGGCAAGTAAAGTCTCCTCCTAGAAACCAGAGTTGAGAAATGAACGGACGAATCTAGAAACAGAACATCCCACAAGCATGAAGGCATTGTGCCTCTACCTCCCTCCTGCCCTGCCCTGTCCTCCCCTGGGCACAGGCTAACATCATTCCTTTTAAGAAGTGATCTTCTTGTCAAAACAGACTGGTTTCGTCTTCTGTTCCCAGTGAAGGAGTCTGACCTAACAACAAAATGTTGCCAGTCAGCTGTCATGTTTAATTCTTATCTCTGTTGAGAAATGTAACAGTTTAGATTAATTCAGCACACACAAACATTCACATACACATGCACACAAGCACACATATGTCCACACATGCACACACACACACTGTAAGAGAATTACAATGAGAAGCAAGCCAAGCAAGAGTGAATTGGGTGGGTGTGGGAACAGAGGCAAGATAGGAAAGAAAGAAAGAAAGAAAGAAAGAAAGAAAGAAAGAAAGAAAGAAAGAAAGAAAGAAAGAAAGAAAGAAAGAAAGAAAGAGAGAAAGAGAGAAAGAGAGAAAGAGAGAAAGAGAGAAGAGAGAGAGAGAAGAAGAAAGTCCACATTTTGGGGGACTTGAGATCTCAGGAGCATGGAGATGAAGTTGGTGTGGAGAGTGGTAGTCTAGACATATCCACATCCAAATTTAATAATTGCTGAGGGCAATTGGAATTCAGACAGAATGAGTCCACTGTGAGAAAGAAGAATAGTAGCTTTCAAGCCTTTGTCCAAATGGGTCAATATGGAGACATTCTGGTTGGGTGGGTTCCTTAACACACCTCTGGGAAAGCCTGAGATTATTTGGACACAGCTTTGAAAACCACTATGATAAATGAGTCCCAGTGTTCAGCAGACGGCAGCTCCTACAAATCTGATGCCGTATGGTGTTCTCAGGTTTCTCCTGGTGCATTCTCTGACCAATCTCAAAGACATCTGGCTCTGCCAGTCTTCCCTCTGTTTTCATGGACAGTCCTCCTCATCTTATCGTTACCCACAATCCCTCACTCATCTCCTTACTACTGGTCTCTGTCACTTCCAGTATGTGTTGGACACAAAAAACAGACTAACTGTTCTCCTTTTGCAATACTCCCTTGCTTAAGAGTCCACAGAAGTACCCGATTACCACTAGTTTATTCATGCTTCCCCTTGCTACACTCCAGCCTTCTACAATCTCTGTTGCAACTCACATGGCCTCTCTCACCTTCTGCCTTACACAGACTGTCCATTGTCTCGACCACTCTGAATGTATTGCCCTCTTACCTCTTGTCACCCGATGACTCCTACTGCTGCTTCTCATACATCACTTCCTTGAAAAGTAGACAAATCCACATCTCCATCTTGTGCAAGCTTACATCACTCGATGTCTTCTCTATCAAAGGGAATACAGTCATCATAATTTTAAGGGCTTTTTTATTATCTCAGTCTCATCCCAATGTAAACAAGGATGGCTTATCCACAGGCTTACCCTTATGCTCCTAAATCATTTATTGTTACATTATAATTTATTTAATGGGTGAATAAACTCAACACAAATATTTACTGAATAGACGAATGAATGAGTACATAGATTCACTCACTGGTAGAATAATTGACAAGTAGTACGGTGTAAAAGTATATGGTTCTTTGTGGCATCCTGTCAGGAGATCTTTCCTTTGTGACTACCATGAATGGGGGCCACAAGTAAATGTTTCTCTCATCTTTCCCTAAATGGGATACCCAAAACAGGAATCATGAACTTCTCGGAAATGAGGCACTCTCTGTACAAAGGAAGATGTTGCAATTCTATATTGAACAAAGGATTTAGGCTACTGCGGGGGCTTCGACAGGGTACCCTAAGAGAGAAAATGAAAGGGACAGGAGACACCAAGAACGAGACCAAGACAAATATTCTGATCAAAGTCCATTGAGCTGTATTTTCTCAGGCAATTTATACAGGGAGGGAAGAGGATAATGTGTTTGGGGGAATTTCACAGAAGCTGGGCATTCTGCCAATGGCAGATATCTTGCAGCCCCAATGTTTTTGTCTGGCTCAGGGCGCAGTGACCACTTTCCTTAGGGCACAATGACCATTGGTCATCTGCTTTCTCAGGAGTCGATAGTTGAGGAAAAACAAAACCTAAAACTATTCTTTCATAATGGAGTAAGGTTGCCTGCTGGCAGGCTACAATTTCCCTCATAGTCGTTAGTATTAGGAGACAAAAATCCTGAGAGCAGGAAAATAGCTTTCTATATCCCTCTTGTAGTCAACGGTGTGGATATGTAGGTGGTGGCAAACCTTAGCATTATCTTGCTATTTGAAATCCGCTACTGTATTGAGCAAGGACTTGCCAAGAGTCTCAGAAACAGCACAGTCATGCCTGAAACCTAATTCTTGCTGCTACCAACTGTATTTCCTTGCTATTCTCAGAACACCCACTGCTAACTCAACATAATGCACACAGAACTTCCTTTCCAGCTCATATGGTGGCCTTTGATGCTGGGAAAGCAAGAGGCCAAGGCCAGAGCACTTCCTCCTAACTTAAGTCTCCAGCCCAGCAAAGCCTGACTGCAGTGCGTGGGATGTGAGTGAGGCAAAGGTCAGAACAGGCAAATCCAGGAGCAACATAAGAAACTCATCCCTATATGTGTCATGGCCTTTTTCTCCTGGGACTTCAGAGCCAGCTTCACTTTTTTTGTTCCAATCTTCTGGGACTCTTGGGGGAGAATAGCTGGATGACTGCGAACATACAAGTACTCAACAAAAGCAGGATGACCATCTGATGTCCACCTTCCGCTATAGTATGATTGTAAAGAATGAAAGGTTTTCATCCATCCAAACTACTTGTACTGCCTCATCCCTGTGATCTCATTATGGATGTGGAAATGTGGAGGGAAGGCCATAATTGAGAGGTCAGAAAGGGAACAAGTCACCAAAGCAAGCCTGGTCTCGAAAGCACCCTTAAAACAGAAACACTTCAAGCTCCATTTCACCCAAATAGTGACACAGCAGAACCACATGATAGCAAGAACAAAAGAAGGTCATTTGCATAGTAGGAATTGAATGCATTGTGACTCACGAATGAGCATCCCCCATCAGTGATATGGTGGGAATTACACGCTGAACCACTGTACACAAAGTGGCTCACCCTAACCCAGTGAGACTCCACCCCCAGGCTCATCCTATACACAGACATTTCTTTCTTTTACTGCCATGCCCGCTGCTCTCTTTGGAGTGCACTAAATAAACTTGTTCTCTATCTGCTCTGGTTTAAAGACACAATTCTTCCATCCACCACCAAATCTCCCATCACAAGAAGCTGCGGAGGCCTTTAAACACCCTTTGAATTTGAAGTCCAGGGTCACAGGCTGCCCAAGGCTCCCAGAGACAACAATCCTTTAACCAAGGGTTTTACTGTCAAGGCCCTAATTTACAAATGGAGGAATCAAAGCTGCTTTTTATATTCTTAACTGTGTTATAAGAAATAGTGAGTTATCTCTAGGAGTCTTCAAATTATTCCTTGCTGTGTGAACTTAGTAGGTTCTGGTTAGCTCCTCTGCCTAGCTTCATGGCAAGAAGCCAAGAGGGTAGATAGATACCACTTCTGGCCCTGGTAATTGGTACTGAAGATTCCTCTGGAAGCACAGTTCTTTCACCGTTAATGTCCATGAGTCATGAAGAAATGAGTAGCTATTAAATAGCTAATTAAATTCAACACACACTCAACGCACTAGGATATTGGGCTCTTTTCTTATTTTCTTTTTCATTCATTTATCTATTTGCTCTCAGGAATGAAGAAGCTTACAATCTAGGGAGATGAACAAAATTTTAAAATATCGGAGAATGTATATTTAAGAGGCTTCTGTTGAAGATGTCCAAGAAAAGAAAGAAAAGGTGCAGCGTTAGTTCAGGGTACTTCAGAGATCAAGCAGACGTCAAGCACATCGACAGTGTTGAACATATGCACTAGTCTACAGACCTGCGCATGCTCAGACGCAAGCTGATCTTTGGACTGGGACAGATCTCAGTTTTCTGCAACACTGTGCTTACATCTGTTATCCCCCCATACCACAGACTGTAGGCTTAGATTTTTTTTTTTCCAAAACCTACTTTAATTAGGGTTCTCAAATGCTAGTTCTTTGGGGGCTATTCCAATCTCCATTTGTCAGGATACCAGCAGTCCAGTTCAGTAGTGTCAGGGTACCAACTTTACGGTTCAAAAGTGTGCCATCAAACGCATATCAGTAACAGCTGCACAATCCAGCAGAAACCCTCAGGCCTCTGCCGCGTCAGCATGAGTCAGCAAGCGCTACCAGGACACCAGGAATTCTGTATTGTGTCTCTCTCAATGAAGAGCAGAAAAGACTGGAGACCAACGAAGAGATGCACAGCTAGCTCTGCAAGCACTCCATCACTGTCCTTTGAGTCCTACTTATACTCTCTCTAAACATCACATATGCTCTAATGGGTCTTGACTCAGCAAAACATCACCTGAGCCTGCATCACATGACACAAACCAGAAATTTCCACTTAACAGACTCCTTCCTCGACACTAACCAGCTATTTTGACCACACACAACTCCTTACTTAGAAAACAGATTAACTTTTATCAGCCCTATATCAATTCTCAATCAACAAGTGATTGAATTTCCATCACCCTTTGTAGTTTAAACACCAACACCATTTCATAAAACCTGGGAGTGTGAACCCAGAACTACTTGAATCTGCTTTACAGAATCAAAATCCTAATCTGCGCTCAGTAAGTCTAATTTTCTTTTTCTCGATTGCATTGATTTCATTCTCAGTCAACAGCTGCAGCCCCCACCCCATACACACACACAAAGAAAATCTGGTTCAATCAGACCCAAACAAGGAAAAAAATTCTAATAGCTCACATGATGAAAAACTGGCCAGCAGAGTGAGGTGCCTCTCAGAAAAGGTCACCCCAGGAGCTCAGCTCATTTTTGGGTGCTGCTCTATCTATATCTCCACTTACTATCTAGGATATTGGCTACATTCTAAAGCTGGTTTTAGGGGGTTGAGGTATGAATATGATGAAAATACATTATATACATGTATGCACTCCTCAAAGAATAAATATATTATTTTAAAAAAACATAAAAGCACAAAGCCTGCAGGTGGGGAAGATGGCAGACTTCAGCCATCCTTTGGGCAAGAGTGGAGGGCGGGAGGCACAGGGAAGGTGGGGAGGGTCGGCAGAACTGGTAATTGCTAGTTTCAATTGCCTTCGGCAGCAACAGAGGGGCTTGGCATCCAAAGCAGCTGAGCTGGAGATGGGACTGAAGGTGCACAGCCTAGTGACTGATACACTGAATGGAGGAAGTAGATGAGCCCCACAAGTGCTACCCGCATGATTGGAGGTGTGCTGGTAGAACGGACTGTCAAAGAAGTGCTGCTGCCCGCCTTGGAAGGTAACCAGGAGCAGATACAGACGATCATTGAGACACTGTCAGAGCAGCTTCAGGCAAAGCGGAAGGAACTCAATGAATTCTGGGAAAAGCACAACATTCCTCTTACGAGGGAAGATGAGAAGCCAGCAGCCAAAGAAAACTCAGAAGGGGCTGGGGCTAAGTCCAGCTCAGCAGGGGTGTTGATCTCTTAGGAACTAAGGCCTCTGAAATTCTTTTTACTCTGATTCCCACTTCTAATTTGTTGTTGTTGTTGTTATTTTCTTGGCTATTGTAATATTTTTTGTAAATTAAATGTTATGGTCAGGATAAAAATAAATAAATGAAAGAAAGAAGAAAGAAAGAAAGAAAGAAAGAAAGAAAGAAAGAAAGAAAGAAGAAAGAAAGAAGGAAGAAAGAAAGGAAGGAAGAAAGAAAGAGAAAGAATAGATGCACACTGCTTTCCCTTCATAATCCCCAAATGGCCACAATCAACTCCTAAAATCATAGGTTGCTTTCTTCATATTCAGGGTTTCTTTGCCCTAGAACTCCAGGAAAAGACCCTGGGACTCTTATGACTTCTGAGACACTGTGGCTTCTGTGCTGAGTCTTAATAGGAAATCCCTTTAAACCAGCAAGAGAGGTTTCTGAGAAGAAAACAGGAAAGCCAGCTTTATGATCCCTCATATCTAAAATGTTGATAGACCCCCCCCCCCGTGCAGAGCAATTGTGGGACTGGAAGTCATACCTCAAAGTCCCTAGAATAAAACAGGCATTAAGAAGCTGTGGCGTTTGTTTAGATCAGTGGTTCTCAACCTGTGGGTCTCGACCCCATAACCCTTTCACAAGAGCCACCTAAGACCACTGGAAAACATAGATATTTACATTAAAATTTATAGCAATAGTAAAATTACAGTTATGGAGTCACAACAAAAATAATTTTATGGTTGGAGGTCACCACAAGATAAGAAGTTTATTAAAGGGTCACAGGATTAGACAGGTTGAGAACCACTGGTTTAAGAAACACTGCCGGCCTGGGATAATGCAAAGATTTGTGGGACAGTGTGTACTTTCTAGAACAGACTGGCTTAAGACAAGATCAGAGTCACGAACATTGAGGGGACTAATATCAGGGCCATGCTGACAAGAGTGGCATCTGCTCTGGTTTAAGGCATGTTCCCCGGGACTCATGCATCTGGGTTTTCTGGGAAGACAGCCATTTGTAGGAAGATTAAGGAAAAACAATCTGACATACAAGTCTGGTTCACAGTGACAGGCCCAAGTCAGAAACTTTTCTTCTCTAGCCATCTAAAGGGTTGGGTCAGAGTTAGGGAGGTGGAATAGTAAAGTCAGACTGTAACTCCTTTGGGAGCTGGGATGTAGGGAACCTCAGGCAGCCACTGTGGAGGGTCCAGTGGAGAGCTGGGGGAGGGGGGAGGGCCCAGTGTTGAGCTGGGGGGAGGGAGGAGGGATTGGTGGCTACTACTTAGAGTCTAGATTGGAAAAGAATAGTCAGAGCTATCTCCACCCAAAGCGGGAAGGAGACAGGGAGGGAGCCATCAGATTTGGGGGCCATGGGAGAAAGAGATAAGTGTGAACAACTGTGGAAGTAGGAGAAACAGTTTGGGGCTTGAAAAAAGCCATTGCTGCCCCTATGGAAAGGTGTCTAGCCTCTGTGTGACTCAACCACAAGCGCCATCTTAGGAGGGAAGTAGAGGGTGAGCATGGGAGCTCCAAGGCTGTAAGGTAAGCACACAGGTGTTACCCGTGTGTGGGGGGGGGGACAGTGGGAGGCTTCCCCAGTTTTGACTGACAGCAAGGTCACAGATTCTGCTGGCCACTCTAATTATGCCCTAGAGTCTGAGGCCAAAAAAACCCACAAAAACCAACCAACCAAACAAACAAACAAACAAAAAACAGGTCACACAAACCCATTACTTCCTCCTGGACATTACACAATTGATTGAGCCAAGCTGAATTGCCTTCCCGGAGCCATGATCGAAATCATTAATCCCCTGCCTCTTACTTTGTCTTAAACTGCTAGAGAAATTTCAGTCACATGTGTGTTTCCTTCCTGCTTTTTTTCCTTTTCCTGTTTTCCTGTTTAAGTTAAACACTTAAGCACTTTTGGAAAATTATTTTTGCTCTTGGCTACCAGGGCAGCGAGAAATTCTGGGCGCTCAGGAGAAGTAGCTCTTTAGGGTGTGCAAAGATCTTACGGTAGGAACCAGTCTCTGTCCCTCTTGTCTTCGACACAGCCTTGTCAGGATGTTTTTTTAAATCCTAGCTGCTTTCATGATTGCTCTAATCTGCCTCTTTCTGGCAAAGCCACCTAACATATTTGTTGGAAGCAGCTGGGATTGCCTTAGTAAATGTTCTGGTTACAGAGAAAGAATGTGACTATTTAATCTTTTTCAGGACAGAAAAGGCTTTCTTTTAAACTTCCTATCCTCTTTCTCTTGGGCCCTCAGAATTGAGAATAATGCTGCCCTCCCCTTTTTTTCAACATATTTTTTTTGTCTGAGGGAATTTTTTTTATTCTGTCAAATAGATTTATTCCAGACAGAAATGTGGGTACAATAAAGAGATCTCGCTGAATATGACACTACACGAGGTCCAGGGTGCCATGCTGCAATGAAATTTGGTTTTACAAATGATTTAGGAAGACTTTTGTTTCTATGATCCCAGTTACATAGACACGCTCTTGTCCTGATCTTAACATTAGTGTTAAGGGGATGGCTAAGGTTTGCGCATCTAACTTTGTTTTTTATTAAACAACAAACAAATAAACAAGTAGAAGTCATTTAAGAGTAAGCCAATACATTCCTAAGTTTCAAGTTATAGGAAAAACAGGATGAGGTCAAAGAGCTTTGACTAGGAGACCACACCCATGGAGTTAGCAGCACCCGTAGCTGCCTCTTGCCCTCAATCCAGTCCCTATGTCCACCTAAAAGCACCCTCCTGCTTTCCAGCATTCTTGCTTTACCTCTTTTTAGTCTAGTCTTTATCCTTGGGTATTTGGTTTTATGTGGACCTTTCAGGACAGTCTCACTGTTCTAAGTTGTAAATGTTGGGGGTTTTATGCACACCCCAGTTCCAGAATAGACATGAAGACTGTATTTATTTATAAGCCTTTGGCCTTATAGCTAGGCATTGTTTCTGCTAGCTCATAGTTACCTCTCCTTCTCAGCCTGCTTCTTCCTCCGTGTCCGTCTGCCTGAATCTCCCACTCCTGACTCCTTCCGAGAGTTCCTCTTCCTCTTTGGAAGTTCCACCTTACTATTCTGCTTATTGCTGCAGGTCATAGGGTTTTTATTTTAACCAATCAGAAGGTCATAGAAAACACTGTCCACAAAATACTAATGCAGAAGATGCTTACCAAAATCTGGCCTGCAATTAGATCTCTGCCGGTTCTGAAACCAACATGTGAATAATACAACGATCATCGTTACACAAAGATATTACTCTAACAGTAAGTAGCAATTATGCTTTCATTTTTACTGGTCTATATTACCATTGCATAAATGTATCACATGTGTTGTGTCCATTTCTGCTACAGGTTTCCACTTTACTTATTTCTAATTCTGCCCACATGGTCTTCTTTACACAGTGATCTTACAGCCTTTTCTTTTGCTCCAGCCTATGCTGGTAACAACTGCTCATAGCTTCAGGATACTCATTGTTACTCTGGCATTGCATGACTGGAACCATCCAAGTTCTGGACAGGAGAATAGAAGACAGAACACATATGCTAGTCTGTTGGCCAAGGCTTTTAAGATCCTTATCCTATAAGATACTCTGTTCATATTTCACTGGCCACAATTTGGTCACCTGGCCAAATGTAATTATAAAGTTGAGACATGCTCTAGATAGCTAAGTGTTTGTTTTAGTTGCAGTTTCATTGCTTTGAAGAGACACCATGACCAAGGCAACTCTTATAAAGGACAACATTTAATTGGGGCTGGCTTACAGGTTCAGAGGTTCGGTCTATTATCAACAAGGTGGGAAGCATAGCATTGTCCAGACAGACATGGCACTAGAGAAGGAGCTGGGTGTTCTACATCTTGGTCTGAAGGTAGTCAGGTGAAGTCTTCCAGGCAACTAGGAGGAAGGTCTCAAAGCCCACCCCTACAGTGACACTCTTCCTCCAACAAGGCCACACCTCCTAATAGTGCCACTCCTTGGGCCAAGCTTATACAAACCACCATAGTGTCCAACTAAAAACTCATCCTCGTCTTCAATCTTGGAGATGGAAGCCAGGATCTTCCACATGCTAGGCAGGAAACTTACCACTGAACTACATTCCCAACCCTTTCTGCATCACCAGGACTGGTGAAAATCTTGTAAGTTAAAGTACTGCCAAGGAAGAGGGACTAGACTCAAGCACTCACAGTTTAACCGAAGTCACATATTCAGTGCTACTCCACCCATTAGCTATTCTGATACTCAGAAATGAATGATGCATAAGCTTAGTCTAGTCTTACACAGGACAGAGTCTCCATTCTAGTAAATGGTTCTATCATTCTAGCTAGCCATTAGGGATTTGAGAGAACATCATCAGCCCATGTTCCTGTCTTTAGACAGTTGCCACAAAGATGTAACTCTGGTGTAGCTCTTAGTAATTGGAGGTCACTCAGAAAGACATCCAGGAGGGTGATAGAGGGAAAAAATACTCTTGGAAGTGAGATACAGGCTTAGGACAGAATCAGACCAAGCTCAAAAAATTCCAGAGGTAAATGAGAGACATTACACTGCCATGTTTCAAGTGAGTAGCAAAGGGTCCAGGGAGCCTAGAATAGACCTAATATGGAAAAGAGTGGATGGGATGAGGCCAGTCAAGTCCACAGTGGCCAAGGGAGGCCAAGTGCTGAATACATACATGAGCATTTAATGGATGCTTCCATTCCATAATCTCTCTGTAGTTCATACCCGTAGAGACCTTCTAGTGTGTTACAATGAAAGACAATATCGCCAGAAAATACATCAAAGCGAAGTCCAAATTGTAGGAAATTTATCAGAGAGTCAGATCTTAGGAGTTGGCCTCTTCTCTGCATGAACAACCTGATGGTTTTCCAGAATGACTTGCTTGGTGGGATTCATCCCCAGCGTGGGTTACTGGAGTAAGTGCTGGAAGAAGGAAGCACCATCACCACAATGCCTCATTTCTAAATGGCTCCAAATTCTTTCCTTTGCAAATTTCCCTCCCCACTAAGAAGATGGGAGCAGGGAAGGAGGAATGGCTACAAAGAAGGAACAGTTAGTCTTTGGTTGTTATTATTATTATTTTCATTTTTTACTAAGCCATTTATTTACTTTATATCCACGATGGCAGTTTCCTCTCCCTCTTCTCCTCCCAGTCCCTCCTTTTTACCTCCTCACCCTGTCCCCTTCTAGAACCTACTATGTATCAGACTTAATTCTAAATGCTTGAGGCACTACTCTTTCTAAGGAGGTTGCATGCTAATGGAAAGAAACTTTTAAAAATGTGTACTTTGGGTTAGCAAGATGACTCAGTGGGTACGAGCACCGAGTAACATCTTTGGACTATGTAATAGAAAGAGACAATTCTCTCTTCCAAGTTGACCTCCATGGAGCACATGTGCACACCCAGAGAGAGACAAACACCATCGATGTAAATTTAAAAGATTTTAACGTTTATATTATCTAGCACTATTTAATGTTTATGATTTTTATGTAGTAGAAAATGCTCTGAAGAGGATAAAGGGGGACAGTACTGGAGTAACAGGACTCTTTAGCTCAGTTATTAAGTGGTGACAACTGAGATCATGGATTGACTTCGTATTGCTGCTGTAACATATGGCCAGAGAGTTGGTGACTTAAAATAATATTACATGCTTACACATATATAATCTCATAATTATACAGGTCAAAAGCCCTAATTGTGTCTCACTGGGCCAGAAGGAACTTACTAAAAAGCTACATCCTTAGGCTCCAAGAAGAAGCCAAGCCCTTCCCTTTGGCAGCTTTAAGAGGCTCTTGCATGCTTTCCCTAACCAGTGGCCTTCCTTCTCCAATGAAAAGTCATGGAGGGTTTCCAGACCTGTCCCTGCTTCTCATGCTCGCTCTCCTGTCCCCTCATAATTAGAGTCACCCTTGTGAATATGGGGAATTTACTCATCTTCTAACAGGTCTAACCTGTAATTCCTTGTGAGGTGACGTTATTTATTTAGGGACTCTAAGGATCACGATGTGGACCTTTTGGGGGGCTATGATTCCACTTATCTCAGTCCCACAGGATGAACCCTGGCAGCCATGCAGCAGAATGAACAAGAGTGAAGACCACTGCGTGGGAATGAACATAGCACTTTCAGGGGCACAGAGATATGGAAGTAAGGCCATATCTCCGGAATCTAGTCTTCTAGAATTTGAAAAGGAGGTTTGCATTATGGGCCTATCATGTGTCAGAAGTAAGACATCCTAAGTCACACAACATATTTGTTCCATTCTTGCTTGTAGAAAGAATGACTTATGGCCTATCCCTGACACTTAGTCAAAGTTTTCAAAAATATATACTCCATAAAAACAAAAAGCCACACATTGGGCCTAATTTTTAATACCCTTTTTTGGAAACACTTATCTTTGGATTGGATTAACTGAGAAAATCACACAAGCCTTTCTTTATCGGTGGAGGACAGCTGAGTGAGTGTAGGAAGGTAGACCATGAGGAAGAACATGATACCCAAGGGGAGGGACCTTCAGATGCTCCAGAAAGCAGACTTTCCTCTCACGAATAGATAAGTTTGTTTTCTAAAGTGAAAAATGGGTTCAATTGTAAAGCAAAAATTAGTCTCATTTTCCAGATCGGCAGGATCAAGTGAATAGTTCTCCAAATTTTGCTTTGAAGCATTGATTATCTCAAACAAACACTGAGCTGTTCTTTCTTAAAAAAAAAAAAAAAAAAAATCTTTATCTGATGCTGTCCTCAGTCTGCAGGAGCCTAAATGCTTACTGACACACCCTGGCCTGCACCACAGCTTACAGCACTTTCTATGTGTATAATATTGTCAGCACAGTGCTGGGAATAACAGCCACGCTGTTCCCACACTCTCTGAGCTGTAACAGCCTAGGACAAGACATCAACTTGCCCCTGAGAATGCTGGGATAGAGACTGGTCAACTTTGTGTGTATGGCTAAGTTGGCCCCTTCCCACTAGAAAAACAGTGTGGATATTAAACCATGTGTTTTAATATCCCTAATAACTATAATATATAATATAAGCATAATGACTAAAATGCATCCATATATATTCTAAAGAATTATCCCCAGCCATCCCCAACCTATTCTTTACAAAGGAGTAATTGTTGAGGTCTATTGGGTCTTTCCAGGGTTGCTATCCTTTGTGATATAATATAGTATTGCCCCATATTGAGTCATAATACATGTATCTGTCTGATCTATTTTCCCCTGGCAAATGACTTTACACAACCCACAGTGTTGTATGACTCGCCGTTTTCTCTTTGCTCGGTGCCCTGAGCACCTTCCATGGCAGCAAGTCAGCATTTTAAAGAGCCCCTCTGCAGAACTGCAGACCTAAGGGTTTCTCTGTGGTTTGCTGCCTGTGTTGGAAAGAATAAAGTTACTGCATTGTATCCAGGCAGCCGCTTTGAAGAAGCAAGGCATTGTGTGTGTGTGTGTGTGTGTGTGTGTGTGTGTGTGTGTGTGTGTGTGTTTCAGCCACACTGTGCTTTACCTTCCAGAGTCAGGCTTTCCTTATCACATTGTCTGAGATCACCAAAGAACTTGGAAAATTTGAACCAGTGCTTACGTGCCTCTTGTAGATGGAGAACAGAACTCTTGTTTGAACAGCCAATTCCCCCATGCCCTGCCATGGAATTTCTGTAAGGAAATATGTTGTAAATGACATAATTTGAATCTGTTACCATAAATTACCAGCAAAGGGGTGGGCCATGCTTTCGAAGAGAGCGGAGCCTGGAGACAAGTAACATGGGCATTTTTTCAGACTTTACTTTGTGGCAATTGTCTTTACTTTTTAGAGGTTATGAAGACGTGATTCTCTGAACACATGTGGCCAGTCCTTCACAGAACCTAATATCTCAAAATATGGGATTAAATTAAGATTTTTATCAAATTTATATAAAACTGGGCTTTGAAAAGTCATGGTCTAAGTTATTGTCTCCAAAAGGTGATGATCCTCCCTCAATTTTAATTTTTAGTTACTTACTATTTTTGTTTTATTTTTCCACTTGTTATTTATTTATTCACTTTATTATTTATTACTGCAATTCATCCCAATTACAGGCCCCCTTTCCTCCCAGTCTAGCCTCACACAGCCTCCATCCCTATGCACTCCTCTTTTCCTCTGAGAAAGGAGAGGACACACCCGGGCACCAACCCAAGCACATCAAGTCATTTCAGGAAAAGGTTGTGCTCTCCCACTGAGACAGGACAAGACAGCTCAGTTAGGGGAACAGGATCCACAGGCAGGCCACAGGATCAGGGACAGCCCCTGCTCCAATTGTTCCCCCTCTCACTCTTAAACAAAGCAGATGTCCATCTAGCCTCTGTTCTCTGAAACAATGATGTATCTCTCCTTAGAGGACCATCCCATGAACACACAACAAGAGGATGTTTTTCTGATTGTGTTGACATGCCATGGCCTTAGAGGTAGTTGGTTTGGTTTGATTTGATTTGGTTTGGTTTGGTTTGGTTTGGTTTGTGTATTAGTTTTGACCTAATTTAATAATTAACACTCTCTTAAAAGGAGAAATGCAAGCTGAAACCCAATTTTCTTCACCAGCAATAGTCTGACCTTAGAGAGAGAGTTTCTATGGTGAATGGACTGTAAGTTTCAATATGAAACAGACTTGCTTGCTTTGTTTGGAGACAGCTTCATTAAGCTATAATGGCATGCTATATATGATTCACTCCGACTTGGTTTTGAGATCAAGTTTCTCAACTTCTTCAGGCCTCAGCCTTCCTCTCTGAAGAGAGGGAATGAAACTAATACAATCCTCTGATTTGTTAAACAAATAAAAAGCATGTGCACAGCCTGAGCCATGAAATTAAATAGAAGCAGTAACAGAAAAAGAATATTTTATCCTTCCACACGCAGTTTGGCCATTGAATTCTCTGGTCAGAGAGATTGTTACTCTGATTTTCCAAGTAGATGATGGAAATATTTATCTTGTCAATTTATGGTGTTTAAAGTACCAAAGTCAGTTCAATTGGAGGTCGTATCGTCTCTCCTGATGGACATCAGTCAATGACAGACTAGGGATCTGGGTCCATGGAAGGTCCTATGATAACTTGCGTGCTCAGTGGCATGGCTCCAGCAGAGACCCTCCGTTGTCCCCTAAGGCTCGGTAACACAAGGACCTGACAGGCTCCGGGGATCCCAGGGGTCTCCTTTGCCATTTAGGGCTCCAGAAGTCACTTGTTATACTTCTACTTTTCTCCTAAAGGCAGCAGGGTATCTGTAGATTTTAATTCTCCAGGGCCCCAGGCAGGGCAAGGGGCATAATCTCACTGTCACTCTCAGACGCCCCACCCCCACCCCTACCCCAGGATCCCTGAAGGTCAAAGGAGAAGCCAAACACTGTTCTGAATTATCTCACTCTTACCAAACTCTCTCTGCTCCAGTTTCTTGCTAAGGTTCCCTGGACAGCACAAGAAGATAGGCTTTTTGTTCTATTGATTTTCACTCATATCGACTAGGTGCCAGACTTAGGCAGATAAGAGACCTTCAAATGGAGAGTTGGCGTGGGAAGTGAGCTGAAGGAAAACAAGTGGGACCGTGCTTGCAGGCGGCTGCGTCGCGTTACCCATCAGAGCCAGGAGTATCTTGTGTGTCACTCTGTGTCTCTTAACTCCTCACCTCCCCTACCTTAAAAAAAAAAAAAATCCCCACTTATTTTGCTAAATTCGGGTTTGTGACTTAGTTTTCTTTCTTGGATAAGAAACCGTGTAGCGTGCAGAGAGTCATAATTCAAGTTTGAAACTCTTGTCCTTGGTTTTTGCTTCCCTTCTTTGAACTCAATCATACTGTATACAAAGCACTTCCCCTGTACAAAAGATAGAGGAGGATAAGAGTGTCCCTTCCTCACAATTTACATGATGATCCACCCCCCCCTTCCTGAACCTCAGAATGTGACCTTATTTGGGAGTAGAGTGATTGTTAACATAATCAGTTCATTTAACATGAGATCATACGATGGTGGGTCCTTACTCTAAAATGGCTAATGTGATATCTTTATATAAAGGGGAAATGTAGACACAGACTGGGAAAAAAAAATGGGATGGGAAGATGAAGGTGCAATGTGGGCGATGCTTCTCCTAGCCAAGGATAGCTAGACGTTGCTATCAAACTACTAGAAATCAGGAGAAAAGCTGGGAACAGGCTCAGCCTTCGGCAGGAGTTCTGCCAACACCTTCATCTTGAGCATTCAGCTCCAAGAACCATGAGATAATGCATTTCCGACATTTAAACTGCCAATTTGTGGTACTTTGTGAAGTCAGCCCTGGGAACCTAATGCGTGGAACAACTTGGTCTATCTTCCCAATCCACCCACTTTTCATCGTCCCTCCTCAACTTCTGAAGAGCAGCCATGTTGAACAACGTGTCACCCTCCCCTGGTTAGAGTTCACTGCCGACCAATATCTGAGAGCGAAGAGAAGGTCTCTAATGACTTCAACTAAAAACATAAATCACAGGAACTGCCAAGAACCATGTTCCCACCCAGAAGAAAGGCAGTCAGCCACAAGACAAGGCTAGCACCCAGATATGCAGAGGCCAGTCTGGGAGACAGAGAGCTAGCTGGTGGCTCTCCAGCTCCAGGCTCCCTCTGTGCCTGAGACCTCAGCTGCATCTGAACTTGGCTCTAACTTGAATTCCAGCAAGCTGTAATGACCGTCCAGTAAATTCATCTTTTCACTAAACCTGATTCTTATTAGGTTTATGAGACTTACGATCCAGACTTCTACTTAATATATTCTCCAAAATTTATGCCCTCTCATTTTTCACAGTAAGTGGAAGACTGCTACTCTGTAAGCAACTGTGTGCTTACATGCGCAGGGATGCAGGATCCAGAAAAGAACACTAATAAGAGTTAATGAGAAAGAATGTGGTAGGTTTGCCTTGGCTCGTGGTTTCAGTCTACGGCCAGTTGGCCTGGTTGCCAATAGGCCTGTGGTCAGAGAGTACAATAAGTATATCATGGCAGGAGGGTGTGGGGGAGAAACATCATCCAATCCATCCGTGGCAGACAGGAAGCAAAGAAAATGATCGGAGCGAGCTCAGGTCAAGGACACACCCACAATGACCTACTTCTTCTAAATGGGCCCTATGTAGAAGCTCTTCCACCTCCAGTACCAACACACTGCCG
Source organism: Mastomys natalensis (assembly GCA_021653895.1). Lineage (NCBI taxonomy): Eukaryota > Metazoa > Chordata > Mammalia > Rodentia > Muridae > Mastomys > Mastomys natalensis. Next base: position 731,151 of record JAJTUV010000051.1, on the reverse strand, counting down.
TGTTATGAATCCAAAAATGAAGGCATTCAGGTCAACACTCTGAGAATCCAGTCACTTCCCAAACATCCCACTTGTGAATTCGGCTGAACTGGGGACCAAGTCTTCATTAACACTGTGCTTAATGGTGAGTTTTCTTAAAGCATTCTTCTTGAAGGGAAATTTTAAGCCAACATAAAATGCAAGAAATTAGCATAAAATCTTAAACTTTTAGAATAGACCCCAAAGTTATCTATGAGCAGGAAACTTCATGAACATATATGAATGCTTGTTATATATGAGGTCAGCCCTATCCCTTCAACCAGATGCTAGTCGACTCACGTTACACATTAGGTTTACATTTGTGTTATTTTCAGAGCATATATTTGCCTTGTGATAAACATATTGTACTCTCTGACAGCAGACCTATTGGCAACCAGACCAAGTGACTTTGACTCTGCACAAGAAAACATGCACTGTTTAGTGCATGAGCAATAACTCCTTTTCATGTTAGCTCATTATCATGGTTTTTTTTTTAATTCTCAGAAATACTTCGTTTTAATTCTTATTTATGCACCCTTTGATGACTTCTGATATGTGTAGATTCAGTCTCAAAGACTCCCAGCTGTAGATCAGAGGATAAGCAAATGAAATCCTCACACTGTTTTGCATGCTGAGGAATGTGAGTTTCCTGATCCAGCATAACATTTTTTCCCTAGAACTTAGTCAAGAGCACGTTAAGTATTTATAATCACATGCAGTTGCTGTGAGCCAGAAATCCAAGCCTGGATGATATGCGTGGCTTTGTGTTGGAGTTTCATATGAAATGACCATGTGTCAAAAGCAACAATGGGAAGCAATACATTCTTTAGGAGTCTCAGCTCAGCGGAAGGAAGTTAGATTATTAAGGGTGTGGCTTTGTAAGGAGTATTGAGACACTTGTCTCTCCTCTTCCTCTCTATCATTTCCCAGCTGCTGTGAGCTGAAAGTTTTCTGTGTCTTGGGTTATTTCCATGGTATAATGCCTCACCATAGGCTTTACCATGACTAGGCAACTGATTGAATCCTCTGAAACTGTGAGGAAATAAACCTTTCTACTTTTTAATGCAATTGTGTCAGGTGTTTTGTTACAGTAAAGGAAGTCTAATATCTAATATGAGATTTGACTAGCGATAAATCTAAAATACTCACCTCTGAGGTGGCATTGTAGGCTTGTAGTTTGGTGTTTTGCTCCTGGCATGAGACCTCAGGCCTTATCACGTGGACTTCCCTCTATGCATGTCCTTGACACAACAGTTGGCTTCACGGGTGTAAGTAATCGGATGACACAAAACCAGAAGCTGTAGCTAGTTATGGTGGTAAATGCCTGATATCCCAATACTTTCAAAGTAAAGACAGGAGGATAGTGAATTTAAAGCTATTTTGGGCTACATAGTGAGTTCAAGTCGAATATGGGCTATATAGCAAGATTCTGTCTCAAAACAAAGTCACAACATAAAAAGATAGAAATAAAATGCTTGTGACCTAGCCTTGGGTGTCATTTTTACATATTGATTACACAATCGGCACCATTAGTGTGGAAGGTTGACAATACTGAGAGAAAAAATGATAACTAGGAGTCTTTGAAAGTCTTATTATTTTTTACTCTGTGTATTAATGAAAATCCTTATATAAAATGCTTTTGAAACAAATATATTTAAGAAAATTTTAATAAATCAATAACAGCTATAGTATTCCAGGATCAAAAAGAAACTTGGCTGTCAACCAGATTAACTTGGTCTCTGAGACTAACAACTATTAAGGTCATAATGCTTTTCTTACTTCATACAGCAAATGAGTGACCAAAACAGGTTTAGATCTGTTTTCCCTGGCTTCTACTTAGGGCTTGTAACAAATAAGCTGTCCTGGAACTCAGTGTCCATTCTGACCTCTCTCTGCTAGCATGCCTTCCTACTGCAGACTCTGGACACACTAAGCCCATGACTCCACTCCACTCCCCTCCCCCTCCCCTCCCCTCCCCTCCCCTCCCTTCCACTCCTCTCCACTCCTTTCCTCTCTTTCTCTCCCTTCTCTTGTCTCTCTGCCTCCTATCACAGAATGGCACAACAAGAAGATCCTGGAAAGATGCTGGTACTTTTATCTTGAATCTTCCAGCCTCTATAACTATGAGAAATAAGTTGATTTTGTTTGTAAATTACCCAGTCTTCTGGACTTTCTTCTGCAGCAGCGCCAACAGACTAATCAGTGGTTATGGTGGAGTAGGGTTATTGAGGGGCAGAAGCATCTGAAGTCTCTCTGCTCTGGTCACTGAAGTTGTGAAAGTCAGGCTTTGGCGCTCAGAGGAGTTATTGTGAACATAGCAGTTGTGACATGGCTTTAAGGCTAAGGATTATAGCAGTGGTCCCATATCTTTAAGAGCCAATTAACTGATGTGTTCCTAAAACCAAGCTTTCCAGTGGTGATCTCATAGTCTAAGTGACAGTGAGGGAAGCAGGTTGGCCTCTGAAACCTGACTGGCACTCCCAACTCGGTCTCACTGTCCCTGGGGACTAGCTTGGCTCTGGGAGCCAGACTATGATCTTCTGTTTTACATAAACAAGTTCCTAAAATGGCAGATTGGCCAAGGTTTTTCTGTTGACCATAGCCTATGAAGTCATAAACAAGAGCACTCCGTGTCATGTCTGATCACAGGTGAGGGTCTGAACTTCGTCCAGACCACAGAAATGACCAAACATCCCTTCTTGCTAATCTGAGAGTTCTGGTTCATTGCCAGTTAGAACCACAGCCTCCCCCTTGTCTAGGTAAGCTTTACCTAGATACCTGGTTATAGACTCACCTCCCTGGCAGCAGCCAACTCAGACCAAAGTCCCATTTCCTTCACCTCTCCTCACATCGCTGACTGCAAGCCTCTGTGCTTCTGAAGCTCCTCTTTCTTAGAGGGTTCCTCAGGGCTCCCCATGAATTGTGGTTTCTTTTCTTAAGAAAAATAATGGCTTGCAGCTCATTCGGATGGCTCCTTGGCTGAAAGACATTAAAACACAGTGCCTGGATTGAAAACCTTGGGCCTTTTAAATGTCAAATGTTATTTACAGTGGTTACATGCTATGAGTAATAACTTTGTACACAATTATTTATTTATTTTATGTGCTACTTCATAAAAGTAGATGTGACATTAGACCTGTTTTATGTCACCCAAAGCAGCAATTAAGTGTATTAAAAAAGAAAGGAAGGAAGGAAGGACAGTAATAAATGAAGGGGCAATTATAAGCACACAGGGCATTAAAAGTTAGAGATAACCAATCATAGTAAATTGGGTAACAATGCAATTTCTTAAATGTTCACAATATGCCAGGCACTTGTAATAGTGGGTTGTATACAACACTGACAACCAGCTAACTAAATTACAAAGTAGATATTTTAATTCCTGCTCTGTAGATGAGAAAATGACACTTCTAATGCCTACATTCAGCCTAGATTGGCAGAGGCTTCCCACTTACAGGATAATACTGCTTCCAGACTCAAGTGGCTGAAGGCAATCTGTTTACACAAGATATCTGTAAATATCCAAAACTGGATATTTCTGAGGGAAAACAAAATGCCAGACTGGAGAGATGCCTCAGCAGTTAAAGGGCTTTCTATGCAAGCAAGAGGACCAGACCTCAGATATCAGTCCCATGTGGGTGCTGAGTGAGTATGGCAATCCACCTGGAATTCTAGACCTGGAAGGTCTAGACAAGGGGTACCCAGATTGCCACCCCCTCCCTTATCCTGCCTCCCAGCAACCTTGCTAGCAAGATTAGCTGTTTGGTGAGGTCTAGGTTTCATTGAGAGACCCTGCCTCGATGAATAAGGTAGCAGAGGTTTGAAGAAGATTCTTGACATTAATCTAGAGCCTCTATGTATGCACGAGCGTGTGCACACATACACACACACACACACACACACCTGTGTGTTCACTTACTCACATACACATACGCACACATCCCACAGATGTACATATGAAAATATCCCATTTTTTTCTAAGTACAAGCTCTTTCACCATGGTATTGTCAGACTAATAAATGGTATATATTAACAATGCTTAATGAGAATGGATTATGAAGAAGTGTTTGAGGAACTCTTGACTGGAGACAGTCCTTATTTAAAGCTGGAAGACTTATCACACATGTACAGGGTTGTTTTGTTTCATTTTATACTCTATTCTGGGAAATATGTGAAATCAGCAAAATGAGAATATAACCCAGTTACATGAAAATCTCTGAGCATCTTTTCTAAAAGGTAACTTACATATTAAAAAGGACAGATAATGTCCTGTCTGCTATTTTAGTAGTAAACAGAGGAAAGAGTGTTCCTGAGTGGAAGAAATGCCTTTTACTGCTGTACACAGCATGATGTGCAGTTACTGCTGTACACAGCATGATGTGCAGTGTGTGGACACATGACCTACAGACATGCTGCATTAGAAGAAGGGGTTTTTGTCTGTTTGTTGTTGTTTTGTTTTTGGGTTTGTTTGTTTGTTTGTTTGTTTTTTTGTCTGTTTTGTTGATGTTTCGGTTTTGGTTTTGCTTAGACAAGAAAAATCAAATTGTCAAGCCTGACAGTGGTGTGCACGCCTTTAATCCCACCGCGTAGGAGGCAGAGGCAGGCAGATCTCTGAGTTCGAGAACTACAGAGTGAGTTCCAGGACAACCACGGCTACACGGAGAAACCCTGAGGAATAAAAGATAATAATAATCAAATAAGAAAAAGAAAAATCAGATTGTCAAAATTATCAACATGGGTACAGGTTTTTAATAGTAGCCGACTTAAAACGGTCCCGTTTCTAATAAAGGAAAGAAGTAAAGAAGATTTCCTGGACAAGGAAAATGTAAGAGATGCTTGATACATTTAAATTTAGTTTTATAGCCTCACCTGTACAAGGGAAGACAAGAAACTTAGTTGAGGAAATAAAAACGAATTTCAAGTTTCCTAACTTTTACTTATTTACTTAATTTTACTCTTCCATATTCTTTGAAATAGTTTGTGAAAGACGAGACTGGAGCCATGCCCCTCTAGGGGAAAAGGGAAGGACCTGGTTCTGCTGGATCATTTCCTGGAAAGATTGACTCCGACAAGCTGAACAAGAAACGGTGTTGGGCTGCTCTGTGTTCATATTTGACCATTGCCTATTTTTTTTTCCTGTAGAAAAAGCTCAGAAAGGAGCGTGCTTAACCCTTGACTTTATCTTTGTTATTCGTGACAACTTTGGTTCAAGGGGCCTGCCAGTGACTAGGGGTGATAAATCAGTGGGTCTCAACAAGTACATCACAACCCCTCTGAGGGTCAAACAACCCATGCACAGGAGTCGCCTTAGACCATCGGAAAACACAGATATTTACATTAGGATTCGAAACAGTAGCAAACTTACAGTTATGAAGTAAGAACAAAAATAATCTTGTGGCTGTCGGTCACCACAACGTGAAGAACTGTGTTAAACAGCGGTAGCATTAGGAAAGTCCAGAACCGAATCACTAGAGGGAGGGGAAAATGGGAAGATGTAAGGAAATGTGGTGTGTTACTCTGGTTGTAAGTCACAAACATCTGAATTCTGTGGATAAGGCTACGGTGGCAGGAGTATTGGTGATGGGATCAACAAAAGGGGATAAACAATCAAGTGGCCAGGAAAGCAGGGATGCAGATGGAATTCAGTAGGGTGAGTAACTGGAACAGTCAGCATCTTTGAAATTGTTTGGATGAATGAACGAAGCAACTGGAGGGATATTAGACCCTCTCCAACTTTCTCTTCTTATACATTCTAATTGTCTTCCTCTGGGAAAATATGACCACTGACTGTCAATCAGGTTTACACCAGCTAACTTCTGCTGCTAATGAACCAAACTTTCTAAAGCCAAGTTCTCTCTATTCCAGGTAGAAAAACCCTATGGGCATACTAAGCCTGTCAGGATTGGGGCCTCTGTCTCCAGGCTGGTTAACTGTGGGTCAGTGAGGCAAGTTCATGTAGGAACACCTAAGTTGCCAAACTATGGCGGGTGTGGGGCCAGGGGTGGGAGTCAGGGATTCTAGTTAGCCTAGGGCTATGTCGTCAGCCTGCAGAGAGGGATGTTGTTAGAGATGGGCCTTAGGAAACGTGTTTGTGTCTCTGTTGGTTTGCTGGAGCTGCCATAACAAAGGTCCCAGAAGGCAGCCATAAGTGGTTTAAACACAGAACGGTTTTATCGACTTTTCCGCAGTTTCAAAGTCCAAAACTCAGATGTCAGTGGACTGGCTTGCTTTGAGGCCTCCCTCTTTGGCTTCTTGGCTTTAACATAATTTTGTCTATGTGTATCTTAGTCTCTTCCTATAAGAGCACAGATCAGATTGGATTAACGTCTAAGTTTAGCTATCATTTTCACTTAATTACTCCTTAAGGACCCTTAATCCCCAAAACACTTTTTTTTTTTTTGAGGTACTAGGGGGTTAGGACTTCAACTTGTGAACTTGGATTAGGTAAATTTAACTCACCAGTCTTCGATGAGAGCATTATCAAATATGTTCACTACACCATGCTTTCAATATTTTCTGACTTGGACATCCGAAAAGAGGTGACTACATTTTAGAGAACTGTCACTGTGGTTTGCCCAGATGGTCTCGTTTCCCCGTTCTTCCTGACTTTCCTAAGATTTATTTGCTAATGTACAACACAATGAGGACAAGTGTGTAGGAACTGTGCAGCTTTATTTCATGTTATTTTTACGTTTCCCATTTGCAGGTTGCCTAACTGTGTGCTATGAGTCTTCGTGTACCATATACATATTGTTTATAGACTAAAGGGCAATATTAATGGTATGGTAATAAGTAAGCTCATAATTCATCTCCTCTATTACATGAGTGGAGGACATTTTGAAGGAAAGCAGAAGCAGCTTAGATGCTAATAATAAATGTGTTTTTGCAATGCATCACCTCAAATCATTTTGGGAAAGAAGCCGTGTCTACAGACAGTGTATAAATGGGGAAAAACAAGATTCGTCACAAAGTATTTTTAAAGCCAACAGTAGCTAGAAAAAAAAAATCAATGCCCAAATTAGCACAAACTGGTTTAAAAAAATAAGCATGTCTAAATTGATTTTTCCATATATTTGCCTTAGGCAGACAAAGTATGGGAGGAAGTGGACCATTGCCAGACCTAAAGCATTTCTCTGAGCTCCATCAACTTCTATTAATGGGCAATGACGCCATGTTGGCTCCCAGCCAGGCCCCGGTACACTTAGACTGGCTGGGTGGAAGCAAGCATTGCATCAAAAACAATGCAGAACTTCAAGGAGTGTTGAGAAATGGGCCTGGAGCGCTGGCTTCCCGTGACAATGAAGAACACATGGCACCCGTGAGGTGACCTTTTTGGTCAGGGTGAACTGACCAACACTAAGGATGAGCGAAGTCCACTGAGCTGCCAAGTCACAGAGCCTTGGCATTATGGGCAGCCAGGGTGGAAATTAACCCCATGCCCGGGAAGCCATTAGTTTTGTCTCATTTAGTCAGAGCAGCAGACTCACAAATGCATTTACAAAGATGTATTGGCCTTTCTCTGAATTCTCTACTTTACAGATTGTCCCAAATTACACTCAGTAGTTTGTTCTAGCATTGATTCCAAAATGGTATTCTAAAGAGAATAGAGAGAGTGCCCCCAAGAGTATGTTTGGGTGGCAATAATCTGCTCTCAAGCTGCTGTGGACAGATGCTATGACATCCTCTCCCCCAAGTTAGAGTCAAGCAGACAGGGCGGGTGAGGGGGGATGGGGAGGGTGGGCATAACACAAACATTTGATCTGATAAAGGCTTTCAGACTGGAAAAGCTTACAAAGGCAGTGACCAAAATGGAGCGTTTTATTGCTAAGCCCATAAGGACTTTAAAACACAGCGTGAAATATAGCCCCAGTTGGCCAATGAAACAGGAAAATATGGTGTAGTGTGGACTCAGCTAAACTTTAATATCAGTATTGATTCTTTCACTGTCAAATACACATTGTATTTAATGTTAATTGTCAGGGAATTAAAGGTGGAGCAGAGAGAAACTTTCAGGACATCAGAAATTCTGCATTATTTTTCCAAGTAATCTTTGCATCTGTAGCCATTCCAAAATAAAGGGGTTACTCTGCATATGTGTTCTAATAAAGCTCCTTTAAAATAATCAGAGAAGCAAAGAGAAATATTTTTAGGGGTTACTGGTAGAAGAAAAAAGTTTGGCTAAGACTTAATAATTTGGCTAATAGATACATGGATAGAGGCAATATGCTGTCTCTTCTGCTTCCATACCTGTTTACAAGTCTCCACACTGAGTGATTGTTTTTGAAATGCCTTAAGCTGTTTTCTCCAAACAGGTACATAGCTTTGAACAAATGTTTTTCTCCGTATAGTGTTAAAGCAGGTGGCATTGGTTCTGAGTTGGATCTGGGTAGAAGTTCTTAAGTCTGCCATGCCATTAAACTGGGAATGAGCAGCTCCCGTCCCTTGCCTGCCACTAGAACATTACCAAAATAATGACAGCCATTAGTCACTGGCACACAGAATCCTTCTCTAGGCACCTCTCCACTAAGCTACTCTTCCTCCTGCTTCCTGTTTAAATAAGAAGCACTGAGCATTCACTTAGGACCCCAAGAAACATGGTGCCACTCATCCCTGGCACGTCCTTTACCATTCATCCTTGGCATCCCCTGTTGATTATCTCCTACAATCAAGTCAGTTTCCAGTTCTGTTGATGTGGCTTGGCTTCTGTCTTTGTCTCTCTAACCTTAGATCTTGTTGAAGGTTCAGACGTCTATTTCCTAACAGCAGGACCATTTATCCTTAGGTTACCCTTATTTAAACCCTGTAGTACCTGTTGACACAGCCACAGGACGGGTGTATTAATCTGGTCATAGTATGGTAATAAGCAGGAGCTAGCTCAATCAAGATTCGCCTTCTAATCACCTCCCAGGAGTCCTTCTGTTAGTACCACCATCACATGGGCTAAGTTTCAATAGAGAAATTTTAGAGGTATACCAGCATTCAAATCATAGTAATGATTCCAGAATGTGGCCGTCTCATTTCCATGACCTCTTGCTTGGGTTTTCAACCATTCTCGGTATTACCCTACAACCTTCAAGATGAAGTTTTAGCCTCCAGGCTCAAAATACAAAGTCCTGTCCCATACTTCAGCTGCTTCTTGTTTCCAGTAAGCACTGGGGTATATATCCTTCATCCTAGATTGTTCTGGTCCTCCTCATCCCTACATCAGTGCTCCTCAACCAACTTAATGCTGTGATCCCTTAACACAATTCCTCATGTTGTGGTGACCCCAACCGTAAAATCATTTCACTGCTACCTCACAACTGTGATTTTGCTACTATTATGAATCATAATGTAAATATATGATATACAGAATGTCTGATATATAGGACCCCAAAGGAATCGAAACCCACAGACTGAGAATTGCTGCTCTAAGTAAACACCTGCCTATCTCTGCACACAGAGTCCAAGCATCACCTCTTAAACATAACCGCTCAGATCAGGAGGCTAATGTGGGGTCTCTGGCTCACTCTCCATTCATAGGCGTCAGCATGCTGAGAACAAATGCCGTGTCTCTAATTTATAAAAAGGCACTGAATGGGCTGGCCACAACACTCCTCCACAGACAGAAGCTAACACTTCCTCCTCTGCATCCCCACTATACCTCATGTGCAAGGCAGCCACTGATGGAACTACCATTAGGTGAAAGAAGGGGAGGGTAAGACTTGAATCCCCAGGCCATTAAAAGCTATACTATCTCTGCTGCACTAGGTTTCCACATCACCATCTCCCAAATACCTTCCAATTTCAGTAGTCCTTCTCCATACTCCCTCCCTCTATCCCTCACTCTACCTGATTCCTTGTGCTCCCATTACCACCAGCCCCCATCTACCCAAAAAATATGTTCTATCCCCCTTCTGATAAAGATTCAAAAGGTCCCCGAAAGGAGACTCTCACTCAAGTCCCAGGAGAGCGTGCACCCAAGAACACTCAAGAGACCATCTTGATGTAAACACATGAGGCAGTTTAATGGCGGAGCTCTGGGCCGACTCATACCTCACACAGGAGATAGAGGAGTCGACCAAGAACCCCAAAGGCATAGGGCTTATATAGGCAAAAGCTGGGGAAGCCAGGAGGCTGTGGCCCGGTTGCACATGATTGGCTGTTTTATATATCTGAACAGCAGCAATTTTTGTAAGCAGGCCCAAGGTAGGGTGGGACTAACTTCACGGGAACAGCCCTTTGTTCCTGTTCTTCTTGGAACTTGTGGGCGAATGGTTATCTGACTATAAGTCCTTAAAACATCATGTGCTGGGCTCCCGGAATGCTTAGTAGTCTATTGTTTCTTTGGCCTTGTACGGTCTGTCCCTAATCACTAAGGCTCAAGCAGTCTCGTGGTCCTGCAATTTTAACTACTTGTGTCTCTGAATTAGAGAGTCCTACTGCTCTTGTCATACTGAGCTAACTAAAAATCTTCTTTCAGATTCATGAGTCCCCCTTAGACCTTTCGGGGTCTTAGAGAGATGGAAGCAGCAAAAGTGGTGCCTGAATGGGTCTGCCCCAGGTTCCCTGCACACATGTTAAGGTTGTTAGCATGATGCTTTTGTGGAACTTCTAACAGTGGGAATGGGGGTATCTCTGACTCTTCTACTTGCTCTTGGGACCCTTTTCCTCCTACTTTGTTGCCTTGCCTAGCCTTGATATGAGGGTTTGTTCCTAATCTTATTGTATCTTGTTATCTCATGTTCAGTTGATATCCTAGGGAGGCCTGCTCTTTTCTGAAGGGAAACAGGAGGAGTGGATCTGGGGGAGAAGGGAGAGAGGGAGGACTGGGAGGAGTGGAGGGAGGGAAAACTGGTTCAGATGTATTGGGAAAAAAAGAAAGAAAAGAAAGAAAAAATAGCTACAGTGTCTCATTTCAGTCTCATAACTGTTAGATCTAGCACTGGGCATTTACAAGATGACTACTTAATAAATAAAAGTGTAAATTCACAGTAGTTCTGAGAACCGTACTGTTAAATATTATGAGTGTATTCTTTGAAGACATAGTTTATAAACAAGCTGTGTGTCGGAACGTTCACATCAGATGAGGCAAGCCCTGGCTCTGTGAGTCAAGTCAGTGACTCCAGCCGATGACGCACTGCTCTCGAGACCCTCCTTAGAGGCAGCTTGGGGAAGATGCTCAGCCTTTCTTAATTCTTGCCACCACCGGTCCCTGCCTGCTGGAGGAAGTAGCAAGCAGTGAGGAGGCCTCGGAAACAAGTTGTGGTCTTGTTCAGTGTTTACATTTCTGCTCCGGAAGGGCACTTCCTCTCGCTTTTGTTAGAACCAAGTATCACATTCTGATTGGTGAGAATTGTGCTCAGCGAACTGAAGAACTTTTGGGACACGCATCTTGGCTGCAGGCAGGGCCTGGGGGCGCGGGGGGGGGGCGAGGGGGTACTGTGTTTGCTACATCGTTTTTCTACCGCGAGAAGCAATCCTAGTTGGAAAGCCTTTTTGATTTCTATGTGCTATGTTGTACTTGGCAAGACTCGCCAGTTAGGGCTGCCTGGGTGTTGAATAACTTGTTATGTTCTTTAAAAGAGAGTCAAATACTGAAAAGCTTCGAGCCTCTCCTCCCCCTTCCTCCTCTACCCCCTCCGCCCCACTGCACTGTGGTTATCTCAGGGCAACAAGAAGCAGTGGACACTGGCTGAGATATTGACAGAGCACAGGTTTGAAGCAAACAGAGCCTTCGTCTGTTTCACTTCTATGACGGTATTCACCAGCAGGCTGTCTTCATCTAGTGTAAAGAAGGGGAAAGTCAGTTCCTAGAAGAATATTGTACATTTCAAAAGAGCATCCCATCCAGGACGGGTAATAAAGATGAAGATCAACGATGGATGAGGTGCATCCTCACATCCCCACACATCAATACGGAGCCAAGAATTCAGGTTACATAGTAAGTTTGAGGCCAATCTGCACTACATAAGACCTTGTCTCAGACAGCTATGAAAAAGACTATTAAAGTCACATCTCTTGTAGAGAGTATTAGAAATCTGGCTTCTGTTTGAAACAATTTTTCTGTGCCCAATACTAACATATCAAAAACAAAACAAAACAAACAAACAAAAAAAACCTCCCAATGTTTCAATATGCACAGTTTGTTATTCTCTCTCCTGCATCTTAATCTGGCATTTTCGTTCAAGTACCAAATCCAGTAAATGTTATTTAAATGGAAGGAGAAAAAAATCATTAATAACTGCCAGAAAACCATTTCCCAGCCAGCCAGCCAAACCACAAGCATTCAAAGATATGATTCATTTTTAATCATATAATGAGGCAAAAAAAAAAAAATCAAGTAGAAACATAAAGAGCAAATAAAAATTTTTTTTCATTTATCCTAAACCTCTGTCAGAAAGATTTCCAATGTTGGGTTATTTGATGACAAGACGGTTGCTGATCAAGTATTGCATCAGAACCTAGCACTGACAGAGTGTTACATAAAGTGCTAGCCAACACTGAACGCTCGAACTGAGCATGCGCAATGAATGCTCCAACTGAGCGTGTGCAATGAACACTCGCCCTGAGCACATGCTCTCCCGACCTGAGCACGTGCTCTTCCACTTCCATCATCTGCAAAACAGATCCCGTGAACTCAGACTGCGGAGCAAGAAACAAAAAATGGCAGAAGGCAAAGACACTGTGTTGCAGCCTGTGTTCTAAACATCGAGTCTTAGAACATGCACATCAAATGGGAAGGCCTCTATTCCTAAAGCCTGGAGGAAAAACGGGGAAATCCATAATGTTTTAAGTGACGTCTTTCCTGCTAAGTTTTCTCTATCCACACCCCAGTCTAGGAGGAAATGCTTAGACTCCTTGCATATCCCACCCTGCAGTGTTGTTGATTCCAAAACACCTGGACGTATCCCTTTAAAATGTGAAATATAGTACAATACACGAATGCTTCCATCTTGTCCTGAGATTGAATTTTAAAGCAAGATTCTCTTCCCTGTACAGAGCATATAGGCTGCAAGGTGGTTTACCTCACATATGTGAGTTCTTTAACTTCATTCTTTTTAATCTGAAGAACTCAGCTCACCTTTGTCATCTAATTCAGGACTGTGTGATCCGTACCATGGTTCAGTATTAACACAGTGTATTTCTCCGTGGGATATAGCAGTGAACAGTTTTTAAATTTTTAAAATTTTATTATTCTTGGGTTGGGGTGGCATGCGCCCAGGCGTGATACATGGTGGCATTGGAGGACATTAGCGACGTGAGTTTTCCTTTACGTGCACATGGGTTCAAGGATCAAATTCGAGTGGTCACTTTAGCTGCTGAGCCATCTTGCCCATTTTATAACAAAACTTAGTTACAGCAATACCAGTTTTTCCAAAACATGAATGGACAGCAGATCACAGGGAGTGCTTCTGAAAGAACAGGTTAGATCTCCCATTCTGCTCTATGGAGAAGCTGTCCCTTCAAACACATTTCTGCCACAGTGCTCTTTGATCTGCAAACAGTGACTTGGACCTGACAGGATGTAGTTGTGTCTCCAGAAACTTATGTCAACTGATGGAGCCAGAAGCTAGAAGCATGCTGCCTTTGCTTTCCTTATTTAATTTATATTCCAATTATATTTATATTCCAATTTATCAATCCAGGGATGATACATGGAAGCCTTGAATTGGCTGTTGTGAAGGCTCTTCCATGTCCTATGGGTCCCAGGTTCCTCTGTCTTTCTGCTTTGCTATCCTGGGATGGTTAAAGTCCTAGAATCCTCCTGTCCCAGATGGTGGCTATTATTGGTTTCCGTATGGTAGCAGCAGCAAGGAAGCACTTAGTTAAACAGGTGTCTAGCTAAATCAATCCCTCCTAAAGGTCAGTCATGGGTTCTACAATAACCTCTCACTTACATTTCATTGTTTAAAATATAGTCATTACCTAGAGGAAGAATTGGAAATGTGACTTTTCCAGGTTGGCAACACCGGATTGAGGCTCACTGTGTTAATAATAAGGGCAAAAAGAAACCAATAGAGTTTTTAGTGCTCTGTACTGTGATCACATGAGATAGTTGTAGGTTTATACTAAGTCAGTTTTGCCCTTTGGACCATGCCCCACTCAAAAAATCGCAGCACTATCCTGCCAAAGTGCAGGAGAGACTAGCTGTCAGCATCGCTGGCTCCTTCACTGTTTCCATTGACTGAAGCCATCATTGCTCTTGGTTCTAAATTTGACTTTAAAGAGAACCAGTTCATTCTACTCTGTTGCATGCTCTTTGATGGTATACTTAGTACTGTTTGTATCTTTGGGTTCTCAATGCTAAGGAAAGTTACTGTCAAAACCAGTACGTCACTCTGCCAAGGAGATGCCATAGCTTCCAAATTGTTGTCCCTGAGGTTATGGTATGTAAGGAAGGAAATGAGTCCAAAAGTCTTCCTTTCTTGGTGCCAATCAGTTCACCCTTGAGCAGCGGTATCGTTAATCAAGGTAAAGAATCCAACCCAGCCCATTGATCTGTGCATGAGCAATTGGATCTTTGCCCAGCACTTCCAGGAAACAGGAAGAGGACAAGAAGCAATCCACACTGCTGAGAGGGAGACTTCTGGAGAGATAAAAATCATACCCCTGCCTATGGCTCACCAGCGATGATAGAAAGCTCAGGCCAGGTACTCCCTGGAGTCTCCTCCGTGGATCCTGAGTTCAGAGACAGAAGGCGGAGAGTGTGCCAGTCTGCAACATCAGCCAAGAGCAAGGCAGTCATTGTGTCCTTCATCTCTCATCTCAAGAAATGTATTCCTCCAAATGTTCCATCTAAAGTAACAAAGCAGCTTGGGGATGGTGTATTCAGCACTACAATATAGTCAATCCTCATTACTAGGACATCATTCCTTGAAAATAATTTGTATAAATTAACCTAATGTAGCTTGCTCTTAAATTGTGTGTGTGTGTGTGTGCGTGTGTGTGTGTGTGTGTGTGTGTGTGTGTGTTGTTTGTATGTGTGTCTGTGTACCACATGCATGCCTAGTTTATATTAAAACACATATATATGCCTAGTGCTTATGGAGGACAGAGGAGGGGATGAGATCCCCTGGAACTGAGTCACAGAAGGGTATGTGTTGTCATGTGGGGGCTGAGTCTTCTAGAAGAACAGCCATATTAATCACTAATCCATCTCTCCAACCCCCTTAAAGTAGCTTTTAAAAGCAAGGCAATATGATCAATTAGTACAAATTTAACTACAAGATTTCGGTGTGGAAGAAGTAACCAGGAATATACACTGTTAAGTATGAAAATAAATAGATTAAATGCTTTTAATATATATTTGCTACTATTTTTCAAGCCTTACAGGTAGAGTTCTAGCCTATTAAATGTAAATTTATATTAAAACAAATTAAATTTTTACTTGAATTAACATATGTCAAAAGGTAATCAATAGATATTAAAAATATAATAACCATGTTCTCTCAGCATCTCCCTCTCCCTCTCCGTCTCCCTCTCCCTCTCCCTCTCCCTCTCCCTCTCCCTCTCCCTCTCCCTCTCCCTCTCCCTCTCCCTCTCCCTCTCCCTCTCCTCTCCCTCACCCCTTTTTCTCTGGCAGGAGTATTGTTAGAACTGAATCCAGAGACATTTTCACACAGGCTGAGCTATACTTCCATTCCCTGTTTTGTGAAAATATACTTTGAATATTGAAAAACAAAAAAACCAAAAAACCCTGTCCTCAAAGACACTGGGACTCCCTGCTTTATACTATCACCAATAATACTTTTGCAAAGTAATTGGAGTTTGAGTATTAAGTAGGCTCTAGAATTTGGCCTTTTTATTTGATTCATCCCCCCAAAAATAGCAAGAGTATACATTGATGAGAAGCAAAACATAATCCCAGCACTCAGGAGGACCAAGGAGGAGGATGGAGAGATCAAGGCCAGCCTGAGGTACATACAAAGACCCTGACACAAATTGAGTTTAGAAACCTAAAGGCAGGCTGCACCTGGCTTCCTTTGACCCCTGTGGTGGTTTGAATACGTTTGGCCAAGGGAGTTGCACTACTAGGAGGTTTGGCCTCATTGGAGTAGGTGTGGCCTTGTTGGAGGAAGTGTGGCACTGTGAGGGTAGGCAATGAGACCCTCCTCCTAATCATGTGAGAGCTAGTCTTCTCCTAGCACCTTCAGAGAAAGATGTAGAATTCTCAACTCTCCTGCACCATGCCTGCCTGCATGCTACCATACCCCTGACTTGATAATTTACTGAACCTCTGAACCTGAAGGCCAGTACCAATTAAATGTTATCCTTATAAGAGTTGCCTTGGTCACGGTGTCTGTTCACAGCAGTAAAACCCTAAGACAATCCTACAGACCCTAGCTTCACAATGGAGTTGCAGATGCCTCATTCATTCAGAAGTTAGTTATTAAGCTTGTGTTATTTGCTAAACTCTCTTCCAGATGTCTGGATTCAACAACAAAGAAAGGGAACAAATATATTTATATATCCACTGCTTACAATATTTCTTATGACTTGGTAAGAGAATAAAAATGCTAACTCAACTCTCCCCATAGCTAACTCTTCACCCCAACATTGACAGTGGGATGAAAGTAGTCTTATTCTAAATAACTGAGGGCTTACAGGACCCTATTGCTAAACTATGGCATGCCATAGCATCATACCCTGCCCTTGTCTTTTTTTCAGTTCTTTCTCAACAAACAGAAGACAAGCTGAATATCTACGATTACTGCAAATCTCATTCTTCTCCCAGAATGACCTTAGACATCACAAAAGGAAATTTACAGCCAAAACACTGTTTATAATAGTAATAACAACAACAGCAATAATAGAAAAGAAAAATTCATCTGATGTAGGCAGCCAAAGAGACAGCGCCGGTTTCCAACATGGCTGGCGCAGCGTCCTGTATAAGCCTACTGCGCATGCGTCAGCCTCAAGCCCCTCCCGAGAGGGCTTATGCAAATGAGGCATGAGCCCCAACCAATCGCAGGGCTTATGCTAATGAGGCACGAGCCCCAACCAATCACAGGGCTTATGCTAATGAGGTATTGGCCCTAACCAATCCTGAGAGAACAGGCCACCTGGCCCGCCCCCTTGGAAGGGTATATAAGCAGTGCATTTCAGCTGCTTGGGGGTGGCGGCCCCCTTCGATGGATGAAGATTGCCTGGAATAAAAGAGCTGTCAAAGAAGAATCCAGGCGTGTCGTGTCATACTGCCGGCTGAAGAAGACGTGACAATCTCTGGAACTTTAGACATTTTATTTTTTAAGACAGATTTATTTTTATTTTTACTTTATGTATATGAGTGTTCTATCTGCATGTACAACTGCATGACAGAAGAGGGCATCAGATCCCATTATAGATGGTTGTGAGATGCCATGTAGTTGCTGGGAATTGAGCTCAGGACCTCTGGAAAAGCAGCCAGTGCTCTTAACAGCTGAGCCATCTCTCCAGCCCCCAGACCATTTTATTTTAATAAAATTAAATGAGGATTTTGAGAATTTCATCAGAATCATGTAGAAAGCAACTATCTCACATTGGATTCTATGGAGACTCTTGACAGGGGTTCCAAGAGCAGGCTAAATGGGACAAATAGCTGGTCCTGGAGCAGGAGGATTTGAGGATCAGCTGGTAATCCATAAATATATAATCAGCCTATTACATGAGCAGCAGCTCACCCATCATCTACAATGGAGAGGAAGTTAACAGGAAGACTTTGATGACCTCACTGCCAGCACTTGAAGTCTCTCTATGGAAGGAACCAAAAGGCTTCTTGTTTGGACAGATCAATTCTAAGGACACAAAGGAATCACCATACCAAATTTGGTAAAGAGGACCCCAGTGGCATTTCTTTCTCTCTCCTTGGCTGCTTCCATTATGAGGGATCATCACAGGATAGAGATTCCGCATTATTTATTCTGGACCTATGATATGCTAAATATCTCTGGCTCAAGTCTCCACCTGAGGAAACAGGTTTGGAAAGAGTTTTTCATGATCCTTTCAATTTTTTTTCTGCACATCCTGTAGACAAGTGGACTCTGATCTAGATCATCATTGTAAAGATGTTTGTAGAGCAAATAGCCTTGGAAGACAAAGCTCTCTCCCAAACAGCAGACAAACATGGCAACTGGTTAATTTATTAAGATATTGCTTCCCCCTAGGACAAAGGTAGGCAAGTCTGCTTGCAGTTCATTAAAAACATTTGAGTTTCTGAACCTTGGTATCTGTCAGCCATGTGGCAAACATCTCCATACACAGCATCTACTGGGAATGTCACAGCACCTGTGAGACTTGAGGGGCAATGGAGAGAGATGGGAATATGAAGCTTGTGCTGTGATGGAAGACAACATCACTGTCTCGAACACAGGAGTCTCCATTTTTGCTAGGATCTAAGTTTGACTAGCTTGTGACCCTATAGAAATGTCAAAATCATGGCCATTAAACCATTAAAGTTAACGTATTTTCTCTTTAACTGTTATTTGTAGTGAAGTCTGTTAGAGAGCACGCGCTATTTTTATTACATTTTCCATCTCTCCCATCTTACCACCTGTCACTGAAGCTAGTCTACCTGACCTTCCTCTGGCCCCCAGTGTTGATATTATTAGAGAGCTCTATATTATTAGAAAGTTTCCTTCAAGAAATTCAGCACTAATAAAATATCTGAAAACCCAATTTCCAACATCAAGGGACATTTGGTGCAAATAAATTCTGACATGAACAGTTATTCAATTGTAGAAAAACTTTATAGATAATATCTTGTGATTAACCATAAAAATCCCATGAGAAACTGAACTTTAAAAGGTGCCAGTGACTCTGTTTTATGTTCCTTTTTCAGGTTCAAAATTCTCAGAATTCTCATCTCAGTTCTCAGATGGGCAAGCACTTCTGTAATGGTTCTTTCTCTTAGATGTTTTGCTCATATTCTTTTCCATGAAGAACAAATGCTCATTTCTGAATGCTACATGTCCACTGTTCCACACTGGACTCCAGTTGGAGTTGGTGAGGACCTTTGATCGGTGTGTATAGTTGGCTATTTCTTTTCATTAGTCTACCTTCAATTGCAGGCCTAAGATAATATGTAATCTACCCATAGTGTATTCAGTCAGGACACAAGGACAGATGGTATAGTGGTTAAAAAAGAACAGGGGCTGATTGATTTGGAGCACGTGTATTTACATAATAAAGTCACATTCACTTAGCCTCTCTGTGAAGGCTGAGTTAATAGTTGTAGACTGTTTATTATAGATGTTAGCAATTATTTCTGCCAATTGAAAATGGACTTCATTGTCTGTTTAAATGTATTCCCCTTAGGAATAAGGAAGCAGCACTTTTTAAAAAAATACAATTTTAGATGCAGCATCATCTGGGTCTTAAATCTCCTCCAAAGGCCACATCTTGAAGGCTGGTTCCCATCCCTTGGTACTGTCAGGAGGCAGGAGAACCTGCATGAAGTTATTCTTATTAAGAGAGAGTTAAATCATTGTAGACATGCCCTTGCAAGAGATAGTAAGACCCTAGCCACCTCCTTTTTCTTTGTTTCCTACTACTATTATGTGAATCATTTCTTCTACCATGTGCTCCTTATGCTATGCTGCCTCAGCACAGTTCATCCAAAAGCAATGGAACCAACGGATGATGAATGGAAACCTCCGAAATCATGAACCAAGATAAATCTTTCCTCCTCCATATAGTTTGACTTTATCAGGTATTTCTGCATGTGACTGAGAGCTTATTGACATATGATATAAGCCTACAAGTCAGAATTGTGGTAGGACTCCAGCATGGGAGGGGGCAGGGACTCTCTAGGCTCCACCTCCAGCTGAGAAGTCATGAACAATTGATGGCTACTAAGGTAGAGAGAATTGTTTTTTGTTTTTTTCTTTTTAAAGAGTGTAGCTCATGGTAGGTCAACCATGTTCTACTGGATGACCACACCACACATCTCATCCAGTTCAGGGTAGACTCTGAGTGTAACTGATGCAGAAAGGGAGGTGGGTGGGCCTATGAGTAGATGGGCAACAAAACTTAGTGAGTTAGTGGAGGGGGTAGACATAAAGTTTGGAGGGAGCTTGGGAACTGGATCTGGGGGGAGTTATGTGGAGGAGCAAAGATAAGTATCAAAATTTAATAAAAAAAATACTACACTGAAAAAGAATTGTGGTTGAGAACAAAATCAGAGCGAGGCAATGGGGAAGGTATTAGTTGAGTATAAACTCAATATATATTATTATATATATACCAAAATATATTAGTTTGGTATAAACCATGTGCATGTGTTTCCTCGTTGCTTTGTTAGGTGCTTAGGGAAAAATGTGATGAATCTTCAGTTTTGTGTTTTATCAAGAGTCCCCCCCCCCCCCCCGCACACACACATTGAAAGTTTTATTGCCAAACTTAACTTTTCACGACAAAATGTTCTATTGTTAAAATGGCTGTACTAAGAAGACCTCATCAAAATGTCATGTGCCTAATTATCTGGCAGGCGAGCATTGTTTCAGTTTGAATGTTAACAAGTGAAAGCTCTTATCCGGTTCAGGGTGGCCTCTGAGAGTGAGGGCCACGTGCTCCAGCATGAGTCTTCCTGGAAAACTCCTGACACTAAGCGGGGCTGTGGCTGGGTGTTCCCTTAGGCCAGAAGTCAAGAAGTCAAGAGGACTGAGCCGCCCAGCTAAGCCCCCACTGCAGAGCTGGCATCTGGCTCAGTCAGTCAGGGGTGGATGAAAAGCTCTGTGCTTTCCTATGACTGATGGACGGCTGCTGAATCAGAGCACTCATTCCTGTGAGACTCAAGGGATAGCAACTCTTTACTGCCTGGGGTGTTCCAGGTGAGTTTCACCCTGAGTGCTGTCACTGGGACTGGAGTAAGATGAGAAAGTGGCAGTCAGTGTTCAAACGTTGGACAGCCAAGTACACTGTTCATAAAAGTCACCGGTGTCTGCCCTTGGCCAGATAGAGCCTGGGAGACAGTGCCCAAAGCCAAACATGACATGCAGGAGGCTCACTAGGAAATATCTGTAAGGAGGTGACGGAATCAGGGTCAATCTAGGGAATGCGCCATAGCAACAGAAACCACAATGGATCCCCCTACGTCTGCTTCCCAAACAGGTAAGGATTTAAGTTTTCCACCTCACCACTTGGCACTTCTAACAGTCATTGAATGTAAGCTGTCCAGAGGCAGGACGTGACCTTGAGTGAAGTAGAGGTCTTTAGCCAAAGACTATTCCTAGGGAGACCCAGACCAGCGCTTCACCTCCTGTAATTTCAAATAGCTGGGGATATGAGTGTCTTATCCAACAAGGAGATCTGGGCTGAACACTGCAGCATTTACTCTGCATCCCACTCCATCCATTAATGAAGTTATTTTCAATTTCTAAAAGAGTTGGCAGTTGACTGGCCTACCTGGACCAGTGTGACAAGGTCACCTTAATAAACCAGACAAATAGCAAAGGAAGAAAATCACAGGAAATGTGCCTAGATACTGGTACTCAGGGCAGAAGACTCTGACGTTGAATTTGTAGAGAGCCGAGTAGGTGCCACAGAAAGGTGGTTTGTTTTCTAGTGGTTTTGACTGGATATGTTTTCTCTCATTTTCCCCTTTTACCACAAAGCTGACATTTTCAAGTTAAAGTCTGCTAAAGAATAAGAAAGGAAAACAAACCAACATTTTGCCCATGATGAACTCCAGAGAAAGGATCAGGGGGTTTTCCAGGGCAGCCAGGGAATGATGGGTAGCTTGGAAATGGAAGACCCCTGGGGCCAGGGGCACAGTCTGGATGGAAAAAATAATGAGGTATGGTTGAGGAGAAGGTTTATTGTGGATACGAGGCAGAGTACAGCCAGAGACATTCAGTCTGGACTCTTCCAGCAGACTCACCCAGGCCGTGGGGATGAGGAGGAGTAATAGGGAAAGACAGGAGACAGGTCAAGAAAGGGAACCAGACGCCAAGAGGCCATGAGAACAAATGGGAACCAAGAAGGCATGTAGCCAAAATGGTAGAATTTATATAGGAATGAGAAGCTGGGGAAAGAGAAGCTGAAGTCAGCCCCAGGGAGGGAATGGTTTAGGGTATGGCTGAGAAGTGTGGGAGAAGCCACAGGTACCAAGTGAGATTTGTCCCAGGTTTTTTGAGGACCTGACGTAGTCAAAAAGGAGCAGTAACCACTTACCTTAGACTCAAAGGTAGCCAGTCAATCTCGCAGGCTCTGTCTCCTCCAAATCAAGGAACCACACTCTGGATTGCCCAGACTTGTATCTACTTCACATGCCAGGACTAAGATTCCTGAGATAACGGATGTAAAAGCCCTTCTTGGAATTGGGATGGTATTATACTATTACTGTTATCAGATCAATAATTAAGAATTACAATTGCTGTATGCACCATTGTGATATTCTGTACCAAATGCCTACCCCGGGTCAACACAAATATCTTTTGAGAATTTAGGAAACACAAGCTGTGTTTATGTCTACTAGTAGGGAGGGAAAGGATGCTCTGAACGAAAAGATCAGAAATGAATTATTATAAGATTGATGTTTGGCTGCTTTAAAATTGCAAGTTTCAGTTAAAAAAAAAATAGCAGTATCAGGGGAGATGACATTGTAAAGGACTTGCCATGTGAGTATGGGCACCTGAGTTTATATCCCAAAAGCACATTGAAAACTGAAAAGCTAGGCATAGTGGCACACATCTGTAACCCTGGGACTCGGGGGAAGAGGGTGTCATGGAGGAATGTGACCCAAAGGTCACTAGCCAGCCAGACTATCCAACCAATGAGCATTGGGTTTAGTGGGAGACTCTGGTGAGAACAGGCTACGTATGCTGTATGTAGTCTTATGCAAGTTACCTATTACAATCAATACGAGTTCATATGCACACCTACCGCTGGGTTTGGGAAACACGGTTTCCTTGATGTTATTGGTCACCTCTGGCTCTTACAATCTTCCTACTCCCTCTTCCACAAAGATCCATGAACCTTGGAGTGTGTGTATAGGGGGCAGTGATATGAATGTCCCACTTAGAACTGAGTACTCCATAGTCTTTTATTCTGCACACTATGGGGTAATCTCTGGATCAATTGTCATTTTACTGCAAGGAAAGTTTTCTCTGATGAGAACTGAGAGATGTTCTGATTGGTGAATTTCAAAGAGCCCTGCACCAGTCCCCCTGTTCATCCCTGAGCTAAAGCCGAACTCTCTGATGTGGAGTCCATAGTTCCCTATATGAGTGACTCAACTCACTTCTCAAGAGCTCGGCTGGGTTTCTAGAAACTCTATACAGAGGTGAACCTCCATAGCTCCCTGCTCCTTTTACTCACCCTGCCTGGTATGGTTTGTTCCTGTCAAGCCTGCCAGGATACACAGTCAAATGGAGACTCAGGTCTGATTTCCATCCCCTGCTGGTGCCAACAATTCACTGTGGTCAATAAAACCTCCCTCAGTTCCTTCAGAGGAAGCCAGTTATCTGCTAGACTTCCTCTGTTTTCCAGAGCTCTGTCTTGGCATCTCTGCCAAGGACATTATTTTGTCTGGATGCACTGGCTGGACCTCTTTACCTCTCAGGGAAGTCACACTAAGCATAATATGGCCTACGTGGCCTAGAGGGGGGAACCAGAGTTTGAGTACAAGACCCCACAAGAGAAAGGGGACCCAGGGAGTGGGTGTACATTGGACCGGTGGCAAGTATCTTTCTATGACCTATAGCAGTCTCTCAGTCTCTTTAGAAATCAGTCTTTTAGCAGGTGCAAGGACATGCCAGCCTCCTTAGAATTCCTATTTAATTCATTTCTATGCAGCAGAAAGATGGAAGGAAAGGGCACAAGAAGGATCTCTTTGTCAATGAGGTTCAATGTTCAGTAGAATCAGTTCTGGGCCTATTCAGGCTATATAGTAGAGCTGAAACATCCAGACAATGGCACCCGTGGACAATGAATGCCTCTTAGTCCATGTTCTGTTTTTGTAGCTCAATGCCACAGACTAGGTGATTTATAAAGGATAAAGGCTTATTCAGCTCATGGTTCTAGAGACAGGGAATCTAGGGTCTAGGGACTTCGTCCGTGATGGTCTCCTTTCTACTGGGGACTGTGTAGAGACTGATAGTGTGAGGCACTGCTTGAAAAGGACACACACAAGAGACAGAGCAAACTCAATTTTATAACATTCATTTTCAAGCAAACTCATTTGATATATATATATATATATATATATATATATATATATATATATATATATATATAAAAACAAATTAATTCATTCTTGAAAGCAAAACCTTCATAATCTAATCATGTCTTAAAAGTCCCACTTGGTTGTTAGTAATAGAAGTCTCTCAGTACTTCGCATTGGGATAAAATTTCATCATGAGTACTGGATACAATGAGTTTAAGCACAATGGCTATGGTTAATGTGGTTATTGTCCCAGTCACATGTATAAATGAATCATGCTTATTCTTTGGATCTCACATCTAGTTAGGGAATTCTTGCCAATAATTTTGTTTACAATTCAAATTCCTTTCATCTAAGATTCTACCTCCCGACTTCCTTACAAAGACTGTCTCTAAATTTGCTTTTACAGATATCTTGTTACTGGTTTTGTTTTTGTTTGTTTGTTTGTTTGAGACAAGATCTCATTAGCCCAGGCTATCCTAGAACTAGCTATTTAGTTGAAGAAGACTTTGAATTTCTGATCCTCTTGTGTCCACCTCCCAAATGTTGAGATTACAGGTATCACCATCCATCACATGCATCACCATGTCTGGTTTATGCAGTGGTGAGGATCAATACATGGCCTCGGGCATGCCAGGAAAGCACTCCACTGAGCTATATGCCTACCCCAGCTCTTCTAGTGGATCCTTCAGTTAATGGTGATTGCTCAGATGTTCGCATGAGCTGGCATCTCTCTAAACTTTTCCTTTCTGGAAAAGCAGAAGGCCATTTCAACCTTGTGGCAGTTACTGTATCATCCAGAAGAGAGGCTTCCACATCATAGGTACACTGTAGAAGTCACACACAAGATAGTTTTGTGTGAAGGAGCATGAGCTCAGTCACGTGTGCTCCACTGCCTAGCTTTTATTTATTGGCAGAAAGAAAGGTGAAAAGCAATTAACCAGTTATTGAATGTGGAACCTCGATAAGGGAGTTCTAAGTGAAACAGCTGCTGGAACAATATCCTGTTTCAGTGATGTGCACTTTGACCCTTTCATAGCAGATTATCCAGAAAGTCATCCTGGATTTGTTTTCCTACACTAGGGCCAGATGCTCAACAAAGTCCCCATGAAACCCCCTTTACAGGAGATTTCTCAAGACTAAATAAAGCACGGCTTTTTAAATTCTCAAAAGAGGTCCAGCTGTTAGTTTTGGCTGGGGATAAACCCAGAGCTATCTACAAAAGAGATAGCAAGAAGAGACAAACAATGATGTCACTGAAATGGCCTTATTTTTCATCAAAAGCTAAGTTCAGATTTCCTTAGGGAAAAATGTTGTTTTGTTTTGCCTTAGATTTCTGTAGCTTTCTCAAAATAAATTTTGCCTTTGTAGGTGATAGAATTCTTTGCCCATGATTGCTGAATGTCTTAGAAACCAGACAATCAGCATAGACTGTCCAGCAGCAAAAATGTAGTCTGAGCCCTGCTTCCTGTACTAAATGCTGCTGAGATGTCGTTCCAGAGTCTATAAGGTCCTAAATTCAAGGATAAGTTAGAAGCTGAGCTTTGGTTTCAGGAGAGTTGATAGATTCGGAGCAGAATAGTTTTTTTTTTTCCTGATGTGAGATACAGGGCCATTTCCCAAGATGAGAAGCTCCAGGAAGACTCTCTTGAAGGTCATCCAAGGCCTCTCCCTCTCTGTTCCCTTCTTCCCAAGACACAGCAACCTATAGTGTCCTATTGCTAAGACCCAAAGCTATCATATACAGGATGTACAAAGTTGCCTTTGGAAGGAAAGATAATCCAGTCTCTTCCGTTAATTGTCCCATGTGGAATAGGCTTTAGGGGCATAGAACCCAACAAAGTTGGGGCATATCTGTCAAGCTATTCATTTGCAGAGGTGATTCCTCATATGGATATCTCATGCTACTTAGTGTCCTATGGACAAAAGATAAAGCAAATAAAACTTGAAGCCATTCTCTGCACTTCACTGCGGCTACTCGTTCCTGGACTCTACTTCCCCGGGGCTTTAGTGTCCTCTTCGTGCTTATCATGTGAATGATACACCTCAACTTCAGGCATTTCCTTAAGGATTAAGTGAAAGAATACTTGTAAAATAGTTAATATGATAAGAGTTTAATAAATGTCAGCTCACATGGTCTTAAAAGACAGTCTAAGTTTTCATAACATTTGGGTTACTCTCAGCTGGGAGTGATCTTGGGGCTATTCTGTCCCAGATCTCACTCTCAATAATTATCTTCTTTGCACTAGCAGTTTAGCTCTACTTAATGAGGGGAATGAAATGTTCAAAAAACTTTTCAGTGAGAGCCAAGTCTTCTGTAACTCAGATAGTAAAGCAATATGTTCTTTACTGTGGAAAATATGAAATAAACCCTTAATCCATGTTTTGAATGAATTATTCCCTGGCTTCAACAGGAAAGAGGTCCCTTAGAGGCAAAAGTAGCAACCCATCAAATGGCTTATAATAATCATGTCATGGCTGATTTGACCATGACTAGAATCCAACTGTCCCTTGGTTTATTAAATTATTATAAATTATCCTGGTTGGTTCTTTTATCAATTTGACACAAGCTAGTCATTTGGGAAAAGGGCCTCAATTGAGAAAAATTCTCCCATCAGATTGACCTATTGGCAAGCCAGTGGGGTATTGTCTTGATTAATAATTGATGTGGTGGTGCTGCCCCTAGGCAGGTGGTCCTTGGGTGTATAAGAAAACATGCCATGGGGAGCAAGTCAGTAAGCAGCACTCCTCCATGGCCTTTGTATTCAGGTCCTGAATCTCGGGTTTCTTCCCCCCAACCCCCACCCTGTGCTGTGAGATGAACTCTCAGCAGAGGCTGGACTCGAACTTAGGAAAGACGGCTGCCTCGGACTCCCGAGCATGGCGACTACAGCAGTGCCCCACAGCTGGCCAGCTGATTTCGTATCCTTGAATGACAGATTACAAGATGTAAGATAAATAAGCCCTTTCATCCCCAAGTTGCTCTTGGTCATGGTGCTCTGTCACCATAGCAACAGAAACCTCAACTAAGACATAAATGTCATCCGTTTTGACTATCTTTAAATTCTTTTTTATTCTCTACACAAACAGTATTAAAAATCCAAAGGGATGGAAAAAGTGGAAGCTGGAATTTTAACTTGACTTTTAAATGTACCTCTAAAGAATCTCTTGCTTATCATCTTGTAAAGTCTGCTGCAGGATAGGAAGGTAGAAAACTATAACTACAAATTCATATGATGACTTCCCGAGAGACAAGGACACTGAGATAATTACTGTGAACAAGAGCCAATATGCAAATCTTGGGAAATGGGGATGGGAACCAAAAATCAAAAACCCAAAACCTTTCAAGTGAGTATTTGAGAGCAGTGGAATATGAGAAAGTGCTCAGGCAAACTACCACCATTGAAGCACTGACAGCCCCAGCGGCCATGTTGGACACTGTAGACTGGATGTCCCTCCAAGCTCAGAATGTGTTCAGTGTAGGCAACCCAGATATGCTAAGGAAATCAACTCAGGGTACAGCAGCAAGTGACCAACTCAGAAAGAGACATAAACTGCATCTACTCATCCACCTAAGTAACTAGATAGCCACCAGAGCAGAGGGAGAACAGGTTGAGGCAAAGGGGTGAAGAAGTAGAGAGAAAGAGAATGGGGGGGGTATGAATACATGCTTTGCAACAGCCTCTGAACTAGCTCTCTCTTTTCAATACCCTCTGAGCTAACTCTCTCCAGTCAACACCAGTTATCTCATTGGCCTTCCCAACTGAACCATTAGCTGTTAGATGCCTGGCTTACTCTGAAAACTGTGAGGTATCTACACTGCCAGACTGAAGGAGTGTGTCTTCCTGAGGAAGAAGACTGGGCAGGGACCAACACGGGCACCTGCAGAAAAGAACATGTTCAGACTTGTGTTTTCATTTTTCCTGGAGCAACTGCTTAGAGGAGGATAAGAGACCCAGATACAGCCACTGTTATAGGCCAGGCTCCATGTGGTGACACTTAGACTAAGGCAGTGATGTCTAAACAGAAAACAAGTAGAGAGAAGGTAAGAAACCTAGATGAGTCTAAGTTGACAGACCTTATCAAACCAGTCATGAATTCCTTTCCCTTGGAGGACCTTAAGGGTGCACCAATTTTCCAATGTCATAATTCCACAGCAAAACATAAAGATGACACAATGTCCAGGGGAAGACACTGGCACATGTACTTTATACACTGCCCATGAAATTTATCTCTGACTCAATGACTAATATGTAGCTGGTATTGATTCATTTGTTTGTTTGTTTATAGTTAGGCAACAAAACTCAATGGGATCTTGCTGAAGCGATCGATAATTAGACTTCTTCAGACCCTAGACTCTGCGTATATGGAAACCTGCTTATGAACATGCCACACAGAATGAAAAATCTATCCAACATAGCTGGTGGTCACTGTGACTTCAATTATTTCATGAAAAGGGGAGCGCTTGAGGGGACATGTGGGAACTAAAACCCCAACCTACACTCCTTTACAGCATATGAGTCTAACTCAGAGCTGTAGTCACATAAAACTCAAGCTAAACTCCCTTGGGGCTAAAACCCAATTACAGCCATGTCTCTGCTTTCTGTAAAGCCTATTTCAAGTTTCCTGTGGACCTGTACCTTTGTAAAGTAGTAAATAGGCCATAAGGCATAGGAATCCAATCTGGACAGTGGTTTTACCTCCTGACAGGGAGACTTCTCACACTAAGATCAAGAGGAATGTTTTCACCTGCATCAGATTGTTAGTTCTATTACTAGAAAAACCTTCTAATTACTGTGTGGACAAGGATGGTCTCTCTGATCAATGAAACAGGAAATTGAACAGCCTAAGAAGTAGCTGAAATATCCATGAATCTCTTGCTGCAGCATAATACATTTGCAGTTCAATTCTGAAACATTGGCCTTGAGGTTATGAAGAAAAAAATCTCTTCAAAATATCCCTGAAGCAGTAAACTAAGGAACATGCAGATTCTGCATTGCTCTGGGTCTTCTAGGGTATACAGAACTGAGACCTGGGATTCTAATTCATTCACTTCTGCTGTATCTATTTATCATGCCTGGCTCATGGTAAATTCACTAGAAAAAAAAACAAGCCTCCATGAAATATTTGCTCCCTAGAAAGAGCAAGAGTTCAAGTAAGTCCCAAGACTGTGGGTTGCTATCGACAGCCCACTGGAGCCCAAGTCTCTCCAAATAAATGATGAAGACCCATAAAGCAGAGCAGAAGGAAATAACTTGAAAATCAAGAAATGTGATCACCATGGACACTGTTACTGAGGACCATGGAGAATATGTTAGTCTATGTAGCTACTCTATACTGTAGCATTTGATGGATAGAACCAACTAGCGGTTGTGTTCTTTATCTTCGTGTTGGTTTGATTTAGAGAAATGCTGAGTGATACGTGTGGATTCAGTTAAGATGTTTTCAGATTAACAGCTCCTCAGTAGGCTCCTGGCTGCCTGTCATCTTCTATGAGACTGTGGTCCTCTCTAGTCACACTCTTCACAATGAAGTGGGCACATTTCTAAAGATCTGCTTACTCATAACTCAGCTAAAAAGATCTTTCTGTTTTGTTCCTTAGCTACGTAGTTAGTTCTGACTGAATGTTGCAGGCATGGGGAGGAAGAATGTTGCTCCTTGGGAGATCTAGAGAAGCCAAGGCCCACCCCCAGGCTCAAGTTGAAAAGAACCTTACTGGACTCTATATTTCTCCTCCAAATCTTCAAAAGCTAAAAATGAGGTAATCCTCCCTCCCTTTTTTGGGTTTGTCTGTGTTTCCCCAGGGCATCAAAAGCTCACTGATGAAAATATGACAGTAATTATCTGGCTTAAACTCTCAATCACAGTCATGTTTTGGAAGTCTTAAGATGCCTCCAGGATCCTCTTAAGTTCTTGAGGAGCTCTTAACTGTGGGACTGAGTGTGGGGACACAGATGACACTCCATGAACAAAGAGCACCACCTTTTCTTGTCACTTCCATGTGGTCCCTTCTCTGTCCCTCCTTGTCACCTTAGAGACCAACTGTTGCCTCTCTGCAGATCAGAGCTGGGCCACCTGTCCTTCCCTGCCTGCCTTCCTCAGAGCCATGTTGACCTCTTGCCCCAGACACGCCCTCAGTGAAGTGCAGCCATGAAGAATGACACTAAAGCTATCCATTACTGAAAGCCACACAGTGGCCCCTGTAGTAATTTCAATACCTCATCTCCACAGTAGATGGAATGTGTTCTAGGCCATTTTGAAAAAAGGAACAATGCCCAAGAATTCTACTCCATCTCTCTTAGATATTGGCCTTTATCTTCCATCTAAGTTTGAGCAAAGGACTCTTCATGCCTTCTGGGGGAACCTTGTTGTCCCACTGGCCACAAGACATGCCTGAAAACAAGACTATGTAACCCAGGCCTCAGTTTAGATACCCCCAGATGACCTATCAGGAAAGGACCCTCTAGATAGAAATGAAACAAGTCTGATACCATAATGTAAAACTTAATATAGTGGGAAAAGCAAAAGCAATGTTCTTATGTTTATGGATATCACTGATATTAACAAAGAAAATTATTTGCATTGGCAATGGGATGTCAACAAACCATGTTAGTCAGCTTTGCAGAGCTAAAACAAAATACCTGAAATACTCAATTTAAAAATAGAAAGGGTTTATTTTAGCTCATAGTGGCAGAGGTTTATTTTGGTTCATTTGATCAACTGCCCCTGTTGCTGTGTCCCCGTGAGGCAAGTGAGACAAGGAGGACATTATGCGGCAACATGAGCCTCCTGGAGTCCAAAGAAGCAAAATGAGAGAGAAGTGGCTGGATTCCCAACGTCTCTTTCAAGAGCATGTCCTCAACCTTCTAACTTGTAGGAGGTCCCGCACTGTAAAGAGTCCATCACCTTCCAACAGTGTCACAGACCAGGGACTAAGACTTTACCACTAAGTCCTTTAGGGGAACATTCAAGATTTTAATTATAGCTTGAACTAGAGCATTGGCATTTATTTATTTATTCCTATCTCCTTCAAACATAGCTTAACTTCAAAGTGCTATGATCTGCAGGCACCAGACAAATAACTTAGATGCAGCTAGTGAAGGTACCTGCTGCCAAGCCTGATCCTACTCTGTCTCTCTTCTTTCTATCTATCTATCTATCTATCTATCTATCTATCTATCTATCTATCTATCTATCTATCTATCTCCCCTGCTGTCTCTTAATATTAAATACTTTAAAAACTAAATAAAATATTGTAGTTGCAATGAAGACTCTTGACTGTGAAATAAGATCACCACTTACAAATTGTGTGAATTTCTAGAGTCATTTATTCCCTTGGAACCTGTTTTCTCCTTTACAAATTTGGGTTCTGCTTACTTCCAAAAAGATTGTCAACATTACATGAAATGCACATAAATAGGACGTGGTACCCTGGACAGAAACGTATCTGCTGGGCATCTAACCTTATGCATATGCACAGCGTGACTTCTCCATCTGCCATCCTAGCACTCGGGTGGCTGGAGCTGGAGAATCACAACTTAGATGCATAAGTCATAAGACCCTCCATCAAAAGATACTTATTTATATTTTAATACAGATGTTTAACAGTGCCTCCATACACTCACCAGTTGATGGTAAAAGCATTTATATCAAAGCTGACTGCTATTTTAAACAGACTGACTTCAAATCTTGGTATGAGTGACATTTCTAGCTTTTCCCACTCCAACATAAATAGCCCAAATTCTCACGAATAGCATCATTTTTTTGGAGACAAACTTCTAGCTGTCTGTGCAGCCCAGAGCAACCCCTCTCAAATCCTTCTGAGAGTACTCTGGCTTGCCCAGAACTAACCCAGGCTGTGTTTGCCATTCAAGCCAGATTATTGCCAGGCAGTCGGAGGGGTCAAATTCCCACAGGCAATTTTTATAAAAATCCCAAGTAATTGAAATGGGAGGAAGGTACCCAGTAAAAGTCAGGATGAATAATTTAGCACAGTAGCTGTCTACAGCCTGGAGGCAACATGTTCAGGGCATTTTATTAGAGGCCACACTAAGAAGCTCCTGTCTCCAAGCATCCTGGCTTCAGCCCACTCATCTCATTGGGAATGAGGAGGACACTTAATGAGAAGCCAGAGGGCTCAGTTATTAATCCTTCTCTGATACCTGAACAGCCAGTGAAGTTCGTGTCTTTTTTCTTCTCTTTGTGAATAGTGTTGTTGTTCTTGATTTCTTCCTAATTGACCCTGTTAAGTTGCATAATGATCGCTTGCTGATCCTTAACTCAGGATGCTGTGTCCCTTTCCCTGCCACCATAGAACTATCCAGGAGAAGATGCATTTACCACAGATGAGAGATAACTGCTATTTTAGAAAAGCAGGCAGGCTCAAGTCTCAGCTAAGAATGACATTTAAAAATGTTTTCCCACGACTATGTCATAGATCAAAATTTCCACAAATAAATGCCTACTAGCTCTACTTAGGACTAGCCACAAATAGTAGAGATACAAGTCCCCAGATTCAAACAAGAGACTGTGACTTTATGATGCTGGAAAGAACACAGTCACTCACCGCATTGAACGAAGGTCAGGTTAGAGTCAAGTTCTCTGGATATGGTGTCTGCAAATCAATGACCAAGATCAGAGTCTGGGTCCAGGGTCCCTGGAGACGATAGGCAGAAATAAACATGCAATGCCAGGAAGAGGAGGTTGGGTAAAATATTGTTGTAATAATCAAATAAAATAAGGGGAGCTTTGAGGAGTTCTGTGGGCTACTCCAATTACCCATATGCTGCAGTTATTTAAACGGCTCATTAGTGGTGTGAACCCGCCAGCCAACTCTTACTATGGACTGGATTGTACAGCCTCTTTCCAAACGCCAATGTGACTGTCGCAGAGCGAGGACCATGGAAAAGGTAATTTTAATTCGATGAGGTATTAAAAGGAGAGAGAGGCTCCAATTCAGTATGACTGGATCACAGGGGTGTATGCTCATAAAGGGTACCCACCTGCAGACACAGTAAGGAAGGCAAACCAAACCTGCGACACCTGGGTCGTGCTCTTCTAACTTCCAGAACTCTAAAAAGAAGTAAAATTTCTATTTTTAAAGCCACACAGTTTGTGTTATTTTGTTATGTTTGCCCAAGCTTGTAACACATTAACCTATTTCTAGCTTTTTTTAAAAGACAGGGAACTGTGAGGCCCGGACTGACCTAGAGTTCACTATGCAGCCCTGTGATACTGTCTTGCATCTCTCAATTGCTGGGGTTACAGGTGTGCACAGCTGTGCCCAGGCTACCTCTTCTTCTCCTACCTTTCCTATCCTCTACCTCAGGGCAGTTTGGGGGGTTTGTTGTTATTGTTGTTTGTGTTTAAGAAGTAGAAGAGTTTAATTTTGACTTACAGTTTCAAGAGACACAGCCTATTGTTGGGAAAGGCATGGCTTCTGGCGTCTGCACGGTAGAAGTGTGTAGCTGGGACACTTCACCTCATGTCATTACAGAATAGGAAGCCTAAAATGGACAGGAAGTGGGGTTGGTTATAAAACCTCAAGGCTTGTGCCAGTGATCCACTTCCTCTGGTGAAGCTTCACCTCTTAAAGGCTCTACAACTTTCTGAAACAGAGCCACGTGTGTAACGACCAAAGTGTTTAAGCACATGAACTTTAACAGACACCTCATGTTTAAACCATAACATTCCACCCCCTCCCCCACAGCTCAAAGCCATCTTAGGATGCAAATACATTCAGTTCAACTTCAAAAGTCCATGGTCTTTAACAGAGTTAAAAATTCCAGTCTTTCATTAAAAATTGTCCCATCACTTAAAAAATCCCAGTATGTCTTCTGATAGTCAAGGCAATTTCCTAACTGTGAGCCCAGTTTGCGGGGACACAGTCCCTTATGAAGGGGAAGGCATGGTAGCAGGCTGCTCTGTGGTGGCAGAACTGTGCAGCTGGTACTCCTTAGCCTCAGATCTTGGCAGAAGAGGAAGCAGAGCAACATGTCTGTTCTCATGTCAGATGTCTGATTTTTTGTTCTCTGACTGTCTGTCTGCATTGCTCTCTGTCTGGGGATGACAAGCAGTGGGCTACCCTCCCCCTGCCTTCTGGATGGATTTGGCCAGAAGAAAAGAGAAAATACTATTGGTATATTTATTCCTCTGACTCATTTCCCATAAAGCCGGCTGGGTCTGCTGGCTGAAATCCATTCTCTCTCTGGGCAGCTTCCATGATATTATCTATTGTTTCTGCACATCAGTTACTCAGTGAATACACCTTGGCCTAATCATAGACTGTGACAACTGCTTCCCTGACCAAAAGTACCTTACTCTATGATTCAGATGAAGAAAAATGAAGGAATTTTTTTCTTCTGTTCTTTATCTAGAAAAACAGAAATCACAAGTGGGTTATACAAAGTCTATTGCACCCAAACACATAAAGCACTTGTCATGTGAGAGTTGGTTTAATTTTAATAGCTGGCATTAAAAATCACCTACCTAAACAACAGCATCATAGACAATTATCTCACCTTTGGGTGGCCTTTCATCTCTGCATCCTCTTCATTGCTTTTCTCGGAAGTTTTGAGGTCATTTGCATCATGGCCCAATGAACTGAAACTTGTCTGGGCCTGAGCTCTTTCGTTACTCAGGGTTGGAGTGTGCACCGTGATTGGCAGTGGGCCAATTGCAAATTAAGAGAGGATTCACTCTTTCGACGTTGAATTTGAATTCATTATGCTTTGCTTATAGAGGGAGTTATATAAAATGTTATGTCCTTTGATAGCTACTAACATGTGTGTCCTTTTACTTATTATCCTTAACACATACTCCAAATTGTAAGTGAGGGTGTTTCCTCTGATGTAGTCCATCCCCAGAAGCTTCCGTATGGTAGCATGAATGAATCTCCTGGAGAAGTAGTGCAAATTCTAAACATTCGAGGTTCTATTCCTGTTACAGGTGACCTCCCTTCTCTCTGTAAGCTTACATTCATTCACTCTGTACCAGAGGGAAACTGCCCACTTATTCAGTGTCCACTAGAACCAAGGTTCTGCATTATTTTATTTTCAGCCTCGTGGGAAGAAGCAATACTCACGATCCCATTTGAGTAGCCAGGAAAGCACTTGTCTCATCAGGCGAGGTGAAGCATCACATACTCGGTAAGAGGTAAAGAAGGTTTAAGAAATTATCCCAAAGATGACAGGCCAGACAACAGTCCTCTGTTGCTGCCTGACACACTAGATGGAGTTTCTCCCATTGCCGTCTTCACTTGGATCCAGATGCTAACCTGAAGTGCTACCCATGATCCTTCACTTCCCTGAATGAGGTCACTTATCTGCCATTTTCTCAAGGCAGACTCAATCCAACTGGGGTCACAGCTACTAACAATAAAACAGGATGTGAATCAGTGTCTTCTGAGTTTTCCTGTGGGGTGTCATGGGCTAGTTTGTGGTTAACTTTTGTCTCCTAGACTAGAATTTCAGAGAGAGGTAACCCTATTTTCTGTGTCCCTAAGACCTCTACCCCCAGAATCTTTGTGTGCACAGGACATCCTCAGGAAACCAGTGACTGACTGGAAGTAAAAGAACTGGAATCCTGGATGGTTTTGCCTAAGAAAACGTTCACTGTGACAAAATGACAAGGTGCAGGTTGGGGAAGACACCCAGAGGCTCACCAGCCACTCAGCCCACCCACAGCTGGAGCCATAACAATGTCCAAATATGTGGTGGACAGATGGCAGATAAAGAGGTGGAGCAGCCTGATCATTATGAAGAGACATGGAACTGGAGAGTCAAGAGTGGAAAGAGACAGACTTCTGTGAGTAGCCTGCACTGCTACCTGAGGCTATGCTACTGCTGAGGACCATGGCCATGCAGCAGCAGGGGTCTGGGTTGATGTCTGTGGCTTGTATTACCACTAAATACCATGTGGACATCCCTGGGTTGCCACCTCTCTGGGACCACGTTGATGTCCAAGGACTGTGCAGAGCTGGCCCTGCCCCTCACTGGCTGTGGCATTCTGGAAAGCTGGCCCCACCTCTCACTAACTGCAACACTTAACTCTCAGGAGAGGAGACCCTACACCTCCCCTGGGCAGCACAGTAGACCTGGACCTGGTGTTGGAAGCACAGGGGAGCAGGCCACAAGGATGTGAGCAAGGGAAAGCCTGCCGACCCCTTGCCAGCCGCAGCATCGGGTGAGCGAGCCAGGGCAGTAATGGAGAGCTTACTTTGCAGTTGTGAGTGTGGGAGAGCTGCTGGGCTGACCAACTCAGCTACCACTCAGACCAAGATCCAGGGTTCTGTGTTGGCTCACCCCAACATCTCCCTCATCTATGAACTGCTAGAGTGTGTGAAAGGGATCCTGCTGCAGACCTCCACGACACAGGTCAATAATAGGATATCCAAGAGATGCTATAGCAGAAGCCAGAGGCCTCGAAGCAGACCAATGCCTCATTGCAATGAACATTTGCAAGGAAAGATGTGTGGGCATAAGGGTATACTATGGGACACACAGTGACACATTACAGCTTCCACAACGAGAAGTTTTTAATGTTTTTTTGTTTGTTTGTTTGTTTTATATTTTCTTATTTGGGGGAGGTTTCGAAGTTAGAGGGCAGATATGAATTGATGGGGAGACGAGTAGGATTGGGATGTGTGATGTTTTTCAAAGAAATATTTTCTAGAAAAATAACAAAAAGCCTGTTTTCTTGCTACTTTCCCCAAGGAACTGAATGGGAGATATAAGAGCCACGAGTGACGAATTTATCTGCACTGGAGACTTCGTGTTGTTGTGTTCATCAGGCCTTTATGTGCTTTAAAGGAAAGCAGTTGTCTGGGTGAGGGATTCATCTGTGGGAAGACTCAGAGCTGGAGGGTGGGAAGGAAGCCCATGACCCTGTGAGTCCATTGATGGAGAACAGAAGCTAAGCGCTGTGGTTTGTCCTTGCTGCTGAACTTCTTAGAAGGGCGCTTTGGCAGGGTACTTTACTGTCGTTCTAGGACTCCGTGTTTAGCTCTAAATATGAAGATATCATGTTAGTCTCTAAGGAACTTGGGAAAGGGGATTACTTACATCTGAGACTGAGAGATAAAACCAGTACGATGTCATTTGAAGGGCCCTGAAAAGACTCTTCTATCAGATAGCTATTAGATTGGCTCATCCCAGAACAGAAAGAGATCTCCACATTTCCCCTTGGGGCAGTCAGGGCCTGGCTAAAATCTGAGTATGTTTTCTAGAAAAATGTGATGCTATATTTCCACAGTGTTTCCATGTTTCTGCAGTCGAAATGTATTTTATAATCAGTGTGAATAGTTACATAATAGCAGCTTTTTTTTTTCTGCCCCCTCCCCAATTAGTTTGCTATTAACTAGCTAAAAACCATTTAGAAAACTTGTCAACCCTACAGATACCTGGGTCCCATAAGATCAGGTGTCACTGTAAGAGGCCTGCATGTCATGAGGAGGACACGAACACTCCAAGTCAGAATAGGTGACCCAGCTTCAGTGTCCCCCTGTCAGGAAATGAGGTCTTCATGGATATTCATGGTGTGGATTTATGACTATGTTCTGTGGAGACTGCTCGTGTTGGCATAGGCTCTGGGAAGTGACAGCACCCTGAGTACTGTGACAGTCATAGATCATGTTTTCTGACTTCAGTTGCGCTATGTTCAATCCTCTCCGTCTCATAGGTGCCTGCCACCTGCAGTGATTCCACAAATACCTACTCTAGTGGGTCTCAAACTTTTCCTTATGGCAGAGGTGGCATAAGCAAATGACAGCCATGGAGGAATTATTAAGCCAAGAATATAAGTGTCTCTTCCATGAAGATTTCTGTTTTAGTTTCACTTCTGATTACTGTAATAAAACCCCTGATAAAAGTGACTTAAGAGAGAAAGGGTCAATTTGGCTCACAGTTCCAGGGTACAGTCTATCATTGTGGGGAAGTCAACACAGCAGGAACTTAAAGCAGCCGGGTGCATTACATCCATAGTCGAGAGCAGTGAGAAGTAAATTACTACATACATACAAGGGCTCACTTCAATTTCTTCACTCTTAGATACTTCAGGATTCTCTGCTAGGGGACTGGTGACACCCACAATGGGCATGTCTTCCCACATCAATTAAGATCATCAAGGTAACACCCTTTAGGCACACTCAAACTAAGTCTCCCTCCCAAGAGACTCTAGATTTGTCAAGCTGACAGCACTAACCACCGCAATCATGATCCAAGTATAGCATTCCTGGATATATTCCCTAAGGGATCTAGGTCAGCATACCACAGAGATCCCTACTCGTCTGTGTTTATTACATTATTCAAATTAGCCAAGATATGGAGTCAGCCCACCTACCAACTGATGAGT
The DNA here is from genome assembly GCA_021653895.1 of Mastomys natalensis. Classification (NCBI taxonomy): domain Eukaryota; kingdom Metazoa; phylum Chordata; class Mammalia; order Rodentia; family Muridae; genus Mastomys; species Mastomys natalensis. The sequence goes on along the minus strand of JAJTUV010000051.1, from coordinate 692,663 downwards.
GGATAAAGAAAATGTGGTATGCATATACAAGGAGCATGTTAGTCATCCGTAAATAAGAACCAAATTGTGTCATTTTCAAGAAGATGGAAGACATGGAGATCATTTATGTTAAGCAGAATAAACACAAAACTCAGAGAAACTGATATCCCATGTTTTCTTTTATATTTGTAATCTAGATTTAAAAGAGAAAGAAATACAGACATAAAATAGGAAGGGGCTATTTGAGAAATGGAAAGGAAACAGGGAGGAGGGGGGGCTGGAATGAGAGAGTAATGTGGAGGGGAGGAGTATGATCAGACTACATCTTTGTATCTATAAAAATGTCTAAAAACACCAAGCTATTTTGTAGAATTAGTATATCCTTTAAAAATACATAAAAATTAGAACAAAATATTATCTTCTACAAACAAAATCTCAGAAACTTGGAATAACCTAAATTAAGTTACTAAGAGTAGCTAGAAAATAACAATGGGTGAAGAGGAATTAGAGGGCAACCACCACCCAGGGTTTTGGACTGAAGGATCCAAGTTGTGGGTCAGGGAATGGTAATTGTTCTCTCTAAATCTAGAAAGGAAAATGGTGCATTCCACTGAATGGCCAATGAGGCCAAGGCATTAGATTTAAGGCTACCTAGAGGCTGAGCAAATGGTAGCCAAAACACATGACAAATTAACTGAGATGCATTTATTTATAACGTATCTCTCTTGGGGAAGCAATTGTAATCAAAAGGAGAGAAGCAGGCTAAGATTGATAGACTTCTCAACACCCAGAAAGCAAGAAGAGGTTATGGGACCATCTTCAAGTAGGGGAAGACGAAAGAAAGGCTGAAGCTGAAGGAGCCAGATATATACAGGATGGTTCCAAATAATACATCCATTTCATTCTGGATTAGAGTAGAGGGTGGCCTGGAAATCAACCACAACAGCTGTCAATTCAACCATTGTTCTCAAAAGAAAAGACCAGAGAATGTAGAAGAAGTTTGTATATCTGGTAAGGTAGCTGCTGAAGTATTTAGATTGGTCTCGCAAGGGATTAGTTTTCCTCTACTAATGTTTGCCCATTACCCACTCTACAATTCAGAATGCTAACGAGCCTCAAAGGTCAAGTTCTTCTATTGGTAGATGAAGAGTTAACTAGTAAAGCATTCCTAATTAGTATACTCTGATAATATACCAGAGTAACCATATGCAAATGACTCCTTTGGATATTCTATGCAAACTTGAGAACATGGCCAAGAACGAAACTATTAGAAGCTTTTTGTTCTTGGCCAAGACATAAGCAATGTTTGTAAATCACATTCCATCGCCTTGTAGAGCATCCAACAGAACAAACTGTGACCCACCCTCAGGTCCCACTGAATCACTTGCTCAAGCTTTTCCTGACTGCTTCCAGAGCAAGGAAGCAACATAACCAGCCATGGGAAGCTATTCAATATTTTCATAAACCACAGAGTACTATTCTCGCTCTAGAAGAAAACTTATATAAAGAGTTAGTACACACTAATGTCACTGTAATGTGGCAATGTTTTAAAATATTAACTGGTACTTTATTTCTTTTTCCTTTTTCTCAGTTTAATGGAGGTAGCCAATCCCTTGACAATTAAGTAGCTTGGCAGAATGCAGCAAACAATAGATTTGAGAATCTTAGTCTTTTGAGAATTAATATCACCATAGAGATAATTCCTATCAAGAGATAGGAACTATTTCAATAAAGGAAGAGAGATGTCTTCTAGGTGACCAGAGAATCAAAAGAGAAGGAACATCTATGAACAGGTGTCAGTCTCCACCCTGAGATGCACTGTTCATTACAATAGTTGCTGTTAAACCTCAAATTAATTAAGTGCAATTAAAAACATCAATTCCTAGACAGGCATTGTGCCACATGCCTTTAATTCCAGCACTTGGGAGGCAGAGGCAGGTGAGTTTCTGTGAAGCAGGCCTGATCTACATAGGGAGTTATAGGCTGGCCTGGTCTACATAGTAAAAGCCTGTCCCAAAAGGAAAATAAAGCTAAATTCCTCCATGGAACTAGCCACAGCTCCAACACCCAGTAGCCACATATGACTTCTGGTTACCATTTTACATTGGTCTGCTACAGCGTGTTACTATAAAGACAATAAGTTCCAATGCACTGAGACTTTGGTAAGAGTTCACAGACTATTGGTTACAGAGAAATGGGCTCCTCCCAACTTCCCCTCAAGGGTCTCTTCTTTTAAGGATGGGGAATTTACAGCTGAGCTGCCCAGTACATGAAGCACATGGGCTCTGACCATTGGCTAGTGCTTTAAGGGAAAACAATATGGACCTACATTGGGTGACTAAAGTGACCTCCCTTAAAAGCCATAGGACTCAATAGGACTCAAGGGCTGTTATACAAGTAGGAGGACAGAAAGTAGACACCTATGGCTGAGTTTGAAGTTTCTATTAGCTTACAAGTGTCATTCAGATGAACTTAATAAAGAGATGCCATTATCTTTGCACACTTGAATAAAGGGAACTAAGATTAATATCTACTACACTCATATGCAATCATACATTGTGTGTTACATTCATAAACAAGAACATCTGCACACATATTCCAGTAACTTCTCCTTCTTCAATGAGTTTATTTCTACACTGAGTTCATAGCAAGCAAGGGGAATTTAAACAGTGTAGACTATTCCCATATTCTAGTGAGCATTGACCATTCATGAACAGGTCTCAGCCATGGCCATCTGAGGACACAGCTCGGTGATTGGATGCTGACTTAGCATGCATGAGCTCTAGACTCAGTGTCCAGCACTTGAAAGGAAAAAAAAAGGTTGCATGGAGGGAAGAAAAGAAAACATGGTTCAGAATATGAAGAGATAGTTTACTGAAGAAGACACACAGAGGACAAATAAGCACATGAAGTGTTCGATCCCATCAGTCATTGGTGGAAGATGGCTTAAACTGAGATCGTGCATATGCCTTCAGACAGACCGAAATAGAGACAGAACACAACCCAAAATGCTGGTGAGAACACAGAGAAGCAAATCCCTCATCCATCACCAAAGGGGAGGTGAATTATGCTGTCCTATAAAGCAGTGCTGTGATTTATTAAAAATACATGCATTTAAAAAGACACACAAGGGCAGTAAGATGGCTCTGCAGGTGAAGACACTTAGGGCCAAACCTGACAGCCTGAGTTCAGTCCTTGGGACCCACATGGTAGAAGGAGAGAGATGACTCTTCCAAGTTGTCCTCTTCTCTGATTCCCCACACAATCAATCCATCCATCAACAAACAAACAATGTAATTATTTTAAAAGGCACAGATTAGGGTGCATACACTGTGAGACACATGTCCTTCCGAGGGCAAGTGGTTAAACATCCCATGGAATCCACTTAGCAACTAGAAATGTACAGCAGCTCAGATGACAATTCAGAGACCCAGGCTACCTGCAGCCATCCTACTGAAGTAGGGTTATCTCCCACATAAAAGCTAGCTCAAATACCCATGCTTGGAGGTGGCTCATTCTCTCTGGAAGGAAGTGGAAAGTTTATGGCTCACATGATGATGTTCTCAGCAGATAGCTGGGCAGACTTTTCAAGCAAACCCCCAAATGGCTTGGAAGTTGGGAAAGGGAAATAGCTTGGGATTTTTTTTTTTTTTATTGTGGTTAGGGGATGGGGCCGGGGCTCATGTGGTTGAAGAAGGAGAACCTGGGCTTCCTTATCAGCTTCCCCACATAAGGACAAAAGACAAAGAGAAAGAGTGAGACTGCAAAGCTCCTGGCAAAAGCAGACCATAGAGCTGGGCTCTGTTGGCTCTAGTGAGCACAGTGGCATTCATCTATGGAACACTTTGTCAGAATAAGGATTTAGAAATTGAAGACGTATTTGTTAGCAGTTGCTGTAGAACAGGAACGGGATGGAGAGCAGTGCGGGGGGTTGGGGGTGCTTGTGAATGGGCAACTTAAGATCCTCACTGTCATCCTGTGATACACAAACCTACACAGCGACAACTGATATATAGCATAATACATGCGCACGAACGCACATATACACAGATGTCCAATTAAAATGGGAAATCTGAAAAAGATGCAGGGCTTGCCACAAGGTCGGTGTCTTGTTTATAAATTACGTATGGTTTGGAGGAAAAGTTTAGTTAAAAGCTTGTAACTGATGCACATGGTGATGCACACCTGCTATCCCAGCTACCCAGGGGCTAAGGTTAGAAGATGGTAAAGTCAACACCACACTGGGCAGCTTAGTGTGACACTGCATCAAGACGAAATGTACTAAACAGGCTGTGGGTACAGCTCTGCGGCAAGCATTGCCTAGCATGTGAGGCCTTGGCCTTCATCTCCAGCTCTACCTTTTTAAGTCAGTGCCACAATATTCCATCGCACGAACATACCACACTTTATTTACCAGTTCATGTGTTAATTAATATAGATGGTGGTTTCTGCCTTTTAGCTACCCTGCCTAATGCTGCTGCTATAAACATTAGTGCACAGCTACCAACTGGAATCCCTACTTTGGATCTTTTGGTTTTATTCCTGGAAATGCAGTGGCTGGAGCCTAATGTGGTTCTGTGTTTAACTTGTTGGGAAAGCACATACTGTCAGCATGATGTGTGTGTGTGTGTGTGTGTGTGCGCGCGCGCGCACAGTGATGGAGGTATCCTTGGAGGACAGAGGCATTGGTTCCCCTGGAGCTAGATTTACTTGCGGTTGTGGGATGGGTTGGTGTGGTGTTTTGAATGAGAATGCTCTCCACAGGTTCATAGATTAGAACACTTGGTCACCAGAGAGTGGCACTATTTGAAAGGTTTAAGAGGTGCAGCCTTGTTGGAGGAAGTGTGTTACTGGGGGTACTCCTTGAGGTTTCAGAAAGCCCATTCCAAGCCTAGACTCTCTCTCTCTCTCTCTTCCTTCTGCCTGCAGATCATCCAGATGTAGAATTCTCTCTAGCACCATGCGTGCCTGCCGCTGTCATGGTCTCTGCCATGATGACAAAGAACCAAATCTCTGAAAATGTAAGGAAGCTGCAATTAAATGTTTTCTTCTATAAAAGTTTCCATGGTCGTGGTGTCTCTTTACAGCAATATAACACTGACAAACACAGCTGGGAACTAAACTCAGGTTCTCAGAAACAAGAGGAAGTGCTCTTAACCTCTGAGCCATCTCTCCAGCCATGCACAGTTCTCTTATAATGTGTTTGGTCCACTGGAATGGGGCATTCATGTGAAGATACCACATCTGTCTTTCCTGTCCCTAAATCCCCAGCACTTAAAACAATATTGGGCCCCAAATAAAGACTCCAAAAGTTCTTAGGTGAAGGAATAAAGTAGGCCTTCGAGCATTGTTAATGTTCCTTCATTTTTATACTTTGTTTTCCTTAAATAAATTGCTAATTCCTGGAGGAGAGACAAAGGTCTTACTCACCTGTGGAAACCCAGCACTTGGCACATTCAAAGTACTCAGTTCTTGTACTGAGGAAACTCCCCCTCCTTTGCAGTTTGGTTCCTTGGACTGAGCTTGGTGCTAACAATGCTCAGTAGGAGAGACAAAGGACTCTGGGTGTTTGGTAATCAAAGGAAAATGCTTATGAAACCCACAGGACAGTTAGAATCCCTCCTGGGCCTGTTTGTCTCTTTTCCTGTTGGTTTTGGGTGTCTAGAATTTTCTAGAACCAATACTGAAAGAAGGATATCCAGCTAGAAAATCTGTTAAATTAATTACCTCATCTGTCTCTGGGAATTGAAATATGCTGTCTGGGTTTGAGTGGGGAAAAAATTGAATTTGTACCTTGAGTTCAGATAAATTATAAATTCTAATTTCTCATGTCTGCTTAAAATTTCAGGTTGGGAGTCTTTGGGTTAGAATGTGATTTTTAAATAATTTCCAAACTGCATTGAGTCTAATAGTTGGGATTACATATACCTCATAATAATGTTTCTCATCCTATCTAATACATGATAAGTTATACACACATTACCTATTGATTAAGTGCAGAGTAACTGGCGACTGAATGAAGATGGAGAACAGATAAAACATGCCCAGTGGTACCCGACACAATTTCTATGACTTATCTCTCAGTAGTTTCCTTTAACAACCTGGAAAACATTCCTTTAAAATACTACTTCAGCTAACAAGGTTTGAGGCAAAGTGAATGAGAAGAATTTCTTAGAATCCTAACATAGGCAAGGACTCAAAGCCTGACAGACCACATGCAGATTAACATCTGTCATTCACTTTTCTAGCGACCGTCACCATTCTCCAGCCATTCTCTTGCTAAGGACCACCAGCCTCTACACAGCTCCAGCTGCTACATTTGGCTACCTATATCTCCAAACTGGCAGCCTTTCTTCTTCAGTGTTTGATTATGGAACCCAATCTCCCTTAAATTCTACATTTCCTACATTTAGAAACGTTCAAAGATTTGATCACTGCCAGGAGTGTGCCTTACATGATAACCATCCCTATATAGCAATGATTTCTGCAGGGACTTTCTTTGGTTAAGAAATCCTATGTGACATGTGGGTGTGACAAGGTTGTGTGAGAGTTCTGCCTATCAAAAGGAAACTCTGGTTTCGGAAATTTCGCAAACAGATCAACAGAGAGAATAGCGAATTGTGAGAAACTCCAGACATGCCTTCAAGCCACACCCCCAAATCACCAAATTCTCAGCTTACAGTGTAATTTTTTTTTTCTTTAAAAATAGCTTGCAATTTTTCTCAGTCACATGATATTTTTATCACCTCATGGAGTAGAGCATGTGAATAAGAAATGAGAAAAGGGGTGAGCCAACACAATCAATGTAGAGGGGTACAGTTGAGCAGGTGACAAGAGTGAAGAAGAACCAAAGGGAGAGAGGGGAGCTTACTAAGGAGGAACATGGACTGACCTCTCTTCTCCCCAGACTGTGATGATTGTACCCCACTCACCCCTATCTTTTCACACTGCTTCTGGGTACCAGTTGTCCTGGAGCAAAGTTTATCTAATGTGAAGGTCAGGAAAAGTGGCCAGGACTCTCCTGTACAGGCTGGGCTACTCCATGTGCCAGCATCCAAATAGTTTATAGTCTAGGGAGTGGGGCAGAAACACTTCCTGGGATGTCATAAGGAAATTGATAAAAATCATTCTCATGTTCTCTCACAGCTAGAGTCTGGCAGATATTCAGGCCCAAGGGTGAAACGTGAAGAGCATTAGAATGCTTGGGACATCCAGGATGCCTAATTCATAAGTGTTGAGTGGATGTATAATCAGAGAAGTAAGTAGACGAATGGATGAATGGATGGATGAATGAGAAATGGAGAGATAGACAGAAGAAGTAGATCTACAAGCTTATCCATATGCTGGTTACTGTTTAATATCCAGTTCTTCATAATCAAGTCTTTATTTGCAATGGTTGTCATCCATATCATTTTCATGGTATGTGTAGTCCCACCATGGCCAGTTTCAAGCTATTACTGGATGCAGAGATGTAAAGAGGTGCTGAAGCACACCAGCTGAGGGACTGGATGGGTGGGTGAACAGTTGGTGGATTAGTTACCTTGCTGTTGCTTCCATACAACACCATGACCAAAACTGAGCATGGGGTTCCCAATGGAGAAGATAGAGTGAAGACTGAAGGAGTAGAAAGGATACGGGACCCCATGAGGAGAGCAACAATCCCAACCAACCAGAGCCCCCAGGGTCTAAACCACCAGCCTGGGAGCACTTAGGGAGGGACCCATGGCTCCAGCTATATATGCAAGGGAGCTATATATAAGTGGGAGAAGAGATCCTTGGTCCCATGAAGGCTGGACGTCGTGGGGGGGATACTCGAGGGTGGGGAGGTGAGGTACAGGGGAGGATGGGTGGGGGTACACCAACGTGAAGGCAGAAGGAGGGGGGAAGGGATAGTGAGTTCCTGGGAGGGAGAGGGGAAATGGGGTAAGTAGAGAACATCTGAAATGTAAAAAAAAATTTTCCAATAAAAATTTCCAATTAAAAAAAAAAAAAAAAAGAAAGCGTTTATTTTGGCTTAAGGTTGAAGAGAAACAAGAGGCCATCATGGCAGGGAGGCATGTCAGCAAGCGGCAGCCATGACAACAGGAGCTGGAAGCTGAGAGAGAACCGGACATGGAACAAAGTTACTCTCAAAGCTCACTCCCAATGGCATACTTTGTCCAGGAAGGCCACACCTCCGGTGGTGGTTTGAATAGGTATAGCCCCCATAAACTTCTGTGTGTGAATGTTCAGCCCCTAGGAGTGGCACCATTAGGAGGTGTGGCCTTGTTAGAGTATGTGTGGCCTTGTTGGAAAAAGTATGTCACTATTGGTGTGGGCTTTAAGGGCTCATATATGCTTGAGCTCCACCCAGTGTAAAACACAATCTCTCCTTGCTGCCTACAGATCAAGTTGTAGATCTTTCAGCTCCATCTCCAACATCATGTCTGCCTGCATGCTGCCATGCTTTCCACAATAATGATAATGGACTAAACCTCCCCCAACTAATGTAAGCCATCCCCAACTAAATAGTTACCTTTATAATGAGTTGTCATGGTCATGATGCCTCTTCACAGTAATAAATCCCTAACTAACACACTTCTTAAACCTTCCTAAATGGTACCACTAACTGGGGATCAAGTGTTTGAATATCTGAGTCTCTGAGGGACATTTCTCAATCAAATCACCATGGATGGATGGATGGATGGATGGATGGATGGATGGATGGATGAATCTATTCACCTGCATCTAGTCTAGGAGCTTCATGGTCACTGTCCCTAGTTACTCACTAATACCACAGTACATTCTGCCTTGAAATTAATGGAAGAAAGGCTGGAGAGAGGGCACTTCACTTCTTTGTTCTTGAGCCATGTCACTGATAGTTGAACAGGCTCTCATTGAGTAAAAAGCTCCTTACTGGTCATTGTCTTCAAGTGGGTACCTAGCAATCAAACCAGCTAAGCAAGCCAGCCCTGAGCCAAATGAACTCTCAGTTTCCTCCCACTTTCCTCCTCTTATAGGTCCCTTTCCTGCCCTCAGGCTACTTTGGTAAAGGTACAACAAATCTGTCCCCCAAAGAAGAAGATGCTACCACTAAACCAGTCATGGGGTAATGAGATTACATTTAAAAAGTTTGTCTTATTTTTAGTTATGGGCAGATGTGTATGTCTATGTGTGGGCATGTGCACACGAGTACAGGTGCCTGCAGATCAGAGGCACTGGGCCCTCTAGGGCGGGAGTTCTAAGCAGTGGTGAGCTGCCCAATGTGAATGCTGAGAACTTAAGTCAGGTCTCCTGTGTGAGCACTAAGCATCTCTCCAGTCCCATCATAAGAGATACCTTATAGAGAGTGAATGATTTTTATCTTCTTTTTCACAGATATTTGAATTTAGTGGGGTGGGACAGAACAAGGCAAGGTTCTGGAATGGCTGGCTCCCATTTCAGTGCTATTGGCACCACTGCCATGAGAAGGGACTTCTTTCCATCTGGTGGTTGTCACTCAATCTGACTGTAGAGCCAGTCTAGTACCAGGATAAGATAAGAGAGGCAGGAAAGGGAGGGAGGGTTGGATCTCTAGGGACTGCTACCATGCCACTACATCCTTGAGTAAATCCCTGTCTGTATTTCTTGTTGGGATCCTTGCTGGTAAAGTACATGGGTGGGAGGGTAGAGACAGTTCAAGAGAATCAGAGAGTCTGTTGCAGTATTTTTGTTGTCCTGGGGTTTGGTTTTATTTTGTTTTGTTTCGTTTCATTTTGTTTTGTTTTGTGAGCTAGAGTATCTTATATCCTGTGCTAGCCCTGGACTTGCTAAGTAGCCCAACTTCTGATCCTCCTGCCTCCGCATCCCCAGTCCTGAAACTCTAGGCATGTACCACCATACCTAGTTTATATGTCATTAGAAATCAAACCCAGGGCTTCAGATCAAATCCATGCTAGGCAAGCACTCTATTAACTGAACTACACCCCACCACCCCAAAGTCTATTGTGTTTTCTAGAATAGAAAACAAAGTTGATAACATCCACTTCAGAGGGAAAACAGATGCCTGTGGCTGCTGTGAATAACTCCGTTCTTCTGGGTTAAGTCACAATCCTTTCTCCATCTGCTATCCTTCTAAGACATTTGAGCATGCCCCAGTTCTTCTCTGCACATTCAGTGACTATGGTTTATTTTCACAATTCTGTGTCCCAAGCAGGCAGGGTGGGACACACTCTGCTGGGTAAAGCCCTGTCTCAATACAGAGAACAATTCCTTCTAGACAGACGCAAGTACTAGGGTGCTTCCTGTCTCCCCACCCACTGTCCGTCCTAGCCTGAGAAACGAGTACCAGCCCCTCATGCCAGTGGTTAGCCTGGCAGCCTTCTTGCTGCCTGCTCCATGAGCCAATATTTTTTTGCTTGCTTCAAGCTGCCTTGTAGGATTTGTTATTGAATTTGCTGTGATCTCAGTACTATGTGCTGCCAACAAATACAAGACAGGGATAAATATTTCACTGGCATAAAGTTGGCTCGTAGCTCAGTCTACGTCATTAAGTTTCAGCCAGAGCTTTTATTATGACTGTTTAGTTCTCGAAGGTAGCTTATTTGCCAAGTTGAAGAACTGACCCACTTATCTTCAGGAGTTAAGAAGATGTAATTCTTGGAGACACCCTTGAGTACCCAACTGGGCTGTATCCCAAGAATAACCTTGATTTCAGAGAGACCCAGGAGTGTGGCCAGTCTGCCTGTGGATCTCTTCTGCATTTCAAGTTTTTCTTTCCCAATCATTAAAATAAGACAGAACACTGTTTGTGTCTTGTATGCTGTCATAGATCTTGATAGATCATGAAACTGTAGTGTTAAATGATGTAAAGCAACAGATAGAATAGTCAAATGTGATTTTACAGTGACTAGGCAGGAGTGAAAAGCAGGATATTGGAAACCTTATGACACACAATGGAGCCAAGGTGTTAAGCAAGGGTTTTAGTATATCAGTATTCAAACACTACTAGGGAGAGAACCATTTATGGGACTCCTTGTCCCATTTACTGGCTTCCTCTGTTAGAATTACTCAAGTATAACTTATGCATGAATAGAATTTCCAATTATAAGGTGAATTAGGGTAGAGAGGCAAGACCATTTACACATTTGGAGATTAGCTGGAAGGACCCACAGAGTTTGGCATAGAATTGTATTCTAATTTAAATAGATTAAAGTTAATCTTGGTCAGTTTTTATGTTAAAACAAACAAACAAGTTTCAGGAAATCCCTAAATCCAAGTTGCAAGCAGACTCCTTAAAGTCTTATTGTGATTTCTTTGCACGCCAACCTTCAGGATCAGTGAAGGAAGATCTCTCCTGTGCTGACTAAAAGAACGAAGCATTGATGGTATAAAGTAAATTATAATTTGAAGACTATAGGTTGATTCTATGTAAATTATAATTTGAAGATTATATATTAATGGTTGAATTGTTAACTGCTCACAAATTAACTTGGTCATCTTTTATTGACTGAGCTCTATATGTACCACCTTAGTCAGTTTACCAGTGAAATTGGCTCTTGGTCCAAGTTGGTTGATGACAACCAAGGACCAAGATTCAGGGAAGACGTGTGTACAACACAGAGCAGTTTGTTCATTGACTAAGTGAAGAAAGTTAACTTGTCCACCTCCAGGTGACTAACTCTCTGTCTTCTCTTATCCTGCTGAGGACAGTCTAGCAAGGTGAAAGCAGCTTAGATGGGATAAGGAAAGGAGGGGAAAGGTTCATTCTTTAGTTTTACAGGCTAAACTGGAGGATCCAATTGAATCAGAGGAAGGTTCTCAACTGCTTTAGTCACTAGAGTTGCCCTGCTTCTAACTAGAGCCTGCACAGACACTCACACACCCAAGTCACACATTTGGGCATTAACAGCCAGGATCCATGGAAATGTGGTGCTATCTCATTGAATTTCTTAGCATACACACAGAAGAAGCCAATCAGAAAAGACCAGGTCTATTGACCTGAAAAGAACATAGTGTTCACTGTGATTTTCCTTAAGAACTGGAGACAGCCTCTCTGGAGGGGCTGCATCTAGGGGAGCTGCCTTAGTTTAGTGGGAGAATCCACTGAATGGGCATGTTTTGCTCCTCTAAGCCAAACAGGAAGACCCATGTCTTCCCTTAGACAAGGTGACCTGGGGAGAAAGAAACGTTATTTCTAAGCTTGAAAATGTTGGGCCTTCTTGAGAGCTGGGCTTTAAGTGTCTGTGTCTTAGTTAACTGTTCTATTGCTGTGATGAGACACCATGACCAAGGTAGCCTATAGAAGAAGCATTTGATTGGGGGCTTGTTTACAATTTCAGAGGGTAATTCCATTGCCAACATGGTGAGAAGCATGGTGGCAGGTAGCAGGCATGGTGCTAGCAGATGTGAGGCAGAGAGAGAGAGAGAGAGAGAGAGAGAGAGAGAGAGAGAGGGAGAGAGAGAGAGACTGGAACTGGGGACTGGCATGGGCTTTTGAAACTTCAAGTCAAAGCCCACCCCTGTTAGTCTAAACTCTACCTCCACAGTTACCTGGCAACAACCAGGTATGCTCCTCCCCACAATTACCCAGGTAGGCCTGCACACTATAAAAGGGGCTGTTTTTCCCCTCCCCTCCCTCTTGCTCTCTTGCTCTCGTGCCTCTAGCTTCTCTCTGTCCCCTTGCCCCTCCCCCTTCCCTTCTCCCTCTCTCCACGTGGTCATGGCCGGCCTCTACTTCTCTCTCTCCTCTCTCCACCACTCCTCCCATTTCTTTCCCCACGCTCCGCCCTGAATAAACCCCTATTCCCGTGGAACCGTCTGGTCTGGTGTGGTCTGTCCTAAGCTATGCGCCGAAATCTTTCAAACCCCAGTGGCATATCTCCTCCAGTAAAGTTACACTTCCTAATCCTTCCCAAATTCCTGTTCAAAGCACCCTGTCCCACTCCCTGACCCCATAGGCAGTCCAACTTCAAGAGTCCTCATAGTCTATCACAGTTTCAACACTGTTTCAAAGCATGGCGGCTTGAGCTAGGCAGAGCCGTGGCCGCTTAGATGGTCGTCCATGCAGCATCATTTATAAAATATTACATCAACACATTATTACCATTCTAAAAGAGAGGGAAAGGGACATAGTAAGGAAATACTGGACAGGAGGAAGACTGAAAGCCAGTAGGTAAACTCCAATCTCCAAATCTCTATGTGTGATGATAAAGGTCTTACTAAATGGCTCCTCATGTCTCCCCATCTTTCCAGCTTTGCTAACTACAACACATTTCTTCATGAGCTGGCTCACCCTGTTTGCAGCTCCTTGGCAGGTACCCCAAAGCTCTGGCATCTCGAACATCTTGGGGGTTCCGTTGTGGTCCAGACTTCACTTTCATAGCTTCATGCAATGGCTTTTCCAGGCCTCCATTCAGGGACTCCCTTGCCACACCCCTAGCCTTAGCCTCCTCCTAAACGACAGAGGAAGTTTCCACAAACCCTTTGTATCTGTATCTTTCTGGATAAAGCCAAATGGTTTCTCTTGTTGAAGAAGTTTACAAGTTGAAAGCTTAGCTGGGAGGGGTCTTACCCTAAGGGAACACCTCCCTTTATTCCACTTAAGGGAACTAAATTCCTCAAATTCTTATTTAAGGAATAAGAAAATTCCTTAAATTCTCATCTCTTTGAGCAAACACTTGGCTCCAATGTCACATTCCCTGATGTTTTCTCCTCGAATTGTATGCACTGTATTGCTTTTTTGCCCTTCTGCTCCTTCTCACTGTAGGTCTGCATAAGACTGACCATTAATAACCACATGACACACTCAATACTAGGTTGTCTTAAAATCTCCTCCGTCATAGACATTAGTCCAAAACTGTGCAACTTAGCCTCTGAAAGATTATTTGGACAAGGGTAGAAAGCAGTCACTTTCTTTGCCAAAATAATCACAGGAAAGGCCTCTACTCCAGCTGCTATGTTCTTCCCTTAGAAACCTCCAGAGCTGGGCCTCTACAGTCCACTTTGATATCAACACTAAACTCCTCCACACTCCTAGTAGAACGGCCCATTGAGCCCCACTTAGATCATTCAACCACTTTCCTAATCCAAGTCCACATTCTGCCAACAAGCAGCATTTTCAAGCCTGTCACAACAATACCAGGTACCAACTTCTTAAGTACTATTGTATAATTATGAAGATATACCATGACTAAGGCATGAATGGGGGCTTGCTTGCAATTTTACAAGGCTGCTAGTCCTTGATCATCGTGGTGGAGAGCACAGCAGCAGGCAGGCAGGAATGGTGCTGGAACCGTAGGTGAGAGCTTACACTTGGGTAATGAAGGCTGGTGATTAGGAACACAACATGTTATGTTCCACAGCAGCCTTCTTTGCCTGAGCAGTACAAATCAGCACATTCCAGAATCAAAGAATTAACTGAACATGAGAATCTTTAGATGGAACAGACTGTGATGCTTTAAAAGGGAATGGCCCCCAGAGGCTCAGTATTTGAATGTTTGTTTCCCAGTTGGCAGACTGTTTGAGAAGGATTAGGGGGTGCGGCCTTATCAAGGAGGTGATTACTCTTCCAGGGTTTCCATAGTTCTTGTTCTGTTTTCCATGAAAGTACCAACAAAGTATCAACAAGGTCCCACTGAGGTGAAGGCATCATTCTGGAGGGGAAGGTATCTAGAGTCATGGAGGCCAATGGGCAGCAGCTTGTAAAATGGCAAGTGGAACAAAAAACAAAACAAACAAACAAAACAGAAGAAAAGGGAAACAGTTTAGAGGGATGTTCTAGGCCAAAGGGTAAAAAGTAACTTCAGGGGAGGAGGTGGGAGATAGCCACAGGCTTGAGGGACGTTCAAATGAAGCAATTTAGTCATTTCTTTCAGAGTCTCAAATAGCACAAGTTGGCCTCAAATCTGCGAAGTAACCAAGGATGAATTTGAATTTAGTTCTCCTGCATATATCTCCAGAGTGCTTATATTACAGGTGTGTACCTCCATACCCAGTTCACGAGGTACTAGGGATTAAACCTAGGACTTCATGCCTACTAGACAAGCACTCTACCATGAGCTATCCTCTTAGCCCTCTGGTTATAATTTTACTCCTTTATAAAAGAGTTTGAACTATCTAATAGGATCGATGTCTGTCTCCGCTTACAGATTTTAAGTTAAAGTGGCAGAAAGACAACAGAAGCTGTCTTTAATAAAATAAACAGATGTTTAAATAATGATCTGTAATCTGTTTATTTAAATAATAAATAATATTAATAAAATACATTAAAAATAAACAGAAGGGTTTTTTTCCCTCTCTCTCTTAAGAAGAATAAGCAGTCCACAGGTGGTGTAGTTTGCCTTAGGACAATGACTCCCTACCATGCTCAAGTGCACCACAGGCTGCAACAGTAACTGCTAAATATTGAAGACATTTGGAGAGAACACTGTGATACTCAACATTTGCCAGATGCTAAAGGGACTATCAGCTTCCAGGAACTTGGAATTTAATTAAGCTTTAGATTTTTATGATCTTCTTTTTCATGGTACTTCCATGCATTTGCAAAGCTCAGTTTGATGGATACGCTGACAAGATGAGAGCAGACGTCAGTCGTGATGTCCAGGGTGAACCTATGGTCTTAGAAGTTGTACAGTACTCAATAGGTGCACACACTCCACTCATATGTGATGTGGTTATTAAAGAACAGACATCAAAGCTGGGCGGTGGTGGCTCACGCCTTTAATCCCAGCACTTGGGAGGCAGAGGCAGGCGGATTTCTGAGTTCAAGGCCAGCCTGGTCTACAGAGTGAGTTCCAGGATAGTCAGGGCTACACAGAGAAACCCTGTCTCGAAAAACCAAAAAAAAGAAAAAGAAAGAAAGAAAGAAAAAGAAAGAAAGAAAGAAAGAAAGAAAGAAAGAAAGAAAGAGAAAGAAAGAACAGACATCAATATTTTTACTTTCAATTTATTTGTATTAGTTTTCCAGTAGTTTTGAAGTGATTAGAATATTTTTAAAAAACATGTTTGAACACAACTACTTTAAAAACATAATTTTTATGCATTGCTTTTGGCCTGAAGCAATGTGAGGGTGTCTCATTACAGATACTTACTGTGCTGTACAAGAGAAACATCTGAGAACTTCTGCCCCTGGGCACTGGCACCAGAAACCAAGTTTTCTTGACCTTCCTGTCCAGCTTCACTAATGGACAGCTTTCTTGCAACCCTCCCCTGTTTTTGTGTAAAGAGACATGGAACAGGGCACTCACTCTTCCTTCTACAGATACAACCTAGAAGATGGACTCATCACATCTGTTCACAATCCAGTGGTCATGTCGCCAGATGGCCGTGCATAACTGCAAGGGAGCCATGGGAGTTCACACTGTGTCCTCAATGGCCACATGCCCAGAAAATTCTTGGGGAATTGTGAGTGTGTACAAAGTGGGAGAGTGGATAGAGCGTCAACTTGAGGCCCTACCACAGGCCGTAGGAAAAGACAGCAAAGGCTCGCATTGCTAAGTTGCATTTGGTAGTGTGGGCAAGAATACAGTGAGCCCTGCTTGAGCTGAAGAATAGAAGCCGGCTCTGAGACTGAATCACCAACCGTGGAGCATACCTAGTCTACACAGATCTACCTCCATGGGCTGGACCTAGGCCTCCCTGCACATATGTTGTAAATGTGCAGCTTGGTTTTCATGCAGGTCTCAAACATCTGGAGTGGGGGCTATCCCAAAACATGCAGCCTGTATATGGAGTATGGTCTTCTAGCTGGGTGCCTCATCTGGCCTCAATGGGAGAGGAAGCACCTAGCCTCTCGGAGACTTAAAGTGGCAGGGTGGGGGATACAGGAGGAAGGGGTACTCAGAAAACAAGAGATGGGGAAGGATTGTGGGAGGGGGTGACTGGGACGGGTTATAAAGTGAATAAGCAAAAAAATAAAATTAACAAAAAAAAAAGAGAAAAAAAAATTAAGGAACAAAAAAAAAAAAAAAGAAGAAGCCGGCTCTGAGAGCAACAGTGGGTCCAGTTCAGTCACTTAGGAGCAAGAATGTTGGCAAACCCAACAAGATGGGCATGGAAGATGCAGTACATGAGGCTGGGTACCACATAACAATGGAACATGAAGGAGTTTGTGTTTGCTTTGTTTCTTGCGTTTCAAGAGTTGTTGACAGTTTCCAGCCTACAGAAGATAAAAATATTAATGTACCCTTGAGCATAGCCTTTTGTTCTGGTTAAATGCTATTCCCAATTGCAGAGGAACAAAATAATCAATTAATAGATTGTTTCTCTTCAACACGGCCAGGGCTTATTTATTTATACTCTACTGATATGTCTACTTAACCACTTCTTTATAAGCCAAATTTTTTTAAATGTAAAGATTCAAAATTGTTGAAAAATACTGAGGGAACTAGGGTATCTGTCTTGGTTAAGGTTTCTATTGCTGTGAAGAGACACCATGACCATGAAATTAATTCCAGTTCTACCTCCCAGAAATAAGACTCAGACTGAAAATATATTTACCTTGGTCATGTAGCTAGGCTTTTCTCTGACTAGATCTTACATTCTGCCATGTGGCTGGTTACCTGGGCTAATGTACTCTCTGCTATCTCAGGTCCATCTCTTTACATCTTCCTGGTGAATCTTCTGCCTGGCTCTATCCCAGAATCCATTCTCTCTCCCAGATGTCCCACCTCTATTTCCTACCTAAGCCTTAGGCTTTTTAATTGGCAGGTGATGCATCCATTCAATACACAAGATATTTTCTCTACAGTGCAACTCTTATAAAGGAAAACATCTCATTCAGACTGACTTACAGTTTCAGAGGTTTAGTCCATTATCATCACGGTGGGAAGCATGGTGGCATGTAGACAGACATGGTGCTGGAGAAGGAACTGAGGGTTCGACATCTGAGTTGGCAGGCAGCAAGAAGAGACATTGAGCCACTAGGCCTGGCTTGAGCTTCTGGGATTTCAAAGCCCACATTCATTGACACACTTCCTCCAACAAAGCCACACCTACTCCAGCAAGTCCCCATCTCCCAAAAGTGCCACTCCCTGTAAATCTATTGGGCCATTTTCATTCAAACTACCACAGTGCCCAAAACAAAAGAGAATGACAAGAAGGTAAAGAGTTTTCAGATGCAGTTCACAGCTTGCCTGCTTTACTAGAAGTTGGAAACCCAAGTGGGCATCCTATCAACCTAGAAGGTTTTAACTCTGCTATCTCAGGATGACAGTTAAGGGAATATCTCTCCAGAAGCTGAGAGAAATCTGTCACTAACCTTGCAGAAAACTCATCTTTTTCCTCAGCAAGGCAAGTGGACCGTGCCACCAGACAGAAGAACTGGTAAAGTTAAGCAGGCTCAGAACCCCAGGAATCTCAGAATTGAGAATGGCAGGCATGGAGCCAGCTCCCTGCCAAACTACTTGATCTGGAACACAGAACCATGACACCCCACTGAGAGGATCATCACAGTAGGTCACATAGCATAAAAACCTGGTGTTCTCCATGCTAATGACTTATCTCAATAGGCCCTGAGTGTTCAGCCAATGAGCTTCACTTCCTGGGCATTCCTTCCCACAGAAGGTATGTAATTCTTGGTTCCCCTGAGTAAGGTGTATGCATTTACCATCAAATAAAAGTTTGAACAAGCAAGCACTCTTCTTCATCAAGGATTACTACGGAGGGGCAAAGGGGAGGCCTTTGCTCAGAACCAAACCTGATTCTGTCCCCAACCCAGGCTCAGCCTTCCCTTTCCTACCTAGCATGTAGATATCCTGAGGAGAAGCAGGGTCCCTCACACCCGAGGGCATCTGTTTCTAACTCTCAGCATACCCCAGCGGTGGCTGGGTATACAGGAGACTGGGAACCATGGCATCCATCTCAGATTCCGCTGTTTCTCACTTGGGGAAACACGTCTGGGATCCCCTATTACAGATTGTGTTGTGTCTCCCTGAGTGGCTTGCCAGTGGTGCTCAGGCTCCCCAGCAGTGAGGCAGACATGCATCCTTCCTCTACTGTCTGTGATGGGTGCACATCTTACCAGTCCAGCTTGTTCCTCTGTATCACATTATCTCTACTGTCTTGACTTACCTGGCTTCAAGACTGGCTTCCCAAAGAGGTGGCAAAGACAAGCTGTGCCTTGAGGACCACCTCTGTCCCTTATTTCCCCAGAACACCATCTCATTGAGGTGTACTTATAAATATTTGGTGATAAAGAATTTAGTCGATTTCATACGGGATATTACAATGAGGGAGAGACATTTAAAACCTGACATTGTATTTGGCCATTGCCAGAGACCCTTGGAGAGGAAGACCAGATAAAGATACTGTGCACCCCAGTTCCCTATCCTGCTTCCTGTCTTGAGGGCTGATCTCCATTTTTCTCCTAGAAAGGGAACATCAGACACGTCAGCCCTTCAGACGACTCATCTTTTCCTAACCTCCCTTGGCCCTTAAGAGCACATCTGTATGCTCCAGGGGCCTGTTGACAGTGTAGCATGAGAGGCGGCCAGGAAGGAACATCTAGCCTACCAGGCACTTCATTAGAAGCTTCCTTACGGTTTCTGTGGGGGTTTGAACAGGTTTGGCCCCCATAGATTCATGTGTTTTAATGGTTGGCCTTAGAGAGAGACATCGTTAGGAGGTGTGGCTTTATTGGAGGAGGCGTGGCCTTATTGGAGGAGGCGTGGCCATGTTGGAGAAAGTGCATCACTGTGTAGGTGGGCTTTGAAGGCTCCTATGCTCAAGCTGCACCCAGTGTGGAATCAGAGCCTTCTCCTGGCTACCTGAGGAATCCAGTCCCCTTCTGCTGCCTTCGGATCCTGATGTAGAAGTCTTGGTTCCTCCAGCCCCATGTCTGCCTACACACTGCCATACTTCCCATCATGATGATAATGGACTGAACCTCTGAAACTGTAAGCCAACCATGATGAAACGGTTTTCACATATAAGAGTTACCTTGACATATCACTACCTGAGGACCCAGCTATACCACTCCTGGGTATATATCCAGAAGATGCTCTAACACATAACAAGGACATATGCTCCACTATGTTTATAGCAGCTTTATTTATAATAGCCAGAAACTGGAAAGAACCCAGATGCCCTTCAACAGAGGAATGGATACAAAAAATGTGGTACATTTATACAATGGAATATTACTCAGCTATTAAAAACAATGAATTTGATAAATTCTTATATAAATGGATGGAACTAGAAAATATCATCCTGAGTGAAGTAACCCAATCACAAAAGAACATACATGGTATTCACTCACTGATTATTGGATTTTAGCCCAGAAGCCTGAAATACCCAAGATTCAACTCACAGACTACATAAAGCTCATGAAGAATGATGACCAAGTAGGGGGGGCTTCAGTCCTTCTTAGAAGGAGTAACAAAATACTCAAGGGTGCAAATATGGAGACACAGTGCAGGACAGAAACTGAAGAAGAGACAGACCATTCCACCTGGATATCCATCCCATGTGCAGTCACCAAAGATAGACGTTGATGTGGATGTCAGGATGTACATGCTGACAGGAGCCTGATATAGCTGTCTCCTTAGAAGTCTGCAAGAGTCTGACATACTCAGAGGCAGAAGCTCACAGCTAACTATCAAACTGATCATGGGGTTCCCAATGGAGAAGATAGAGTGAAGGCTGAAGGAGTTGAAAGGATTCATGACACCATGAGGAAAGCAACAATCCCAACCAACCAGAGCCCCCAGGGTCTAAACCACCAGCCTGGGAGCGCTTAGGGAGGGACCCATGGCTCCAGCTAAATATGCAAGGAAGCTATATATAAGTGGGAGAAGAGATCCTTGGTTCCATGAAGGCTGGACGTCATGGGGGGGGCGATATTCAAGGGTGGGGAGGTGAGGTACGGGGGAGGGTGGGTGGGGGTACACCAATGTGGAGGCAGGAGGATGGGGGAAGGGATAGTGAGTTCCTGGGAGCGAGGGGGGGAAATGGGGTAAGGTCTGAAATGTAAAAAAAATTCCAATTAAAAAAAAAAAAAAAAGAGTTACCTTGCTCATGTTGTCCTGCACAGGAATGAAACCCTTACTACGACAGTTTCTCTATGCTCCTGCTCCAGTCGCCACCTCACTGCATGGGCCACTCAGTCTTCTTTGCTCTACCAAGTCCATATAATCAGGCAAGACAATCGCAGCTTCAAGGCATCTAATTCCTGGGAAATCTTTGCTTTTTATCTAAGTTCTCAAAGGCCAGGGAATCAGACCAATTGGAAAGCGTTCAACATACCCTACCAACCCAGCGAGCTATAGCACAACACAGTTCTCTTGATACACTATTGATTCATTCAGCCATGGACAGCAGAGGTAGGGAGTTTGTCACAATATTACATTTTTGTCTTTCTTTTTACATTTTATCCACTGAGCAAATGGCAAAGGCTTCAGTCTCATGGTCCAAAGTATGTGTCAGCCCAAAAAATTGTCTAGAATAACACCAAAGCATTCCTCTGGGCTCTCTAGGATGGGCCTTCAAATACTCACTGGCTTTGGTCTTCTTCCAAGACCACACATCAGTGCGAGGCTAGGCTCTTTCTTCATTCTCCTGGTGGCTGGTGTTGGAACAGGCACACACCTCCCAGTTTCAAAGCTGAGAAACATCCTGCCAAAAACATCAGCCCTCTGAAAATGCTGCTACTCTCAATGCACAGAGAGGAGAGTGAAATGATGGAAGGGACCAATGATGGAAGGGGATGTCTCAGCAGGCCCATGCCAGGCATCTCTTCCCCGTGAGGGACCAGCCACACGACGGTATAGCATAGAATAGAGTTTATTCAGGGCATGGGGAGGGGAGCCAGGAGGGTAGTAGAGGCAGAGAGAAAGAGAGAGAGAGAGGAGAGAGAGAGAGAGAGAGAGGGAGAGAGAGAGAGAGAGAGCGCACAGGGAAGTAGAGGAGTAGAGGCCAGCCATGACCACATGGAGAGAGGGGGAAAGGAAGAGGGAGGGGCAGAGAGAAGCTACAGGTAAGAGATCAAGAGATTATGAGGGTAAGAGATTAAGAGAGTAAGAGGAAGAGGAGGGGGCAGACAGCCCCTTTTATAGTGGGCAGGCCTACCTGGCTGTTGTCAGGTAACTGTGGGGAGGAGCATATCTGACTGTTGCCAGATAGCTGTGGAGGTGGAGTTTAGACAGAATACTAACAGAGAACCCCTTACTGCTGCTTTTATTTCTGAGTTCACAGCCATTCCTTGTCTTTGGCAAATAGAAACCAGCCTGTTACATGGACACTGATGGCCATGATCCAGCTACATGAAGCCTCGTTAAAATCATTGCATCAGATTATGTTTTCATTGAAGTACCCTCCCTATCCATCTCCATAAACACATTAGAATGACACATAGACTTATGGCTCCTCTTGATGCAAGATAAACCTAAACAGTTCATAGAAGCTCTCTCTAAAAATGAGCAGAACTACTGTGACTTCGATAATGTCCGGGGCTCTGCTCCCCACCCATGGTGAATTAGCAGCAGCAGGTCTTGGCAGTAGCACAACACCAGACTGGAGCACCCAGCAAGGACCAAAGACCTGAAACTTTACCCTGGACCCTTGAAGTAAACTCTCTGGAATCTCCATCATGGAAGATACATGTGGAAGGAACAGGATTGTAGACCTTCTAATCCCAACTCCTGAGCTTTCAAGTAGCATATTCAAAATTGACCAAAGAAATTACATTCCTTACCTACCTGACTTAGCTCCTAGGATCTGCATTTCTATATAATTTATTTTATTTAGCCAACAAATCCCAGGAAGTTAAGTACATTTTGATTCCCATTTTATACAGTTGAAAGGTTATGCTTTGTTAAAAAAAAATTCTTGCCTAATGCTGCCCAGGGAAAGAAAGCCCTGGACTCAGATTTGCTGACCCCAAAGCCCATGGGTGCTTCTTGTGTCATGGCTGTTTGTGACTCCTTTTGTTGCTGTGCTTCTTTTTGTTGTTGTTTTTTGTGAGACAGGATTTCTCTGTGTAGAACTGGCCATCCTGGAACTCACTCAGTAGACTAGGCTGGCCTTGAACTCAGAGATCCACTTGCCTCTGCCTCCTGAGTGCTGGCATTAAAGGCGTGTACCACCAGCAGCAGCAGCACCACCCAGCTCTTTTGTGTCTTTTAACAAGTGAGGAATTTCATCCTGACACAGCTTTTTTTTTTTCACAGTAATCACTGAATTGTGCCAACCCTGCAGTAAAATGAAGGCCAGAGATAGACCTGGCTCCTAAAATGAGTTCCCAAGTAGCTACGCAGTGACGTCATTCAGGGTTTATCAAGTTCTCATCCATATGCTCAGCCTCTGGGGTGCTCACAAAAAGACAATAAGGAAGCCCACCTTCTAAAATATGTCACCGTCGTCTGACAAACACGTCATGGTGAGCCATTCAAGGCAGCTCGAAATGAAGGATAAATGACACAGAACTGTGGCACTTCGCCATGGCTGTAATAAAACACCGTGACCCAGGTAACTTATCGTAAAAGAAGTTTCTTTTGGCTTGTGGTACTGGAGGGGTAGAGTCGATGATAGCGAGGCTGGTACAGCAGCACACAGGCAGGCATGGTGGCCAGAGCAGGAAGCTAAGCACTTACATTCTTCACCTCAAGCACAAAGCAGAGAGGGCAAACCAGAAGTAGGGAGAGCTATATGATCCCACAGCCCATCCCCCACAGTGGCGGACTTCCCCATCAAGGCCTAGACCTTCCCAAATGGCACCACTAACTAGGGACCTAGTTCAAATCCCCATGCCTGTGGAGAACATTTCTCATTCAAACCAGAACAGGTACTATCTATAAACTTCATAGAAGTGAGGGAGGAAGAGGATGTGGGTTGCGCCCACACAGCAAAAGCTTTATAAAGAACAGATTTGATCCTGTTCAAACTCTCAAGAACGAAGGGGGGTGATGAGGAGATGACATACTTACGAAACCCCTCCTGAAATTAAATTACTGGGGTCCGTTGATTTCCTTCAAAGCCAGTGGTAATGAGTTATTCCTTGTGCTTTGTCTTTTTCTTTTCTTTTTTCCCACATTCCACATAGATTCTATGTTTAGACAAAAATTACATAAACAGAACAAATTTTAAAAACATGTTGTCACTGAATGTATCCCCAGGCAATGCTCAGGGGATTTCCTGTGATTTCCAGTTTGTGCTCTGTCAGGGTCAGCGTTCCTTTAGGAAGCAGTCGTCTACCACCACAGGAGAGGTAGTTAGGAATCTAAGAAAGGAGAAAGGGTCCAGATCAGGGCTCTAACAAGAGCAAACTAGAACCCATCATCTTTTCACTGAGTTTACCTGTATATGACAAAGTTCTCCACACACCACTTCTAGTCATGCTCTGAGTGAAGAGCTGGCCGGCCAGGATAAAGACATACTCTGATATCCAACCTGAATATGCTGGCACTCAGATCTCCAAATGACACCCTGCAAAAGACTGGCTGTGACTACCCGGAGCTCAGTTTGGTGACTGTGTGCCAGCTGGAGACCGACTGCTCAAGATGCCCATGTGTCTGTCCCCCAACACCCCTGTGTCTGTCCCCTCAACACAGCGAGTCTTAGTACAGCTGGATGGAACACTGGCGAAGACGTTTTTTTTCAAAATCGCAACAGACATCAGGTTCAAGACAAGCAGTGCCCCCTCCCCACTTTGACTGTGAGGCTTTGGATAAGAAGCTTTGGTTTAGGAAGGCTCCATCTGCACAGGTGATTCAGGAAACCATAAACTGCCAGCTCATCTCGCTAGCCATTGTTCCACTGGCTGTTGGTTAGTGCTAAGTTCTAAGTTCCAGCACTCAAACTAAGGAAGGAGAAGGGAGATCCATGAGTGGGTGAAGGAGGAGTGAGAGGAACAAGTAAGTCAAAGAGAGACCAGACACCCCGACCCACTCTCAAGTGAAACTCAGGCATGGTTTTATATATATGTATATATATATTTGTCACATTTTTAAAAATTCCCTTTCAGCAGTATGTTCCTTTGGAATATTTAGCCTCAGAGCAATAACAACCCCAGCTAAATTCCTAAAATACTCATTCCCTTCCTGGACAGTCGCATCCTAACTTGGCCTGCCACCACCGCTAGCTTCTTCCTTTTACTGATCGTTCCCACACAGTGAAACCAAATTAATCTTCCCAAATATAACTTGGCACACAACGCTATTTATAAAGGGTCTGTTCACATTCCCCCTGACACAGTGAACACAGGGGACTAACGTCCAAGCCAATGGTATACCACAGTTCACAGTTCGGCCAGATGGACTCTTCAGTCTGGTTTTCCACAGGCCCTTGTGCTCACCTTCTGCTGCGGTGGGGTCAGCTTTACTCTTCCCAGTCTTTTTAAAGCCCAGTCATCCTCAGCATCAGCATCAACATCAGCATCCAGTCTGGCCTCCTCCAGCAGACTCTCCTACATTCTTACTTTTTCCTGAGGAACCCCCAAGCCTGGCTTCACATTCATTACCACTGTTCAGGTTGGGTTTTGTCGACATGACAGCTAATTATGTGAGAAGATGAATCTCGATTGAGGAATTACCTCTATCTGGAGGCATATTTTGTTATTATTTGTTTGCTTGTTTGTTTGTTGTTGATTTTTGAAACCAGGTTTATCTGTAGAACAGTCCTGGCTGTCCTGGAACTTGAGTTATAGAACAGGCTGGCCTCGAACCCACAGAGATCCACCAGCCTATGACTTAATTTCAAGTGCTTGGATTAAAGGCTTGTACCACCGTGCCCAGCTCAAGGCGTTTTCTTGGTTAATGATTGACGTGGGAGAGCCCAACTCAGTATAAGCAGTGTCACTCTGCGCAGGACCATATGGACCTGAAGTCTATTAGAAAGCAAAATGAGCAAGTCTCAAGGAGCAAGCAAGTGAGCAGCATCCTTCCATGTGCTTTGCTTCAGTTCCTGCCTTCAGGTTCCTGCCCCTGCCTGAGGTCTTGCTCTGACTTCCTCAGTGATGGACTAGTACCTGGAAGCATAAGCTGAAGTAAGCCCTTTCCTGTCCAAATTGCTTTTGGTCATTGTATATGGTTTTATCACAGAAGTGGAAACCAACCTAAGACAACCATTGTCAGTGCGTCTTCTTCAAACGTTCCCCTAAAACAGAGGTGAAACTATCTAAACTATCTCTTACATGTGAGTTTTTGCTTGTTTTTAATTTACCCAAGAAATAGCTCAAGTTTTCCATCCTGGGCAGAAATACTTCTGGTGGATAGAGCCTGGCTGTCAGACCACTCCTCATTCTTTTTGAACTTATCTTTGACAGATTATTTATTACTCAGGATTATCTCATTTTCCAATTCTTTGTAATCTGTGCATAAATCTCCTTAGGTATACTTGTAGAGGACCCCTGCAAATGATATAGAAACAAGTTGAAATCTTTTCACAACTTCAAAGCAAAAGGCATTCATGAGTATTATCAGTACATCTGAAAAAAAAAGACAAATATGAATATATATATATATATATATATATATATATATATTCATTTCTAGTCTAGCTAAATAAAAAGTATATATTTTTAACTGGCCATCAAGTTACTAATTTGAGATTATAATTGCTTGGGGTTACAGAACTCAGAAAAAAATGCAAGTAAAAGATCAAACTGTGAAAAGAAAGCACCTAACAAAAATGATAAACAAAGAAGCAAAGTGTGAGGAAACACTTCTTTTGGAAAAGCTCATAAAGTAACAACAAAACACTTTTCAAGGCATTCTGCTAAATGCTACAAGCCTACAAGAGCACCAAAGATATAGCGTAAGTTGGGCGTGAAGGTGACAGAGGCCAGGGTTTGCTGTGGCAGACCTTTACAAAGCTGCTCTGTAACTGCATTTTATTGGCCAGGTTTACCAGCCCATCAGGCAAGGGCCTGACTCAGAGTTCTCTCTCTGCTTTCCTAAAACACTCTTACTATGTTTCAGCTGCTGTAACCATGGTCAGGCTGTATGGATTCACTGGGGCGTTTTGTAAAATGTAGACACCTATTTTATTCCTCAGGAAAATAGATTTCTTTCCCTTGGTTCTTACTTTGAGAAACTAACCTTTGATTTTCACGGAGACAAGTTCCTTGAAAAGGGAGAAGATGTGTTTTATGGTCAAAACCTCCCAGGACCTTGTCAGGAGTATCCCCTTGGGAACACAGGAAGATTCTGTCCCATCTGTGATTAACTTTCTTTTCAGATTGCCAGCATCCACAATGGCGGCTGTGACTAGGCTGATTCAGAAAAGCCTCCTGCAAGTCCCTTATTCTACACTCCCACTTTCTAGACCCTCGTCTTCCCTTCAGCTGGCCAACTACAAGTAAACCCGAGACCAAATACAAAGATGGATGAAAGGGGAGGGGAACTGAATGGTTCCTTATTTTCATATTTATTTTGCTGTTTAACTATCAAACTATGTTGACATAACTTAGCTAAAATATATCTGGTGCCATCCCAGGCAATGTTAGAAGCTGCAGAAAATATATGAACATGCTGAATTCTACCAGTACACCAGTTACCAGGAGGAAAAGTTGACCTTGCAGGTTTCCCTGAAGGTCTGTCTTCTGAGCTTTGGGTGTTTTCGTTTGTTTGCTTTTTGTTTTTTGGCTTTGTTGTTGTTGTTGTTGCTTTGGTTTTTCAAGACTGGGATTCTTCATGTAGCACTAGCTGTCCTGGAACATGCTCTGTCAACCAAGGTGGCCTCCAAATCAGAGATCATCCTGCATCTGTCTCCCAAGTGCTGGGACTAAAGGCTTATGCTACCAAGCCTGGCTTAGCCCGGTTTCTTATCTTGACATCCTACTGGTATCGTGACCCCAGCTCTATCTCTTTATCTTTGGTTTTGCTACTTTCTCCATTAGTCCTTCTCAAACCATGCCATTTGCTCTTCTGGAGGTCCATATAGGAAACATGAACACAGGGATATTCAGGCCCAAGAGTAAATAAACTGCTTCATTTCAGAATATCATATATATGAAGTGAAATAAAATTTTGTGAAATAAAATGGCAACACAGACACATATATGTGAGCGTATGTGTCAGATAAATTATAGATCAGGTCTTGTTGGTTAAATTTCAGTTTTAGGGTTTGGGGAGATGGCCCAGTGGCTAGAGCTCTTGCCTGGCAAGCGTAAAGACCAGAGTTCAGATCACGAAAATTGTAAATCAGTACATCAGGAGCCTCAAAGCGGGACAGGGTTCCCAGACAGCTGAACAAACCAGTAGCGCAACTGGCAACGATTTCAATACACAGTAAAACATCACAGATGAGCACAACGGCACAGAAGGTCCAAACAGGTAACAGACACACTACACACACACACGAGGCAAGCATGCATGCACACACATGAACATAAAGGCAAGCAACACACACTACACACAAAGGAGCAGAGAGAGAGAGAGAGAAGCAAGATGCACAACAGAACACAGAGAGGAGAGAGCAAGCATGCACACTACACACACACACATAACAGAGAGAACAGCAGCAAGATGCATGACGACAGCACACACATACACACAAGAGAGAGCACACACACACAGAGAGAGAAGAGAAAAAGGCAAGCATGCATGCACACCATACACAAACATACACAACAAGCAATGCATGCAGCACACACACTTGTACATGCATAACGTATACACAGAGAGAAAGAACATACATACATACATACATACATACTAGAATAGACACACACACTAGTACATGCATAACATATATACACAGAGAAAAAACATACATACATACATACATACATACATACATACATACATACTAGAATAGTAAAACAAAACAAAAGCAGTCAGTTTGAGCTATACTCCAGGGCTATAGCTAACTACACTTCTGGTGATGGACTTCTGTGTAGAATTTGAGAAGCATGCATTTACTGCTGAGGACTGTAGCCAGCTTTTGGTCATCAAGGGTCAAGAGTAACTTAAACAACAACAAATGAGAAGTTAGGGAGTTGATTACTGTTGATTGAGGGCTTCAGACATCAGAGCCTATCATTGTGAGATGTCTTCAGCCCTTTCTCCATATTCCCATCTATTGGAAAATAGTTGCTATAGCTCCAGAACTCAAGTCTGTGTTCCAGGCAAATGAAGAAGGAGGAGGAGGAGGAAGAGGAGGAGGAGGAAGAGGAAGAGGAGGAGGAGGAGGAGGAGGAGGAGGAGGAGGAGGAGGAGGAGGAGGAGAAGGAAAAGAAAGAGAAGAAGGAGAAGGAGAAGAAGGAGAAGAGAAGTCATCTTATTACCCTCATATATATTTATTAAGCAAAGTGCTAGCCTTCTTTGCCCCCAGGGTACCAGTCATTAATTCTCATAGTTGGCACATAGTCACCTCTAGTGAGAAGGAGGAGCTCATCATGAGTAAATAAATCACCCAGGGTTGAGCCAATAGCCTTTGTTCTCCCCCATAACACCTGCCTCCACTCCTACCAACATCTTCACCTTAAAAAAAATTCCCAGAGTCCTGATAACAAAAGGAAAGAACTAGATCCTGGGAAAAGACTGTGACACTGTCCTTCCTGTTTGCCAGCTTGATTTTTTTGGTTAATCTTACAGTAGGGACCCAGTTAAAAAATTGCTTGTCATTTGTGGGGGAGCAAAGCTGGGCATGGTGCAGGTGTTTTTGCACACAGTCTCCAGGAAGCTAGGAACCCCCACTCAGTGTCTAGGAAGAGTCCTCCCACCCTCCTGCCCATCCAAGCTCAGAGCTAGCTCAGAGAATGGCCAAGACAGCTCTCCATCAAATGAGAAACCCATTTCCACTCACCCTAGAGAAAGGGCAAGTCTCAGAGAGCTCTCAAGGATCCACACTTCCCAATACCCAGAAAGCATGAAAATCGCCACCGGTCCAACAGTTAGCCTTCATCAGCGCTTATTCATACTGAAAGAGGAACTGAGAATGCCCTTTAACCACATTCTCAACAGTTGTCTAGACAGTTATTTCGGAGCAGGTAAATAATCTCTTGTAAATGGCCAAAGCTAGGCCCAAGTATCTTAGATCCAAGCTCACTGTATTTTTCCTACAGACGCTTTCACAGTGGCAGCAGAGCGAACAGCTTGCAGGCTGCTCGAACTTTCCCACCCAAGGGACTGGGAGGGGCTCCATGGTTCTTCTCCAGAGCTGCCTCTTCCCTTCCTTCTGCATAGAAGAGGCCCAAACGGGCCAAGGAAAGAGAGACTTGCCCTGGAGAAGGAAAAACCAGGGGTCCACATCCAACTCAAAAACAATAAAAGAACATTAGAAGCCCAAGAGGCACAAGGCCTTTACCAAAGGGGTGTGCTTCTGACATTTCTGAGTCATTTATTCACACTTGGAAAAGAAGCTTGGATATTTAAAACTCTTTATTTGTTTTTGTTTTTGTTTTGGGGGGGTGTGCCTGGGGAGCTGGAAGAATTATATCTGTAAAGCATAGATTTTAACCTTTTAATACTGTGACCCTCCATGTATTTAAAATAGTTGACCACTGTAAGGAATTCTCTTTCAGGCTAAAATTTTTACGTTTTCTGGAAGTCCCTTAAGCAAGAAGTCTATGGGACATGATGGCGGTTTCTTCAAATCATCAATACCTTGAGTGTTTAGTATCCTTTCCTATAGTACTTCTAGGTGATTGGCTTTTGTGTTGTCTGAGAATTGTTTGTGTCTGCTGACAGGTTGGCCAATATTTATTGAGCACACACTCTTCAGCTGTGCTCAGCCCTGTGGAAGAAACAATGGGGGTCTCTGAGAAATTGGGAGCCTTCCATGCCTCTGCAGAGATGATAATGTCTCGTGCCAATCACAGTGGTGATAAGATCTTGTGCTAATCACAGGTCTCTCAGATCTGTCTGAGACGGGTCCCGAGGGTCAGTCTGCGACACTTGGCTCTTTTTTTTTTTTTGATCACTTGGCTTCTGTAGTTGGATGTGTCATGGGACATATAGGAGTGTGTGGTGGAGGTTGGCTATTTGGGTCATAATAGGAGACAGAATGTGAGCAGGAAGGGGATAGAGATAAGGATTTCCCAAGGACTCTCCCCAGTGAACTTGCCAGTTTATATCTCTCAAAGTTCCCAGAGCCTCCCAAAAGAGTGCCACCAGCTAGAGACCAACATTCATGCCCAATCCCTGATGATTTGTTACTACTTTGATCAGAGGCAAACCTTATGACATACAAAGTTAGGTCACACAAGATATCACATAAGTCTGAGCTTGCTCACCCATCTCTAGAGCCTTGAACCACCATTATAAATCCAACTGCCCTTAGGCAACTAGGTTAGGAAGAAACCACAAGGAAGAAGCTATAGAAAGACACCATAGCCAACAGCTACAAATGAGCCCAGGAATCCAAGCACCAACCTCCAGTTGTCTCCAGATCTTGAACACCGACCGCAGTCATCTTCAGCCATTTTTTCCCTCTATGAGACCCCAGACCTCATGGAGTGATTGCATACCATGCCCCCTATCCTCATCTCACCTCTCACACACGGGATTCACATGGTATAAGAAGCCGCTGCTATATCACCATTCTAAGTTGAAGGCTGGTTTTGCATGGAAATAGAAAATGGATTAAAAATTGACCAGTGTCATGAACGGCACAGTTATGTAGGACCTTGAAAGGCAGCCTGGTTTCTGGTTGAGCAAAGGCTAGAAACCACCGGAGACCCCAGGTGATCCTGAGAGGACCCAGGTGGGACCCAGATGATCTTAAGGGCCGACAGACATTTCGCCACACCCCCAGACTCTAGGCTCCTGACACGAGGCCGCAGCCCTGGATAGATTTGTGTCTTTCAGCCTCAAGACAGATCTCCATATTTTGAGGTACCTAAAGGCCAGAAGGGCTTAGCCAATTAAACTTTTGTTCCCAGACACTCCTTCTTGCAAAAGGTATTTAACCTCAGGCCCGCCCTGAAAAAACGGGGGTACAGTTTCTCATCTACTTTCCACCACGACAATAAACATCTTAAGACCACGGAGTGTTTCTTTTCGTCATGATCCTCCTTGGGAAACAGTGGAACAGGCCTTAGCCTACAGCTGTCTTATCTCCTGCAGAAGACCTCTCTGAGTTCCCAGCCACAGTGGGCGACCACCAACCCAATCCAAGCGAGCCGACAACCAAGCCAAGGGCTCTCCCCAAGGGGTGCAGCCAGAGCTTCTCTCCCTTCTCCCCTTCTGCCACCGGCCAATCCAGCCCGTGGCCCCCACTTTGTTCTCGGCCCTTCTGTGGCTCCCAGCGGTGCCTGAGTGCCCAAGAGCCTAAGAAGCAGTTGATCTCTGGCCTCGTTACAGGCCCAGAGACCCCCCAGCCAACTCCAGCAGTCCCTGGGGAACTCGGACTGTGCTCCCCCACCCCCGGAACACAGTCCCAAGGCTTCTCATAGCCCAATACCCACCCGGCACCAGGGTGCAGTCAAACTTCCCGCGCTTCTGCCTCCCAGAGCGCTCTAGCCCTGTGGAGGGGCAGACACCGGACGCCACACTTTTTCCCAACACTGTTACATTTTAAAAAGTATGGATGTGTATGCGTCCACAGGAACAGTCTAGCAGACGGGAAGTATTAGCAGCGTGCAGAGATTACTCGGAACGTGAGGCAGGGTTAATGGTTCTCCTTTATATCTTTCTTTTTTTTCTGAACTTTTTACAGTAAGTTCATACTGCTTAAGTAAATAAGAAATAGAAGCCACGTGAAGAAGAAGGTCACACTGAAATATGATGGTTGTGATTCCAGCTTCAAGCAACGAAGGTCTTCTAATGATGGCAGAGACCTGGTTGTAAAGGAAGTGATCTGGGCTCACCACTATCCTTCTGGACATGGAAGTGGGGAGTGGTTGTATGGGGAGACAGTAGAACAAAGGCAACAAAAGGAGGTAGGGGTGACCGCCAGAAGACATATTTCCCATGACGGGGGAAGATCTGGTATGTGCATCCCTATGTGGTTAATGGAGGCCCTATGTACCACAAAGTCAGGTGTGTGAGCTCTGATGTCATCCAGTGACTAGGAAAGATGCTGACAGGAAGTGTATCACAGAGCACATGTTTTTTTCCTCCAGATGGGGTCCTGCCAAAAGAATAAGCACAAACTTTGGTGTGACGAAGTCAACCTTGGCCCTCGTGAATGGCCACGTGTTAGAAGCAGAGGGAAATCAGGGACACGTGAAGAAGGCACAACCAAAAGGACCAAACCTTGTGACTTTCACAGAAAAAAAAAAAAAAAAAACTATGTTTGAATGGGCCAAGGCTGAGCTCAGAGTTATAAGCATGGTTTCTACGGAAACTTTGAAAGCAAACAGAGCATCAGCGAGGGAGGCCCTTGTTAAACGAGTAGACACTCTCAGCCATGGGGCCAGAGCTTCCCCTGTAGCAGTAGCTGCCCACTTCCACAGGACAGAAGCAGAAGTCCAGGCACAGTGGGCACTGGGAAGGTGGCAGGAGACCCAGAGACCAGGCAGGAAGGGGGTACCCAGTCCTCAGAGCCACACTGAGTGGAGGTGAGAGCTCTCTGAGTATCTTCTGGGGCACAGGTCACTCCAGTTCTTAAACTTACCTCTCAGCCATGTCTGCTGAGCAGATTCCCTGCTTTTTAGAAGTATACCTTGTACCCAGGTCTCACTTGTATAAGGCTGTAAGATGAGTAGGTGCAATCATAATCCTCTCCAGCCAAAGCCTGTATTCTTCCAATCGTAGAATAAAGCATCGATTCTCGGCATCAACACATGCTCTGTGCCTGGTCCAAGTCCCTCGGCTTCACTTTTACATGTGCTCAGTCTCTTTCCTTCATGTTGAACATCTCACCAGCCTTTTCTGTGCCAGAAAAAAACACCTGACTCTTAACATATGTCATGTTGGCTTTCATATGCTGTTCCTGAGGTTCTTAGCATACCTTTCTTCTCTCTCTCTCTCTCTTTCTCTCTCTCTCTCTCTCTCTCTCTCTCTCTCTCTCTCTCTCTTCATACACACACACACTTGCACACACATACACATATATACACATACTCACATGCACAGACACACATGCACACATAAACATGCTTACACATGCACATACATACAAACATGCACATATATACATAAACACATGCACAGACACACATAAACACACATAAACACACATATGCACATATAGACATTACACATACACACACCCAGGAGTTATGCCTCTGCTCCAAATGACTATATTTAGCCCTAAAAGTAAAGTTATCTGTGCTCCCAAGCTAGCAAGGATTGGTTGTGACAGCACAGATTTGATAAACCTAACAAAAGTATGAGGTAAACTAATGTCGTCTCAATTCCCAGAAAAGATGAGAACAAGAGAATCAGACTGTGTCTGAATGACAGCAAGTGCTGTGGAGAGTGTCACCAGTGAGCTTCAGTGGTCTCTGAGGCCATGACTACAAGGCAAGCCCTTCCTGGAAGTAGAGATGCTGTGGAACATTTCTACTTCTGTAGCAAGACCAGTGGGGAGGAGACGGCTGCTGACCAACACCACATCTTTCCTCTCTCCACTCAATAATCTCTAGCTGGGTTCTGGGGGAGGGGAGCCTCCATTTTCAAGCATCTCTTTACCAAGATCTAGCTCTGTGTGTGTGTATTCTTCTATGGAAAGTGAGGAAATATGCCAACTCCTGCCCTACCCTGCCTACCTTACCTGCAAGACAATGCACATGTGTTTCACAATCTCCCCTTCCCAGGAACCTGGTCCTTATCCTCAATCTTCAAATGAAGATAACACCCCGTGACAGAGGAGGAGGAAATCTGCATTTCTGAGTGACCACATGGGACAGAGGAAGCTGCCAATCTATCCTGAACCATTCATGTTTACTGGTTAATTTTAATAATAATTGTGCGGCTTATTGGGTGAGTAAAATTTTGAACAGACATGGATTGTATACGTGTAAAGTGGTTCCTTGCTGTGCCTGGCCCTAACTTTCGACCCCACTGCTGACAAATCCAAATCCCTACAGTTTCATACATGACCATTTTTTAAAACAGATTCATACAGTTTTAGATATACAAGGTGATGTATCTTTCAAATCATGTTATAGGATATTAGCATGAACATTTTTGGTATAAAATTATATATTTTTGTTTTTTAAAAAATTGTTTTATAGTATTCCAAGTTTTACATGTAGTTTCATTTTACCATCAAATGCTGTGAAATTCTAAAGAACATTGAAATATGAATCATTCATAATAATCTTTGTGCTAGCAATTCTTGGTTTTTAGCAAAATAGCTTAGAGAAATATCCACGCAAATGTGCAAGAGGTTTGTAAATTATGTATTCACATTTGAAGTAAAATAAACTGATAAATTCTGAATTTATATTCCAATAAACAGCATATAACTTTATAATCAGAGCTGTCAAAACTCTCAGTGAGTAGTGTGTGTATGTGCATGTTACACACGTGTGTGCACGTATACACGCAGGTACACTGGCCTGGCCTCTGTGGGTATGTGTGGAGGTCAATGGTGATATCTAAATGATTTTCCTTATTGCTCGGCATCATTTTTTGAGACAAGATCTCTGAGCCTGGGGCTTATCATTTTAGAGAGGCTTGGTGGCCAGTGAGCCCCCAGAATCCACTGTGTACCCTCAGAACTGAGGTACAGGTGTGCCTTACACCCTTGCACAATCAGGTCTTTACTCTTTCACAGATGACAACATCACTGAGCTATCTTCCCCGTTCTGTATCGCCTTTTGGCACTGAGACATGACTCTGTCATCCACAAATATGTAAGACTGTGTGATTGCTAGTGTTAATTGCTGCTTTGATAGAATCTCGAATCACTTGGGAGACAAGTCCCTAGGTATGTATGTGGGAACTTATCTTGACTGTTTAAATGAGGTTGGAAGACCCACCCCATTTATTGACTGTAGGAAAAGGTAGGTGGAATCGATTTCATCATATTTTCCCCCAGCTCATCTATTATCTTCCAAACCAGTTTCAGAACACTATAGTTTCATAAAGTGATTATTAAATATAATGACCATACAATTCTCTGTGAAGGTATGAATTCAAAGTGGTGAGATCTACTTACCTGATATATTTTGCACACCTCCATATTACACCAACATATTTTCTCAGCTGGCAATGGCTACTCTTCCTATCACATAGCATACTATTCAGTTTTCAGCACATAAACACAATGTTGAGCTCTGCTGTGGAAAATGTGTATGTCTCTTCTGGAGTGAACTATTTCATTCTGCCTCTACATACTATACAAAGTAGAGTTTCTGTGCATCCAGTCTTCTAAGTAAAAGATAAGAAGTCTCTATATAGTCAAAATGCCTAAAGCAAAACAAATGTTAATTCATTGCTGCAGTCTTACATAGAACTTCTAAATCCAAAATGGTCTTTGTTTCCCACATTAACTGTAAAAGCCTAAAAGGCTATCAGAACAATGTGTATAGACCATTTGTATCAAAGGAGCCACATAGCCACATGCATGCTTCTATGTACACAGAACATGTCTATTGACAACCTGGAGCCATCATAGAGGAACTTAGAGGATACAGGTCAAGAAGAGGCCTACTTTCCACCATGTACTGTTTCATGTTCTGAATTTCCTATCACACGAAGATATTGCACTGATAATCTTGCACACCCGGAGGATACTAAGAATCAGTATTCCTCAGTGCCTCCCAATAGTATGAGATGGGAACTCTTAAACTCCCAAGTGCAATACAAGTTGAGAGCTCTATTTGACTTGGTAGCCTTTAAACTTTCTCTGTGTCTTCTCTGATTCTTTCTGCTGGATAGATGTCTAGAAGAATTACTGCATGTGGGGAAGTATGATATCTCACCTCAAGTGGTCCCCCAAAATATGATACCTGTGATCATGCTATATTACAGAGCGAGGGGAGCTAGGTTGCATGGATTTGAGGTTGCAAGGCAAGTGAGTTGGAAATTTGTTCATCCTGCATTATCCAAGGAGACCAAACAGAATCACCAAGGAGCTTAGTGGTCGAAAAAGAGGGGAGAGTCAAGATGATGAGGAATGCACTGTGAGACACACTTCATCAGCCTTTGCTAGCTTTGAAGATGGAAGGCAGCCATGAGCCCAGCTGAAAAGCAAAAGGAGATTCATTTCTCCAGGATCCTGCTGTATGAATGTAGCCCTACCAACGCCTTCATTTTAGTCCAGTGAGACCCAGTCCTGACTTCTGACCTCTAAAGCTAGAAAGTAATATGTATATGATGTTTCAAGCCACCAAGCATGCAGTCATTTGGTACAATGGTAATTAAAAGCTAATATTCTGTATCAAAATAATTACTTATCTCTACCAGTATAAATATGGTAAAAACTTAAGCATCCAATAATAACAGAATAGAAAGTGATCAATGTCACACTTATATGAGTAAATAAGATGCTTGATTTTTAAATTTGTGGAATGTTGATGAGAAAAATTAAAAAACAAACATGCATATAAATTAGACACACATAATGACACATATAATATATATGTATATGATTATATATATTATGTATAATATATATAATATATATTTTGCTAAGTAATCAGATTTAGCTTCAAAAAAGATGAATTACTCAAGCTGTTTCAAAGAGAAAGGGTAAATATAAAACATTGAATCCACACAGGATCATGGGAAAATGGAGGACAACTCTAGGGTCCTCTATCTGGACAAAAAGATGGAGAGTCAAGTAGAGTCAGCAGCCTGAGGACACATACCGGACAAGGAATAGAGATGAGGTGTCTCCCCCTTCCAATGCCATTCCCCCAGTCACCATCCTAGTCATAGGTACTTAAGTCTAACCACTACATTTTCTGCCCCTACGTTTGTAACGTATTTCAAAGAAAACTCTAGGGAATCGAGCCACTGTTTAAGAACAAAGGCTCTGTGGTTAGACTACCTACATTAAACTCACTGCTGTCTCACTTCTTCCTACACTAACCTTCTGTAAATCACCTGTTCTTAGTATCCATGCAGAGAGCGACATGCCTCCCTCCCAAAGGGTGTCTGGGGACTGGAGGAGACTGGGAGCCATGTACTCCTCAGGGGTCAGGGATCACAAAACAAGGTAGCTTAATGCCATAGTGATGGTTTTTCCCTCACCCCTCCTAAACTTACCAAGTATTACTTGCCATGTATTAATTTTCCCATTAAAAAACACAACAAAACAAAAACATCCATTTAGAACAATCCAACCAGGTTGATAACTTTACCCCTCTAAGTAAAATCATCATGATCTGATGAAACAATTTCAAATTTTAGAACTCATTGCCTTCTGTCCGTTTCTGTCAGCCATATGCCTGCTTCCTGTTGACTGGAATAAGAAAGATGTACAATCTTCACGTTAAAGTCAAGAGTTCCAAGGCTCTGAATAGTTTCACTCTTAAACCATTAATACATCTATAAAGTAAACATTGCTGTCATTCTGTTGCATTAAAGAGCACTCTGTCAAGACTTGACAATAAGATGATACTCCAAAATCTCTGGGGCATAAAAGGAAACATTTGTGATAATTAACGGGGTGGTAGAGAATATTAGTCTTCAGTGAGTTTGGTCAGCCAGCTTCACTCTGGAGTGGTATCATCTAAACACAAATATTTATGATTATTCGTAACGACCTCAGCCCTCGGTGATGGCTGCAGTTTCCAGCTTGTTCCTCTTAGTCACATTAATTTCCCTGAAGGAATTTGACAGTTCGTTACTCAATATCCAGTTTCCCTCTGGAATGGGCAGCTGTGGATTCTGGTGGCAAAGTGGGAATATCGTGGGAATACTGCTATTTTCATTGTCCCTTCCCGTACACGGTGATCCGCTTCAGAATGTCACACAGGGATAGAGTTTATAATGACCTCCACCCTTTTCAACCTGTTGTAAAACTTCTATACTGTCTGTTAGGCCTTGTTTCAAGTCTTGTGGGTCAGAAATACATCCGTCAGCAAATGGCAATAGTACTTACTGGATTTCAGCTGCGTAGGCTCTACCAAACTATTGTTTGGGTTTTTTGGGTTTTTTTTTGGGGGGGGGGGGGATTGTTTGTTCCTTCCTAGAGATGAGAAAGCCAACCAAATGCATGACCTTTCAGGGTCATAAGCATAAACCTCAATAGGAAGTCATTGTACTTCCAAAGAGTAAAGGATGTAAGGCCATTAATTTAGTGAGCACTAGAGATACAGATCAAGCAGGAAATGACTTCTCATATAATGTCATCCAGGCCCGAGGAGGAGGAGAAGCAGGTGGGGCATGTCCTTTGTGAGATCTCTAACAGATCTGCCCTAGCCTTCTGAGCAAAAGAGCCAGGGTAGAGATAGTGTAATTACAAGTCGTTGCCCTGCTGTGTAACTGAGATTCCTACATGATTCTAACACTGACAAGAAGGGCAGGGAGAAAGGAAAGAAAGAGAGGAGGAAGGAAGAAGATTTTTTTAGTAACATGAACTGGTAGACGCTGGATATTTCCAAGGCTTTTATATTTTGAATAAATAAGCTTGTGGTAGTTTGTGGTTGTATGTGTGTGATGGGGGACTTTTTGTGTTTGGGTCGGGTTTTTGTTGTTGTTTTGAAACAGTTCTTACAATACAGCCCAGACTGGATTGAAACTCACAATCTTCCATTCTCCTACCTCAGCCTCATGACTACTGAAGTCAGACACACATGAATTACTGCAGCCTACTCTGGGAATCATCTTTTTATTATTGCTGTCCTTAAGACAAGGTCCATTTATCCCAGGCTGGACTCAAACTCACTATGTAGCCAAGGATGTCCTTGAACTTCTGACCCTTCCTCCCATCTCTTACCTCTTAAGTACTTGGGTTATAGGCTCCCACCAACCGGACCAGCTCAGTTTTAATATGGTTTTCTCTGGCTTAGAGAGTATGAAGGGTGATATTCTGTGTAAATCAGTTGGGTGCCTTTAGTTATTAAGCATGAGAACACAGGAGAAAAGTAAATTGGGTTCAGATTCTAGTTTATGACCGGACAGTTATGGAGCCTTCTTCATCTGCCAAACAGATCAATTACTATGTAACTAGAGGTTTGGATAAGTACTACACAGGCAAGGAATAGATGTGTCTAACAGACATGTCACTCAAGTGCTTACAGTAACATCCTCCCAGTACTGCTTGGAAGAGAGCATTTTGAAGGGTTTTAAAAAGTGGTATACATGCCATTTTTACTTTTTCAGTCCTTTTTGAGTCTGTAGCTAAGTAACATTGAGTTAACACTGCTTTGCAACTGACAGCCAGCCTCTTGCAAAACTAAAACCCTAAAGATCTCTGCCCATCCACCATTCACTCCCGTCCTCTAAGCCCAGCAACTATGACCTTACTTTCTGTGCCTACAGATTTGACCATTCTAGGCACCTTATGCTACCTGCTAAAACGGTATTACTGGCTTATTTCAAATACTCTATTTTTGAGAGTACCCTTTGAAATTTGATAAACTTCTGTTCTCAGACAAAAGTCTGGGTCACTATGCTTTATATTGCATAATTGTCTAACTACCTAAAAGCATTGAAACATCCAGAATAAAGGTGGTCCATTGTAACAGGACAATACACATCCAAATGGATGGATTTTCTACAAATATAATCATCAACTGTCAATCACTTGCTGTATATGGGCATTTGTTTCCCCTCCCCTTCCCTTCTCCCTCTTGCTCCAGCCCCACTTGCTCTGGGGCTCCGCTCGCTCTGGGGGATCCATGTATTGGCATTTGTATCTTAGCCCCCCTGGAAATCGAGAAATGCCTGGCATTTATAAGGTGTGTGTTAAATATGAATGTACAAATCAATAAATTAATAAATCAATGAATTATAAATCCTAGTATGTATTCTTAGCCAAACAAATTATCCTAAGTATTCCCTAATCCTTGATTCTGTACATCATTGACTGTTGGTACTCAGATCATGTGGACTTATATGAATGTTAACCTAAGCAGAACTCAGTCCTTTGAAAGGCAAACACAATTGGCTTTTAGATCCTGGCTACATCTGTGCTACATCAGCTTGTGGGAAAGTAGACATGTTGGATTTTATTAGTTTTCATATTCTGCAGTACTAAATTACTTTTAACAGTAAAACTGACAATGAATCAATTCACTAAAATGTTCAGGCTGGAGGGTGACAGGCCTGGGACTTGCATGTATAGGTAGCAGAACTTTAGACCTCCATGAAGGCAAATGAACTGTGCAAACCTTCCACGATTCTGCAAGTTCATTTCTAGGTAATTTATTTTACAGAATTCATCATACAAACATTCAAAGATAGATGATATGGTAAACTGAATAAAGCTGCCCCCAAAGATGTTAATATCTTAAATCTGAGAATCTGTAACTAACTCTGTCACATCCATGACAAAAGGCAACAGAGACTGCATATGCCATAAAGCTTACTAAGAGTCTCCTAGATTACACTTTTGGGCCCAGTGTAGTCCCAAGGGTCTTCTAAATGTGAAAAAAGATGACAGAGGGGACTGTGTCATGGTGATTCAAAATAGGAAAGACTCAGTCAGTATGGGCTGTCAAGATGGAGGGGCCCTGGAGTCAGGAAATGAAGGCAGCGTCATGACGCTAGAAAAGGCAGGAAAAGAGCCTTCTTTTTTGTAGTCTCCAAAGAAAAGTGCAATCCTGTTGACACCTTGACCTCAGTGCTATTTTGGACTTGTGACATCCAAAACTATAAAGTAATGCATTTCTGATAGTTTAAGTCACTGAGTCTGAGATGGTTTGTTACAGCAAGAGCAGGCAACTAATGTAATGAGTAAGGGTGTTCATTGGATCATCCCTTGTAACAACAGCAACAACAACAACCTGTAAGCAACTG
Source organism: Mastomys natalensis (assembly GCA_021653895.1). Classification (NCBI taxonomy): domain Eukaryota; kingdom Metazoa; phylum Chordata; class Mammalia; order Rodentia; family Muridae; genus Mastomys; species Mastomys natalensis. The sequence goes on along the minus strand of JAJTUV010000051.1, from coordinate 650,985 downwards.
TACCACTTAATTTTCTATCACCCTAACAAAGACTCAGAGCTAGGTGTTTTGTAAGGAGGCAGTTTTTGGACAGTGAATATTCAAGTGTGGACCACCCCATCTATTCAGCTGCCTGGGAGGGACTGATGATAAACAGGCGTCACAATGGCAGGAACATGTGTAGAGATCCCATGTGAGATGAGCAGCCAGAGAAAGATTTAGAGCCGGGCTCATTCTCTTCCTAACAACTGCTGTCATGAAAACCAGTTGCTCCCAAGAACGACAGTATGCCAGAGGTACCTCCAATGATTTACCCATCTTCTACAACTCTTACAGGTAAGCATCTTCTCTTACAGGTACTACTACCTTCAACACCACCAGAGTGAGGATCGAGCTTCCAGCATACTTAAGTCCCACCTGAGCCACAGCAGATGCCTGGAACACTCACCTGCAGGAGCCTGGAAAACACTGTGTTGTGACAAAATGGATGCTGAGGACTGTGTACTTTGCCCAAGAGAGTGGTTGATGTTTCTTGCCAACCAATTTGGACCAGAAGGGATGGAGAGGAAGAAGGCCACTAAGCTTTTAAGTCATTCTGCTTGGAACTACATGGCAATTAAAACCTAACAGTGAAAAGGTTGTTTACTCATCCTTTATTTCATAAATCAATATGCCAGGCACCCCATTAAACACTAGAAAATAAAGAGCAAAGAAGCAAAATAAATAGAGGAGGGGGGGAAGTAGGAAGAGATTATAGGAAGTATGACAAATATCCAAGGAGAGGGACACTTAACCAAGGAAGAATGAGAAGACAGGACAGGCATAGCTGCCAATGGGAGGTAATGCCCTAACCCACTCCCAAAGGAGGGCAGGATCTATCCAGACAAAGAGGACTTGAAGGCCAGAACAGCAGAGGAAACGGCTTACAAAAGGCCAGCTGGCATGAGGTTCAGTGTGGTGAGATGGGTGGGGTAGCACAAGGAGACCAGGAAATTCTACAACATTGCTTGAAGGACATGTACATAATTAACTTCATAAAACTTCCCGACCCTCAGTCCTACACAGAACCTCCCATTGTAGGAGGGTTAAGAGACTTTTCCAATGTCTTGAGTCCTGAAAAAAAGATGATCCAACTTCTGGAAATCTCTGTCTTCCTGGCCATGTCTACTCTCCCCAGAGTCCCTGCTTCCCAAGTGGGTTGAGGCCACTTTCCAGAATAAGAAAACCCCAAATGCATTAAAGAATGAGAATCATTTCATGATGCATGGAAATCATCCACAGTTAGCAAATCACCACCTCTAGTCCATACACACAAACTGTAATACAGAATCATGCTACTCAGAACAGATTATAGACTAGACCTTTACTAGACATTAACTCACAGTGTGCTCCAAACCTTGGGTACTGATAATGGAACAGAGATTTAAGTTTATATAAGAGTGTTTTTCTTCATCTAATTCAGTGGTTCCCAATTTGTGGGTCATGTCCCCTTTGGGGGTTGCATATCAGATACCCTGCATAGCACGTATTTACATTGTAATTCATAACAGTAACAAAATTACGGTTATGAAGTAGCTAGGAAATACTTTGATAGTTGAGATCACCACAACAACATGAGGAACTGAATGAAAGGGTCGCAGCATTAGGAAAGTTGAGTGTAGGGCGTGGTTCCGATGCTTTGATAGGGAATCTGCATGTGACTGCTGAAGGTCCTGTTCCCCAATTGGTTCTTGATCAGTCAATAGAGATGCTAGTGGCCAATGAGTGGGTAGAAGAGGCAGGACTTCCAGATTCCCTGCAGTGAAGCTAGTAGACAGAGGAGGAGGGAAAGTTTTGAACATGCTTCAGAGAGAAAGAGAGCCATCAGCCATGTAGATCTTGAGTGCAGTGGCAGATTTAGAGGTGTTGATCTAGGATTAAAGGTAACTGAGCAACCAAATTGAGGGCAGAATTAGAGGTGTTCAGCTGAGTGTGAAGGTAAGGGCAAGTTAGCCTCATGAGGCTTAGAAATGTCCAGCCACTGAGCTAAAAAAAAAAAAAAAAAAGGCATATTAAAAATAAGCTAGTGAGTGTGGTGCGTGTGTGTGTTTCATCCGCAGAAGGGAACCAAGGTGGTAGTGGCTGGTACTGCGGTCCGCCCAAGGCATAAAGAAGGGTAGTAGAAACTACACACTATAGTTGAGAACCATTGTTCTAATCGGTTCCCTGACTCCATAAGGTCTCACCCTGAGAAAATGTCTGAGCTGTAGAGAAGTCTAAATAGTTTGTGGGGCCTGGCCCTGCTCATATTTATTTGAGGAGAGTGTCATTATACTCAGAATTATTTGGGAGATTTTTGCAGCACACTGATGCCTGAGCCTACCCTCAAGACACTGACTTGATTGGTTTAGGCATCACAATTATTTTTTAAAAGACTCTTTATTATTTTAAATTATGTATATACACATGTGTACCTGTGCACATGAGTGTACATGCCTGGACACTTCAGATCACCCTGGAGCTGGAGTTACAGGTAGTCCATCTAATGTGGGTGCTAGGAAATAAACTTAGGTCTTCTTCAAAAGCAAGCAGTGCACCATCTTAACCATCTTGAGCCATCTCTCCAGCCCAACAGAATAGCATTTCTAAAGGTCCATGGGTGATGTTGACTTGATTCCAAAATGACCATATCCAAAAGTAAAAGAATTTGTGATTTTGCTACCTCATTTGCAGGGAAGTAATGAGAAAAAAACAAAAGAAGAGCCAAAAGTACTAAGAGAGGTCCAAGAAGCCTCACATGTCAGTTTCGAGGTGTGGCAGCCTGGTAAGCAAGCAAAGAGCTAACCCCCCTGCTACAGAAAGCTAGGAAAGCGACCTGGGCAGTGAGAAGGAATCTAAGAGAATCCTCAGACTGTCCAAGTTGGCTAACTCAAGACCAGGGAGTTACAAAGTCTCCAGGGTCGATCAACAAACCTGCAATGGCGATACCAGGGATAACCAGAGTTTGGTATGTATGACAAGTAGGCACACTCAGTAGATCTCAGAGGCAAGGTACTTAGGAAACTCAATCAAAAACTGAAAATAGATGTGGCACCCAGAGACTTGGAAGGCAGTTTTCTAGGTCAAAGTATTATACCTGAAGACAATAGTGAGGTGGTCCTAGGACTTAGATAGGCTAACCCTCCCAGCTACCTTATAAAGGCAGTACATAGGAGAGCCTATCTAAGGGAATCAACGATTCACTGAGCAAGGCAGTAAACAGACTACAAATAGGTCAACAATCAAAAGCAGGTGGTCACCAGTGAGAGATGCTCAGAAGACACAGGAACATATCCTGGCCTGGCCTAGGGCCTCAACCCAGCTGCCCTGAGCATCTTCAGCCACAGACTTAGTATAGGCCACGCCCACCTTTGGAGGATGCAAAGCTTTCTGTAAGTCTAACCTGCCTTTCTTCAGAGGCTCAGTGGCCATTGTTCAGGTCCCACAAAGCAAATCCTAACCTTTTCCACAGAACTCTTCAGGGATCCCCATTTTATTTAGAGGAAACGCACAGCATTCCCTGACAGCTATGACTCTCTCTCTACCCTTTCCGCCTTTGTCTCTAGGCTAATCTCACACTCAACCCTACAAGACTAACCCACCTCATCTACCCTTCCTCACATGGCCACACAGACCCTCCCTCCCCAAACATGCCCTGCTATCCTTCAACCATGCTAGAGTTCCTGCCCCAGGACCTTTGCTTCTGCTTTATATGCTCTGCAACATTGTCTTTGGTTATCCATGTGGCTCTCTCTAAAGTCCTTCAAGTTGTAAGTCCTGTCCTGAGCAGCTCATAGCAAATCCATCCCTCACTGTTCATCCTCCGTCTCCTCCCAGTTCATGTTTGCCTTAGAACACTTGCTCTCCTCTAAATATTACCATGTATTTCACTAATGAACTTATTCCCATCCTCCATATACTAGGATGTCGCCTGCTGAGTTTTATCACTGCTGTGTCCTCAAGGCCTTGGACAGAGCCTGTAACACAGCAGGCAGTCAAGTCATGATGTTGAATTATGTCGAAGCACATCATCACCCCACATCCAGGATATCTCTACTGTGTAGATAGATGCCTTCATGAGCTTTTGAAATTAATTTACTTCAATGTGTGGCTCATTGGGGTACATGTCCTTGAAGAAATGATGGTTTCCCAAAAGCTTTGTCCACCACAGAAAACATGTAGGTCTGAAGTCTGTTTCACCAGAGGCTTTTATATTAAGTAAAACAAGCAGCATGGCAAGTGAGTGTTTTTCCACTCCAGCAGCTAGGACGATGGATGCTGTTTCCCTGGGACCCCCATCTCAGAGGCTTCCCTTCCTCCCGATTCCTAAAGCCTTCCCCAGCTCTGCACAGCAACAACTTAGCAGACTGAGGATTTGACAGTCAAAACCCAACAGCCATCCATTCATGAATGGCTCAAAAGGGTGTGATGGGCAGGGGGGTGGGGGGGATTTGTCACTCTGCAGGGCCACAAATCTGCATCGTCAGGCTGGTGCACAGAGGCAGTGCCCTGCTGCACAAAGCGTCTCTGTGGCCGCTCACTCTGTGGCCAGCCGGCCCACCATTCTCCTGGAAGCTGAACAGAGGCCTGTCTTTGTGAACGATGGCCCTCACAGGAAGGCGACTGTGTGTGCTGGCAGTGCTGGTGCACAGGGCTCACATGTCTCCATTTCATTTGTTTCTTAAAGTGCCATTTAGTATCATTCACCAACCTGGGGAGTCACTTGGGTTTTCGGTGATTAAGGCTGCCTGTGTCTACATTTGCTGGCTTGTGGTACAGCTGGGATCTTGGGAAAGTACAAGACAGGGACAGGGAGGAGACTGAGACAACAGAACTTCCCTGCCACGTTGCATAGATCACCCAGCTGACAAGTGGTTTAGACTGCCTTGGGGGCTGTGGAGTCAGGTGACCTGTATTCACAGTCCAGGTTGCCTCTTTCTAGATCTGTTATTTTCAAGGGGTGACAATAGGCCCCAGCTTCCTTGCTCACCAAATTGAGGAGAGTCCTATAGATAAAGCATGGGTATTATAGCAGAAAGGAGAATCATGCCTGTAGCAGACTCCATATGCAGATGGTAAAGAAAGAAGTCCTGTCCCTGGATCCACAGGTAACTGTTTGCTAAATGCCATAACAGTGATATGAGCATAGAGAAGGGGCCAGGCACTGAGAAGAGAGCCTCAAGAAGGGATTCACAGATCAGGAGCCCGGAGGGATTTTGATCAGAAAGACAAATGGATAGCTCACAGTACATAAAACAAGAGGCCGTGGCCTGGTCACACTTGTCTTCACAGTCTATGGTCCAGTTATTCCAAATGTAGTGAATCTCAACAAGGGGTAACACAGTGAACAGATTCGTTTCAAGGTCCCAAAGGCATTGGGCTGTGGCTCCATCCACCTCTCTGACGTCCCTCTTAAATTGTGCTGGTCCCTTTGTTAATTTGGGGCATGTATGAAATAATCTGTACACATATAAGCATTTCTTCTATTCATTGGAATAGCATGTGGGATACTGTTCTGTCTCTTATTTCATTGAATTTTCTTTAGAAATTATATACTGACATATAGATTTAATTATTTGAGAGTTCATTATGTAAGCCCTATGGTGCTATGTAGATCAAGCTGGTTTAGAATTTAGCAATCCCCCAGCTTCTGGCTCTTGAATGCTGGGATTACAGACATAAGCCATCATTCTGTTTTAAAATGACTGACACACAGGTTTTGGTACTTTAGATACTGTGGAAGTGCATCATGGGGTGTCAACATCAGCATCTAAAAACGTCAAACTTTCCATGAATTCTAGACTAACAGCCATTAACATTTCAAGAAGTGCCATTTGCTCTGGAATCCTGGCTCTGACTTTCCTAAAGGCCTTGTGATTTATGCAGACTATGAAGTTAAGATCACACAGCTTTAGCCTGCACATTAGCACCTAACCACTCCAGCTTGCTTGAAAGAGAATTCCCAGATGGGCCAGGTGATAGAAAAAAATGATTTAAAATATTTTGATAACAAGCACTCAGAGACAATGTCAGTTTTAGGTTGAACCTGCTTTGCCAAATCCTTGACTGCACTTCAATTTTTTTTTTTTTTTTTTACGATTTTTGCTCCCAAGGGAACCATTGTAAAGAAAAAGCTATTTTCTAAAACAGTCGAGTTCAACAAAAATAGAACAAATAAATTATCTGATCTACACTAACATTGAACATAATCGCAGGTTGCCTCCAAAGTGGCTCCAAGGCACCAAGAACTCAGCTTCCCAGAGAGAAGGCACTGACTATCCAAACGACCAGGTACTGATGCCGAGCAGGCAGCGCCTCTGGGTTTCAAGTTCATACTGTAAGAGGGAGAAGAGCAACTCAATGGGACCACTGTTAATCTGGCAAATCAAAGCAGAATTCTGAGCCGCCTTCCACTCTTTCTTCCTGCCTAGAGCTATAGGACAAAATTCTAAAAACACTGGCACTCAGCTCTTAGAAAGCCAGGGGATCAGTACCACAGAGGAAAGGATGAGCCAGACCCCAAGCCCCTTCCTCACTTCAATGCATCTGAGTGACAGGAGTCATGTTTGCAGGATTCAGGAGGCTGTGCTGGGCTCTGGGGAGCGGGAAGCTGGAGGCAGGCTTTGTCCTGTACCTGACTACACAAGGCAGAAGAAAGGCAGGGCCGTGCAGGAACCTCATGCCTGCCTGGGACCCTGGTGAGGATTCCTTCATTTTTCTAGGGCAGTGTCGTCACTATATTCTCATTTTCCAAATCTTTCATGCCACTTTGTCCCCTATAATCAGGGACCTTTGTTTTACCCCCTCTTCTCATCCTTGTGCTCAGGGCTCACTTGCCATCCAATTGTTGCCATGTCTTTGTCGTGGAGTCACTATATCCGATTAAAAATAAGAAAACTAGCTCAGAAAAGTCCAGGAATGCATAACCATCAGACATCGCAACACATGGTTGTCATCTATGAAGCTCAAGATGAAGGATTAGCCAAGTGAGTTATGATAATAACTCACTTATGATAATAATGTCTTGAGCAAGCTTACTATTTTGTTCTGAGACACATTCATAGCTATCCTGGGCACGTGAGGCCTATAGGCTGCAGGTTACACACATACACTAGCTCAAGGTCATGTAGGATACTCATTACCTAATTCTGGAATCAATTATCACTTCCAGTATCTGTTTTGAGAAAGATAATTGCAAAATGACTAAGGACTTTCCGTGGTGGTCTGAATCAATAGACTCCCAGTGTCATACACTCTAAGGAGGTCTACTGCACAACACAAGGCAAGAACAGGTCAGCCAACTAACTGCCTGAGGTCATATGGGGTATGAGGAAGCTCGGAGTTGACCCAGGCCTCTGGCTCCAAAGTGTCATTCTTCTGATGTGCTGGCTCAGCTTGCACAGAAGCCTGCCAACCCAGCAACTCTGAGGGCCTGGGAGTCATTTCCTGGAGTGTATGAAAACGTGAAGTGCAGAGAAAATATGACTTCAACCTCAGAGTCCATTTCTCAACAGGCTAACAAAGTCACAAAATAGAACACCCTCTTGAGAGTTTTCAAGATCCGTTGAACATAACTTCTCGGGGACAGTCTTGCCCGCAATTTGCCCTCAATACATGACTCAAATACTTTACCAGTGAGGATGGACTGACTGTTCTTTAAGACAAGACAGGAACTATCACATTTGGGAGCTCTATGTCTACCACAGGAATGATGGTGTAGGGACATTAAGGCACCAGTGCTTAGTTAGAACTTGTGGCCTCCAGGGCTGTGGCCACAAACCAATCCTGATTGACTTCCCTCCACCTCAGAGGCCTGGCTTCTGTGGGTTTTTTCCCTGGATTCCTGTCCAGAGTATTGGCACAGCATCATCCTTCCATGCTTTCTTAGTAACCAGAATGTAACACTTGAGAACACTCTTTTGCTCCCACCTATGTGACCAAGTAGTATTTGTCAGAACTACACTCTGACCCTCTGGGATCAAATATCTTACCCAGACTCAACCAAGGCCATTCTTATGGCACAAGTTACTTGTACGGGGCGGAAGCTAGGTGACACCCGTAAGCTCTGACATGCTTCTCAGTCTGTCAAGACTTTAGTCAGTCCTTTCCATGAAGACGAAGCTGCTCCATACACTCATTCTCCCCAGCAGAAAAGGAAAATCAGATTTTAGATGCTTCCTCTGCACCTTTATGTCACAGCCAAAGAATGCTAGGGTTCCTATCTACACAGCGGGGGTAGGGGGGTGGGGGGTGCTTAGAGAATGTTAAAAAGCAGAGATATATTACCCAATAAAACCAATTAAAATAGGCTTCAGCCAGATCCCAGAATGAGTGTCAGCAGTGGCACCCCTTAGTTTATGTGATCTCTGAGAAAAGACACAAGACCCTACTGAGGTTTTAACTCACACATAAATGGGAATGGATGGACGACTCCTCAGAGGCTCACTGTGAGGACCACTGGATGCAGTTCATGGTGAGAGGAGCCAACCACTTCCTGTCTTCCCTTGCAGATCCTTTGAGAAAGGAAGGCTGGAAGGGCCAAGGTAGAGGGAAGGCCGGTTTGTAACGATGCACGATCACCTCAGAAAGCCCCAAAGGGAGCAAATGGAATCTCCAGGCCCTCCGGCCCCTCGTGGGCTGCCCCAGCCCCTCACGGGTTGCCTCAGGTCCTTGCAAGCTGTTTCCTGAGGTTTGAGTTTGCCCCTTTCTCGTAACCACTGCAGACAGTTTGTAAGGATTTTACTTTAACCCTACTGTGTGTTTGGGGTTGGATCCAAGTTAACTATCATCTCAAAGATCTCAGTTTACTGACATAAATATTCAGCGAGACCACCTGAATGGCCTACGGCTTGACATTGATCCAATCAGAGTTCCGTGGACGAGACAAGTGGCCAGCAGAGTTGAAAGCTGACGGAGAGGCATATGCTTCAGTTTCTTGGTGTCTCATGTTAGAGATCGCTTCCTTGGTAAAAGAGGAAAAGACATCATCCTACTGAAGCTGAGAATGAATCAACCTTTGTTTATTTTTGGAAAGATGAAGGCATCTGATCCGCACTACTCATAACCTTCTGAAGGAAGGAAACAATATTCAACATTTCCCATCTAAAAATAATCAGTACCCTGCTTGACTTACTCTGTTAATCAAAGACAAAGTTGAAATGAGAAAAGCGGATAACACCTAGGACATTAAAGGCTCAGACAGAGTATTTGATTCTGAGAGAACTAAAACCCACGGAGGAGGAAAACGTCTAGATCAAGGAACTTAGTAGATACTGACATGTGAAGGTTTACACACAAACGTTACATGTTCGATTTGACAAACTGAAACCTCTTTCAGGTTCTTAGTTATGAGAACAGCAACAAAATGTCAGACAGTTAAAAACCAGCATCTGAGAGTCTGCTGTCTAGTTAGCAGTAAACGCAAGACAATGGTAGTACCAGGGAAGCCTGAGAAACTCCCATCGCCACAAGCTTCCAGCCAATGGGCTCTGATTGATGTTTCACTTTCAAACGTGTTTCCCCATTCAGGGTGTGAACTGTGCCTTCAGATACAATCACCTAGAAAAGTAGGCATGGCTGTACAACCAGTCTCACTGCACCATGGTTACCACCCATAAAACAACTCCCTGCTCCAACAATTAAAATAGTAAGACCAGGTTCAGGGCCACCCACCCGCCCTAGTGTTATACATAATTACATACCAAAATTACAAAGTCTAGGAATAAAGACAAGTGATGGCTTGAAGGGCGTGATAGTTTATTTAAAAAACAGAAACGACAAAACAAAACAACAGTAACAACACAACAACAAAACCGGTACCACACTGATCACGTGACCAGCATACGTGTAATGGCTTTTCTCTTGGGTATTAACATTGCAGTATGTTTAGATACTGAAATGTTTCAATAGGACAAGAACGTTAGAGAGTAAGGATCATGGATAAAAATGGACACTAGTGTAAGTCTGGTGCATTAACCCACAGAATTCATTTAAAGTCCCATGAATCGGTGGCATTATGCTACATGGTTAGGAAGGACGAAAGTTATCTCGGGAGGAGACAGCGTGAACTTTATACTTCTTTGTACTTTAATCTTTAGTTTATAATTTAAGCTATGTCCACCCTGGCTAAAGCACAATCATACAAGACACCTCAGGTAATGTCCTTGCTACTATTGCACAAGTTTAGTAATTTTATTAAAAGAAAAAAAAAAAAAATCAAACCACCATCAAAAAAAAAAAAAAAAATAGGCAAATAAATGTGACGTTCAAATCATTTGAAACTCTGAGAGCTTGCTTCTTCAATACCAATTCAAACTTAAATGCTATCATTATAACCTCCAAAATTCTGGAATAAAATTAATTTTAAATATCTATGGGTTTTCTTTATCTAACTGTACTTTGCAGTCAACGAGAGGAAGTTGCTTTCTAGGAGAACATGGCTTTTGGCAACAGTCCCACACGCCTGTAGTAAAGACAACGCCACATGATGCCACATCCGCCTCAGAGTTCTGAAGTACAAGGATTTGACCAGAGGTCAAAATGATTATAATCTGTTCCTAAAATTTCAACCCATATGTGATTACTTCGTAGAGAGTAAATGTGCTGTTAAGTAATTATCCCACTCGCCTTTCCTTTTTTGACCTTTCTGAAAGCTGACCCTTTTGGGTAACTGTGGATCACCCCCTCTGAGACTGGCCTCTGTAACCCCCATGTTACCATATCAGTTCCAGGGTTTCTGGGGTGGTGGAAGTGTAGGTCACAGGGACAGCAGATACAGGTACCTCAGCCCTCAGTGACAGCTTTTACATCTGTAAACTCAAGAATAACATTATATAGCTCAGCAACTACAAAAAACATTTGAGATTTGGGCATTTCACACCAGAACCTCTTTGTGCTTTTGAAAATGAAGCTGCTTGTGAATCTTTTTGGTATTTATCAGTCATTTGCAGTCCCCTTCTAATGATAAAAAGACAATATTCAAAATAATTTTTAAGGTTAAATGTTCTGAGGGGGGCTTTATCAATATTTAGTTTTAAAAACAGTATAAATCATTATTTTTTTTTTCCTTCAGTACTGGAATAGTAGAAATTATCTCTGGTCCCTCCTTAAGTCAACCACAGCCCTTCTCACTGCGCACAACACGGAAATCTACAGACATCCCTGAAATCTTTGATTAAGTAAACGAGTGAATCACAGTGGAGTCTCATTCAGTTAACAGTGTAGATCCATTTGAAATCAAAACAAAAAGCTGAACATCAAAAAAAAAAAAAAAAAAAATTTCAAGCTAAAAAAGAAAGAAAAAAAAAAAAAAGGAAGACAGGAGACCCTCCCCCAAACTAAGACGGAGTGCGTTGTCACCTGCTGTGATCGGATTCCTCCTCCTCCACGTGCTAAGGGCACTGCTGAAATCCTCAGGCCCAGTCTGTGCGACCCTTGAGTGGAGGCCAAGAACTACAGCTGTAAGGGAATCTGGTGCACTGCCTTTTCCCTACGAGACTTCACATCCAGAGACGTCTCGTGCCTCTGTAACTGCCAGCATCTTACCAGGCGACGCTTCCTGTGCAAACTGATGGCCACTGCTTCTCCCACCGCCCCCAGAAATGGGAGTTTTTCATCGGCTTGTTACCAATGCGCCCGCCTTTCACTCTTGCCATCAGAAAAGTTGGGGCTCAAACACAGGTGGGACAGAAAGGAAAACAACCGGTCTAAAGGCACAAAGTCGCATAGCTGCTCTAGTTGGAGTTTGTAAACAGAGAATAGGTTGAATTTAGGTAATCTCGATCTGGGAGACTAAAAAGGCATCCACAGCAGGCTTTTATCCAGCCAGCTTCTTTGAGACTCTTCATGGGTTTTGAGGTCTACAAAGTATACACTAATATACCCATACTTCAAAAAGCAATAAGGCAAATAGTATAATCATTATCCAAAAGTTACAATGGTAGTGTAGGCATACATAGTATAATTTAGTTACAAAGTGTGGTACTATTTCTGCTACATAACCATATTAACTGCTTCTTTCCTACATAATTATATATCCAGCCAGGTTTCAGCCGAACACAAAGCCGTCCTTGTACCACCACCTATAGTTGGCAATAGCTCTTAGAAAGCAGTTTTGTTCTGCTGTGGAGATTACCCTTGAACTGGAAACAAGAGCGCAGTCCCATGTGCCGTCATTAGACGCTGTCATATTTGTGAAGAGCTTCTTCCAACTTCTGGGTCACTTTTTGGAAAAATATTATTTGTTGTTGTAAAAAATGCTGCATCTGTGATTTAAAGTCTCTTACTCTAATTTGATGGAAGTGATGAATCTCGGCCAACGTGGCGAAGGAAATTGTGTTACAGCGGTCTTGAATGCCGTCAGCTTTCTGGACCTCCATCTTCCCTTCTTCCACGTGCCGCCTACTCTCCTTTACTTTGGTAAGAGCTCCTGTGGTCAAAGACAATAATTAATTAAAATACATACATACATACATACATACATACATACATACATAGGCATCCCAATGAGACTGTCAGTACTTGTCTAAACTATTTCAACATCCTTTGGAATTCAAAATGGTGACTGTAAATACCAATTTATAAAGCAGTCTGGCCAGCGCTCCGGCGTCACTTACCAAAACCAATGTCCCATATTGACCAAGCCTCTGTAGTAGTTCTTGGCATGCTATACCTAACAAAAAGGTGCAAAAATTTGTTCTTTTAAAGATAAACCCCAAACCCACACTTTTCATGTTTACAACTTATAAGACTATTATCATGCATATTAAGAGAATCGTTTGTGAAATAATACCTCATAAAGGATGAATCCCTTTTCCTGAGAAAACTCTCACTACAGAGCTACTATATAAGGTCAGAGTCATTCCTGAATCATGTCAGTACCAACTCAAGCTGGAAATCAAGAATGATGGGGGAGGGGAGGGGTCTGGGTAGCGTTGCAGTGTACAGTGAAGCTGTCTGCGTACCCAAGCCCATGCCGGATATACTCAGAGCCCGTGCCTGACAGCAGGGGGTGATGTATGCATGGATGCCTCGTCTGGTAGCATCTTCTGGGAGACCACAACTGGGACACTTGCATCTTGAATGATTAGAGATACAGGGGCAGTGGGTTTTAAGTTTGCACTAATGACTGTTTCAGAAGGCCACCGAAAGTACCACAGCTTCTTATCTATTACTGTGGGGGGAGGGAAGGACTGGTCATTTTGGCAGGGGCCACACAAGGGTGGGCTCTTGCTCAGAAGCACGTGCCACACAGAAGGCAGGGGAGGCAGGACATGAAAGTATCTACTGGTTTCAGGGCTGAACAATGTCGACGCTCACATGGTCTGAACGCATTTCGGCAGTTTTAGAATGGAGATATCCAAAGGCATGTAGAACTCATATGACTAAAGCATCTAAAAGGCAGAGACTAGAGATCGTGGAAGCCAGGAGTGGGACCCAGCAGTCTGTGAGTGTGACGCCTGAGGAGAAACCTACTCAGAGTTATGAGCTCTCTTTTACCCAGGGAGGCCACCTTGTTTCTAAGCTCCTTTAAATCTGAAAATTCAGAGAGTAAACCAGTATTCAACTAAGGCTAAATAAACAGTGTGCCTCTCAAAATGCTATGGTAATACTTTTTGTAGAAAACACAGGATCACCTCACATATGCCACACTCTACCAGTGAGCTCCGGAGTGGCCCCACCCCTGCCTCACACTATCCAGAGTAGAAGTGAAAACCTGCCAACAGCAAATTTTACCAAGAGAAATGCATGTCTGTGGAGAAATGTACATAGCACACATTTTTCATGAGCTCTTTCTAAATGAGACCTTTCATTGAAATGGGCAGAGTCCCAGAGCAGCAGGGTACAGCCCAGCAGGGGCAGGCATCACTGCCCGCATCATTCCACCCTGCCACTGAGAAGGATGCTTTGCTAGGCAGAGAGGCAGCTAGGATCCCCCTGAGGCAACATGTCCCTGTCTAGCTAAGGAAGTATGACACCTTCAACATTTCTCCTAGCCTGACAGCATCAGGGAAGTTTTAACATGTGCCTGCTATGTATCATTGCTTGTGTGTTTTTTGAGACAGGGTCTTACTGTAAACTCCTGGCTGGCCTGGAACTCCCTTTGTAGTCTTAGAGAGGGGAGAGAGGGAACCCACAGAGAATGGTCTGTCATCACATCCTGAGTACAGAATTAAAGATGTGCACCATGCCTGGCCCTGACTGCTTCGTGTTAAAAAGACCATACCCACCCACATGCGGTTTTGTAATATAGTGTCTTTGTTACGTTTGTACAGGCTTCCCATATATGTACAGATATAAAAGATGAAGAGACCGTGGACACTGAGAGGCAACACTCTAGAGAAAAAAAATATTTCAAAAGACTCCCAAAAATATAAAAATTCACGATTTAAAAATGGCAGGGAGAGGAGAGGGGAGGTCTTTGTGATTTGACTGTGTGCCTCTGGAAGCCACAGCCCAGGTGCACACAGGAGACAAGCTTTACCACTGACCACTGAGCCACACTGTGCTTCCATGGCTGCACAGGGCACGCCCTGCTCAGGTGCTGGTGCAGTATCTAACAGTCGTCTCACTGTGGTGTTCTGGCTCTTCAGCAGACTAGGGAGTTCCAGAGTGAAACAAGGCCCAGGGGCTTGTGTATGCCCCCTAAGCTAAAGGCTAAGGAACTCTGAGCAGTTAGAACTGCCAAGGCTTCCAAGTGTCAGTGTTCAAGGGGCCAAGGAAAATTCAAGACTGCGTTTTCTTTCACCTGTGACTCTATTAGGTCAATGGTATGGAGCTGTTCTTTGTACAGCCTATGTACCGCCGGCTTTAACTCACTTATGGAAGGGATACCGATGGCGAGCCTAATGTGTTTACCATGTTGACTTTGTGGAACAGGTAAAATCAAACACGTGTCCTCGAGTCCTAAACCTCTGTGAGCTCACCAGGGGACCATGTGGCAAGGACATTCAGGGCAGACGCACCAGCCAGACACAGTGATACAATACCACAATGCTCAGAATTTTGCATGGGAGCCAGATGTGCCTTCCCAAGGTAACACAAATTATGACATGACAGAAATTCTCCACAGGTTAGCTTTACTACGGTTGCTCAAAGGGTCAGCTAGAGGCCATGCACTGTGCTAAGGGTAGTGGGGATATAGGAAGGAGACAGATTAGGGAACAGACAAACAGTAAGTAAACGGTCATTGTCAAAGACAGCCCTATTATATCCTAGGCACCATGCACACTGCCCCTGGTCTTGCTACAGCTTACTGCAGATATCACTACTCCTACTTGAACAAGGGAAATTGAGAGTTGTTAACCATGTGAGCCTGAGAGTCACCCAGGTAACCCCGAAAGAGGTGGGATCTGAATGTGTAACTGATTTCAAAGCAAATACCATAACTATGCAAAAAAGGAAGCAGGTGCCTGAACAGGCAAGCAAGGCGGGCAGAGGGGAGCCTGTGCTAACTGCGGCCAATGCTTCTCTCCTGACTGTAGACTGCCGGTGCGCACACGTGCTCGTGTGTGTGTTTATGTGTGTGTGTGTCTGGTGTGCTCACACGTGCATGCACACATGTGTGTGTGGTGAGGGAGGATGGGCAGGATGTGTGTACATGAGTGGTGAATGTGGTACCCTGTTTTATCATTCTCCACCATATTCCCTTATAACATTATTATCTCACTGAACCTGGAGCAAGCCCAGAGTCAGCAAGCCCAGTGACCTTCCTGTGTCCTCTCCTCCCAGGGCACTGGGATTGCCAGGAGGTGAAGCCATACCCAGCTGTGTGAGGAGATGCTGAGATCCGAACTCAGGTCCTTGGGCTCAGTACTCTTACACAAAGACCCATCGCTACAGCCCCTGACTTTTGTTTTAAACATGTAATTCAAAAGGCACTCTGAATGTGTAAAAGAAACTATTTGTTTATGTTTGACATTTTTCTTTTACTAACCTAATTCAACTTACTAAGTGAGTCTGTAACACCTTTTATACTTAAAGATGTATGGTTTTCTTATCTTAAATATTGAAAAAGCACACACTACAGTATCTGAAAGTCTAAACACAAACTCAAACCTGGGAGGGAGTTTTTGTTTTTCTTCTCTTTTTCTCCATCTACTTAGATGCTACGGAAGATGACACAAATTGTCAACTCCAACCCAAAATATTACCATACTTTAGGAATGTCTGGGTTTATTTGATGGGTAAACCGTAACATTCTGGCAAAAGACAACTCACTATTGTAAATGTAAAAGGACAGGACTGAGTGGATGGAAGAATGAGTGCTAATTCCACTTGGAATTCCAGATGACCCACTTAATGAAATTCAAGTTTGCTGGCATAGTGCATCAAGTCTGCAACAGAGAGATGAGCAGGGGACGTGTCCATGAAAATGTGGCTCTCATACAAGGACTCAAATCTTTTTGAGGTAGCAAAGTACACATGCCTGAAACAGTCAAGAACATATAAACAGTATGTGAAGGTGTGAACGTGCACTCTCACCAGTGAGAGCTGTGCACACTCAGGAGGGCTCTGCCTCTGCCACAGAGGCTGAGGTGGATCGAAGATCTGAGGCCTCTTAGCCTACACAAAAGACCCTGTCTCAAACTGCGCCCCTCTGTCACTCAGGATGTAGAGCGATCTCTTTAAATAATGTCTTTTAAATGATTTGTAGCTAACTTAGTTCCTCCTAGAACTACTCTTCAAAAGAAAGCAAGATGATTAAAAATACAACTGATAGAATTGTACTGAGAAACTAAATGGAAGAAACCCACCAGCCGTCTACAGCACAGCTTCAGTGTGCGACCAGCAACCTGGCTCACCTACAGAGTCCAGAATCATAACTCAGGGGCTTTCACATTTGAAGCAACATAAAGTTTCTTTTCCTTAAAAAGTGATTATTTTTGCACAAGAAAGCTAGTAAAACTTTGTGTTTTGTGACCTCTAACAAAGAGACAGGTAGTTGGAGTGTTTTCCTTCCTATGAACAAAATTAATTATTACAATTACTTCACTATTCCAGACTGGGAGTAAATGGAACACTGGCAGACTTAAACAGCCCAAGCCACATACATAGATAAAGCATATGTGAACTCGTGAAAGGGAAAGAGAACTACTTTTAGGATTCCAGAAGCTTCAGTCTGCCCCACCTCCACTCACTGAGCTCTGTTTTCTGAGTTTTCCCCAGAGCAGAACAAAAACACAGTTTCCTGACAGTGATGCTCTGACCAGCTTCAGTGGGAAGCGGGCTAGGACTTGGGTTTTGTACAGTTGCCCATTCCTGCAGCTGACAGTTCTTGAGCTGGGAATTCTGAGCAGTTCCCTACACTTTACAGCTTCTTGTGTTTTCAAAATAAAAGCAGTTTGCAAAATTTCCCGTCAAACCTAGCATGTAAGGAGAGCTGGGGAGGAAAAGTGGGCGGGGTCAGATCAAAGCAGGCTTGCTCCTTCTCTAAAATGTTTGCACTCTGAAGGGATTCTGGGACAACAGCAGAGGCACACACACTGCAGCCTGCTATGGCACAGGAAGGCAACCCTGAAGTTGTCTCCAACTCCAGAGGACAGTAAAAGCTAAAATCCCTGTCCAGAACAGAACAACAAAGGGACCACATATTTCCATGAGAGAATCAATGAGGAAAACAAGCGAAGGTCTCAGAGGCTCCGCTTCTTAAGTGGTACCACCACACAACACGTAATATCGCCGTGGCACTTTAAAACCAAAGAGGAAAATGAAAGGAGGGGGTTAGGAATTACATGCTGAGTCCAAGGTCTAGGGAGCACTGTTAAACCAAAGGTCCTGTGATGCCCAGGATTAGGGGGTGGCAGTTTCTAAAAGAAAGAAAAGAACATACAGGTCAGACCGGAAAAACAGCAAGTGAACGGTTCTCAAAGAAGTACAGACAAGATACAAGCGAAAAAAATTCTTAGTCATCAGGAAGACATAAATCCTCTATAGGGATATTCCATCTCACCACGGTCAGAATGGATGTCACCAAGTTAAGAAGAAAAAGGAGAGAAGCAGAGGAGAAAAGAAAATGCAGAGAGCACGTGGTGTTTTGACGCAGGGTTTTACACAGGGTTGGTGGAACCTAAGGTACGGCAGACGCTGTAGGAAAATCAGCACGCACACCATAGACACCTCACGATCACTACAGCTTTAATCACGGGAGGTGAATTCTGGAATCAGCCGAGGTGTCCCTCAATAAATACATGAAATAAGGACAATGTGGCAGGCACAGAGAATAGGAGTATTCTGCGACAAACTGGGCTGCAGTGGTGGCTCAGTCAGGTCTGTGCAAGCCTGGCACCCACAACCCACATTAAGAGCTGGACACAGGGGAGTACCCTTGCAACACGGCCCACAGACTGCCGTGCCAGAGTAGCAGAGGCAGGGGGTCTCTCGGCTAGAGGAGAGTCTCTTTGGCAGTCTAGCCAAATCAGTGAGCTCGATTCAGCGAGAGCTCTCACAGAGGTAGACACTGGCGCATACATGCTCACACAGCAGCACTGCATCACAGTGTCAGTTGTAGGGGACTCCCACGTGAAGAGAAATACAACACTTACTTTAAAAAACAAAAATATCACATTTCTCATGCAAAATCCAGACTTTTTTTTTTTTTTTTTTGAAGAAGAAGACGACAAGAAAGTAGAAGGGGAACTACATGGGAAGAAGGGGTGGAAACAAGAGAACATGAGGACAGAACGATGCTCAAGGTATATTCCCAATGTGTACAAAAAGTCACCATGAAATCCTGTTTCCATATAGTGAATTTGTGCTAAGGGTCTACTACGGAGTGTGGTGTTCTTCAGCAGAGATGTTGGGACGCTCGTGGGTCAGAGGACTTGCTTCTTACAGGAAGGTGGTAAAACCAGTGCAGCCTGAGTCACCCACAGGAAATGTGCTTCAGACATGGGCTCCAAGCACAGGAAGGGACCTGAAGTGAGGTGAACATTTAAGCAACCTCTCCAGAAAGCAGAGGTTTCACAGACTGCCCCAGAGCACCGGCCCGGCCTCTAGGACACTCTAATAGCCCCTTCCTATGAGGGGCTCTGTGAGTAGGATGAAGGGTCGGGAGGGGGGGGGGAGGGAGAAAAGGGAGAGGGAAGCTTACATTGTGGTGGTTTGAATAAAAATGGCTCCCATAGGCCCATAGAGAGTGGCACTAGTAGAAAGTGTGGCCTTGTTGGAGGAAGTGTGTCTCTGTCCCTTCCTGTTGCCTTCGGATTAAGATGAAGAATTCTAGCCAGGCAATGGTTGTACACGTCTTTAATCCCAGCATTCAAGAGGCAGAGACAGACAGATCTCTGTGAGTTCTAAGCCAGTCTGGTCTACAGAGTTCCAGGACAGCCAGTGTTACACAGAGAAACCATGTCTCAGAACAAAAACAAAAACCAAAAAAAACAAAAGCTGTAGACCTCTCAGCTCCTTCTCCAGCACCATGTCTGCCTACATGCCACCATGCTTCCTGCCTTGATGACAATGGACTAAACCTATGAAACTGTAAGCCAGCCCCAATTAAATGTTGTCCTTATAAGAGCTGTCATGGTCATGGAGTCTCTTCACAGCAATGAAACCCTAACTAAGACACTAACTAAAACAAGTGTTGAAAGGTACCTTTCCAGTGAGAGGGACGTTTCTGGTGAGTACTTAATTGATTTATTAAATTAGTTTGACACATTATCTGGAGTCCTCTATAAGGGGACCAAAAGTTCACTCAGCTAATGATTTATTTCTAAAGGAGCAGCCAGACCCCTGAAGTTAGGCTTCCACAGACAGTGACCAATCCCCAAGCCCATCACTCCAGGCCTGACAGTCTTGAGACGTGAGCGTCAGCTCAGGCCCGGGTGCGTAGGGCATTGCTGGTGCCAGGTTTCCTTCCTTCCTTCCTTATTTAAAGCTGAAAGGCGCTTGGAAGTTTTTGGTATAATTCTAGAATCTTACAAGTAAGAGGTTGTCACTTGTCCAGAATGTCCCAGGGCTTTGTGTTTCAAAGAACCCACCATTCCCGCCTGCCAGCCAGCCTGGCACATGTCGCTTTCATCCTACACAGCGGTCTACAGGGGACTGCTGACAGCTTTGTGGGCATCCATAGGTACGCTGCGAGCTGAGCATCTCAAGGTAGCATGCATGCAAGCTCATGCCTGCATCCCAGTACTTGGAAGCAGACGAAGGAAGCCCACCATGAGGCTCAATATAGTGAATCCCAGGCCAGCCTGGGCTAGCCATAGAGACCAGGTTGTCCTAAAAGACCAAAAGGGACCCTTTCATGTTTCATATTTTGAGAGTTAAGAGGAAGTAAACCAATGTTTTAACTTTGCTGTTATGGACAAAACCTCCTAAACTCCAACGCAGACTGACTCTATAACTGTAAAATCCAGCAAGGTTCATTCTCACACTTACCCAGTTCCTACCACCTTTGGAGGGAACTTTGCCCACATTTCCAACATTAGAATCAGCTCCACAGACTCCTGAGGTCTCAGATTCACTTCTGTCCCCTTCCTACCTTAGTTTGTTACCAGGGTAGAGCCCCTTGCAAAGTCTTATCCACGAGCAAAGCCAGAGAGGCGTATCTTTGCACTGGCTCCTTTATCAGGAATATGTTACTCATGTTTGCAATGAATATGGAACCAAAAAATTAATTATTAACAAAGTTTATTAATATCACAACATTAAGGAGTCAAATGAGTAATGATTAAGGAAGTCGGCGCCAAGTGACAGGGCGCTACACTATTTACATAGGACGCCATTAAATGATTTCCCTCTGTAAAAAGCTGCTGCTTCCCAAACCTTTGACACCCCTGCCTTTGCAGAGACCTTGAGAGCACTGCAGCTCTGGTTTTAGTGCAGTGACAACCCAACTCAAGCCAGGCCAAGTCAACAAACGCCCTGGCAAACCGGCTGCTGCCTTGCTGAGCTGTCCTGTTCCATGGGGACAGGCAACTTTCCTAGCACAATGGACCCAGCAAAAGAGACAGGAAAAGCCCCTCCTCACAGGCTATATATGGCCTCAGGAGTTGCCCCAACCCCGTTAAAAGCTTGGCAGGGCTGGTGCGGGGTTCCCTCTTTGTGCTCCCTACAATTCTCCCTCTGCACCTCAGCCTTCCCTGTTTTGTCCCTCAAAAGCATGTACACAAAAGGCCCGGTCACTAAGCAACAGGGATCCAAAGGCTGCTTTTTTCCCTTGAAAGAGAAAGGGGGAGTGGTGGTAAAAACTCATTTGATTTTGAAATCACGAACGTGCCAGAAACATAAGGTAGATATCTTTTTGGTCTTCCTATGGGCTTTCTCAGAAAACAGAGGCCTCCGTGTTAAGGAGCAGGCGGAGGCCGGGACGCAGGGATGGGTGGTATGGACAGGCGGCTGGGTTATTTTCATTCCCCTATGCTACTGATGCTGAAAGAAAATGCTAATTTAGCCAAGGTGACCTACTTCCTTCTCCCTCTACAGGTCCCCACGCCCTGGCAGCCGCCTCCCTCCATCAGCCTTCCCCACCCCTTTTCTTCCTCCCTTTGGGGCTCCACCCACTAGATACCATCCGCAGGAACCTGGGCAGTCGCTTGATGTTGGCCTGGTAGGGACTTTTTGCCCACATCACAGGCAGCAGCATCCAAACTGCCTCAAGAGTTCCACACATTCAAATCATACTAGGATTTGAGTGAATTTACACACTGCCTGTGAAAGCATCCTTTTGTCAACTTGCATCTGTTTTTGAGACACAGACCATCTAGGTGGCCCAGCCTACCCTTGAATTCACAGTCCCCTAAACTCAGTCCCTCAGAGTCCCAGGATTACAACACCTGGTCCCCAAACAGGGTTTTGAAGGACTTAACTGGCCACTGAAGCCAAGCACTAAAATATATAAAGGTAAATTAATTTGAATTCACTTTCAACTCGTAACTGCACTAAATGAAGAGACGTTTGGAGCTATTTTAAGACAGCTGAGACGAGAATGAGTAAGCCCTGGCTGCTTTTAATCGACAACAACAAGATTCATTTAAAGAATTCCATTCTCTAAGCTTGGTTTGGTCCTAAAAATAAAAAAAATAAGTCGCTTGTTCATGGTAAAAGTCTTGCTATCCCCTGAAGAACCAGCTGGCGCAGCTGTCCTCCAGTGACCGAGGTCCAGCAGAAGGACCCTCCAGCATGGATGAGAACATTCAAGAGGCACACTCACTGAACGGAAGTTCAGTTTGACTCCTTACTCAAATGAAGCCTGAAGCCACGGGTCTCTTGCAGTTTATTTGTTAATAACGAAATGTCCATAGCTGGACCGTCATAAAGGTTCTTAGGATGCTTCAGCTCCTAAGAAATACTAAACCTGGACGGGGATTAGCTCAGCAGGGAGCCGCAACCAGCAAAACCCTGAGATTGATCTCTAGAACCAAGGAGATTTTACAATACTGCACAACAGTAGTTCCAAGAGGATTCTGTAAACACAGTATGCCTTTACTTCCGAAGACTGAATTCCAGGATGAAAAGGCTGGCCGCCCTCTATATCAGCAAATACAGATGAAGACTTTAAAAATCTGAGCATTAAAAAAATACAAAGCAAGTATCATTCTTTTCTTGAATGTTTTCTAAACATAAAATCCCATTAAGCAGTGTCAGCTAGCTGCTGGCACTTATAGTTAACAGACCCTTCTCAAACAACCCCAGGAATCATACCAGTGAGAAGCTGGACTTAGAAAGTACTTCTAGTTAGAGTAAAATCTTAGTTTCTTTTGTTTGAGAAGATACAATGGAGCTTGGACTAAAATCAAATCTACACAGGCTGCTAAACAGAGAAGACACTCCCCACGGGGCAGGGGCAGAGCCAGGCCAGGTCTAGTGGGAGATGGCATAGGAGCCTGGGGGCTGAGAGCTGGAAGCCCAGAGCCAAGGCCTCCCAGGAGGCTGGGCTGCGAAGACTCCCAATTGTTAACTTGGAACCACAGAAATAGTTCCAGAGGATGTATTTTTTGCTGTCAAGTATTTTCCCCTCATAGTGTTCAGCTTATAACTGAATTGTGATTCTCTTATTTCTTTCACTGTGCCCACTCCATGAGGGCTGGCCCTGCACACCACCTGATGATCACTAAGTTTGGGGGGCAGTTCCTCAATCAGCTTATTTAAACTGAAACCCCCTCACCACCACCACCACCACCACTCTCCCCCATCCCCTTGTTTTCCCTGCTTCCCTGTGCTGGCAGGGACCAAGTGTCCCATGGCTTTACTCTTTCTTCTGGCATGTCTGAATGCCCTTGGGTAAGAGAACAAGAACAACCTACCAACCAGAGACAAAAACAGAAGACCTAGAAAGTTTCAAGTTTAAAGGTATACTCAAAATATGAGCCTTGAAGAGCAAGCACATTAAAGAGATGGCCATGCTGGTCTCTGTATTGGATAAGAGTATCATTGGATAAGAGAATCGAGTGCCCTGGGAATATAAAGGCATAAACTCCCAGGCTCCTGGAAGGCTCTGCTGGTCCCTGTCAAGAGCTGGTATCATTCATTTATGCTGCCAGCCTCAAGCGGAAGGGCTTCTCTATTGGTTTACTTAGCCAGAGCCTCCTTTATCATTGCAGATCAAAAGAAACCGGAGTTTTTCCTTTAATTAAAACAATGATGGACTGTCATAGTGGATGCATGCCTGCAATCATGGCATTAGGCTGGGGAAGAAGATAGCCATAAATTCAAGGTTGAACCTGGGCTACCTATGGAGACCAGTCTGAAAACACAACAAAACAAACAAACAGAAAACAAAACAAAGCAGCCTAAACTGCAGGATTTCCTTCAATACCTTTGAGCCCCACTCCTGTCTCCTCAGCCCACTCATCTTCTCTCAGTCTGTCCCTACTGCTGGCCTCAGCATTTCCCATCATGTAAATTTAACCCCTAAGGTAACACAAGGCTCCTGCACACATCCAGCATCACACCAAGTGCAGCCACTCTCTCTAGCACATGTCTCAAGTTCACCTGCTCCTTCCCAAAGCGGCGCACATGCAGCCCTACTCAACAGCATCCTCCTCTGCGCATGCGCAGCAGAGCTTCCTAAATTTGGATCTACAAAGAACACGAGGGAGCGAGTGGGAACCTCGGGCTTCCACATGAACGGCTCAGTTCACAGTTACCTGTGAAGCGGCGGTAATAGAGGAGTGTCTACCTCAAAAGCTCCCATGAGGTTTAAGCAGGTATAGTGAATATAGATCATTAAGTGCCATTGCCTGGTACATGGTAGGCCTTTAAAATATGCTAGCTACTTTGAAAGTGATCAAGTTGAAAAACCTCTACTGGCTGCCAACTGCCAACAGAATCAAGTTCATTTTCTAGCAAGGATTCTAGTGAAAAGCACACCAGTTTCAAGGGAAAGATTAATTCAAATCCTGCCTTTGACAGGTCAGCTGTGTGACCTTGGACTCACTCAACCTCTCAGCCTCAGCTGTGAGGATCGCCATCGGGGGAAGTTAGCTAACTGTACTGAAGTGAACCACATCACCCCAATCCTCATCCACCCGGAGACAGTCTCTACACACGTAATTAGAGAGCTAATGTCAAATGTGAGGCACACCTGACAGAGCAGGCAAGAAGGAAAGGGGCACAGAGCCAGCCAGCCAGCCACACAGGGAAATGCCATGTCACGATGGGTAAAGGCTGGAGTGGCTACCTATAGCCAAGCCACTCTAAGGCAGGCCAGCAACCAGGAATGGAAGTGGTTTTTGCAGAGGGAGCGATGGTTCTGTCAACACCTTCATTTCGGGCAGCCAGTCTGCAGAAGTGTAATGGAACACATGGCTACTGTTTAGTCACCCAGATTATAGTGACCTGTTAAAGCAACCCCGGGAAACTAATACAGGAGCTAATACCAATGCTTAAAAACATTAAGCACTAATTCCATAAAAGACAGATATGAAGCACTTGTTCAAGAACTGTGACATAATGTCCCCTGTCTGCCTGCAACAGTGAAAGTCACAGGGCAAACTCGATAAACAGCAGCCATCGCCACTTGTATCTCCATTCCACTAACCTGCTTGTCCTTTAACAAGAGGCTCAGCAAATATTTTCTTTGAGAGCTAAACGGTAAATAGTTTAGGCTTTGCAGATCAACAAGCAAAACTGGGGTTATTATACAGGCACTTACAGAACCATTCAAAGCGTAAGTACCATCCTTAGCTGAAGTGCTGTAAACAAGCACCTTCTCCGTACACCTGGCCCAGGGGCTACAGCCTACAGACTTCTGCTTAAAGCTATCTCCCAGCATCTACGCTGGTGGCTCCATACTTCATACTCTATGGTCATTTTATATCCCCTCTGTCCACTTCTGCAGACAGAAGTTCCTGTCTCTTCTTCTCCATCCCATGACACGGAGCTCCATTCAAGATTTTACTATGTCTTGCCTCAATTATTTCAAAAAGCTTCTCATACTATGGCCAACGGACATGCTAACCTGGCCATATTAATACCCACCTTCTATAACACTCCCTCCACCGCCCCAAACAGCAGCTGTAAACCCCAGAGACTTAACGTTGATATAAGCACTTTTTGAAAACTACTAATATCCACACAGCATGCATTTAACATTCAGATTCAATAGATGGGTGGGCCCTGGCTCATTCTGTGAGGCTGCCAGGACTGATTTTTGCATACACAGTTCCTTTAGTCTGGGACGTTCCCTCCCTGCTTGCAAATCTGCAACTGCTTTCAAAACTTATCTTAGAACAAAATTGTGCAACTAAGAATATCTTCTCCTGATCTACTTCTATCAGGGTATGCCACGACTGTGTGTGTCTTGTGTGTACACATTCCTTCACAGACTTCACTGGTTCTAGCACCAGTGGCCCAGCTGTTATGTGCTTATCACACCCAATCTAAAGCATATCCAAGACCAAGCAGGTACTCTCCATTTGTGTTCTTCCAAAGGTCAAATACGATTATCTTTCAAAGTAGAAACCAAGTACCTTCCCACCACCCAGACCACACAGACTGCTAATGCAAGCTGACAACCCTTCTCTCTCCATCTCCTGGATTCTCATACACTTATTCTGAGGTGAATTTGCCTTTTATCTGGATCCTCTGTACACACATCCTACCCAACAGAACAGTGAATTCCACGAGGCACCACCTGCTCTGAGCTCCAGGAATCCAAGGCCATCAACAATGTCAACTCACACACGTCTTTATGCTCCAAATTAAACAAAAAGGACCCCATAAAGAAATATCATGAGGTACATATTCATTTTCCTCCTCCCAGTAAATTTTCAAAAGTCACTTCAAAGCCACATAAATCTAAGACTTTAAAATCACTCACATATTAATGACTTCATCCATAAAGTATACGCAGATTCTAACTTCAGACCCTGTGCACTTTTAAATGAAAAAACAAAAGCAGATATATATGTATGTATGTATATATATATATATATATAATATACACACATATATATACATATATATCTGTTGTGCATTACAGTTTGCTGTGTTTGTCTTTCACTGTCTCCCCCTGCTAGAATGTAAGCTACACAAGGGCGGCAATCACTTGGGTCCACCGATGTAATCTTGGCAGTGCTTAGGTTATGATGGCTACTTAAATATTTATGCAATAAAAATCAAGTTTATATTTTTAGAGAATCCTATGAATAAACTTAATGATTTTGCCTTTCTCCATGTGACCATCACCCACTCCACTAATTAACACACAGAGGGAAAACCCAATCACATCAAGAGTTACAAAGAGCTACCCTAAAAAAAGGGTAGGAAGAACCCAACACCCTGGATGAAGTACTCGAACTACAATTTAATCAGACTATACACCCACGGTAACAGCTAGAATCAGGTGTTTGGTCACAATATGAAAAGTAAACTATTTACTTGATTTTCTTTTATTTTGGGAAAGGATATTGAATTTAGAGTTCAAAATAAAGTTCTCTTTGCAGACAGAAAAAAAAATAGCATTCCAACCGATTGCTTTTCGGGCCCCATTCATTACATCCCTCATCTGGGTTCTAGAATTTGCAGATGTTTGTTGGGAGTCCTCACAGGCAGCCAGGAGGCCAGGTGCTGTCCCTCTGGAAGCATCTGATGCATGAAGCCGGGGATACATGGTTACTCATCTGAACTTAACATTGTCAGCTGATAAAGGATTTTCGTGCTCCCAGCTTGCAGTCACATGGGCAGACAAAACAGCATTGAAACCAGCCTAAGACAATGTCTAAATGTTTACTGCAGTCTTGGGTTGTTTTACTTTCAATATAGAAATTATGTTATTTAACAAAGTAAAAATCATCTAAACAAAAGCAGCATCTAGGAAATCCAGAGCCTCATATCTTCACAGATGTGGGGAAGGATGCTCAGAAATGTTGAAGCAATCTGCTCCTGCACAAAATTAATCTGATGGAGGAGGAGGGCCAACAAGAGAAAATTTACATAGACTATCTAATGTGAACAATATACTGACCATTCCAGATATCATCTCCATTTATCCCTCTGATACAACAATACTTCTGGTATTCACTATAGAATAACCTGATTAAAACAGACTACCCCAGCGCTCGCTGTACTGTGGATTCCTCCAGCTTTTGTTTTGGTGCCTGCAGTTCGGTGGTAACAGGCTACTGGGAGGGAAGGTATACATATTTGAATTGTGTTTCAATGGAAATTCATTCCCAGTCTTTGAAAGCACCTCCTGTTCTCAAAACCAAACATTTAGTAAGTAGCTACTGAGAACTTACATGAAGATCATAATCTTCATCATGACCTTGAGGACGTCTCCCACCTTGCCACCGACGATTGTGGAGGTTCCAATTACCTACTCACTCATGTACAGACTCCACCACACTGGTCTACAGACGGGCCTGGTGCACAGCCTTGGAGCTGCACACAAGACTTCTTGGCCACTGCAACTCAACTGTCAATCTCAAGCCACGAAACTTCCCTTGTGCCACCGGTACACTAAGACACACCCTGTTCCATTATCCCAGGCTCTCAGCAACCTGGCTCGGCACCACACTGCCACAGCAGGACGGTCACCCTGTATCGTCATCCAGAACTCACTGAGGATCAGAGTGCTGTCTGTGCCTCCAGTAAAACCTAGTCCGTGCTGTCTAAACACCAGCTGCCAGGTGGTCCAGTCTGTCTTCTGGATACAATCCCATTAAACACAGCTCAGCTACCGGACCACTTTACTGGTGACAATCATGTATTATGGGCTTCAGAAATGATACAATCTGACTTAATCGTTAACTCTGGTTTTAAAACATTATAATGTTTCAGATAATACAGCAAGATTTTTATACAGCTGGCAAAGAGGAACCTAAGCTTAAAGGAAATTGCTTGTTTCCTCTTGAATCACAGAATTTCTCGTGCTTGGAAATCCTAAGGTGGCCTGACAGGGTGTCAATTCCCATCAAGAAGGGAATTCCCATGGAACCCAGGGGTGCCAAGAGTTCCTGATGGAACTGGCAAGGAATGAAAGTCCCCTACCTCCTCTCAGTTCAGCTGTGATTGGCTTCCCAACAGGACAGATAGGACTGCAGGGTTCAAAGTTTAGAAACCATTGCCAGGAGAATGGAGAGGCATCCATCATCCAGCTGCTGGGCAGGACAGACTCGGATCAGGAGCAGGCGTGGTCCTTGGCCAGTCACATCTAAGCTTTAACCAAGCAACTGAGTCCTCTACTTCAAAAACCAAACGTTACCTTAGTTCTGCTAAGAAAATGACAAACTGGGACAAAGGTCACATCTAGAAATGAAGTCAACAGTGAGGGGAGGTAGAAGGGAGAAATGATCCAATCAAGATAAAACAGTTAAACTCAAAGAAGGACCCGCCTCAGTTTCGGCCTGGTGGTTTCAAAAGGATGAACTTGCAAACAGCCCGTCTCCTTGGCCCTTTCTCTGTATTCCCGGCACCACCTTCTTCAGGCTATTTTTAGCACAGGAGACAGGGGCACTGAATGAAAGCTAGGGCACCAAGGCCTCACCTTGCCTGCCCTGCCTGGACGCTGGCTATCTTTAATTAATGTCTGAGGGCCACAGGGCCAACCCTCCTCAGGTGGGTGAAACGCAGTACAGTGGTGAAATCCTACCCAGCAGGATGGGCAGGCCAGCTTCTGGCCACCGAGCCTCAGGTCCTGGCGCTAGTTTTTGGTTGAAAAGGCAGTGCCATCTGGAACATTTAGAGAGCAAAGAAATAGAGTTTGCAGCATCAAGTGAAGAGTGTGAAAACAGGACCCACTCTCTCTAGCCCTGCTTTGCAGGGCACAAACGAGGTCTCACCAACAGGCATCTCTGTCACTGCTGAAAGTTCCACTGAGCAGCACTGCTGTAGCTCTGGAGATCGCTTTCCTAGGATTCTCCTTCACACTGGTTATCTTTCATCATGGCCTGATGCCTTTTTCTGTGGAATAAAGAAACTGTTCTACGTGCCTCCCTCCAGGCCTGCAGTCCATATTTATACGAAGATGAAAACCACAAGACTCCTCATTTTACTGCTATGGTTGTTCCCTACTGTGATACCCAAGAGATAAATGTAAAACTTTTAAACCATGGGTTGCTGCCATGCAGATGTGGCTTCCATTAACTGGAGAAGCTCCTCGTATCTTTGGAAAGCAAATGGAATGTGCTTAACTCCCATAATAAACACTCTCCCACATACTGCCTCAAAGTCACTGGGCTTCGGCATTATCAAAGCTCACTGTGGCAGGAATGATAAACAGAGAGAAAATAAAACGCTGCCACTGAGGGAAGCAAAATCAGAGCCACTGGGTTTCCAGGTCAGTGACAGAGCTGAGCACACACACTGCCTACAGACCGCCTACAGAGCTGAGAGGACTCCTGCTAAGTCAAGAACAACCATGACTGCAACCTTCGAGTATTCTAAATTTCCATCCAACATTACTACAGACTACAGCAACCTCCTCCAGCCTCCACTCCACCCCATTAAACTAAGCGGGTCTATTTAGCTAAGAGCCCATTAGCTGATTTAAAAACACAATTCTAGAATTATCATTTAGCTGATGGAACCATATGGCTCTCTTCACCTTTGCTCAAAGCACTAAACCAAGACCTTTATTAGCCTAAGCAAAAGCCAGCCCGCCATATTTAAGAGTACCACTCTCATTCTGCAGTGGGGGTCCCTACCAGGATGGCTCAGAGTCCCAAAGGAGGCCAGTGGTGTGTTCTGAGACACAAGGCTCCCAGGGTGGAGGACTGGGAAGACTGCACAGGGATCCAGCAGAACCTGTTTCCCTCCCGGCTGCCATCAATTACACTCACAAGGGAAGTTATGTATTGCCACAGAATTACCAAATAAAAAGAAAACTACCACGAAAACACCTGAAAGATTTCTAATTTGCCGGAGAATCTTAGGAAAGGGGTTGCTGAAGCCCCAGCCTACAGGGCAGTGCGGTTCAGGGACTCTGAACAATGATGCGTTTCCTGCCCAACCTTCTGGTCACAACTCACTTAAGCACTTGTTACTTGACAACCATTAGCATGAGTAACTGAAGTTCTCGTCAGATTTAATTTACCATGTAACCAAAATGAGCAGCCTTTCCTTAAACAATGAGAACAGGGGGGTGGGGTGGGAACAAATGTTTTGAATTTCTTAACTATAAGATTTCTTCCTAAACATAAATATAAACTTTGGATCACCTACAATAAAATACTGGAAAGACACTTTGGGTTCTTCTTGTTTGTCTGTTCTCTTTTTGCTGTTGCTATTCTCAAAAGTCAGTTGAGCCCTTTGATGTGATTATACTCTGAGACCTTGGATGGAAAAAAAAAAAAACCTCAAGCAGTAAACAAACTCCCAAGTGCTCAGGTTGAAAGAGAGTCATTCCCACACTACAGCAACTATGCAGTTGAAGAGAGTGCCAAGTCCCCAAGGGTGCTCAAAAAGCTTCCCCCAGGCTGGGGCAGAATATTAATCTCATTTGTACTTCCAATCCTTAACAAATACAGCTTGTCAGCAAACGCGGTATGCACAGGACTAAGTGGCAACGTTCTAAAGTCATCTAGACTCAGGCTCCTGTACATTACACACCAAGGTGACAGCAGAAACAAGATTCATGACCAATGCCTACAGATGTTTAATTTCTAGACCCGCTTAAACCACATAAAATGGCACTAGTTTTGAAAAGGATTTCCAGAGCCTAAGCGACAGGAGACAATTCAAGTTTTAGGATTCAGGAAAAAAAAGTTCAATGGCTGACCAGACTAAAAAGAACCACGGCCATTCAAGCAGCCCTTAGGACAAACACAGCTTTTCCAATACGCAGCTTCCACAGCAGGGTATGCCAAAGGCCTGATTGACAGTAAAACCCACGAATGAGCCCACACAGAGGTGGAGCAGACACCTGCCCGCCCCCACTGGTGTCTGTGCTTGTTCTGCCCTCCTTCAGTGACTGCCAACGCGTTCTGTACAAACTCAGGGAAATTCCTAAGTCGGCAGCCAGCATGCGACCTGACTGAAGTAATACAATGGAATTTAATGGTGACGTCTTGCTTTAAAGACTCAAAATGTCACTGTCACTAGCAGTGGCCCAGAAGGTAAGGATTCATAAGAACTTAAAAATATAAAGAATGCAGATGAGCGCTAAATACAGGCCGAGCAGCAGTATTATTGCTCAAAGAATGAATGCAGCCTTAGACTGTGTTTGTACATTACAAATTGTCAAGAAAGTTGTTATTCTCTAGGAAACTAGTTGGCGGCAGCAAGAATGGACTCCAGACCTTTGAACTTCCCCCATCCCCCCACCCTATTTAAGAGTCTGAGGCCTTGTCACACTGAGAAGGGGAAGGAAAAGGGCAGAGAGGAAGGAGATGGCAAGGAGACTGCTATTTCCAAATGGCTGAAGGCTTGACACAGATTGGTTCTGTTTGCTTTCAGAGAGCCAGAAAGACAATCAAGAAAGAACTTAGTTGAACACAAGAAAGAAAAAGCCAAAGATCAGGTATGTTCTATGTTCGAAAATGCTCTGTCCCGCGTGGCAGAAAAGTGAGCAGGTCACCCCCACCCAAGGCCAAATCTGGTTATCCATGCAGCCTTCTACCAGCCCAGGAGGCTACAGTAGGTGACTGCCACCTCCCCACACTGGACCTCCAGAGGCAAGGCCATGTTCTTAATAGCAACACCTCCATCTCTCTCTCAATCAACGGAGCCATTATATCAGAAAGTCAGCTTGTGAGTAGTCTCAGGTCAGCCAGGCACAATGGCTGTAGTTTACAAAAACTCATTTACAAAGTCAGTGCTCTAACAAAAGCCAGCAACACACCAAACAACTAAGAGCACTCCAACGACGACGTAACTGCGACAGCAAATTCATGCTCTCAGATGCAGCATTCCTTTTTCACCCCAGCTAGTCTCCCACATCATTTTCCTAAAGAACGGCCCAAATGTCAGCTGGTTAATAAACTCCAAACCCAGAGAAAGGGGGGCGGAGTTCCCGATCGTTGATGGCTTTAGGCCGTTTTGCAAACTGACACAGGAAGTTCTGGTGCTGCCCCTGCATTGTGAACAAGGTTGGCCAAACTCCCCAGCCACAGCCTGAACTGAGGGGAAAGCCTGACTTACCTTTAGTCCCAGGCATCCATTCTTCCTATAGTTCCTCCTGTCTCCCCAGCCCTGCCCTGTTCAAAGGGATGCCTGGCCAGGCATGGATCCCCTGCTAATTCTGCCCAGTTCACAAGCTTACAGATCAGAGCAGCTGATTTCCCTGCCTATTCAAATTCTGAAATGACAACAGGGTCTGAAACACCAGCACTCTGAAGAGTGGCAGTCCCTAACAACCACTGAAAACTCTGTATGGAAAGTCCCAACAGTCCAGAACCCTAAGGATCCCCAGACGTGGAGAAAGACCAGGAGCCTGAAAGCAGAGAGGGGTCTGTCTATCAAAGTCACCACTAACAACCTTAACAAAACGTCCCGTGCCACTTGCCCTACAGGTCAGGCTTTTACCTTTCTGGACATGGATGATGTCTGGGAAGTTGGCCAGGTGCCCTGATACAGTGCTAACAGGTCCATGACTGGGTCCAGGTCCTGCCTGGGCTGCTCAGCGAAGAGCTCGCCGATGGCATCATAGGCGTCTCCAGTGAAGGCGATGGCCTGATTCAGACCCACGGAGAAGGCCTGCTGATCCAGCTCAAAGGCTTGGCTAAGGCCCCGGAAGGACTGGCCCACCTTCTGATACTCCTTTTTGAAGCCAGTCACCTGCTTGCGCGCAAACTCGTTGGCAGTGTGGTTGAGCTGCAACGCGCTGTCATCCATCTTCTTGGTGAAACATTTGAAGCCATCGATCTTGCTCTCCACCTCCTGCAGGTCCAGGGCGGCGGCAGGTGGTGTGCTCAGAGTGAGGAAGAAGTTGGCGCCCACCATCTCGTCCTTCTCAGCCTTCCGCTTACCCTGTTTCCAGGCCTTCTCGTCAGTGCTGCTGGGACAGGTCAGGAAATGCTGGAAGACGTCGCACTGCGCCAGCACCGGGTGGCTGGCCATGTGGTTCATCCACCAGATCAGACCCTTCCTGCGCTTGGAGATGAAGTCCTCCTCGAAGCGCCCAGTGGCCTGCTTCTCGGGCAGATGGGGCACCGAGATGACCGGGAATTTCTCGGCCAGGCGCGCATACAGCCAGTCGAAGTGCTTATAGCGCCTGTGCACGGGCACCTGGGTATGCGTGGGCACCAGCTTGTAAGAGATGTAGCTCTTCATCCCCTTGAACTTGGTCTGCTTGGTGGGGTCGTCGATGGTGCACTGGAAGGGGTAGGGGTTCTCCTGCCACTCGGGGCCATAAGGACCCAGCACCACGCACAGCTTGTCTCCATCCTTCACGAAGCCTGATGCCTCTCCCAGCACGAAGGCCTCCCCGCCCGACTTGACGAAGGTGGAGAAGCGATTGAGGTTGCGGCTCACCGTGGCTGAGCTCTTGGCTCCAGACGCTTGATGCGGCGGGGGCGCCGAGACGCCGCGGGAGCCCAGCGACAGGTCCGAGCGTGTGGACAGGCGGTAGCGGCCGGCAGCGCCGCCGCCCGCCGACGACGATCCGTCGAGGTCCGGGTACGCGCCGCTGCCCAGCGCGCCTGGCTCGTCGGCCACCGTGGAGCTGTCGTCCCACTCGTCGTCCCAGTCATCGTCGCTGCCTAGGCTGGCCTGGTAACCACCGTAGAGCTGTTGGGGCGAAGGCTGTAGGGCGCCCCCGCCGTATGGAAAGCCGGCACTCGGTGGCTGGAAGGAACCCGGCGACGCCTGCGGCTGCGGCAGCGGCTGGAAGGCGGCGGGCGGCGGGGCTGGTAGAGGCTCGAAGCCGCCGGGCGGCACGTTGGCGTAGCGGGCCGGAGCTCCGGAGCCGCCGTCGGCCGGAGGGCCAGGCTCGGGCGCACGGATCACCTGTACGTACGAGGCCGGGAAGAGGCCGCGGTCGCCCCGGCTGTTGATCCCTTCGAGCCAGCCCTCGATGTCCTGCTCGCTGCACAAGCTCAATACCTCGTGCTCCCGCAGTGAGATCTCACCGGGGTTCTCGGACCGAAAGTCGTAGAGCGCCCGGGCGCGCAGCGCCATGGTCCCGAGCCCGGCGCCCCGAGCCCGGGCCGATCCGAGGGCCCCGCGGTCAGTACCCGCGCCCCTGAGCGCCGAAGGGAGCCTTGAGGGCAGCGCACCGTCCTCTTCTCGCTCCGCTCGTCCCCTCCGTGCAGATCCGCTCTGCTTGCAGCAGCGACTGCTGCTCCGAGCCGCCGCCGCCGGCCGGGGGCGGGGCCCGGGCCTCCCACGTCCCAGCAGAGCTAATCCATTACCGAGAGCCGCGTGCCAGACAAGAGCAAGGGATGGCCGAGCAGCCGTGCGGGAGCCGACTCTACGGCCGCAGCTGCCCTCTTGTGGCGGCTATGGAAAAGGGACGCGCTTGAGTGGCCACGTGATGGTGGGGAGGATTTCAGAAGTGAATTATCTGAAATTGTTCAGATTTTTACGTCATACAATGTGTTTTTGGTTGTTTTTGGTTTTTTTTTTTTTAAGTGAGTATTTGTATCCACGATAGCTAGTTGTTCCCTCTCTGACTGCTCGGAGTAAATGCTCCTAAAGTGACTTTAACCGGTGCTTGTAATAAAGGCTTTCACAAAGAAGATTAGCTGTTGCACTGATAAATACATCTTTGCCAGGGTTAATGTGTAGTAACTCACAAGATACTCATCTTGTCACCGAAGGTACGGCTCCTTTCCTTCCTGTAGTCTCTGATCTTGTTGACAAGGAGTGGAGATTAACAGGAACAAAGTTAGAAGTTCGGGAAGGTCCTTGTTTGACCAGAGGCAAGGGTGGTGCAAGGAGAAAGGAGCTGAGAAGTTTCCAGTGAGTGTGCTGAGTGCTAGCACGTACGCAGGCTTCAGGGCCAGGGTGCGGGAGCCAGGCTGTGTTCTGGCATTGACTGGCTGTATGACCTTGAGCTAGTCACTTACACTGCCCTTATCTCCTAGAGTTTGTGGATTGTGTGACTTCATTCTTATCTTACGGGTGAAGGAAGTGAACCACTAATGTACTTGGTAAGCACAGTTCGGTTGACTGCTGTTGCTGTTATTTGGGGAAACACAATCTCTGGCCTCTTTCCTAAAGAGAAATAAGGGTCCTAGAACTAGTTATAACTAAGTTATAGGTGTGTACACAATAGGGACGGTCCCCATGCTCACAACTTTACATTTCCTTCTAGGTCATTGACTGGCCCTCTCCTTTTCAATACATTTATGTTAAGTAGATCAAAACTCACTTCCTAAGAATTTAATCAATGCCAATATCCCGTGGTTGCCTTGTTTCATATCTTTTCCTTCAATATATAATTTGCCAAGGTTTATTTTTCTCTTGCTCTCCTTACAGAGTCTAGCGTAATCCTTTGAAGATATCTCTAATTGGAGTTCTACAGTCACGTGTTATTAATTTCAGCCTGCCCTCTGACCCTTCTATGACTAATGCAAAACCTTAACTCAATCTCATGAGCTGTTTCTGAAGTGCAGCACTTTCAGCTCAAAATTCTGAATATGACGATTCTTGTGGAGACCAGTCAGTGGGACACTACTTCATCACTTGCCATGGTCAGAAACATAAAGTCAACACTAACTAAACAGCTTATATTATGTAGCAATTCACGAGATACTCTTCTAGGATGTTGCAGATAAAACACAGTGGATTCACTCCACTATTCAGTTGATAGTAAACTTTAAATTCCAGAGTTAGTTACATATACAGCCATTTTTTGTACTACATATTTACGTGAAATATATAGTTCTCAAGAACTGAGGATTATAAAAATTAATGTCAATCAACTCTGAAAAACACTGAAGATTCTGTGTCCTTCAGTATCAAACATTCATCCAAGATGTAATTCTTACTTAAAAACAGACATACTTATTAGTATGCAATTTTATCTTTAATGAATGGTAAAATCATAAGCATATAAAAGAATTGCTTGAAATAATTGATTTGTGATCAATAAATGTTTAATTTTTACAATGATTTTACATAACTACATACCTTTGTTCTTGGTATAAAAATATCACGAGTGGGAAAAGGTTGAGAAGTTTTTCTCTAGAGCAGTGGCTCTCAACCTTCCTAATGCTATGACTTTAGTACAGTTCCTCACGCTATGATGCCTTCCCCCAACCGTAAAATTATTTCATTGCTACGTCATAACCGTAATTTTGCTACTGTTTGAATTGTAATGTAAATATCTGATATGCAGGTTGAGAACCGCTCCTCTAGAAAATAGAATATATTTATAATTTAGTTCACGTAGTCACTGTCGCTATCAACTGTTTCTATTTCGTTATGTTTTCACAGTTAAAATTCTTTAAGGGACACTAGATGGTCCTAACACCTGTATTTCCTCACTTTCTCCTGGGGAAGCCTAAGGTGCATGGTTCTTGGCTGCCTCTTCCACATGAGAGAAGGCGCACTGGTTTCTTTACTCTTCCTAAGACCACTCCAATTTTGCCTTTGCTGTTCTTTTGCTTGGACCTCACCTACCCTAGAGGTCCGGCTCGCAGAGGTCTGGTTCACAGCCCCTTTGCCTCATGCAGAATCGGCCTGCTTCTTTTGCTACTTTGAAGACTCAGAAGTGAGGCGGAAAGCTCCGTGGGCCAAATCCCTGTGCCTCCACTCTCAGCAGTACTTTCAGAAAGCTTTGGCAGGGCTAAGCCAATGAAATAACAGGGTTTGTTTGTTGAGACAGCTGGCCTTAATTATCTCCCGCTCTCCCTCCATCCCAGCATCCATAGCCCCATCATGCTTTTCCTGGTAGCACTTACTACCTAACACAAACACATCTCTCTATATTAACTACCTCCCCCTATTAGAATCCAAACTGCTTTGGGGCAGTGGTATTATTCTGGACACCAAGGGCATAGCAATGAACAAAACAGAGCAAGCAACCAGTAAATATTTGTTTAATGAAGGAATGAGAAAATGTTCACTTATTTCCTCCCCAAGTGATGTCAGCTCTGAGAAGTGACTCTCACTGTGTCTGGGTGTACTGGTTTGGGCCCTGCTGCTTCTGGCTGAAATGAAATGTTTCAAAGGGCAACTGAACTGCATACTTCTTGTCAAGTCAACAAACTAAACGCTGACTCATCCATCCAGAGCAGGACTGCAGCGTTTCTGAGATCGCTGGAAATGTCACGGAATTGGCTGAAAGGGTCTTTATTTTTTAAATAACACTGTATTTATATAATTACCTGAAACCATGCATATACTATGTCAAGCGTTACACGGTGATTTTATAAGCACTTTCACCTGCATTGTGTTGGGCCCCCCCCCCTCCCGCTGTTTTCACAGAGGTTCCTCCAGGCACAGAGCTGACACTGCTGTCAAGCACAGACTGGGTGTTTGGCTAAGGCATGTGGCTGGTGAGTGGCCTCAAAGCTACTCAGCTGTCTTGAGAACTTCCATTCCCCGAGTCATGGGTCTGTATTTTGCTGGTTCCTCAAAATTACTGTTATTATTAAAAGGGCTGGCCACCTACTAGAAACTGTGTCAGAGGTCTAGTAGAAGGCAAAAGGAAGGCTGTCCCTGGGTCTACTTGGTGACAACTGGAATGTGAACTTTACTGGGACAGATTTTTAAAAATCATCTTTCTTTACCACAATATATGCCCTGTATACAAGATTAAATATTCATCAAATGGATAAATAAATGCACAATGTTTTCCAACCCTTACTCCTCAAAAATAGAAATAATAAAAATCCACATCAGAGTCAGGTATGATAGTACCTGCCTTTAATCCCAGCACTCAGGAGGTAGGAGCAACCAGATCTCTGTGAATTCCAGGCAGTCCTGGTCTACATAGCGAGTTCCAGGACAACTAGGGCTACATAAAGAGACCCTGTCCCAACAACAACAACAACAAAAATAAGAATCAACCTCAGGGGCTGGAGAGATGCCTCAGGGGTTAATAGCACTGGCTACTCTTCTAGAGGACCTATGTGGATTCCCAATACTCACACGGCAACCCACAACTGTCTGTAACTTCAATTCTATGGGATCTGATGTGCTTTGGCCTCTCTGGACACCAGACATGCAAGTGATACCCAGATATACCTGTAGGCAAAATACCTATATACATAAAATAAAACTTTAAAAAAAAACCTTTTACAATCTCCTTCCTTAAATCATGTTAGGATTTAATGAAATAACTTCATATTACTACTACTACTAGTCATGGGACAGTCCAGCTTTTTATTAAAATCAGCCTCTCAGATTAACAAGTTACTCCTAAGTCAAAGCTTAGTGTTCACCTGGATGGATTTTCTGTTACACTTGGCTGCTATAATACAGTGACAGTATTTACAGCTGAGAACATAAACTTCTCGGAAGATGTATCCACCACCACGGTTGGAGATATCTGCTGTCATATCTGGGCCGTCTTCATACACAGCTCAGCTCTGCTCCAAAATCCAATCAAGGACCCAAATCCAATATTCACTACCTGTCTGCTCCCTGTACGAATGGTTCTGTTTCCTCAGACATGTGTTCCACTCGGGGGCTAGTTGATGACTGTTGTTCTTTTGAATTTCCCTTTTTCCCCTTCAGCTGAATTATGGCTTCCAGTTTTCTTCCCATTGTTAACATATTCACATTTTTACAGTCTAAGAAGGAATAGCCCATGTTTTTCCCCCCAGGGTAAGTCACAAATTGTTAAACCAAGACCTGAATCTGATTATTTGGTTTGATCAACATATTTGATCCAGATATATTGTCTGGTCCAGAGGTATTGTCTGTTTGATCCAAAGATATTGTCTCTCTGTGTATGTGTTGTTGTTGTTGTTGACTATTTTCTCTTTATGTTTATTTGTTTGTTTAAGAAAGGGTCTCATGTAACCCAGAACAACCTCAAATTCCTGACCCTTCCACCTCTACTTCCCATGTGCGGAGGTTGCAGGCATGGCCGGAGGTTACAGGCATGCTCTGATGTTACAGGCATGTTCTGAGGTTCCAGGTATGTTCCAGGGTTCCAGGCATGCACCACCATGTCTGTCCTGACTTACGCTTTCTGTTGTGCAATCCAACATGCATCCAGTAGAAACCACCCCTTGCATTTTGAACCCTGATCTTTCCTGATTTGCGTGTTGCTGAGCATCTGTGATAAGCATCTGTAGGGGAGATCTTTCATTCCAAAGCACAATTTCAACTTCCTAAGCTAAGGGAGCATTAGAAGATGTAGCCACTCTGAACCAACATATGTCCATAGAGGTGATTAGCTTTCCCCTGTACCTGAAGTATCTTCTTTCTAGAGAATCACAATCTCCATTTGTCCTCAATGTCTTACTCCCAAGACTATCATCTATCACCATGGGTAAAGGACAGTCATCCCTACAGCATCACCAGGGATAAAGAACAGTCATCCCCAGCATCACCATGGATCAAGAACAGTCATCCCCACAGCATCACCATGGATACCTCACAACTGTCTCTGCCACTCTCCTCTTCTGAGCTCCACGCTTATGCCCAAACACCTTTCAGATACCTCTCCTAGGATAACAGTTCTGCCTTCTACCAGACAAGGACTCACAGAACAAGAATATAGTGTCTGCTTCATCCCTTGGGCTGCTTTTAAGCGAAGCTGATATAGTGACCATATGTCAAGGATGCAGCAAATTCTGAGACTTGACCAGTCTAGTAGCTGGGGAAAGGTTTTCTGAAGCAATAGGGGTCTAATTTGATTATTGTAGGCTACAGAGGGAGAGGGAAAGAGACTCAAATGGCATTTATTCCCTGAAGATAGACAGAAGTTACAAACCCAAGGCCTGTTCTGCCTTTTTCATTTACTGCAGCAGGATTTGAGCGTCTACTATGTGTCTTGTTATGCTAGAAGCAACTTTGACAGGAATGGTCTCTGTACTGATAGACTTAGAACCACTGGGCTAAGATAAGTGGATAGAGTTTGAGACAGAGTTTGAAGTGCCTGGAGGACACCAGGGAAAAAATATTCACTAAGCAGTTGTCCAAAAAGGAACCCATGAGTTGTGTAGACCTTGAGTTAGAAGTCACCAGTTCATAGCTGGCAACTGAAGTCAGGAGGATGGGAAATTGTCAATGAATGAGCATGCAGACAAGAGTGACGAGCACACCCAGGGCAGAAACATCCTGAAATTGTTCCTTTCCCTCTCCACGCCTGGGAGATCCAAGGAACTTTCCTATGGGTTCACCCTACACCCATCTAAAACCAAAGACAACTGTGGCCTCAAGAAAGAAGTGGAGATTCCTTCCAATGACTAAATGAGTAATTAATATGCACCAGGCAGACATCAGCCAGGTGTGCCTCTAATTTAATTTTGTGTGGACATTATCAACCTGGAGAGATCATTAGATCCCTTACCTCGAAGGCTGCCTCAAGACTGACCCCCACAAACCTCACGCTGTGCCTTATATTTTGATAGTATATTCATTTGCTGCGGTCACAGGGATCAAAGCCAGGGCTCTGTGATTGCTTAGCTATATCAGAGCCTGGTCTGTCTTCCTGACCAGCTATAAATGGCAGCATCCACACCTCCCTACTAGAGGGGCCATAAATTTTTTTTCAAGAGGCTCAAGGTCTTCCCAGAGTCTAGGGATTAGGGCTGAAAGTCCAATCCTCCAATCAAGCTGAGTTTTATCGTGTCCAGTCCCCATCCTGATGCTACCTAGGGATATCGCCCCTAACCCCATGACAGGATTTTACGACGTAGCTCAGGCTAGCCTTGAATTCATGATCCTACTGCCTTTTCCTTTGTGTTGGGTTCTAGGTCTGCACCACCATGGTGCCTGGATAACACAGGGATATTATAAATGTGGGCATTATCCAAATTTAGAAGAAGAGCAAAAGTAGATGTTTGGGGAGAAATTTGTTTCTGGATATGGGAGTACAAAGAATCTTCTGTTTTCAATCTTTAGTCCAGAAAAGAAAAGGTGTCATTTGTCAAGTTCAAATGTAGAAGACCATACGTAGAAGGGGGTGGGGAGGGGCAGGGAAAGGAAAGGACAGAACAGGAAGGGAAGAAAAAGGGATGGGAGGGGAGGGAAGAGGAGGGGAGGGAGGAAGAGGCTATAGGAGGACCAGCCTGTCCCAGGAAAAGCTGAGAAGCTCCTACTTCAACCCCCCACCCCCACCGCTAAGGATGATGGCTCTCTGAGGAGAGCTGTATCACTTCCTTTAGCTATGACCTCTGTCGAGCCCTCTATGTCATTAATACAACAGAGCTTCATCCATCCTCCTTTGCCTGAAGGTCAAAAACTACACAGGAAAAAAATTCAAAGACAAAACTGCCTAAAGTAACCTAAACCTCACGAGGTCTGACTGAAGGTTAGCTTTCACAGTGTGTATCGTGAGCTCCACTAAAACCCGAATTTTGCAGAACGCCGGCGTTTTTGAGGCTGGAGAACGATGATCTGGAAGCATTTTAAAGAAGCCATTGATTCAGATGCTCGTGTGTGAGGGGAGGGAAGTGATAAGAAGAACTTTGTGGACTGATAATTCTCCCCATCTAAATGGGTACTCTGAGACTAAGTCTCTGCCCCAAATGGCATGCAAGAATTTGGGGTTTATGTTGCTGCATGGTTTGGTTTTTCTGAGAAGCAAGATTTGTTTGTAAAAAGTCCTGGTCTTGAAGACAACACAGGAGCCACACTCCGCGTACCAGATGGCAGGATTTACCTCCCACCTTGAGTGCGCAGCTCCCAGTTTTCAGGTCTCCGGGAGGGAATATCTGAGATTTGTCTAGTGATGTCGTGAGTCTGGTGCTGTGTTTCTGGCAGTGTTTAAAGAAGTTCCAGGAATTCGAGCCGTCATTCGAGGGGCTGAAGCCTGAAAGAAGGAATCTCTCTTCCTGTGAGGGTGAGTCAGACACTGTTTCTGAACAGTCATGGCCCACACTGTCCCCTGGAGAAAACCTCTGTTGTCTATGACACAAACTCACACGCTCCCTGTCATTGCAGGAAAAGGCAGGCGACTTGGGAGTGAACATTTTTCCATCTTGTTTTACGAATATTAGCCAAAGTAAGAAAGCATAGAAATCAGAGGAACAGGAGTGGACCAGCTGACTATTCAGAGGCATGGATAGCATTAAGATCAACAAATTTCATACAGCTTTTCAAACTAACTCAAAAATATACTCCAAGAGTAATTTCAGGGTCACACACACCACTGAATATCACATAAAAACAATAACATTCATGCAAACCAAAGATCTTAAACAGCCAATTTTCTGTTTTGCAAATATTGTAACTGTGTTCTTCAGTAAGAAATTCTTTTGAAATATCAGACAAATATATAAAAGGACTTTTAATGTTATTTCTATATAAACATGTTTCTATGTAAAATAACAACCTGGTTTCAGGAGAGTAGACCAATGGCTAAATCATTAAGCAAATTAAAAAAAAAAAATCTCATTTTCATTGTCTCTCTGTCCTTGTAAACAAAATCTGGGGGCCCACAAAATATACTCCAAGTGTGATCAGCAAATATCTGTAGAGATCTCTGAGGCTCTGTGAGTGTATAGGCTTGGATGTCATGATTCCCGGGAAAGACACTGAGAAGGTCCACCTGACCACAGAGTCTCTCCTGTCAGTCTTCAACCATGTCTAAGGAGAACCTAGCACACGAGAGGAAAAGATGATCCTACCAGGATGTAGACAGATATGTATCCGGTCTTCATGGAATGGAGTCAGGAGGGAGGGAATGGGACTTATTTATAATGCCCCAGCTGTTGGAGCTCCTAACACTTAACTGAGAGTTTTCAGAATGTTCTTGTTTGGGGTTTGTTTATTCTGACACACTCCACCCCTACATTTTTCAGGTACTCAGAAGAACTGGATCTATTACTTCACCAACAATTAGCAACTATTTCTTAAGTACCTACAATATGTAGTACTAGAGCTAATATATGTACTAACCATAGCAGTCTACTGCACCAGGATGAGAGTAGGGAAAGCTGGGCCCTTGAATAGGCAGGGGGAATAGACATTAAAAGATGATTTTTTCACTTCAAATGTGTTTTAATCGTGTGCGCATCTAACACACACAGTCATGCATGTTAATAACACAAGCAAATACATATGCGATAGATAATCTTGCTTGTCAACCTGCTCTGGGAAGAGGTTATGGCAATTGAAGAACTGTCGCCATCGGATTAGCCAGTGGCCATGTCTGTGGAGACATTCTCTTGGTTGCTAATTGATGGAGCTGGTCCTGGCACATTGTGGGTGGTACTTCTGCTAGGCAGGTGGCCCTGTGGTATATAAGGAAAATAGCTAAGCAGAAGTGAAGAACAAGCCACA
Source organism: Mastomys natalensis (assembly GCA_021653895.1). NCBI lineage: Eukaryota > Metazoa > Chordata > Mammalia > Rodentia > Muridae > Mastomys > Mastomys natalensis. The sequence goes on along the minus strand of JAJTUV010000051.1, from coordinate 607,257 downwards.
GTGACCACTTCTGCTCCTGTGTGAGTTCCTGCAATAATGGGCTGGGATTGGTATGCCAAACCCTTTCTCCCTCCTAGAAGACTCTAGTCATGAATTTATCTCAGTAACAGAAACCAAATTAAGACAACATATATATTATGTGTATGTGTGTGTATACACACACACACACACACATGCACATATCATATGAGTATGTGTATGTGTGTGTATACACACAGACACATGCACATATCATATGAGTATGTAACACATCAACTCCTAATTTTATAAAGAGCATTTCCCTAAGACCAAGAGCTGGTCAGACCTGGGATTAAGCACAGGTCTACCAGATGACAAACTTAGGTTTGTGGCTCTCTTCTCCCTCTTTGCAGGAGGAAGAGCAAAGGTATCTAAGGCTTTGTTTTCTCACTTGAGTAGACTTGACATCCCTCAGGATTTGAGGCTTAACACCTAAAGTAGACAGTGGAGAGTCTTTCCCCAGTTCTGCTTGCTACTTACAAATGTAACTCAAGGAAAGGTTGATTTTGCCTCGCAGCCTGCAGTCCATCTTAGCAGGACAGGAACATGAGTCAGCTGGTCACGTGGCATCCACAGTCAGGAACAGAGAGAGATGAACTCTGGTACTCAGCTCCATTTCGTCTTATCATTCAGTCTATGACCCTACCCTATGGAATGGTGCTGCCCACATCTAAGATGTATCCTCTCACCTCAATTAATCCAGTCTAGAAACTCCTTCATACACATGCCCAGGTGTCTGTCTTTTAGGTCTTCTACATCTAATCAAATTGACAAAATTCACCGTCATCCTCTCCTTTATCTTAAATATTACACATTGCTCTGGAGTTCACTTTTTAAATTTATGATATGTCTTAATAGTCCCGTGTCAGCATACAGTGTAGGGGAATGAAGATAACTTTCTCTTGCCCCTCAATGTTGCCTACTTTCAGGGAACTTTATACTGAACAAGTAAAAAGAAAAAATAAACAGAAGATTTTATATATGTGTACTTCCTGTGTTTGTGGAAGATGACCCACAGAAATGAGGCAGTGTCTAGAATAGTTCTGAGATGGTTGCTTCAACACCAAAGTCAAATATTATCATTTATTGGAACAAAGGATGAGTGGTGTAGAGAGAGACCTGATATCACAGGATACAGCATTATTGATGAAGGATACAGTGACTCAATGGCCCTTCACTTCTCTGAGATCTTGCTTACAGATGGAAACACACCGAATTTAGCAAAGCAGCGTGTTCCTATTAATGGGCATTTCTATTATCCTGAGTCAGCTATTTTGGCTGAATGGTCTAATTGCTCATGTTAATGACATAGAACAATTAAGGTAACATGCTGCAACAGGACTTACTCAAGCACGAGCTCTCTGGTTATCACTAGGATACTGCTGCTTTCCAGTGTTCCCATAACATTTCCAGTATCTGGATCCCTTGGAGGTCTCTTTGTCAGCCATTTTGCTGGCTCTTATCTATGACTTTATTTCTCAGCTACTGTAGGGAAGCTCAGACTTCCAGTAATCAAATCTGCTGAAACAACTAATAATAGACAAATTAACAGACAAAGGATACAAGTTCACTAATGAAAGCAGACCATGGTGGTGTACACCTGTAATCTCAGCCACTGGGAGACTAAAGCAAGAGAATCTTGAGTGTGAAGCCAGTCCGAGCAATACAGTCAGACCCAGTCTCAAAAAAAACAAAACACATAACATGTACATATACACAAGTGCCATATAAAATATGAAACTCCCGAAGGAGCCCAAAGTGCTTAGATATCCCCCAAAGATGATGCTATTCTCTAGGCTGCCTCGCTCTCCTCAGGCTTCCTGTTGTCTGCTCTCATTGCCTGTTTGAGAAAGCATGTGCATTACGTCATTCAAGTGGCATAATGATTTCTGCTTTCCTGGCTAAAACCTGACCGGTGCAAATATCTTCTCAAAGCCATAATCACAATGTTCATACAAGGTGAATTCTACATGACTGATACAGCACAGGCTGGGTGGGGCATTCTGTGAACTGCTCCTGTCTTTAAAACTGGCTTTGAAAAGTCTCTTATCTTTTCTGATTTCTTCTTATCACCAAGTCTCTCCAAGACTGTCTCTTGTCTACTGCCTTTCTTGGCTATCTACTGCGTGTAGAGTTAGCCCTTTCAAAAGCTTGCCCTGCTATGAGCTCAGAGTTTCCTATAGTGGGAGGCATCTGAGCATGGCTCAGCTATAATCTGACCTCAGGATATCTGAGGGCTACAAGGGGCCAGCTGGATGGTGTGCTCATCTAGAAACCTGAATGGGGGAAGCCAGCTCTTGCTTCTGAACTCCTTCTGTGTTGTCAGAACTTGTCCCTTAAGGTTAGGGCACCAAGGTCCCTGTTTTCCTGCTGGCTGTTGCTTTGGGGCCCCTATCGTCCTGATGAAACTATCTGCAGTCCCTTGCTCTATGGACCTCCCACAACACAGCATCTTCAAAGCTAGCAAGGGATCCTTTTCATCCAGTGAAGACAGTCTTTTATAACAAAACATGATCATCAGGGGTGACGTCTGAGCATGTGTGCCACTGTTTTACAGTTTAAAAGCAAGTCACAGGTTCTACCAGTACCCAGGGGACAGGATTATACAAGGACATGGATCACAGGGGTTGCTTTATTGTGTCTACCATATCACCTTCAGGGTGACCAGATGGTCATTCCATGTACAAAGTCATACACCCAAGCATAGTTGATTCTTCTCAAGATAATTTGAGCGTGGGAGATTAGGGTTTAAGGACAAAAAGAGCAAAGAGTCTCTCTAGAATACTTGCTAGAAGTATTAGTAGAATGTTCCAGGCTGAGGCAGGATGGAGGCTCATAGAAACCTGGGACAGGCATGGGAGGAGCCCTCCCTTGAAGGCACAAATCAGTCAGAGGCAAGTGAACTGTACACAGAAGGCCTATCGAAAGATTGGGAAGGTCGGAACTATGAAGGTGGCACCAAGTACGCACACTGGGTGTTTAAAAATAAAGAGTTCCCGCTTTATAACATGCAGTCTTTGCTCCCCACCACCGCCATCCCTTCAGCTTCACTATCCCAGCGGGTTTCAAGGGGGCCCTCCGCCCCGCCCCGGGAAGGTGGAGAGAATGAGAAGGACATCCAGCAGCCACTTCCTGTTTCACAGCGTGCAACAGCTTGGTCAGGACAGAAGCCACATTTAGTTTCTTCTCTCCAGTGTTCTAAAGCTTCTTGTTAAACTTCCTAGCTGTGTCCAAGTTCTCCCCTCTGTCCGCTTTGAAGTGGCTGTGGGCTCTGAAATTGGGCAGACCTGTTAAATTCCACAGCACTGGGAGGTCCTTAGTCCCAGCTGCGGTTCCTCTTGTGTCTCTTCAACAACCCTGCTCCCTATTCAAGCCAAATTAGATTATATTAAATGCAAGTTTATTGGAAGTTGCTCTCAGGTCCATTCACTGGCCCCCAGGACTGAGGCCAGGGGAGTCATCATGGGAAGGGGGATGGGAGGGAGAAAGGGTGTGGGTGCAGAGAGAGAAGAAAGAGACAGAGACAGACACACAGAGACAGAGAGATAGAGACAAAGAGACAGATAGAGACAGAAACAGAAAGCCCAAAATGTCTGGATTATAAAGGGAAGAGCCGGTTCCTTCCGGTCTGGGCCGGAGCACTGAGCAGATCCAGGGCGGCAACTCTGCATCCAATCTCACAAACCCCAGAGGAAAAAGGGCTCCCAGGAGCTCTAACCTGGGCAGTATCTTAGGTAAGAAGACAGCAACACCCGCCCCAAACAGGGAGTAACTGGGACCCACTAGGAACCAGGATTTCACTCCTGGCCCTGAGCACTGGTTCCTTTCTGTCTGCACCCAAGCACTGAGCCCAGTAGTAACACCCACCCCATACAGTTCTGACACAACCAAGATAATAGGAAAGACAGGCTCCAGTCAGAGTCAGGGCTGGTAGCACTAAGGAGATCCAGATGGCGAAAGGCAAGTGCAAGAACATAAGCATCAGCAACCCAGGGTACTTGGCATCATTAGAACCTAGTTCTCCCACACTAGAAAGTCCTGAATTCCCCATATCACCAGGAAAGCAAGATTCAGATCACTTATAATGATGATGATAGAGGACTTTAAGAAGGACATAAATAACACTCTCAAAGAATTTGAGGAGAACACAGGTAAGCAGGTAGAAGCCCTTAAAGAGGAAACACAAAAATCCCTTAAAGAATTACAAGAGAACACAACCAAACAGGTGAAGGAATTGAACAAATCCATCCAGGACATAAAAATGGAAGTAGAAACAATAAAGACATCACAAAAGGAGACTACCCTAGAGATAGAAAACCTAGGAAAGAAATTAGGAGTCATAGATGCAAGCATCACCAACAGAATACAAGAGATAGAAGAGAGAATCTCAGGTGCAGAAGATACCATAGAAAATATTGACACAACTGTCAAAAGAAAACACAAAAATGCAAAAATTCTTAACACAAAACATCCAGGTAATCCAGGACACAATGAGAAGACCAAACCTAAGGATAATAGGTATAGATGAGAGTAAAGATTCCCAACTTAAAGGGACAATAAATATTTTCAACAAAATTATAGAGGAAAACTTCCCTAACCCAAAGAACGAGATGTCCATAAACATACAAGAAGCCTACAGAACGCCAAATAGACTACACCAGAAGAGAAATACCTCCCATCACATAATAATCAAAACACCAAATGCACAAAACAAAGAAAGAATATTAAATACAGTAAGGGAAAAAGGCCAAGTAACATATAAAGGCAGACCTATCAGAATTACACCAGACTTCTTGCTACATACTATAAAAGCGAGAAGATCCTGGACAGATGTCATACAGACCCTAAGAGAACACAAATGCCAGCCCAGGCTACTATACCCAGCAAAACTCTCAATTACCATAGATGGAGAAACCAAGATATTCCACAACAAAACCAAATTTGCACAGTATCTTTCCACAAACCCAGCACTACAAAGGATAAAAGTAGGAAAGCTCCAATACAAGGAGGGAAATTATACCCTAGACAGAGCAAGAAAGTAATCCTCTTCCAACGAATCCAAAAGAAGATAGCCACACAAAGATAATTCCACCTCTAATAACAAAAATAACAGGAAGCAACAATCACTGTTCCTTAATATCTCTTAACATCAATGGACTCAATTCCCCAATAAAAAGACATAGGCTAATGGACTGCATACTTAAACAGGACCCAGCATTTTGCTGCATACAGGAAACCCACCTTAGTGACAAAGACAGACACTACCTTAGAGTAAAAGGCTGGAAAACAATTTTTCAACCAAATAGTCCTAAGAAACAAGCTGGGATAGCCATTCTAAAACCTCCAGCCTGAGAACACAAAGGGAGGGACTCATGGCTCCACCTGTATAGGTAGTTGAGGGTGGCCTTGTCAGGCATCAGTGGAAGTGGAGGGCCTTGGTGCCTGAAAGTTTGGATTTCCTAGTGTTGGGGAATTCAAAAGCAGGGAAGTGGGAATGGGAAGATGGTGGGAGCACACCCTCCCTCATAGAAACTCCCAGAATTATATGGATTAGACATGACAGAGGCAGGTGGCCAGAAGACTAGATTCCAGAATTCAAACAAAAAATTATCTTGATACTAAAACTTGTTTTGAGAATTGTATATTGCAGAATACACAGCCTTGGTGTATCTACTCATCAAGCAAGCTGAGCAGACCTGCTCAAACCTCTGATGTCCTGGGATTTCAGCTGGATGCAGTGAAGACACAGACGTCAGAGGCTTATCAATTTACTCTTCCCCCACCCCTCTTCTAATATCTCAATGCCAATAATCAGCTTGAAGAAGTTAATGAAGAGTCAGCGCCCCTATTCCCTGGGCTTGGGGACTGAGGTGGTTAATATTGGGCTTTCTAGGGAAAAGCAATGGTTTTGTTTGAACAGGGAGGAATAGCTAGGATTTATTGCATAGCCATAATGTATTGGTAGAAATCTGTATAATTATTATTAAGCTGAAGTTATAATTTCTTAAATGGTACAAAATTTATTTTGATTTCAAATTTAAAGTTTTCATTGATACGAGTTTCTTATTGATATAAAAGTGAGATTAATATTGTTACTCTCATAGGCATTGTGCCTATATAACACATTTAGGAATACAAGACTTAGATCCAGTCCTTCTTTAACTTTTTTAACTGATTTGAGATGGTTAGCCTGTGAGTTAAGGGCCTATAGCAAATTCATGGCTCTAAGTTTATTGTTAGGAGTGTTTTCTATATTTTATTTAGAAATAGCTGAGAGGAGTTAACAGACAACTGTCCAGATTGCCTTACATGGATAGTTGGTTTTCAAAACGTCAGAAGTCCATAGAATTGACATTACAAACATTTCTGTATTAATGTTCATTTTGATTAGAGACCTGTCTGTTCCTGACAGCTTCCCTGTCTTGGATTTTAAGAAGAAATTGAGCATCTTTGGAGTTACTCCAGTTGTGGTGAGACAGCCACTAGGCAAGAATTGCCTCTTTTCATCTACAGACAAATTACTGTCCAGAAAAGGACACACTTTCAGAATAGTCGACTGATTATATCTGCCAAGACAGAGTAATCATCCCTTAATAATTCTGCATTACTAGGTCTGTCAGATGATCCTGGGCCAGAAGGCTGAAGATTGGATGCTCCAACATTTTGTAGTATAGAGACTGTCCAGGTGTTCAGCGGTCTCTATAAATTGGCTAAGTTTTAGAAGCTATGCTTTGTGCTTCCCATAATTTCAGTTAATTCAGTTATTCTGGATTTCTGATGGGGTTGAAGACTTATAGTCTCATAGCCAATCCTGGCTATTTATTTTGAGAGAAAAGATTTGAGAGGATGGTTTTCAGCTGACATTCATTCTAAAGCCAAGAAAAAAGTCAGGTTCAGAACTAAGTCTTTTAGTTAGGAGAGATGACAGAGGTTCTGTTTAGTCAACAAAATGAAATTGGTATAGTTATGCTCTAATTGTATTTTGAGAGAAAAGTGGTTTTTTTGTTTTTATTTTAACAGGAAGGGTGATATGTAGGAGGAGCTAAGGTGGGAGGAGTAAGGAAAAGAGGAGGCGGAGGAGAGGAGGACTTAGGAGACAAGAAAGAGAGAGAGAGAGAGAGAGAGAGAGAGAGAGAGAAGAACATGGAGCAGATGTTCATGTGTCTCCGCCAGTCAAAGATAGTTGGTATATCTAAGTTGGGTATTGGGTTACACTTCTGATTGTATGGGCATCTTGTTATTGAGCATTACCAAACTTATAAAGACTTTAATTAACATTTTTTAAAAGTTACTAATAAAAAAATTAAAAATAAAAAAAATATTTTCAAAAAATAAATAAATAAATAAAATAAAGGGAAGAGCCTCTGGGGAAAGGTAAAGTTAAGGATTGGGGGCAGGGTATGCCAGGTAGGGACAGAGGATGCTGGGAGAACCTGGAGGCCTGCTTTGATATGTAAAATATGCACTTCAGTCCCTTGTCCCAGGGTCATGTTAGGATTACATGTGTGTATGCCATCGTATCTGGTTTAGCGTGTCTAGCTTTGCCAGCCTTTCACCATCCAGCCTTTCCTGTCCCCGAGCCTCCCTTGGTAGACGGTTTAAGTCTTCATCTTAATCTTGTGGTCAGCTGTCTGATCATTAGAAAAATTGCAAAATAGGATGGTGTGAGTGGGATCGACTCCCCGGGGTCAGATTGCCAGGGCTCACACCCGGCTAGCTCTACGTCCCACTGGCTGTCTGACTGTATCACTCATGTTTCTCAGTGCTGTGATCAGAAACATGACAAAAGCCACCGTAGGGATGAAAGTTCTTTTCTGACCCACTGTGTGAGGGGACACAGGTCACAGCAGAGAATGAGGGGCAGCAGGAATGTGAGGCGGCTGGCCACACAACACCCACAGCCAGGAAGCAGAAAGAGGTGAGAGGTGAGCACTGGTCCTCCACTTGCTCTCTTCTTTTTATCCAGTCTGAAACCCTGGGCCACAGAATAGGTCGGGCCATAGTTACAGTGGATCTTCCCACCTCGGTTTAAGCCAGTCTAGAAATTTCCTCAAGAATGTGCCCAGAGACTTGTCTCCAAGGTGACTGTACAGCTTGTCAAGGTGACAATCAATACCAGCCATCAGGTGACATTGGGCAAATTGCTGCTTTCTGTGTTTCAGCAGCATCAGCTGCATGCATGTGCATGCACACACACACACACACACACACACACACACACACACGTGCTTATAAATCTTGGCAATTAGTCTGCACAACTAGAAAAACAGATGTTGAAAAATGTTCACCAATTTTACTGCCATAGCTTAGTCATGACATCATACCTCATCAAATAATATTAGGAATTACTCATTTTGACAAATGTTCTATATTTTATTATAATTATATATTAATATAATTGTTATATTAGGAAACGATTTGTCTCCAAACATCTTTTTCCCCTTCCTTTTACCTAGCCAAATTCTATTGCACTCTTCAAGAACCAGATGAAATATGACTTCTTTGAAGCTATTTTCTGTCACTCTGACCAACACCAAAGTCTTCTTTCTAAAGAAGTATTTGTGCAGTCGATCCACACTGTATACATTTACACGGCACAAGGCTCACACAAGGTAACACACACAGTTTCAGTAGGACAGCATATTCTATGGGAGTCTCCAAAGGTCTCCTCTGTAGATAAGTCTCCACTTTTCAGACTGGTGCTCTCCACTCTCAGACTGAGTTCTGGCGAGGTAGAAAATCAGAGCATACCACTGGTGGGTGGAACACAAGTCACTCTCCTTACACAGTTAAAGTGTAAGCTTACTACAGAGTGAGGGACAAACGTGACCTAGCATCAGTGGAAAAGGCTTTGTTTCACCTTTTCATGAGATGCACTCAAAGTCTGTCCACTGTGAGAACATCGCTCTGCTTTTCTAAGAAGAATAAGAACAGGGAGAGGAGAATCCAGAGGACTGTAAAGAAAAAAATTCTCTTCCTGAAACTCAACACATGCAGAAATGGACCTTTCCCTACACGGACTGTAACGTCTTGAATCTATAGTAAAGAAAGGCCTGGATTAAGTCAGTTAATTATAAGCCCCTGTTCTACTCACCCTATGTTAGATGCACCCCAGGAAGCAGCTGGTATTAACACTGCTATTTTATTCTGAAGAACACAGTCCCCACTGTTAATAAATGCTAAAGCTAGGACTGAAACCCAGTCTGGGCTCAGAGTGTCTCCCTCTGGACAACACTTTACACTGTCCCAACTGAATTTTAAGGGCAGCAGGATTGGGGAGAAGGAAATTGTAAGAGTCAGAAGCTGGATGCAATCAGTCTCGATAATGTCCAGTTAAGGGAAGTGTTTTCACTTTTTATCTTGGGAAACTCTAAGTTGCCCAGACTGACCTTGATCTTAGTATCCACCTGTCTCAGTGCCAGAGTAGTTAAGAAACACTGTCAGTCCCAGCTGAAATGATTTCCTCCGTGTGTGTGTGTGTGTGTGTGTGTGTGTGTGTGTGTGTGTGTGTGTAAAATCCAATCATTTGTGGAAAACTAGTCACAATGGCTCATGTTTGTTTAGCAAAAAAGTGTTTGTGACTCTTATTCACCATTTATATAAATGTTTATCTAATGAAAGGATAAGGAATATTTCCTGTAGTTCACTATTTTATGGGATAATGGAAAGGTATTAAACCCTATTCAGATACTGATATTTGGTTTCATAACTTTGTGTTGCATTTCTGTAATTAATTTCGCTCTGAATTACAGACAGGAAATTGTCTTATCTGTTGTCCACTAGAGGGCACTATATATTCTTTTATCTTTTAGCCAAGCCCCTCCAGTTCACATGTGTTTGCTACTCCCTCTATCAAGCTCATCGTAATGAAAGCGTCTAAAATAGAAGATTTCTGATTAATCTATGGATGTTCTGTATTTGAGGTGACTGTCACTGAATCTGGGGCTTACTATGGGTCCAGTTCTTAGTCTGAATTCTTCTCAGTTCACAGGTGTAGCTCAGGAAAAGGTACATTCCTCTGCCTGTCACAGTCACGACACAACTGTGAAGCTAAGTTAGGATGTGGAAGAGAAAAGGACTAACCTTAATCGTGCCACTTCACTGATTTCCTGACTCAGGAAATGCCTCATAGGAGTTTTGTTCCTTCATGGGACATCTGAAGGTTCACTTTGATGACAGGCAGTCAAAGGGACTCAAAGACACATAATATCAACAACACTAAATGCCATTTCTAGCTAAATAGATTCTAGTAAGACAGCTTTCTGGGATTGTCTAGTAACCCAATTTGTCCCCAGCATTTCACTTGAATGTAGTTAGTGGGCTCATTCAAGGCCCAGTATGACAGCAGCTTATTTAATAACAGCTGTGTTTCTCAGGCAACCTTGGGATGTAGGAGGTGGGGGATCCTCTAGAATGTACCAGAGACCTGGGAGGTAAGAGACTCTCAGGACTCAAAGGGAGGGACCTTAGATGAAGTGCCCAACAGTGGGGAGAGGGACTTTTCAGAGTCCACCTCCAATAGAAGTGGAGGGGTGGGGTTGCCATCCCACAGTCAAAAATTCTGACCCAGAAGTGTTTCTGTCTCAAAGAACTGCAGGGACAAAAAATGGAGAAGAGTCTGAGGGAAAGGAGGTCTAATGAGCAGCTCAAATTGGGATTCATCTCAAGGGGAAGCTCCAAGGCCTGATACTATTACTGATGCTGTGGTGTGCTTACAGACAAGAGCCTAGCATGGCTGCCCACTAAGAGGCCCAACAAACAGCTGACTGAGACAGAAGTAGATACTTATACCCAACCTATGGACTGAAGTTGGGGACCCCTGTGATTGAATTAGGGAAAGGCTGGAAGAAGTTGAGGAGGAGGGTGACCCCATAGGAAGACCAGCAGTCTCAACTAACCCTGACCCCCGAGATCTCTCAGACACTGAGCCACCAACCAGGCAGCATCCACCAGCTGATATGAGGTCCCTGACACACATGCAGCAGAGGACTGCTGGGTCTGGCCTCAGTGAGAGAAGACACACCTAACCCTTGAGAGACTTGAGGCACCAGGGAGTGAGGAGGACGCCTGGTGGGGTAGGGTGGGGTGGGGTGGGGTGGGGTGGGGTGGGGTGGGGACATTCTCTTGGAGACAGGGTGGGGGTGAGGGAAGGAAGAATGGGATGTGGAACTGTCAGAAGGAAGACTGGGAGGGGGATAATGACTGGACTGTAAAAAAAGATTAAAGATAATTGAAAGAAAAAGCTGTGTTTCTAACTTAAGAGTTTAACTACCAACCATACTTCCATTATCATGGCAGAAGTGGATAGGCTGAGGAGATGGCCTTTTTCACATGCAGCATCTAGGGATCTTGATAGTATGATTTCTGGCATAAAGTCATGCTAGAACAATATCCCATCCCCACCCCCATGGCTGTTTTTGGCAGTGACATGCATTCAATTTATCCCACATGCTAAAAAATAACTCCCTTGAAACTGATTGGTCATGCACAGCATGCCACCAATTTTGGTAAATTTCCTTTTGGGCAGGGTGTTGTTTTCTGTCTGAACCTGCTTACTAAGGTGGTCGTGAGCTTAGCTTAATCATTACAGTCTTGCTTCGCACTTCCCGGGGAAGCGCTGTTTAATATGTTGCTGATATTTTCGTGAGAAGATGGCAAATGAAACATGGGTCCTGATTACAGCAGTTACAGGTAGGAAAAGCATCTAGACTCACCCTGCATGAAAACACAATCTATCTACCCCACAAAACCCAACTTAAAATCCATCTTGAAAGTGACAACTGGGGAATCTGCCACACACAGAACTACCTCCTACCTCCAACCTAGAGGCAAGTTCCTTATCAATGGTATGAAATGTGAAGGCAGGGAGCTTTTCTTTCTCTTTCTGAATCTAAGATGATACAAGTGCATGGAAATTCATATAGCCCTGATCTCTTTTACGCTCATTTCAGCCTGATCAGACTTAGGGCGCTTTCTGTCTAGAAGTTGCCATTAAGTGTTTTGATTTCCTTTTTCCTCTGGGATCTTGGAGCAGCTGTTGTTCCTTGAAAGAGCCAGCTAATGCAGAGTTAGCTTTTTAATTATGACTTGATTCTAATGGCAATTAAGTTAGCTAATCCCATTAACTCGAAAGCCTCTATGAGTGCAATAGCACACAAGGATGTTATCATTTGCCAGTAGAGTGGCCCCTCATTGTGCAGAATGATGCATGCAGTTCTCCCAGGATATCAATGTAAGAGGTAAAAACCTGTGCACATGGAAGGCTCATGGAACTGTGGGTCCTTTGCCATCTTTGTAAGATCTCAGGGCCCTCTGCTGGAGAGCCTGTGTCCCTGCAAGCTTCCCTTTTGATAAGATTATAAATACGAAGTAGCAGTGGCTCTGGGAACTTCTACATCTATTTCTAAAACTTCAAATAAAATGATCACACGTGTGTAGGGGCGACTATATTTTGTCACAAGCTTCCATGTTTTTCAGTTTAAATTAACATAATGCAGATTAACAGGAAAGGAAGAATGCAAGTGGATCAAAGGTACATATTGTTAGAGTCCTCCTAAGCAAATGAAGACCCAAAGACAGAGTGGATTCTTCCATCCTCAAAAGAATGAAGAGTGGGACATAAAAACACAAGAAAGTAACCGGACAAGAAAATGAGTCACCAGACAAGTTACTCTACCAGGCTCCCTCGTGCTGGTTTCCACTGGCCTCAGCCTCCCATCCATGATAAGAACAGACACTTTCTTTCCTTCCGGAGCAAGGAGAGCATCTTTCACACAGCAGTGTCGCCTCCTGCTTTGCAAAGGGCTAGAGAGATGGTTCAGTGGGAAAAACACTTGCCATGCAAGCATGAGGACCTGGGTTCAAATCCCCAGAAACCACATAAAGCTTGGCACTAGAGTACACATCTGTAATGTCAGTGTGTTGTCATAGGAACAGGAGAAACCTGGGGATCTCATGGGCCAGTTAGTCTGGGAGCCCAGCAGACAGGGTCTCAAGCAAGGGGAAAGGCGAGGACCAACACCAAAAGTTAACCTTTGATATACACACACAAGAGAAAGAGAGAGAGAGAGAGAGAGAGGAGAGAGAGAGAGAAACAAGGTCAGATTTCTGTTATCTGGTTTTTCAAGTGTCCTTAGTTTAAAATTACATATTTTAGGGTGGCATATTCTTGACTCTTTCAACAAGAATAAATATGAATAAATTAAATGATTTATGCTCCTTTGGGATGCCCATAGCTTCACACGTCACATGCAACTGTAATAGACAGTACAATGAAATCTCCTTTCCCCTATCACCCAGTTGCACCTGTGGATAGCATCTTGTAATGTTCTACTGCAGCCCCCCCACAACTGGGATATTGACTTTGATGCAGTCGATTAGTACACATATCATGGAAAGCAATACTGAATCAGAGCGGTGGTCTCTGCAGTGAGGACCTGTCAGGGTCACCAAGAACGCTTACGGGCAAAGACAGTAGGAGGGTTTCCAATGCCATCCTTACCACTCAGTACTACACTCAAGCATCCACAGGGTATTTGAGATCACTAGCAAGGAACTCACCAGTGGGTCTATCTCATGCATACCTGTGGAACACCTTTCATTCCCAGCCTCATACCCTTCTTCCTGTCTCAGGAGGCTAGCCTGTACCAATGGCATCAGCTTCAGTTCTATTGTACCTTTCTCTAAGGGCCATGGCTCCTGATGTACAGAATTCTCCATTAAGATTTCTCTCTCCTCCAAGTGCTTGATCATTTCAGGCTTGGATGTGTGAAGTCCCTGTTGGTGCCCTGTAGGCATGATGTTTTTTGTATGTTGTGTAAAGTTTATCCTCGTGTTATTCAAACGCTGATTTCTCTGCCCTTATTTCCTGTTTCATGGTGTTGTAATGCTGATGTCATGAGTCTCCTGTCTCAAGTTTGTGTAAACAGTTCTTACCATTTATTCTCTGCCTTGTCAATAAATGTTGATCACCCAATGGCTGGACAGAAGAGAGAATAGGGCAGGACTTCCACCAGCTAGGGGAGAGAGAGAGAGAGAGAGAGAGAGAGAGAGAGAGAGAGAGAGAGAGAGAGAGAGAGAGAGAAGGAGATTCATAGATTCAGCAGAAACATGGAACACATAATTGCAAGTATGACTGGGATCATGGCTGGGAGGTAGCCAGATTATTTTAGGGGGTTAAGATCGAGTGTCTAGATATTGAAGTGAAGCTTGTTAAAGTCTTGGTTTTTCTGTGTTGTTCTTGGGAGCTAGCTACAATAAAGAACCACAGCTCCCATATTAGTCTGCTACATACAGTTATATTAAAAATATCATTTACAGTGCACCACAACCCTGACCACAATTCTCAAGCGTGTCGTTGTTGATCAGACTTCGGTCACTCTCCCAAATGATGTCACTTTTCTCCCTAGAACCCAGCTGATATCCTCAATAAACACAGGCTGACCACTCCCGTTCTCTCACTTGACTTAGAGACTCTCTTTAGTTTTCTTCTCTCAAATGGAAAAGGAAGTCAAAGATAAAACATTGACATTGAAGAGGAGACTCTTAGTAAAGATGGGAGAAAACAGAATGAGGCTCCAGGCTTCTCAAACTCAAATGTAGTTCCTGAAGCTTCTTTCCTGAGACCAGAGGAACCCAGATCCAAGCACTGTGGGGAGAAAGCTGGACAGGTTGCCCGGACTGACTTCTAGGAATGAAGTAGTTAATCACTCAGCTTCTGCTAATGTTGCCTAGAAACTGCCTTCAGTTGACTGTTCTTCCCTAACTGAAGGGACTGCCTTAGTGGCTTCTTCCAGGGCATCCTGCAGAGTAGACAATCCTGTAATTCTGAGAAGAGCCTGACTCCCTCAGACCAGCAAGGGCCAGATTTTTTTGGGGGGGAAGGGGGCAATTTTTTATTTATTTGTATTTCAGATGTTATCCCCTTTCCAGGTTTCCCCTCCAGAAACCCCTTATCCCATCTCCCTTCCCCGCTCCCCCTGCTTCTATGAGGGTGCTCCCCCACCCCACTCCCTCCTCCCCGCCCTCAAATTCCCCTACACTGGGGCATCGAGCCTTCACAGGACTAAGAACCTCTCCTCCATTGATGCCTGACAGGTCATCCTCTGCTACATATGTGGTTGGAATCATGGGTCCCTCCATGTGTACTCTTTGGTTGGTGGTTTAGTCCCTGGGAGCTCTGGGTGGGTGTGGTTGGTTGATATTGTTGTTCTTCCTATGGGGTTGCAAATCCCTTCAGCTCCTTCAGTCTAACTCATCCACTGGGGACCCTGCTTTTACTTATTACCATGTGTCACATAACAAATGACAATGAAAAACACTTAAAACAACAAACAAATTAATTCTCAGTGTCTTGGGTCCAGATTGTCTTGGGCTTCTTATACCATGATGTCAGAAAACTCCTGAGTCTAGGGACTCAACTCCCTTTTCTGGTCAGTCTTCTTGCTGCCCAGCCTCTGTAATGCTTATTAACTTTATGGCAATAACTGCTGTGACAAAATCCCATTTTCCAAGAAAGTGTAGATTTCTTCCCAACATTATAGCTTTTGGGGGGTGATTCTTAGTTGTTACAATAGTTACTTCTAGCTATTAAAACTCATGACTTCCTGTCCTTAAGATTCAATTTTTCAAAACTTAGCTTTAAGGGCCCTTTACAGCTCTCTCTGTCTCCTCCTCAGCCCTGCAGCAGATAATATGTGATCTCGTTCACATAATCCTACTTTCTCACCACCTCTCTGCTGGTGATGACCTTGGGACTGGAAGAGTCCTTTATGAGAATGAGACTTTTGTTCTCAGTGTGGACAGCTGACTGCTTTGGGAGATCTTGACTTCCAAGTGGAAAGTTCCAGTAAGAGAGCCCTTCTCAACTGCAAGCTCAGGCTCTGACCTGGCAACCTGAAGTCCACATGTTTGGATGTGTGCCACATTTTTGCCCAATATTGTGTCATGCTGAGACAAGACCAAGGCTCCACATGTGACCTAGTAGCATTCAACTCCCAGAACTTCAGCCTTATGGCATTCCCATCTTCCAAACCCTTGGAAGCTATGACTTTGTGGGCAGTCTTGATCCTGTGACACCTGGCAGCCTCGAGTGCATGCCATCTGTTTGCAGGACATTTTCTCTCTAGTCTGGTAACGCAGGAACTGTATTACTATCCAGATGGGAGTGGAATGTGAAGGACTCATGGGTCTGAGGACAAGAAGCAACGCAGATCCAGACCCAGCCTCTGCCCTTGTTTGTGGCATTAAACAGTCCTATGTGAGTATCTGGGTAACATTTCCAACTCTGGAGTCTCACTCTAAGCCCTCTATCACATAGAAGTTAGAGTGAACTTTTTAAAACCCAAAGCTTTGCTAACAATTCTCCTATGATCCCCGTTGCCATGAGGATAAAGTCTGCAGCAGTTCAGGAAACAATGCTTGGAAGACAAGCTGGTGAGAAGTTAGAACCTTGACTCTGACTAAACTTAATCGCTTTGCATCCTTACATCTACTATGTTCTATGTTAGCCACATTAAAAACAATCCCGGAGCACCTCGTGGATATAAGGAGGTCAGGATGCAAGGAAGAATGTGGCAGCCACAGTCTCAGAGCTTGTGCTGCAGAGCTAGTTGGCTAAGTAGTAGAGCTGTCACAGGCACGGCACCTTCAGCCCCGACAGAATGACTAGGCCCCTCTTTCCACACACACCAGGTATGGTTTTCCAGTAGCATCTGTACCCCTTATGATGGCTCTTTATTTACGAACATACTTTTCTAAAAAGCATGGAACAAATACCTTGGGATCAGAAGCATACTGTTTCCATTTCCTCACAACAGCAAGTAGAGAGCTCAAATGTGGTGGGTGATGTAGTAGAAGTTGTTTAATTGGCCTCTGGCGTTGGGCACCAATTTGTAGTAGAGGGAATTATTTAAACCCCAAATAAGATCTCCTACCAGAAGGAGACCAGTAAAAGAAGACACAACTCAATAATTATGGTATAAATAGCACACCTGGATTGGGCAGATTTACCACTACATTACTCTAATCCCCGGCTATGAGATCCCTTATAACTTGCGGTTCATCCAGGCTGCGTCCTGGCTCCTCCGTAGTCGGCTTCCTTCTACCGCCAGCTTCCTTCTGCTTCTGCCTCCTCCTGCTCCTACTTCTTCTCCTTCTTCTTCCTCCTGCTTCTTCTGCCTCCTTTTATATCGAATTGCTCTCACTCTCTCCTCCCCTAAGCCTTTTTCTCCACCTCCCCTTCTACTGCCCAATCTCTGGCTCTAGCCTTTATTTTACAGGTTTTAATTGGACAGAAGGTTTACAAGATGTCACCTGTGTACAGATTCAATCGTCCTCTGCAGCCCCTCCCAGAAGAGTGAAACTAGGATCAAAATACAAGGCTGGGGCTATCCACAACATTTATACAATCCTCTCAGGAGGGTGGAACTAGGATCAAAATACAAGGCTGAGGCTATCTACAACAGGGTGAGTGCTCAGACACTGTAAGTACTCAGAAACCATGAATGCTCATACTGAGTGCTCAGACAAGGAGAGTGCTCACACACAGTGAGTGTTCAGTCACTGAATGCTCAACACAATGACTGCTCAGACAAGGTGAGGGCTCAGATGCTGAGTGCTCAGATACAGTGCGTGCTCAAATATAACAGTTGCTGAATGAAAGCAAAAATTGAATGGTTTTTAGTCTGTTTTTCTACATAGCCCCTTACAAGGCTCTAGAATACTGATCCCTTCATTTGTAAATAATAGGTCAGTTCCATGATTTGCATTAAAATGAATTATGATACTTTGTCAGGTTTTTAGAGTGGTCTTAGCTAACCTACCAACTAGTTATTGTTTCTGGAAGCAGAACTCTACCCAGGGCAAGTAGAGACAACTGATGCATTCTCTGTGTGGTTTCAAGAAATAAAATGAATATGCAGTCATCAATTGCGATCTTAGCAGAGATTCATTGTACAGTATTCTAGCATCATCTTTCACAAAGGATACTGGCATGCTCAAAGACCATCTGAAGAGTATTCTTTTGCTGAAGTAGTGTGTGGTGTGTGTGTGTGTGTCTGTGTGTGTGTGTGTGTGTGTGTCTGTGTCTGTGTGTCTGTGTGTGTAGAGGTCTGTGTTTTTGGTCCAGACTTCCCTCTGCAGTAGAATCCCTCAGCCCTGGTCTTAGTTATGGGTTTTATTGCTGTAAAGGGACACCATGACCAAGGCAATTCTTATAAAGGCAAACATTTAATTGACAATGGCTTACAGTTTCAGAGGTTTAGTCTGTCATCATCATGGCAGGAAGCATGGCAGCATCCAGGCAGACATGGTTCTGGAGAAGGAACTGAGAGTTCTACATTTTGATCAAAAGGCATCCAGAAGGAGACTGGCTGCTGCAGGCAGCTAGGAGGAGCCTCTCTCTTTTGCACTGGATAGAGCTTAACCACTAGGAGACCACAAAGCTTGCCTATACAGTAGGCCACACCTACTCCAACAAGGCCACACCTCCTAATAGTCCCAGTTCCCATGGGCCAAGCATATTCAAACCACCACACCCCTGTTATTCAAAGTGGTGGGATGCTTCCCAGAAGTCTTGCTATTATGTCTTCAAGGTCTCCTCTTATTCTGTCAGTTACTCTGCCTCAAGCCATGCCATTCATGCAATAATATAAATATAAATTAATATAAATTATCCTTTGTTCCTCAAAAGATCAGCTGAATGGCCCTTTTCAGTCAGTACAGCTGTAAGGTATGTAAGCTTAAATATGGTTGGTCCGTCAGAAACTCATGGTGAAATTTGATTGCCATTGTGGTTGGAAGTTGGGGCCTTTAAGAGCTGATTGCGTCGTTAGGATGAATTAGGGGCTTTAAGATGGGAATGGGTCCCATAGAACTAGATGAGCAACCGTTAGGCTGGATTGTCACATCATGACCATGTCCATCTCTATGGTCCACGCACATATGTCTTTTCACTCACTTGCACTTTTTACTTTTCAAGATGAACTGAAGCAGCAGAAGGTCCCCTCTAGCATCCTCTCAGACATACTAGTCTTGAGGACTATAAGCCAGAAATAAGCTGCTTTCTCTAGTTCATTACCCAGTCTTAAGAACTCTGTGAGAGCAACAGAAAACAGGCTGACAGACTCCATGGGGGATCATGGGTGTGTTTGTGGGTCAGTTCCAGTAGTCAAACCCCATGTTGTTGTAGAACACTGAGGCTTCACACCACTGTAGCCCGTTGGTCTATTATGTCCTCCTGGGCTAGAGCCCTGCCTGGTATCCACTGTCTTTTGAGAGAGGAGACGCTCATTCCCTCTGTATCCCCTAGAACCACCCAAGGCTGGCATTCTTTATCACTTAGTGGACCCACCTTTTCTCCACCATTGGAGACATAGCTTCTCTCATTTGTTTTCATCTTCCACATGTATCAACCCACCACAGCCCCTGCTTGTCACAGTCCCCTTCTCAATGGGACACGAGCATTTTAAGGACCCTGTTTATTCTTGGCTAAGCACTGTAGAATGTTGAATCATTTTGGATCTCACATGCTAAAGACCAAGAAGCCCCAGGTGTAGTGGCAATGCTGATGGAGAACTATTCCAAAATGTGTCCTGTTGCAAATACCATGGGGACATCAGATCCAGACTCAAGGACCTTCCATCTCTTCTGGAACCCAAATCTACTTATAGGACCTGAAAAAAAAATCTCTATATAGCAAATATTCCTTGCCTGAAATGTTTGAATATACATAACAAGATGTACTGGGAACAGGACCTAGTTCTATGAAATTAATTTACATTTTCTATATACCTTAGACACATAGCCTAAGGGCCTTTTATGTGCTATTTTCAGTGCGCTGATACTCCAACAGCTACTGTCACATCTGGACAGTTGAAAAAAATTTCCATTTGTGACACTACATCACCACTCCAAAGTATTCAAATTCACATTAGCGATGCTCAATCAGATGAGGCCAAGAAACTATTTTGAGAAGAAAAAAATTAAACAGCAGGAAAACTCTCTCCCTCTTTCCCTAATTTGTCAGCTGCTGGTTGTCATCCAGAAGTTTGCTACCATCTAGTTAGTCCCCAGTGCGAGACAAGAAATGCAAAAAAAAAAAAAAACAACAACAAAAACTTATGTCCCACGATGAGTCTAACTGGAAATGTTCTTTATGGAAATAGTATTTCCAAAAAGTGAACATGACTTAAATAATCTTTACCCTTGGCACCAAAAGAATTATATATCCTCCATTTCTTGTCATGGGAAGGCTTCTCATCCCCACAAAGTTGCTTTTTGGAAGAAATTTGTGAAAGCATAATATCTCATAGGGCAATGTGTAATGTTTTTAAAACTGTACTTCAACAAACAAAATAAAAAAATAGGATCATAAGAACATAGAGACACGACACTCATCTCCAATGAGAGCAGTCTTATTTAACTTATTATATTTTAGTCATTGGATAAAGTGGGGATGTGTTCTGTTAATCTATGTCAAAAACATATTTGTGAAAATCTTCTCAAAAACATTTGAACTACACAAAATGGGGGGTTATATTTACTGAACTCATGTGTTTTACGCTAAGGGTTGACACCTTATATGAAGCCCAAATAACCTAGCTTGTGCAGAATGTCCAATTTTAGCACTTCTTAGTCTTGTGTCCTGAGGAAGTTCTTAGGGTGAGCCAGACTTACTGGCCTCTCTATATCTGCATCTCATAATCTTCAAAACAACTATAAATATAATGTGTATTCTGTACACATGGTGAAATACCACATGGTACTCCATAAATATATAAAATAATTGTGCTTAATACAAATTTTAAATGTTCAATGAATATGTCACCTACCCTGATTTAACCATTATATACTATGTATGTACCAAATGATCACTGTGTCTCACAAATTCATACAATTGAAATATAATAATGACTAAAACAATCCTCAAGTGCATGACATAGGCACCATAACTGTGCCCATTCTGAAGATGAGAAAATTAGGTGAGCAAACTGCCCAAAATTTTCCAGCCTAGAGAGAGGCCAACTTGGATCACAAACTCCTACTGATTCACATTCATTTGTTTTCAAAGTTTATATCCGTAATTATTCTGGTCTTGACCATGAAGCCATGGTCTTTGAAGGTTTCTTTATTTTTGTCTTCATCCCTGGGATCAAGTTGTTCTATAGACTTTGTACCATAAGTGCTATTTCAAATCTGCTGTTAAATTAGAAAAAAAAAAAATCAATTACACAAGAAACTACTTGTATCTCATTCAATAGCAACAGAAAATTGAGGGCACATTGCGTTTTCCAGAGCTTTGAAATGTTGTTTTGAGAAATGGAGGAAGCTGACCTTGGAGAGAAAACACAAGAGCACAGAGGAACCTGAGCTTGTAAGGATCCTGTCAGAGGGACAGGAGATGCCAGCCAGCAGCTCCAAGATCAGAACAGCATGATACATTGTGTCACAGAGTACCACCATGGGCAGTCCATCTATCCAAAGCCACAGGGCAGAAAAGGGACACTCCCATCTCAGTGTATTGGTCCAAGAAAGCACATGCCAGTCTGCTCTGGGGGACACAACTGGCAGATAACTATTTCTTTCTTGGGGATCTGGGGCCAGAGAATCTTTTTGGCATCTTTAAGCTACTTCTTTTCATTACTGCATTGGAAATAATAAGAGCTGGATTCATGCTGGTATTTCCAAAGCCCTTTTACATTCTGCCTCTTGAGTCTGGAGATGGTTCACCTTGCTATTGTGATTTTCTTCAAATATGAGTGTAATTACAAAAAACCAAACCAAACTAACCAACCAAACAAACAAACAAAACCAATATATTATTTTGTCCCAAAGACCTGCTCTAGAGAGGAGGAAAAAAAGTTTGATAACTCTGAGGGAGAGGACAGAGAAGTCTTAAATATCTTGAAGGCCTTTCTGCAGTCTATTTTAAGAGGTGGCAACTGAGAGGGGGAAAGAGCTACTTTTAGCCTTGCAGCTACAGCAGCGAATAGAGCCTTTGCAAAGAGGGAGGACCCACCCCAGCTTCACTTACTGCGAGCTTCTGCTTTGGTTGTGTGTGTTGCTACATTTCACAGGACAGCTCAGCCCTCAGGAAGAGGCTGAGCTGCCCTGACACTCGGCAAGGCTACGTCAAACCAGAAGAGAAAGAAAAGACATACCCCACAGAAAGAGCTCTGTAGACCCAAACTAGACAGAAGCAGAAAGCCGCAGGTAGGCCGCTGGGGCAGTATAGATCCGGAAGGTCCGTAAAGGGCTCATGTGTTAAGTGCTTGGCTCCCAGGCTGGGATGCACTGGAAGGGATGAGAAGTTTAAGTGGGGCCTCAACACTGGGAGAATTCCTTGGAGAAGATAATGAAACACTCTTTCTCTTTCAAGCTGGCCTGTGAGGGGACAGTTTGCTCCACTGTGTTGGATCCATGGTGTGTGCCTCAGGCCTAAAACAATGGTACCAACTAGTTATAGAAAGAAACCTCCAAAACTTAAGCCAAAATGAATCTTTTTCTCTTTTTAAACTGATTTGCTCAAGCCTTTTGTTACAGTCAACGAAACCTTAACACACCCTGTGTACCTGCTAGCTTATTTCCAAGTGGAAATGGCCAGTGTCAAAAAGAGAATTTGGATTTTGCCTAAGGAAGAAATACAAAATTCTAGAGATAGGAATCAGGCTTCCTGTGTGAGTCAGGAAGTATCGGTGTGTGAAGCCCTTTTGGCTCAGGGAAGGAAAGACATCCCTCTAGGTTCTCTATGAAGAAAGAAAACGTCACTGGGCTCCATGTTTGCTTGATGACTGAATCTTTGATGTTGACAAAGTCACTTAAAAGCAGGTTTTCTAAAATCCCTTCAAAAACCAGGGCAAAAGCATACATGGTTCAACCTCAGTGACGGAAGGCTGCTTTATAGTTGAAGAGGAGACATCAATTATCCTGCTACACAAAATAAGCCTAAACCCCAGACTTCCTACGCACTCAGAGAAACTTACCACTGAGAAAATCAGAGACATACATACTTGGAACTTGATCTTCTTCTGTTGGAATTCATGTATGGAATAATCTGATAACGACATTGAAAATGGTTCTGTGTGGGACGCTCAAGGAATTATACAAGGGGGAGTATGTCCATACGTTACTAACACATGACACGGATAAGGACTGGTGTATAGAGAAAAGAACTTTATTAAACCCACAGGCATGGCAAGGCACACAAAGAAATGTTATAGGGTTTAACACAACAGAAATGAGATCTGGCCTGTTTCTGGGCATTATTTCACACAGTGGTATAGTTTGAAAGCGTCAAATCCAAAATCCAAGGTTTGTCAATGTGATGACATTGAAGGGGATGGGGGGACCTTTAAGAAGAGACCAGATGGTGAGCTGCTTTCTCACACAAGGGCCTGACAGGGGGATCTGTGGTATCTTTCCCTCCTTCCTGGGAGGCTCAGGAAAGAATATTCTGAGTGTATGCAAGCCCCTATCCAAAAAAGAAAAGGCAAGAAAGAGTATAAACTCTAAGTTGACACAGAAAATCAATATTTTAATTCTTCTCTGCACCCTATTATTTAGTAGCTTCTAGAAAGAACAACGGCTATTGGTGGAAAATTGATTTTGGTGAAGCTGGAAGATTTTTTTTAATGCCTGAGGTTGTATCTCACATTGTTAATAGTGAGTATTACTGACAGCAGTTTTCAGGGAATCACATTAATAAAAGCAAATATGAATTCGGATCCACTGGCTTTTAAAAAATCAGTTGTCCTCTATGGCTGTTTTCTTTCAGATTGTTCATGAAGATCCTATTTACATATTTCAATGCATAGGTCTTCCACACATGAAGCTACCCACACCCTGTCCTCACCAGAGAATTTTAAACAGAGGCAATTGTGCCTTTACAGGAATCCACTTCTGGAACAAGAGGCCATGGGTGTAATAGACATGTAAGACAAACATATAATGAGGAAAGATTAAAACCCATGACCAAAGTCAAATTTTTCTAGGAAGGCCAAACTATTTGCTGAGAACATCCTTGTGAAATAAGACAGTCTAATTCATTTTTTAGTCTAATGATAAGTGTAGCAGAAGATGCCAAGAGATCTGGGGCTTGGAAACCCAGCGCTTGAGAGACTGAAAAAGAAGATTGCTACAAAGTGGAGGCCAGCCTGAGCTACTGAAACATTGACTCAGAAATCTGAGGAGGGGGGGACATGATTATTTAGAATGAGAAAACAAGAAAAACTCAGCCAGAAAACAAACAAATCCAATAACCCCTTTGAGGCGACTTTAAGACGTGTCCTTGAGTTCCTTAAGTGCACTGACTTGTCAACATGATCAACACTCTGAAGGCTAACAGTAAGCCTGAACTAGCTGGACTTCTTTGAACAAGCAGGATCAAGGAGTTTCCTGCACCCTTTTTAGTGGGCTGCTGTGTTCATAGACGGCGATGAGAAGAGCTGAAAAGAGCCAGCTGGGAGGACGGCATTCTTTGTTTTGTTGACCATACAAGGATTCCAACATTATCTCTACCTTAGAGGGCAAGCAAGAATGAAATCAAGGACAGAGTCAAGGTCTGAGTGTAGCTCAGACCCTAGGAGGTGAATGAGAAATTAACGCTTCAAAATGTCAAGTCACTTCTAGACTTCCAGGATGAGAGGCCGGCAGTTTAACTACATACAGAGACAGACAAACTTTGGTTTACAAATGACAGGAAAACAAAATGTTGGAAACATTTAAGATTGTTTTAGCACCAGAGGATTAAAATTAGATATAAAACGGGGCATTGGGGGGCCGATAAAATTTGAAGATAGCATTAAGATGTGGAGCAACAGATGTCATACATAGGTTGTCACATTTGCCTGCCCTTCTCTTCTTGCAGCTCTAGGTTTGTAGGTGCATTTGGATATAAACTCTATGTACCTTCCCACCTTTCTGAATGTATCACCTGCCTGCCAGACCATGCAGCTGCCGCCTCTGCCTGAATCTTAAGAAGTTTTCTGGGTGCAAATCCAATTCTCTGCTCCTCCTCTTCATCCTATCACATAAAAGGCCATGCAGACCAGGTTCCAACCAGAAACAGAATTGTACTTCTCAAGACATTTTAATGAGCACACCATCTAGGAAAGAGTAGCAGAGACGGGGAATTAACAAGGGATGGAGATACACCTGGGGCAAGAAGAGGAGAAGGCCACATCTTCTGCTGAAGGGACCAATATTATAATCCTGCATTCTCATAAGGACTGGGATAGCCTTTAGGGGTTTGTTTGATGGGGGACACTGGCTCTGGCAAAATATCAGTCTGCTGCACTGTGGAAGTAAGTAGGAAGTATAGGGACCACCTCGTGTCCTGTGTAGAAACATCACCTGTCAATAAAAAGCTGATGGCCTATTAGCAAGGGGCAGGAAGTAGAAGGTGTGAGTTCTGGTAGATAGATTGGAACTCTGGGAGATAGTAAGAGGCAGGAAGTTTGTCCTGGACTCTGAGGAGTCGGGGACATGAAACTGAGGAAAGGTAACCAGCCATGTGGCAAGTATAGAATAGTTTAAATGGGCTATATAAGTTACAACTTAAAGTGTATGGCCTAGGCATTTATTCATGAATAAATAAGTCTCTGAGTTCTCATTATTTAAGAACTGTGGCATGGGTGAAAAGCCCTTGGGTACACCTAAGCTTGTCCCTTCTCTGAGCTGTAATCCCTCTACTCCTCAATGCCTGCCTCTCAGTGGGTGAAACCAATTAGAAACGGAAATAGTGTAGCCTGTGTCAGAGTGGGGCTAGGAAGCACAGGAATGTTTGGGTTGATGGCGATCAGGATGTCAGATTTCATGCAAGGATAATTTTAATTTTGCCAAAATCGATAAGGAAACATGAGCTAGCTATTTAAAGTAACTGTCTTGTGGTGGTCGACAACAAATCTTTTCACTTTTTGTAGTGTTTGGAAACCTAAAATGTTCACATATGCCTTTGAATTTTATCTTAGAAACAAAGAAATGCTAACTGGAGATGTGTTGAATTTTCGTTTTTGAAGGAAAAAAAAAATCCCCATGGGTAGAAGGAAGGTGTTGTCTAACAAAAGTTCAGAACTAAATGAGAGAGGCCTTGGAGCTATTTGTTTCTAAAAACACTATTGGCTACGCAATGACTCCGATGGCAACAATGTTTGACAGGCGTTACATTGTGTTCCACTTCTGATCCTGCAAGTGGATCGCGTATCCCACTCACACTGATTAGCTTTGTTGTTTGCCTTTGATCGTGAGTTAGTTTCAATTTCTCAAACAAAAACAGCTCATCCTAGACTTCATACCACAAATGTCACCTAGAGACACAAACTTCATATAAACAGATACTCCAACATCTTTCTGATTTAGCAAAAAGTAGCAAGTGCACCTCAGATTATGTTTGATTTCTTGTTTTACTCCATGTCTTCCCTGTTTCAGCTCGAATACAGGCGAGGCAAGATGAAGGAGCACAGTGACAGCTGTCTGCATCCGGGCAGGTGTCAGCCACACTGTGATCTTCTTCTATTCTTAGCACTGTCCTGGGCTCCCTGGGAGCGCACATTCAGCACCCAGTGAAACGAAAGTAGCCACTTTCTCTACGAAAGTATTTAAACGCACAGAATGAGATAGCAAATACTCTAAATGCCTACGAGCAGCTGTTGAAGGCAAGCTTCCCGATGCTGGAATTCTTAACCTCGACCAGCTCATCGTGAGCCCAAGCGGCAGTTTGGAAGAACAGGGGACGCACTAATCGAGTTGTGACAAGCATGTGCTTGTCACTCAGATGGCTGCATGAGCTCGGGTTCCTCACTGGTCACAAGGTTATTTAAAACTTCAGACCAGTAGAGACAGCAGATGCTGACACTTGCCGTCTCCCCTTAGAGATAGCGAGGATTAAGAGTTCCTGAATTCAGCAATTCCAAGTTTTAATTTCCTACACCTAGCGTATGAGACAATATACACTATGGATTAACAAATATAGCACCGAAACAAGTAGTATACAGGGTCTACCAGTAAAATTCCTGGTAAGGTTCAGTTTCGCTTTAAAAAATGAGTGTGTTCTATATGGGAACTTTTAAAAACTAAAATACCTGAAAATTCCCACTGATATTTAAAGAAGCAGCAACTGTTGTGATTTTTAACTGGATTCAGACCCAGTACCCAAGCTCTCCATTTTTAAATAAAAATATACAGAAATAAAAATTTCTCTTTAAAGCTGCCCCTCTCTTTCTAGCAATGCAGAACCTTTTCATGCAATGAAGTGAGAATCAGATCTCTTTACTGACTATGGCTATTTTGCCATGGGTTGTACAAATGGCCTCTCTGGAATTTTAGACTCATCAAACAGCAAGCCTGAGCACTCTCTAGAGCCAACCAGAGTCTGCTAGTTCTCTGGTGGTTTTATTGTAAAAGCAGCATGACTTCTAACTGCACAAACACATTTGAAAACCTTCCTCTCTGGCTACCAGTAAGAAAGACAACCTCCACATACCAGGAACTGTGGATACATTTTTAATCCTCCTACAAGTTACAGCGATCCATCTCAAAAGTTTAAGCATTCCGGGTGTCACTGGCTTTCATCTTCCTCCTGGGGTATGAACAGGAAGCTGAAAGCTTTCACTTGGTCCCTAGTGGATCCTTTACTTCCACCACCAAGATTCCGTCATGACAGAGGATGGCAGACAAATCTTTAGTTTCGACTCCTTCTGGCAGTTTGTACTGTCTGGTGAAGCTCCGTGATACGAACCCGTGTTCGTCCATTCTGGTTCCGTGCTGTGCCTTGATCAGCAGCCAGCCCTCGAAGGTCTGGATGAGGATGTCCTCGGGCAGGAACTGGACCACATCCAGCAGGATCTGGAAACGGGATTTGCCTTCTCCAGGTGGCGTCTCCGTGGAGGCTGAGTCCTCTGCAAGAGCCTGTGGTGTGCCTGTGCCTCTGGTTTTCCTCAGGTCCTCGATGCTTGGCCCGGGCAGTGCGTATAGAGCATGATCCAGTCTGCAGTCTTCCAAGCCTCGAGCTTCAAACTCCTCCTGATAACGCACTGGGGTCTCTATGAGGTGCCTCAAAATGATTTTTGCCATAGCAGAGGCAACTCCAGCGTTGAACTGCTTCCCTTCTGTTCCCCCTGGCGTTGCCCGCAGACTTGATTCCTGGTCCTAGCTGCTTCGTTTACAGTCCTGCCCCAGACAGCCGCTTAATTGGGGTGAATCAGACTGGCACACTGACTCTTGTCTTTTCACACACACTGACAATGAATGGCTATTTATAGCCGCCTCTGCGAGTTGCATTTAGCTCACAGCCTGTACCAGTGGGCCAGGCAAGGATCGCTCTTACATGCTCCCTTAGCCTTGCAGGCCTGCCTGCCTTGTTCACCCCAAGAGACAAAGTAGAAACCAGAAGCCACTCTTGAAGATCACAACGTGTGACCTCCCCCGTGAACCATAGGGTGTGCAATCATCTCAGCTAGCTGGGCCTCTCTCCCTGCCTGAAAATCCCATCCAGGAAGAGAAGATTCTAGCTCTAGTTTATGAGAAATAAAGACACGCACACTAGCAATTTCAAACAGCTAATAAACTCCAATTAAGTTCTTATCCTATACCGTTCTTTTTACTTGTTTGTGCTTACGGGACATCTGAGCCATATCAGCTGGTTTTTGTACATTTAACTCACAAAATGAGATGGGTTGACTAAGCTAGAAGAGTGTGAAACTTCAGAGGGAGGACAGAGGAGCTCAGGACTGACAGAAGTAGTCAATGCAGAGGGAAAAAATGTCAAAGTGTTCAACTATATTATAATTAAAGTTCAGAAAACAAAGAATTAATCCAGTCAATACCATGCTATTTAGTATGGGCAAAGATATACAAGTTATTTCTCAACTAAGGCACCCTTTCTTTGTCCTTCCACTGGCAACTGCTACAGAACATCTCCAAGATATGCTATGCAAAAATAATGTCTGGGTGCTCGTCAAGTGCTCTACCACCGAAGTACACCCCTACCTCTTTGCCCAGTTCCAGCTTGCAGGCTACATCCAAGGTTTCTGCTTTAGAGCCCTGCAACAGAGTACCCATGACTCCACGCTCGGCTATGTCAAGGACAGCCTAACCATCTTCATGTTCTTTAAGCTGCCTAATGTTTGACGTAAACCAGTCAGCAGAAAGGAACACCAACTAGCTGTTAATTTGTTCATTTTTAACCATCTTAAGGGTATAGGTAGGGTACGTTCTGAACTTTGCTTCCTGAATTCTCAACGAAAGCCATATTAGTCTCAGGAAGGCAAAAACTATAGTTTTTAATGGAGAGAGAGGAGATGAGTGATGCATATATATATAAATAATTAAAAGAGAGAGAAGGTAAGAATTATATAAAATCTCAGATATTGTATAATTGTTCAATGGTTATGGTCTCTACAGTCATAGGACACACAAATATATGTGTATCTGTGGCTTTACATATTCATGAGGAAGATGGACTCCAGTGGAAAATAAAATCTAACCCTAGAGGTGGGGCAAAGGAACAGTAATTAAAAGATGAGACACATTACGTAGTCTCCTTTGCTAATTGCTCACGAAGGCTTCCGAGACACAGTGACTCATTAAGGGATGTTAATACAGGTGCTCAGAGTCTGAGAGACTTTTCTAGAAAAGCCATGGAGTGTTCTGTCTCAGGTGCTTGAACCAAAAGAGAAGCATCATGATTACAGAAGACGAAGGCACCTGCACCACTACAGTGCAGACTTTAAAATAAGAAGGACGGCATTTCAGCTGGAATGTCAGCATTCAGAATCAGAGCAGGAAGCCTGATGCTTGGTTAGCTGTTTAAGGAGTTGTTTTAAAGAGAAAAAAAATTGCTTCAAATTTTGGTAGTCAAAAGGCCAGTGAAGGTATTTTTCCAAATAAGATTTAGATTCTAGCCTAGAATAAAGGTGTTAATTTTTTTTTTACACTCAGAAGGGTTCTCTGTGCCTGGCTGTCCTAACTTTGTTTTTCTTTGCTATGCTGGTTCTGCGCTCCGTTCTTTCTTTCATTCATTCATTCTTCTTTCTTTCTTTCTGGCCATATCTGTAAGAAATATGTTTGCCACCATGACCCACTGAGGACACAGATGACATCTGGTGGGGATCATTCAGCTTTACCACACAGAGACCCTCTAATGATGGCATTCAAGCCCTGAACTAATTTCACAGCCCTAGATTAATTACAAGTGATAGTTTAAAATACACCTACTTAAATTTCAATAGTATTGGGCAAAGCAGAGACCAAATTTTATTGTCTCTGTAAATTTACCCTCTGTATAATTTAACCTTTGATTTCTCTTCTGTCTGTAGCCGGTATGACTTTGAGCAGGTGGGAGGAAGCAAAGAGAAGGGGGTAGAGAGAAGCATGATTCAGTCAGCTGCTTCAGAGGTGATGGGTGAGGAGGTTAGGCTTAGCAGCAAGAGTCAGTGGCAAGGTAACGATGAAACTATAATCGTCAGGAACTAATCACAGCCTTCAAGTTACTGTCTCAAATAACCTGGGTGAAAAGCAGCAGAATCAGCCAGGGACTACCATGGGTTTTGATTCATTTTAGTAAGACAACCAACTATTGGCCTGCTGGAAAAAATGGATTGGCAAGAGGTCGTGGTGTACTTAGTGAATGGGAGTCTGATCCCTACATGGGCAGTAGTCTGTTTCAGATATTTTCTTTAAAGCCAGTAGAATAACTTCCAGGGTTCTTTGGAGAGTCAGTTGTGTTGGTGGTGTTTTGCTTAGGCAAACACATGAAGTGATGTTTCACTGGGCAGACACAGGAGAAAGGATGTTCTGCCAAATCAAGCACACGAAAGGACACATGATAAAGGATTCTTTGCTAACAACACGCATGTATTGGTCTGCTTTACGTTGAATAGTTGAGTTGGACCCTGTGTAGGGATCCTGGTCTGGCTGGGCATGGTGCCTGGAACCAAGACTCAAGAGGAGAACGGCAGAGGTTCGCAGCCCAGAACTCAGGGTCCTGAAAAGCAGTCTAATCTCCATGGACCTACATTATTCAGTCACGAAGGCCATTACAGCCCCTCCCAAAGTGCACAGGTAGAGGATGTGACTACAGGCCTCAGGCCCTAGAGATTTACATACTAATGAAGGTCAGAAGGCGGAGCCAATTAACCATTCCCCCCCAGAACCTCCCCCTTTCTCCCTCCCTACTTAACTCAGGTCTGCCCTGAGTTTGGGGGGGGTACATCCAGATCCATCCACCATCCGCCATGACAATAAAGCCTTTTGGAACCAAGGACTTCCTCGTATCATTGGGGCCTGCTGGGCCTGCCGCCGCCGAGCCTCCAGCCACTGGAACCTGGGACCTTCCTCCGGTATGTGAGACAGGCTGCCTGGAGGCCTCCAGGCAGCCTCCACCTCGCAGGTCAGGGGCCGCTGCCATGTGGGCCCAGGGTCCTGCTGCTGCGGCCCCCAGGTTTTTCCCACAGTGGAGCCCCATGTTTGTCAGGCGACTCCCTGGACACCCCACGCGGCCGGGATTGAGGTCTGATGCACTATGCTAAAGGCAAGGACTCATAGTCATACTGAGGCCAGTACGTACCCAGCACTTGAGGTTTCAAGTGAAAACCCATGGAGGATGTGTGTGATGTTTGGAGGGCGAATAGAATAGAATGACACAGAGAAAGCTTGGTTTGCTGGTACAACTAGCTGTGCAATGCTTATAGGCCTTGTATCTTTGCTGATCTTCACTTCTCTGAGAGAAGCACAGTCTAGAACTCCTCCTGGTGTCCTCTGGGTCCCTCCTGCTGACTCAAGCAGAGGCTGAGGCCTGGCTGTCTCTGTTAGGTCATATCACCACTGTTGCTAACCCTACTCTACTGAACTGGACTTCGGGTGCATCTGTGAAATGTTTGCAAACAGATCAAAGCTGCTGTTGCCTGCTAACCTATGACCTGAACTGTCAATTTGCAGATACACAGATGGGAGTTACTCAAAGAACCTTTCTAACAGGCCCACTTCCCCCATATCCTTTCTTTTCCACTACCTCTAGTAGGTGGTGGGCTAACAGGGAGGTTAAAGCACTTAAGAACCATCATTAAAAAATAAGATTTAAAAAAAATTAAAGTTACACCAGTAGTGTTCAGCCAGTAGTTTCAAGTTTCATAAGGTTCTATTCCAGAATGAAACCCAGTATCAACTAAGCTTTATGGAATTAAGGAAGGGGGGGCTCATGTACTCTGTAGATCTGAGCAAAGGACTCTTCAGACTAGAAAAAGAATAAACAAACAAACGAAACAAGTCAGAACCATATCCATGCCTAAGGGTTTCTAAAATATGCATAGCGGGGTTCCATTGGCCCATGTTGTAGCCCAGTAGGTTTCACCGTGGACAGGAGCTACAAAAACACACACACACATGCTTTCTGAGGATGAAGAGAGTTCGTCTTCCAGAAGCCCTGGTATAATTACATCACCCTCTCCGACCAAATATAACATCCGTGCTTAGCTTTCTTGTATTAAAACTACCATTATATGATCT
Organism: Mastomys natalensis; assembly: GCA_021653895.1. NCBI lineage: Eukaryota > Metazoa > Chordata > Mammalia > Rodentia > Muridae > Mastomys > Mastomys natalensis. The sequence continues at coordinate 574,740 of JAJTUV010000051.1, read as the reverse complement.
ACTTTAATAATTCTTTCTGAATCTACATTTTTGGTAGTTTCCCTTCTTATGTCCTAAACTCTGTTCCTATCCAAAAGGTTCAGGGCTGCGGCTGGGAAGGTGGTGTGTGGATGAGGGTACCTGCTGTGCAACGTGAGAATCTGTGTTTGGGCCCTCAGCACTCATGTAGCATTCCCCAGAACTGTGAGGAGCAGAGGCAGGGGAATTACGAGGGCTTTCTGGCCCAACCAGCCTTGCCAAACAATGTTGAGCTCCAGGTTCATCAAGAAATCTTGCCTCAAGGGAGAGCATTAAATGACAGGGCCTGATGTCCTCCTCTGATCGTCATATGTATGCACACAGACATGTACATGTGCATACATTCATCCGCCCTCCCCAACAGTCTTCAGGTCGGGAAGATAATTCAACTGAAAGTATTTGCCCGGCAAATATGAGGACCTGATTTCAAACCTAAAAAGAAGTTTGACATTGTGGCATGGACTGGCAATCATGTTGTGGACAAGGTGAAAACAGACGTGTACCTGGGGTTCACTGACCAGCCAGCCCAGCCTAATGAGAGAACTCTGGGCCAGTAAGACACCCTGATTTTGTTGTTGTTGTTGTTGTTGTGTTTTCTTTTGTTTAAACCAAAGCAGGCAACATCGCAGAAACAACACCCAAGGCTGACCTCGGCCTCCATACACCCTTGCACAAACATGTGGGCACACACATATGCTTCCTTCAGTCCTTTGCTTTAGCTGTTATTTATGAATCTAGTGTGGGATGGGGGTAGGGCATAAAACTAATTTTCTGGGAGGAACAGCTTAGTGGAACCCAGATGGTATGTAACTGAGTAAACTCTGAATTTCTGGACACATAAGAATGCTTTTGACTATGCCACTGAATATTCAATGCAGCATGTCTACACTCCTCCAATGAGACCAGTATGTAGCATCTGTCTCAGTCCATTTTAAACACCCCTATATGAAGAAATGGCTTCTAACATGTCATATGCTCCTTTGACTGTCTATATATATATTTTAAATGTAGCAGAACATGTTAATTCAGACTTGAAAGAAACAGATCTTTTCAAGATGTAAAGTGAACTACGAAACCAAATCCAGATTTAGTATAATCCCTGGTCTGACTCCAAGTACACAGTGGCTTATTTTTAATGTTGTGACTGCCCCCTGGTGGCAGAGCCTGGAATTTCATGAAGGGAAGCCTGATTCTTGAGAAGTAACTGTAATTTGGAACAAGCAACTCTTATACCTTCTGACTACATTTTCCAAGTTAATGTTTGCATATGATCAGCACAGATCACTACTTGGCGTGGCCCGTACAGAGTTTTATGACATGTATTATACAGTGACCGGAGAAAAGATGAAACGGGAAAATTTTTGAAGGATAGATTTTGAACCTTGCTTTCTGATTGAAAGCTACCAAGCTGAGAATATGTGGATCCTACATAAACGTGGCCATAAAGACATCAAAGCTGTGTGATCAAAGAGAACACTTAAGTGACACAAAGTAACGACTTTACCCTTTACACCTGAACCAATGTCAAATCACAATCTCTGGGACACTTTTTCTTTTTTGCTAGTAGAATGTAAAATACACCTTTTAGACTTGCAACGAGGTTAGAAAAATAAAAAACAGGATATGTAAGATAGAACCTTATCCACAGTAAATGTTCAGTAAGAGCTAGATGTCAGTATTTAGAATATAATATCTTTGAAAAAAGAATCAAGGTCCTTTGAACGTAAAGATGATTTCAAACAGACCTACTTCAAGTTAATAGGTTGCATTGCCAGTTTCTTTAAACATAAATCAGGGCCTTGGAAAATGCTAGCTATTACTGGATAAAACCGTGAGTTCGACCAGGCCAGACTTAGGAAAGTACTGACTGGTTGCTGTAGCAATGGAGCTAGTCTGCCTTTATCAGCCAGGATCAAATGGTTTTCTAAGTTTCTTTCCACATCTGATCAGAAACCTTTGGAGTTTTAACATGATTCTTGAGTGTCTGGGCCTTGATTGAGAACCTCAAGTCTGCTTTTCAACCTGGAGGGAAATTCCAAAGAGTACTCAGTAAAATCTTGCTCACAGTGGTGGTTCTCAGGACCTTTTGAGTTCTCTCTCACATCCTGTTCAGCTGAGAGGTCTGGTTAAAAAAAGTGTGGAATGGCTGGAGAGACGACTCAGCAGTTAAGAGCACTGACTCTCCTTCCTGAGGTCCTGAGTTCAATTCCCAGCAACCACATGGTGGCTCACAACCATCTGTAATGAGATCCGATGCCCTTTTCTGGAGTGTCTGAAGATGGCTGCAGTGTACTCATATACATGAAATAAATAAAGTCTTTAAACAATTTTTAAAAAGGTGTATGCCACAAGGCCTGGATCTAAATTTAAAGAAAATGTGGAATTGGAGATGTGAGGTAGGAGAACCAGTGAGCATGGAGAAGAGAGAACCAACGGCACCGGATCTCAGTGAGCACCGGGAGAGAACCAACAGCCTCCGATATCAGTTCCAAATACAGTACTGCAAAGGAATGGACGGAGTTCATAAGGCTCCTTTGAGGTTTCCAAAATAGAGAAAGAAGGAAAAGCATCCATATTGATTCCTGAAGCCTGCCCAGGTGTTCTCTAAACAGTGTAGACTTCTTTGTGGGTCCGTTGCCTAGCTGTTTCTTTCCCCACACGCCTCGTGACCATCTCCAGCCCTGACCTCCAGCACTGGGTTCACAGAGAGTTGCTTTCCAACGCACCTTTTCACGGCAGGGTTCTGGCATCCGATAGAAGAAGCCGCTTACCTGGAGGTAAGACATCCATCCCCAGGACACTGGAGGAGAGATTTCTCATCATTTCTTCTTTCCCATGCCAGGAACGCTGTCCTTGTTCAATCCCAGTTAAGATTTGGGTGTGTCCCACCAAGGCTCAGATGCTTGGGCGTTGGTCACAAGCTAGTGATGCTATTTTGAGAATTTCTGAAAACTTTAGAAAATGCAACATCACTGGAAGAAGTAGGCCATTGGGGTAGATCTTGGGGGGATCTACCTCGCCCTTTACCGCCCCTTTGTATCCTGACCACCAAGGGAAGAGCAGCCTCCTCCTCCACGTGTTCCTACTACCATAAAGTTCTGCATCACAATGTCTCAAAAAATGGGTCCATGTTGCTGTGAACTGAGCTCTCAGATGCCATTCCAAATAAACTGTTCCTCTCTTAGGTAACTCGGAACTGGAATCCCAGTACATTAGGCTTTTGTGCACTTCTTTTGAGGCACATAGTGAATACTTCCCAGCATGCCATGGGACAGTCAAGGCAAAACAGTGTTTTTGTGTCCCCCTGACTCTTTATTAGAGGACTCAAACTCATCAAAAAGCATTGCCTTACAGTTGGGAACTCCAATAGATAGAAACGAATGGCCAAGAATCAATTCCCAAGCTGTTATTGGCTTGCCACTGTGTCTTGGAAATCATTTGGATATAGCTTTTTTTTTTTTTTCCCTAAAGCTGGTCTGAGTTGATTTCTGTTAGCCTAGAAACACAAACAAAGGTGGCCCAGGACTCACTGTGCTTGGCTTGATGACAGTGTCAAGGCACTCACATTCAGTAGAAACTTACTTCTGTTTTCCTGTGCTAGTGACACCCAACATTGTGCTTTCCAATCCCAGGCAGCCATGTGATCATGAGAAGCAATGCATAGCCTTCCCCTCTGCGAATCAGAGATAACCTCACCACCCTCTGAGCTTGCAAAAACATCTTGATTTTGTCCAAAAAGGCATTGGTTCCATGTTACCGTTCCAGGTCTCTGCAGCTGAGGTAAGGATGTAGGATCATCTTGGTACTAACTGCATTCTGGGAGATCGCAGAGTGTGTCAGCTGGTTCCCAGCAGGAAACGGGGCCCCTTAAAACTGAGAAATTTAGGGAAAGTCCCAAAAATAAAATATGTATAGTAGCAGGAATAACTTGGGAGTATAGGAACAATGCAGTTCTTTCGTGAGTTATAAGAGCAGAGAGAGCCATCAGCCTTTAGGGCTGGAGAATGCAATCCTTCCAGGGCTAATAACGAAAGGGAGCCCTTCCAACCTTAGAAAAGCTGAGCAGAGGTGACTAATGTCATCCAGAGTGAGCATTTTGGAAAAAGGCCAGTGAAACAGGAGCTGTGACCCTCAGTGGAGAGACAGACAGACAGGCCTGCTGTCCTCTCTGAGACTCAGAGAGGACCAACCAATCAGGTGAGTTCCCCAAGGACGTTCTGTGCTGGGCTTTACAGGCTGGAGGCACAATCTCCCTATGAGAGAGAGAAATAAATGAAACGTCTTCCATGGAGGAACCCAGCTTCGCATCCAGTAGTGAAATGGAATACTGAGGCCCCTTTTTGATCTAAGAATAAACAGACCCTGAACCCTGGGTTAATCAGCTTAAGAACACCCTGCTTTCCACACTTCCTAGCACAAGTGGATGAGAATTTATGGTGCACTCACTCTCAGTGAGGGTGAGGTAATAAGTGTCGTTATGATCTGGGGCCCTTTAAAGGCCTAATCGAGGAAGATCTTGTCCATTCTGAATACCTGAAATGTGAAATGACCCAAAATCTGAAGCTTTTTCCACCAACACAAGGCTAGGAGATAATTCCATGCTAGCTACCAATCTTTATTCCATGCAAAATTGGCTAAAGTACTTGTGTAAAATTCTATGGCTATGTGTATAAGGTATAAATAAAAATCTCAAGTTCACACTTGGGTTCCACTGTTGAGACATACATACATACATATCACATATGCATATATATACATACATGTATTCCAAATCTGGGTGCAAATCATTCTTGGTCCCAAGCATTGTGAATAAAAGATACTTGACCTGCCTATGAAGGAATGGGTTGTGTCTGTGATTATGAAATCTCAAGAGTGCAGAAATTAAGATTAAAAAAAAAAAGTCTATGGCGAGCATAATGTCACTTGAAAGGGGCAATAAAACTGCTGAGCCATTCCCAGTGACCTGGTGTGCACACCTCCAGCAGGACCCCAGAGACCTTTTCTCTGTGGCGCTTGCTTGTATAGAAGCCTGTGAGAGTAAGCTGACACTGTAACATGCAACTTTGTTTCTGATGTGAAGGGGCTGCAGGTGGCAATGCTTTCACTGGTCCCTATTCTGTCTCAATTCCTGCTTTTAGACATAACAAGATTTGCTAGGTGGCCTGAGATCTTCACTGTTACAAACCTGAAATCATCTGCGTTGTCTAGTGAGCCCAGCACCTTATTGATGGGGTCAGTATGAAGAGATTTGTACCCATAAATCAGGGGTCTCATGGCTATGGCCATTTACAGACATCGAATAGTCATATCAACTTTACAACATTTCCTTCTCTTCCCCAAGAAAACTCTACACAAACCATTCCCCATTGGCCTATTACCCCACTCATTTTCTAACTATAATTGTATTTATTTGTGGGGGCTGTGTGCACATGCTGTGTACTTTAAGAGGACAACTTTCAGGAGTTGGTTCTCTCCTTGTTCTGTGGGTTCCAAAATAGAACTGAGGTCATCCATTGTGTGGCAAACTCTCTTACCCACTGAGCCATCTCACTAGCTTCCCATTTAAGTTTTTATTTGTTTTGTGTTGTTTTGATTTGTTAGTTGAATGTTTATGGATATAACATAGTTATAGCATTATGTTATTTTGTGGAATATTTTAGGGGACTTTAAAAAGCTCACATGACCATGTGTGTTATTCTTTGCTGCCTGGGGTCATTTCCACTCACTCCTCCTCTGCTGCCTTCCCTCTGGAGGATGGACTCCTTGAAGAGTGGACACCAGCCTGTGGCCTGTATCTCTGGCTTCTTCCCAGCCCATTTGATCCTCCTGACCCCAGCTTCTTCTCAAGCATAGCAGTGAGCCCTCCGGGGCCATTCCATATAACATGTGACCATATTGCTGGGGTCCAGCTTATAAGCTTATTGGACTAGGATAGGATATCCCAGCCAAGCTGGATCAGAGCTTTCCTTGGTAATTTGGAGATTTTGAACACTGTGTGTCTTAGTTAAGATTTTACCACTGTGATCAGACACCATGACCAAGGCAACTCTCATAAGGAAACATTTAATTGGGGCTGGCTTACAGGTTCAGAGGTTCAGTCCATTATCATCAAGGTGGGAGCATGGCAGCATCTTGGCAGGCCTGGTAGACTGAGAGTTCACATCTTCATCTGAAGGACTGCAGCAGAATGCTGTACTTCAGGCACTAGGATAGGTATTAAACCAACACCTACAGTGACACACCTACTCCAACAAGGCCACACCTCCAAATAGTGCTACTCCCTGGGCCAAGCATATTCAAACCATGACACTGTGGCTATCAGAAAAAAAGAGGGTCCCCAAAAACATTCTCTCTCTCTTTCTCTCTCTCTCTTCTCTCTCTCTCTCATATGTAAGCTTTAAGCTTTACAGCATTTGTAGTCCGTTTGTTGTGAGTAGAATTCTAAAACAGTTCCCAAGACTTCTCCCTGATACACATTCTACACATCCTTTGATCCCTTCTGCTTGAGAGTGAGAAGGATCTGAAAATCTGGAGTATTGCTCGCAGAGCATGCAAATGGCAGAGGGCAGCATCAGATTTCTTTCTCTGTACTCTCCACCTTGCCTTTTGCAGCAGGGTCTCTCAATGAACCTCTGGTTCACTGGTTCAATACCTGGCTGGCAGGGAGCTCTGAGGATCCAACTATCTCCAAGCCACCAGCATTATAGTTACAGTCATGTGGCCCCCTACCCCAGACTCTGATCTGGGAAGTGAGGATCCACACTCAGGTCCTCACGATTGTGAGGCAGGCTTTTGACTGACTGAGCCAGTGCCACGATGTATTACAATACGTGGAAGACGTGATGCCATGATGTTTACAATGCGTGGAAGTACAGGATGAATTTCAGCCCCAAATCAGTTGATTCTAAGTTTAAAAGGAGTTCATACTGAGGGAGCTGACTTAGCCAGACAAAATGTCCTTTAAGCAATAGAGAGTTTCTTTTACCAGTTCAGAAGACAAACAACAGCCACAGTGGGGTGTCTATGGGAAGGGGCTTAAGGGGCTGAGACTCAGCCCAACGATCTCGAGAATCCTGTCTCCAAATAAGTTGAATGGACTTGGAAGAGGTCGAGAGCTGCAGTGAGAACCAGCATTGAGATTCTGTTTGTCTGTACCCAGACCTTGACCCTTGGGAGCTGATACAAATGTGACTTCTTTCGGGCTAGGGAGATAGCAGTGGCTAAGAGCACATACTGATCTTGCAAAGGTTCTGAGTTTGGTTCTCATAGCCGCATGAGGCAGATCATAACTGCCTGTAACTACAGCTCCAGGAGACTGGACACTTTTGGTCTCTGTGGACATCCATGAGACCATACAAGCACCTCTCCCTTTCCCATCTCTCTCCCTCTTCCTCTCCTTCTCCCTCTTCCCCACGCCTCTCATTTTATCATAGCTCTAAGTACCAGAGTAGATAAAATACTGTCTATATTGTTCTTGGAGACTTCCAACCCACAAACTTTATGCATCATCATTGAACAAGGATTTTGGAACAAATGCCAGTCCCCTCATCCAAAGTATACCAGGTGTCCAAGGAGCCGTTTTGTAAAACATGAATTCACTGTCTGCAGCCAGAACTCTTACTCAGTCACTACAGACCAGGTATACATAGACTCTCCCACAGGCAATTGTTACCTCAAGGGGACTTAGGTATTCCTGGTGACCTTGATGTCCACAGACTGCAATGCTCAGTGTTTCCTTTGAGCAGAGAGTGGAATTAGAAGGATAAACAATGAAGCAAGCCTCCAGGCTCCAGTCATTGTCTTCAGATTCTGTTCAAATAGGAGCTGAAGCCACATGTACTCCAAGAAACCACATTGACATCTAAGCATCACAGAAGTACTGGAGCCTCAGCCTTTCTCCACAAGATCATATTGATCCCTGTTGGATTGTCCTGAATTTTGTTATGCATATGTATCATGGTCTGATGTGGTTATCCTGCAAATCCCCTCATCCTGTCCCTTTTTTTGAGAGGCTTCTAATTTTCATCTTGCTATGAAGTATTCTCTATCCAACCTAGTTTCCTTTCTTACTTTTCTCTGCCATAGGCATTAGCCGGTGCATCTCTCATGCTCCTCACTCCATCTCAATATCTGCTTCACAGACAGCCTGGCTAACTGAGTGAGCATCTGTGGTCATGTATGGGATGTGAAAAGAAGAGTGGTACAATCTATAGAGAGGGAAGGAAGGTGTGTGGTGTGTGTGTGTGTGTGTGTCTATGTGTGTGCATTCATTCGTGCCTGTGTACTTGTGTGTGTGTATGTGTATGAGAGAGACAGAGAGACAGAGAGAGAGAGAAGAGAGAGAGAGAGACAGACAGACAGACAGACAAGACAGACAGAAACACAAAGACAGAAAAAGAGATGTAATTGGATTTTTATCCATGACTTCCATGAAAACAATTGTAGGGGCCTTGGAATCACCTCACAAACCACTCAAATACCAATGTCAGTCAAACAGGGATGGTTTATTGAACACCACACCCAAGACTGATCAATCAGAACCACAGGTCAGACTCTGGATCCAACTGTGACCTTGAGTTAAGACTCTATAGGGCTTTTAAAGCCTGAGATCTGCAAATATCTGTACCAAGTTACTCCATCAATCAGGGTTGAGGGATAGGGGGCTTCCTTAGGAACAGGTCTTGTTGTACACTTATCCTGAGAGCATTATCCTTGGGTATTCAACTGTGGCAGGGGACTTTCCTTGTCTGACATTCATGTCGTAACTTGCCAATCAAGATGTCAGTTACCCACGTACATATCTCTTTCTGCCAAGTGGATATCAGTTCCCAGGAAGGTCTTAGGAACTTAAATTTTACTCAACCCCTACTTAAAATGGAAGTATTATTCTAAGTAGTTTCTTATATTGGTGCATGTGTCTCTTATGTTGGGGTCCAACCCAGGGGCAGCTTATAAAAGCAAATACCATAAGCTTATACACAGGTGTACAAAGTGTTTTTGGATGGTTGGCTCAGGTTCAAGCTTATTGTGAGTAACTACACAGAGCAGTTCTACTGACTTCTATCATGACTGGTTTCCAAGGGCACGGAAGAAAACAGAATCTATAATCAACTTAGGCATGAGAAAATTTCCTAGTAACAATAGAAATAATATAAGAGAAAGTTTCCTTATAATATTAGTAACAGCACAAAATGTCAGGCTAGCCAGGCAACAGTTACCTAGGCCTTAACACTCCATCTAGGCCTTAATATTTTACCTAAGCCTTAATACTTTTTGCAAATTTCCTTTTCTCTTTCTTTCTTTTTTTCATCACGAGGATAAGTAATCTATACTTGACTGCCTCTTCAAAAAAATTGTAAGGATAGACTAAGACTGCAAAATCATCATCCTAATTATATCCTATATCATACTAATTGTATTCTATATATAGCCCCACCAATATGCATCCCCAACACAACAGAATCTACATTAAATCTAAAAGAGCTGGAAAAACACCAAGAAAATTCTCCCAAGGCAAGTGGAAGAAGGGACCTAAGGAGGAGAGTCCACACTAATTGAGATAATCTTCTTATAGTGTGGAAAAGACAAGCAATTTCAGCTGATAACATTAAAAAGAAAGGAAAAGAAAATATCTAATAGCATAGCTCCGAGCTATTAAAAATAAGCTATTTTAAGAAACGTGCTTCACTTGCTGCGTGTGTGAGAGGCAGAGAAGCTGAAATGGAGTTGTCTGTTTGGTGAGCTCTAGTATTTGAATCTATTTTAGCAAGATATGTTTGTTATTTCTTTACTTATTATTAAACATATATCTGAAAATTCTGTATCTGTATTGTAACACGATCTGAAAGATTCATATCGTTAGAAAGCTCAGAGTAAGTCAAGTGTGGTGGCATAAGCACGTAATCCCAGGGACTTGGGGTTCTGAGATGGGAAGATTATGATACCCAGACAGCATGGGCTGCTTTACAAAAGTAAACTAAACTAACTAACTAAATAAATAAATAAATAAATCTTATATTACTACAAGAGTCAAACAGACAAATAATGAAAAGGTTAGAGATTGACACTCAGGATGAATTTGTTTTTCTTGAGTTGTGCATTTTTAGTAGGAAAAATAGGTATTAACTAGATATAGGAGAAAAATTTTCAGCCACTTGGTAAATCATTGAGAGGAAATCGGAAGAGTGAGACAAGAATCGGTGTTATAAAAGATGGAGCATCTGCATCAGGCAGTTGATCAATGCACGCTACTTCGCAAACTTCATAATCCATAATTATAACCTAACTTATTCCTTACAAAAAAATATAAAAAAAAAAAAAAAAAAAAAGCTGAGTTCCATTTCCAGCACCCACAGCAGGTAGCTTCAACCTCCTCTAACTCCAGCTCCAGAGAAGCCGGCACTCCTTTCTGGCCTCTGTGGGTACTTTTCTGCGTGTAGTCATATTTACACACACACACACACCTCCATAAATAAGAATTTTTTTAAAAGAACAGATTTTTTTTTTTAATGAGGCTCAGTTGGAAATGGGAAGTGTCGAGAGCAGCAGGCTATGTGACTCTTATCTGTCAGGAGCAGGCTATTGATAAGGGGTCAGAATCCCCCGAGGGGAGAGGAGCGACAGGTCCTGCTCCACTCAGGGATCGTATACTGGATTTGACTGTGAGACCATCAGCTCCTCGAGAGGGAAGAGAGAGTACACCGGAGAGACAGAGGTTTTTAGAATTCAGTTACTTTTAATTAATGATGCACAGCAAACTATTAACTAATAATGCACAATATTAATCGATGATGCACAGCAAGCAATATACTATTACCAATCCTAAGGCAATTGTTACAACAAGATACTGCCACATTTCCTATGTATTGCCTCTAACAATATGCACAATGAGCACAAATAATAAACTGCTAATTATCAAGCATATAAGCATAGCAATAAACACATCATTCATTCAGGGATTATATGACCTGAGTCCTTTAGATGGTTTCGGGTTACAGGTCCGGAGCCGGGAAGGCAGGGTCAGGCTGCTGCTTCCAGATAGTTGAATTGCTAACTTGACCTCGCAGGGTGCTTGACCACGAAGAAGCTGGAGGCCTTGTCTCTTAGTTGCCTCTTTGACAATCGGGTGCCGAGGAGGCTTGTTCGGAGGATCACGTTAGCCAGTCATGGCTACAAGTGTGATGACGTGCTCCGGAGGGGCTCCTCTATTTATGTCTAATTTGGCGTTTCTGCTGATGTACATGGCAGATAACCACTGGTTATCTGGTTATCGCCAGGCTCTAATCTCATCACAGCTGGTTATCACAGCACAACTTTACTTCCAGACTTGTCTTTACAAGTACCAGACATGTCCTGACAAGTTCCCTATTACAAAATGGAGTAGGTCCTGTATAAGGGCCTGCTCCTTACAGGAAGTAACAGCATAGTATATGTAATAGCCGTGATCTATCAAGAAAACCAGTCAGACTTGATGGTGTGTGCCTATACTCCTGGCTGGGAGACTAACAGACTGCTGTGGGGTTGGGGCCACTGAGGACTACATAGTGAGTCATAGGACAACCTGGGCTACAGAGTAAGAGCTATCTCAAAATTAAGAGGAGGGAGATTGCATCCAGCATCAATGTCAATAGGAAAGTACCTGAAGCCATAATTATGAAGACTACACATCTGTGTGGTTTGAGTAAGAATGGCCCCCATAGGTTCCTATAGTCAAATGCTTAGGGAGTGGCACTATTTGAAAGGATTTAGCAGTGTGGTCTTGTTGGAGGAAATGTGTCACGGTGAGGGGTGGGGAGGGCTGGTCTTTGAGGTTTCAAAAGCCCAAGCCAGGCTCAGTGGCTCTCACTTCCTGCTGCCTGTAGACCCTGATGTAGAACTCTCAGCTTCTTCTCTAGCACCTACTTCCCACCATGCTTCCCACCATGCTTCCCACCATGCTCACATGCGACTAAATCTCTGTAACTGTAAGCCAGTCCTAATGAAAGGATCTCACAAGGGGGAGTCCCTCATGCTGATCTGGGAATAAGCTCACCACCCAAGGACACACGAGAGACTGGTCTTGATGCAATTAGCAAAAAGGTAGTTTAATAACGAGGGGCCCCTTGGTTGGAAACATGTCCCACGCAGGGGACAGAGGATTCGACCAAGACCCCAGAAAGTTTGGAACTTTTTATAGGTAGGGGTGGGAAGAGCGGGGAGATTTGGCGCGGTTACACATAATTGGATATTTTAAACATCAGCAATTTGCATAGACTAGTTATTTTTGACCATGAATCCTCGGACTCAAGAGTACCAGATGACCCATTACTCATTTGCTTGTTTAGACTTGTATGCCTTTGCGTCCTTGCTTCTTTTTCGTTTTTGGTCACTCTGCCCCTGAAGAGGCTCAAAATTATTATTATTATGGTTAATTTTAACAAGTTGTTGGTGGTCTCTGCTTACCATGAATTCCTTGCTCTGTGTCTCAAGATGTTTTTAATTTTTTATTCTCACACTAGTTGAATGTTTTCCTCTGTAACAGTTGCCGTAGCTGTCAGTCCCACTTTTGTGGGGACGCTGATGCAGCCTTGTGCAGAGACTTGAAGGGAGGAGGGCTGGGCCTTCTGCTGATAAGAAACTATCAATTAGACTGAGCCCCCAGCTCACCCCTGCACAAGCTGGAAAATCCCATCTGCTCTTCTTCCAGTCCCGCCCACTCAGAGAAAACTCCAAGCTTACGTGTCTCTGCATTTCCACCAACCCACCCAAGAGTGCCTGCCCAGGGGCTCAGTTTTTGCCCATGTATGGGCATAATTCCAGCTCCTAGCCCAAGCTCTATAAAACCCCTGCTTTAGCCGGATGTTCAACTCCATTGACCTCCTCCTATAAGATTGATGAACCCACCGGTAGAGCTGTCTCTCAGTCTCTCAGTAAATCTACCTTTATATACTTGATTTGGCTTGATTTTGCTTCAGTGGGTAAGCCTAGTAGTGTCTCACAGAAGATCTTCAGCCCCAGTGGAGCTTTGACACAAACGTTGTCCTAATAACATCAGTGCTGGGTTTGATTTGGGTTTTTTGTTTGTTTGTTTGTTTCTGATGCTGGGCATGAACTCATGGCCTCATGTGTGCTACAACAGTGCTCTACCACTAAACTTCAACAGCCTCGTCCTTCATAAGGTCTTGACTTTAACTTTCTGAGGGCCCTCAAGCCAGTATCTCATGCACATGCGCACACAGCCTCTGCAGGATTTCTGAGGGACAGAAACTGTGTGACTCGATGTTTACTATTGTTTTAAACACCTAAGTTTGGGAATGATTTACTATGAAGCAAAAGATAATGAAGACAGATATTGGATCCCTGAAGAAGAGAGGTAGCTTTGGAATAAGGAACAAAACTAGAAGCTGAAAAGATTTTGAGAAGTGAGCTCCTGAGAGCATTGACTAGCAGCCTTGAACACATAGTAGGCTAGTAGGAAGGTAAGAGCCCTTAAGAACTCTTCTCTAGGGCTTAGTAGGAAGTGAGGAACTCTCTACTTGAAAACCCAGGGAAAATGGGTGTTTGTTGCATAGGAGCAGAAAATTAGCATCACTGATGCCTTCAAGAATGAGAAAGTTAAAAATATTCCTAATTTGCTGGACATTATTTTAGACAATGAAGTCTCTAAACAGACACTGTAGAGTTTTCCTATCACCCACATTGTGTAGGAGGCTAACGGTTTGTTCTTCAGATGAGGTGGAACTGTTTGAAGGAACTAGATTTCAGGAACTATATACATGAGGACTGTCGTCCCTACCTGAGATTGATTCAAGGAATAAAGGTGCTGTCTAGCTGGTGCTATGATGGGGTAAATTTTGGGGGCCTTGATATAACCAGGATACCAGAGATTGTGCTGTCGGATACTGAAGCAGGTATACAAGCTCGGGACTCTGCATAGCTTGAATTATACACACACCGCTTACCCAACAAAGCACAAAGCAACTTCACTTGCACCAGGCTGCAGACACGACTTTCTAAACAAAGCAGTTGACTGCTCTATCCTAATAGCGCCCTAGAAACCTCTTAGTAATTTCTCTTCTGTGAGCAAGCTGGAATCTGGGACAGTGGGCCAGTCTATTCTGGTCTAGTTTGGGACACATGCTCAGTAAAGCAAACTGTGTCCTCTAAGTGAAATACTAGGGAAAATGCTTTATTTACCATCTTATGTCTACACACGAGTAGCCATGAATAGGATTAAAAACAGATGCATTGTGGGAAAGGGCATGGATAATAAGCAAAGGCTTACATAACTCAAACTTACCATGAAAATGGAAAACCACTCCTATTCCACTAACAGCCAAACTCTCCCTAGACCCATACAGGAAGACCAGAAGTCAGTCGAGGCTCCCGGGTAAATCCCACCGAGAGCCCACTGCTTTCTTTCTTGCAGTGTAATTACTCTGTGCTTTTGCTTTGCTTCTGTATAAAATCTGTTGCTACTTTACCATGCTGTGTGTGGTTCTTCAGGTCTTTGCATGAAGATGCCCGGAGTCTGTAAACACTGATGCAGTCAGATACCACTAGTAACATTACCACAAACACCAATGAGCAAAGGCAAAACCTGAGTCCTCAAGTTAAGCTTCGTTTAGAATTTAGGAAAGGAATGTAGTTAACACCCTAGAAAAATTTCCATCTCATTTCTCCAATAGACTCATAGGAAGGGACAACAGCATCCAGGGGGAGCTCCGTGTGGCCCCTCCGGTTTGGTAGAGGAAGGTCAACCACATTCAGAGAGTTGGGATATCCTGCCTCTGTTGTCTTCCTCACGCATCAATGCCTGAACTCAGGCATGTCTTGAAATGCTGCAAGCCTACTTTGTATCTGCTGATATCAACTGTGAACCCTCCAGGTACCACCTGGGCTAGAGAGTTAACTTGAAACAAACAACCTATTAAGAGAGTTTATTTACTAAGCCATTAGTGACTTGTACGGGCAGATTCCTTTTTACAATATAGAACTCAACCGTCTCTATCCTTATTCCCTACCACGTAGAGGAGGTGGAGGTGAAAGCATTCTATTATGGTTAAGGAGGTGACTCTCTGAGGACTAGAGAACACTTTGTGGAAACAAGTCGCCTTTACTTCTTGGTACCCATGTCATGTCCATGCAGGACAAAGCTGCCTCTAGAGCCCATAGGATACCATAGAAATGAGCAGGTGGTGCTTCCAAAGTAACGCAGGAGATACTGTAAGTTCTTCCTAGCTCTTCCTCTTTCTCTTTCTCTTAGATCCTGTAATGGCTATTCCTGGTTGTCAACTTGACTATATCTGGTATGAACTACAATCCAGAATTGGAGGCTCACCTGTGATCCAGTTCTTGAAGCTGGAAGACACAAGTTTCTAACCTGGATCTTGGCATGGAGATCTTGAGGCATAGTGGCTATGAAAAACCTAGACCCAGGCAAGGTAGTACACACTTTTAATCCCAGGAGACCAAGGCAAGGAGATCTCTGAGTTCAAGTCAGCCTAGGACAAAACAAATCCCAGACCTAGGCGTGGTGGTACACACATTTAATCTAGGCCACACCTTCTGCTAGGGACTTACAGAAAGACATTAGAAGAAGGAAGATTCTTTTTCTCTGCTTGCATTTACTTGCCAGCACATCTGTTGGAATCTCCTTCTACAAAAGACCAGCTGAAACAACTAGCTTTGTGGAACTGAGCAACTACTAGATTCTTGGACTTCCCATTTACAGCTGACCATTGTTGGGTAGTTGGACTATAGACTGTAAGTCATCATATTAAATTCCCTCAATATAGAAAGCCATTCCATACATTCTGTGACTCTAGAGAAGCCTGACTAATACAGACCCCTCATAGAAGTCAGCTAGTACATAGTAACACATCATCCTGTGGAGAAACACCCATGGAGGAACCGAGCTCCCTTCCTATAACCAGGAGCATGTAAACAAACCACATCGGAAAGACATAGTCAAGTCTTCAGAGCCCACAGCTCTGGCAGCATCTTAACTGCTGCCCTACAAGAACCTACAACAGAGCCATGCAGAAGAGCAGCCCAGGACACTAAGGTAATAAATGTTGATTGTTTTTAACTATTAAAAAGTGAAATGACTTGTTCCTTAAGAACTGGTAAGTACACCCAGGTGTACTTTGTATTGCTATCACTTTTCCTCGTTGTCCACCAAGGATGCTACAATAGAACATCTGAAGTCATCACTCATGTGAATAAATGACTCCTCTTCTCCTATAATCACTGCATGTGTTTTCTGTTGTCTTTGCCTTAAAGAGACATGTGAGGAGTCTCTAAGGGATCCATTGAGAATGTCTGTCCGGTCACTCACAGGACTCTTTAGTCACATGAGCACCCAAACTAGCAGGTGTCTCAGCAGGTGTCAATCGCAGACAAAATTAGGCTTTATTTCAGAAAATAAGTTCCTGGATTACATTTCCCAGAAAGAACTTCCCTCAAGACTCAGGTTCCATATTTGCACTGTCAAGTTCAGCAAGATGTGGTAGCAGGGAACAGCACTGCCAGAAGTCCAGGCCAGGCTCTTCCGGGAAGGGATTGTCACCCACTTTTCTAGTAGGACTATGTGACATATCCAGAGTCTTGGGTTCTTTGTACTTCAGTCCATACACCTATGGACTAAATCTCTCCTGATAATTTTTCTTTCTTCCTAGCCTACTGACATCCTATCCTATGGAGAAAAATCCACACCTGACAAAGGATCAATGCTAATTCCCCTGAAGACTTGATTAAATAGGCTGATGCATAGATACTGCTGGGCACACAATAAGAACAGAAATTAAAGTTTTTGTGGCATAGTAAAATCACCAAATCATCATTTCTATATCACTTTTCTTTAGCACCATGATGTCATAAAAGACCCTTGAAGTGATGAGGTGGAGGCAGGAGGATCAGAAGTTCAAGGTTGTTCTCAGGAGTTTAAGTCTAGCCTGGGATAAACACATTTCTCAGAGGAGGGTGGGGGGAGAAAGCAGTATTCACCCCATTTCTATGAATATTTGATGTTCATACCCACTTTACTGGAGAGTGGTGAATTGGTGGATATTTTAATTAGAATTTACTTAAAATGCTTTGCATTAGGCAGAGATGAGCATTCCTGGTCATGAGTGGTTGCTTACACTCAGACTTTCCCTTTGTCTCCTCTCAGCTCCTTGGCACGGTATCCAAGTGGTCCTTGGTTGAATCTATCACTTAATAGAACCTTTGGGACACGGCCTGACCTCATGTCTTGATATTATCACTTCCAGTTCCTAAACGTAAATACATAGTCAAAATGGCAGCGGTATGCTAAGGGCCTTCGGTGGTTTGAATATGCTTGGTCCATGTACATGCACGCAGTGCCCACAGAAGACAGATGAAGACATTGGATGCCCTAGAACTGGAGTTACAGAGAGATGTAGGATCCTGGATTATGGAAATGGGACCTATGTCCTCACAAGGGTAGGCACTCTTAATTTCTATCTCCCCAACATCCACAGCCACCCCCTCTTGACTCACCCGGAGATATCTTATGCTTTTTTGCCAGGCAAATCACTAGTGGGATCTGGGGCTTCTATACCATTTATAACACAACCAGAAGCATGGATAGCAACATGTACCCTGCTCATGTGACTCAAATACCATTTCTTTCCCCAGAAAAGGCAGATCAGTAGGTTTTTTTTCTTTCCAAAGACTCAGTGACATTTTCAGTGGCCTTGAGAGAGGCATCCCTTTTATGGAAGTAAAATTTTTGATATTTATGTTAATGCCACTCTGGTGCTGTGTTCTAAATCCCAACACTTAGAGTCTGAGCTGGGTGTTTTCTGTGGAAATTATAAACCTGTATATGCCAACAGAAACTGCACTTCTTCTTTTCCTACCTTACAGACCATGAGAAGTGGCTTGGTGGGGAAAGCATTTAATTTTCAATGCTTCAGAAGTTTAACATGTTAGATGCTTTCAAGATGTTAGATATGTTAGAAAACATATCTGTTTATGGTCTTGGAGAGAGAGACCCATCTCAGAAGTTAGCTGCACAAATTGCCTTAGATTGTGAAGCTTTCTGCTTCCTTTCTCAGAGGGGTGCACAGCTGTATGGCATGCAAGAATACTGAAGTAGATCTATCTGCTACCAGAGAAGGGCAAGTGCATACAGACAAACACCCCTAACTTTCTCCCTGCTGGAGGTGGGGCAATTCTGAGATGTCCCCTTAAAGGTTTTCAGAGGACAAGACCTGAGATACCCACAGTGGTATCCTGCTCATTAATACAATCTAATGCAGTTTTATTTTTTCCTTTCCTGCTTCACTTACCAGACCCATTACTGTATTTCCTGACATTATCTCACAAATAAATACCTGCATCCAAGTCCTTATTTGGAATTATCTTTGGGGAACAAATCATAATGGAAAAAAAATTCAAGGTTGTATTTCAGAAGTTGTATGTGCACTCATAGACCTCTCGTGAGAGTGACCTCTGAAATGCTAAGAATCAGCACTTGACTTTCTAACTGTTTGGAAAATTCCTTTGCCATTGCTCCAGGCCTTCCACAGACCAGGAGAAACTGGTAGATCGTCTGGCAGAGAGTGGATTGCAGCAAAGACCTGGAAAAACATGGCAGGCCTTAGAAAACATTGCTGAAGGTATATGTGTGTGTGTGGTGGGGGGGGGGTTGTTCAATACACCCTGATTAGGCAGTTCATCTCTCTGACACAAGTGTACAGCAATTGCTTAAGATTGCTGGGACATGGAGAAAAAACATGAAGCATGATAAATGTAAAGGAAAGCAAGATTTTGCAAACCTATTACAGAAAGCAGAACTGGAAGAAGCATAGAAAAGGTCAGGAGAAACCAGTCCGTGCTGCTGGTTCCAACTTGAAGAAACCACTTCCAGTCACTGGGGGAACTTCAGGCTGTCCAAGAGAACAGACTGTGAACTCTTACTGCTAAAGATAATTCGAGAGAACCGAGCTAGGAAGACAGCCTTGGAGGCCCACAGGAAAGCAGTTGGATATTCTCAGCCCAGAGTTAAAACTATCAGTGGAAGAGACTGACATAATTAAGGCTCAGAAAACTGTAAATACACACAACTGACTGAGCTCCCAATGGACCAGAAAGCTAAGGGACAAGGGGACAGAACAGCCTCACGGGGTGAGTCTTATGGCACCGGAACGGTGAAGAGGGCATGAGAGAGTCAGCTCTGGCCTCTGTCAACCACTTTTTGGCTTCAAAGAATCAGAGTAGAGAGAACAGATTTAGGAAAAGAAGCAAGGGTGTCCATAGGCAGGGTTGCAGCCCCATTGACAGTGGCTAACAGCTGGCTGCTCCATGGTCCTGGGGCCTGACAGCCCAGAAAGGACAACCTCTTTTCTTGAAAGAGGAAAACTCCAGGACACTGGGATTTGGTCCAGTAGATGCAGCCATGGTTCTTTCTTAACGATCACATAAGAACTTTAGAAGTGGAAATTCCTGCTGCTGCCCAAGTGACTAAAATGTTGAGATGAGTAGGTGTGGAGAATACCAGGTCATGCTAGCACATAGCCACCTGGTAAATTTTAAATACGTTTCCCAAATAGAGACTTGTTGTTTTGTCTTTGTAGGCGTCACAGGGATTTGAGTCTTCCTTTTGCTGCCCTGATTATATCAACAGCCTTGTAGGTGTTCTGACTTCCAACTGGATCCAGTCAATGTGTGACTCTAAAAGGAGATTAAGGAAAGGGAGAGATGGGGGCCAGGGTAACTGATTTCCATGCATTCCTCCATACAAGGCCATTTCAGACACATCAACGATTATTACTTCTCTTAAAGAAGCCAGAACTACTGATTACCTTCTGTCCCTTTGTCTAGTCTAGTCGCCCTTGAATAATATCTCTTGCCGCCAGACATAGATTTTTCCTCTCACCCTGTAGTTTCCTAAGATCCCACCCATTCCTTCATATTTGGTCCTGTGTAGAGTCCTTCTTGAATAACCTGTCTGAATAGACTATCTCTTTCCTGTTATGGCCCATCCGGTGCATTGGTAGAGGTGGCAGAAAGGATGAGCCAGCCAGCTGGGCACAGTGGGAGGAGACTGAGGGTAGTTCCATATTATTCATAGTTGAGGTCCTTGTAGACCTTAGGAAGAAACAGCACTCAATATCGTGTTTAGCCCAAGGGCTCAAAACAAGGACCTACAGGGGCCAAAGTAGCAGCTCTGTTAAGCCTTTCCCTCCTGACCAGATAGATGCCGGAGAGCCAAGAATAAGGTCCAAACCACGTGGCCAGTGGTTGACAATGAATCTGCTCTCCATTCAGAACCAGCAAAAACCATTTCTGCCCTGCCCCATAATCCCCAGTAACTCCCTAGCCTCGGGGGCACCCATGAAGAACCTGGTGCAGAAATAAAAGGTGAATTTCAGAGGGCGATCAGCTGCCCCTGGAGAGACTGAGAAACTCCCTTAGACACCATGTTAAGTGAGGGTGGGCTTTAGAGAGCATTGGAGCATCTGCACCCCATACAGTAAGTGATCTTGGTAGTCCAGCTAGAAAGTGGTATAGTAAGTGAGACTAGGGTCTGGCTAGAAGGAAAAGCGCCCCACTTAGAGACCATCATTTATTTGCTGTCGACAAACGGCTATGGTTTGAGAAGAACACATGATATAGGTGTAATAAAGTCTCATGTGAGATATCACAGCAGGAAGGGAAGGCTGAATTGAGGCTGGCACTGAAGGACCATTATGCAGTCCCGTGGATGGATGGACATTATATGTGTGCGTGTGTGTGTTGTGTGTGTGTGTGTGTGTGTGTGATTTTATTTGTTTACATTTCAAATGTTATCCCCCTTCCCAGTCCCCCCTTCCCAAATTCCCCATCCCATCCCTCTCCCCTTTGTCTCTATAAGGGTGCTTTCCCACCTCGCCCCTCTAGCATCCCCCTTCTCTGGGGCATCAAGCCTCCACAGGACCAAGGGCCTCCCCTCCCACTGATGCCAGATGAGGCAGTCTTCTGCTACATATGTAGTGGGAGCCATGGACAGCCCATGTATATTCTTTGGTTGGTGGTTTAGTCCCTGGGAGCTCTGAGGGGGTCCAGTTAATTGATACTGTTGTTCTTCCTTGGGGTTGCCAATCCCCTTCATTCCTTCAGTCCTTCCTGGAACTCTTCGATTGGGGCCCCAGGCTCAGTCCAATGGTTGGCTGTGAGTATCTGCATCTGTATTAGGCAGGTGCTGGCAAGCCTTTCAGAGGACAGCCATACCAGGCTCCTGTCTGTAAGCAGGCATCATCAATAGTCTCATCATCATAGTTTGGTGTCTGTATATGGGATGATCCCTAGGTGGGGAAGTCTCTGGATGGCCTTTCCTTCAGTCTCTGCTCCATTTTTTGTCCTGCATTTCCTGTAAACAGAAGAGTTCTGGGTTAAAATATTTGAGATGGGTGAGTGACCCCATCCGTCAACTGGGGGCCGTGCCTATCTACTGGAGGTGGTCTCTACAGGTTCTATCTCCCCTCTGTTGGGTATTTTGGCTAATGTCATCTCCATGATGTCCTGGGATGCTCTCCCATCTCTGGTGTCTGGGACTTTCTAGTGATTCCCCAAGTTCCCCACCCCCACTGCTACTTATTTCTATTCTTTCTCCTGGACCTCTGGACTTCTCTCCTGTCTCCCCCATACCTGGTGCTGTCCCCCTTTTTCCCTCCTCCTCCCCTCTCCCACTCAGGTCCCTCCCTCCCTCTGCCTCCCATGATTATTTTGTTCCCCCATCTGAGTGAGTTTGAAGCATCCACACTTTGGCCTTCCTTCTTGTTAAGCTTCATATGATCTGTTAGTTGTATTTTGAGTATTCTGAGCTTTTGAGCTAATACCCATTTATCAGTGAGTACATACCATGTATGTCCTTTTGGGTCTGGGTTTCTTCACTCAGGATGATACTTTCTGGTTCCATCCGTTTACCTACAAAGTTCATGAAGTCATCATTTTTAATAGCTGAGTAGTATTCCATTGTGTAAATGTACCATATTTCTGTATTCATTCTTCCCCTGAGGGATATCTGGGTTGTTTCCAGCTTTTAGCTTTTATAAATAAGGCTGCTATGAACATAATGGAGCACATGTCCTTGTTATACGTTGGAGCATCTTTTGCATATATGCCTAGGAGTGGTATAGCTGGGTCTCAGGTAGAACTATTTCCAATTTTCTGAGGAACGATCAGACTGATTTCCAGAGTGGTTATACCAGTTGGCAATACCACCAACAGTGGAGGAACACTCCACATCCTCTCCAGCATCTGCTGTCACCTGAGGTTTTGATCTTAGCCATTCTGACTGGTGTGAGGTGGAATCTCAGGGTTGTTTTGATTTACATTTCCCTAATGACTAAGGATGTTAAATATGTCTTTGGGTGCTTCTCAGCCATTCACGATTCCTCAATTGATGCCGGGCAGTGGTGGCGTACACCTTTAATCCCAGCACTTGGGAGGCAGAGGCAGGCGAATTTCTGAGTTCGAGGCTAGCCTGAGTCTACAGAGTGAGTTTCAGGACAGCCAGGGCTACATAGAGAAACCTTGTCTCAAAAAACAAAAACAAAAACAAAAAACACAAACAAAAAGATTCCTCAGTTGAGAATTCTTTGTTAGCTTTGTACTCCATTTTTTTAATTGGGTTTTTTGATTTTCTGGAGTCTATCTTCTTGAGTTCTTTGTATATTTTGGATATTAACCCTCTATCAGGTGTAGGGTTGGTAAAGATCTTTTTCCCAATCTGCTGGTTGCCATTTTGTTCTATTGACAGTGTCCTTTGCCTTACAGAAGCTTTTCAGTTTCATGAGGAATCATTGTCAATTATTGATCTTAGAGCCTGGGCCATTGTTGTTCTGTTCAGGAAAATTTCCCCTGTGCCCATGTGTTCGAGGCTCTTTCCCACTTTCTCTTCTATTAGATTCAGTGTGTCTGGTTTTATGTGGAGGTCCTTGATCCCCTTGGACTTGAGCTTTGTACAATGAGATAAAAAAGGATCAATTTGCATTCTTCTAAATGCAGACCAACAGTTAGACCAGCACCATTTGTTGAAAATGTTGTCTTTTTTGAACTGGATGGTTTTAGCTCCTTTGTCAAAGATCAAGTGACCGTAGATATATGGGTTTACTTCTTGGTCTTCAGTTCTATTCCATTGATCTACCTGTCTATCTCTGTACCAATAACAGGTGGTTGTTATCAGTATTGCTCTGTAGTACAGCTTGAGGTCAGGGATTGTGATTCCCCCAGAAGTTCTTTTATTATTGAGAATTGTTTTCGATATCCTGGGTTTTTTGTTATCCTGGGTTATTTTGTTGGAATTTCGATGGGGATTGTATTGAATCTGTAGACTGCTTTAGGTAAGACAGCCATTTTTACTATGTTAATTCTACCAATCCATAAGCATGGAGATCTTTCCATTTTCTGGGGTCTTCGTCAATTTCTTTCTTCAGAGACTTGAAGTTGTTGTCATAAAGATCTTTCACTTGCTTGGTTAGAGTTACACCAAGAAATTTTATATTATTTGTGACTATTGTGAAGGGTGTTGTTTCCTTAATTTCTTCCTCAGCCTATTTATCTTTTGTATAGAGAAAGATTACTTATTTGTTTAGAGTTTACTTTATATCTAGCCACTTTGCTGAAGTTGTTTATCAGGTGCAGAAGTACTCTGGTAGAATTTTTGTGGTGGCTTATATATACTATCACACTATCTGCAAATAGTGATACTTTGACTTCTTCCTTTGTACTCCTTTGACCTCCTTTTGTTGTCTAATTGCTCTGTTTAGATTTTCAAGTGCTGTATTGAATAAATAGGGAGAGAATGGGCAGCCTTATCTAGTCCCTGATTTTAGTGGGATTGCTTCAAGTTTCTCTCCATTTAGTTTGATGATGGCTGTTGGTTTGCTAGATATTGTTTTTATTATGTTTAGGTATGTGCCTTGAATTCCTGATCTTTCCAAGACTTTAACATGAAGGGATGTTGAATTTTGTCAAATGCTTTCTCAGCATCTAGTGAGATGATCATGTCATTTTTCCCCCCTTTGAGTTTGTTTATATAGTGGATTACATTGATGGATTTCCGTATATTGAACCATCCCTGCATCCCTGGGATGAAGCCTACTTGATTGTGTCTCAGCAGTTAAGAACACTGACTGCTCTTCCAGAGGTCCTGAGGTCCTGAGTTCCATTCCCAGCAACCACATGGTGGCTCACAACCATCTGTAATGGGATCTGATGCCTTCTTCTGGTGTGTCTGGTGACAGACACACCATAATACACATAACATAAATAAATCTTCAAAGAAAGAAAAAAAAAAAAAGAAGCCATGATTAAGGGGTGACACATGGCCAATGGACAAAATGTCCTAGAGGCATTATTAAGCAAATAAGGCACTATCCAAGGCCCTCTAGGAAGATGTGAATAAATTAGCTTTGTAGCAGATAAAATCTCTCTCCAGTAAGCAGGTAAGAGCTATGAACCAACAAATAGTAAGTAGCAACACTAATAAACCTGTTCCCATAGATGGGTAGGCACTGATCTGGTAGATTAGGAAACGGTGATTTTGCTTTATCCCATTTGCAACATAAGCAAGGACAGAAAATGACTGGGAAGAAAGGTATCCTGGGAAAGATATCTCCATAAATCATTCATTTCAACCCTTTTTCGTAAAATCAAAAGGCTACACTAGAATGGAGGTCAACGACAGAGACAAAATGTAAAGGAAAGCGCCCTTAATGATGTGCTCAGATGACACCAGGCTTCCTAGGTTCTCATTAGAAGAACTTCATCAAAGCCTGCACGTACCCCAAGCTCGAGCTTCCGGGCAGTGAGCCACTGTGCGCACAGAATTTTTAAAAGGAATTGTCCAGTCACTTGTTATCTTGTAATTGCTGGGAGTAAAAGTCTTTTAAAAAGCTTAGCTGTCAGTTCCTAACAAGATGGCTGACACTTTCATCAGAAGTTGGCCACCTTGCCATCTTTTAATTATATCCTGTATTACATCTTCTTATTTCCATCACACTTCTGCTGGATGTCTATGAAGGGAGGATGTCTTCCTAGAGCCTAAAAGTAACAGGGTGGTAACAACTGCAGCAAATTCTTAGCATGTTCTAGCAAAATAGGAGGCGCTATATCTTCCTCTAGTCTTCACAATGGCCCTGTAAGGACTCTGTTTGAGCCAATTCTCCAGCTTAGAAAGTTGAGGATTATAGAGTTTAGGTTTCTGTTTGTAGGTAGAGAGAAGGGGTATGAAGCATAGAGCCCTAGAGTCCAAGCCTTGAACCATAGAGCTACACTATAGAGGTGGCTGTTTACCCCCACACCACAGTCACTTCCCGTAAGATCAGGGACTATGCTCCAAAACCTTACAATGGAGGCAAATGCCAGTCACCATGCACATGTATCCCATGGAAACTTTTGGAAATAAAATTAGGGCAAAGTTATGTTTAAAATGAATGAACAAACCCAGTCTGTATATGCTTCTCGCTGGTGTTGAATATCTCAGAAGAGCCTTCGTCGTTTCAAGCCAGCCTTCACCATAACAAAACTGGTTTTGTCCATGCATTTGAAACTATCTTTTGTCCATATATTACTTCTAAAGATTTCCATGAAACATAGTTTCCTCTATTATCGTGACATTTCCAGGGATAGTCCTTCATCTTCCATCAGCTGGAGTAGTGGTGTGGAGGTCAAACAGCCATATACCAAGAAAAGAAATGGCCTTCCCAAGCCCAGGGCAGATACAGTTTAAGGTCATTTCGTTGTACCCCCAATTCCAAACCACTGGACAAGAAGGTGTTATATTCAAAGGAGATTGAAACCAAGCTTTAAATAAAAGAAACAATGAGCGAGAATCTGGGTATAGGACCTCAAAGAAGTACCACAATTCTGATTAATATAGGATCAGAACCAATTCATATTTTTTCAGTGTTTCCCTGCAGTTGAAGGACACTGAAGAGTCTCCAAGGAACTCTCATGAAGTATGGCATTTCTGAAGCATTACATTGATAACATTTTACTTGTACAGATTTAACCAATTAACTGTTTTAGTAGAATTTATCTACACAGTGTGATACATTTAAAAGGAAAGAGCACGATGCTTTTCTTGAAGAAGGTGAATGAACATAAAACTAAAACTCCAAGCACTGTGCATATTCCTTAATTATGAAAACGAAGTCAACTCACATTTGGTTTTATGTTCTAAAGTAAATACAAATTAACTTCCGAGAGCCGCATTAGCACTCCTGAGCTACCACTAGAGGGCACTATAAACAGATTACAGAACAAATCCCCTAGACCTTGACTTTGTAGTACTGCTCTTGTCTACGTTTGCCTTACTGAGTTTTAAACAGTTAATGATAAAAGTAAGAAGATACTCAACTTTGAGACTTAGTTGACTTCTTCCCCCATATCTAGTTCCCCCAACATCGTCATGAATATGACTTCGGGGATTTTCACCAGGGTTGGAAATGTAAAAAGAAACATTGGGCGGCTCCGCCTGAGTAACGCGGAACCAGACAGTTCACCTCAGGTTTCGTTTACTCTGAGAGCTTTCAAACGTTTTCCAACGCATCATCAAATTATAGAACGACGCACATCTATGTGCTTACCCTGAGATTTAACTAGGAGATACATATATTTATTTTAATTTTTAAAGAAACACATTGTGGAGGCTGAGAAAATGGCTCAGTGGGTGAGCGTTTTTATTCCTATAAGCATGAAGACTTGAATCCCCAACATCCACATTTACAAAAAAAAAAAAAAACTGGCAGGGTTATGCATATAACCACAACATTGGGGGAGGAGGGAGCAGAAAGGCAGATCCCAGAAGCTTTCTGCTCAGCAGTTTCCCTGGAACACCAAGCTTCAAGTTCAGCATTCAGCGACCCTGCCTTAAAGGAACCGAGTGGAGAGTGATGGCCGGCCTCTGGCCTCTGAGCACACATGCAATAGATAGATAGATTAGATAGATAGATGGATGGATGGATGGATGGATGGATGGATGGATAATAAATAGAATAGTGGAGAGGGCGAAAGCCTTTTGAAACTATATCCTAGGTCCACTCGTTTCTCTTCTCTATTTTCACAAGTTCCAAACAGACCGCTACTGAGAATTGATACGGGTCCTTCTCATTCTTGGAACGGGTCTCCATTCATATTACAGTCATCGTGGAATTGGCACCATGGATTCAAGTAATAATAGATAAAAGTTAATAGAGGGAAAACAGCTATATTAAGGATGTACAAGTTTTTTTTCTTATCACTCTGTAAACAATATGGGATAAAAGTAGTTACATAATATTTAAAAAATATGATATATTATAAGTAACCTAGAGATAGCCTAAAATATATGAGAGGATATATGTGGGCTATATGCAAATTGTATATGTAGATTATATGCAAGTATACCTTATAAGAAGAGACTTGAACATCCACAAGGGTAACTGCAAAAGGTCCTAGAATCAATTCCCCATGGATACTGAGAGACAAACAGTATCTATTGTTATGGTCCACCAGATACTGTTATCTAATAGGTACTTTTCTTTCATTCTTATTTAATTGTTTTTGTCATCCCATTGGATTGGAACTTACATTTTCCTTCTATTCTTCTAGCAGTTTATTTTCAGGTCAGTATGTATATTGCATTTAAATTCTTCAGTGTACTTTAGTATGCTCTCCCCTGTTCCTTTCTGTCATGCACTGATTCCATTGTCCCCACCCCCATTCTCCTTAGCATCGTTATTACCCAGCACTCATAAATATTTCATCTCAAAGTTTTGAGTGTTGGTAGCGGGAGTAGCATTTCTCTTTATCAACTCCCTCCAATATGTTGCTGGAAATTCATAAGCAGCCTGATGGTCTTTCTTCCCATCTGTCTGAATATCGTTATCCCTTTCATTTTTGCAAGGCGTGTTTAATGTTTCGTATTTTCACTATGTCTTTCTATCTCCCATAGACACTGTGTACATTCTACCTTCACTGCGTTGGAAACAAATAATTCACCTGCGGTGGCCTGAATAAGAATGACCCATATAGACTCATTTACTTCAGTGCTTGGTCCCTATGTGGTGGAAATGTTTGAGGGAGGATTAGGAGGTGTGGCTTCGTTGGAGGAGGTGTTTCACTAGGGCATGGGCCTTGAAGTTTCAAAAGCCCATTCCAGATTCAGATTCATAGTCTCTCTCTCCCTCTCCCCCTTTTCCTGTCCCCTCCCTCCCCTACCCTCTCCCTCCTTCCCCGCTCCAACTTTTGGATAAGATATAAGCTCTCAGCTACTGCTCCAGTGCCCCAGTGCCGTGTCTGTCTGCTTGCTGCCAGGTGGCTACCATGCTGGCCATGGACCCACTCTCTGAAACTGTCGGCAAGCCCCAATTAAATACTTTCCTTTAAAGGTTGCCTTGGTCCTAGTGTCTTATCACAGCAAAGAAGGGTAACCGAGACAATGTTCCAATCATACTTCTTTCTGATTTCCCACTCTTTCCAACCTTGCATCCTCTAATATAGAAGAAACTTCTTCCCCATTTGTCCATCAAATCTTCTGTGTTTCTTTGTTGTGATTTTTTTTATTACATCTGTGGGCAACTCTTTCTCTTCTTTACCTATAACCAAACACTGTTCTTCAGAGACTATTAAAGAATCAAGTGTGAGAACCTTGTGCCACCTACCTCATATCCATCTTTGTCTCTGGAGGCTCTTGAAATCTGTCACACAATTGATCATGTACTCTGTTAAGCCTTTCCTTAAAGGATCGCTTTTCCTATATCACAAAGCAGGATGTGTCATTTATCGGCTCTTTCATTTAGCTGACAGATAGACATAATAAGTTTTGAATTTTAGTTCATATTCAAAACACTTCAGCAGTTATTTACAAAGCACCTGTGATGTTTGTAGAAAATTCTCTGGGCTGGCTTTACAAGTGGCTTCCAGGTTTCTCTCTCTCTGTGTCTTCTTATCATTTTTACAGTCATTCACATATCCAATGACGATGAATGTGCAGGTCTCTGTGTGCCATACATTATGGAGAAACACAAAGATACAGAGATGGGAGCAGGGCACAAAAGCTACCCAACCTATTCACACTCTTGCCTCAGGCATGGTATAATCTGGACCTAGCTGTCTAAATATGCACATCACTTATTGGCTGTGTGGCTATGTGGTCTTGGCAAGTTCTTCTCCAAGCTATAGTTTGCTATTTACACAATGGCAAATGGAGCAGCACTCACTGAGAAGTTTTATTGGAGAGAAACTAAAACAGAGATGTGTGGCTCTCCAGTTACCTGACGTGAGACAGCACATGGCAGTCTGTTGACCTGGATATCACACTTCAGAAGGGAGAGACATACTCACCACACAATTGGTTATAAGGCTTCTAAATCTCAAGGTTGGAAAAGCCTTGGCTCCATCTTGGCATGATAAGCACCTGGAATTCAATAGCATTAAGATGGGATGGCATTTTGCCTACAACACCATTCAGCTTAGCATTGGTGGCCGAGGAGAGTACCCGATGATCTGTTTGCAAGATCAGGAAGCTGAAATAAAAGCTGTGGTAGAGCCCAGCTCAGCTTTTATGCCTGGGAAAGCCGTAGCTCCTATGAAAGGCCTCAGACTATCTGGACTTGAATCTCAGTTCAGCCATCTGCGAGCAAGCCAGCAAGGCAGGCTTGGCTTTGGGTTTTTTGTGTTTTTCCATGAAACTTGGCAGTCAGCCAGCTCTTCTTTTCTGGGAGGTCAGCAATCATTTTTAGACCAATCAACACTCTCTTAACTTTCTTCATCTGTGACACAGGGATGAAAATAGTTTGGGTGGTGTGAGTTTTAATTGTTTGTATAGAATATGCACAATAAGAAGGCCAGAAAGAGGCCCATGCAACCTGCTTGCTTCGTGGCTTGCAGGTTTTCTTTACTATTACACAGCTCAAGACTGAACCTATGGAACGGTGTCTCCCAGAGTTGACTGTGTCTTCCTTTATACAGTAACAACCAAGACAATTCCCCACAGATCTACCCACCATCCAACTCAATCTAGAAAATTCCCCATGAAGACTATCTTCCCAGGTGATTCCAAGCTGCATCAACCTGACAGTTAAAGCTAACCAGTATACTTTTTCTGCCATTGTCCCACATATTTCCTCTCCTGTAAAAACCATTTGCATGCCTGAGTTCCCACAGGCAGTCTTTTTCAGGGGGAAGTAGCTGAAGACAACGCCATCTTTCCAGAGTGCCAGCATTTGAATGAAGATCTTTTCCATTAACTCCTAATTCGCGTGTATTCCTTTCCCATGGATTGACTCTTGGGTGATGAGTAGTTGGATTTAGGTCTGGTAACAAAACCAAAGCCAAATCACAGCATACCTTATGAGCCATGGTAAGGTACATGGAATAAGACATACAGCTTTACCATCAAGGAATTTATACCATATAGGTATTAAGGTTTAGTCCGTTGCCATGGATTGTAATGATATGTGTAATACCAGAAGCTCCAGGCCTATGAGTGACTTCTCATATTTAAGAGCTTTGTTGTGCAAAACCTTCTTCCTTGATGTAAAACTATTGGTTAAATAACGTTGGCTACAGCCAGTTACTGGAGGGATTAGGAGTTGGTAGGTTTGGAGTGGTCTAATTGGAGAGATCAGAGGGGAAGGAGGAAGAACAGGAAGAGAGAGGAAGCTGCCATGAGAGGAGATGGACCATGAGCACATGGCCAGGAGAAACAGACTGGGTAGGGGTAGCCAGGCCAGGAGTTAGAAGAGTACATTAGGAGTTACATCCCAGTAATTGTCAAAGTCAAATAAAATAATCATAGTCTGAGTCTTATTTATTTGTAACCTAGTCAGAGATAAGCTTAAACTGGTTATACTACATTTTGGGATCCAATGTGGGGCATGAACCCGTGACCTTGTGCTTAAGAGTCCCATGCTCTACTGATTGAGCCAGCTGGGCTTTTTACCACACCAAGCAGCCCACTTCAACAGGATTGTGGAAGACCAAAGGGCAGGTCTGGGTTCAGATATGACTATCACCCTGTACCACCTGAATGTGCTGTTTAGAGACATAGGAAGTAATATAGATTATACGGACATATATTTATCTTAATAACCTGAGGATTAAAAACTTGGAATACAATAATTCTTAAGAGGTTCATCAATAAGAGACCAAAATACAGGTAAATGGAGTTGTCAACAGACATTTTTTTTAAAATAAGGACGGCAGCCTGACAATCCATGGCCCTCCTACCTACCCTAGTTTTTTTTGTGTCAGAGAGAAAAGGAGATGATAAAATGGGGTGTGGTAGGTTAACAACCGGAAGGGTGAGGAGTGGTCCTCAAACCACAGAGCCCTCTGCTGACTTCCTGGTTTCCATTATTATTACATCTCTCATCTTTTCTGTTACTCGCTCAGGACTTGATTTGTCCATTTCTACGAATGGATATGAATTATTCATATTACTAAGGTTCAGACTGATGTTTCTACACATTCGTATGGTCTGTAATAACCTCATTTTTCATCCTCCAGTTCCCCACACCCTTCCCAATCTCTAGCCATCGCTACTCTATGTTTAGTTGACCTTTTAAACTTCCATATATGAAGTACGACATGCAGTAATTTAAATCAAAATTAAAAGGTCTTCCAGTTTTCTTAGATTGACTCCTGTATTACTAGTTGATAATCTTCTTATCCCTTACAGCTGTCCTAGTTTTTTTTAAAAAATAAAGTAATACATTTCTTTGTGATAGAAGGTTATTTCAAACATCTGGGAAATATGAACATCCATGAGAAAGGTGTGTGGGAACGAGACATACACAGACGCTATGTTTTAGCATCTACTACGTGCCAGGTGCTGGCTTAGGAAAAGGGGACAAGAACCACTTCTTCATGTGTGACATAATTGGAACCCAAATGTGTAAAGCTGGCATTGGTAAAGAAAAAAAAAAAAAACCCAATATACGTGTTTCTATACTTGTTTTGTCTATCTCATTTCATTAAACTGACATATCCTGCTGAACCATTTCAAAACAAATGTGAGACATCACGGCAGTTTATCCTTTAATACTCTAGCACGCATTTTAAAAAATACCTAAAGCTGTTCATTCTCTGATAATTACAACACCATTATCACACCTAACAATTAGTGATAATTCTCTAATCCACTCTAAACACCCAGCTGGGCTTTAGGCTCCCCTTGCTTTTGATCCTCAGATGCCTCTTCCACTCTGTGTTCAGCTCTGATCCCAGAGAGGCTGGATTTAGAGCCAATCAGTGTCAACCAATGGAAGGTACCCATAGATATGAGAGGCAATGAGGCACACTAGCAAGAACCAGAGGGTCTGGGAGGAACCGGGATGCCTTTTCTCTTCCTCTCCCCACCAAGTCATTGCCATAGCATTGGCTGCATCTGCCAGAACTCCCTTGTTAGACAGTACCCTTTCAACAGCTACTGTGAGCTCATCACTCTCCCTAGGCTTGCTCCTTCCACTCTCAGAAGGGCTGGCAGTGGCTTCTCTGCCAAGCCACGGATGTGTCAGCAATTTACTGGTTCTTTTACCTGCCCATACATCTCCACAGTCACTTCATTAGATGACTTATGATTGAGTTCTTTTGACCCTGCTCTCTCTTTCCTGTGAACACTCCCCTCATATTTGAACACTCCATAAACAGTCACACTTATCCAATGTGTATTTTTTTTAACTTTCCTTCTAACCAAAATCCAATCAAAGACCTGGTGTTGGATTTGTTTCTGCCCCTTTAGTGTCTTAATCAAGAGTCCTGTCTCTTCGGAAGCCCATACCAATCCTGTTACAGAAGACACACATGTGTATGTATGCATGCAGAATGTGTCCAGTTGCTTTCTCACAGTGTCGCTTAGATTGTTTTTTGTGTCAGCTTTAACTTGAATCAAGTCAAATCTTTAGGTCCAACTTCCATTTTAACCCTGCTAACCAGAAGACAGATCATTTCATATAATTTATAAAGTATTAGCACAAGAGTCACATGTGTTAGTAGTAGTGGGATCATTAGATAGTAATTTCAGTTATCAAAAAAGAAAGGCCACATTTTTCCATTGTGATTGTAAAAGGAGACCCAACATGCTATTTATAAGTGATCTGTTGAGGTGATACATTGTGATTGTTTTTCCCCCTCTCCCTGGGTGACACAGATACAGGTCAGATTAGACCAGATTAAAAGTAGATAAAGGCAGGTTTATTAGAAGGCAGCTCTCCTCCCCGGTGGGCTCAGCAATCTCACAGGTGGAGGTCAGTGAAGTCACCCATCCAGACTAAAGTAAGGGGGTTTTATGGGTCTTTGGAGCAGGGTGATGACGCAAGAGCTAGGAGCTGAGATTGTGGATATACATGGTCAAAAAAACTGAGCCCCTGGGCAGGCACTCTTGGGTAAGGTTTTCGGGAAACACAGAGACAAGGGTGTTGACGTGTTAGCCCGGAGTTTTCTCCAAGCAGGCGAGGGAGTTTTCTCTGGATAGAGTTGAGGAAGGCAGATGGGGGTTTCTCAGCTTATGCAAGAGATGAGCAGGGGTTCTGGCCTAACACAGTGATGTGATGCAAATCTCTATGCTCTGCCTGACCTTTTTAACATCCACTATTTATCCTGGCCTACTAAGACTGTTTCGTTATATCTTGCAAAGGTATTGTTTTCTCTCATTACTTCTGCTCCTATTAGGCAGCATCCCTTTGTATTGTGTTTTATTTATTTTTCCTGATTACAGTTGCTACAGCAAAAGTAGGATAAAGCCCCATCTCTACCAATATTCAATTTCTCACTCTGAAATCAGGTAATCATTGCAATGCCAGAAACTATCTATACAGAATTAAATTAATGAGGTCTGACAATCCAATACAATTAAGCTTAATTGGTTACCAAGGAAATTGAGTGCTGCACCTTCTGATATGAAATGAATTCAGCAGATCTGCCTTTTCTACTTCTGGTTATTGCTGCTGCAGTGTCCTGGGCCACCCTAGTCATCCATGCAACTTCAGCACTAATTGAAACAGACCCTGGGTAGCACAAACAGAAGGAAGAAAAACCATTATCAGCAGCTGGCAATTACACCACAATTACATTGTGATCTCATAGGAGTACTCAAAAAATGCATTCTAAGGCCTACATCTTCTTTGTGTGGTAGCTGTTAGTTTCACAAATCTTTGATCATGAGATTCTGGGCACTAAGCTCTACTGTCCTGTGCTTTCTCAATGTGTACACTGAAATAAGCCACTCTGATCCCCTAAGTGCTTCTGTCTGGAAGAAATAATGGATTTCTAAAAGCTAAGTGCTTAGACTTCGGGATTCTGTTTGGGTTTTTGTATGCAATCATTAGGGGCTGGCCATTTGTTATCCTCATGCACCCTTTTGAATGTCTTGGTCATTTGATATTTGCTATCACAGGTGTATGCCGTAGGTAGCTCCAGCCATTTGCCAAGTGTCCTGTGGAGAATATGAGCTGCTAGTCAGGATGTCAGACCTCCTCTGGATGGCTCAACTCTTCTCTACAATTACTCTTTAGAAGCTATTCCTCAATTGCCAACACTTCACCAGACAGAGAGAACCCATCTGGGAAAAAAAAAAATGCAGACAGTATAGCCACTCAGCAATTAACTAAATCATTCTCCAACAGGATCAACAATAATTACCTGAAATTCCTAACATCCCTTCATCATTACAAATAAAACCTCCCTCTACAGGTGATGAAACATTTATGGCCATTGAGAATATATACAGTGATTCATAGATGCCCAGTGCCTCTAGGCTATAGGATGTATAAACAATTGCACTGTGGTCTGTCAGGTTATTGGACTTCTGCTGTCTGAGCACTCCTCGTCCTTCCGTGTCTGCTCCTCCACATCTGCAGGACTTGTCCCCTGCAAACCACAATCCACAGTGTGTTCCTTTTCTATGGAGGCATAGCAAATTAGGACAGACTTAGTGGCTTAAAACATCACTCGTCTATTATCTCAGAGTTTTGTAGTTCAGAAACTGGAGTTCAGTGTGTTGACTCTCTGCCCACGACCTCACTAAGCGTCAGCTAGCATCTTGTTTGAAGGCTCGAGGTGAAAATCCACTTCCTAACTCTTTCACATCATGGTGTAACTGAGTTCCTGACAGCTCAAGGACTCAGGTCTCCATTCCCTTGCTGGCCATCAGTAGGAGACTAGGCTCTTCTCAGTTGCTGAGGGAGCATTTTCTGCAGGAAACACACAACCCAAGCTGGAAGTAGAGGTGAGAGAATTTAGGAAAAGCTAAGTACTTTGGGCCACTAGGTAACACCACGGCTGAACAGCCAATCCTTTCTTTCCTTGTACTGAGAACTAAACCAAGAGTACTAAGCATATCTGTGAGCCCTGTGGTATGAGCTCTTCCTTGTGGTAGGCTCTAAGCCACAGAATAGCAAACTGTGGCCCATGGACCAAGCGTGGCACATAACATCAATCCCATAAGCTGAAGAGTTTTAAACATTTCTCTTGTTTAAAGATTTATTTACTTGTGTGTGCATATGGGTCCAATATGCATGAGTGCTGTTGGAGACAGAGGCATTGTATCCCTGGAGATAGATTATGAACTCCCTGGTGTGGCCGCTGGGAACCAAACTCAGTTCCCTGCAAAAGTAATAAGCTCTCAGAACTGCTGAGCCAGCTCTCTAGCCCCAGGTTGTAACATTTCCAATGGCTACATTTTAAATGGCTTCTGTGCCTTTGTAATATCGTGTTTTGATGCTTAGGTAACACAGGCTAAAGCTCATGTACTGCTTGGCTCTCTACAAGAAAAAAAAAAATAGTGGAACTTTGAATTCTATGCAGAGCAGCTTCATATCAGCTCAGTCAGAGAGAGGCAGATTAGAAAAGAGGACTAGGGGAGAGGGGCTTGATGATGAGGCAGGGAAGAGACAGAAGACATCTAACAGAAAAAGCAAGCTGGGAAACCTGATATCAGGGCAGTCCTAAAAAGTAAAACTGCCATTCAAAACTCCCTGAAGTATAAGATGATTTTTTTTAAAGTCTTTGTATAACTTATAATAATAAAAAACCCTCTTGTTTTAATTTACATATCATTTGGTTACTAATAAAGTTGGATTTCTTTTCATATGCTAATTTAAAGAATTGCAAATGAATGCTGCAAATAAAATGAGCAGAT
This sequence comes from Mastomys natalensis, assembly GCA_021653895.1. Classification (NCBI taxonomy): domain Eukaryota; kingdom Metazoa; phylum Chordata; class Mammalia; order Rodentia; family Muridae; genus Mastomys; species Mastomys natalensis. The sequence goes on along the minus strand of JAJTUV010000051.1, from coordinate 538,607 downwards.
TTCTGAACCAAGGAAGAAGCAAAAATGGTTAATAGCCATAAAACTAGGTATCTACAAAATGGAAAATATATTAAAAGTCTCAATTAAAAATGAGCAAACATTTACTTTTAAATTAATTGGTAATATCCAATGCACTCTGAAGCATTACTCCTGAGTTCAAGGCTTCATGGTTGGGCATTCTCAAACATCAAGGGCAATTTCCAGTTCACTCACTGCTGTCTTAGTCAGACTCTATAGTTGTATCCTCAAGGAAACACAAAAAGGACATATTTCCACAAAGGGAAAATAAAGTATATAAAACTAAGCTTTAAATTTTCTATATAAATATTTTACCCTCAGACAAGGGTGAAACTCTCTGTGATGGTTTGAATGAGATTAGCCCTCATAGGCTCATATGCTTAAATAATTGGTCCCCAGTTGTTACTGTTTAGGAAGGATTGGGAGGTGTGGCCTTATTGGAGGCGGTGTGTCACTGCAGGTGGGCTTTGAGGTTTCAAAGTCTATGCCATTCCCAGTTAGTTCCCTCTGTCTTTTGCTTATGGGTGAAGATGTAAGCTCTCAGCTACTGCTCTGGTACCATGCCTGGCCACTGCCATGTTCCCAGCTATGATGGTTACAGACTCTAACCAACCCTCTAAAACAGTAAATCCCAAATAAACTCTTTCTGCTATGAGTTGCCTTGGTCATGGTGTCTTATCACAGTAGTAGAAAAGTAACCAAGACATCCTCTTTAAGATCAAATTAGGGTCTCTCCATGTTCTCCTTCGCTAAAAGATGCTCCTTTGCAAAGTTGGCTGTCTGTCTTCTACATCAGGACTTTGACAAAGTAGCTGGAAGTTTTTGTTCTTGAAAGCAAGAAAACAGTCACGATCTAAAGAGCTCATTTAAAAGCATACTGGCCCTAAATGAGAAGGCTCCTATTGGCACAGTGGAAGACTGTGTAAAAATCCATGTAAAAAGAATTCAGTGCTTAGCACAGAGTCAATAGCTCACAACTGTACTCAGAACAATTCACGCCACCCCCACCTAAGTCACCTACTATACCATATTTTTTTTCTTACTACCAAAATAGATAAAAGGATAGAGGCCTTAACTTCTCTGAAGAATCTATAGTTCAACTCACTCAAAATCTGAACAACCTCAAAATTTCCACCCAACACACATGCAGAATGACAAAGTTAGAAAAGTCACTCATTGTGGGGGCAATGGACCATCCAGAAAACTTGGTATGGTCGAATGGATTCAGAAACTCCAGTACAACATTCTGTACTCACTCCCATTTCAAAATACAAGTATTTATTCTTTCTATCCCAGAGAAGTCTACCGTGGAAGTTCGGCTTACTTGCTTCTTAGGTGGCTTTTTAAGGACTTCCTCTATTCTCAATATTTCCTATAAACTGGCTTGGAGAGCTCAAAGCTTGTCTAAGTCTGTCAATTTTATTGGTAAGAATAATTTATAACTGGAACTTTACCACCCTGATGGCACTATATCATAAAGTGCAATGCCAAGGCCTGTCAATTTTAGTGATGTTAAGATTGATGAATGTATTAGGAGGTGCCTCCATATAACAGTAGTACATAGGATAATGATTTATCGACCATTTGCTGTGTGCTAGGTCTATTTCATTGAGATGAGCTGCCAGTCTATGTGTTCAGCCCTTTTTTGGATCTCAGTTTGAAAGACAAATGCAGATTTAAAAAGCATTTGGGGTGATGATAAGTTTCAACATTGAATTAGGTATCATAGGAAATGAAGAATCTATTATTAATTCTGTTATATACAATCATAACATTGTGATGTGGCAGAGGGGTTGGAATGGTCCTTACCTTCTATAAATGTTCTATTTCATTTCCTTTGGTCCTCTTTAGAAGACATGTGGGCTTCAAAATAGGCTGAACTAATCTCAGCCAGCCTTTGTTCCCCTTGCTGGGGCAAACCATGGTGACAGAAACATGGAGGAGTGAAAATTGAGTTGTAAATTTGCCTTGGTGGCTACATGGTTTTTTGCCAACATGTTGTTTGAAGTAGTGTCTGGACAAGCTTTCTTGTATGTAAGGAAGGGTTTACAAATACATTTGGACTTTATCAGAAAATTATGTCCATACAACGAAGAAGCAAATCTTGAAAGCAGGATGTCAGTCACTAAATTCCCCGTTATATTAAACTATCTGGTGAGACTATGTGAAGATGGATATGCTTGGAGAACGTGTGGCTGTGTGTTCAGAGCCTGGATTTGTCACACCAAAGCACACGGTCTCAATTGACAGTGAATGCCTAAGATCCTTCAAGAAGCTGGAGCCCCTCCCCCATGTAAGGCTGCAAGAAACCAGCTGTCATGCTGATGGAGATGCAGCCATGCTGATATTTCTTTTGCTCTTATTTTTATTCATATAATGGGGCTTTTTTAGTCCTAATGGCAAAGCTTAGAACACCAACTCCAACTCCATTTCTTTCATAAACCCTATGAAGTGCACTAGATTGTCAATCCCAGGATTTGTTGCTGTTTTTATTATTAGTTTGATTTTAGGAATGTGTATGTCATAGTAAAATTAAGTGTGCACCAAGGTCAAATGGTTTTTGTTTTTTAACCACTTACCAAAAAACCTGATAAGAACTGACTACTAAAAATCCCTCTGTGGCTGGAGAAATGACTCAGTTGATTAAAGTGTCTGCAATACAAGCAAGAAGATCTGAGTTTGGAGTCACCAGAACAAACATTAAAAAAAAATGCTGATGTGAGGCCTTCATGTATAACCCCAGTACTGGGGGTGGGGGTTAACGGAGACTGGGGATCCCTGAAGCTCATTGACCAGTTGGTCTTGCTGAACCAGTGAGCTTCAAGTTCAGTGACAGACCCTGCCTTTCAAAAATAAAGATGGCAAGCAATTGAGGAAAGACATTTGATATCCACTGTGGTCTTCACAAGCAGACACCACACACACACAAACATATCACACTTTCCAAATATATTAATAAATGAATTTCTCTGTAATATCCTACTTTTTAATTTTGAAAATTTGTATTATCACCTATTGCAAGGATTTCTAAAGCTGTGTATATAAAACACTCGATATGTTGTCTATGCACTCAATATGTGGGAGGAGCTGAGTAAATAGTAGCTATTATTATCCACAGACAAGCTTCTGTTGTCTACCTGCTGCTGTTGAGCCAGACAAACACAAAGAAACCAGGTCAACCAGTCTGCAGGTATTTTGACACTAACACTCAGTGGCTCTCCTATCCTCATTTCTGCACTGCCAAGCCTCAGAGACACAAGTCTCTCTTTGTTCCCTCCCATAGTCTGTAGGCTGCAGCCCAAGTGAGGAGCTACACCCCAAGTCACGAGCCTGGTTGTCATAGAAGGCTCAGAAAACTCTGAGACCCTTGCAACAATAAAGTCAGTTATGGTCTGGTAAACTGCAACAAGGCCCTGTGAGACTTGCCGTGGTGTTTCCAGGTACCCTACTGCCAATTTGTGATAAAGCATGGCCTGATAGCTCTTCTCGAGGAACTTAAAACTTCAGAGCCTCATTCAGGGACTCCATCTCCCCTCATATCATTCCGTGCTTCCTTGTCGCTCCTGGCTGCAAAAGTTTGGTCAAAGGAAATCTTGCAAAGAATTCTGTCCACAGCAAAGTCTTTATTCAGGGAAAACAGATGGAAAGGGAACTTGGTGGGGCTCTAATAGATGGTTGGTCCATGTTCATCATAGCTGTCGCATGTACATTTTTGGTAGAATTTAAGGGGAGTTTGAAAGCACAGATTGAACTAAAAGCAGAGCTCTTGCCTCATGGGTGCTCTCCTGAGGGTTGTCCACTTAATGTAAAGAGACAGTCCTCAAACAACCAGTAATGTTCACTCCAATAGGAATGTGCGTGAACTGGCTGTATTCAGGAGACCCATGCCAGGAGAAACATTTTAAAAGCCTAAAAGGAAAAATTTACACAACCTACTTGGACACAAAGTTCTTTGATCATAGAGACCCCAACAGGAGTTTGCCTCAGCACGGAAGTGTTACTGGTAGCAGGGCACCTCTCTGAATTGTTGCAACCTTAAAGAATGCAAAAGACATACGTTGTTACATATGGCTGGATATACACAGGAAGAAGCTTTCAAAATGCAGGATGTGTGTAGAGGGAGAAATCTGTGTTAGTCCTTGAGAAAGCCCTGAAGAAAGTCATTGTCTCAAACAGACCTGTACAATTTCCAGGTTTTCCTGGAATTTGGAGAACTCCCTTTGTATTTATCAGATGATCCTGAGGAAATTATGCTCCCTTTCTTGGGGTTTATTAATTTCTTTGTTTTATTAATAAAAGACTATAAAAACAGATTCAAGAAGAAGGTTGAATTTTATTAGAGTTTAACATTCCAGGGTAGGAAAGCTCAGTAGTTGCCCAGGAAGGTGACCTGATGGGAGGGGAGAGGGCCATTACTTCGTTACCAGCACAGAGATTACTAGTAGGCTTTTTCTCTCCCTCAGTGACACAGATACAGGCGAGATCAGACCAGATTAAAAGTAGATAAAAGCAGGTTTATTAGGAAACAGCTCTTCAGTGGGTTCACTAATCTCACAGTGAAGTCACCCCTCCAAGGAGATTTTATGGTCTTGGCCTTGAGATGATGATGCGTGAGCTAAGAACTAGGATCATGCCAATACATAGAGAACCTGGGCAGGCACTCTTGGTAGTTTGCTGGAAACACTTAGACGATGAGATGACATGTTGGTTGGAAGTTTTCTCCAAGTGGGTTTGGGTGGAGAGGTGGGGTGGAGGGAGAGAGATGGAGGTTTTCTGCTTGTGCGGGGCGGGGGGCATGAGCGGGGTTCCAGCCTAATAATAATGTGGTAGTCCATGGTGTGGAAGGGGCTTTAGAGAAAAGTAAGGAAGCCCAAGGATCCAGGAAAAGCATAGGTAAGGTTCTGGTCCTCATCTAAATGAAAAGACGGGGGGCGAGGGGGGGAGATAAAGCCAGTCAAGACTCAGAGAGGTGGACAGATCCATCCTACCTCATGGTGGCTCGACTTGTAAAGATTAGGCTATCAGGTGGGGATTCTGGGAAAGAAAAGAAAAGAACAATAAATACTTCATTAAAAGAAAGGTTATCCCCCCATCCCTTTAGCATGGCTTATGGAAAGCCTGTCTTTCTAGAGAGATCCCTTGTCCAGGTGATTGACATGGCCCTACTGGAGTGTTAGGTCTCCATCTGGGCCAGAGATTCTGTTTTCTTCACCAGAAGGCCTTTTCTCTTATTGGAACTTTATTGCTGATCTAACACTGGCCCCAAAGTTTGTCCAAATCCCCACACAAAACTATTGTACTTAGCATCACCCATTTTCACAGGGAAGGAGGTCTGGGGTTTCTCAGTGCTCCTGGGACTCTGGTCTCCTCTTGGCTGTTAAGGATCTGACTAGCCCTCTTGCTGTGCACATTGCCTCATTCAGTCTCTCCTTGGTCAAGATATCACCATATTGCACCTAGGACCAGACTGGTACCACATCCCACTGAGGGTCTGGCTCAGGACAGTAACATGATTGGGGGAGAAGAAAAGGAGAAATGAGCAGTAGCTTCTAATAGTCAGAGACAGAAATAAAGGGAGGCATGACACTCAACGTAGGAAGAAATTGCAGCCCACACTTACAGTATTATGTGCTGATGTGACTGTCACACATTCCTCAACTTTATAAAGATATGGAGGTTCTTTAGAAAGATCCTGAAAGGATTCCATTTTGGAGAAACTAGGACTGTCTGGGACATTTGTTTCCAATCTGGCCAGTCTTTAGTGTTATCTACATTTCAGTCAACTTGCTTAGGTCTGTTCATAATTTTTCAAGCAGAGGTGATCATGGAGATGGATATATACTGTTAAGGAGATGCATGCTGTAAGGGACATGTGTGTGCTGTCCATGCCTGCTGCCTTAAGTGAAGCTCCCAGACAGTGTAGCATGCCCATGGAATGTGCTAACAGGGAAGACAGAGCTCCAATTGTTTCCTACAAAGTGCTTCTAGACTTGAGGTTTCAGTGCTTTGCTCAGGAGCTAGAGAACAAGCTCTTACAGGTTCTAGAAAGGAAGGTTCTAGAAGCTTAGGGGCAGCTGTTCAAAAAAAAAAAAAAAGAAAAAGAAAGAAAGAAAAGCAGATGTTGGTTTGAGATTTAATTTGAGATTTAATTCTAAGAAGTGAATCGTAAACAACTGGCAGTAAGAGACTACTCCTTCACTGGAGTGATGGAGAGAAAGGATGGTCAATTATAATCAACCCCTGTGTGCATGCACTATTAGGAGAGCAGAAGCCAATTATTTAAAAACTCATTGGTTTTCATGCCATTGAAAACAAGAGTAAGAGGCAAAACAATATCAAAACTGACACAAGAGATTTGGGACACATAGAAATTATACATGCCACTTGCTATTCTGAAGTTCTAGGGCTATCTAGGTGTCTTGAAAAATTTTTCACAAAAAAGCAAACCTTAAAAGAATTACCACCAACTTTCTAGAGTCCTCTTTCAAAGCGAATTAATAATAAATACAGTAAAAGATTTTTACTTAAAACTTGGAGAAAGACTAAAAATATTCACGTTCTTAAAGTCAGCCCAGTTTAACAGCTAACATATGATGCTTACCTGGGGTTGCTTCTAGGTTAGATCCAAGAAAGTTTTCAAGATTATTTGCCTAGATAAAGTATACTAACAATGAGTTTGAATATTTTGTATCTGGAAAGTTGCTGCACTTTAGTTTTACTTCAAGCAGAAAGATACCCCAAAGGGAAAAAGAAAGCTCCCTTGAGGGTGTGTCCCCAAAACACAGACATCAGCTATTTATCCAAACAAGTTCTGTATAGTGTGTGGTGTAAGTACTATAACTTCATTGGAAGTATATATTAATTGTCTGTGGTTGCATTAAAACCTTACTCCCAAATTTAAGAGCTTAAAACAACCATTATCTCACAGAATCTTGAACGTTCTGTGGCTCAGATGGATGCAGGAGATTATTGTCAAACTGTCACCAGAGGCTGGATTTGTCTGAAGGGTTAGCAGAGGTTCCCTAGCATGTTCACATGGCCCTTGACAGAGTGACCAAAAGAGATGAAAACTATGGTGTCTTGGAAACGGCATAACATCTCTTCCTGTCTTACTTTAATGCAGATGAGTTCCCATACAGTGTGTGTCTTAGTTAGGGTGTTACTACTGCGAATAGACACCATGACCAAGGCAACTCTTATAAAAACAACTTTTCAATTGGGGCTGGCTTACAGGTTCAGAGGTTCAGTCCCTTATCATAAAAGCAGAAGCATGGCAGCATCCAGGCAGGCATGGTAGAGGAGGAGCTGAGAGTTCTACATCTTCATCTGAAGGCCACTAGGATAAGACTCATTTCCAGGCAGCTAGAATGAGGTCTTAAAGCCCACACCTACAGTGACACACTTCAACAAGGCCACACCTACTCCAACCTTCTAATAGTGCCACTCCTTGGGCCAAGCATATTCAAACCATCACAGTGTGAAGGAAACAATACAGTGTATAAGTACCAGGAGAAGATCATGTTATAGGCTAGCAGTCAGAGTCTCTTAGAGTCATGTCTCTCCTACATATAAAATGCATTCATTCCACTGGGCTAAAATTCTTATTTTATAATGGTGTCAGCTCAAGAATCAGAGTCTTGTCATTTTAATCATGTCCAATTGCATACATGAGTCCTCACACATAGTTTCTTGAATATTAGCTATATTTTCTCATTGCAGTGACAAAAATACCAGACAAAAATTAATCTAAGGAAGAAAAGATTTACCTGACTCATCACGATGGGGAGAACACATGGGCAGGGGACGAGGCGCTAGTCATACCAAGAGTCAGAGAGCGATAAGCTGATGCTCAGCTCAAGTTCCCATTTCTGTCTAGTCTGGAACCCTAGGCCTTAGAATGTTCCTACCTCCATTATCTTAATCTAGAAATTTCTTCACAGTTATGCCCACAGGTTTGTCTCTTAGGCAATTCTAGAGACGTTCTATGGATGACCCAAACAAACCATCACAAATGCAGTTCCCTCTGGACGAAAGGAACATGCAATATTAGATCAGGAATAGAATAAACATCACATGTATTCATATTTTAAAGGAGATAAATTGGGTCAGCTCTCAAATCCAACCAAGATATGTTGAAGTGTCTTAAGGCTGAGTCCTATCCTGGGGTTATCCTATGCTTCTTGACTATATCTTCTGAGTTACACTTTCTTTTCTATAAAATGTAGTATATGGACACCAATTTTTTCTGAGCTTTCAGTACAATAGGGACAGGATGGTAAAAAGGCCCTTGACTGTCTCTATCCCTTTGGGTTCTTATTAAAAAGATATCTACTGATTTAATTTAAAAAAAAAATCATGAATCCTCTGTGACTTTTATCAGGTGGATTCCATTAGACAAAAGTCACACAAATATGTCTGCAAGATATTAAATCCCTTTTTCATCTTGTGATTCTGTGAAGGGCAATGTTCTTAAGCTTCCTAGAAGCCCTATTTTGAAAGGATCTATGAATCATAGCCTTAATTGGTTTGAAGTGTGATTCTCCCACAAAGGTCCATATATTAAAGGCTTAGTCTCCAGAGTGGTGTGATTAGGAGGTAGTAGAGCCTTTATAAACTGGGGAATAGTGAGAGATCTTTAGATCATTGACGGCATCCTTGTTTTCATTCTCTGGGTTTCCAATCATCTGTCTGCTTCTAACACATGTCCACCATAGCCATCCACCACAAAGTAAGGTAGTAATTGAGTTTTGCTGAGCTTGCCCTTCTTACCCTATTTGGAATAAGCCTCCAAAACTATAAGCTAAATATACCATTTTTTTTTATATGTTAGCTGCCTTGACTATTTCTCTGTAGTAATGCAAAGCTGACTAATACAATAGTCTTTTGTGTGACTGGTGTGGTGTTCCTTAAGCATTCTCTTGATGACTTTGAGATCATAGCAAAGAATTTATAGTCCCTCCCTCAGCTTCAACTTTTGGCCATGTTACCATGACAGTGCCCTGGATTTAACCTTTGCTTTTAAGGTACCTTTTAATTTTTAAAATCGTTTGCCATCTCTAGAGGCTGGGATTCTTCGAGTCCTGGCTCCTACCTAGTTAGTGGTTGTTCCTTTAACTTACCTCTCTTCACTTATGTCTTATAAAGGGCTAAGGGAAGCCATATGGTACCTTTATCAGGCTGTCTTGAAATCCCCTCTGCTGGATCATCCATTTCTTTATTTACATGTACTGCTTTGCACATCACTGCACACAACGCTGTTTTTAAGATTTCTGGCTCTACTTCATAGAATTCTAAGACCTGTTTTCAACACAATTTTTCTCACTTTATTTTAAACCTCAACCAGAACATGACTATGAGCCTTAAATTCTTTCCACCTGCCTCCTTTGCCTAATTCCAAAGTCATGCCTGCACTTTGGCTACTCTTTAGGTTGTCTCTTGCAATATTACAAATCACCCGAAAGTCTAGTATATTAAAATAATAAGCACTTATTATCTCACACAGTTTGAGAGGACCAGGAATCCAGGAATAGTTTGGTGGTGATTTTTGGGCTCAGGATATCTCATGAGGCTTCAGTCATACAAAAGCTAGGGCTGTTTTTGTCTTCTTGGGTGCAGCTGAAGGTTCCATTTCTAGTCTAACTTATAGGGATGCTAGAAAATTGACTTCCTCTTAGGAATGCACAGGGGATTGCTAGGAAGATTAGAAGTAGAGATAGTAGAAAATAGCTCTAGGAAATTATTGTTTAGTCTCTTTCTTAGGAAAGATGGGGGAGAGGGGATAACACAATAGCTTTATAACCTGATCTCAGAAGATGTTGCATAGTGTTACAAGTACCATACTGCATTAGTCATACAGATAAAAAATGGGGAGGGTATGAATACTTGAAGTTGAGATTATTGGGGGATAATTTTGGAGGGTGTCACAGGGTAAAATGTCTCTTTTCCCAGGGTCCATTGAAAAGTAGCAGCAATGAATGAAGCAGAGAGGTCAAAATCTTAATTACTGAAAAAGCTCATTGGAGGAGGCTTAGATGTATGGAGGCAAAGCAAATCAATACTTGACCACAGAATTAGAATTGGCTATCCAAATAAGGAAGTGCAAGACAATTTTTGCCTCCTCCAGAGTTTATCACATAGACACCAAGACAAAATTTACCTTTGACGTGATAGGAGCGATCTACAGGGGTAGGGATAAGTCAGAGAGAGGACTGGGAGAGGACACCGATGTGCCTCTCTCCTTCCACAAGAATGGGAATCTGGAGGTAAAAAAACTCTGTTCCTCCAAGCAGATCACAGGTGTAACTTGGTTCTCACTGTTGAGCACGCTCAATGCTGGGTCCCACCCCTCAGGGATTTGCATGCCTTTACAAGGTCACAGGAAATGCTGACATAGCTGGCCTGAGAACCCTAGTTTAATATTAGCTGAACAGCTACAGTGCATGGGTGTTTTAAATGGCTGCCATTTCTTACTTGCAATCGAACTAGTCTTCATAACAATACAGGGCTGGCCTCATCAACCTTTTTTTCTGCATTAGACAGAAAAGGAGACCAAGGTGCAGAAGTGAAGCAGTTGGGTCAAGTTTCTTCCCTCCTTGCCATGCAGAAACAATTTTCCAGGTCTGGCTCCAAAGTCTGTGCTCTTTCTTCTGCATTAGCTTATCTTCAGTTACTAAGAACCGAGTATTAGTAGGAGCCGGAGACTAAACAATAATTTCCTAGAGCTATTTTCTACTACCTCTACTTCTGATCTTCCTAGCTTGTGGTCTCAAACACAACCTGCGCCATTTCACTTTGCAAATTGTAGGGCTGAGGAATTGACCCAGTCAGGAAAGTGTTTGCAGCATAAGCCTGAGGACTTGAGTTTGATCTCCAGTACCCCATGAACAAAACGGACCATGGTGGCAGGTACCTATAATCCCACCACTGAGGAGACAGAGAAAGATGGAGCCTTAGAACTTGCTGGCCAGTCAGCCTAGCCAAAGTTGGGAGCCCAAGACCCCAAAGAGAGATCCTGTCTCAGTTGTTAACCCTAAGGAATAATACCTGAGGTTGACCTCTGGCCTCTACAAGCACACACACATAGACACATGTGCACTCGTGTGTACACATTGTATACTCTGCACAACTTAGTCCAATTGATCTCACATATATGCATGGCAGAGGTAAATGAATGTATTTATTGCTTTTCACTGCGCCCTCTGACACCATTGGGTTTATTCTCCCTAGTCGTAAGCAGAGAATAGAAGAATCTTCAATTCTCTTCCTGAAGGGTCAGACCAGACTGAATACCTTCCTCCACAAAGGATTCAAACCCTACAAGAGCCATTGCTCTTCAGTTCTCTGAAACTCCTTCTGTCTCTGTTGCTTCAGACACAGGGGCTACCCCAGCTCTCAGAGTTCTGCACTGTCCATGTGGGTTTGTTCCCTGTCTGTGCTTACACTCTTGTCAGTAATACTTCCCTCTTGCATACCCCCACTTAGATTCACTAGTTCCTCAAGCCCTTCCGTGAGCATCTCCCTGAATACCGTTAAGAGTTTTGCTCTCCTCAATTCAGCCCAGGTGACTTAGTTTCAGGTTCCTGCCTTCCTCTTGGAACTAGGGAAATCCATGGAATCCCTGCTGCTATCCAGATGGTCAGCCCTCCAGCAGCACTCTTGGTTTAAAGGTGCAAAACACCTGCTTCTAGCATATGTTTACTTTGTGGGTAGACCAGATGGCAGGAGAACTTGGAAGGTTCTGCTGGCAGAAGTCCTATCATCAAAATTCCTGCTGTGTTTTAGAACCCTACAATTTTCTCCCTTACACCAGCCACTTATTCTAACAGCAGGTAAATTATCCCTGAAAGGAAAACAGAGATAAAACTGTCAGTCAAAGATTCTTGTGCTAAATGAGTTTCAGCTGTTTCCTATTTTGGCAGCCAGCTGCAAGCTGGGTTTGACAAAAGGAAATGGGAAGTCTATCTAGATTTCAGAACAATGCTCAAGGTACATAGGGAGGGTGTCTTCTTGAAGGTATCCTTGGGGGAGAGATTAGATCTTGAAATGTAGATCAAGGGCCAGGGATGCTTATCTGCCTGCTATGACAGAGACATCCCAAACAACAGGGAATAACCCCACAGAAACTTTACTGGTCCAAGAATATCTATATTGCTGAAAAACCTGTATATAATTATCTAAGCAATTGTGTTTTGTCTTATAGAAGGTAGAGGGAGGCAGGCAATGGAGTGGTGAACATTTGTGTATATGCAACTTTAATGTTTACTGAAATTCCCATCAAATTTAACTGCCACATAAATTGATGGCAATTGCAGAGTATGTCCTGGTGTGTTGTTTAAATGTTACCAAGTTGGTCATGATTTGTGGAAGGCAGTACTGCTCTCAGTCTATATGAATAGGTGTAACATTTAAGACAATTCCATAAAAGTACTTAGTGCCTGACAGTCAACATCATTATCCGTTAGTCCCATGATGTTGTAATCTCTTGTGATCATGGTAATGGATTTTATGACATAGATTCATGTATCCTAGGATGGCCTCCAACACACTGTCTAGCAAAGGCTGGCCTTTAATGCATACCTCCACTTCCAAGTGCTGAGATTACAGACATGTACCACCATTACCCAGTGGAATTACATCCTACTGTACATAATGAAATCTATAAAGAAATATCCCTGCATATGACATTAAAATCAACAGTATACTAATGAGAATATGCATTATAGATGTACATGTATGCAGATATATGCAAATAAAACAGTTGAAATATTTCTTTTCAGAGCCTGGAAAGAGGATTCAGTTGCTAAAGTGCTTGACATGCAAGTATAAGAGTCTGGATTCCCAGGACACATTACGAAGCGGAGTGCAGTGGTGCACACCTGTGATCCCAGAACTGGGGAGGCAGAGCCAGGAGCATCCCTGAAGCTTCCTAACTCAGGTTCAGTAAAAGGCTCTGTGTCAAAGGAAAAAAAGAAAAGAAAGAAAAGAAAAAGTGGAGACTGAGGAAGACCACTGACAAACTGACATTGTCCTCCAAGTCTCCACACCTCCCACAACTCCCCCCACATAGATGTGTACCCACATATGAGCTTATACCACATGCATACTTACATGCACACATGCATACATACATACATGCACACATACATACATACTTCTTTCCAGAATAGTTGAGGGATATGGTAAAGTACTTACTATAGAGGTTGGCTCAGGATGTTATAGATTTGAGATTCACACATAGACCTCTGTGTTCTGGTGGCTGAGGATGCCGTGGAGAAGGTCCTCTAAAGGAAAATCTGTAGCAGGATATTTATTCTGATACATTGTATTTACAGTGGAGCTCCATGATTGGGCAGTAGAAGAGGAGGTGGAGCTGGGAGAAGGAAAAAGGAAGGGAGGAGAGAAGGAAGACGAAGGAGAGACTAGCAACCATGGAGGAAGACAGATGGTTGGAAAGCAGTCCTGGGTAACAATTTACATCTAAAGGTTAGATATTGGGCATTTCCAAATATATAAATCTATTGGATAATCTTTAAGCATTAAGAGTCTTTATTCTACCAGGCACCATGAAGATGGCAAGTATTGTCTGGGGCTCAGCTGAGCTTTGTGGTGGATTGGCAGAGCCAGCCACCATGCTGGCATCTCATGGGTGCCAGGGCGGGTGCTTCTAGCTAGCGGAGCTGCGGCCAGCGCTGGAGCAACAGAAACATGGTGGCTGCCCAGAAACAAGCCGGATAGGGCACCATTTTCTAAATATTAGCCATTACAAAAATCCCCTTTGGGGAGTCATTGTCATGAAGAAAGTTATGTGGAAAAAAGCAAAGGGAAGACTGTTGTGCACAAGGAGCCTTCGAATGTGTAAAAGACCTAGGAGTCCCAGTGGACCACATTCACTATTAATACTACTTGTTGTTATTGTGTAAGCTTAGGGCAAGCCCCTGCCACATTGTCTCTTCTTTTATCTGGTAAAAAATCAAATGTCCAGTGAATGTAAAGAGTCACTCAAACAAAAATCTCCTGCAATAAAGATTCTAGTGTTTATTTCCTAAGACTCTGTTTAACAAATAACTATTTGTAACTTCTTTGCAATGTAATTGTTATCATATTTTGGACTTTAGTGCCTATAATTTTCAATATAACTGAATCTGTATATGTACTGTAAGCACTCATGTAGAAGGTTATCTGGCTAAATTGAGCACAAATCAGAAACGGACTTACCTTCCTTCTTTTCATTATATTTCACTTATTTACAAGTTAGGAGAGATCTTTGACATTTTTTTCACACTTCTACCAGATAAATTGATACAATGTAGCTTAATGTTTTTGCCTTCCTACTGAAACTCAGTGTTTTTTGGAATTCCTGCTGCTGTCCAGGAGGTCAGACCTCCACCAGTGCTTTTGGTTTAAAGGTACAAAACATTTCCTTCTGGCCCCAGGCTTGCTTTGTAAGTAGATCAGTAGACAAAATGTCCTGAGATTTTGGAAAGTACTGCTGGCAGAATTCCTGTCATCAAAATTCTTATTGTATTTTAAACCCCACAATTTTATGCTCTGTGGTGGTTTGAATATGTTTGGCCCACGGGAAGTGACACTATTCAGAAGTGTGGCCTTACTGGAGGAGGTGTAGCCTTGTTGGAGGAATTGTGTCACTATGGGGTGGTCTTTGGAGGTCTCCCCCTATGCTCAGGCTCCACACAGGAAATAAGCTGGTCTTCTCCTGGCTGCCTTTGGATCAAGATGCACAACTCTAGGCTCTTCTAGCACTGTCTCTCAGGACACTGCCATGCTTCCTGCTACGATGATTATGGACTAACCCTCTAAAACTATAAGCCAGCCCCAATTAAATGTTTGCCTTTATAAGAGTTGCCTTGATCATGTTGTCTCTTCACATCAGTGGAAACCCAAACTTAGAAATGTGCATTATAACGCAACATATTATGTATCTTAACGGCTTTAAAACAGTAGTAAAAGCAGAACGGGGCACCCATGCCCTCAACTGTACTCATTTGCCCACTACCCTTAGCTCTGACTTGCTTCTCAAGTTTCCCCTGACACTCCCATCCCTGTCCTTCATTTTTTTCCCTAAGGATCTAATGCTTCAATGAGCGGCATTTATGTACAATGAGCTACAAGCAATGGCAATTGTTGACTGCTTACTTGTTACTCCTACTAGACCCTTGAGACTTATCATCCTTTCTCATATTCCTGCCCTAACAATGGCTTGTCATTGCTTTGTTGCTTGGCAACACTGACTCACTGCTGGCTATTCCAATGAAGAGCCAAGATTGGGTGCATTTCCCACATAGCCTTATCCATTTTTCTGTTCCAGCACCACTGATGGCTAAGTCATTTTAAAAGGGATGGGGGTTGTATTTTGGCTCCGTTTCTGTCCAGACTTGAGGGATTGTGCCTGGTGGTGACATTTTTTTTTTATTTAGTTTTAGATTTCTTTATTTGTTGATTGATTTTTTTTTCATTGGCGTGGGTGCACCACAGCACATGTGTGGAGATCAGAGGACAACTTGTGGCAGTCAGTTCTCCCATTCTACTGCATGGGTCCTTTGAATCACGGTTAAGAGGCTTGGTAGCAAGTTCCTTCAGCTGCTGAGCCATCTCACTGATCACGGTGATGACATTCTTAGTGGACAGCAACAGTGTGGGCATCAAATGGAGAGACAGGAAATGCAAAAGACTTAGATGTTTTTTTTTATAGCAGACTTACTACCAAGATAGCACAGTAACTTTGCAGATACATTAAGTCACTACTTGTATAAATGGACTAATCCATTCATGAGGGCAGAAACCTAGTCACTTCTTTTTAATTCATTATTTATTTGTTCCTTTTTAATTATGTGCATATATGTGAGGGTTGTGCATATGAATTCCCAATGCACATGGAGGCCAGAGGCCAGAAGAGGGTGTTAGATACCCTGGAGCTACAATTACAGGCAATTGTGAGATACATCTTATGGGTATGAGGAACCAATCTCCCATTCTCTGTAAGACACTACACTCTTTACCAATGAGCTGTCTCTCTAGCCCCTATCAGCACCTCTTAAGACCTACTTGGTCCCACATTTTAATATGTCATGATGGGGATTAGACTTCAACCTAAATTTCAGAGGGGGCAAAACATAGCCTTCCTGGTCCCCACTGAGCAACATTTGTGCAAGTCCCATGCTTCCTACACTTTCTCCTCAAGCCCTAAACCTTCCTGCCTAAAAAAATAGAGGACCTAAATCAATCAATTCCATAACTAAAATTTTAGACACTTCTCAAGTGTTAGATTGATGGACTATTTTAGGACTGTGTCTGCTAAGGCAATTCGTTATAGTCAACCTTGTTTCAAGCCCTTTGATTAATCTTAAATTTATCGACTGGGTCGTGTGTGCAATTCCTAGATTAGGAGCAAAGGTAGAGACTTGACAGAAGTTGTTAAAGCATCAACCCAAAAACCTATCATGAAACAATAACTAAAATCATTGCAAAAAATTGGAATCAGGCTTAGTAAACAGTACCCATCCAAATTTCCAGACCCTTTTTTTTTAATTTTATTTTTGGTTTTTACAGACAGGTTTCTCTGTGAGTTCGGTCGCCTGGAACTCACTCTGTAGACCAGCAGCCTCGAATAGAAATACTGTCTCTGCTCAAAGTGTGAGATAAGGCTGTGTCACTACCCAAGATTTTTTTTTTTTTCCAGACTCTTTAAAGCAAACCTGGTTCTGCCTTTGAGTTAGGTGTCCCTCTGGCATAGTCAAGTTGAGACCTAGTTAAAAATAGAACTCTCTAGGTCTTGGAGACCACAAAACCTTGTGTGGGTCTCTGCAGAGATGCCACCTCTTACCTCTGACTAAACAGGGACTTCTAAAAGAAGGACAACTTAATGTGATCTATTCTTAAAGTAAAAGAGGGCCGGAGATAGCTCAATAGCAGAACCTTGACTAGCATGTAGGAGGTCCTGGTTCAATCCTGAAAGCTAAGTAGTTAGAGGTGTACCCCTGAAAATTCTTTATGCATCTACTTCCCCAAACACTCATTATTTAGTTCACATATATTGCCTTGACCGCAACAAAATGTTTGAAAATGTATATCTTTTAGGATTTACTTTATCTGTTGCCTGTGTGAGCAAGTGTGTGTTCATACACATGAAAGATATGTGCACATGACATGGGGCACATGTGATCCTGGGGATCAAACTCAGATCATCAGGCTTGGTGGCACCCTTTACCTTCCTTTAACCACTGAGCCATCTGGCAACCCTTAAAATATATTTTAAAAAATCAATCTACATCTCTGTCTCCCTCCCTTCTTCCTTCCTTCCTTCCTTTCCTACTCCCATCCTCCACTGAGAATTGAACCCAGGACCTCACACATGCTAGGTAATTGAGCTTATATCCTCAGCCCTCTTACTTTTTATTTTCAGACATGATCCCATTAAGTTGTCTAGATTGTCCCAGATAGATCTTGAATTTTCAATCTTCCTGCCTTGTTCTCCCAAGAGGCTAGGCTCTTTCTTTTTAAAGTAAGTGGAGGTTTTGTTTGTTTATTTGTTTGTTTGGTTTTGGTTTTGGCTTTGCTTCTATGGTTGGGCATGGCAAACACACACACTTCAATCCAGTATTCTAGAACAGAGCTAAGCAGATCCCCATGTGTTGAAGGTTAGCCTGGTCTACATAATGAGTTCCAGGCAGTCCAGAGCTACATAGTGAGACTCTGTCCATCTCAAAAAGAAAGTAAGTGCTTTTATAATGATTGATCAGAAAGCTGTAATTCTGGCCAGATTTGCCTAAGCAGTTACATTTCCCCAACCTCCGCACCCCACAAATCTCTTACATGTTCATTTCCTGTCTAGATTCAAGCCACCATAGGGATGAGAAGTTTATGAGACAGTAATGTTTAAAGCAACTAATGCTTCCTGTCTCACCTCTGCCTGGCTAGTATAGGCCAAACTTATGTTGCCATAGAACGATTTCTGATCCATTGGACAGCAGGGGAAGAGCATAGAGAGCCATCCAGGTGCAAGGGCACATCGTAAGGGGTCAGCAACATCAGGTCAGTGAAGAGTGGAGGCCGATGGGATTTCCAGGACTCACAGCACCCAAAACAAGCTTCCTCATTCTTCCTCACCATGGACTGGGGCCAGAAGGGGACTTAGAAAAGATGTGGATCTTTATTAAAGTTTCCTATATAGTTGAGTCTGGGACTGAGACTCATACCCATGAGCCATGAGAACACAATAACTATGTTATATTGTCTAGTAACATTTATAAAGTCCCTTAAGTTGGGACTTTATGGTTTCCTGTCCTTAATCTCTAAAATCATATCATTTGCTATTCTGTGGGGACTAGTCAATATACTTCCTTTTGCTTCTTGACACAAGATTTTAAGCATCCAAACTTGTGGCTTGCCCTGATGCTGTTTGTATCTTGATATTAATTCTGCTTCCTCAAGAGAAGTTGGACAAGGAGTAGATCCTGTACTCAGGTGATTTCACTGAACCTTCTCCCCATTCTAACTGGTCAAATAAAGGCTAGAGCCTTATGATTGATCAGTGGAAGGGAAAGGTGGTTCTGGAGGTCTTGGAGAGGGAAGAGGAGAGAAAGGAGAATGGAGGAAAAGGAGGTAGAAGGAAGATGGAACAGAACCACATGGCCTGGAGAAGCTGCAAGTAGCAAGAGGTCTCATAAATTAATATAGTGATAGATCTGCCCAATCTAGGCATATAGCTTATATGTATAATAACTAGTTGTGAGGTTTTTATACGGGCTTATTGGGGTAAGAAAATACAGCAACGCAAACTCTGTAATGATCACCTGTGGAGCCACAGAGCCTGAGGAATCATTTCAAATTAACTCGAAATTCTGTGCACCCCACAGAGTTTCCTCTCACTAAGCTAACTTAACCAGGGGCATCTCGCCTTATCTTCAAGAGAGAAGGCCCATAAAGGGTGGTGTCACTATCTACATTGCTCACTTTAAGGTTTTATTGAAAAGCACAGTGCTGATCACCCCAGTTCCCTTCTCGCTCATCATATCATATCACCATATGATGATCCATACTGACACGAGCAGTTCCAGCTCACTAATCTGTAAGACAATAGCCATAGCTTGCCTACCATGTCCCAGCTGATTGCAGTAGTATTTTCAATAGTTTGTGTTTTACAAGGAACAAGTCAACGGACGACTTGGAGAAATATCAACCTTCAAACATGTACAAAGCGTTACCTAGGAGACATGCCAGGTGGGGCTATGCACACCACCAGCTTCCCTGCATATTGTCAAGTTGCTTTCTAAAGCTCCATGCCTGTTTCACTCTCATTAACGATGCTTGACTGTTTCTATTTGTCTATTTCCTGGCCAATTCTTTGTACTGGTATTTATACTTTCCAATACCTACAAAGATTTTAAATGCTGTGTTATTTTTAAATTTTATTTACCCGATTACTAGAGAAGCTGGCTTCATTTTTTACATTTTTCTGATAGATACAGTATCTTTTGTGAATAGCTGGCTAGCAGTGTTTGGGTTTTATTTTCTTTACTTTTCTTTTTTTTTTTTTTTTCCTTTTTCTCCTTCTCCTCCTCCTCCTCCTTCTCCTCCTTCTCCTCCTCTCTCTTCTCCTTCTTCTTCTCCTCTCCTCCTCCTCCTCCTCCTCTTCTCCTCCTCCTCCTCCTCCTTCTTCTTCTCCTGTCTTATTGTTTTGTAAGAGTTCTATTTTTTAAAAACTATAGTAGGGAAATATATTTTCCACCTCTATCCTTTCTCTTTACTTTTGCTATTTTAATGCATAATTGTTTTTTTAGTTTTGTGAAGGCCAATGCTAGGCTTCCCTGTTGGTGTTTTTGTCTCATTTCTATAACCTAAGAGATAGAGAATACTTTCCATCCAAGAATTTGTGTAAGAGTTCTGCCGTTCACATTTATATCTGCAACATTCCTGTAGTGATTCGTATATTAGTGTGTGGTGGTCTGTTGTGATAGAGCTCTTCCAACCTGGCCAGTGACATTGGCTATCATAGAACCTAAATTCACACTAACAAGATAAGCAGAAAGGTACAGTGAGAGCTAGGCTGTAGTGACCACAATGGGACTGTTGATGCCATCATGAAAGGAGGAGGCCATCGACAGCAACTTACTCTAATCTAACTGAACTCCCTTGTGGCCACCAGCTACATATGGTCATATATATATATGTGAATGAGGTAGAAAACTGACTGGCGAATAGGACTCATGGATGAAGCCTTTATGTATTATTACCCACGTTAGGGTGCGACCATTCAATGATGCAGCTGTCTGAGTCACCCATACTCCTATAAATAAATAGTGTCAATAAATTCATTGGTTCTCTAAGTTGGACCGGGATGGTATCACTTCTCTGGCTTTTTGGTACCCTATTTCTAGAAATTATGCCTTCTTTAAATCTCCCCAGTAAAAGTCACACAATAGACTCTTATTTATTCTTGTGAACAGATACCAGTGTTTTCTTAGTGAGATTTACTTGTTTGTGAAATCATCTCTCTCATAAGATATAAAAAAGAAGCATGGCATTGAATTAAGGAGTCTGTGTGATGGTAATTAAAACAACATGTCATACCTTCTTTCTGATCGCTAACGTTGTGTATGCATAGTTCTTTGTTCTCCCATGGAAATAGTATAGTCACGGTCCACAAAACACAAACAAACAAACATATATCTTATAATTAGTCAGTCTAACTTTTAAAAATTAAATATATTTGTTGAAAACTATTTCATTCACCACTGTGCCATTCATAGCTATGAGAAAGGCACATTTACTTGAAACTCTAGCTGTTCTAGGAACAAATGTTCCAGTTCTCCCTGGACCCATTTCTGTGGTAGCTTTGAGACAAAATGCCTTGGCCAAAGACTTTATTTTTCTAATCCCAGGGAAGATACAAACTCAGCAATAGTGTGTTGCTCCAAACTGGTCGACCAAAGACCTCCCACTGAGAGCTCCATAAACTTACAGCTTGGGTTACTCAGTTAGGTCACCCCATGCAGGTCGCTGGGCAGATGGCCAAGCTTTGATACAAGGCTGTAATCAGATTCCAAAACAAGTATACACATACAGCCTTTTCCTTGTTTCTAGCTTAAACTCGTGATTTATAACAACACTGCAAAACTTCGAAGAGGAGTAAATCAAGTCCACCTGGTATAATACTTCCAAATAATTGTTTCAACTGTGTTTCAGGGAAGCTTCTACAATTTTTTTTTTAACCCGCATGTAATTTTCTATTACAGGATTAAAAAACAAGTACCCTATTTATTTTAAATCGAGTATAATTTACAAGGAAATATAGGGCTAGAAGAAGGCTTAGAGAGAGTTTAGTTCATTGATAGTGCCCAACTTTGATTGTACTATTATCTATAGCCATAGAAATATATCTATTTCAGATCGAAAAGATGGCCTAGCATGAAAAGATCCTGCCACTTGGTCTGACAACTTGAGTTTCAGTCCTCAGGAACTACATGATACAAGGAGAGACTTAATTCCCAAAAGTCGTCTTCCATCTTCCACACACAGTCTGTGGAATATATTCCCCAACCTCTCCACGTACAAAATAAACAATTCAATAAGCTAATAAGAATATCAATGCCAAATAAACAACACTTGGAGGATGTACCTAAATATCAGTGTTTTCCAATGACTCTGAGTGAATTCATTATACAGCTGAGGTTGAGAAACTCAATGGCTAAATTCAAACACATAGCACATTGAGGAAATGAGATTCATGGAGTTTAAATGACTTTTCGTTATGTTTTAAACTTGCTCTATTCTGTATGGCAGCCATCCACCCCATGGTGGCTGTTTAAATTGAAATACATTCAAGGTAAATAAAATTTAACTTGCACACATTTTACAACTATTTAATATCTACATGTAGCTAGTGGCTACCGTATCAAGCAGAGAAGATACAGAGATATCTGTCAAGACAGTCAGTTCTTTTAGCTATTGCTGTGAGAGATAATTCCATACGTATTCATACACATTTCTCTAAAGCATGGCTAAGAATTGTCTTATGCCTCGCTATAGATTTTTGCTATAGATTGCTATGAAAGCATTAATCAACTTCAAACATATGAAAAGCCATTATTCCACAATGGTTAGTATGACAAAATATTTTTAAAGCAAGAATATCTCAACAGTAGCTTGCAGCTCAGTGAGGCATCTAATATCACAATAAAGAGGAAAGCTTCATAGGACAGCATGGATGTCACTCAAATCCACACCACCTCTACCCCTAAACTCATGGATAATAATCCAAAAGAACAACCTGTTTCCTTGACTGGTGAGCGAAGCATATTGGAAGAGATCCAAAAGCCACAATTCCCACTGAGTGGCCCGTCAGGCCCAAAGCCAGTTCACAAGCATGTCCAGGCACAGACCTGTCCTCAAGCGTGTAAGCGGGAAACTGTGGAGGATAATGCGTCCTCTTTATGAACCAAAAACAAAGCACAGTTGAAGAACCAAGAGACAACACCAAGTTTTCTCATTCTTAGTATAGTTGGATTTATCACCCCCATTGTCATGTTTTAAATTTATTGAACAGATTTTCATCCCTTAAAACATCTTGACCTCTTAGGGTAAACATGCACAGGACAGCAGAATTGATAAAGCAGGTGTTGGTACTGGAGAGATTTTTGTTGAGTTGGTGGTGTTTTTGTCAGTGCAACTGTCTTTTTTTTTTTTTTTTTTAAATAAATCAACATTTGCTAACTTTGTTTTTTCAGTTGTGTTATGAAATTGAAATGTAATACCACTGTTCCTTGTGTCATGTGGCTCAGTGTTTCCCATTCCCAAGTGTATTACATCAAGTCATGAGCTAACCAAGCCTAAGATGAAACTAGAGGAAGCCAGCTAGCCAATAGCATAGGAAGCCAATCTTAGAGATTACAGTGTCCCGAGCATTTCACAGAGATTGAGTCATTTAATTCCCACAACTCACAAGGAGCTAAGTGGTAATATTATTCTATTACAGATCCTAAATAACTTTAGTTAAGATCTCACAGCTAGTAAGTAGTAGACTTGAACTTTGAATCCTGTCCGTCTAGCATTTTTTTTAAAGACAGCAATTTCCTGTTTTCAACATGGACTTCATAAAAAAGGTCATACTTGATTTTTCAAGGACAAGATCAGAGACACCGGTATGGACTGGCCACCTGGGCGGGGACAAGAAAGCTACCGGGTAACAAGGTGTGGTTTGGACAGTTGGGATTCCAAGGTTTGCAAGATTAAGTGGTCAAAAAACTGCCTCCTAGCTAATTTGACACTGATATGTTCTGTTCTCTGGCAACAGTAGCAGTTGCAAAAGCCAGTCTAAGAAAGAGAAGGGGAGGGCATGAAACAAAATAGCAGTAGTTGGAGGTGCCCCTTCTGTGGTTATGCAACGTTCCCCAGTGTCTGAGCTCTGAGAAGACACGGGGGAGGTTAAGGTTTCCTGCCCCAAGGCAGGGGGCCTGAGATGGAGAGATATCTGCATTAATTAGATCGTTATATAAAACATCACCTTTCTTCAGGCCATATTCTCTCTTTGGTAACCTTTACAAATCTCAGCGTGTTTCCACATTTCATTTCCAAATGCAAACAAGAAACACAGTCAGCTCCAGCATTACCAGCATCCCAGCTAGAGCAAACCAAATTATTTTCTCACCCAGGCGGCAGTTTGAGGTCCTTATCAGCATTAGAACGCACTTGGAGTCATTTATAGCCATTTATAGCCACTCTGTTTCTTCGTTCATTGTACCACAGCAAAGTACTGCAGCTTTCCCAAGCAGTCTTGTGTAAAGCCCTTTGAACTTCTACAAAGCCTCAAGGATTTTATTTTTTAAAAGTTAGACTTGGGCGGAGCTGAAGAGATGACTCCAGCTGTTAAAAGTACCTGCTGCCCTTGCAGAGGGCCAGATCTCAGTTCTCAGCACCCACATAAGCTGGCTCACAGCTTGCCCTATCTCCAGGTCTGGGGGCTCTGAGTCCTAGCCTCTATAGGCACCCCATATATATATATATGACACACAGAAAGACAGACACATCTATTAAAATAAACTTGAAGAAATTGTGCTTTGGGAGAAGCTTGAGGTTTACCTCAGAACTGAGTTTCAATACACGCCTGCATACCCTCTCCACGTCCCCTCCACTGTCAACATCCCATGCAGGGAAGTCTGTGTATTGCAAGTGATGTGCTAGTAGAAGTCCAGTCATTGTTGGTGTTGTAGATTCCTTGGGTCTAGACAAATGTGCAGTGAATGACGTGGAGCCACCATTGTAGTAACATCATTCAATTACTATTTATGTTTAAATAGTATTGTCTTGAGTTTTCTGTTCATGATTTTTACAATATACTTTATTTTTCAGAGCAATTTTAGGTTCAAATGGAAACCGAGCAGGGAGTACCGAGTCACACACATACCCTTTCTTCACACACACTCCGCCTCCCCTAACATTAGCACCATATGTCAGAATCCGTTGGCTAAAATTGATGACCTGTCACTGGCGAATCATTGTCACCAAAAGCCCACAGTTGATGACAGAGACCAGTCTCCGTGGTGTACATTCTATGGGCTTTGAACAGATGGTTAATGGCATGTATCCACCATTATAGTATTATTGAAAATCATTTTGCTGCCCTAAAATCTTTACTCCATCTCTTTACCTTTTCCACCTGTTCTGGCAACCGCTGAGTAGTTTGTGGTCCTCACAGCCTTGCCTTTTCTAGCATATCAGAAAGTTGACATCATATAGTTCACAGCTCTTCAGGTGACTTCTATCGTGTAGTAATGTACGCTTAAGATTTCAGAACATTTTATGCTCCATAGTGCTTTTTATTTTCTCCTCCAGAGACAAGGTCTTATGGATCCCAGGTTTTCTTAAGCTCAGTGTTACCAAGGATGCCTCTGAATTTTGTATGCTTTTGCCTCCATCTATAAATGCTGCGTTATAGGCACAATGGGTTTTATGTGGTGATGGGGATTGAAGCCAGGACTTTATGCATGCTAGGCAAGCACTCTTCCAAGTGAGCTACACTGCCAGCCAGCTCATTTATCACAGCCCAGGAATAACATCACATTGTCTGGATGCACCACAGATTACTTATCTATTCACCTACTCAGGAACATTTTGGTAAAGACTATTGTAAACTTTTGTGAGCAGAACTTTATAGGTGCATAAATTATCAGTTCGCTTGGTAACATCCGAGTTTGATTGTTGCATCATCTGCCCATAATTTTTAGATCTACTTAGGCTAGGTATATACACATATTTTTTTGATGAAATTCTGTGTTGTACATCCGAAACTCATAGCTGATGATGACTTAGTATGTTGTATGTTTTCTATCACAGAATATGAATTTATAAAGATCAGAGTTATTTCACAGTTTGTGGAGACTGGTATGTCTAAGATGAAGTTACTGATAGACTATTTCATCTCTGGTTCCAATATGGTACCTATAGCTGCATCCTCCAGAGGAGAGGAGAACCGTTTTTATATGGGAGAAGAGATGAACAAAGAGCCCTTTAACTCAGTTCATAAGGGCAAAGTGCTCAGAACGTAAACCCCTTCCAAAGGGCTATACCGGAAGAAGCTGCTGCCCTGTGGATTAAGTTGCCAACATACAAAGTTTGGAGGAGACAAATACATACAAACCATAGCAGGTACTGTGTGTATAGTCAGTCCTGAAATTCCCTGCTTGTTTTTGCCAGATAATTCATGGATTGTCTCATTGTTTATGGAAAGCTAAGAGACTGTGAATTCACTACCAGTTCCTTTGTGCTTGGTCTGACAGTGAGTGACAGCAGACAAGGTTGGGGCTCTGAGACACTCCTTAGGCAGCCAGCCCAAGAGCCAGAAATCTGCAGTTGCCTTGGCAACAGCTGAAGTTTCCTGTCACGGCTGAAAAGCTCGATGTCTCTTCATTTGTGAAAAGTCTATTTTACGCTCTCAGGCTGCCTACAGCATAAATATGCCAGGAAGGGGACCCTCAGGATTGAATTTCCTTTTTCTGATTTTGAAATACAGATTTAAAACTCATAGTAGGAGGTGAAAAGCAGACCTACACACACACACACACACACACACACACACACACACACACACACAGAGTTATCAGGCACAAATACTCCAATGCAGCCAGAATCCAGTCTTGAGAGTCCAGTCCAGACAATTCTATTTAGACGGCAGCCATTGTTTTAGAACGTCACAGAAAGAACTCCGTGATCTTTTCCCAGACACTCTCTATGCCACTCGTTGCATTTTTAAATTCTCACACAGAGCGTTTTGAATAGGTGAAAAACTGCAATATCCTTATTAATAACATATTTGACAGCACCCACTATACCTTATGTATCATTGAAAGAATTCAGCACTCAGCCTTGCTCTGGTCTAAATTACTTAGGAAGTTCCCCAGGCCTTGCATGGACAATAGGGCATTCTCTTCTTCTCCACCTCCTCTAATTGATGCTTCTGTTGGAGCCCAAAGGGCTGCAATTTCCTTGATTGTCTCTTCCTCAGAATTCCCCCAGACTACTGCTTATCCCAAAAGCCTAAATTTCTGCCTGTGCCAGCTACAGGTATGTAAATAACATTTAAGCTTCCTTCCTCCCTTTGAAGAGTTAAGAGCCATGTCCCTAACAAACATCCGCTGGGTTTTATTTTAGAACTGAGAGAGTGACTGGATTCGCTAAAGCACAAGCTTCCCCTACATCTTTGCTACCTGGAAATCATCGGGGGTGGCCACCACCCAAGTGGATGACATACCTGGGCAGGAGGATGTAACAGGAACACAGAGGAGAACATTTGGTACTGAGTGGATCTAGCAGGTCCCACGATCATACCCTGAAGTCCAAGATGGAAAAGGAGCTTAGTGGTTTTTCCTTTGCCACAGCAGAGATGAGCAGGAGGCCTATTGTTGTTAAGAGTAACATCGGAAGTGAAGTGTCCCAGTTGCAGTAAACAGACTGAAGTGAGGCAGGTTAAGTGTCCGAGACGTGTGTATCTGAGGCAGTCTGTTCACTAGACTCACCTCCTTCCCATCTTGGTCTAAGGTAAGCATGCTGTCTCTTTTGTTGGGGTTTTTAAGCACACTCTTGTCTCTATGAAGGATTCAGGGTCCTAGAGGACCCTACATGAGGAAGAGTAAAGAAAACTGAGTCTTTACCCACAAGGATGCTCCCAAGACAGTTATCACAAATTTTGGAGGCTGAGCCATAAGCTCTCAGAAAAAGAGTCAACTGATTCAAAGGAGAGGAAACACTAGAGTTTCTGATGAAAGCACCACAGAGTAACATTTACATTCAGATTCAAAGAAGTAGAGAGAACCAGGTGAAAAGAAAATCAAGAGAAGCAGTTTCCATCTCCCTTCCTACAAAAGAAAGGCCCAGAGACCTTGGGGCCGCTCTTAGGGAATATAAACTGTCCAATGTTAATAGGCAAACGTATAGCTGCTGCCAGACCAAAGAGGTAAAATTGAGTTGACGAGGTAGGCTTTTATTTAGCACAAAGCTAAGACGGAGAAACCACATGCATCAGAAGATCAGGCAGAAAATAAACCTGTGCTGTTGGATCGCATCTGTAGACTATTAGCAGTATCCGCAAACAATGGATTTGAATTTAAGAACACCAACCTTGCCAATCAAAACTTTCCTGCAGGCCATACAGTTGTTGCCTGGCCATATGAGACAGGCCCCAGAGGCAGGGGCCAGGATAGGGAAGGAACCTCTCTTTCTACAATATAGATTCATCAACATTATCTGTTTGAAAAGAATTGGTCTGAAAAGCAGAAGTCATGCAGACAGAACAGCCAGTGCTAAGACTGAGCTGGGTGATTGATGGCTCGGCTGTTTTAAAATTCCAAAAAGTGGGAGAGTTTGCCTGCCTAGAGGGGCCACGAAAGTCATGGCCACTGATACAGGTCATAGGTGACAGTGATGGCTCCAAAGTCACTGAGGGTAATAAGTCACTCAGTCCATCAGATTCATCAATGAACTTCAGGGTCTTCCACCATGGTGACTTAAAAAAAAAATCGGACACAATTATTGAACATGTAATAATCCAAATCCTGTATCTATAGTTTTTTAAAATATCATGTAGCCTTTAACTTTGAAAATATAGCTTTAAGAAACTTGTATGTTTCCTTATGCTATATATACTTACATTTATATATAAATAAATGAGGCTTGCAAGCAGGCATAAGATACTCACATTATCTGTAGAAAGTCTATGAATACAAAATCATTTTCTGTCAGGTGCCAGAGCTCTGAGATTTAGACACTGGGGAGCACAAGTCTTGTATAAGACTAGTCCAGCTGGACATAATTTAATAGGTCTGTGTGTATTTGATATGTTTTTAGAGGTAGGCGACTATAACAGTCATTGTTCTGTTCAGTACTTGGTAAGTACATGCAACAACTTATGGCCTGCAGGAACTTTTGATTGGCAAGGTTTGGGATATTCTTAAATTTAAATCCATTGTTTGCAGATACTGCTAATAGTCTACATATGCGATCCAACAGCACCGGTTTATTTTCTGGGTGGATCAACAGTTCTGCCAAGGGAATAGTGTGGCAGGCCCAGGCATTGTTGAACTCCTTGACACCAGGGGCATTCCTATGGGTAGGAGCTGTGAGTATTCCTGAATTAATGTTAACCCAGACAAGGGAAAAGATGGCAATCTCGCTGCGAACAGCATTCAAGTCTGCCAGATGGTTTAGATATTGAGTTGCACGTATTCCTGAAAATCTTACAGTGTAATCCTCCACCAGATACATATTGTATGGGGAGAAAATTAAATTTCAAATAGCTTCTCCAAGATGGCTAGTTATTCTATATTTCCTTGCAGGTTTGACTCTGAAACCCAAACTCTTAGAGTGAAATAAATAAATAAATAAATAAATAATCAAATAAACCAACCCAAGTATTTTCACTTGACAAGAAAATAAGTTGACTTGATGAACCCTGTAGATACAGTTCAGGGAAATTTAATGTTGACTTTTTTTTTTTTTTTTTTTTTTTAATAATTCAGGTTCTTACAGGTTTGGTAAGTGAGAAAACCAAGTTACACACCTCTGACAGCATCTGTTTGCTTAACCTGCCTCATAAGGTGTCATGGAAAGAAATATGACTCTGCTCTATGGAAGCCCTATTAGGACATATCTCCCCCGTGCCATATAGCCTCAAATACTTGGCAGCTTCCGTGAACACTACATCAGCAAACCAGGAAGTGAAATATCAGAAAAATCTCTTCAAAACTTAGCCACTCTATACAAGAGCAGTCCTCCCATGCTAGCCAGAACCTTCTCCTCTGTACTCCATTGTCAGAGCACCCAGAAGCCAGCCTGTTAGGAAATTTCTGTCACCTGGGTGTCATGTATGACTTGGAACAGGCTTCTCAATCTCATCATCATCATCATCATGTCTCTAACCCACAAACTGCACATCGACAGTAAGACAGGGCCCACAGTGAGCCTACAAATGTTACAAGACTCTAAACATCACAGAATGGCCTTTTGGTGGGAGGCTAAGAAAACCCCTGAGCTAATTGAGGAGAGAAAATGAAAGCTCAATTAGCTAGAGAAGAGGGGAAAACAGATCAATATAGGACATTTGCTGATTTGGAAGATATAGACGAGCTGAGGAAGTAGAGAAAAGTACTGAGGACTAGGGATCCATAAATAAGATAACAAAGAAAAGGTTTGGAGAAAGACATCTTAACATTTTTAAATTACATTTATTTATCTTGTATGTACACACGCTGATCACTGAAACATGAAGCATACAATAATTTTGCAAAACCAAAAAATAAAACAAATAACAGTAAACAGATACCTAGATTGAAACAAAGTGCAAAGTGTACAGAAATCACTGAAATGGGAGAAAAGTCAACAGAATGAGGATGTGTGTGCATGCTGGAAGAGGTCACATGGCTAGGTGATAGAAAAAGAATAAAGATAAATCATTGAATCTAAACTTTGCTTTTTTAATATCAATAAAATTGGTAAATTTTTAGCTAGATACACTGAAAAATGGAGAAGATTTCAACTACTAAAATCAGAAAGGGAAGAGATTTTCAGCTGACTCTATGGAACTTACAGTAATTTTAAGAATACTGCTTAGAGTTTATGCTTCAACAAATTGGACAACTTATTAAATGAACACATTTCCAGATAGCCCAAACCTATTAAAACAAAATCAGATGAAATTCATGCCTGGAACTTTAAACTGAGAGAAGAACCTGTGACTGGGTAGACCAGAGGCTCTAAGGGACAACCAATACTATCGTTCTGCCAAACAGACATTGTGTTACACTGCTCCCCAAATACTTATCTTTATGCACATAGATGAGTGCATCTCTCTGCCTTCACTAGAGAAACTTCATTTTGAAGTAGATGATAACAATACAGAAACCTAGCAAAAGCACAGAGAATAAAAGACTATGAAGTGGTCACCCTTAAGAAGGACATCTATATCATACTACCTTCCCCTAAGGGTCATCACAGAAAAGGGACTAGAAAGATTGTAAGACTGAGAGTTAGTGGAGAACGTTGTGAAACGGTCTTCTCTAGACATGATGGAGATGTTGCACATATAACTCACAGCAGCTGTAGCTACATGTGCATGCAGGATGCAAACGAGATCAACCCGCATAAAAGTCTATCATGGTTGGGGTCGGACCTCATGAAGTCTTACCAACAAGTGAGGAGCTGTCGACAGCTGTGGATGCTGAGGGAGGCAGAATCAGTTTTGTGTTAGATGTGGTCCCTGACAGACGGTCCATGTTCCAGGACATATTCCTTCATCCATGCACATACTGAAAACACTAAGTGTTCTCCATGGGATTTAAAAGCTGCATGGGCCACACACCTTTAATCCCAGCCCTCCGGAGGTAGAGGCAGGCATATCTCCAAGTCTGTGGCCAGCTCAGTCTACATAGCAAGTCCTAGGTCAGCTAGAACTACATAGAAAGGACCTGTTTCAAAAAAAAAAAAAAAAACACAACAATAAACAAACACCAATATTGAAAGAGATGTTAGTAGGGAGAAGCAGTGGCAAAGGGTGGTGGGAGGGAGTGGAGATGATTTTGAAGAAAAAAATTATATTCATGTATGAGATTCTAAAAAAATAATCTACAAAAGTGGAAAATTTAGCTATACCTACAGCTTGTGGCATATTGAATGAGTAATAAGTTAATCTCTCAACAAAGGAAGCCCCAGAGCTTACAGGATTTGCTGATATTTTCTACTCAATAATTAAAAAGCTAATAACAAGCAGAGAACACTGCCTCACTAGTTCTATGAGTTTAGATTGTCTTACTTTTTGTTGAAGTGGTAAGACACTATGACCAATGCCATTTATAAAAGAAAAGTGTTTGATTTGGGGCTCATAGTTAGAGAAGTTAGAGTCCATGACCATCACGGAAGAGAACATGGCAATAGGAAAGGCAGGAACTGAGAACTCACATCTTGATCCACAAGCAAGGCAGAGAGAACCAATGGGAACAGTATGGGCATTTGAAACCTCAAAGCCTTCCCCCAGTGACACATGTCCTCCAACAAAGCCACACTTCCTAGTCCTCCCAATGAGTCCTATCAACTGCGGCAAGTATTCAAATATGTGAGCCTCCCTTTCATAGCTGAAAACACACAGCACAACTAAGAGAAAAAGGATTTCAACAAGTAAAAGGTGCATGTGAGAGACCTACAGCAAACATCATTCGAAATGGTGAAAGACTGAGAACTCTGGCTGAGATCTGGGACAAGACCAGAATGCCTCTCATTACCACTTCTCTTGATGATCACTCTGTAAGCTTCAGCCAGAGTCACTTAACAAGAAAAATAAATCAAGGCATCCAAGTTGGGAAAAAAGTGTATGTTCACAAATGGCACAAGTTATAAATAGTCTATACATATTTTCCCAAAAATCTGGTAAAGCTGTGGTAGTTTGAATGAGAATGGCTCTCCTATAGGCTCCTGTATTTGAAAACTTGGTCGAAGTTCATGGGACTCTTTGGGAAGGACCAGGAGATGTGGCCTTGTTGGAGGACAAGTGTCACGACACTAAGGTTTTGATGTTTCAAAAGCCCATGCCATTCTGGTTTAACTCTACATGCCTTGCTTATGGATCAAGACGGGAACTCTCAACCACTGCTCCAGCACCATGCCTGCTTGCCTGCTACCATGATCCCTGCTGTGATGGTCATAGATTCTTACCCTCTGTAACTGTAAGCCCCAAATAAGCTCTTTCTTCTATTAGTTGCCTTGGTCATGGTGACCAAGATAAGTAACCTTTTTCTTATCATAGCAAGAAAAAGTTACTAAGACAAAATGAATAAGTGACCCAAACAAAGTTAGAATAGTTAAAATTAGATATTCTGCAAAGGATCTAGAGACTCAGGGCATACACATACCAGTGGCCTTTGTATATGTTGATAACAAACATTAACTGAGAAAGAAAATAGTGCCTGGAACTTAGAGAGAGGTGACCTGGCCCAAGCCCTGGGCTACCTGATGTCTCTATTATTAATCTTTACTCTCCACTATCATTTCTCCTCTCCTCCTCTCCTCTCCTCTCCTCTCCTCTCCTCTCCTCTCCTCTCCTCTCCTCTCCTCTCCTCTCCTCTCCTCTCCTCCCTCTCCTCTCTCCTTTCCCTTCCCTCTCCTCTCCCTCCCTTTCCCCTCTCCTCTCCTCTTTTCTCCTCCCCTTCCCTCTCCCCTCCCTTTTCCCCTCTCCTCTCCTCATCTCTGCTCCTCTTCTTCCCCTCCTCCCCTCCTCTTCTCCCTCCTTCCCCTCTGTATGTGTATGACGTATATGCTATCACATGTATGTATACGACATTCATAAGCCAGAGTAAGTGTTTTGCTCTATCACCTCACCTTATTCTTCTGAGACAGTCTTTCACTGAACCTGATGGATAGGAGGCTGGCAGCCACAAGCCACAAAGAGCCTCCTTTCTCTGCCCAGCACAGCCAAACCCAGCTTTTTAGATGGATGCTGGGATCTAAAGTCAGACTCTAATGTTGTGCAGCAAGTGCTGTTACACTCGTTATTCCTAATGTCAGTTTTCTTCATTTTAAAAATGGGTATCTATTCATAGTTCCAAACTGTAAATAATTTAAATGCCAATTATCTCATGTAGGGAAAGGCAAAAACTGGTGTATTCACAGATTAGATGATTTTTTTATAGCAATCAAAAGGAATTATCTACCAACAGGTGCTAAAAATGCAAAAAAGAGCCATATACAAGATCATTGGACATAAGCTATAGGATTCCATGTATATCAAAGGCACATTTAGAGCTGGAAATTAAGTGAGGCTTAAAAGTAGAAATAGGAAGTTGCTTAAATAGATATGAGGAAGTAAAAATGATTTACCAGGTCACTTCATGCTGATGAAGGAAATAATCCATCAATAAAACATTACAATACTAAACATAATACACCAAATACGGACACACCCAAATTCATAAACAAATATTATGAAATGTAAAGCCACAGATTAACTCCACAAGAAATAGTGGTGATGTTAATGATGAACACTCACCAACTAACTGGTCATCCCAACAATGAAGCATTTTAATTAAGTGATGTCACACAGACTTCTACAGCCCATAGAGCTTTCTCTAAAATAGATCATTAGGCATAGAACAAGTGTTAGCAAATACAGAAAGTGAAGTAATTTCTATACTTCTGACAACAATGAAATAAAACTATAAACTAACAGCAAGAGAAATTATAGAATATCAGCATACCCAAGAGACTGAACGTTAGTGAATGATTAATGGGTCATTGAAGAAACCAAGAAGGAAATTAAAACATTTTCTAGAACTTAATGAAAATGAAGACACAACATGCCAAAGCCTATAGGAGAGATGATGAAAGTAGTCCTTAAAGGGATATTTATAGCTCTAAGTGTCTACATTAATTCAATAGATGCAGATAAAGCTTTTAACAAAATCCAACATCTCTTCATTATAAAAGTCCTGAAGAAACTGGAGTTGAAGAAATGTGTATGAGCATAACAAAGGCTATACATGGCAAATCTGTAGCTAACAGTATACCAAATGGAGAAAACAAAAAGCATTTTCACTAAAATTAGGAACAAGACAAGGCTATTCCCCTTCCACAGTCTAGTCAATATAGTATTGAAGTCTTAGCTAGAACAACAGAATTGAGAAGAAAAGCTGAGAAATACAAATAGAAAAGAAGCCAAAGCACCTGCTTCCAAGGGATATGATTCTGTATACAAGACCTTGATGACTGCATCAATAAATTCTTAGAAAGGATAAGCACTTTCAGCCAAGGGGCAGGATTTAAAATAAACATACAGATACCAGTAGCCTTTGTATATGCTGATAACAAACACACTGAGAAAGAAATCAGGAGAAAACTTCCCTCACAATCTCCAAAGGGAAAAGCCTTATAATAAGTCTAACCAAGGAAGTGAAAGATCCCTTTAATGACACCCAAGCAGACACTAAATGATGAGAAGACATCCTATCCTTATGGATTAGAGGAATTAATATTGTGACAATGGCCATCCTATCCAAAAGCAATCTACAGGCTCAGCGCAAGCCAATCAAGTTTCCAGTGCTATTCTTCACACAAATAGAAAAAATTAAAATTCATTTGGAAGCACAAAAGGCATTGGAAAGGGAGGATAGAGGTATTACATACTTTATATTACAGAGACACAGTAACAAAACAGACATGCATATCAATGAATCAGAACAGAAGATATTGGCATAAAACCACATAGTTACAGTCACTTGTTCTTTTTACAAAGATGGCACGCACTCGCATGCACACACACGCGCGTGCACACACACACACCAGGGAAAGGAAGGGAAGGGAAAGGAAGAGAAGGGAAGGGAAGGAGAAGGGAACAGAGGGGAGGAAGGGGGAAGGAAACGGAGGGGAGGGGAGGGAAGGGAGGGAAGGGAAGGGAAGGTGAGGGGACGAGAGGGAAGAGAAAGGAAAGAACATTGTGGAGAAAAAACCAGCCTCTTTAAGAGATGTTGCTAGGGAAAAAAAAATGGATACTCATACATAAAAGAATGAAATTGGATTCCTTCAATCTAGTTTCAAAAAGTCAACTCTACATGGACCGAAGACACTGACATAAGACCTGAAACCCCCAAATTTTTACAGTAAAAAGAAAAAATACTTTAAGATATACCATAGTCAAGAATTTTCAGAATAGGACTCAAATCAGCCAGGAAATAAGGCCAGTAATGAACAAGTGGGACTTGATGAGGTTAAAAGGTTACAGCAAGGGAAACAGTTACTCGAGTAAGGAGACAATCTACAGAACTGGAGAAATTCTTTGATCGTTAAACATCGGACATAAGAATAATACCGAGGATATATAAAGAATTTTAAAGATGAAATAAGGAATCAGACAGCCCAATAGATGGGCTAATAAAAGGATCAGACAGTTCTCATAACATGAAATGCAAACAGCCAATACACACACACACAGATACATATATACACACCACACATAACACACACACACACACACATACACACACACATGCACACACGCACACACAAACATTCAACCTCATTGCCATTTGAGGAATGCAAACCAAACTTACAGAGAGATCCATTTATTCCCAGCCACGATGCCTGAAAAAGGAATGCTGATAAATCCATGCACTAAAGAGGATGCATATGCACTGCTGGTGGGAATATAAACAAGTCAAACTAATATGGAAACCAATTAAAGATTTCTTTAAAAAAAAAAAAAAAGTCAGCCGGGCAGTGGTGGCACATGCATTTAATCCCAGCACTTGGGAGGCAGAGACAGGTGGATTTCTGAGTTTGAGGCCAGCCTGGTCTACAGAGTGAGCTCCAAGACAGCCAGGGCTATACAGAGAAACCCTTTCTCGAAAAACAAACAAACAAGCCAACAAAAAGTCTAAAAGTAGCTTCTCCTTTTCTCTACCAACATGCCAATACACTTGATTCGGCTTCTCGCCATGTCTTCTCTTAAAACTTTCAGAATCAAGAGATTCCTGCCCAAGAAACAAAAGCAAAATTGTCCTATTTCTCAATGGTTTGAATGAAAACTGGTAACAAAATCAGGCACAACTCCAAGAGAAGGCACCGTAGGAGAACGAAGCTGGGTCTGTAAGGATTCACACAATGGCAAGACTGAGGGTTTCTACTGAATTATGGTCATCAGTCAGTCCTACCAGACGGAGTCTAACATTTTTAACCTAGAGACTTGCTCTGTCTAAACTGGAGGCGTGGTTTGTCCAGTAATAAAATGTAGAATCTTTCAGAAAAATAGTCTAAAAATAGATCTTCTTCATGACCAACCTATACCACAACTTAGCATTTACTCAAAAGACTCCAAGCCCACATGTCACAGAGATGCTTTGCATGCCAGTGCTTATCGTAGCAGTATTTGCAATATCTAATTATGGAACCAACCCACGTAATGAACAACAAAGATGGATAAGGAGAATGAAGTATCTATGTGTAATACTACTATAATATAATGCTACTCTATTATGTATAATTGAATCTTCTTTGCCATAAAGAATGCAGTCATGCCATTTGCAGGTGAATGGATGGAACTGGGGATAACGACATTAAAAGAATTAAGCCAGTTGTGGGGAGAAAAGCACAATTTGTCTCACTTGCAGTTCCTAGATTTTTATATAGTTACATGAAATATGTATTATATAAAATGAAAATGAAGTGAAAATAAAAAGGGGAATGAAAAGGAGGAGAGGAAAAGATAAAGGAGGGTAGGGAGACATCGAGGAAAATATGTTTAGCATGCAATATAAATTTGCAAAAATATTTTTAAACTTTTTATTGTGTTTTATTATGTAAGTGTGGTATCCTAGTGCATACAGAGGTCAGGGGACGACTCTACGGAGTTCCACGTGGGTCCTGGGAATTGAACTCAGGGTATCAGGTTGGTGGCTGGCACTTTTACCTGCCATGCCATCTTACCAGCCTGAGGAAATCTTTTAAAATATATGATAAAATGTTCTAAACCTGTTCTACATGATTATCTGATTCGGTGAAGTTATGAGATATCACCAATTGGATACTTGAACTGGATTAATTCTGTAATATACACTAGATTAGAGAAATGCAAATTACTCTTAGATTTCATAATGTGCTAGTCAGAATGGCTTAGATCAAGAAAAACCAAACCATTGGTGAGGGGCAGGGTAAGAGGAGCTCATTCACTGTTGGTGGGGTTGCGAATTGGTGCAGTCACTATGGAAATTGGCATGCAGATTCCCAAATATTTAAAAGTAGATCTACCCGTGGACCAGGTGATCAATCCCAGTCACCTCTTGGCATCTGCCCAGAGGACATGACATCACATTCCACAGACAGTTGCTCAGCATCTTCGTTGCTATCTCTCTAGTCACAATACCTGAGAATGGAAATAACCTCAGTGCTTCTCAACTGATGAATGGATAATGGAAATGTCATATATAAAGAATGAAATGCTGTGCAGCTGTGGCGAAAGATGGAATTTGCAAGTAAATAAATGAAGCTGTAGTAAGTGAGGTAACCCAGGCCCACAAACACAAATGCTGCATGGTTTCTCTTGTTCGTAGGTCCTAGCTTCCAGCCTTTGGATTTGAGTATAAAACTGGAAGTATCCAAGGAAGCAGGAAAACAGGACCTTGAAAAAAGAGGGTGAAGAAGACCAGAGTGGGGAGACAGGCACTGTACAGGGGTAATGGGACAAAGGAGGACCATTAAAGGGGTGAAGAAGGGCACTGCAAAGGGAGAGGGAAGGAGAAATAATTAACACTAAAGATGTTTGAATGCTATAGAGAGACATTATTTTAAAAGCTTACTTAAAAAATAAATATATGTGTGTCCATATTCATATATGCACACCTATATGTGTGCATATTCAGACTTGCTTATACATATACATGCATGCATACATATGTACATACATACGTGACACATGAATTACTTGGTGCTCCCTCTATGGTCCAGTCACTAACAAAAATCTCACTACTACGTCATGGGAAATCTTCCTTTGAATTGAAGGTTGGAAGAATACAAGAGTCTCCTAAAATAGTATTTCTTAACCCTTTGGCAGTCAAATGACCCTTCCACAGACCATCAGAAAGGCACAAATATTTACATTATGATCCATAACAGTAGCAAAATTACAGTTATCAGGTAGCAATGTAAATGATTTTATGGCTGGGGTCACCATAGTATGAGGAAGTGTACCAAGGGGTTGGTACATTAGGAAGGTTGAGAGTCACCGTGCTAACCTTGGTTGCTTCCCAAAACTTGAAGTAAGACCACACTGCTGAAGACACCACACCCTTTGGAAACAGGACTTGGAGGAATTGGGCTGGAACTGACCTGGGAAGCTCTTGACTAAAGGACTAGCTCACATAGAACAGAAGGTGTTATGTAAGCTCCCAAGGGAGAGGAAGAAGCAGCCCTGACCAGCTGTGAAGCCTATGAACCATGACAATGACTGGATCAGCAAGATATCCCCCGTGGTGCAGCAGTGGAACTTTGATCTTAGACTAAATCAACAGCTGAGACTTAAGGCCCACTCAGTAGGAGGAAATCCATGCGTGATACTATAAACCTAGCCATGTATTTGTCGATGGAGAAGTCATAGACTCGTGTCTCAGGGTTTTATTACTGTGAACAGACACCATGACCAAGGCAACTCTTATAAAGGACAACATTTAATTTGGGCTGGCTTACAGGTTCAGAGGTTCAGTCCATTATCATCAAGGTGGGAGCATGGCAGCATCCAGGCATACATGGGACTGGAGGAGCTGAGAGTTCTACATCTCCATCCAAAGTCAGGCAGAAGATTGGCTCCCACATGATTAAGAGGAAGGTCTCATTGCCCATCTCCCAGTGACACACTTCCTCCAACAAGGCCACACCTCCTAATAGTGCTACTCCCTGGGCCAGCATAGTCCAACCACCACAACCTGGGAACAGAATCTATTGCCAGGTTCTTAAACCAATATAATTTCTAACTCGTATT
This sequence comes from Mastomys natalensis, assembly GCA_021653895.1. Taxonomy (NCBI): domain Eukaryota; kingdom Metazoa; phylum Chordata; class Mammalia; order Rodentia; family Muridae; genus Mastomys; species Mastomys natalensis. The sequence continues at coordinate 499,576 of JAJTUV010000051.1, read as the reverse complement.
TTAAATAGTTATCCTTGTACCCAAAGATAAGTGTGGCTGTCACCCCTCATCAAAGAAACCTCCTTTTGCAGCAGACAGAGACTGTTACAGAAATATAGAAATGGTTAAAATGTGGAGAATAAATAACAGGATGGGGCAGGGGTACAACTCCAACTGATACCTCTGCAATGCACCCCCTACATCGAAGGCTCAGGAAACACAGCAGAAGATGGGACAGAATGGTTGTGAAGTCCAGAAACTTAGGATGCCTGCTGCTAGATACTGTCCCCTAGACTGACAGGGAAAATTTCCCCATGAAATCTTAACAATATGGTTATCTGACCGAGGCTGGCATGACAGCCCCAGTTTGTCAATATGAACAAAGAAATTTCACATAGTCTCACTGCCAGATGAAGAGCTACATGTGGTCAGTGAGAGACAGGTGCTTTCTCCAGGGATGATTTCTGCATTGGATGTCCAATCCCACCGTTCAGCCCTCGGCACATGTATATATGAGGAATCCTGAATAGACTGACTCTGTAGGTTCTATGTACATGTATATATGTGTAACAAAAATAACTACAAAAAGAGGTTATGAATTCGGGAAAGATGGGGGCACAAAAGGGTTAGGGAAGGGAGGGGCAGGAGTCACGTAGATGCAGTGCTCATGTATGAACTTCTCGAAATATTATTTTAGAAAATTCATTTTTAAATACTGTTTTTTCAACAAGATGGCCCCAGTCACCTACTTATAACAGTCCACTTTAAAAAATATATAAATGGCAGTATTCATGGCAAAGGTTAAAAAGATACAGGACATCCTGTGGTTAATGAGGGAGGGAGATTTACAGATTCTCAAGGTCTGGCACATGCAGACACATGAGCAATCACTTGCTTACAGTAACAGCCAAATATGGGCTTTTGCAAACACAGAAGGAAAACTCAGTAAGAGATATTTTTCTATGTATGTTTAATATAAGCCTATCATGTATAAGTTCTACTTCTTGCTTTTACTCTGCTAATCACATTATGAATTTTCTTAAGCATTCTATGATGATGCTTAGAACATTATATGATAAATATCATTTAAACATCACACTTAGATTTTTCTATTTTGTCTCATAAGACATCATAATAAAACCTTTATCCATAATTCCTAAGATAGTCATAGGTAAGATCTAGTTGAGGAGATTGACTTAGAAGTTCTGCATGGATGATGGGTATTGCTGACGTGTGTGTGTGTGTGTGTGTGTGTGTGTGTGTGTGTGTGTCTCCCAATTTCAGGACTGAAACTATCATGTGTGCTGTTACCAACCCCACAATGGTACTGATTGGTACTGATTTCATCCCTTCATTCTGTCAGTCATTTTTGTGGTTCTGGGGATCAAACCCAGGTCCTCTTGCATGGTAGGCAAGCACTCTATCCCTGAGCTGTAACCCCAAGCTTATTCGACAAGAATACTTTTCAAGGGATAGCTTCTTTGGGCTGAAATCTTAGAGGTTCCTAGTTGTTGCACCTTGATCCTAAGATTGTAGTCTCCCATGTCGGGATAGATTTTCTAAGCTTGGTGCAAAATGGAGGACTCCCTTTTCTTAGTGGGACTTCCTCTTTCCTGCCTGATCTGAGGAGTCAGAGCCCCCAGCCTTCGACCTGAGGAATGTTACATAGTCCTTAGTGAAATTACAGGTTAAACTTCCAGTAATGTCTCTCCATGCAAATGAGGTATCCCCAGAACCCTAAGCCAAACCTCACCAAGAGAGCAGTTTCACTGAATAATTTCTAAGAGAGCTGTAACACTAAAATTCTCTGAGAAGGCCTACACCCCACCCTGCTCTGCATTTACTGTCCAACCAGGATCCTGCTAACCCATATATTTCGGACTTCACTTTATCCTCCCCCACATTGGAGTACAGCAGTATCTAGACACCCCGAGGGAAGAAGCAGAAAATGGAACCACACCTAGTGAGGCTCCACATTTCCTGGTGTTTAGTAGGCATGTATTATTTCTGTGAGTTGTTGGTTCGTGGGTGGCCTTTGTGTCTATTTGTGTTATTTTAATTACTGATGAGTAGGAGTTTAGAGTATCCTTAGAAATAAGGAAGCTTTCTGAAAGCAGGTGTGTAGAAGCTACAGGGCGAGTGTAAGAGGGAAACAAAAGCCCCACATTGCTTTATAACTTAGTCAAAGTGCACGGCTCTGACCATAACTGGTATCTCTACAGTCACAATCTTGCTGTCAGCTAAACACCAGTTCCAAAATAGGGGGCCTCAAAGACCCAAAGCTCAAAAAAGCCCCTGAACCTCAGGGTTGATTTAGGATTAAATGGGAATCCAAGACTTGTAAACATAGCGGCCTTCAAGTAAATTTTTCTCAGACTGCAAAGGATCAAGTCACAGTACAATTATATCTCCCAGATCACTAAGCAACTTAACAGCTTTGTTCTTGTCTCACATCAAGCTTAGAGTGGGGGCATCATAAACCTGCAGTTTGACAAGAGCTGTATTCAATAGTCAAAAGTCAGTGTGCACCGTGCCTTACAACCACATACGTCTGCACTGGTCCAGACCGTTTCTAAGAATCCCTTAGCATAGACCTAAGCTTCCCGAAAACAACATCTTTGTAACCTCTAAAATCATAAATTATACAATAATTCTAAAAATTATTTCTTGGTACTGAGAGAAAGTTTCACCTCTTAGAGTTGTTATTAATAAGTAAAAGAATATATTTGAGAGTATCCATAAATAAGCAACTGCTAAGATAATGGGGCAAAACCCTATTCTTCAAAAAAATGATACTAGCTATATGACTGGGAAAATTATTTTGGTTCCATATCTCATCAATCAAATAAATATTTTTAAAAAGACAACCTTTACCCAAGTTCTACATAAGAGTTAAAAACAAAACAAAACAAACTATAAGTCAAGACCATCCAAAAAATATTCAGATATTTTAGGCAAGTAAAATAGCTCAGGGGTAAAGATGCCTGCTATCAGACCCGAGAACCTGAGTTGTCAGACCTCCAGGACCAACGCTACGGTTGAGAATGACCTGACAAATGGGTCCTCTGACTGCTACACAATACCCACACGTGCAAATAAGTAAGTAAGTAAGCAAATGAATATTTAAAGTTTAACATTTTTTATATTCCTTCATTTTTAGGGCAAAGAAATTAAATTTAGATGTAGGTCCTTGATTCTGTATAGATTGCATTTGGCCAGGGAAAGGTAAGCCTTGCAACCATCCAATAAAATTGTTACTGTTGCCATTGTTACTGTAGTTTTGCTTTTGTTTTTCAGTGGAGTAGGTTTTATGTAGGAAAATAAATTCGGTTGAGCTCATTGAATCACAACGTCATACCTATAGTCACGTTTGAGCTTTAGTTCCCATGTAAAGAAGCATAAGCAGGAACTTTGACCATTTCAAAGAGAAGGAAGCACAAACACAGATTCCCCCAAATGATGAGGTCATGCAGTATATGAGAGAGAGTCCAGTGAGTCTGAGCCCAAGTTCTTGGGTCTACAGGGGACTTGGAGGAAAACAGTAGAGATCAGTCACCCTGAAATGTGTTCTCAACCTGCAAGAGGATATCTAAACGGTATCTTCTCCGTAATAGGAAAATAAAGTCCCTTCTTGGCCCCAGGGCTGTGCTGGTGCTGATTAATCATTAAGACTCTATGTGCTGAACTCCAGTCTGAGCAGAGAAACAAGTGTGAGTAGGTGAACTTTGAACCCTTCAGAGGTACAGGGGAAGAGTTAAGACTTATTTCCTAATATCTTTACTTATTAGTACTTTTTGTTTTGTTTTGAATAGAAGACTTATTTCTTTAAAGCCTAGTCTGCTCCTAAGGTTCTTTGCTGGGTTCCAGGTCTAGATCTTTCTAGATCTAAGTTTGATATTCCAGGGACATGGGAAGATCATGGCAGGTTTGTGTGTTCATGGAGTACCTTGTGATTCTGTAGTTGGAAGCATCCTCTGGAAAGCCCACCTGTTCAGCTGCTGTAGAATTCTTCATTGCTTTGGGGCTCTGACATCCTCAGGGCCTGGAGAATCAGGTCTTAGCACAGAGAATTAGCAGCCTGTATCATTGGTTGTTGGTTGTCTCGTTCTCCTGTGTTGCTCTCAATATGTCCCTTGCAGAAGCGATTCAAGGATTGTTTGTTTATTTGAAGGAGTGGTATTGTAATGGCAAGGAAATTATTTAATAACTCATACAATATTACATGTTAAGTTCTACAACTGTTGAGGAATGTTTAATCTCTTCATCTCGAAGATCAGGGTCTTCTTTCTTTCTTCAGTTTTAATAACATTTAACAATCCCTGTACTAGTTGCTTGCCTTGTTGCTGAGACAAAAATGCCTGACCAAAGCAACTTGAGGCTCTCAGTCTGAGGATATAGTCCATCACAGAGCGAAGGATGGCAGCAGGGACTTGTGGCATCTGTCACATTACAGGTCAGGAAACAGAGAAATGTTGATACTCAGCTGGCTTCCTCCTCCTCATTCATCTGGCATTCAGGGTCTGTCTTCCCACCTCTATAACCTAATCAAGCAATTATCCCTCACAGACATGCTCGGAAGTCTGTTTCCATAGTGACTTTATTTATTATGTGTGTGGGAGTGTGTGGGTGCACACACACCCAAAGGACAACTTGTAGGATTCAGTTTTCTCCCTTCACCAAGTAACCTTTTCCTCCTGACTCTTCCTGCTGGCTCATCCATGGTGATTGTAAATCCTATCCAGATGGTCACAATTAACTGTCATAATCCTCAACTTTTGGTACAAGTTAGGGTGTTCCACACATTCTCCCAAGGGGTTTTACAATTAACAATAGATGAGGCAATTTGTACAAGGCCATCAGTATAATAAAGAACATAGTTAAACCAGAGGCCCTCTTTCTCAAGCATTTCTTCAGATTGGGTTCCTTTTGTACTTTCAAAAGACATTTATTCGTATTTTGTCAGCCTGTGGCAGGACCTCAGGGCATATCCTTTCTGAAAAAGAAAAGCTTCATGAAGAGAGCTGCTGGCAGATTTTCTTACTTAAACCAGGAATGAGCATCCTTTTCTAGCAAAGGTTCCAGGGGTAAATATCTTTTGTAGGTCGATGACCTCTGGTGCAGACCATTCAACTCTGCCACCATAGTGAGAAAGCAGTATAAGAACAGTACTGTAGCAGGATACCATCCCACTATATTTGTATAAAGCTCAGGGATTGGGCTATATGAGAGGTAGGTGGAGTGAGGAGAAGAAGAGGAGAAGGAAGAGGAGGCGCTAGGGCAGAGATGTAGGAGCCATGGAGAACCACGCTTGTATCAAGAGCAGTCCTGGGTAACAACTTATATCTAGGTTAGTTAATTGGTTAACACTTCCAATTGTGTGGGCATCTTGTTAATTTGAGCATTACCAAACATATAAAGCCTTTAGATATCTTTAAGCATTAGAGTCTCATTTCTACTGGGTACCGCGTGGATGGCAGAATGGTTTAGGCTCAGCTCTGCCTTGTGAAGACAGTGTGGTAGATAGATAGAGCCATCTCCCACGCTGGCGTCTTGTGGGTGCCAGGGCTGGTGTTCTGGCCCACCTAAGCCGGCGGCCTGAGCCGAGGCAGCAGCGAGAACACTCAGTCTTGCCTAGTTGGGAAGATGACGGCCCATAACTACAAGCCAGATCGGGTGCAGCCATTATAAATATTACCATCAACACAGTACATAAACAAATAAGCTACATTCCAACCAAACAGGCTTGGTTTGTCCCAGTTAGTTTTTCGCCCATCTCTGACCTAGGCGGTGGTACTATTAGGACCAATCACTTTCCTATAAAATGCTTTCAAAACATTAGTGAAAAATGTTTGGCCCTGAGTCTTAGTCACACAAGGAGGTAAAATTTCTTTCAAAATATATCCATTCTGGTATTTCTAAAAGGCCACCCCACATTTACTGCACAAACATACGGCACACATTTGACTCAAGTGTTGTGAACTCATGAAAGATTAATGCACTATTAGCTGTCAATGTGCAGGTGAGAAAGTAGATAAAGTCTTGAATCTGCTGTCTGAAAAAAAGTGTATAGAGGAGTTTATAAGATAAGGAACTGATGACGGTTGTGCTTAAAGGGCTGTTGCGATGGTGACACTTTTTGTCTAACAGTAAACTATATAACTGATATAAAACAATAATCACATAACTGACATTTATCCCAATAACTCCTTTCATCTTAATCATATTACAATGAGTTTGTTTTGCCTAAAAGAGATGACAAGGCTCATTTTTAAAAAATCATCATAAAGATGAAAGACTGTGGTCTTTTTTCTAGACTTGAGCAAATGTCTTTTCAAAATGTTAGGGCGCATATGTGCTGGTTATTAGCTGAGAGATGCTAAGCTTGCTTTGCTGTGGTCTCCCACTTGTTGCCAGTTAACCAACTGTCAGTCTTCATCAAAGCAGAATACAGGTGGTGCACTCAGAATAGAGTCATTCTGAGGGGTCAGCGGAGTTTTGAGGAATCTCTAGGGAGTAGAACATTAAGATGAGGGTGGGGAGTTGAGGGTTAAAATGGGTGGTGACAGTGAAAATGTGTCTTTTTTTTAGATCCCAAAATATAACACTGGGCCAGCACTCATAAGATAGAGGCAGTCTCGGAGGAAACAGTAGTCTTCGCTCATGGGTCAGGTCGGATCTGACAGTTGTCCACTTAATGATTGTTCCTGGTCATCGCTGGGAAGTCAGCTTGCCAGGATCCCTGACCCAGGACAGTTTCAGTAAGAATTAGTGTGCAGAGGAACTCACTTGAGATTTGCAAGAAAGAACATAACTTTTTGAAGGTCTTGTGGACTAGACAGTGTGACGGACAGACATAGATGTCGCTGGTGGGTTCTGCTATTTCTCTCTTTCCCTCCTCTGTCTTCACCTCATTTTTTTCAGGGTTCATGCCACTCAGCTCAGCCTCCAGTCCAGCTTTAGACACATGGGGGTGACAGTTTCTACAGACTTCTTTCCAATCTCCTATCTATCTGTTCCACTCAACCACCAAGCATACTAGGACGCACTGACTTTTCCATGAACTCTGCCTTGCTTAGAAACCTTGGTGTTCCGTGAACTAGCTAAAGACATCATCATTATTTCTCCAACCATTTTCCTTTGCTGGAAACCTTTCCAGGCCAGAGCTGCCCACAGTTTGACCGAGAGAAGTCATCATCGTTTGTTTTGGTAACTCCTTTCTCCCCAAATGTATTTTTATTTATTTACTTCTTTGGCTAGCAGTCGTCTTCTTCCAATAAACCTCCAGGCACTCAGCCTTGTTGGGAAGGAAGCAGAGGCTCTGATTCTGCTCCACTCTAAAGATCTTTCCATTCGCTATAATAAAGAATCTTTTAGTAGACCATCCGGGTCAGCTACAGGGACAGAGAATTGGTTCAGGATAAGAGAGAGCCCAAAGAGGAAAGGAAAGGTCTCTGGCTGAACTTCTAAGAAAACCAGAGAAATTACAACTTCGTGGGTTAGAGAAATGGCTCAGTAGTTAAGCACACTTCCTGATCTTCCAGAGGACCAGAATTCATCTCCCAGCACCTACGTTAAGCATCTTACAACTGCCTATAACTTCAGCTCCAGGGGATCTGACATCCTCTTCTGATTTCCACAGGCGCCCACATGTGGTAAGTAGGACCTTACAGATGTGAAAGTGTGATGCCTCCCTTGTAGTTGGTGTAAGAGCTATGGATACTACTCTCTGCTCTCTTCCCCTGCAATGATGTCTGAGGAAACGTGTGTTGGTGCAGTAGAACTCTCAGATGAAAGCTCTCTGAAGAGCTGAAGATGGCTGCACTGCCTAATCCACATAGCTTTCCCTCCCTCCCTTGCTTCCCTCATATAGAGCTCTGGGTGCTCTGAGACTAGCAATTCCTACTCGCTCCTTCAACCTAAAGGAGGCAACCAGTCTCTTGCCAGCTCTGATTCTATTGTTCTGAACCTTACACTCACTCTTGTAATCTGGGTTTCCTAAACTCTCCTCTTTCTTTTGTAATGTTATTCATGTTTCCCATCAAGAATCTGACTGACAGTATGTTTGCTGAGTGTGAAATGAGCCTAAGGACAGAAAAAGCTGGCTCCCACATGTATAAAATAATTCACCCAGAAAGTAAAAATCAGTTTTCAAAGCCGTGTTCTAAAATCATTGTCTAAACAACCACTCAAAAGACACAAAAGTTCCCCTACCTACTTCAGCACAATGGGTGTTCAATGCTTACAGTGATCTTGTTTGCTCATTTAATCGGCTTATAGGAAATAGTTTGCTTCATTCTAATTGGAATCCTTTCTTTAAATATTCCCTGATGAGTCTAAGTTTATGTTTGGGAGAATTAGTAATCAATACAAGCTAGGAACCATAGCTGAAGGCTCTCCTTTAAAAGGAGTCCATCTACAGACTTCCACCAGAAAGCCTGAGATTTGCAAGGCTTGTTGTTGAGTTACTTATGCATGTGCAGAGAGACCAGATAGATAGAAAAAGCAGAACAGCATGAAGAAAATCAACACCAGTGTATGCAAGACCCATTCTAATATCTGATTCTTCCTGTATGGATACAACCTTTAAGCCTCTCCTCTAATGGTAGTAATTTACTTCTGTATCGAGATTGCATGTATCTAACTGTTTGTAAGAGTTGCTCTGCTGTCATTACACCGTTCTGTTTTATTAACTTTTTAGTTCAGTGACATTTTCCCAATATCCAAAAGAATGTTGCACTTCTTCATATCTTTAAGTTTCTGATCAAATCTGCCACAAATAAATTCTTGGCAGCCAGAAGATATCATTCAGAAGGGTTTTCATGTTCTAACAGTTTTAGATAAGATTTCCAATGTGCCCACTCCTCACCGGATTTCTTAATAGGAATGAAAAGGATCATACTCTGTTCTTGCATGACTGCTGGGTCAACAAGGCATGCATATTAGCTTTGATTTTATCCCTCATAGGATATAAGTGGTAATTCATTAAAGTTCCCATTTCTAAAATTACAGTGAAAAAATTCTTTTGTTTCAGACTGTTGGACTTCTTCACTTGTGATTGCCTACCTCTGTGATTTTCCTGTTTTGTGCATGCTGAGTATCGGAAGACTTCAGGCTTGGACAGTGCCTTAGTCAGTGTTTTATTGCTAGGAAGAGACACTATGACTGCAGCAATTCTTATGAAAGAGAGCATTTAGTTGGGCCTTGCTTACATTCAGAGGTCATAGTGGAAAGCATGGTGGTATGCAGGCAGACATGGTGCTGGAGAGGTAGCTCAGAGTTCTATATCTAGATAGTCAGGTAGCAGGAAAAGGCAGAAATGCTGGGCCTGCCTTGAGCATTTGAAACCTCAAAGCCCATCTCCAGGGACATACCTCCTCCAACAAGGCCACACCTTCTCCAACAAGGTCACACCTCCTAATCTCTGTCAAATATGGAAGCCACTCCCTAAGGACCAAGCATTCAAATCTGTGAGCCAGTGGGGGCCATTTCTATTCTAACCACCACACACAGCAAGCACTTAATCCATTGAGCCATCTTCCCAGCCTCCAAACAAGCGTTAACACCTCTTACAGTCTCCTAACACTTGGGTGGTTTTTGTTGGGCTAGGATCCTTACAGAAACTATCTTCTGTGATCTCTCTTACAAGCCTGTATCTCCCATACAATTTTACACATCATAAATGTAGACATGTGTGCTCCAAAAGACTTGAGTAACACAATCAGGGAGACTGCATTATTGTGCTTATTCAACAATAGTTAGAACTAATATCTATCTTTTCTTTTACCTCCGAGGAATTATCTTCATAGAGAGCCTGCGCACGTGCTATGACGGCCTAAAATAAAAGACTAACTGTAGACAGTTGGTATGAAGAAGCCCAAGTGGCAAGGTGAGGAAGCTAGAGGATACTATGCACATCTCAGATCTTGCAGCAGAACCAGGCTGAGGCTAGATGTCGCCTACGGCAACTTCGTATCTTCAGTCTTAGCTAACTGAAGCCCAACTTGAGTATGGCCCTAGCCAATCAGATTCAACTCTGTCCAGGTAAAGCAGTGTCTCATCACTCCACACTCAGAACAAAGCAAACATCCAATTGTAACCAATTAGACTACTTTTGAAAGTCACTTCCTTCTCTGTTTATAAATACTCCTGCCCACACTACAGGGTAATCCCTCTGAACTTCCGATTCTGAGTATAGCGGGGGTGGGAGTGGGGTTGGGGAGCAAGAATCATTCACTCATCTTTTACCTAAAACATCTAATTTAATTTAACCAACGTTTATATTTCAGTAAGCCGACCTCACCTTCTACTTCCCTTTCTCTGCGGAGTGCTTCTGGAGAAGACTTCTTCAATAAATTTCTTGCATAAGATTCCTGTTCTCAGCCAATGTCCAGTCTATTCTAGCTGGCCTTTGGGACGTTTCATGTTAAAGTACAAGCCATCTGACGCCAGATTCTGCCTATGCGATTGGCAGAGAACACTTCAGTCCTTTCAGCCAGGCTAGCTGGGACATCACCAACACTTTAGACACTTTCCTCCAACTTGTTAAACTTTAATTATGAGACTTTCCATAGAGATGTACTCACTGTGTGGAGATAAATCTATCTTTTAATATATTGCTATTGCAATTCATCTGGGGCTTTAAACTGTGTATTGTTTTAGTTATTTTCTGGTTTTATATGTTTATCATTTAAATGGTCAGTTGAATACTTGTATCATGATTAACCTAACACTATTTTCTAAATCTATCAATCTTAGCAGCTTGAAACCCTCTATCACATTTTAATGCATACATCATTCTTAAGTGTGTCTTCTGAATTTATTTTATACTGATTTCTGTAATGCTGTGACAGTTTCAAAATTGGTGTCTTCTTACTGAAGTAATATGGAGTATTATTATATTATAGTAATATATTAATTACTATGTTACTCCATTTCTATTTCAGATAAACTTCTGAATTCAGGCAATTAAAAAAGCTGACAAATTCATTGTATACTTCTGGTATGATTTTATGCATATTGTGCTTCTATTTATATTTTACACAAAATATCTTGGGCATATTGTTTAGGATCTCATTATTCCATTTTTTAAAATGTAAGACTTGGCCCTAGTCAGTGAGCCACCATTGAGGACTCAGCTGCCTCCCCCTCGAACCCCTTTGCTTCCTGATACTCCACCCCACCCCTGCTTTCTCCAGCATCCACAGGCTGTTTCGACGGAGGAAAAGAAATCATATGTCTGCTATCCAGAACCTCCACTCTTTCAACCCTTTTACTGATGCAAGTAAGGGTGATGACTGCTTCCTGTTGGCACTCAGGATTATATCCATATAAGAATTCAATAGAGAAACGGCAAGAAAACCCTTACAACTGTCCAAGGAATCAGTGATGATTATGATAAAAAGAAACTAGTGAAGGCTTTTAAAAAGAAATTTGCCTGCAACTGGTACTGTAATTGAGCATCCAGAATATGAAGAAGTAATTCAGTTACAGGGTGGCCAGCACAAGAACATATACCAGTTCCTGACAGAGATTGGACTGGTAAAGGACGACCAGCTGAAGGTTCATGGGTTTTAAGTGTTTGTGGCTCTCAGAAGCTTAAGTAAGGATTTCCTTGTAATGAGTAGAATTTCCCTTCTGTCCCTTGTCACAAGTTTAAAAACCTCACAACTTGTATAATGTAATCATTTGGAGTCTGCTTTTAACTTGGACTAGTGTAACTCCTTCATGCTATTATTTTCAGTAAAGTTGCATTGTTTTAATATTCTTTTATCCTAAACATATTCTTAGATTGTAATCTTAATTTACAGTTATCAGAACAACCACTTTTTGACAATTACTGTAATATGAAAAAGAGCTATTGTTGTGTGAAATCTTACATCTGCTGTCCATGAAACTATTGTTTTTGTAAATAATTTTCAATCAGGTTGTTCATTTAACTTTAATGTTCCACAAATATGCTAGTATATTTCCACTTGCTAAGTAAAATCTACAGAAAGTTTTGAAAGTCAGTCTAATAATCTCCTCATTAAGAAGCCCTGGGATCTCCAAGGAGTCATTGAAGACAGCAGTGTTAAGCCTGACCTCAAACATTACGCACTCGTATGCATGCCAGCTGGCTTCTGTTTGGATTAATCAATCATCAAGAGCAGATGTTTAAGTTGTTATGTTTTGAACACCACCTGTATTTCCATCTACAGATTGACTCTCACTCAAATATGCAATGTACCATACTGTTCTCAGATCCCAAGGGTATTTAATGAACCATAAAAAAAAGTGAATGTTTTCTTTAAGAAGAGAACACTTAATAGATGGCTTGTGAGCCAGTGCTCTGCATGCATTATTACCTTCATATGCACAACTTTCATTAACTTAAGACTGTTTACAAACCTGTTTACTATGTGCCAGTTTTCAACTTAAGAGTGTAGAAATGGAGAGAGACCAGACAACAATTAGGGTACTGTCTTAGTTAAGGTTTTACTGCTCTGAACAGACACCATGACCAAAGCACTCTTATAAGGACAATATTTAATTGAGGCTGGCTTACAGATTCAGAGGTTCAGTTCATTATCATCAAGGCATGGCAGCATCCAGGTAGGATGCATCTTCATCTGAAGGCTGCTAGAAAAAGACTGACTTCCAGGCAGCTAGGATGAGGATCTTAAAGCCCACACCCACAGTGACACACTTCCTCCAACAAGGCCACACCTACTCTAACAAGGCCACACCTCCAAATAGTGCCATCCCTGGGCCAACCGTATACAAACCATCACAGGTACTGTGTGCTGGAAGGACACAGTAACATAAAGGCTTCTGAAAGGGTATCTAACCCAGTTCTAGAGCCTCAGAAAATTTTCAGGATATGAATTGGAAATTAAGATGTAAAGGGAAACTAGAGATATGATAAAGTAAGCAATAAAGAGAGTTTTCCTTCTTAGCAGCAGATAAAGCAAAGCCAGAAAAGGAGGGTAGTAAGATTTCTGTTTCCTCAGTTTCCAGATTAATGGCCTTTGATCTTAGGTGCTATTATGAATTTAGCTGGAGGATCTGGAGAGATGGCTCAGTGGTTAAGAGCACACTGGTTATTCCTGCAAAGGACCTGGATTCAATTCCCAGTACCCTCATGGTGGCTTGCAACCATATCTAGTTGCAGTTCCTGGAGATCTGACACCCTCTTTTGGCCTCTCTGGGCACCAGGCATGTGTGTGGAGTATAGACATAAATGCAGGCAAAACATTCATATACATGAAATGAACATAAAATATTTTTATAACATGAAGGCAGAAGATCAATTGATTGAATAAGCCTTTTTAAAGAAAAAGATTTGGCTTGCAAGTTTAGCAAAACTTGCAAGTGATAGCCATAGTGATCCCAGAGGTCTGATTATAAAGCAAAATAATAATAATAATGATAATGATATATGAATAAGCTAAAATATAAAAGCAGACTATTTGGGGTTTTTCCTCTCTTCTATTTACTTGGAGTCATGCCAAATTGAACTAGAAATTATTTCTCCTAAAAAATAACAAAAACCCTGTTGGTTACCAAGTTCTTATTAGGCCCACAGGTCAGTCAGCAGTTCTGCTGTTATCACAGGAACATGGACATTCAACCTAGTTTCTAGATTATTCCATTCCCTACTCAACTTTTCACAGCTACTTCTTATTTTAAATGTATTACCTTCATTACCCTAATCACGGTTCAATTATGACAACTACCTCCTTTACACTCCCAGCAAAGAGGATAATTGAAACAGACCCTGGTATAGAGTTGGAGTAAGAAAACTGGAGGGTGTGGTTTTTTGAAGAGGTATGGCCTGATAGACTCATGTATTTGAATGCTTGTCATAGGGAATGGCACTATTAGAAGGTGTGGCCTTGTTGGAGGAAGTGTGTCACTGTGGGGGCAGGCTTTGAAGTCATATATGCTCAAGCCACACCCAGTGTGTCATACTTCTCACCATGGTGGCAATGGACTGAACCTCTGAAACTGTAAACCAGCCCCAGTTGAATGTTTTCTTTATAATGGTTGCCATGGTCATGGTGTCTTTTCACAGCAATGGAAACCCTAAGACAAAGGGGGAGGCATGGGAGGTGGAACAGACATTAAGAACCTAGCAGAACTAAGGACTTGAATATTATTGGTTACATTTTGCATTTAGTCATGTCTCTAAAGACTGACAAGCAGTTTTCCCCCCAGATGACAGCTGTTCCATCTATGGCTTCGTTTATGACGTATGACTAAATGTTCAAGTCTTGCTTTTGACGATCTACAGTATGCCAGTTTAACTCTCTAACCCCAACTTTTAAAGAATCCCAAGAAAAGCCTATAAGGTGACATGATTCTTCCGTAGATGCTACTTCTTTCTCTTCTGTGCACATGATGCTCTTTAAAAACCAAAACAATTGGAGGGCAATGAAGATAAGAAAGATGAGTAGATCCCGTCACCACATTTGATAAGCAAGTGTACTAAACAGCTACCTCCATAATGAGATCTTGCCACCTCAGATCTCTAAAATTAGCCAGCCCAAGCAATTTTTCAAAGCCATTATCTCATTCTAACCATCTATATCCAAAGCATTTAGTTAAAAAAGCAAAACGTGAGCTGGGAATGCTGGCACTTACCTTTAATCCCAGCATTCAGAATGTTGAGGCAGGAGAATTTTGTTCAAGGCAAGACCCTGTCTCAAAAGCATACCTAAAAGGCAAAAATGTCCTGTGCCACTTCTCTGGCCTCACTTCCTACACTTCCTTCTCTTTCCTTATTGCTGCTTACCAGTGGGGTTCTTTCTGCTATTCCAGCTCCTGTGCCTAAAGATTAGGACTTGTAGAGTTACTGTTTGTTCTGTCTGAAGCACCAAGCATTCTAGACCTTGGCATGGCTGGCTCCACCAGCCTCAAAGGTCATCTTAGGGAGACCTTCTGCAATCGTACAACGTGTAGCGACCTCCACAATATTTATTGTGTTTGTGACATTGATCAATATCTAAAACTTTATGGCACATAAGTTGTTCTCTTGATATCTTAACAAGCTACTATTGATAGGACTGCCCAGCTAGATGCAGCATGAAGTAGAACTATACCCTCAATGAACTGTTCAGGAATAGGTATTCACAGCTGATTAAGTGGGTCAACCCTATCATCAACAACTTGGAATTAGATCTTTGTGCGCTCCCATTTTCACATTGTCCTTATGACCTCTCATGGCTTCCAGGCAGCTACAGAAGGCATGAGTATTCTGAAGTGGAATGGAAACAGTGGGGAGTGCACAGCCAAGGAAAAAACCTTCCAAATATCCAGTGGAATACTTTCACCAAAGTTGCAGTGGCCAGCTTCAAGGGAGACTGAGAAAGCAAGTGTCCACCATTGTTAGGTTCTCCACAGCATAAAAATGGCCTCTGATGTAAGATAGTCAGGGAACCAAGGCACTGAAAAAACAAAAAACAATTTTTAACAACAGCTGTCTCTAGGTCCTTATCCACAAAATGCAAATCTCCAAGAGTAAATGTCCAGAGGTGTGGAGCCAACCCAACCTCTGTACTTACCAGCTCACGGGAACCTATGCTTTCCCTTGTGGCTAAAGCTACTTTGAATTTTATTGCACTGTTTGCAATCAGCACCACCCTAAATGATAGCCACCCAATCTGATAAACTGATGAAACCCAGCCAGTGTTTAGGCCTCCCATGCCAGATTGGTCTACACATAAGGAGCAGGCACAGTATTTGAGGACCATAATATTTGCAGGAACCTGTGTAAGCTGATTTTTAATTTCCAACTAAAGAAAAATTAATAGAAGCTTAGCAGTACAATTCGTATAATATTTTATCTTTATTTCAATGCCACTGAAAAACAGTTTTTATGTTTTATGGAGGCCCACATTAAAAAAAATGTCTGGGGCTTCTGAAACCATAAGACATAAATCCAGTTTATACGAGTCCTGCATTTCTCGTCGATCATGGGAACCTAAAGAGTTGGAAAGAATAGCAATGTGAAAAGATGGGTCACAGAAGGAAAGGAAGAGGACTGGAAGAGATAAGAACGGACAAGGGTTACTATAATTTCTGTGTATGGATGATGGCCTTGATTACAAGTTCTACGAGGATATTTTAGCTGTGGGCCATGACTGCTATTCTAGGATTCCAACACTTTTCCATCTTTTGAAGCAAGCTCTCAGACTTGTGCTTATAGTAGTCTGGCATCAACATCTGGGTTAGATTTTTTTGTATATTGTAAGTTAGTATCCTGTGCCTTTATTATAATGTCAGTTCTATATGAGGCCAGATTAAAGATGAAAAAAAAAAAAAAAAAGAAAGGAAAATAAAGAAGTCTTATTAGAGATCCTGAGTCCTGATTATTTTGTTCCCTAAAGTGTCTGATTATTCACAATAAAGGAAAGGAAAATGTTTTAAGACTATTCATTTAAATATTAAAACCTGTGCCACAGCCAGGAAAAAAAAAGCTACTGTTAAAAGCCCTGTATGTTTATAGAATCAAATTTACAGCTGGACAGCTGCAGATCCACAGTGTAGAACCAGATGCACAGCAACTTCTTGGATGCTGTCCTCCAGAGGCTGCTCTCCCTTGAGACCAGCCTGGAAGCTAAGATGCACTGTGTCTGCTGGCAGCACAGTAGGGAGGCTGGACAGGGTAGCTGGTGCTCTTGCCTTGGGATTTAACGTGAAAAGGGTCTGTGCAGGAGGTGAGGAGCTAAACTGGCTAAGCTGGAGCAGCGGGGTTTAGGAAGCATCCCCACTTAGCATCCTCTTCCTCCTTACACATACATGAGTACCCTAACTGCCTCCATCCATCCAAAAATGACACAATATTTTGGGTCTTAGGTTTTAAAGCTGATGCTTCTAGAACTAGCACAATGGTCGCCCAACATCTCAAGTTTACTTCCAGCTATTCATCTGTACACTTTAAAAAATTATAATATCAAAAATCCAATGATCCCCCCCCAAAAATGATTCATTTAAAAAGAAAGAAAGAAACCAACAAACAACAACTTTCTCTGCCAATTCACCATCAGAATTCTTTCTGTATGCCGGGTGTATATGCATGCCTTTAACCCCAGCACTCGGGAGACAGACAGATCTCTGTGAGTTCCAGGACAGTCAGGGCTACACAGAGAGACTCTTTCTCGAAAAAGAAAAAAGAAAAATGAATGTATGGACTTCAGAGGCTAGCAAGCACTGCTGTTCCAACACTGATTCTGTAGTTCGTCTCCTTTTTTGGCTCTTGAAATCATTTCTGCGCTTTGTTCCCTGTGCTCTTGGTTTTTCCACACACTTGTGCACTGAATGATGTGGTGAGTCACCCACATCGCTTTCCCAACTTTCAAACTAGAAACCGAGCTCCAGTCTGTTTTAAATTTCATTTTTATCGTTCTATGTCACCTATGGAAAAGTGCGTAAAATGAATATATAGCATGACAAATAGTTACATCATAAATACTTATAAAGTTGCTTTTGTTTAGGAGATAGAACACCCTGGGAGCCCCTGTGCATCCCTCGGCTCCCTTAGTTTCCTAGGTGTTAGAAATTGTTATTAAAAAATTCAAGAAGCTCTTTGCCCTTTTTAATTTTACCGTCCATGCATATTTCACGTAACAGCATACTTAAGCTTTCTAAGTACAGCAGTGGTCTTGCTCGGAGCTGAAGCTTCGTACATCTTCATTTAGTCTACTTGTATCGCTTGGTTCTTTCTCCAGGAAGAGCTGTAATCTACCAACTATTGCTTCAATGCTAATTGATTAATTCCACCCCGGTGCTTAGTTATTAATAACTCTCCTCAGCCTGCTACACTGATTTACTGAAAAGGAAAGGGGATGTGTCTTGCCCAGAGTCACATTTGGACAATTTAATTAGTCAACAGAGGCATCCATGAGTCAAAATAAATCCGAGTGAAGCTCCAGAGGACTAGATGACACCTGCTCACCGTGTATTAGTTCTGCCTTTCATGTTCATTATTCTCTTTGACTTATTTCATTTATCTACAAAGTCTAGCTCATAGCCCAAATCTCAGTTTAGTCCTTCTTTTAATATTTGGACAGGTGACAAACTGTTTTTAATTCACAAAGGAAGAGGACTGGATTAAGATTTATTAAATTTATTATTGTGTATATATGGTATGTACATTGTGTCATGTCCAAGAATATATTGTCAAATTCAAAGTTTCAAAGTTATTCCCTCTAAAACATTTATAATTTTATCTCCTACATTAAGTCCTCTATGATTCATTTTCAGTTAGTTTTGACAAGTGGGATTACAGTAAGGGTCCAACTTGACTCTTTGGTATGTGAATATCCAGTTTTTTTCAGTATCATTTGTTGAAAAGAGAACCATAGGCACATTGCTTGGCCATATATGTTCATGAGCATAATTCCAATCTCTCCATTCTATTCCATTCATCCATACATCCTTTTTTTATATCAGTACCATACCATTTTAACTGAGGGACTGGAGAGATAGTCCAGCAGCTATGAGTTTATAAGTTTGCTGTATAGCCATGAGGACCAGGGATTGGCTCTAAGTACCCACCCAACAAGCCAGAGGTCCCACTCACAGCTGGAACCTCAGTTCCAAGGGTGGCAGAAACAGGAGAATCTCTGAGGCTTGCTAGCTTCTGACCTAGCTGAGAAAATGTGAGCCCTAGGTTCAGGGAGAGACCTTGCCTCAAGTAGGCAGGGAGTGATGAAGAAGGATACTCCCTTGATGTTCATATACCCCACTCACATAAATATTAAAATAAAGTCTTTAAAGTAAAATAAAGAGGGCTGGAGAGATGACTCAGGGTTAAAAGCACTGGCTGCTCTTCCAGAGGACCTGAGTTCAATTCCCAGCATCCACATGGCAGCTCACAACTGTCTGTAACTCCAGTTCCAGGAGATCTGACACCCTCATACAGCCCTACATGTAGGCAAGATGCCAACACACATAAAATAACAATAAATAAGTCATGGTTAAAAAATAAAGAAGAAAAGGACAGAGGAGGAAGAAGAAGAGGAGGAGGAGGAGGAGGAGGAGGAGGAGGAGGAGGAGGAGGAGGAGGAGGAAAGGGTAAATTTTAAGAGGTATTGTGTTTTGGAATATATGGTTAGCACTCACTCCAACTCCATCCCTAAAAGGGACATAGGATGCTGTGACTATTCTAGGAGATCTAAGATAGAAGCCCACTTTGTTTTTTCTGTCAGAGGACTTGGTGGTGAGCCTTTCAGATCCATATCATCTAAGCAGTAGGGGAATCATTATACCACATTTTGGAGGCTGTGATGGGGTTTTCCTCTTTATTGGCAGAACTAAAAAAATCCCCAACTACAAGTTAGGAAGAACTAGTCGGAAGTTCTGATATTCCCCTGGTGTGTAAGGGTTGAAGAATTCTGTGGTGGTTTGAATGAAAACAGTTCACAGACTTAAAGGGAGTGGCACTATTGGGGGTGTGGCCTTGTCGGAGTAGATGTGGCCTTGGAGAAAGTGTGTCACTGGGGTGAGCTTTGAGGTTTCAGAAGCTCACGCCAGGCCCATTGTCATTCTCTCTTCCTGCTGCCTGCCCATCCAGATGTAGAACTCTCTAGCACCATGTCTGCCTGTGCCATGCTTCCTTCCCACCATGATGATAATGGGCTAAGTATCTGAACTGTAAGCCAACCCCAGTTAAATGTTTTCCTTTCTAAGAGTTGCCGTGGTCACAGTGTCGCTTCACAGCTATGGAACCCGGACAAGGACAAATCCTTACTGCTTTAGATTATTGTGACTTCTAGAATTGCCCTGATCCAATGTCTCAGAACTTTTGGGGAAGCTACAGAAGTGAGGGGAGAGTTAATCAGTCTGTTGTAGCGGCTAGATGCCTGCTCGGGCCAAGCACTGTACTATTTAAGCTAATTAAAAACAGAAACCTATAAACTGTCTGCAGCTGTATTACTTTAATGACTCCAGGCTTGGCTAAGTATTTTGCTATTTTTAAAGTCAGTCATTTTTTCCATGCCCACATTTTGTTTTGCCATCATATGTATGTGGCAAGAATTTTTCCATAGCTTTAAAAGTAGAATATAACATTAAGCTAATTTTTTCCTTCACAATGATCGCCGTGACTACTTCAGTCTATGAGATCTTTCCCTATCCCTTCCCATTATGTCTCTGACTTTTGTTCTTTCTGATAAAAGTTCCAGGGGTGGAGAAGGTAGTTAAGATGATTGATCAAAACTATGTGAATTAGTAAGTGTCTTAGTTGCTTGTTCTTACTGTGGTAAAGACTATCTATGATTGAAAGCAACTTTGAAGGAAAGGATTGCTTTGGCTTACAAGTTACAATCCACCATCAGCGGAAGCCAAGGCAGAAACCTGGAGGCAGGAACTGAAGCAGAGACCACAGAGGAACATTGCTTACTGCTTGTTCAGCCCGTTTTCCTATACAACCTCAAACTACCTGCCCCAAAGTGGCACAACTCACAGTGGGCTGCCCCTACCCCAACCTCAGTCATCAGTCAAGAAAATGCCTCCACAGACTTGCCTACAGGCGAATCTGTAGGCAAGTTATTCAGTTGAGAACTCCTTTTTCCCAAATATGTCTAGGCTTGTGTTAAGTTGACAGCTTATAGCCACCCCTTTCTTGCCTAAGATTGTATTTAGGCTTAGTGTGGGATGCTTTTAAAATTACCTTCGCTACAAAGCACATAGTAAGAGAAGACTAAAATTAAGTAGAATCACCCAGCTTAGAATAAAACAGACTCCCACATACCAAGCTGTGGTTCTGGGGAAAAGTCAGAGCACCGAGGACACAAGAGGAGCCACTGGGTCACAGGACCTGATGCCAAGAGCCTGAGTATAACCTAACCTTCATTCTCAGCAGAAATCTTTCTGGAGAAGTAACAGTTTGTTTACCACTAACAGTTTAGAAGGTGCAAGCATGCTCAATTTTTTAAATTAAAAAAAAAAATCACAACCATAGGCTGGTGAGATGGCTCAGCGGGTCAAGCCACAAGGCTGGCAACCTGAGTTCAGTTTCTGAGTTCAACCCACAAAACGGTGGAAGGAGAGCATTAGCATCACAAAGTTGTCCTCTGATCTCCACACTGTGGCATTGATGTCACTCCCCTGCCACATCATGTACACACATACACGCGCACACACACACACACACACACACACACACACACACACACTGATAACTGCTGGTCTGGAATTCAAGATTGCTCAAGGTTTACACTGATTATGGAGAACAGCTAACAGTTTAGGTGGCTAATCAGGGACCGAAAGGAATCAGGACAGGAAGACTGTGTCCGGGAAACCAGAATGTGACTATTCAGCAGCCACACAAGGAGGTAATTTCTGTCTTATGTCAACATTTCCCTAGAAGTAAGATCAGGAGAGGATTTTCTTCATTAGGTGGATATGCCAGACCTGTTTCCCAGGTGATAACTAGCCTATTCCCAGCCAGCCTTCCCTTGGCCAATGATCCCATGAGGATGGCATTTATGAATGGGCTACAACATGGGTTCCTTTTTACCACAGCTAACCAGACTAAGGCTGCTCTAGGGTGCCCAGCCTCCTGGCAGTACAAACCAACACTGAACTCCAAATATGGCACCATTCCTTGAGGGAGAGCATGAGCCCAGGAGAACTAGCTAGCCACCTGCTGCCAGATTGATTACATTGATACATCGAGCCACGTTCATCACAGAAGTAGCATTGCTTTGTTCTCAGGGGAATAGATACCCACGGTGGAAGAAGGTTTTGCCTTACCTCTCTGTGCTGGTGTCAGAACTACCATCTGGGGTAGTAACACAATACGTTTGCTGTGTTTTACAAAGCATCGCTCTGGAGAAGAAACTAACTTTACAGTAGACAAGGTATGACACTGGACTCATGACTTTGGAATTTATCCTGTCCCCGTGATTGCTAAAGCAAATGGCAGAAAGAACAATGAGTCAGGCTTTGAAGAGTTATAGCCCCCGATGCATGGAAACACCTGTTAGGCCCAGAAAATATGGATGCCCTGGGATGAGATTTACAGTGAAAGTCAGATTGCACTTTTCCTCCATAGCCAGGACTTTTGGAATCAAGGTCGAAAGTAGGAACGGCACTTCTTACTATTGGTGACACAGATTGAAAGTTTGCTTTCTGATCTCATAACTTCAGGTTCTATTGTTTGAGAGTTTTCCATTCCCAAAAGGAGAATGCTCCTACTCAGAGACACAGAAGGAAGTTCATTAAGTTGGAAGCTGAGGTTGCAATGTGCCCACCCTAGACTTTTCATGTGGTCAATGTTGGGAAACCATAGTTAAAGCCTGGGAAGGCTACTGTGGGCAGCAGGTGGAATACAATTCACTCATTCCTACAAATTGGGGGAGGGGATCTCTGAAATGTAGATTCAGGCATCTCAATATTTAGACAGAATTGCTTCCCCCAAAATATAGGTTGAAATTCTAATCCTTTGTAATATGGAAACAGAGTCTTTGTTGATGTAACTAAATTAAAATGAGATCATAAATAATTAAGGTTGGCCCTGGTCCAGTGTGGTTGGTGTTGTAAGCAGAAATACAGAGGGAAGTTGGGCATGTGACAACAGATGCATGCTCTACACAAAGAATTCTGGGAACTTCTGAAAATTGCCCAAAGCTAAGAGAGTGGGCTGGGATAGCCTGTTCACCTTCTTCGCTTCCAAGAAAGAACCAAACCTGATGATATTTTTATTGCAGACTTCATTCCTCCAGCATGATGAGGGAATACATTTCTGTCATTTAAAGACACTGAGCACTGGTAATTTTTATGTCAGCCCAAGGAAGATTTATATAATTGTACATAGTTATGTGCATATATTCTTAATATTAACACTAGGAGAAAACTACAAAATTCAAACCAGATCTGGTTGCCAATGGCTCTAAATCTCAAGGAATATGAAGGGCTTGCATCTCTATAATAGACAAGGACCCAAGGAAAATTTTAAGTGCTTGTTAAGGCCCAAAAGAATATGGAGTACTTAAAAGCTACATAATTACCTGTAAAAACAGGATACATATAGGTATTCGTACTTCATTTTGGTGTGAATACACCAAACACACACACACACACAAATCTGTATCTTTTCCAAGTTCCTTACTCATAGTAGTAATTAAATTTATAACTCTATATTATTTATATCAACAGGAAGTATGACTCAGCCAAAATTGAAATGAATTTGATCCAAGAGGAGTAAAGAGATTTTTCTATGGGGAGGGCATTAAGGCATTTTTGACAGGTGATGTAGCAATGGTAATGGCTCTTGTAGAAGCATGACTTTGCAAAGGTCTTTAGTTAGATGGTAAGTCTGGATAAAGAGAGAATGTGTAGATGCCAACTATGAAGGGATGGACTGTGGTCACTTTCAGCTGTTGGATTTCCTGTGCTGGAAGATTCTCTACCCTCCTGAACTGACATCTATGTTCCTGAGCTGGCACTGGCAATGAGAGAAACCTCGGAAGGATTTATAAAGCAGAAGTTATGATACAGTTGGGTTACTTTACATCCTGGATGTCAGCATGTTGGTGGAGAGTGTCACATTGTGCCCGTCATCTGCTCACCTTGTACAAATAGGGCAGCCCTTATGCCCCTGGTACTACCAGGATTCCAAGCTCCTGAGCCACAAGAAGATGTGCTTTTGGTGATGAGATAAGCAAACTTTCGAAACATCAGGGATGAGGATGGTAGGAAACAGATACCCAGTCTGGGTTAGCTTTAGAGATTCCAGCTCATTCTTGGTAGTTTAAGTTTACCTTTGCTTTTCTTCCAATCTTCTGGTTTAGCTAAATTAGTGGCTTTGGGCTCAAAACCTGAGGCAGAGACTACTGCCTTGTATAGTCCTTCCATTCACATCTGGCTTATTTGAAGTCTTACTCATGTAATCAATTCCCTTTTCTACCTACTTGCAGCAGCCCTTCCTTAGCCTGTTATGAATGTTTGATCCACGTAATTCAAGTCATTATTTGCATATCCTTAAAATGAACTTGACGTCATGGTTTCCTTTAAAAACATTTTGTTATTTCACAATATCTCATAACGTAAAAATCTCCTCTGTGGACAAAATGTTCAAGTATATAGTTACATACCTAAACCCTTACAAAGAAAATGTGCCCATATGAAATGAAGCTTCATGAAGTTACCTGTCCACTTGGAATGTCTGATTCTATCTGCTTGGTTTCATCACTGCATAGAGTGGTTTTAGTAGTAACTAGGAAGCGGTTCTGATGGGGTTTAGTAGAGATTTAATGAGGGGGCTCGTGACATCAGACTGGATAGGGGAGTCAAGAGAATGGGAAAACCCAAAGAACTGTCCACAGAAGCCATTTCTACCTCCATTCATGAAGGGACAAAAGACGAAACCGATATCACCATAAATCTACCAAGCACCGAGTCTCTGGAAAGGTGCTGCCAACAAGAGCATTATTGATGCTGTTATGTAGCAGCTGCCACATGGTTGCAGGATAGGGATGTGGAGGTGGGGCAATATTCGAACTGCTCTTCAATTTACATTCCCCGTAGCAGCAGATCTGGGTGACAGAGTAAGTATGGTTGGTCAGAGACTGGAAATGAGGAGTGATCATCTGAGAACAAAAATGATAATAAGGGGGGAAAACGTATTTATGGCTCATTATGAACAAAGGACCTACAGAGTTTCCACCGTACTATGACAATCAGAAGGAGAGTGAAATAGAACAGCTTATTCCTCAGCCAGCTTGTAGCTACAGCAGTCCATTTGCATGATCTACGAGCATCTCTTGAGAGTACTGTCCTGTCTCCACATGGGTAAACTAGTTCAACCTTCATTTTGTTAAAGGAACTGAAATCTAGTACAATTAGACTGGTTAATGGGGGAAGGAACTTAGGTTGCTTTGTTCAGGCTCTGCCTGCTTTATGTGATCTTTCCAGAACAGAAGAGAACAGGAGGTACTTCTAAACACTAAGTACCTTGCAGCTGAATTAGCTCTTGTGGATTATAATATACCATAACACTCACTCAATTTATTAAGGTAAAAGATGCAAGAACGTCCAAGGGAAATGGAGAGATGTTAAGTAGCTTTATTAGCTTTCTCCCCAGGCTCATCTGTGGCTCATGTTCTGCCTCCATAGGATCCCTTTTGAACAGTTAATCCTTCAGGTGATTCTGCTTACAAACAGCTGTATTAAGGCGCTCTCCACTGTCCGGGCTATTCCCGGGCAGTTCTGTGAAGTCTTAGCCTCTCCTTATTAACTCTCAATTTCTGACATGGTGATTTATGAATCATCAGAGACAATGGGGAAGGTAGGTTTTCAAGATCCCTGTGTATTCTGAAAGCATGTCACCTTCCACTTATCTACTTCCAACCTCAGCTAGTTAGGGTGTGATGTGGATGTGAGTCGGAGCATCCTCAATGCTCTAGAGACATCTGTGTCTCCTCCCTCTTCTCTGATCTCTAATCTAATCTATTATCTCCTTTCTCTATACTTATCATCTACAACCAGAACGTCACTTATTCATTTGTGCATAGGCCTCAATATCCTTTTAAGATTTCTTTAGACTCTCTCACTATGTAACCCAAGCTGGCCTCAAAGTTGTGATCCTCTTGCCTTAGCTTCCCTAGAGGTAGGATTATAGGTGTGGGACACTACACCTAGGAGCGCCTCAGAAATTTTCAAATGGTTTTCTGCTGCTAGACTGACTTCTTCAACTTTCTAACCTGCATTCTAGGAATGAATGCCATTTCTAGAATATTCTCCAAGGAAACTGTAAGGGCTTTGTGACAGAACTAGATTTTCTCAACCATGTCATTCAAATCGCCCATTAGCCAGTCACAGTTTATTTGGTCAAGGAGTTCTTATAGCCAGATGTTTATAGCCAATCTGGATAGGATGCTCTTCTTAAAGCATAAAATGTAATCTTGCCTTCTCCAGTCACTTGAATATCCCACCCCTTCCTCTAAGCCAAACCCTTTGTCTCAAAGCCTTCTATGTCTCACGTCTTTCTGAGTCTGCATTTTCCATCTCAACATCCTAGCCCTTAATTAACCTGCAACGAACCAAGTAATTCTTTACAATTATGGATGAGAAAAAGTTACTTTAAAAAATATATTTATTTATTTATTTAGTGTATATTTGTACACTGTGGCTGTCTTCAGTCACACCAGAAGAGGGCATCAGATCCCATTACAGATGGGTATGAACCACCATGTTGCTGGGAATTGAACTCAGGACCTCTGGAAGAGCAGTCAGTGCTCTTTTTTTTTTCTTTGCTTTTCTTTGTTTTATTATTGGATATTTTATTTACATTTCAGATGTTATCCTCTTTCCCCATTTCTCCTCCACTCAGGAACCTCCTATCCCATCCCCCCTCCTCCTGCTTCTATGAGTGCCCCCACCTACCCACCCACCCACTCCTACCTCCCCACCCTCGAATTCCCCCACACATGGCATCCAGCCTTCATGGTACCAAGGACCTCCTCTCCCACCTATAACCAACAAGGCCATCCTCCCCTACATATACAGCTGGAGCCATGGGTCCCTCCCTATGTGCTCCCAGGCTGGTGGTTTAGACCCTGGGAGCTCTGGTTGGTTGGTATTGTTGCTCTCCCCATGGGGCCACAAACCCCTTCAGCAACTTCAGTCTGCTCTCTAACTCCTCCATTGGAAACCCCTTGATCAGTTCAATGGTTACCTGTGAGCATCTGCCTCTGTGTATAGCCAGTGCTCTTAACTGCTGAGTCATCTCTCCAGCCCATGAGAAAAAGTTACCTTTAGTGCTTGCTATACAACAGGCACATGTATTCTATGGCTTTATATATGTTTAAACAATAACAATAACCCTAACAATAGCCTAACAATTCTAACAGGCAAGTTCTTTTATTAGCAAACAAAGTAATGGGTTTCATCTACAACATTCCACAAATAAGTTTTCTTGTTAGCAATTTACAGTTGAAGAACTTAGGCATGGAACACAGTTATTACCCCCCAACAACTAAACCATAAAAGATGGTGAATTTTAATGTAAAATTTGTCTCTAGACTTATTTGACCTAGGTCACTGAGAGATCTGTCTCAAAGAAAAGTTGGAAGGCACCTGAGGAACCGCAGCAGAGGTTAACCTTGAAGTTGTTCTCTGACCTTTACACACACAGGCATTCACATGCGTGCACACTCACATTCAACTGCCCACACATTCATACGCATACATATTTTCCCTAAAATTTACAATGTTAATCTCCAATTTACTCTACATCCCGGGAGGAACCTTTTGTGGCCTATTTCATACCGGAACATCCAATGTGGGGGACATATTAGTATTTAACCATTCCAGTTTCCTCTGGCTAGTTGGTGCTATGATTATGATGCAAACTTTGGGGGGCATACAACTGAGCTCACACATTCATATGAGACTTCACACCTGTAGTCCTGTCAGAAGAGACTTCTGAGCAGAATAGTAATATGTAGGTGGGAGAAGCGGTTTATTCCATGCAAGGACTACCCTGGCTTTCGGCCATTTGATAGAATACCTACACAGCCTTGTACTCCTTGAGACTGATTTAAATAGCTTAATTTTGTACTTGTCAAACACAAGGAGCAGGGTGAGTCCTTCTGAATTAGATGTACTGGAGACAGCTGTTAATGTACTAAATCTGCATACAGCCTGATTGTCCCCTAAGAAAGCAGGATGGTGCTCTTCTGTGACAGATGTCTGCTCTCTTCTCGGTATCCAGGTGAGGGCTGGGACCTTACTCAGCTTCATCCTGCAACCTTAATCAAGTTGCCTGTACCCTTTTCTTTTTTTAATGCAGAGAGCGTTTCCGGTTTTTGAACACTCGGCTTATCACATTTGCTATGGTATATCATGATATTCTCTCCCTGTTCCATGATCCAGAAGTGTCGATTTCTGCCTTTAGAGTCCAGACCATGACAAAAGGTGCATTTAGTTTTAGATGGTGTTGCATTAAACACAAAATATCTGGAGTCTTCATTATCTCAGATGGGTCCAAAAGAAAGAAAGATGGAAGAAGATGCCGGCAATGTAATCTGATTATCTATATACCCACTGCCTCATTACTGTGAAATATAAATATACCTAAAAGTGACCAGCTATATTAGCATGGACTCAAGGACTGTTAAATTATTTTTGGCAGAAGTCTTTTTTGTATTCAAGTCTACTCATATTTTCACATGTGATTCTTGCATTTACTTGATTTCTAGACATTTTGAAAATAATTCATCAAGTTTTAGGAGGGATGTCAAATCGCTTTCATAAAATGTGTTTCAGATCCTGAGAGCTAGAGGGTCACTATTGCATCGTGCTGTTTATGAGCCATGACACAACAGCACTTGTAGCATACTCCACAGAGGTAGCCTTTTCCTGAAAGACCTAAACAAAGAAACAGAGCTCTGTGACTGCCCCTACCAGTCACAGCCAAGTATCCCCTGACTGTTAATTACTTCTGAGAAGAACAATGACAGAGACAGTGCAATTTGAACCTCTTATTTTTAATAGGAACCGCTCATGGTCAGAAGATTACTGTAATTTCCTTTTTCTTGGTGTTTAACTTATTGAAGTGACCCTTTGTAGCAGAAAGCAAATTGTTTTTCTTATAGTAAAGCCAAATGATTTAATCTGTATGTTATTTCTGAGTTATCTAGCTCTCCAGTCTTTTTACTGAAGAATATCACATTTGGGCAATAGGACCTTTGTAAATAGTGTAACTGCGTTGTTTGTATTAGCGAATCAGATGCGGAACAGCTTTGTATCAAGCAACAATATCTGTTTCCACCCTGTCCTTTGCTTTTGAAATATGCCCTAAAGGTTGGAGACTGGTAAAAACAAAAGCAATTTTTTTCCTTGGCAAATTCAAAACATTGCCTACCTATCGATATTTTGTATGTGGCTTAGAAAATTTAATTTGAGAATCTAGACATTATCAAAGTAGGATATTGCATACAGAGCATTTATACAAATAAAATGGGTTAGAGTCTCAAACTGAAAGTGGCTCTTCTGGTACAGCTACATCCTACAATTTATCATATGCTTCCTTCTATATCATGAAAGGTTTACCTAAATCATGGTCTCAATATTGATATCTCTACTGACAAGGTTCAACAGCGCTTCATTTCTGTGCTTTGTCACTGGCAGAGAGACAATCTTGTGTCCACTGTGAAACACCTTTTTAGTAAATCTACCTTTGGAAGGCAGATGGAGCTTCACAGATGACAGTTGCCAAAGGAGACCACAGCCAAATGCAACAGTGGAGAAAGCTGATGGTCAGCTGCTTCCTTTGGTTGCTAAAGAGGACCCCTTACTGATGCGCTTAGCTGCTCTCATGGTGGCACAAAATGCAGACCTTAGGGTGACACAAAGCCAGCAGACTCCTACAGTTGCTCATCTACAAATGCTAGATGCTACAATCTATTTTTGCTCACAAGCACCACCAGCAGCCACCACACCTTTTTATTGCTCTTAATCTTGATTTGGTTGAATTTATCAACATTTTGATGATTAGCATGGCTCTAACGTTGAGTCAGTTTCCTAAAGTTCTGAGTAGGAGTAGGATTTTTATACAGCTCCACACCAACTCAAAATCCCTATGAAACACCCTCCAACACCACTCACACACCCTCCAATAATGTTTCCAGTGCAGCGAAGTAGAGCCAGCCTTGGTCCATGTATTCATGGTTAACCTTCACAACCTTGAGGAATTTGCCTATATGCTATACCCATCTCTGATTCTTAAGCTTGTTACAGAGTCAAGCACCTAAGATTTCAAGTTAGATCTTATTTTCTATCAAAGCCTAATCTAACTGTCATGATAACAGAAAGAAAAGTATGTGATATAAGTATAACAAAGCACAATCATGGTGGTAGATGTAAACTGTCATCTTAGGATCCCTTGACATCTGTTGAAGCCACAGGCCTTGGTCCATAGTTTCAGTTGCTACTGATGAAACTTCTCAAACCTCTTAGACTGTATTGTCATGATATTTTTTACAATGCCAGAGTGAATTTTATTAACTCCTTTGTATCTTGGTTTCTTTGGAGGCAGCTTGATCAGTAGAAAGGTGGAATTTCATAACTATCTTCTTCCAGGAGGTCTAGCACCACAACACACACACCATTAGTGGTCAGCCATGGTGTGTGCTAGAATATACACATGCACAAAGGTAATATGCAGAGGCCATGGTGGAATAAACATGGTGAGGCTCACACTCAAGTTTGGATGGCCCTATCTTGACTGGTTGTATACAAAGGATGATTAGCTGATACATTTTGATAGAGTGCATGGTGTTGTTACTCTGGTACACATTTCCTTAGAGCAGTTGACAGCACTGAGATGCATGAAAAAAATATCCCAGTGTCAGCATAGATTCCTGTTTGGAGAAAAGTCTCCCATAACAACATTTTAATGAACCAGTCTGTCTGGTGAGAAATTAAGCACCATGTGTAGGCACAGACTGCAGAGTCATAGTGATAATGGAGGGAAAGTATGGGAAAGCATGAATCCATGAATCTCTAGCTCCCAAGACACCTATTAGCTAGTCTGTTAATGCCTACTTTATGTATATTTTCTTCTTCAGGCCTTACCCTTCAAGAAGAAGAACTGATGCTATATTTAAGTAACTGATTTAAAACTGTATTTATTTCTTCTGGAGGATTCAACTATAAAATAACTTGCAGTGAAAAATCACGTCTCAGGGAACTCTCTGCTCTATTATGTTTCATTTATAGGTGGTACAAACTGTTGAGGAGTAGAAAGACATACTGGGAAGAAAAGTCAGAGCATGAGATCAGGGCTGTGCCATAATCAGAGCACTTAGGAAGCGGCGCATGTCAGCTAGAGGGTTCACAGTTCCCTTCAGCCAGCCTGCTAGGGAGAATCCCAGCCCTATAAGCCCAATATCCAATACCTTCAAATATCCTGTCTTGCAGTTTAGGGCTAAAGCAAACACAGGTAAAAGGAATGCGGTGGGATGAGTTAGTGAAGAAAGAAACCAGACAAATATGCTTTGTGTTGGTACAGAATAAACAAATCTGTGAAACAAGGGATGGCTTAGTAACAAAATCATGAGTACAGAGTGTTTCATACAGGCTGATGATGCCAATGGGGTTAGATGCCAGAAACCTGGATAAATCTATGGATTTAATTATATTTTATCTTAACACTACACATAAAACAGACTGCCAAAGGGCCAAAGACCCCAAAGAGAGAGAAATGCTGGGGAGTTTACGGGAGATGAAGACTCTTATTGGTGTGACAGGAAAACAATCTCAACTTGAGAAACACCAGTAAGGGGTCCTCAAGTTAACATCACTTATTATTAAGCTAAGTTTAAGGATTTTTGTCCAGGCAGGAGCATCATGGGTAATGTTGACAGGTAACAAAGTAGATGTGTGTGATGCACACTGGGATGATTTCCTGTTGGGGGACAGGAATGGAAGTGGTGGGGGGATAAAAGAAATCCATGAATGAGGAGAGGGACCCTGCATGGACCTGTGATTGCAGTGGAATTCCGTGAACCTCATTCTTAAAATGCTACAGCCATGGAACATTGAGAAGATTTCAGGCATTTGGTGAACAAATGCATTAAAACGGCTGAGGCGATCGGGAGCAGTTAATATTTTCACAGCCTCGCTGTGGATCATATTGAGACTTTAACGTAGAGAATGGACTTTCCTTTTACAGATTTAGGCTCATCAGGTTTCTTTAAATATAATTCTTCAGAATATGTACCCTGGCCACCAGTTTATTTTGCATAAAATAACAGTGCACCCACCATCTGAGCATTTGCCAAGTATTGAAGCAGGCTCTGAAACTACATAATCCAACAAGACACTGTTTTCCTTTCAAGGAACTCAGACTAGTAGGG
Organism: Mastomys natalensis; assembly: GCA_021653895.1. Taxonomy (NCBI): domain Eukaryota; kingdom Metazoa; phylum Chordata; class Mammalia; order Rodentia; family Muridae; genus Mastomys; species Mastomys natalensis. The sequence continues at coordinate 467,750 of JAJTUV010000051.1, read as the reverse complement.
AATGGACTAAAACCAGCAGCGGCATCCAACACTTCCATAATGCTTGCTATGTGCCAGGCGTCATTCTAGGTGTAGGCCATTATTAATCTTAATAACTGTGTGAGGTGAGTATTTGTGGGTAATAAGTTAGTATAAGAGAAATTATGTAACATGCCTGAGGTCATGGAACTGGAAAGAGATAATGACAAGATTCAGACCCAGACAGACTGGCAATTGAATCTACATTCTTTCCTGATGCTTGAAACAATTTTATTATACCACTGTTTGCCTTCGACAAACTCTAGTTACAGCGATAAGACTATAGAGAATGGTAATCCTTTCGTTGATCTTTGCATCCATCCTCTATGGATTTTTCTCATCAGGCTGCTCTAGGGCAACTGCTTAGTGGCCAACTGACTACTTACTGAACAAGAGGTGTCATAGGCCAGGAAGGAGCCCAGGTCACATGTAGGGAAAGACAGGCCATGCTGTCCTTCAGCCCTCACTCACATACCAAAGTCAGAGTGAGGCACATTACTCAGAAGGGGCAAAATCCTCCAGCACAAGAGAGGATGTACAAGTGGCACCTCCCATACTAGTGGCCCCAGCTAGAGCCCAGGAGAGCGTCTAATGTTCTTAACCGCTGTATCAAAACAATATAAGGACCACTGAAATACACAGTTCAGCTCAATGAAAGAAGAGACTGCTTGTCAAATTAAGGATAGCTAAATAATGTGCTTGGTATTTCTGAGTTATTAATTTGCATCTACATGTCAATTTGGAGAGATTTAAAATTTTTTTTCACCAGTCTTTATAGCCATCAGAACACTGTGTCTCTAGACATTTTCTTAAGCCCACAGTTCTGAGAATTACTTTTAGGTGCTTAAAACAAAGTGTAAAGTTAGCCTTAAAACACATTCTAAAACTCACTTGCTAACTTTGTTTGCTAAGTAAATTTATCAATGAGCTTTATAATGATTTTTAGGTCATGGCAAAATGAAAAGAAATTGACATGCAAATGAGGTTTCCATACCAAGCTACCACTGATGGATCTGTGGGGGAATTGCTTTTTTTCTTTTCTATTCTGTGACAGAGACTTAGATACAGTTCCTCATTGTCCTTGATCAGGTTTGGGTATCAAGGTGACCGGAGCTCTTGGAGATGAGGTGGTGTATGTGTCTTCTCTGTACTTCTTTCAAGTTTGACCATTTTTGCTCCAGGGATTTTGTGTGGAATTTGACAGTAAACATGCCAATGCATAGTGCTTCCACAAGAGGGATTTCCAACATGTGTCTCTTCAGTGGTAGTTCATGCCTACATCTTATGACTTCTTGTAGATCCTTTCAGTCTTGATCTTCACTTTTCAAGTTTGCTAGAATTCAAATTCCTTCAACAAGTACTACTTGTCATTGGTTAATAGTTTTCTGTCTTCACCAAAGACTAAGATCTGGGATGAAGAGTCCTATCACCTTAGTATCTCAACAGACAGTAGGTATTTAATAAGCTTGTGAAATAAATGAGCCTATATAAATAAATGAACCTTCCCAAAATATCAACATGTCTATCTTGCTGTGTAGATTGCGTTCCTCATGTTTATGGGATCAGCTATGCATGATTTCAAGAGTCCATCACTGTTGACACCCGCTCATAAAAGGTAGTTAGGTTGGTCATTGGATCCTCTCCTGAAAGTCCATCTGCTCCTCAAGCCATTTGCATGCCAGTGTGTCCTAACTGAACATGGTTCTAGTTTCCAGGAGTGTTATAGCATACAGGCTTGGGGAACTTAATTGAAGCTCGCTCCATCTGCACAGTTATGGGGAACCCATCATCCATGTTGGGTTAAAAGTTTCTAGTGAAGCTGTTTTGGGTCATCTGTACTTCTGCTGATAACCCCTGCTAAAGACTGAACTAGGGCCTAGTACATACGTGTCTAGTACTCTATTGCCAAACTATCTATCTAGCCCATTTCTACTTTTGTATTTTGAGACAGGGTCTTGCTGAATTGTTAAGCCTTGAATGTCATCTGTATTATAAGCTGGTCTGGCACTGGTGATCCTCCTTCTTTGGTCTACAAAAAGGCTGTCAGTGCAGGTTTGTAGCACAGAGGCTAATTTCAAGCTGCTTTAACTCAAATACTAGTTTGGATTAGTGCTTTGATACATGTAAACATGCAAAGGTGAGACCGAGATCATCTCTACATCATAGGTTTTAGAGATTAGGTCCTGTGCAGGTTAGGGTTTGGTTTTGTTTAAGAATTTATACTTTTCCCATTTCTTAGGTGTTAATAAGCTCAGATTTCATGCAATTTACTTTCTTTGCATAAAATCAGCATGGTAGACCAAAACATGGCCTCCAGATATATTCGGGTCTTAGTTTGCTTCTCTGTTGCTGTGATAAAACACTGATGAAACACAACTTATGCAACAGAGGGTTTATTTAGCTTATACTTCCAGATGACACGCCATCATTGAAGTAAGTCGAGGCAGGAACACCAAAGCAGGAACTGAAGCCAAGACCATGGAGCAGAGCTACTTACTGGCTGACTCTACCGGATTGCTCTCCATGGATCACTCAGCCTGCTTTTTAAGTAATATATTTTATTTTTTGAAATTAAAAGATAATTATATCATTTTCCCCTTCCCTTTTCTCCCTTCAATCCTTCCATGTAAGTCCTCTTGCTCTCAGATTCATGGCCTTTTTGACTCACACACATGGGTATGCATATATATATATACATATGTGTGGATATACATATATATGCGATACATATCATATATGTATGTATATATATATGTGTGTGTATATATGTGCATATATATGTGTGATATTTCTAAATAACTTATGGAGTTTGCTTTTTTATACAACCCAGGATCATCTGCCTAGGTGTGGCACTGCCCACAATGGGCTGGGCTCTCTTACATCAGTCATTAATCAAGAAAGTGCCCAACAGTCATTAATCAAAGGCCAGTCTGTCTGATGGAAGTATTTTCTCATTTGTGGTTCTTTCTTCACAGGTAACCCTAGCTTGTATCAAGTTGACAAAACCAAACCAAACCAAACCAAACTCCTAACCTGCACAGGTCCTAATCTCTAAAACCTATGATGTTATCTTATATAGCAAAAGCAACTTGGAAGATGTGATTAAATTTCTTGGCAGGAGGAGATTATCTTTGAGCCTAAATGCAATGTCTTTATAGGCCAGGGGAGATTAGACTGTAAAAGAACAGGTGACAATGTGACCACAAAGGCAAAGACAGGAGTGATGTGATACTGCCAGAAATAAGGGGATGCTGGCATCCTCAGAAGCTGGAAAAAAAAAATGATGCCGTGCCTAGCAACTTCCTCAGTGCAGTTCCACGTTTAACCTTAGAGCTCATTTTTCCTAACATGATTCTTTTGCAATAATCATACAAGAAGTAGATTTTCTTGCATTCTTACATTGAGTTTGGCAATCAATTTGGCATTGGGGCAGCTACTTTCTCTAGCCAGTCTATTGTATAAATAGGTCAGGAATGGAATGTGGGCATGCTAATCAGAGACAGCAACAGCTCAGAGAAAATGATCTTTCTTCTTGACATTTGCAGGCAAAGAGTAACCCCTCATCACTAACTGATTACAATTAGATACACATCACTTGAGTAAGCCTCTACCGGTGAGAAGGTACCCATCAATCTAGGATCGCCGCTCTCCTATTTATAACCGGCCTGTACACGAGTTTCCCAGCAAGATGGCTCGCTCTTTAGGGACAAGAATCCCCATTTTCTCAGAGCAGCTGGCTTATTGTAATAAAGCTCTTTATTACTGCGTTGCCTCTCAACTGACAGAGTAAGCAGAGTGACTCGCCTGCATGGAAGCGTCAGGATAAAGAGTTGTGGATAATTTTATAAGCAAATGCTCACTGCAATATTTATAATATGCCCTGTCACAGAGGATTTGTTAACATAGTATATTTATAAAAGAGAACTTTATGTAGCCATTAAACATTAATGGGGCATTTCCTGTCCCAGTGAAGTTCAGGGTTACCATGTATGATGCTTAACCACTAAAGGCAGTTTTCTCCCTCCTCCCTCCCTCCCTCCCTCCCTCCCTCCCTCCCTCCCTCCCTCCCTCCCTCCCTCTCTCCCCACCTCTCTCTCTCTCTCTCTCCCCACCTTTCTCTCTTTGGCAGTTCTGCAACTTTACTTGACATTCAGCAGGTTAGCTCTCATCCACATTGATGGTCTGTAGGTTTTTGAGTGTTGTAACAGGCACGTAAGTCACCAGTGTGTAGAGCTTGTTTGGTGAATCCTCATCCTCGTTACGTTTTCTGGAAAAACATACTCAGATGTGATATGGAACATTCCCTTGGCCCAGACGGCTTTATTGAACCTGGCGTCATTGCGCACATCCGGAGTCCCCATCTCCTTCATGACAAACTTCCGAATTTCTCTGAGTGCCCGAGGAGCATGCTTCTTGAGGCCCACTCCATGGATGCACTTGTGAATGTTGATGGTGTATTCTCGGGTCACCACCTCGTTGACGGCAGAACGGCCCTTCATCTTCTTGACACCTTTTTGAGCAGGAGTCATCTTTCAGGCTCGAGTAGGAAAGGATGGACACAGAGGATTGTGGGAAGGAAAGTCATGTTGCTGTACAACTTCCCTAAGTTATGTTTTAAACAAATGAACAGCAAATGAGTAGGTGGAAGTAGCCATTATTGGTTTTCCTGGATGGTAGAATTTAGAAGACCAAGTTGTAAAAATACATTTGTTTGTGTTGCCTAAGAGTGACACTTTAACAATAGCAATAACAAATTTTCCCCTGAAAGGCTCACTGGTAGACCTTATGTGATTGCGGAGTAAACAGTCAAAAGAACTTCTTGGTTTTAACGAGCAGCATCAGAGACCTGGGTCCTCACATCCTGTGTAGTAATACAATTGCCTCATGAGTTTGTACCTGTTTTCTTATGCATCTGGAAGAAAGTCATTGTTCTTAACTGAAAGAAGGCAGGACTCAATGAACTCATACATTATCAGGACCGAAGCCTGTTAATTGGCATGTAGTAGGGTGAGTTGAATAAATACATCCTAAATCACGATGTGACTAAGGACCTTGCTACCGACCCTGTTAGCTACGACCACTGCTAGTAGTGCCTTGTGCTGGTACCATCACTGCGGAGCTGGCATTTGCCCTCTATTCGGTAGGAGTAGTCTATTCTATTACCATCTCAGAAGATATCTAATTGAAAAATTATGCTCCATATGGAGTTCTGCTGGAGCTTCTGTTTTTGTTTTTTTTTTTTTTTTAAGGATTTTTCCAAAATGCAAAATATGATTTTAGAAATACATTAGACTGAACATAGTTTCATATTATTTCATTTCACAGTCATAATAATAAAGATGCACATGATTCAGATTAAGGTAGTGTCATGATGCTGTCTTCAGAACTTTTCTGTAGATAGATTTTTCCATGTCTCTGCTTTGGGTCCATTTACTGATTTTGATTCCTAGAGGCAGCAAAAACTATTATTTAGCCTAATGATGTTTTCCTAAATTTAGCTGTTAAAGGAAATGCAGAAGTTGAGTGGTCCTACATGCTTGCTTTCTGCATCAATATCACCAGACCTCTTAAAACTTTACATAATCACAAAGACAGTGGATGGAAAGTCTCTCTGCTAACTCAGCTCTTTATCTCATTTGGGGTATGCTGAATCATGGAGAGAAAGAAAAACGAAACTAAGAAAAAAACAAATCGTTGCTTGACTGAGTTACTTTTGCTAGACCTTTGGAAAGCTTTTGATTTCTGTAATTTCAACCAGATGTGACAAAGACCAGGTTTATGGAAGTCTTTCAGTTTCAGAATCCAGGTCAAAAATCTTTTCTAAACTTACATGTGCTTGAGTTAACAGAATGGCAGGGAAAAAAAAAAATCAAAATTGTATCTACTGGCTTAATGCAACTGAGACTCCCTAGCCCTGGAGTAAAACAAACCAAACAAAAACCAAATTAACTCCTTTCAAGAAGTTATTACTTAAACACATATACCTTGAAAATTATATCAATAAAGACCAGCCCGGTACACGTGTATACAATCAAAGTCCTCTAATTACCCTGAAAGTCATCTTTCCTCATTTGGTATCTGAGCAAAGAGGTTCAGAGATTAGATAATGCATCTAGTCACATGGCTCAAGAGCCAAGAGCAGAAGGGGCTACACACCTTTTCTGATTGTGTGTATATTGGGTGAATTCTCTGGTTTTCTATAATGAAGTATACAGTTTTTTATAATAACTATTTTAACTGCCCTGAGGTAAACTTTCGATGATATTTGTTACCTGAAGATTCATATAAAAAGTTGTGTATGTATGTGTGTGTGAATGTGTGTGTGTGTATGTTTGTGTGAGTGTGTGTGTGTTTAGGGGCAGGGATGGAGGGAAACCTCAGTCGTCTCCATCTTAAAGGATGTTTGGCAGGAACTAACAGAATAGTATTTTTGCAACTTAGTCTTCCAAATTCTATTATTCAGAATACTCCTTTGACATGGGACATCTGAGCAAAGAATATGAATTCACTAAAAACTTCATAAATGTTTAACAGCTGTATAAAGTTTTACTGTGTAAGTGCGCCATGTTAACAAATCATTATGAGATTCTTCTTCTTCTTTTTCCTGAGAAAAGGTTTCTCTGTGTAGCCTTGCTGTAGTCCAGGTGGTCTTGAACTCAGGGATCTGCATGTCTCTTTGCTGGGATTAAAGGCACCCCCACACCCGACAAGATTCTATTATAACATTATAGCAAATGTTCACTTATAACAGCTCTTATCCTAAGAATTTCTAGAAATGGAATTACTGGTACAAAAGATATGGCACACTTTAAATACTCATTTTTTTTTTTGAAGTGGGTTAGAGTTTACTTCTTTCCATACCCAACTTCAAATGGCATGCTTATCTTGTCTCATCTTTGCCTTGACTGAGTATATGCCCTTTCTAGCCTTAATCTTGGAGGGGAAAGAAAAAAAAAATCCAGAAACGACTGTTATCTTTACCTATTATTTGACTCTATTTTCACTCAATTCCAGATATTTTTTTAACTAGGAAACGCAAACGTCTCAAGTACATTGGCTCTTTGATTTCTTTTTCCTAAGGATCACAAACAGTATTACTTGGGTCCTTTGGAGGACTCTCACAATCCCACCGCTCATTTTATTCAGATACATTGGATCATGGTCAATGTAACTGGACTTTAAAGCATGCAAAGATCAGATGAGTGTCTCCTTCAGTGTTTGGGGTGATCAATTTGCTTGTGACTTTCTCCAAGGTTGTCTAGGGTTCTGAGAGTCTCTAGGTTCCTAGCCTGGGCTGCACTGGTGCCGAGCCGCAGGAAGGTCAAGTTCAAGTTGTCTGCCTTAGCAGACACCCTGGAGGATCAATGAGGTTCCCAGTACAGCACAGCTTGCCTTCTTCAAGGTGTCTGCCCTTCTAATCCGCAGATTCTGGGCGTCCCAAGGCCACAGGAAGGCGCTCGGGGCAGAGAAAGTAACTTTTGGTGACTACTCTGCCTCCCAGCGCCCCGGGCAGGCTGGTTTCTTACGAAGGGGTGGGCGGGGCGCCGACGCTCTTCAGCCTCAAGCTGGGAGCTTTGCGGGGACTCCAGCCGACTGGAGACTCTGGGAGCGGGCGAAGCTTCGCGGGCCGCTGCGCGCTTCCGCCCGCCCCTCCCCCAGCACACAGGAACCAGCACAGTCCCTGGTCCCGCGCTTCTCTGCTGCCCTCCTCCGGGGGACTGCCTTTTATAGGCGCTCTGGCCAATGAGCGCGCTCCTTTTCCTTTGCCCGCCCTCCCGGCCAATCGCCGCTCCCCTGGTGTAATCTTCGGCTCCTCGGCTGCTCTCGGCGATTTTCGCTGTTGCTGGCTTTTTCAGGAGCTGCTCGCTCTCAGCCTGAGACGCTGCTTTTTTTTTTTTTTCCGGGTTCGGAGCCATTCCGGATGCTTTAGGCTGCCGGATGTCTGATCTCCGGATAACTGAGGCGTTTCTGTACATGGATTATCTGGTAGGTGCGGGGCGCGGGCGGCACGTCGCCTCTCGGATCTCGCGGTGGCCCATGGCCCCCTGCCTGGAGCAACAGCCTCTCGGCTTTCTTTCTTTGGGATGGGATGCCTTGGGTTGCTTTCTCCCGGGGCTGGGTCTGAGGGGCGGCGTCCGGGGAGAGGCCGGGCTGACAGGTAAAGGCGCGGAGGGGACCGGCGGGACTGCGGGAGATGGGGCCACGCTCCCCGCGCCTCTCTGAGCTCCCGGCGCAGGACTTTCTTTCCGGGGAAGCTGGAGTTTTCCGCTCTCTCCTTAGCAGAACTCCAGGTGCTATTAAAGAGCCATAAGCAGAATGGCTCGCTAAGTGCCAGGCAGGTCCGGTCATTTGGTTGTTATTAGATCTCTAAAGGAATGACCTGGGTCGTGGCGGGATTTTAAAAACACATTACCAGAAAGTAGACTGGACTAAGCCACATTGCAACCCGGCCTGTGCAGGATTGGGCAGGGACAGGCATTGCCCCACGGCTCTGGCTCTGGTTGTGGTGCACGCCGCTTTTGTGCCTGGTGTGCACGGTTTGGCAACCGGTTTTAGATCAGCCCTGTGCTGGGAAAGTTTAGGTAGGAAAAGTTTTTAGCACAGCGCTGGAACAGAACACTTAGACGTGTTTCTAGAATTGTGCAAGCCTCGTATTTTGTTCCAGAAATTGTATTTCCACAGAGCTGCCTGTTTGTGGTCAAGCAGATCCTCTTTGACATGAACTGTGTTCGATCCCATACAATTTCTGTGTTGATGGTGTTAGAATGAACTGCTCTTGCCATGCAGTGCTGAAGTAGATGGTTAGAAGCGTTGGCCCTTCTGTCATCCTGTAGGACACATGGTTTTCCACTGCGGATTGGCCTGGCAGAGATTTGCCAGTGCCTTCTAGGAATTACACTTAAGACTGTACGGAGAAAGACTGAATACTTTCCAGATCAAGAAAGAGAGGGCTGCGTTGTAATGTTACCTGTGTATAAGGATTTATTTAGATATGTAGGAACTGGCAAGGATGGCGACCAGTTATTGCACGACCTTGAGAACAGAGCCGAAATCAAAGAATCTCAGTTGAAATTTGCTTTTGCTGTTTATGTATTTATGGCAATAACTTCTATCTTTGTCATAAAGGGGTGTTACCACTGCACCAGGTTAAGTGGGTTATCTGTGAACATTCTTTAAGTGCCTTGTAGGTTGATGAATCTCAAATATGTGCAGAAGGCTCTTTTGAAAGTTAAATGATTGGTTGATTTGTAGTTTATCCATACATTGCTATGGCTATGACTTGTAATCTGCCCCACAACAAGCCAGTTTGCTGAGAAAAATTACCAAATAAGAAGAAAGTATAGGGTATCTTACTTGTACTGCTAATTTTGGATACTTGGCAATTCAGAGAGGAATTCGGGGGTTCTTATGATCTGCTGAGACTGTTGTAGTACTTCAGCACATAGCAGTCTCTGAGGTACCAGGCCCACTAAAAGAACTGAGGGAAAATAGGATTACAAATTACTCAGGTTACCTTCCATCTAGACACGGGTTCAGGATAGGTGGATGAATACTTGTAAGCATAAGGTTATACTGGGAGTCACTGGGCCCTGGGTTTGACTTTGACTTGGTCTGTCTGTTTTACCTGTTTTGCCCCAGTGCCTTGCTTGGCTTTTGTATAAAATCATTGTTTTGTCACTTTCAGTAAGTATGCTTTCAATAATTCCCAAGTGCAGTGAAACTAACTGTTCCATAAAAGCATTGGCTATACTGGGGGGTGGGGGGTGGGGAGAAAACAGTCTTAAAGGAGACAGGTCAGGTTTTATGAGTGTGTTAGGTATCCCTGTGAAAACACTGAAGAAAGTCCTTCACTACTAAATGGACCGGAGGGTAAACAAAACAAACTCTAGTCTTCCCGAGGTAGCTTTCCTGTGCTTTTTCGCTGATCCATGCCCAGAGAAAACTGTGAGCTACATCCTTTATTCTCCTTGTCTTCCAGGCAACTTGTTTGCTCATGCACAATCTTTTCGTGGTGTCTGTTTAAAATCCCATTTCTGAAAAATACAGGATCAATTTCTTTGATTGGGCCAGGCGTCTTATTAATTGATTCCTTCTATTTCCCTTCCAGGAGGAGGGAAAAGTGTTTCTTTCATTCCAAGTTGAACTTCAGGCTTTGCTGATTGGACGAGAGCAAGTGCCCTATTCATGCACCTGTTAGGAGTAATGGTGTGCCACCATCTGTCCGTCCGTCTGTCCTTTTTTCTCTTTAAACAGTACTCTGCATTTTTGTTGTGATGTTGCAAAGAAAAGCTGTGTGTGGAGGTATCACCCATTGGTCTTTATTTGGGTGCCATCACTTAACATAATTTATTTGGAGGAGAGTCCAAGGAAGGCAAAAAGAATTGTGTGTGTGTGTATGTGCGTGCGTGAGTCAGTATGTGTACATGAGTGTGTGTGCATGCTATTTTTAACAACTTCTGATAGCATTGAAATGGTAAGACAGATGAGGGAAGCTATCTGATCTTAGAAGTTGCAGTTAATTTCTTGAATGTTCTCAGAGGTGACAGCTAAGGTGAAGGCTCTGTCTTAATATTTAAGATGGAAGTTTTATTAATCTTGGTTCAGGGAAAAAGGGAAACCTTGCAAATCCTAAATAATCGCATGTTACACTGGCTACTGTGCCTGGCTTGGTGCCTGGCATGGAGTTAGAACCCGGGATTACATGTTGATGAATGGATGTGAGACAGGAGAGGTAATTCTGTTCTCCTCTGGCTTCTAAACTGAGACAAGATAGTATCTGTTTGGATTAGGTATTTTGATTTTTGGAATGCAGGATGTATCCTTTACACTTAAGATGATCAAGATAGAATTTGTTTAGCAATTTAAACATAAAAGTCTTATCTTTTCTAGATAATGCGGGTGTCATCGGAGGAGGTCATATCTCTTTCCCTTTTCTCTCGAGCAAGTTTCTAAGTTATATAACCAGACAGGTATATGATTCAGGATTTAGCTGTCACCAACAAACAGCATACCCCTCTCCCTCTGATGGGTTAAGACAATGTTCAGAGCTTTATAAAGAGAAAGAACAGGATATAACTTATAACGAGAGAATGATACTGTATTAGGGTTCTCTAGAGTCACAAAACTTATGGAATGAATCTCTACAGAAAAAGAGAATTTATTGGCATGGCTTACAGACTGCAGCCCAGCAATGGCCAGCTGTGAACGGAAAGTCCAGGAATCTCGTCCTTGCTCAGTCCCACAAGGCTGGGTGTCTCAGCTGGTTTGAATATGCTGTAACCCTGAAGAAGTAGGCTCTAATGCAGGAGAAGGAATGGATGTACTAGTTAGCAAGGTGAGGGCAAGGAGGTAAAGAACAAAATCTTTCTTTTTCCATGTCCTTATATAGACTTCCAGCAGACGGTGTGGCCCAGGTTAAAGATGTGTCTTTAGCTTTGGACTAAATGGATGTGTCTTCCCACCTCAAGATTTAGATTAAAAGTGTGTATTTTCCTACCTCAAAGGTCCAGGCTAGAAGTGGATTCACATACTTTAAACCAAAGAGAAAATTTCTCACAGGTGTGTCCTTTATTTCTGGATTGTAGTTCATTCCAGATAGAGTCAAGCTGACAGCCAGGACTGACCTTCCCAGATCCATTCTGAATTTCTATCTGTGGAGGCTGGACAGGGTCAGCTTCTACATTCCTTTTAGCTCAAAATGTTTTTGCCTTGTATGTAAACCTGTGTGGATTTCATCCATTCCTCTTTGTACCACAAACACAACAACAATAAAGTTCATTATTTTCCATATAATACCAGTGATGATTAAAAGAGCTAGTGGGGTAAACTTACTTATAAACATTACATTGCTTTTCTTTTTTATCTTTTGAGACATGGTTTCTCTGTGTACCCCTTGCTGTCCTGGAACTTACTTTGTAGACCAAGCTGGCCTCGAACCCAAAGATCTGCCTCCTCTGCCTCCTGAGTGCGGGGGTAAAGGCGTACACTACCTCCTCCAGATGTATACATTGGTTCTCAAATAAAAATGTTAACACATGATTATGTTGCTGACACTGTATTTCCTGTGGAATCACTGTTATTTAATGGTAAGGATTGGGTTGCATTTTAAAATAGTCCGAATATATTGAAGAATTGGGAGGGTATTTGGCAAGCAAGAAGTGATAAGACTTTTGAGGATCGTTTATTACCTCTAAAAAGTAAAACTACATTCTCATTGTTCTTTTCTTTAATGGTTTATTTGTATCACATGTATGAATGCTTGCCTGCATTTATGTCTGTGCAGCATATGTGCACAGCATCTGCAGAGGGCAGAAGAGGGCATCAGATCCCCTGGATTTAGAGTGACAGTTGGAATCTGCCTGGTGGGTGCTGGGAATGGAACCCACACCTTCTGCAAGATCCGTTTCTCCAGCCTTCCCATATATTCCTTAGTCCGTTCAACAAATACTTCTGCAACCCAACTTGTACATGTTCCAGGAAGTCATGGAGAACGGACTACAATGCTCTCCTTGGTTGCAGGACTGCAAGGGAAATAAATGACTCTTGGGGAGCATGTGGAAGGACAGGTTGAAGATGGCCTATGGGGAGAGGGCAGGTTCTGACATGCTCTGTTGCTTTCTAGTGTGTTTCTCTATTGCATGTGTTTCTTTGTTTTATTACAAAATGAAATGTAAAGCTAGACTCGCAAATGTGTCAACTGTTTGATTGGTCTTAAATGCTGTCTGTTGTTGTTTGCATTTCTCTCTTATGCTTGGGAATTAGTAAGGTTAACTTACTAAGCTTTCTTCTTTGTGGTCACTGATAAACTTGGCCTAGTTTCTTGGTCACAGGCTATACCTGCCCAGGCTCTTGGTGTTAAAGGCTGATGCAATACAGTTGGATATTTACATGTTTCATGTAAATACAAGTACCCTTTATAGAGAAGGCTAGCTGGAAGATGTGTGCTCAGCCTTCTGTCTCCCAATGCCTCTGGTCACTGAGGTGATCTTCACACTCTGACGTTTCATCAGCAGACACAGATGCATCTCTAAGCATCATTACTGTCACCTTCAGGGTGGCTTCTGCTTTCTACTGCTCTGGTTCCTCTTGATCCCGTTATGAGCACTCAGGATCTACTTGTTAAGTCTGTTGTCTGCCTTTACCGAGTACAGCTTAGGAAATGAAGCCGACTAGCAGACACTAGGCCCCATGCAGGCTGTGGCCTCAGCAGAGGACATTAACTATAAGGGATTTGTGTCAACAATTTAGAGGGTTAGGGGAAGGATAGCTATTGTTTAGTGAGGATATGAAAACTTCCCCTGATACTTTTCATAAACTGAGTAGTGATGAAGTATTGAGTAGCTTTTCACTACTTAAGGATGTACTAGAGTCACATTTTATTTTTATAAATTTGGTTTCGGCTCATATTTCTGTACATCCAAGGTCAGGTGCTGCTTCTGTTGCTGGCCTTCTTATCTGCAAAGGTCTGTTATACTGCAGGGGTTTACCTGGAGAGATAGGGGATGCTTATGCCTGTGTTTGTATAGTCTTCCTCCTTTTTATATAATAGTCTTTCTTCTTTTTATGAAGTCACTAGGATTCAATCCTGGAGCCTCTACCCCAGCGACCTGGTCATGTCCTCCTAGCTCCACCTACAGACATTAAAGTTGGATTGAGTTAATTAACATGCATCTTTGGGAATTAAACTCAGTTTAGGAGGCGGAGGCAGGGACCGGCTATCATGGAGCCGGCAGCTACTTTTAGTTATTCTGTGTCATCTCCCCAAATGCTTCTGGAGTCAAAGATGCTGCATTCTGGTGGATCTCCATCACTATCTTGAAATTCTTGATTTTGAGCAAGATGCTTTGTGTCTTCATTTTGTATATGGTCCTGACTTGTCCTGTTGAAATAGAGACACTCTTAGAACCTGAGCTGTAGTCTGCATCTGAGCTGGTTCCCCGGCATCCTAATTCCTTTTCTAGCACTGCATTCTATCCTGGTACCTGGTCAAGTGGAGGCCGTGCACTGAGAATAGTGTGGGGGGTTTACTTGCATCATCTCATTCAACCATGTTCCATTCCCGTTTATCAGCTACTTATAACAGATTTAGAAAAGAGGAGACTTGAGGCTCTGAAAGGTTGAGTATTTGCTGGGTAATGCAATCAGTAGAGAGGGTCAGGGCTGGCATTTAAGTCTAGCTTGTTAGATCCCAGGCCCATGCTTATAAACACGGTTCTATAAAGCTTAGCTGGAATAATGAATAACTGTGGAGGAGGTGCCTCGATACAATGCTGGAAATCCGAGGGTCACTTGATTGCTGCTGTCTCTTGGTTTCTTGAGAGGCCCTCTGGGAACTCCACCGACTTGTGTGGGTGTGTGCCTTGAGGCAAGCACCTGCTCACACCTATTGCCTCCTCCATTTTGCATAAACATTAGCCGCTGTTCTTTGACTTGGAGTCCAACACACCACATGATCTTCTGATCTCAGAGTGACTGGCTGCTTAGAAGGTTGAATTTGTAGGACAAGCTCCTCTGGTTCCATTGTAAACTGGTTTGCTGGGAACTAGTCTGGCCACTGGCTGCTTCTCCTTGGGCCCAAGGATTTTTTTTTTTCTGATGTTTCAGAGAGGGATTCCTTGGGTTCTTTGTCTGATAGGATGGTTGCTGATCTTGTTTCTAATTATAGGGGAAAAGCATTCGAGTGTAGAGATACTTGAGTACCATTGACTGCAGCACAGAGAGCCTTACTGGTTCCAGCCACCCTGGACCAACGTCAGGAGTTAAAAAAAAGGAAGAAATGGAACAGTCTTTTGTGTCCTTACTGCTTTAAATAGCAGGTGTAACGTTTTGCATTTTAACTTCAAACTTTGTGCTTTTTAAAATCAGACAGGCAAGCAAACAAAGAAACAAAGGGACTTTCAGGCCACAGCTAGCTCTTTCCACACCTTGCTTCTCTGCCGCTGTCCCTAGTGACAACTTTGCAGAAGTTACTGGGTCTCATTTTCATGTCTCTTTAGGACAAATGGATGGATGCTTAAATCGTTGAGAGTATTTTGTATGTTAGTTTGTACAGGAACTGTGACATACCACTCTCTTGAAACCTGCTTTTAACCTTCTCTGATGATATTTCTGAGCTTAATAAATGTTTGACAGGTTAAGGGAACGATGTTGGTCCTGAGAGGTGTGTGCCGTTTTTTAGCATGACATGCAAGTCATCAAAATGGAATTCTGTCATGTTAATTGCAGCTTTTGCAAAAGTCCACCAGTTTGTTTTCAAGTTTCGAAGTCACTTTTCTAATTGCAGTAACACATGAGCTGAATGTAGGTCAGGACTGAGATGATTTTGATAGCATGCTTGTTATTAAAGTAAAAGCTTGGAGAAAGACACAGCAGAGCACAAGGGAAAAATCAGTTCCTAGCAATCCAGAGACAGACAGTTGCCGGCCATTTTAGTATGTTGTCCCAAAGTCTGTATATAGGCTACTATCCATAAGTCCAAATATCCTGGGCTTATAATGGAAAAACTGTCTCATAACCTGCTGGTTTATACTTAAAGACTCTTCTGTTAATAACTTCTCTTCTGCAGCATGATATCTCGGCACTGTACTGGCAAACTGTAATTCACTCACAGTTGCCTTTCCTTAAGATAGTGCTGGGTGGTGGCAGCACAGGTCTCTAATCCCAGCCATTAGAAGGCACAAGGGATCTGTGTGAGTTCAGGACAGTCAGGGCAACCCAGAGAAACCTTGTCTCAAAAAACTCCCAAAAAACAAAAAACAAAAAAAAACCACACACCAACAAAAATAAAACAAACCAACAAACATTGCATATTTCCTCTAGGTTTGGCTAATGTCAGGAACACTGCCAATGACATTCTATGTATTCTGGTTTCATTTTTGTCACTGTGATAGACAGAACACGCTGACCAACAGCAACTTAGGGGAGAATGGGTTTATTTCAGCTAAGAATTCCAGGCTGTAGTATATTTTGAGGAAGGCAGGCAGCCAGCTATGGCACATCCACAGTCTGTAGCAGTGAGAATGAGTGTGCCCACTCTGCCTGCTGCTTCCTTTCTGCTAGCTCTTTTCACTCTTAACAGGTCAGGGCACGCCTGAATGGTGCTGCCCATAGTGGACTAGGTTCTTCTACATTAATTAACAATCAAGATAATCCCTGATAGACATATCATAAGTCAAGCTGATTTAGGTAATTCTTCATTGAAATTCTCTCTCTCTCCAGATGATTCCAGTTTGGGTCTAGCTGACAGTTTAACCAGCACCATATGTACACACTTGGGATTTTCCCAGAATGAGCAAAAAGTAGTTGCATGATAATGTAGTGTGGTGGTTTGAATATGCTTGGCCCAGGGAGTGGCACTATTTGGAGGTGTGGCCTTGTTGGAGTAGGTGTGGCCTTGTTGGAGGAAGTATGCCATTGTGGGTTGGGCTTTAAGACCCTCATCCTAGTTGCCTAGAAGCCAGTCTTCTCCTGTTTGGCTTTGGAATAAAACGTAAAACTTTCAGTTCCTCCTGTGCCATGCCTGCCTGGATGCTGCCATACTTTGGCCTTGATGATAATGGACTAAACCTCTAAACCTATAAGCCAGCTCCAATTAAATGTTGTCCTTTATAAGAGTACCTTGGTCATGGTGTCTGTTCACAGCAGAATAACACTAATACATGTAGTGGATCTTAACTACTGAAGGGGGCTCTAGTATCAAAGAGGTTTGGGAAACTGTCAGAACTAAACAGGTTCCTTTACTGTACAGCCAATAAACAGCTGGCCATACGTGCTAATGTGCATGGTGACTCTTTAAAGGGAAACTGTTAGAGACAGTCCTTTGAGGGTAATTTTGCTTTATGGTCAGTTCCGAAAAGTAGAAATTTTGAGTCAAAAGTTATATTTTAAGGTTCTTGATATTAATTAAGTAATTTAATATTTGTAATACACTTATAATTGTTTCTGACTGTAACCAGCCACTTTTTGTTATGATAAAGTATTGAAGTGAAGTTGGTAATAGTGATACTAATTACTACTGATGGAAAATTACCGTGTGCCAGATTCTGTGGGAAATGCTAAATAGCTGTGTGTCCTTTCAACTACCCTGGGAGAGCTGTAGCAGCTGTTAGTTCTTTATCTTTCTTTCTCTGTCTCTCTCAGTCTGTCTGTCTGTGTGTCTCTTCTGCTTGTGTGTCTCACTGTCTGTCTTAAATGGTTGAGGGGGCTAAAGACCACGAAGAACTGAATTGTCATGACTGCTTTAGTTGTTGCAGGATTGGTGACAACTTTACGTGTATGTAGTTTTTGTTAGAGAATAAAACTGAGTTTGAAGACTGACCCAGATGTTTCATCTGTAATCTGTGTAATATGAAGTATTTCTCAAATCTCAATTTGTGCCAACCAAGAGAAATATTATAGAACAGTCATTAATTTACATATTTTAAGAAATTATATTTCCAGAGATTTATGGATATTAGATTATCTTTCTTATTTGAAATGATACTGATTGCTGCTATCTCCTAAAATGTTATTATCAGGCAGAATTAAAAGACGATAGCCAAGTCCTTCAGTTTATATGTATATATTTAGAATGTACTTATTTCTAAAATTCCAAATATTGGGGATCAGGTCTAATACAAGTCACCCCAGACCACTAATTCCTCGTTTGCAAAACTTGGATAGTTAGAGTCTTTGTAATAGTTTGCATAAGTAAAAACATAGTCAGTATATTGGAAAGTAGGTTTATACTTTATTACTTCCAATTTTTTTTGTTATTTTATGTACTTCCTAAAATAGTGATCTTTACTTCCATTCTAATTCGATGATTTATATGACTATAAAATTGCCTCTACATACTTTATCATCCATTTACTCAATTCACTTTTGTTTATAAGCCCTTTATTTTCTGGTGCTCTTGGGCACAAGGGATATACAAGTGTATAAAAGACAGTGACTTCCCTTCAAGTTGCTTAAAAACTCCTGTGCAGTGAAAACCAAGCAGTTGCCTTTTGGACTGTGTAGTCTACTTAGAGGAGAATAAAGGTGCAGACAAAAGGGGAACTCAGCCTTGACTTAGAGACCAGAAGTGATTCCCAGAGGAATTCTTTTTAATTTGCAACATGGAAATGTAGTAAGGTTGACCTAGTGACAGGCATGCAGGGCCAGGCAGGGGACAACTGGGCAGAGACTTGAAGGGCCCTGTGTGACTGGGGCAGAGTGTGGAGCAGTGACTCCACCCAAAGCTGCAGAATCCAGCTAGTTATCATGTGGAAACCTTCAGAGATTGCCTGGAGGGACACGGTCAGACCTGGCTGTCAAGGATGCACAAAGGAGAGCAGGCTGCAAAGCATTCATTAGGGAGATGCTCTCCTGATCCAGGGATGAGATGGTAAAATTAAATCAGGTGAGGGCAGGGGATAGATGGGCCATTTCAATAGGTAAGAATCATTTAAGAGTAGCAGAGGGCTGGAGAGATGGCTCAGCCGTTAAAGGCTAGGCTCACAACCAAAAACATAAGAATAGCAGAAATTTTGTAACTGATATAGAATATGAGCAGAGATCTCAAAGGTAAAGTCTTGAATTTGGGGTTTTGGTTATCTATTATAGAAAAACAAATGACCTTGGAACTCTAACTATTTTGCTCGTGAATCTGTGGGTTGACTAGGTTCAACGGAGGAGTGAGTCTTGCTCGGGATTCCTCATGAAGGCAGAGTCAAGTGGTAGCTGGGTTCATCTCAAAGCTTTTTCGTCCATGCATTTGGCATCTGGGAATTCTGTAGTGACTGGGTGGGGGCATCTCTGTTTGTGTGGCCTTGCTATGTGGTTGCCCCTAGGTAGCCTGAATTATTTGGAAAGTGAAGGCTTGCAGAGTAAATGTACGAAGAGAACCTGGCAGACTCTACCTGGCCTTTTCTCATCTATCCTTTCTCATCTAGCATCCTTTCTGCTGTGGACACTCACAAAGGCATACTGGGATTTAAAGGCCAGAGGCAGATCTTTTCAAGGGAGGGCATGTTTGAAAACTGTCGAAAGCATTTTGAGGTGACTAATGGGGACACGTATGGTCACAAAGCAACAGGGAAGAAGAGCTTGGGAAATAAAGTGAAGTTGGCATGCATCTTAATCGCAGCACAGGGAAGACAGACAGGAGGATCCCCAGGGCTTGCTGGCCAGCCAGCCGAGTGAAATCCGTGACCTCCAGGTTCAGTGAGAGACCTTGTCCCAAAACTAAATTGGAGAACAATTGGGAAATTCACTCAACATTGACCTCTGACCTCTAAATGGATGCACGGCCACACACACACACACACACACACACACACACACACACACACATACACTAGCAATGCCTGACACTTGTTACTTACTGTGCACAGTGCCGTAGTGTGCTGTCAACACCGTGGGGAGGACGGTCCCTGCCCTGTCGTTTCATGTTATTTAGGGATTAGGAAGCTGAGACGTAGAGAAATCGAGTATCATTGCTAAGATGTCATGGAGGCCGAATTTGAACCTAGGTCTGGCCATTGTCCAAGCTTATGTCTCCCACCACTTAGATAGTAATGTGAGACTTTCTGGTGCTGTTCTTAGGGTTGCCTTAGACACATATACCTTTGAGACACCAAACAAGCCCCTGTTCAACTTGCTGGGGTTCCTATTGTGAAAACAGTGGCCTGGCCATGCCCTCTATTGGGTTTCCTATCCCTAGTACAAATTACATTGTGTCTCAGTGAAGGCATAGGCTGCAGGCTTCTTAATATCATCGGAATTTGATACGGGTACACAGGATAAGGTACCTTGAACAAATGGTTGAATGGAGAGGCTGCCTAAGTAATGGCTAAGGGCACTGATTATGGAGCCATACTAAATACATTAGCATTCTAAATATGTTTTGGAGCCAGACTAAATACATGTTCCTCACCTGCTAGGTAGTCTTTGTGCCTTAGTTTCCTTCTGTGCAAAATGGGTATAATGGCACATACACTGTATGATGCTTCAGTTTGCAGTTGGCTGTATGTGTGGTAGTAAGCATTGTATCTCTTGGTGATGTTGTAGGTATCTTAGTTTGTGCAAATATCTTATTTGATGTTTGCACAATGAAAAAGTCACACAGTGTTGTGTTTTCTCAGAGTATATTGCTACAGCTAATGTTCAGCTCTGCGTGTGTATATCTTGTGTGTGTGTAACTTAAAAGAATGTGACACTGTTAAGTACTGTACAAGTGTTTTCTATGATTGTATTGGGACTTAATATCAAACAAAGACATACGTGACTCATCACCCGACGGTTGTACTTCAGTTCTGTTGGTTCTAACATGCCAGGCTTTCAACATCTTCCTCCTTCCACCTACTAAGCATGGTGCAGAGGAACTGGGTTAAAGATACTGGAGGCGTTCACTGGTGTTTTGAGTGGCAGCTGTTTCTAATACACAGGGGTGAAGGTCCTGGCTTGGCATACGGTGGCCCACATCTGTCCTCAGGCCAGTTCTCCTTAGAGCTTTTCTGTGAGTGTAGGCAAACGGGATGGCTTATTTCAACCCAATCGGGCAAGTTCTTTTGCAATTACGCACATGCCTGGAACTCAGTTCCTCTGCGGTTGAAATCTAAACAGTTTGAAAGTCAGGGTTTGCTCTTGGGAACTTCAATCCCTCATAGGAATTTAACTGGCTGTTCCTTTCTCCTTTCTCCTGTTCTGAAGGTTTTCTAGAGGCTGCCTGGGTAAAGAACACGGCTGATTTATGGCACAATGCTGGGTCCTTCATCAAGTTGAATGCTTCCTGAGTGGGACTACTTCTTTTTCCAAACCACCCTGCTAGATGTAGCAAACCTTTGGTGATGATTGGACTACTTTCTCTTTGTTTCATTTTGTGTAGAAATACTGTTTCTCTATATTTCCTCCCTGTGGCAAGCCCTCCCCCATTGTTAGCTTTTCAAGATGCGGTTTTGTTTTGCTAAATGACATGTTAATCATTTATTTGAAACATAGTAACTTAAGGTATTTTAAAGACTGGATCACCTAAACAGAAACATTTGATCTCTGCTGGGTTTCCTTTATTTCTGCCTGTTTCAGGGCCTCTGGTTTCCTGGCCTTGGGCTATCACTAGGTTGGCCTTTTCAGCCAGAAGGGCAGACTCTCTCTGTAGTTTCTAGGGACGTGAGCCACCATTTTCCCGAAGTTTGAATGTGTAGGATGTGTTCTTAGATTAGTGAGGGTTCCTTTTCACCCATATATATCTATTTGGGAATAATGCTTAGCTATATAGGTTGTCTTTGAAAATATTCATAGGAAAATATTTTCCATGTTTATTACCCTATTAATAATTGTGTGAGCTTAATATTTGCTTTTAAATAGTTTCAAAAAGTAGAATTAGTAAAAATTGTTTTGGCTCCATATCATGTACAGGTCTTCATTATTCTGTGGGATCTGAAGATAAGAACTTAGGGGGTGTTAATATATACTTAAAAAATAAAAGGCTGAATGTCATTTAAGAGCATTGATCTTTCCAGAGTCGATTCATTTCAGAACACAGGTCTCACAACATCGTAAAAAAATGAACTAGGCTAGTTGTTGATTCTAAAGCGTTTGCTCAGATTCTTTAATTGAAGAAGATACCAGCGTAATGGGAACATATTAGAATTTGAAATTATAAAGAACTATACAAGATAGGGTACACATTTTAACTCTTTATACAAAGGGCATCTTGATTAAGTTGACATAAACAAATATGAGTCTGAAGAATGATGAGGAATCAGGAGGTTGTCATGAGGGCTGGGGAGATGGCTCAGTCAGTAGCATGTTTGCTGGGCAAGCATGGGGATCCAAGCTCAATCCCCAGAACCCACAAGGAAAAGCCATGGGTGGTGCTATGCGCTTGTATTCTCAGAGATGGGAAGGTGGAGACAGGTGGATCCCTGGGCTGTTCACCAGGCTGTCTAGCCTAATTGGCTAGGCTAGTTTCAGGGGGAGAGAGAGAGAGAGAGAGAAGAGAGGGAGAGGGGAGGGGGGAGGGGGAGAGGGAGAGACTCTGTCTCAAAAACAGCCAAGGTGAGGGCTCCTAAGCAATGTCACCTGAGGTTGGCCTCTGACCTCCACATGTGTTCACACATGGTCACAGGCACGTGCACAACCACCCACCTGCACATTCACACATGTGCATACGAGAGTGTAATGGGACCAGTGATGTGATTCTATTCCCATTTGTTTTAAACTTGTCTTTGTTGTTGTTGCTGCTGCTCAAATCCAGACTGCTTAGGGATGTCACAGGGGGAAAGATGATTTGTCCTAGGGCAGTGATATGGAAACAACAGAGTAGCCTCGTGTGAATATCCTTCCAAAAGGGAGTGTGGGAAAGGACATAAAAATTAACAAGGCTTTCTGTTTTGCCACGGGACATTTTAATCTTTGTTGATTTGTCTGAAGTGAAACATAGTAACTTCAGGTGGTTCATCTAAAGCCCAGTGTTCTCCTGTGTTGAAACACTTGACAAGACCTGCTAGTTCTTAAAACAGTTTGTGAAGAAAGAGGACATCCCTCAGTTTAGGGAGAAGAAAAACTGTAAACTCCTCTGCAACCCCTTGTCTTTCCTTTGTGTCTGACTTCTCCTTCAACAAATACCTATTAGAGACCTCACTGTTTTGTCAGGCACTCGGTTAATACAGGGAAGGCTCTTTTAGCTAAGACTGGAGCCTGTTCCAGTGAATGTCTTATACTTCTTTGTGATGGAGAACTCCTAGATTATAGGGTCTAACCTGGTGGACACACTTGCTTTTGAAGAGGGGTCAATTGGTAACTGTGTAGGCTTTAGAATTCAGTCATTCTGGCTCAGTTTTTAGGTCCATTATTGTAGTTACACAAGCAGCCACAGATATTAAACATGTTTGCCACATTAACAGACAAAGGACAAAATTTGATCTGCAGATTGTAGTTTCCCAGTCACTGGGCTGATAGAAGAAGAGAACCCATATTGCAGCTATTTCTCATTGCATTGCGTTTTTGCACACACACACACACACACACACACACACACACGAACATACACACACAGGAACACACACACACATGAACACACACATGTGCATGTATGTATACATATGTATATTATATATACATACATGTGAGGTAGCATGGTTGATCAGTGGTTCTAGTGATTTGAAGAACATAAACAGGCCTCTGTGACTCCAGAACCGTACATCCAAGGAGGGGGCCAGAATGAAAGGGAGACCAAGGGCAAGGAGAACTCTCTTTTGGTTTGTGTTTGTTCAGTTACCTGGAGTAGGAGCTGGCCACGTGGCCGACACATCACAGAAGGCCTTCGTGTGGAATGCTCCCGATAGAATCAGCCAGCTTCTCTTTAGCACGTGGTAGGCAAGGATTTATAATCTTTCTTTTCAGCAGCGGACTGATTCCTTCCCACCCATCTTTGTGTAGAATTATAAAACAAACTGTTTTCTCATATAGTTTTTAGTAATTGCTATTTTCTTTCTATTACTGAGAACAGGCTGTATTAGATTAGTACAGAAACCGAACTAGGATGTAAAGACGGGTCTGGAGATACAGCCCACTAGTTCTGTGCTTACTCAGCATTTGTGAGTTCAATACCCAGCGCTGGAAAAAACAAGCAAGCAAACAAACACAAAACCAGACAAGGCTCAGTGTTGGAGCTCTTGCCACATGGCAAACTGTAGAGACTTGATACCTGAAGGCTTGTATTCTAGGGGACTTGGCTTAGTGGTTTGTTCTTTTATTTTTGGTGTGGCTCGAAGGGAAAACGAAGATTCCAACAGCAGTGTAGTTGCAAATGTGATAGATTTCGAATTAGCCCATGTGCCATCTCAAGTTAATCTTCAGTCATAAGGCAGAGCAAGGCGTGTACCCACCTACCCTGCCCCTGCCTCTGGCAGCACAAGCTAGTGTGTGGGTGGTTTCCAGGGCCTTGAAGTTTGAAACTTTGAGCATTTGGATATGTGCTTGCCTTTATTTTGGTCTCTAAGATCATTAGAATTCAACTTTCATTTAAAAACCCGTTCTCGTGTATCACAGTGCTCTTTGCAAGTGCATTTAGGGAACAGAGTTTGAAACTACAGGTGTGTCCTCTCATTCAGGCCTTGGGTTAGTAGCTCTCAGCTTTCCCCCTTCCACAGAGAAGCCTAGAAATCCCCAAGCTGTTCTCACTGAGGGCAGGATGAATGTTGAAACACCCAGCATGTGCTAGGACCTCACTAAATGTCATTCTTCCTCCCTTGGTCATGGCTTGCAAGGTAAGGCTGTTAGCTGAATGCTGGGTGCTTCTGTTTGAACTCAGCAGGTCTGGTGATTAAGCGTTTTTTCACTTTAAAGGGATGTTTGGATGGGAAGGAATTCTGCTCAGAAACACTTGTTGTTCACGTGAAAGGGGGGGGGGTGCTTACGTGGTTGGGTGAGGGGAGGGTGGTGGGAAAAGTTGTGATTCCATCTTTTGACCTGAGAATGACTGGGGCTGGCTGGTGACAGGTGGAAGTCAGTTTAAGAAATTTACTTACGTATGTAGTCAGAAACACAGGCAATAACCTCACAGGCTTTCATTATTAGACTGTCAGTCTGTTACTTTTGGTATTTACGCGGAAACCCGTATGTCAGTAAAGGCCAATGGATATGCACATGCACGTTTGAAGACACAAGGATCCAGACAGCAAAGAAGTGAGGGAGAGATTGCCTTCGCTCGACAGCTGTTTCCTAGGGGTGGGCTGAGGATAAAGTTGGCAAGACGGAGGAAGAAGTGGAAAGGGAAATAGACTGAATGCCCAAGGAAAAGCAAGCAAGTCTTACAACCCAAGATGGGCACACGGAAGTCTGGGACTTAACAAAAGCCTCAAGTATTCTTGACTGTATTGATTGGGGGAATGCTTGTCTTCAGCAAGTGACAGGGCTGTTCACACTCATTGTGGAAGCTGTGGTGTCACTTATCAAAGAGTGATCCAGAGAGATGGTTCTGAAACAATGCCCGTCCGTGAGCTTGATAAGAACTTGCTGCTGAGGATGGTGTGATGACGTGTGAGCTCGAGTTCTGGTCTTCAGGAGGTGATGAACCTGACCTGAGCGTTGGAGCCATGCTCTGGCTAAAGGGAGGAAACTGGAGTAGACAAAGCCCAGAAGGGAACGTTCTTGGCTGAGCCCCTGGTGTCTCCTTACATGATTCTGTTAGATGAGTGGGTTAGTATGAGTTTTCTCTTCAGGTACAAGGGCCAGTGATTGACAGTAAGATGAGTAGCTGTCCTAAGACCACTCCTAGATTTGTGTTACCTAAAACAAACCTTTTCATTGTTAAACCTTTTTTTAAACAATGTCAGAAAACCAAAAGAATACCAGATTACTTAATTTATAAGCGATCGATAGACAGTAACATTTGTGAAATAGGTATTAGAACTTATTATCCCACTATCATTGATTCCCCACCCCCCATTGGTCCAGAAAAGAAGTAGCAATGTCATAGAAAGGACTTGTCCATTGGACTATATAGAAGGGTTTAAATCTAGACTTATAATAGCTTTTATTCTCAACAAAAAATTGAACAAAAGTCTCTAAATGACAATACCTAAGTTTTTAATCCAAAACAAAACAGACAAAACAAAACAAAACAAAAAACTCAAGAAAACAAACAAACAAAAAAACTCAACAAAACAAAACAAAAAACCTCAACAAATCATTGCTGAAATTTGTGTTGATTATAGAAAAGGGAACGAAGAGGAGAAAATGGAGCCTGAATCCATGTTTTGTAGAATTAGTGTCTTTGTCCTCATGATCCTGAATAATGCTCATTAGTATCCCGTGATCAGGACATAAGAAATTGAAGGCTCCTGATTATGAATGATAAAAAATATTAAGTAGCATTCAAAATTAAAACATTGAGTGATGATGGGTGATGAAATTTTATATTCTGACTTCTTCAGTCTGTACATAATACTTTGCCTCTCTGGACAGTGAGTGTACAGGGTCTGGCTAGAAATCAATGATAGTTTCTCACCTGCCTGCCCTCTCACCCACCTACATCCTTCCTTTTTCCCTGCATTCTTTTTGAAATTCTTAATTAAAATTTAATTATATCATTTCCCCCTTCCACCCATTCACACCATCCCATGTCACCTATCTGCAACCTCTCCTATGCAAAATTGATGGATTCTTCTTCGTTCATTACTATTATTATACAACACAACATACTATACAAACACTCACACATACATACACACAGGACCATATATATCCTTCTGAGTCCATTTACTATTGCTTGTGTGTATATGATTCAGTGCTGACCACCTGGAGCTGGATAACGTTTTACGGGCTCATCTCTGGAAAGACCAGTTCTTTGTTCTCTCAGCAGACATTGGTCTCTTGTAGTTTTTTACCTGGGTTAGAGCCCTGTAAGTTTCCTCCTTTCCATGTTAGCATGTCTGTTGGTATTGTCACCTTTTAGGTCTTGTTTAGGCAGCCATGCTGTTGAGGTATCATCGGTGTAGGTTCCCCATCATTTCAAGGAGACACAGTCTCACAATAGACTTCTTGGTCCTGTGGCTCTTAGAACCCACCTCACCCCCATGGTGTTCCCTGAGCCTTAGGACTAGGAGTTGTAGGGTAGGTATGTTCATTGATTCATCCATGATCAGTTGGCCTCTGCATTTTGACCAGTTTTGGTTTTTTGAACTGGTCTCTGCTGCAAGCAGGGGTTGGTGAGAGGTAAGAGCAAACTGTGGTATAAAGCTAAGCATCATGGGAGTGTGGTAAAGTGAAGGGGAAGGTTCCTCTCTAACATTCATGACCTCACTAGCCCTGAGTCAGTGTTCTGGTACCAGGCATGACTTCCCTTGCCTTGAGCAGGTCTTACAAACAAACAGACAAACATTGGTTACCACTGAAATATGAGTGCTACTATTATGGATCTCTTGGCATCCTAGTCATTGTTGTGGTTCATAGGCATTAGAGCTGCGTAGATCTATCGTTTGTTTTCTCCTTTGACAGCTTGCATAGCAAATTCTGGCACTGTGGAAGCTAAACCTCAGAAAGACTTTCAGGTCATATCCAGCTCCAATCTTGTGAGTCCTTTATCTCAAGTCGTTAGTATCTCTAGCTTTAGGGAATCACTTTCAACCTCTGGTAGGTAACCATGGGCAACAGTACTAACCTGTATTGTCTCTGGAGTCTCTTGGATAACCCTGACCAACAACTCAAAAGGAAGTTTCTCATGTCTGGGTTTTTTGTTAGATAGTGTATATTCTTAGGGAGTCCATTGTCAACTCAAGTGGCGTGACTTCATTTAAGACACACACACCATCTTCTTGTGTATGTATGCACGTATACATATATTTTGTATGTAATTTTAACAAATATAAAAATAATGTAAGTCCTTATGGAACACATGTGTGGTGTTACTTTCTCCTCCCTCCTTGTGTATTGTCCTCCTTCCGAACGAAAGCTTTCTTCCTCATTTTGCTGTTTCCTCCTCATATCTTGACCTCAGATTCTGAGTAGAGTGCTGAGAACTGGGCCCTCTGGCTTTGCAAAGTCTGCTCCTTCAGGGGAGTTAATATCATGGCCTACCATGACATCAACCTTCCACCATTCTAAAACCAGGCTTGGGCTTCCCATTTTTCTCAGTTCCAAGGCCTGGAAAACCATTCAGTGGGTAAAGTGTACAAGTATGAGAACCGGGAGTTTGGATCCCTGGAAACCATATACTAGCTGCAATGGCTTGGTGGTGTGCTGGTAAGCTTAGCCTGCAGAAACAGGGAGTCCTTGGAGCAAGTAACTGAGTTGAAACTGGTCAGCTGTAGGTTCAGTGAGAGACACTGCTTTAACAAATAAATGGAAAGTCGTTGAGGAAGACATCTGATGTCAACGTCACCTGATGTCAATCTCAGGTTTCCATACCTGCATACATAGACCTACACTGCAGAACATACACACCCCTCAGTTCTAGCCTTTAGAAATGAGAACTTGGCACATTCTTTCCACATGTTAGTTTCTGGCACTTATCTTCCGATCTAGAGAGAAAGAATGATTGTTTTTCCTTCTGGATCACATTCTGGACATTAGCAGCTTAGCAGGGACAGTGACCTGCTAGGAAGATGCTTGCCGTAGTAACTGAGTAGACGTCAGGTAGTCTGTTCACAGTTAACAGTGATCAGTACCTGAGGTAAAGTGAAGCATGGCCAGTCAGCAGGTTAGGAGGGTTTCAGGGCATGGCCATCGGCTCCCCTGTCCCTGCAGAGCCTGTCACTTGTGTCTGGTCCACCTTTGCACCCCCTTTCACCTCCCAGTGTTTTAAGTGTCCATGCAGTAGACTAGAAAGTCTCCTGATACCTATAACTATGGGTTCAGTGTTCCTATTGTGTCCCCGAAGTCCCCTGTGCATGCCTTGTTCCTGTCTTAGTGTGTTCATAACACCTGTCTGTCATAAGAATTGTAAATTCTTTCTTTGTTCGGAGCTGGAAGAGTAATCCAGGTTTGATCGCCATATTGTTTCATACTTGGTACTATCTGCATGTGATGCTGCATGAGGGGCTCTACAGATACTTCTTTCCTACCTCCTTTTCTTCTTGTGTTGAATTTTTAGCCCCCGGTCCTAACAGACAGGGAAGGAATATTCTCAAGGCAATTGCTACTAATTATTTTATTTTGCTAAATTCAAATATTCCTTCCTTTTCCTCTATTCTTTAAGATCAAATTTTCAGAGCTATTCTTGCCTTCCACAGAAGGTAAAACTTTCAGTCAAAATTTAGTTTTCT
Source organism: Mastomys natalensis (assembly GCA_021653895.1). NCBI lineage: Eukaryota > Metazoa > Chordata > Mammalia > Rodentia > Muridae > Mastomys > Mastomys natalensis. The sequence continues at coordinate 439,002 of JAJTUV010000051.1, read as the reverse complement.
CTGTGTAGTGGGTGGAATTTTTAGTGGTGTCTTGCTAAAGTGGTGAAATCCATAAATTCTAATAGGGTATATATCTTTGTTGGGTTATTTTGCTAGATGACTTTTCATATCTGAGGTTATTTCTGCTAGATTGCCTTTTAAGTCTTGATTAATTTTACAGAGAGGTCAGTGATTTCAAGTCCCTGGTCCCAGCTGTAGATTTCTTAGGAAACAGATTTTTACTCTTAGGGCGCTAATATTATTGAAAATATTTAATCTCAATTAGGGTTTCTACCCCTCCCTTGATCATTCAGTTCCCAGATAAAAGACACACAACATTTATATTTATAATTAACTCTTAAAGCACTAGAGCTGGGCAGATAGCTACTCTCTAGGCTATTAGTATCTATTTCCTTATCAATAACCCTGATTTATAACTTGCCATGTTCTGTCTGGGCCACTCTTAACTCCAATTGGCCAGCCCTCATGGCCATGTTTTCATGACTCACTTAACCCCATGGTGTCTTCTCTTCTCTCCACCTTCTTCTCCCCTCTCGTCGTCTTGCCTCCTCTGACCCCAAGCCCTGGAACTGAAACTCTGCCTGCTTCTTCTCTTCGGCCCAGATATAGGCTGTTGGCATCTTTATTCAACCAATAGTTTTAACTTAAGGAGCAAGGACACATAGCATCACTTGGTGTATGTGAAGATTCTCTGGTCCCTGGACAAGTATTTAGCACTACAATACATAGCCACAGACCAACCCTCAGCACTCTGGTATTCTTTACCACCGAAGCCACCTTAGAGAGCATCCAGAGGCCCGTTAGAGTGGCGTTGGTTATGATTTCTTCAGGCAGATTCCCAGCATCCTTTTTCCCGTTTGAGGAAGCAGTGGCATACATACCGTGGTGGAGCAAGGCTCCACGTTTTGCCAACAAGGACTAATTTTATTTTGTAGTGAGGCTTTTTTTTTTTTAAGTTATTTTTCCATGTGAGGAAATACCTTCTGAGTGTACTCTGAGAGTCGGGTGATTCGCTGTTAATGTTTGCAGTAACAGCTCCAACAGAAGGCCATACCAGTTCTAAACTAGGTGGCCTTCCCAGTCTCCCTGTAGTGCCTGAGGGAAGGCAGATGGACCTTTACTCAGAAGTGCTGCCCACACACTTCTGCAGAGCTCCGTGTACCGTGGGTCTTCACCTGCCGGTCTGCACGCCCTGCAGCTTTGCTGCCATCCCATCTGTACAGAGATGCTGATGTGAGAAAATGCCTAGTCAGTCCATTGGATCTGGAAACAGGTGTCCCCAGGCCTGGGCCTCATTCCACGTGCGTCCTGCCCCTCCCCTTTCTTGTTTTACCAGTTTTCCCATCTTATTCCCAGGACTCTGCTTGGTCTGTTTACTTTGTATTATCACAACAAGCACAATTATAGAGGAGACGATAAAGGAAGGCCATCTTGCTTTATATCATGATGAAAAGACTGCATAGGACATCAAAACTGGAACTGGCCATTATGTTAAGCATTTAAAAAGGAGCTCTCTTAAAAATACCCCCTGACAGAACTGAAATACTTTAAAATCAAGTTGATTTTACACTATATGGCAAATGGCTTTTGTTTTCTGCCATTTTATTGAGGGTTTTTTTTCTCTTTCCATCATTTTCATAGTTACCTTTGAAATTTCTTAGGAAAACAATTGTAAGATTAAGTAATCACATCAATTTTAAAGCTGACTTTTTTTCCTGTTTTTTTTCCTCTTTTGTACACATTTTAAGTAGACTCCTCTTAACATATTTTAACCATCTGTGGTTTGTTTTTGACCACCTGTTGTCCCCCTCTCCCCGCCACCTCCCAACATGTTCCTTGAATGAGATAGCAAAGAGGATGGGATTGGTTTTGAAATAATAATCCTTAGTTCGTCTTCTGACCAGTCCAGGTACAGATTTGTGAATGGCGACTTTGAGGCTCCTGGGTCACAGTTTATCTGACTATTTACCCTCCAATTGGAAAAATTTCGTGCGCATCCTTCATTCTGTGTCTTCTCTTCTAGAGATTTACCGAAAAATTAGAGTTTTGCCAATGCTCCTGAGCCTGGGAAAGAATATGAAGTATAATCATGTTAAATTTACTGACAGTTCTTATGCCAGGATTAAAGGATACTTGGCTTCTAAGTGCTCCTTTGTACCTACCTCTCCCTAATTAGAGGGGAGAGGCTGCCCTGAGAATACGATTGTTAGCATGAATTTGGAGTCTGGGTGGTGGACAGCCACTTGGGCTGCAGTGGGATGTTCAAGGGTTTGGCAGTGTTTGTGAGGATTAGAGGTTGGAGAGGGGAGGAGGAAGTAGCGGTGCTGTTGAGGAAAATGTTACTTGAGGTATGTTGAGCACTTGCGCTTCTGAGGGTTGGAAGAAGGAAGGGGTAGAGAGTAGGTTCTCACAACGGAAGATGAAATATTTCTCTCTAAAAGGACAAAGCCCTTTGAGAGTATACAGAGAAATGTAAATGTTTATAGTCTTTTCTTGTGGTTTGGGGGGTACACCAGTAACTTTTCAGTTGGTATAATAAAACACTCGGACCAAAAGCAAGTTGAGGAAGAAAGGGGTTTCCTTTACTTTGGCTAAAGGTTCTAAAGGGATGGAGTCCCACACGGTGGGGAAGGCATGGCAGCTGTCAAGGAAGGGTAGCCATAGAAGTAAGCCTCTGGCTAATTACATTTTTATCACGTACAGGAAGCAGAAAGGGACAGAAAGGAGAGCCATGCTGTAAGCCCTCAAAAGCCTGACACAGGGATGAACATCCTCCAGCAAGGCTCCACCCACAAACGATTCTAACACCTTCCCAGACATGACTACTGGGGACTCAGTGTTTAGTCGAACTGGGGGCTGTTCTTATTCCCGCCACCCTGGGGCGCCTACTTTATAAAGGATCTATTTTCCTTTATGTGTGTATGTGGGGGTGTGTATGTACGCACGGTGTATGGCAGTTCTTGTCATTGTCATCTTCAGGCTGACTCATCTGCATGTATCCACCATTCTGTGTGTGCCCATTACAGGTCAGGATTGTTATCAGAGAGTAAATCTCAGTTACAGAGAGCAGAAGTAGAGCAGAAGACAAAAGGGGTGCAGGGAGAGGCTAGAGAGGAATTTTCCTATTCATCTTTCACCTATATTTCATTTCCAGGATCAGTTACAGGACACCTGCCTCTAAGGAAGGCTGCCAAACAGTCTTTTATTTGGGTGGGATACAGTTAATATTTTTCACTTGGGAAAAAAAAAAAACCCTTTTTCCACCTCACAGAGAAAGAGTTATTAAGTAACTATTAGTTACAGAGGTGTAGCACTGAATAATTTCCAAAGATAGATGGAAAGAATGGACATTGGCCAAGTTCAGCTTCCGGGTTTGAGACAACCAGTAGCGTTATCCCAGGATAATTCAGTCATGCGTTCACTAAAAATAACTCTAGTAGTATTACAGTTATAGTAATGAGACCCTAATATGAAGTGATTGCTAACATTAAACAATCTGTCATTTCTTTTCAATCTAGGACCAGTGAATGATTGGAATGTTTGAAGTGTTTTGTTGTGTTATAACTTTATCCAGCGAGTTATTGTCTCAATCTAATGTACCATTCTGTTTATTTAAAAGTCTGTGCAAGTACCCTTTGGCTTTCCCATCTTCTGACTAACTTCCTCTCATCCTGAATTCAGTGTCCTGTGAATATTGTCTGAAGAGATGGGAATCGTTGATAGAATGTGCTCGGTATGACTGGTTGGCCTTCAAAATGGATCATTTTTCAAAGCCATCTTTTTTACCACCATGGGAATCTGGGGAATGCTCTACCTGCTGTCTTCTTTGGGCAACAGATAAAACCACCCATGCTGAGATTTGTGGCATCATAAATCTATGGAGAAACTTTCATGTGATGACAACAAGCCAAAATAGCAATGTTAGACTGTATAAAGCTAGGGTTATTTTGACTATGTACTAATTTAGTGTGCTGAAAATAGCCAGCTAAAGAAAGTCAGAGCATCCAGTACTCGTGTTCACTGCTCAATAGTTGTGAGTTTTAGGAATTTAATCTTGATTTGGGACTGAGTCTATGAGTTCTACATCCAGAACTTCCTTAGTGTCATGAGGTCAAGGACTCAACCTCTCAAACTTGAGCCTGTTCAATGCATTGTGTGTATGAGCATTTCTCTCTTTGTGCTGGTTTCCTTTCTGTCCATTATAAGGATTGTGGACATTTATGTTGTAATAAAATTGAACTAAACAGTTTACATCCAAGAGGCTAGAGGGATGATGGCTTATTCTGTACAGTGACTGTTGTATAAGTAGGAGGACCCAAGTTCAAGTCTACAAACCCAAATTAAAAACCAAGTGTGGCATGGGGTATCTGCAATCCCAGCGCTAAGGGAAGAGAGGGTTATGATGGCCTGCCAAGCTAGTCAGCGAGCATCAGTTTCATGGAGGGGGCCTGGTCTCAAAAAAATAAGACGGAGGAATGAGAGATGAAATGAAATGAAATGAGAGATGGCTCAGTGGTTAGGAGGACACTGGCTGATTTTTCCAGAGTACCCAAGTTCAAGTCCAAGCATCCACCTACATGTATGGTACCTCACAGTCTGTAATTCCAGTTCCAGGGGGTTCCAGCACCCTTTTCTGGCCTTCATGGGCACTAATGCACACGGCACACAGACATACATGCAGGCAAAACTTCCACCAAATAAAAATGAGTAAATCTTAAAAACAAAACAAACCACCACCTTTACTTTAGGGCAGCAAAAGTTTGTTTTTTGATTTTTTTTTTTTTGTTTTTTTTTCTTTTGTTTTTAAAGATGGAGAGCCATTGTGGAAAGGGCAACTTTCACCAACCTCTGGCCTCTTTTGTATACTGACGTACATGTTCACATCCACATGTGCATGTGCACACACCCATATGGTAATCTATACATACATCCACTAAAAAACTTTATCAAAGACTTTATCTTTGAAATTGCTTAGGAAATATGCCTAAAACAAAATGTAATTAAAACACTATAAGTCACATTCTTTAAATGATATGCTTGAAGTTGAGAATGGAATGTCTGGTTTAAGCTTCATGACAACATGGTATTTATTGTGTTTTATGATCCTTGTCTTCTGTCATCTAGCCTAGGGAAAAGCAGATAGCTGGAAGAAATTCAACAACTTGCTCACAAAGCAGATGTCAAAAAAAAAAAAATAGAATATTTTCTTTAAAGAAAATAATAGGGAGGGAAACAGAGGCAATTCTTTGATAAGGACATTTAATTGTAATCTCCTGTTCTTATGTAGCCACGCAGAGCATGCCCGAATATGGCCAGCTCTCATTTGCTGTTTGTAGAAGTGGTGTTTATATGGTAGCACAGTGTATTTTTGTAGTGCCAAATGTCATGAAAAAAAATAAGTAAAAGACTAAGTGTTGAAGAACATGTGGTATACTGGGAATTGTCCCCCACTGCTCAATTTTGGAACAAACTACAGTCTAACATGAGCTACTTCTGTTAGTAATTCTGCTCTTAGGTATATAAACCCTAAAGAAATTGTCTGTAGCAGAAATATTCAATATCTGTCAGTAATAAACTGGATTAAAATAAACCATGGAATTTGCACTAGTAGTTACTTATCTGTTGCTGTGATGAAACACCATGACTAAGGCAACTTATAAAAGAAAATGTCTGATTTGGGGCTCACAGTTCCAGAGGGGAGAGCCCATGGCCATCATGGTGGTGGGGCAGGCAGGCAGGCATGGAGCAGCAGGCAGGCAGGCAGGCAGGCAGGCAGGCAGGCATGGAGGCAGCAGGCAGGCAGGCACTGGAGCAGTAGCTGAGAGCTCATGTCTTAATCCACAAGCATGAAGTAGAGAGTGCTAACTGGGAATGGTGTGGGCTTTTGAAACCTCAAAGCCTGGCCCCTAAGATACACCTTCATCAACAAGGACATACCTCCTAATCCTTCCAAACAGTTCTTCCAACTAGGCATGAGTTATTCAAACATAGGAGCCTGTGGGAGCCATTCTCTGTAAAATCAGAACAGTAGGTTATCCTCCAGCAACACAGATAACATAGGCACAGCACGCCATGGATATATCTTCACAAACAATGTTGAGAGAAAGAAGTAATAGAAAAGCACAGGAATTCATTTCTATGAACTTCCAGCAAAAATTCAGCTTGTGGTTGTTTCTCAGGCAGCAATTCTCATCCCTACTTTGCCCTACAGGGATCCATAGTAACACATAGCGGCCTCTGGGTTGTTACAGCCTGGGGTAACGATGGGAGGGAGGCTTTGGCATCTAGTGAATCTAAGCCGGGAGATTGCTACACATCTCACAGTATAATTGTTTAATCTCTGAAGAATCGTCTAGACTGAAATGATCAGTAGTGTAAGGTCAAGGCACTGAAAGTGAAGGGAAGGAAATTAGCTTTAAACGGTACAATAATGTTCTACTTTAGTGGCTGGAATGCTACTCTATAAACTATGTCTCTTTTACTCTGTATTTCACAATGCAGCAATAGGAAAACAAGGAAAGAAAGAAGACAACGGGGGATTTGTTTGTTGTCATGAGGCTGGGTGAACTGACTGTTGCCTCACTCCTGTTTCTTCAGAGTACAGGAGGCATCTCTCAGGGTAAACTGTAAACAAGTCTTTAAAAAAATCTCAAGATTCAGTGATAAAATGTCTTGGCATTGTCCCTCTGAAGGTCCAAGGAGGGGTTCTGAGACTGTAGGCAGGAGATACTATATTTCCTTTTGAATGTTAAATTATGGTTTTAAGTAAGATTTCCGAAGATTTGCCCAAAGTCATTTTGTTTTCTCACCCAAGTTTCACTAACAATGTATCAATGTATACAAAAAGCTTAAGGAGATTGTTTAAAATGGATAATGCAGAATTCCAAGGAAAAGATAAGAACTCAGACTGTCCCCACTTTCCTTGGGAACAGGGGCCTGTCTTGTGACTTGTGTTTGTCTTCACCTCTGCGACTTTTGCATAGCATCTGGCACACGGCAAGTACACAGATGTTAATGTTCCGTTGTATTCAAGTGAGCCCTTTTATGTTTTCCATTATGAGTGCTAAAGTTATTCCACCTTTTGCTTAGTGGCATATCACAGGTGGGCATTTGTCCCCAGAAAGATGTCATTGTGTACTTGGAATTATTTGGTGCAGTTTTTAGTCTTCTGAGAAGCAAATGGCAAGTTTGGGCTTGGCGTTTCAAAATTGAGTTGGAGGAGTGTGCGGGTGGGTGAAGGGGAGAGTTTATACTTTACATTACTGTGACCACATATCTGAGAAGAGATCTTAAAGAGGAAAAACTGCCCCATTGACCTACTTCCTCTGTGGTGCGTCACCTTCTAAAATTCATTGAACATACAGATGATGTCTTCTGCTGGAGACTTAAGTGTTCAGCACTTGAACCTGTTGGCACATTTCAGGACAACAATGGGGACCAGCAGAAGCAGAGACAACCTCTGTTCATTAGACATCTATTAAAGTGGAGAGAAAAGAGGGTGAGGAGGATAGATTCTAGACACAGTTCTGAGGAGGTTGATGCTGGGCAGGTGGAGTTCTCCTGAGCAAAGCTGCATGTTAAAGAAATTCCATGTTGGTAGAAAAAAAATCCCACCTCCAGGCCTCTTACCTTTAGGCCTTGGCAGGTACACAGCTCAGTACGAATGTTGTGGTGAGCCCCCGAGTTGTGGCAGCTGGGAGCTGACAATCAACTGTGCTTCTGTGGAAGGGAAGTTTGAGTGACACGTCTCCATGGCTGCCATGGTGAGTCAACATAAGCAGAGTGTGAGTCCAAAGACACTAAATGGAAAATTCCAGAAATAAGTTTAAATTGCATGCTATTCTGAGCAGCAAGATGGATCTTGGGCTGTCTCGCACCCTCCTGTAGTGTATGAATCCCCTTTAGGTCTGGTGTATGTATGCTATATACACTCCTTGCACACCAGGGTCATTTAGCTTACAGTGTTACATTGCTTATGTTCAAGTAATTTTAACAGTGGCCTGAAAGACGCAAAGCTACCGATGTGGACAGTTTTATTCTAGTGAAGTCATTCTATTGAGTTATTCTATTTAATTGCCTATTATTAATTGCTTGCTATGTCTAATTTATTAATTAAGCTTTGACATAAGAATGAATGCATAAGATAAATATACTACACATAGGACTTGGTATTATCTGAAGTTTTAGAAACTTACTGAAGGTCTTGGAATGTTTCCCAGAGGATGGAAGTGTACTCAATCGTTTACATCTAGGATCTGGGAATACCAGGTCCGCCGATTACAGTCATCCTGTGCAGTCATCAGTAAATACCTAGCATTTAGCCTGGGCCTGAGCCCTGCTTACTCAGTGATGAGAAGCTGCACGTGGATTCATTTCAAGGCTTATAAAATTAGCCCCTAGAAGGGAAGTGCTGTGGTTTGAGGTCTGTCCCCCTAAAGAATTTGTATGCTGAAACTTTTAACTATCAGTGTGGTGGCACTGGAGATGGGACCATGGCCAGACGCTCAGGTGTAAGTGAGGTGTTATGGATGGAGCCTTCAGAAGATTACTCTCTTAGAAGAAGAGCAGCCAGAAGGCTTGCTTCCTCTCTCACAGCCTGCTGTGTGAATAGCAGCTATGAAAGTGGTCATCTGTAACCAAAGCAGAGGGCTCACCAGCACCTGACCATGGTGGGCATCCTGATGGAGGATTTCTTGCCTCCTGTACCGTGACAGGATTTCTGTAGTAGTACTGTGTCAAAGTACACTAGCATGTGAGGGTGGAAAATATATATTAACCAAAACTTTCATGTTGAAAATAATTTTTGAATTATTGAAAATTCATATTGGAAATAAATGCTAAATTCCAAATAGAAACAGAGAGAAGAGGGACAGTTAAAAGATGTGGGCTAGTTTGTAGATAAGAAACAGTGTTCTGTGGCTGAGGTTTTTCCCTAAATGCTTTTAACGTATTGCCAAATGGTATTTAAAAGGCAAGAACAAAAATTTTTATGCTAGAGATCCTTAACTTGAGGTTATCAGCACCCAAATGTTGCATGTATTGAACAGATAAAAGGAGTAAAAGTAAATGTGTTGTACACGGGTGATGATGCACTCTGCAGCCTTTAAGCATTGAAAACCTCAACAGAGTCATTACACAAGGACAGCAGCAGCCTGTGCGTGCTCTCCCCTGACTCCTCCAAGGCTTGGATGAGATCGAGATGCTCTGGTATAGAAGATGGGAAAACTTTAGGTACAGCAAACAATTACCAGGGGTATATTTATAATGGCTCCTAAAACCAGAACAAACAGAAACAGTGCTGGTGGGGTTGGGGCGGACTATATAACACAACAAACAAAAACCAAGTAAACTGTATTCCCAACCAGGCATCTGCCCCAGGAGATAAGTCCTGACTTCCTGTGGGTGTGGCTCAGGAGGCTGCGGTTCTCCTGTAATATCAGGATATATTACAAAGAGGTTTTGAGTTTCTGGTACAAAAGGCGCCCTGTTGTGTGGTTCTAGACCGTTTTTTTGGTATTAAGTAACATTCATATGGGTCTGGTCAGGAAGGCTGAAGGGAAGTCCCTTCAGGCCAAAAGTTCACAGTACAATTGTAGTTCTGTGATTTTATGAGATCCTGGCAATGCAGAGCAGCCAGGCTTAATAATGTGACTTGGTTTTCTGTGGTCAGGTGTGGATAAACTCGGTCACAGTGGTGCATGTGGCATTGCTTTGGACTTCCCTCTTGAGTTTGGGGGCAAGGGCTCTTCAAGGACCCTATAGTTGTCACCAGACTTAGCTGAGAAGCACAGCCACCATGGAACCAGAAGCACTCTGGTTTGTGTTCTACCTGATGCTAGCTAGATGCAGGGTGGGTGGGATGATACAGTTAGCTTCCGGCCATCCTGTGGAGTTGTGAACCCCTTTGAAACCAGTGGGCAGGTGCAGGTGATTGGGGGGGGGTGTTGAGCAAGAGCTTCTTAGGAGTTGTGCTGTTTAAGACAAGGAAGCCACTGAGCTGATTGTTTGCTTATCACTGCGAGCAGCTGTGCAAAGTGAGACTCAAGCAAGTGATGAGTGAGCTTTGAGATAAATAACAGTAGGAAAGCGTGCACGACTTACAGGGTTTGGTTAGTATAGTAATAAGAGGTTTAAAAACGACTTCGATTCTCGTTTGCCTTTGCAGAACCGTTGAATAATGCTTTACCACTAAAGAAAGCTTTCTACTTCAGATGAGTAACCGTCTGGAAGGACACTGAGGAAGTGTCAGTTGGTAGTGGGTGGAGATTATTCAACTTCTGTGACTTCTTTGGGAGGCAGGTTGGGAGAGCTGCCTGTTTTATTAAAATAAAATGATAAGGGTAAGTTTTTACTAGTGGTGCTATTAATGTTTGCGCATAGTACTCCTATAAGCACAGTTATTAAAGTGTTTTTTTTCCTCCTCAGTCTGATTCTATAGGACTGATAAAATCTTGGCTGACTTGTCCTTCAGTATTATATATTGTGGCTTATGAGGACAGTGTCAGCTGCTTACGCTGTAACAGATTACCACAGCCTTTTTTGGGCTTAAAGCAGTACAAACTGTATTCTCTTGCAGCTTTGGAGACAGAGAGGCTGAAGTGAGTTTTACAAGGATAAGTTCAAGGAGGTCACAGACCCTGTTCTTTGGGGAGGTTCTAGGGGAGAATGGGTTCCCTGCTGCCTTGAGCTCTTTGTGGTCATCTGTGTTCTCTGACTTGTGGTCTTTGCCAGCATTGCTATCCTTCCAACCTTTGCTCTGGCTCCAAACATTTCTGTGACTTTGAGATCCTTAATTCTCACCTCCCAGGTAACCTCCCTTGTGGTTCAGTCAGGCCTACCTGTGTAATTGAGGATTACTGCCCATAAGATCCTTAATCCATCTGTTGCATTTGGGGTAGCTATGAGAGCTTGTGTTCTATCATTGTGATGAAACACCACAATGAAAAGCAACTCTGGGAGGAGAGGGTTTCTTTGGCTTACAAGTCATAGTCAACCCATTATTGAGGGAAGTCAAAGCAGGAACCTAGAGGCAGGGACTGAAGTAGAGGCCGTGGAAGATTGCTTCTCACTAGCTTGCTCTCTCCTGGCTTGCTCAGCTTGCTTTCTTATACAACTCTCGCCTGGTGATGTTCACAGTGGGCTGGGTCCTCCCACATCAACCACTAATCAAAAAAAAAAAGCACCACAGATTTCCTATAGTCTTACGGAGGCTTTTTTTTTGTTTGTTTGTTTTTTTCAGTTGAGATTCCCTCTTCCAAGACGACCCTAGCTTGTGTCAAGTTGACAAAACATTAGTCTCAATAGCTGAATTCCTAGGTTTCTGGGGTAAGGAAGGGTGTGGATATTTTGAAGGGAAGTTTAAAGTATCTCAATGCAGTCTGTCCTGGAGGAGATGCCAGTGTAGACCTGATGATAAGATTGGAATGTCATCATTATCATCATCGCACCAAGGTTAAGAATTTGTCATGTGAACTCTGAGTCCTGCACTTGTACTCTGCAGACACAGTCATTAGCAGTGCATTTAGAGTATGTTGAATGACTGAGTGACTGCAGTGGGGGTTGGGGGAGGAGTGGTATTGAGTCCAGCTGTTTACTAAGGTAATGCTTGAGACTCCAGCATAGACTGAACTGTGTGGGAGGCTGAGGTATCTGTAGTCATGACAAAGGGATAAAAAGCTTCAAAATAAAGTGAGGCAGATGGGACCCGACTCAGGACAGTGCAGTAGCTCTGAGCTCTGCCCATACTGACCCACTCCCTAAAGATTTCACACCTCCCCAACTTCACAGCACCACCCATTGGGACCAAGTGCTGAAACACGGGTGCTTGTGGAGAACATGGGATAGTTCACAATTCGAACCTGTGTGCGTGTGTCTGTCTGTTTGTCTGTGTATGTCTCTGTGTGTGTATTTGCCATAGAAAGATTCATTAACATGTAGTTTGGGTTGTTTCTGACAATTCTGAGGTGTGTAAGAAAAGGTTGTATGTTTTGAAGCCTAGAAAATGACACTCGATATTGATTTCTTTTTAACTTGCAATAAAATAATGTCCTCAAGTAGAAGAAGACTCTGACTAATGTCTCTGACTTTTCTGGGAGGTGAATTAAAGTTTTAGACTTAATGAACCTATTAAGAGCTGCCCTCTTTCCTATTTACATAGTAACTAGTCATAGTATGGAATATAGTAAAACGGTTAGACCGTGGGGTGGGTGTGGTTTGTGAGAGTGCCTCAGATTATCTTTTGAAATTGGATCTCAGTTAAGAATAAGATAAAAGCTCTCTGGTTTGGGTGTTTGAGCCTGGGGAATGCTGATGTTTTCTTGTTACTTTCAAGACTTCTTTATGCAATCCTCTCTGGTGGTCCTTCCCATGAGTCCTTGGGTGTTTCTATTGCTTGACCAAAAAAGAAAGCTGGGGAGGAAAGGGTTTATTCAGCTTACACTTTCACATTGCTGTTCATCACCAAAGGAAGTCAGGACAGGAACTGAAAGAGGACAGAATCCTTGAGGCGGGAGCTGATGCAGAGGCCATGGAGGGGTGCTGCTTGCTGGCTTGCTTCCTCTGGCTTGCTCAGCTTGTTTTCTTATAGAACCCAGGGCTACCAGCCTAGTGATGGCACCACCCACAATGGCTGGGCCCTCCCCATTGACCACTAATTAAGAAAATGTCTTACAGGTGGATCTCATGGAAGCATTTTCTAAATTGAGGTTCCCTCCTTTTAGATAATTTTAGTTTTGTGTGTCAAGTTGACGTAAGACTAGCCAGTGCACCCCCACAAAATACTCACCATTTTCCTACCCTTACTCTTGCTCAGGCCCTGTGCTTCTGTCAGTGTGAGGCTGCCAGCCCAGCTCACTGCACTGCCTGGCTCACTGTGGAGCCCCTCTCTCTACGCAGCCCGGCGCCCTGCACACCCAGGAGTGGACCTAGGCTTCACCTCTATGTAGTCACTTCTCAAGTTTGGGCTCTGTGATTCCAGTCCCTCTCCTCTCTGTCAATCCCCCAGTGCTAACAGTCCCATTTTGTGCCAAGAAAGTACCTACATGCTTTATTTGCACTGTAGAGCTTTGACCAGGCAAATTACTTATATCATGGCCTCAGAACTGTTTAGTAAGCTTTTTCTCACCTAGGTCTCAACTGAAATCTAATCGAAGAAAGCAGCCATGCTGCTCTGTATTCAGTGACTCCACCACTTCATCACCACCACAGCTGCAAAGGCTGCCTCCTCCTCCTCTTTCCCTTCCCTCCTCTTCCTCCTCTCCCCCACCTCCCATCTCACTGTCTCCCTTCAGTTCCTATTGCCAACCACTGTAGCTGGGCTAGCTTGGAAATTGCTATAGAGATCACCACCTCAAACTCAAGAGGTCTGCCTGCCTCTGCCTCCCTAGTGCTGGGTGAGCAGTTGATTGAGTAATAGTTTTTTGGTTTTTTTTCCTAAAAAAGGCCCTACTGATGCTCCTTAACCCATGATGTTTTTACATATGAAAAAACTCATGATAAGTCAAACCAGAATAATTGAGCTCACCAGCTGTCACTGCTTAGCAACAACATGCTGCAGAAGGTCAGTTAATTCACTCAGGCTTGTCTAGCTGACTGGGAACTGTGGCTCTTTGTCAATGCTCAGCATCTCGAGAGAGGGTCACTGCTAGGCCGTGACCAACATTTGAAGTATGGCTTCTCCTGGACTTGTAGCGCTGTAAAGTCTAAAAATCATTAAACTGAGATCGTATAAACTGGGAACTGTCCTGGCTTCCCATTACTGACATTACTGGGGACCATTAATCTATGAGAAGGCAGGGGTTACTTTGGCTCCGGTTTGGAGGTCTCCAGTCTGTGCCTGCTTGGCTCCGTTGCTTTCGGCTTGTGAGGAGGTAGCATATCATATGGTAGGAATATTCACAGGCCAGAACTGGTCACACCACAACCTAGGAAACAAACACAAATTTAAAAGATCCCAGTTATAGCAGGACCACACCACAACCTCCTAGCTAGCATCCTCATTTTAGAGAGGGGACAGGGACATGGCATGGAATGACATATTGGAAATCTAATTTGGAGCAAGAATTTAGCTTGATATGTTCTGGGTTGTGAATGCTTAAGTCAGTACACTTGATCACTTTCCAGATGGTTGGCATTTGAAGTGAATGTAAATTTAATCTGGAATGATTTTGAGCATTCTTTTTTTTTTTTTGTAATATTCTTTGATAGTTTTTGAAGGCCACCCTAGCTCTTTTGCAAGATATCTTTCAGTTAAGATTGATCTTGTAGTTTCTTCGTACTTAGACTCGGATTGGAAATTTTAGACAATAACATTACAGATGACTTTCTGTTTGCAGTGCTTCTCATTAGCTACATGATATCCTTAGCTTATCGTTGATGGTTGTCTTTCCTCAAATTCATAAATCTGAATTCTGTTTTCTTGATTTGTCTAAAATTCATGAATTGTATTATGCTAACCCATAGTATCCAGTATGCATTCACTGTACAATCTATTTCACTACATCTTTGCATATGTTTTTAGAGATCAGATTAAAAAACTAAGTTGTCTTTGTATTACTGTTTCTTTATAGAAAGATAACGAATCAATCACTCTCAGTCTGGAAGCTGTGATACCCCAGGTTGAGGTCTTCATGGGGACCTTGCTGCATTGGAACATGGTGGGAGGGATCCCGTGGAAATAGTGAGAGCAGATAAGAGACACCGAGAAGAGCTCACTTTTGTAACAAAGCGATGTCTGCTATGCAGAGTCCCTTCCTATGGAAACCCTGTCACGGCAATGGTGCCTCATAACCTAATCATCTCGTAGAGCCCCACCTCCCAACTACACTGGCAGTGAAGCTTTAGTATGAATCTGGGAGGGGACATCCAGTCCATAGCATAAGGTCAGTATGGCTTGCTGTACTTAGTTTTTAGAGCTGTATTATTAGGCAGTATTTTTCCCTTGGTGGGTTGCGGTGTGAATCCTTTCCTGAATGGCCTTTCTGGGTAGTGTCCACACTCACACTCACTTCTCATGCGACCCCATTGCTTTGTGCTGTTCATCTCCCCCTCCCCTGCCTGCTGCTTTCCCTTTCAAGGGTTATAACTGCAGCTATGGAGATGGGATTCTATTCCACATTAGCTAAACATTTCTTACCCCTTAACTGGATTTTTTTTTTTTTTTAAGGCACAACAGAAAAGGAACAGGAGACTTGGCTAATAAACATTAGGATCATCATCATCATCGTCTTAATAAAGGGCATTCCTGAACTTATGGTGTGTGTGTGTTTCAGTTGTGTGGCTGGGTAGAAGAGCCTCTTTCTTGATTAAAAAAAAAAAAAATCTATTTAACATAGGAACTTAAATATTTTGAACTTTCCAAGCTAGTTTTTTGACATAGTAGCCCTTAATTCTTAGCATGAAGTGTCCATTCTAGAAATATGCATTTTTATGTTGTTTCTTTTTATAGTTGGTTGGTATCTTTTTTGTTTGTTTGGTTTTTTTTTTGAGACAGGGTTTCTCTGTATAGCCCTGGATGTCCTGGAACTCACTCTGTAGACCAGGCTGGCCTTGAACTCAGAAATCCGCCTGCCTCTGCCTCCCAAGTTCTGGGATTAAAGGCTCGCGCCACCACCGCCCAGCCCAGTTGGTTGGTATCTTGCCATGATAACATAAAATGGCAAAAGCAACTTAAGGGTGAAGGGACTTATTTGGTTTGCAGTTTGAGGGGATACAGTGCATCGTGGCAGGCAAGACAGTAGGCGGAGAATGAATACAGAACTGCACAGCCTATCCCTAGTGATTGCCGTTTCCTAGCAAGCTTATAGAACCTTTAGCAGGAAGTACCAGAGAGCACTACCAGCTGGAGACAGATGTGGGCCTCAGTGTGACATTTCACACTCAAACTTCATCAGCTGGCTTTGTTTTCTTGTTAAAATCTTTTGGTCTTCAGGACCAGTATTCTCCCCGTTGATAGGAAGAATAATTTTTCTTTCTCTGTCTAAGAATTACGTAAAAATGGTTAAACGACAGGAGATACTTTATTCATAATCATAGTTTGGGGACAAACTTACATTTTAGGTTTAAAGCAGAGCTAATAGGTCAATATTATTTCTTTTTTAGGTTTTCGAATTCTGTGATAAAATCCAATAACTAAAGCAACTTGGGGAGGAAGTTCCCACTTCCGTGTCACAGTCGGTCTGTCATCAAAGGGAGTCAGGGCAGGAACTTAGAGACAGGAAGTAAAGCAGAAACCTTGGAGATGCTGCTGCTTGGCTTGCTTCTCTGTGGCTTCCTCACCCTGCTTTCTTATACAAGCCAGGACCACCTGCAGGAAATGGCGCTACCCACATTAAACTGGGCCCTCCCACTTCAGTCATGAATTAAGAAAATGCTCCACAGGCTTGCCCATAGGCCAGTGTGGGAGCTTTCTTCTTTAACTTTTGGTTGATTCTTTGTGGATTTCACGTCAAGTACCCCAACCCACTCATCTCCCCAGCCCTTTGTATCCATCCTCCACCCTTGCAACCTCTAACCCTCCCGAAATAAAAACAAAACAAAAATAAACATAAAACAAAGCATAGAAAACATCTCATTGTGGAAGATGTAGTGTGTCACACAGTACACCCTTTTGTCCACACTTCTTTGCTTGCAGAGTTTCCTTGCAATGAGTCATTGGTCTCGTTCAAGTCCTCTGGCTTCTGCTACACTATCAATATTAGATCCTCAGTTTGGACTTTTCTTGGATGACCTGTTGCTGCCCTGTGTCATGGAGATCCTGCAGCTTTGGATCTGTAGGACTGGCCCTTCTCACGTGCTCCAGCAGTTCACAGATGAGGTAGATTTTAGTGGGGAGGGGGCAGCTCAAAGCCCTGGTTCTAGGCCTGGTTGATAGCTGAGTTGATCAGCTGGGACATTTTCTTGAGTTTTCCTCTTCCCAAATGACTCTAGCTTGTGTTAAGTTGACAGAAAACTAACCGGGACAGTCATGTATACAGAAAATGTGATGAGATGGTTTAGTCTTTGCTTACTATAGTTCAAGTTTATTTACACAGTACAAAAACGAATCTGAAAGAGATTGTACTTATTTCCCCCAGTAATTAGTTTGAATCATCTGTATCTGAGGGGTTTAGTTAAGTCTCTGGCATGCAGTAGGTGCTTAATAGCTGCTCAATAACTGGCTATAGGCTCCTTTGTGGTGAGAGGAAGAGAATGCTCTGTCCAAGCTCTTCCCCCCACTTCCTCCCCCATTTCTTTCCTCCCTGATACATTGTGCTAGTACTTGTTTTGACTGTGTAATCTCTTTTTTAGGATAGAGAGAGGACTTTCTGGGTCCCTTATAGATAGATACCCATGTGACTACAGTCACCCATGTGACTCCAGCATGCACCATGAGGGGTGAGTGAAAACATGAGTAGATACATTCTTGGAACATCACTACTGACTTGATGCCATTGGGAGCCTCTTTCTCAATATATTGTTCAGGGCAGTGACCAATTTCTTTTGCATGGAAGGTCGCTGGAATCAAAATGGTCTCAGTTATTTTGAGTAGTTCCAGAGTTAGTTTCAAGGCAATTGCCTGTAGTTTAGAAGATTTATTCTGACTAGGTTTGAAAATGGTAGGCAATCACCTAGTTCTGTGTAACACAAAGAAACTATCTGAAAATGAGTCCCATTATTATTATTATTATTATTATTATTATTACTACTTTGTGTGTTTTATGAATAACATACCAGCAAGTTTGCTTTTGGATTATCTTCTCTTGCTTTTGCTCCTGGTGGCAGGTGACTTAATATGTCACAAGATTTTTTTTTCTAAGTTCATTCCATCTTTCACGGGTGTGATGGGTATTTTTGGTTTTTGACTTCATCAGTAATTAACTAAAACCCAAGCGACTGCGTACACCTGTGTGGAATTTTTTTTCTTTTTCTTTTTGATGTTTAAGAAAGAGTTTCTCTGTGTAGGCTTGACTGTTCTTGAACTTGCTCTGTAGACCAGGCTGGCCTTGAACTATGAGTTCAATGAGATCCCTTTGCCTCTGCCTCAGGAGTGATGGGACTAAAGGCATGCACCACCACATCTAGCTGGGATTTTTTTCTTAATTAAATTATTTGAAGTGGGAAGATCTACTTTTAGCCCAGATCTTTTGAGGTGGGAAGGTCCACCTTAAGCCTGGATAGCAGCCTATATAAAAGACATGAAGAAAGGAAGTTTTCTCTCTTTGCCTGCTTGCCCTCGGTGATAAATCCATTCCTTCACTAGCATTAGAACTTGTTTCTTCAACGTTCTGGCATATACTGAAGACCAACAGAGACATTCAGCCTCACGGATGGAATCCTTGGATTCTTGGACCTTTTATTGATACACAGCTCAGATCACAGCCTGAAAGCCATTTATGTTGTGTGTGTGTCTATACATATAGTGGCTATATGTATAGAATACACACACACACACACACACACACACACACACACACACACACACACAATCTATTAGTCTGCTCCTCCAGAGAACCCTAACTAATAAATATATAGGGGAATTCATTTTTCTTTTTAATTTAATTGAGTATATGTTTAACTGGTGGCATTAGAGATTCCATTGTTATAAGGTAGCTACCAGAATCCTGGGACTAGTTAAGGCAATTTGGTTCAAAAGCTTTTAGTACAACTGGCAGGTAATAAAGTGTTACTAGGCTTTAAAGTCTATCCCTAAATACTGATATATATCTAGGTATGTGGAAGAGGTGATATTGTAAACTTGTAAGAAATTCTATTTAGAAAAAAAGCCTTTTTGTTTCATTGATACTTTCTTGGTAAACTTCACTACAATACGTTCACGTCTTTAGCAGCTTCAGAAGGGAAACCTAAGGTCTGCTGAGGGTTCTTGTTCCAATCTAGACAAGGGGTGATGAGTTTCCTTAGCAAATGTTGAGGGACTGAAACGAAAGGTATTTTGCATGCTCAGTGATGAGCTCTCTGGTGGGTGCTATTCTGAAAAAGCTGATCGAGGTAGAAATGAAGGAGAGGTTAGATTTCACAGGACTTGAATGTTAGTGGCCAGGCTGTGCATGATGATGCCTACTTGTAATCCTAGAATTTTGGAGGTAGAGAGAGGCAGGACTATAGTGAATTTGAGGCCAGTCTGGATCACATAGAGAATTCATTGCTAGGGTATGGGTTACATAGAACACCCTTTCTCAAAAAACTTAATAGCCAGGAAAATGAATATGCTAAGTGAGACACCCTTCTCGTTTCCTTTTTATTACTATAATACATACCATGACCACAAGCAGTCTGGGGAAGAAAGGATTTATTTAGCTTATGTTTCCAAATCACAGTCCATCATTGAGAGAAGTTTGGCTGGAACTCAAGGCAGGCCCCTGGAGCCTGGAACTGATGGAGGAATGCTGCTTACTAGCTTGCTCCTCGTGGTTTGCTCAGCTTGCTTTCTTTACCACCTGCCCAGGGCTTGCCCTGTCTGCAGTGGGTCAGGCCTTCCCACACCAATCATTCCTCAAGAAAATCTTCCACAGGCCTACTTACAGGCCAGTCTTAGGGAGCCATTTTCTCAAGTGCGGTTTCCTTTTCCCAGATGACCCTAGCTTTGTCAAGTTAACAAATCAGTAACACACACATGCAGGGACATACAGATGGAATAGTTTGGGGAACAAAGAAAATGGCCTTGGCTTCAGATGTGCAAATGGAAGGTACCCGGTGGGAAGTACACCCTTATAGCCCACGGAGCTTTTCCATTTTTTTGGGCAGGTCTCTTTTTGATTGGTTCTCAGTGCTGTCTCTGCTGCTCAGGAGTCGCCTGACTCAAGAAGTGCTTGTCAGATGGATGGATACAGTTCGGGTATTGTCCAAGTATAGCATATTGCTGTTGCTTTGCTCCCATTGGTTCGTTACATGTCTTGCTCCGTTTTCCTGTTTCCTTTGGACACAGATCCTTAGGGTTATACATAATGGGGGAGGAAGCAAGCATCCATCCATCCATACACATATATATAGAGAGACATACGTCGTCATTATGATTTTACCTGCCATGATTAATGCCTTCTGGATAAGACAGAGCCACTCCACTCATGAACTCAAAGCAGCTGTGGATACCTACATGGCACCTGCACAAGATCAAGCCAGTCAACTTCCCAGCAGGAATGGGAGGGACTTCCAAGGCTTTCCCCTAGTGAAGAGCTATCGGCAGCTGGTGGCTGCTGGAAGAGGGGTTTTTCTTCAGAAGCGTGGCTCTGCTCATTTTCAGTAGATGACTCTACAACCATGTACATACAGGTTGGACTCAGTGGGTCAATAAAAACAAAAGGGACATGAAGTTGGAAGAAGGAAGTCTTGGGGTGCTTCTGGAGGAGTTGGATTGTGTGGTATGATTTGTTTACATTTACCATGGAATTCTCAAAAACAGAGATAAAAACGTTTAAAAATATTAAATTTTTTCATATAGCACTTTTGTCTTTTAATGATGCAATTCCTTTTGTGTTTCTGATTACACAGCAGGGTAGAACCACCTTTAAATGAAGTTTTCTTCACCGTGTCTTAATCCTGTGTAGTCTTATTTATTTGCTTGCAGTGAGAGGTCCTGTTTGAACTACCATTCTTTCAGCCTTATATAGGTTCAAATGCAAACTATGAGTGTTGGAATATTGTACAACTGAGGATATTAGAATTAATTTTTAATTTTTCCTATTTCACTCATGTATATTTCACTTGTACCTATTATAATTTTTTTTTTAAATAAAAGCAACAAAAATCAAAATACAGCACTGTGCTACTGATGCTGTGACGTCTGCCTGATATTTTTTTTCCCATCAGTTGCAGGCAGCACAGTGGAAAATTTGGAATATTGTTAGCCTGCTTTCCACCCCATCCGAGTGAAGTCAACCTGGATGAGAAGATAAGCCAGAAGCTTTACTGCCCAGTGACCCCCTTGGTGGCCATTGTGTTCCCAGCCGTTGCTTTTTGTTGCCAGCGTCTGGCTAAAGGAATGCAAGTGCCTGCTCATTGCACTGAATTTCGTCATCTAATTTCCTGTCTGGCTTTTTAATATAATATGAAAGGAACACAAACAGATTTTTTTTTTTTCCTGTAGAGGAAAAATGAGTGAACTTAACAAACAATTGCATAAAACCTTTATATCACTGGGCATGAAAAAATGTTCATTTCGATGAGATGGCATGCAGAGTTTAAGTAGGGACTCTCAGCTCACACAAGAGGGAAAGATCAGTGTGGGTTTTGCTGTTGTCTGTTTTAATCAATATCATATTTATGAGATAGAAGAAAGCCATTGTTCACTGTAATAAGGAAGAGTAAAACTAGTACTGTGCAGGCATGGGATATAAAATGGAAATATAGTTACTAAAGACATGAACTAGGAAGAATTTGAGTTTTCTTTCTTTTACTAGTTTCTCTCTCTCTCTCTCTCTCTCTCTCTATATATATATATATATATATATATAACACACACACACACACACACACACACACACATATACACACATATACATATATGTATACATATACATATGTATATATAAAACTAATTATATATACCCACATATATGTAATTAATTATAAATGTGTGTGTATATGTATATGTGTGTGTGTGTGTGTGTGTATATATATATATATATATATATATAATTATATCATCCTTTCGTATATCCTTGCAACTATATAACTAATTATCATAGACCAAACTGTAAGAGGCTTTCACCTTGGCGGTCACCTGTAGACAAGGAGGTAACCCTGAGAGACTGCAGTTCTCATTAGTGACTGTGATAGAGTCAACTCTCTGCCCTGGTAACTTGGTCTTATAAATGTGAGTCAAAAGGAGCGTAATCTACTAAACTGCCAGTAGGATAACCTACAAGGTCAGTGATGTCAGTGCCAGCCAGACTTCACAAGTAGCAGACAGTCAGGGTCAGTTACTAATGATGATGTCATTATGTCAGGGATGGATGGAGAGGGGCTTCAGGTACTCCTAGCTGGGTGGGTAGCACATGCGCAGAACATGATCATCTCGCATTGTTTGGGATATCTAGGGATAGCTAGAGAACTGACTCTATCAGTCATCTTGGCCTTTGTCCACTTCTGGCTGTGGCCTCTAAAATCCCCAGACAAGGACGTTCAATAGCTTTTCCTCTCTTGGAAGCCCTCCCAACTCTCAGCTCTCACTCTTCGTAATTTCTCACTTGTCCTGAATTTCACACTTTTCCTTAATTCTACTTATGCTTGTGTCTGCCTTGCCTACACCCATGAGTTTCTGCATACTTTACCTTCACTGGAATGCGACCGTAAACTCAAGGGCCACTGTATTGGGTTGATTTTTCATGGCCATTGAGTTTCCAGTATCTGTAGTCCCTGAGTCCAAACAACTGGACTGAGCAGTCCTGCCATACATAAGATTTCTGCATCAATACTATTAAAAAGCCTATGTAGTTAATTGTTGTGATTCAGCAAGATTGTGAACTATTAACCTTGTTCTGAAAAGCTAGATTCATTCTATCTATCTATTATCTATCTATCTACTCTATCTATCTATCATTCTATCTATCATTCTATCTATCTATCTATCTATCTATCTATCATCTATTTATCTATTATCTATCTATCTATCTGTCTGTCTGTCTGAGTCTATACTAATCTTATCTCTATCAATTGACAACGGCTCAGTATGTAGCGTGGGAAAAACTGGGGCCACAACAGCAGGCCCCAGGCCCACGAGGCAGTGGCCGGGACCTGCGAGGTGGAGGCTGCCTGGAGGCCTCCAGCAGCCTGTCTCACATATACCGGAGCAAGGTCCCAGGTTCTAGTGGCTGGAGGCTTCGGTGCGGCAGCCAGCAGGCCCCAATGATACAAGGAAGTCCTTGGTTCCAAAAGGGTTTATTGTCATGGTGGATGGTGGATGGATCTGGATGTACCCCCCCCAAACTCAGGGCAGACCTGGGTTAAGTAGGGAGGGAGAAAGGGGGAGGTTCTGGGAGCAATGCTTAATTGGCTCCGCCCTCTGACCTTCATTAGTATGTAAATCTCTAGGGCCTGAGGCCTGTAGTCACACCCTCTACCTGTGCACTTTGGGAGGGACTGTAATGGCCTAAGTGACTGAAAAATGTAGGTCTATGGAGATTGGACTGCTTATTAGGAGATTGGACTGCTTATTAGGACCCTGAGTTCTGGGGACGTAGCCGAACTCCTGCCGTTTCTCCCTTGGAGTCTTGGGGTTCTAGGCCCATGCCCAGCCAAGAACCAGGATACCCTTACGAAGTCCCACATGTAGCTCTGGCTATGCTACTGGCTGGAACTCACTGTGACAAAGATCTGTTTGCCTCTACTTCTGGAATGCTGGGATTAAAGGCGTGTGCTACTGTGTCTGGCTTAAAAAGCTGGGTTTATTGATGAGAATGTATGTTAGCCAGGGAGACATCGTGGTCTAGGCATCCATGCACAAGGTGGATGTGGCTGGCACTGCTGGGACATCAATGGCTGGTTGAGTGAGGACTGTTTATTTAGTGTGCATGAATGTTTGGCTGCATATGTGTCTGTGTACCACGTGTGTTCCTGTTGCCTGACAAGGCCAGAAGAGGACATTGAACCCCTGGACTGAAGTTACAGAAGGTAATGAGCTCTCATATTGATGCTGAGAATTGAACCCATGTCTTGTGCAAGAGCAGCCAGTGCTCTTAACCTCTGAGCCATCTCTTCAGGCCCATTAGGAGGGCACTTAAGTCAACCATTTGCATACTGCTTCCACTGTAGTGTCTCTGGCAATTGGGATCAGGATCTGTTAGCTCAGGCCTTTCCTCCGTAGGAGGTTGGATGAGAAGCAGAGAGCTTAGTTTTTAGTTGGCTCATGCTGTTTAGGACCACCCAAAGAAGCATAGTTATTCTTTGTGTTACGTTCTAGGGTCTGAGATTGGGTGTCTTAGAACCTTGATAGTACATTTAATTCAAGATTTAGAGTGCAAATCTAGCACAAAAACTTAGAATGGCTTTGGTTACACTTCTGCATTGGCCAGATCCTCATCTGTGAAACAAGGGAGTGAACTATGACATCCAAAGTGTTTTGGATTCTGTGATTGGTTTATGTGTTCAGAACGGTGACCCTTCAGTTCTCTTCAGAGCCCTCTAAGAACAACCCAGTTTGGAGCACACTGCCTTCTGGGATAGGAAACAGGCTGTCTGTTTTATTAAGAGCTTTCTCAAGGGTTGACAGTGATAGAATTTCAGTTTCTTTGATAAGTACTAAGTTGGCTTAACCAGAGGTCTACGCTGCCATGGTATTTATGTGTGCTTTAATCCTGTGGGCTTGAGTGGAACTTCAAGAACTAGTTTGACTCTTAGCTTTTGAGGAACTGAAAGTGAGAGACTTCACCAGCTATCCTGTAGTTTTAAGGGAAACAGTTTGGAGTTGTGGAATCATTGCAGCGAATCTGTAATGTCAAAGACAGAGGAGGTGGCTTATTGTCTGCTTGTGATAATGAAGCCCTTAAATGACAGCTATATGGAATTGCGATAGATAGAAGGAACCATTAAAGTTTTTTTTTTTATGTGAGTGTTCTCCTGCATATATATCTGTCTACCATATGCATGCATAGTCCTCATGGAGGTCAGAAGAAGATTTGGATCCCTTGGTCCTGGAGTTATGGGTGGTTGTGAGCCACCATTAGAGTGTGGGGGGTCCCCAGAAGGAACAGCCAGTGCTCTTACCTGCTGAGCCTTCTCTCCAGCCCTGAAGGCACTAGCTCTATCTTATCTAACTTGGTGCTTCTTCTCTTTCTGCTTATACAGAGAAACATGGCATTTAGCTGGATTCCGGGCAGCTCAATGGAGGAACAATAGGTTAGGAAGAAGAAAGGATAACAGAATACAGAATGCATATTCCAGAGTGGCACCATTAAAGATGCACATACTGTGTGTCTTACAGTTATGTGGCCAAGGGAATGAGTTAGCACTTTTCACCAAGACTACACAGACCTGAGTAAAAGGTTCGTGGCTCGTGGAAAGCTGACGAGATTAGATCCATTGGGGGGAAGTGAGTTCAGCTAGCTGCATGAATGCTAGCGTTGAGCTGCCTGATCCCGTTAGTTAATGAGCATCCATGAGTCACACTAGGCTGTTATCTTTGCACAGAGGCCTGATGATAGCTGGGCCATGTCTGAACAGCCCCAGGTACAGTCTGTTCAGCTTTCTCTGCATGATCATCCAGTTACTGGAGTATGACTCGGACCTGAATTGAGAGCCCAGAACATAGCTTGGCAGGATTGAGGGTGTCTCTGTTGGCAGACAGAGTTCATGCAGCTGTCTGGAGTGAGCACAGTCCTGGCACTCTCCTTTGGATTGCTCTGTAGCTGTTGATATTTTAAATGTTCATTTGC
Organism: Mastomys natalensis; assembly: GCA_021653895.1. Taxonomy (NCBI): domain Eukaryota; kingdom Metazoa; phylum Chordata; class Mammalia; order Rodentia; family Muridae; genus Mastomys; species Mastomys natalensis. The sequence continues at coordinate 413,638 of JAJTUV010000051.1, read as the reverse complement.
CTTCCAGAGCCCAAGACAGACACCATCAGAATTGTGTCCTTCCTCCCCATTGCTCTGCCCACCACAGCTAGCTAGAGAGGGTGCTTTGGGCTCATGGTCCTGGTGTTTGTCAGTGGCATTATCCAGCCACTGAATTTTAGGAAGAAATTGAGGCCCTTGGTTATAATCCCCTTCTTGTAATCTGGCTGGCTTTCTCTCCTAGAGGAAACTGAGTTGCTAGGGACTTGGGCTCCTGTGATCTTGTCATTTGTGTGTTTTGGTTCTGTTTGAGGTTTCTATGTCATCCCCCACCTCCCCCAATCCTTGTTACTTCCAAGTGACTAGAATGTTCTCAGATTACTTTAGACCTCAGGAGCAAGGAAGCATCTCTGACCTTCACCTGCCCTCCTTTCTCCTGCTCCTCCCCCCCCCCCCCAAGGCCATTAACTAGACTTTTCTCAAGGCAAGCCATAAAACTAAAAATATATCCCAATTTTCTCTCACCTTTCTGTTTTGGAGCTGGCCATAAAGAAACCTCTGACCTAGCTTATCTAATAGAGGTCACAGGACTCAAAGTTCCAGAAGGGTCTTGCCCCTTATGGGGGGTTGGGGGGGAGGAATGCTCCACAGGGAGTCAAGAATCTGAGCAGACAGGACACCCTGGATTTCTCCTCATGGTCTGCTAGACTTGGTCACACTCTTGTCCAGTCAGTAGTGCCGATGCAAACCCCTTTGTAAAGAAGCGAAGGGAAGGGTCTGGATGACTTCTAGAGAGCAGGACTTGTGGGGTTCCTCAGGGAGGACCCCTTCCTACACACTCCCCTTCTGCATCTTTTAACATTCTTCTCAATAGCCTGCTAAACATCAGTGTTTCCTTGTATCCTATGAGCAGCTCTAGAAAGGGTTGGTAAGAACCCTCCTGTGGTACAGACTTTTGGTCAGGAGTCTAGAAATGGTGTGTGCTGTGTATATGCTAGGAGGTATGAGTGGGATGTGGTTTTGTGTCAGTATTGCTGCTGACAGGGTTGTGTGCTGGGGGTGGGGGGGCTCCTATATACTGGAACTATTCTATAGACAATGTAGGAGTAGTTGAACCCATGCTAAAGTTATAATTCAGGAGACCTACAGGTGGCTGCCTCTCTTAAAAGTGGTTAATGACTAATGATCACTTTTTTCTCAACATCTCAATTTTCTCATTGTAAAATAGGGCTAAACAGAATTGAGACTGATAAAACAAAACCATGATACCCTCCATTGAGAATCTGTGGGTAGATGAGGATGGTTTGACTTCTAAAGCGCCCGTCACCCAGTGGTCTGCTCTCTAGAAAGTTGCTAGTGATTTTTTTAAGCTAATGCAATTTTACTAAAATATCATGAGTTGACACTATATCTACAGGATTTAGTTATTAGTCACAAAAACCACAAAACAAATAAATAAAAACATAAAATGAAACAAAAGATTAGTCATAAAAGGACCTTTGAACACCATTTCTTTGTGAAGTCAATAACTCCTTGTTAAATATCTATTTATCCTCCCCTACTTTAATTAGTAGTGGCAAATTTTACTCCTTACCACTAAAATGCAAACATTTTAAAAATATTAGATGTAAAAAAAAATTTATCCCTTCTTTATAATGTTGATGATAATTCTATTCTTTTAGAATGAGACTTTTATGTGCATACATTTTATGAAACTTTTTCTTCTAAGAACTCAGTCGCTTGTACACAAATTCTGTGTTACAGTTTCATTTGACAAGTCACCTAGTGCAAACCCTGCTTCTCCAAGTCATTGAGACAAAAGGAGGCAGGCTCCGAGCCTTCAAACTGTAAGTTCCATTTTCTTACAGCGGTACTGCACATTTTAAGTAACAAATGATCATCCTTTTATGTCTTTGTAGAATTTATCTTTTTATTCACATTACATCCCAATTGTAACCCGTCCCCTGGCCCCCGTTCCCCGTCTAGTGATCTTAAAAGGTCACTCATTATACAGGAAATCTCAGAAGGAACTTTTAACTTGAATAAACAATAACTCATTGATTTTTTTTTAACCTAACATATGCTTTTATAATGTGTGCTACTTTTAAACAAGCCGATCTTTTATCTCAATTGTGTAATCTACTGTACCTTTAAAGTTAGCTAGTTTTTTCATCTTTTCTCATGACTTGGCAGAGAAACCACTTGTGTCTACGTTGAAGTCTTGTCCTTTGGTGTACGGATAGAGTCCTTATTAAAGACCTGATGGCGAAAGCTCAGAAAGCAGCTCAGAAACAGACTTCAAAAGCAGCAAACATTCCTTCTAAAAAGAAGTCTGCAGACTTTGACTTTAAAACTTCTGAATGTACTTTTGCAACTGAAAGGCTATGAAGAAATGAATTGAGCTAAACAAAGTAACTCAATGGGGGAAATAGAAGAACTTTCCACAACTACTAATTTCCCAGCAAATCTTTTGCCTGGAGTAATGTTGAAATCTTTTTTCTGAAAGTTAAGTGCATTCACCAATTTAACAGTGTTGACTCAATTATGCCATTTATCCAGGTAGCCCTGAGCACTAGTCCGTAGAGCAAAACATTATATTATCTATCTTCAGTGTGCTGATAGTTTTGAGTATCCCTGAGTGCATTCTAGATTACCATTTTTAATTTATTCATCAAACAGTTTTGTGGGCTCGACTTTTCTTCCATAAATTTGTAGTCATTACTATTCCTTACGTAAAGTTTGCTCAGGGGCTGTGCACTGTGTCAGTGTCTCAACCTTGACCAGTGATTGGAATCACATGAGTGACAAAGGCTGGTGGCTAAAGGCAGTGGCACAGGTTTGTAATGAATACATTCAGGGCTGGTGTACAGAGCGGTGTCACATGTGCGAGGTACCAGGTGCCATCCCCAGCAGTGAGAAAGGGGAGGGTGGACAGATACAAGGCTGAGGGCTAGACTTCACCCCTAGGTTTGCTGATGGAATTGTTTGCTAAGTAACTCAGTGTTGGGTTTTTGTAAATTGGGGTTTTGTAATGTTCCCCAGGTGATTTTAGTGTGCACAAGACATTGGTATCTTAGGACTTGTAAATAGTATAGCATTCAGAATCTAAAGTCTTAATTTTCTTGGCTCTATCCTTCTTCCTTAGATTGGGGGAAGGGTTTTGTTAACCATTTCAAAATACATTATGGGACAATTTAAAAAATTATTCAGGGTGTGTGTGTTTGTCTGTCTCTGTGTGTCTCTGTGTGTGTGTCTCTCTCTCTGTGTGTCTGTATGTCTCTGTCTCTCTCTCTCTCTTTCTGTCTGTCTGTCTCTCTGTGTGTCTGTCTGTCTCTCTGTCTGTCTCTCTCTCTCTGTGTGTATCTGTCTGTCTGTCTGTCTGTCTGTGTGTGTGTGTGTCTGTCTGTCTGTCTCTGTCTCTCTGTCTCACTCTCTGTCTCTCTGTCTGTCTCTGTCTCTCTCTGTCTCTCTCTCTCTCTCTCTGTATATGTGTGTGTGTGTACTTTGTTATGAACTCAGCAGCTCAAACTCAGGTTGTAAGACTTACAGGACAAGCTATTTCCCTCTGAGCCATCTTGACCACCCTTACTGAACCTTTCCTTAGTTCTTGTCTGATTAGTATTAGGTTTTCCCTAGGCTCTCCGAGCCATGCTTAATAAGCTGAAAAAGTATAGGACTGGGTTGAAAACATACTTTAAGCAAAGTTACCTAACAATGTAAGATTAACTTTATATCCATTTGTGTCTTGTAATTCTCAATCTCTTCAGAGCTGGTTTGTCCTGGCAACAGATGCCTACTAGAGGAATTCCCAGTTAAGTCTACCTGTTTTGCATCTGGTACTCCTGCCTCTCATCTTCAGTGTTCCTGCTGTCACCGGGGGCAGCTCCTCATCCATGGTCTTTATAAACCTTCATCCTCACATCCCCAGTTCTTCCTACCGTCTTCTCCCTCATAGACCTTCCTCTGCGTCCCCTCCATAGCCTTCATGATCTTGTTCCTCCTACATCAGACTGCAGAATCAGGCTGCTCTTTACTTTAAACTGGGTTTTGAAAATCCAGGATCTTTCTGGTTGACCAGTTCCCTCAGTACTGATCGTACCTGATGCGTGTGTTCCTTCACTCAGCTTGGCCCCTTGCTCAGGCATTGTCCACACTTCATACACCCCAGGAGATGTCAGTGCCAGTCCCAGCCGTTATCGTGGAGAAGATTGTTCCAGGCTGCCTGACAGAAACTGATCTCCCTGTTCTTGTGCTCAGATGACTTACAAGCTTTCCTTGGTCCTCTGTTACACCTTCAGGGTTCCTAGGAACCTCTTAAATAACTGAGGATTTCCTCCTTTACCTCAACAGCTGCCTTTCTTTTATTGTTTGGCATTTTTAAGCATGTTTATTTTGCACGTGCTTGCAGGCATGAATGAGTTTGCATATTTGTGCACGCACAAGTCACAGATCCGTGTGTCAAGGTCAGAGGACAGCCTGCAGGAGAGTTGATTATTTCTTTCCACTGTGTTGGTTCTGAGGATTGAACTCACGTCACTATACTTAGTGGTATGTGCCTTTACCCTCTGAGCCATCTCCTTTGACTTATTATTAAAAAATATTTCCCTGCCCATATCTACACTCCTCTCTTAGGCTCAGAAACTCCTTTCCTGAGAGAGTCGAGATAGGAATCCTTTCATGTTTCCTTCTAACTCTTGTATTACATTTTCACCATCTCTTCGGGACTCTTTCGTCTCTCATTTGTAGGATTCAGAGCGGAGCAAGGCAAACTCAAGTCTTTGAGCCATTCTGCAACTATTTATCTTACGCCTGGTGTGTGAAAGAGACCTTCCTTCTTAGGAGCCGTGTAAACCCCAGCCCCATAGATGTTACCTTCTAGAAGGGAAGACCCACAGTTAACAAATCAATAAACGCACACAGGGGTATCAGGTGGTATTAAGACTTGTAGCACTTAATAAGTTAGGGGGAGGAATGTACTGGGTGGGAATCAGTAAGTAGGCCAGGCAGAGGACAGTACAAATCCTGAAGCTAAGAGAGCTTGTTCATCAGGGAAACAGCCAAGTATAGCTGGAGGAACTAGGGGGCAAGGGAAAGAGGGGTGGGGTGGAGGACATGTGGATCGAGACAATGAGGGTAGTGTCTTGTCATTATAAGGAGTTTAGCTTTGATTGTGAGAATGATGGGAAGTGACTGTTTGGCACATTTCCCATCTTTTTGAAGCAACTTTGTGATAACATCCTTCCTTTTTTTTTTTCCCCTGGTAACCTGGGAGGTTGCTTGTAGCATCTATATGACCCTTATCTGTCACTGGAGTCATTTCTGCTATTTTGGGGAGGTTACAGTCGTGGGATAAGTCAGTCACAGGAAGGAGGGCGCTAATAGTTAGAACTGGGTCCGGGAAGAGTACAGGAGGGAAGGCACCGGATGGGCTTATGGAAGAGAGGCTGAGATATCTGACGAGGTTCCAAGGAGGGGGGTGAAGTGGGGGTGGGCATCCTTCCCAGCAAGCGCCTTGTGCTAAAGTCTGCAGAAGTTAGACTTTATTCTTTGGAGAATTAGGAATTGGAGACAGCAAGTGATACGAGTGTCTGAAAGAGTACTCCATAGTAGATTATGTAATGTAGATTTTGTTCAGCCAAATAGTTAAAGGGATCTCATTCACTATTTGCTAGTGCCTATGAATAAGACTTAGTTAATCTAAGTATCAGTTTTCTTCTTTATACAACAAGGAAATAATGCACCTTTGTCCACAGAAGTGTTGTGGATTAGATGAGATATTCCGCACGTGTACAGTGCCCTCTCCGGTGTCTGTCACATAGGAATCTCCTCTGGTTTGGTATCTCACTTTTTCTATGTTTCCCACTCTCATTTTGAATTTTGTAGTAAGACTAGAAATGGGCTGGGGGTACAGTGCGTGGCAGAAGCTCTTGCGCATCTTGTAAGAGTCGTTGGTTTTTAATCTCTGTATTGCAATCCCCAAACCAAAAAACTAAAACCAATGGGAGAAAACAAGATAAGAAAGAACCCCTCCCCAAACAAGAACAATGATGAGGCCCGAGAAAAGAAAGTGAGGTAAGAAATTAGTGTGTGTGTGTGTGTGTGTGTGTGTGTACACGCGCGCATGCAAGCGTGCATCTGTCTGTCTGTCTTTTCTCTCTGTCTGTCCCTCTCCTCTCCTTCCACATGCTAGATAAACACTCTTACTGAGCTGTATCTTTGGCCTCTTTTTTGCCTCTGATTTTGAGATACCGTCTCACTAAGTTACTCTGTGCTCACTTTCTAACCCGGGCAAGACTTGAACTTGGGACCCTCTTGTCTCAGCCTCCTGAAGTAGCTGGGATAGGAGAGCAGTGACACCAGACCTACCTAGAAATTGACTTTAAGGATACCTATGAAGTGAAAGGGATTATTAGACCTCATTTGAAGAAAGAATTGATAGAATGTAGAAAATGATTTCCTAGTGGACGTGGTGGTGCATACCTGTAATCCAGCATTTGTGGGGTGGAGGCAGGAGGATCAGCTCAAGTTCGTTTTAGTTACACAGTAAGTTCTAGGATTGCATGGTCTACATGAGACTCTACCTCAAAACTAACTAACTAATTAATTAACTAACTAACTAACTAACTAACTTACTTTTTCTAAAAGCATTGTCAACATTTTAAAGTGAAATATCGAAGTGTCTTTCTTGAAACATGTTTGTTAATTTTACGTATTAAAAATGCATATAAGATGGGTATTTGGGACATAATTGAGCTTAACGCTTCTTTTTCTTCTTAATTAGGGATTTATGCTTTGTAATTAGTGCCGCTGTTAAAATTTCTTGAGGAACTTCCATTCACTTCTGCCAGAGGTTTCCACCATCTCTCATGGAATGAAGACAAATACTATATTTCTTTTAAGAGTGGAAAATACTAAAATGTTCCTGAGCTAGTGGTGATTGTTTTTGTTTGTTTGTTTTTTCCTGTGTTGTCTGACTTTGTGTGCTAAGTCTAAAACAAACGAGACAGCAAAAGCCGGGAGGTGTGATTCTAGTTCGCTTGGTTTCCTGGAGCTCTGGGGAGTCTCACTTAGGACTTTTGATCACTCTGCTCTAGTAATGTAGGTGTGTTCTTACAGGCTGCTGTTTCCTCACTGCAGAGGAAGGCTCATCTGGATGCCCTTCAGGGCCTGGATCTGGGAGTCACAGCTAGAGATGTTTAAGCCTTCATGACTGGAAGCATTCTTCATGAACATGTTAACTGGCTGGTTCCCAAAGAAGCCAGGCAAATCCTCTTTTAGGTTTCTGTATTGACTTGCTATCAGTGGACCTTGCTTGAACATTGGAGGGATGGCCAATTATCCGGTAGTGTCCTCTGTAAAACTTGTAATGAGAGGTTAGCATACTTACTAGTAAAGGCTGATGAGTAGACGGGCACAGTGCTGAAAAGGCGAAACATCGGAGATTTTTATCCAAGACAAAATTTAATTCTGTAAGATATGCTGTTTTGTTCTATTTGGTGATCACTTAGAGTTCGCAACAAACGTTTGTCAGTAGGTCCTGCATATCAGGAACTGAGTTAGTCCCAAGGATGATGAAAAGAAGTGTTTTCTGGGACGACAAATAATATTTCCAAACAGTGTCACGGTAGCTGAGCTATACAGATGTTGGTAGGGCTGGGGACACCCTGGTGATGCTGATAGGACAGGAAGATGGATACTGAGGCCGTGTGTCCAGTGGGGATGCTGCCACTGATGGAGCTGAGGGCTCAGAGCAGGTTCTGAGTTAGAGGCCTGGGGATGCTGCCAGTGAAGAAGCTGAGGGCTCAGAGCAGGTCCTGAGTTGATCAAGTGAAAGTCCTTGGGGCATTAAGGATTCAGCATGCTTTTGTCAAAGAGACATTGCTGTTCATCTTCAGACTGGGAAGGAGAGTTCACAGCTTGATTTCAAAAACGAAGAAAGGGTTGTTGCTGTGACCTCACAGCATACCTTTGGTTTTAGACACTTTGGATGCTTTGCCTTGTTTTTTCCCCTCTCCTTTGTGTTTGGGAGTGTCAAAAAGGATTTCACAGAGGAAACAGGGTAGTGATGTTTTGTTTGTTTTGAGGTTGTTGAGTTTAGATTGTGTGTTCGTTTGTGGAATGTGAATGGCAGGATGTAGTTTTGGGGTCCTCCCTGCCAGCAGACCCCACATCAAGGTTATTCTGGGAAGCCTTATCCAAAGTTAACTGTAAAATACAGGGCTGAACTTTTGTCCAACAGGAAACAGATATAAATAACCATTGAGTCTTATTTCAAACCAAGCAACTTTCTCACACATAGTCTAATAATGCGCTTTAAAAAGTAATTTCCTTTTTTAAAGAACACTTTAATCCTTTTGTTTCCAGGCCACTTTCCATAAGAAACTTTCTCACCATAATGTGTGTATAGTGGCTCTTTCCCTCCAACAGTGGGAAAATGACATCTATTCGAATTTGTGTTAAAAATAAATTTATGGAAAATGTTGAAAATGTTTTTATGTGAGTTGTTTATCTTGTAGTTTTTCCTGTGTATATTTCTGTAGTCTGTGGCGCCTGATTAAGAACTGTAGAGCTAGCATGTTTAGCATTTCTCAACTTTCAGCATTGTGCACAGTCTCTTTAGACATTCATTTCTTACTGAGGCACCCTCATGGCTTTTGAGTGCTGCAGGTTTATTATATTTCATGTGTGTTTGTGTGCAGGTATACTGTGTGCACATTTATGCACATAGATTTATGCTGTTTATGTAAACAGAGGAAGATTTCTCTGTTCCCTGAGTAGACGGTGCTTGCCCAAGCTGGATGTTAGCATTCGAATGAAGGTAGTGACTGAATGTACGGTGGTGACAGAGATGAGAACAGATGCCAGGTGCTTGGAATTCCAGTGCAAGTTACAAGAGATTCACCTTGTTTATGGGAGTGCCGAGTTGGGTCATGAAGGACTGGTTTCCTGGTGGTGTTAGCAATAAGTTCAGGTCTGCAAAGAAAGGCTCTCCCACTCTAATTGACTGGCCTTGAGAAGGTAAAATGTCACTCTTGATCGAGAGGGTGTATTGCACACCAAGCAGAGGAACTGTGCTTGGTTTTTCATTCTAACCCAGGTGGGGACTGTGCCTTTTCCTCATTGGCTGAAGTCAGACCTCACAGTCTTTCAGGATTGGCTAATCCTAAAAGAATCAGTGTGTGCTAGAGAGGAGGAGGAAAGGCTTACTGTACTAAGGAGAATGAGGTCCCTGCTCCAGGCCTTTGGGTGGCTAGATTGCAGTAGGGGCCCTAATCTTACCTGGTGGGTTAAGATTAAAAAATTTGCATAGAGATTTTCCCCTAACCCCCCCAGGAGGGGGGGAATACAAAAATCCATTTTGCATCTTTGTCATTGGCACAGTTTAAAGTGTTTCATAGAAAAGAGTTATATTTTATGTTTTATTACAACCTGGATATTGGGAGTGGCGAGCTGGGAACTGGGATGCAGAGGACGGAGAAAGAGGCTGGCTTCGGACATGTTGAGCTTGAGGCTTGCTTCGGAGGCCCAGTTGGATTTTGGTAACAGGCTTGAGAGTCAATACACTGTTGCTCTGTGAAGTAGGGCTGTAGAGGAAGCTGCTTGGGAATGTGTTCTTAAAGGTAGTTAGATATTGAGGCTGGACTGGAGCACACAAGCTGTTGGAGGATTTTGTGGGTCAGAACAGCCTCTGATTAGAAGGTAGGAGTTGCATTGGGGTTGAACTCAGACTAGGGAGCAATGGAAGAGTTCTGTGGAGTTTTTCTTATGTGTAGAACTTAATTAAAATATTTGTGGAAGTGTTTTGATTTGGCAAAGAGAAGAAATGAGATAAAGTGAAACTTATTTTGTTTTTAAATGGTCGCTGTTGAGGTCTGTATAAAATCTGTGAATGTATTAAATTTGAATAAGTATAAATTAAGATGATTTAGCTCCGGAAATGATCCTCAAAGAATCCCCAAACTTTACTACTGCACACCGCCTGTTTCTGGGGCATTCTGGGACTGCAGGGATTTAGGCTTAGGATTCTATCAACTTCTACCTCCCTAGGTGGATATAAATATGAACAGACAATGGGGTGCCCTGAGGTAAATCCTTTTGATGGAGTTTAACCCGGAGAGACCAAGAAACTGCCATGGGGATGGCCTTGATCATGCTGTTATTTGGAAATTGAGACACATATCTTTCAACAGGGCCCAGGGCCCAGGTGCCTCTGGGAGCTTGCTGGAGACACAACAGCTCAACCAGCAGGAACTGGGACCCAGACCTCTGCCTCCACTCTGTTCTTTTGTGAATTCATCTGATTTTCTCTTTAATAAACATGATCTTCACATTTAGAATTTTATTAATCCAGAGAGTCTTTCTGTTCATTTCATCTAAAGGCCCTTCTCTGTTTTTGTTTGAAGTTTATATTTGGGTTACTTCTGCCCAGTTAGAGAAGACTCCAAAGAGGAGGGAATGTTTCTTTGACACACACTATTCCAGAGGTTTCTTTTTACATAGTTCTCTTTACGTACCACAGACTGCTAGTTGCATATATCAAATTATTAATTTCTTTTGAATATCATACCTCCTCCCCCTTCTTTTTGAGACAGTCTTGCTTTGAAGTCTAGGCTGGCTTTGATTTGGAATTAGTCCTGCCTGAGTCTTCCCATTTTGGGGATGGGGTATGGGGATGGGGGTGCGAGAAGGTGGGAGGAGGGAGGGGCATTTCCTACACTAATACCATGCAGTGTTCCTAACGGTTTCTTTAGAGGGGTTTTGAGAGGAATTAAATAAAGGGATGGGACATAGTCTGAAGTTTAGGAAGACCGGATGAGGGAAGACTGACACGGTGCAAGGAATCTCGGAGCGTTATTTTACATAGAAACAGTATCTGTGAATCAAATCTGGTTCCACGTGGGGAATCCACTCGGATCTTCCTTAGACTTTATCTTATATTCATCTTAGAAATCAGGTACATTGAAAAATTAATGTTGATGTTCATAGACTCAAAATTATAGTTGGAATCTTAAAAACACTTGTGAGTGAAATGACTCAGTAGATACTGGTGCTTGCCACCAAACCTGACGACCTGAGTTCCGTCCTGGAACTCTTAGGATGGGAGAAGAGAACAAATTCCCCTCAGGATGTCCTCTGAGAGGTGGTGTGTGTGTGTGGTGTATGTGTGTGTGTGTGTGTCGACACATGCTAAATAAACAAATGTAATTTACCCAAGCTTAATCTAAAACAGCAGCCGCTCTATAGCTTGTAATCAGTGGTGGCCATTAACCTTTCGGTGATGTTTTTATGGCTGGCCTTTTTCTTTGTCAAGGGAACTGGGGGACTAGGGGAAATGGGAGGAGCCCTGAGTAGTGGCAGATGGCATTGCCCTGAGCTCAGTTGTGATGGTCTGTCAGTCAAATGAGTTTCTGATTAAAACCCCATTACTCTCTGCCACAGGAAGTCCTGCCCCTCTCTGCCCTTGCAGGGTTTTTTATTCGCTTGACCTTTATTGTGTTTGATTTTGTAATCTGAACTTTTTTTTTTTTTCTCTTTCATTCTTTTTCCACATTTGGGCGTAGATAGGAGAGAATTCCTTCCCATGTTTTTGGGAGTGGTGTTCAAACACATTTATTTTGTTCGCTGTTTTCTGCTCCATCCTTCCTTACAGATAAAGACCCTTTCTTTCTGCGTGATTATGAGACTATTGGGTTTGGGTGTGCCTTTCTGTAATGCTTTGATATGAAAACCTGCACAGAAACTCTTAAACGTCTATGACATGGGTCCTGGAGAATATTAGCTTCTCAGTTATTTTTAGGCAGACCTGTCGTATCCTCAGTACGAACAGTGGAGGCGTGTGGTGGGCGCTCCCTCGTTTCCCTGGTAACTTCTTGTGGGCATTAGTAAATACGAGGACACTCTAGAGTTTTCCCTTATCTGAGTGGTATTTCAGGGAATTCCTATAAAATGACAAAAAATGTATTCCTGAAGGAAACTCTTAATGTCATTGATTCTACACAGATCATTTTACGGTGAGGCCCAGTGACAGAAATTGATTTGTCCGTCCGCGATTAAGAGAGAGAAATGTAGACCCAATTGCAGGTGCCTGCTCTTTAAATGATCGTTCATGTCCCAGTGCACACCATGTAGTCTGTGGGCCCCCATTAAAAATTAGGTCCAAATCTCTCACTCACGTGGACCACGGGGCGGCAGTCTGTGGAGCCTCATATGGAGTTTCTTGATCTTAAATGTTGACAGCAGATTTTGAGAAGCTGTAGGGTGGAGACCCTGGTCCACACATTTATTATTATTATTATTAATAATAATAATGTCAACAGGCTTCACAGGAAGTGTGTGGCTTTTGGAAAACAGGGAAAAGTGGGGCATGCGTGAGTGACTGTCCTAGATTCCTGCTCTCAGGTTCAGTCCGTGATGACTGTTTATCTTTCCCCATGACTTAAGTGTCTTCCCTGCTCTAAGTATCTGCAATTAAAACATTATTACTGCCAATCATCACGTGATTTTTTTTTTTTGACTTATTTTTACAACTTATTGCAGACTTTTTGAGGAACTTATTTTTATGGCAACCTCTTGGTGCCTGGACTTGCAAGGCTTTATTTACAACACAGTATATGAGGCAAATAAAAAGCGTACATAATGTCAGCTTGTCAACTCAGATGCATTATGTTGTACAAACGACAGGCTTTTGCGTTCTCCTAGATTACTGTATTCGTCCTGGGCTCCAGTTAGGTTAAGTATAGCTCTTTCAGGATTTCTTCAGCATATATTTCCTCAAAAGATATTGCCAGGACAGTTTCCCAATACTAATAAAAGTTGTATAGGGAAAATTTATCATACTTTCACTGACTGTCACCTGGTTTTGGTTTTGTCATGATCCCCCCTTTTAAAATCTCTATCCTGAGCAGGTAAGTAAAATTATATTATTATTCATTATACTTGGGAGCATACTATGTAATTAAATGATTGAGGGTTATTTGTTGGTTTGTTGGTTTATTTTATTCATACACACACACACACACACACACACACCACAAAATGTATGTAGATGTCTCTCATGGTGAGAGCCGTATATATTTGTAGCTTGTATGGGGTTGTGGAGGTGTGCTAGAGACTTGGCTTGAGAGCTTGATTTACACAACTAATAAATTGCAAAGGTCTAAACAAAGCCATTGCCAGTCCTGATAAGGGTCACACTCTTAAATTTCACTTGGGATGTTTAAGGGACTCTGAGCTTGAACTCTGAGGTCACAGCTTCAGACTGCAAGAAGCAGAAAGGGCCAGGCACTGCTTCTAGCTGTTCTGACTTCAGAAAAACAAACTATTGTTATTGGAATTTGGGAGTCCTTATATTGTTACCAGGCGATAAAAGGAGAACTTGTTTCTTTTTTGAGGGGTTCTTTGTAGTAGAAGAAATTATTTAAACTGCCAAATTTGTTGCTATAAGATCTCCTACCTGAAGGAGACCAGTCAAGGAAAACACAACTCAATGATTATGATATAAATTGCACGCCTAGATTGGGTAGATTTACCATTACACTACTCTAATCCCTGGCTATGAGATCCCTTATAACTTTCGGTTTATCCAGGCCACGTGCTTGTCCTTCCAACTCCGATTCCTCCGTCGTTGGCTTCCTACTCCTTCCTCTGTCCACTTCGTTCTATCGCCGACTTCCTTCTGCTTCTGCCTTCTGCCTCTATATCGAATTCCTCTCACTCTCTCCTCCCCTAAGCCTTTTTCTCCGCCTCCCCTTCTACTGCCCAATCACTGGCTCTAGCCTTTATTTTACAAGTTTTAATTGGACAGAAGGTTCACAAGACGTCACCTGTGTACAGATTCAATCATCCTCTGCAGCCCCTCCCAGGAAAGTGAAACTAGGATCAAAATACAAGGCTGAGGCTATCCACTGGGAACTAGGATCAAAATACAAGGCTGGGGCTATCCACTGGGAACTAGGATCAAAATACAAGGCTGGGGCTATCCACAACAGTTCTTAGTCTCATTCATCAGTAAAAGAATTTTAAGAATGGGCTCAAACAGAAGCTCAAGGAGCATTTTATTAGGATTTAAAAGCCATACTGTTTAAGCTAGCGTAAGGGTCAGAACATGGCGGACAAACAGCCATATGGCAGCCAGGGAGACTTTAGAGAAAGCACAAGGAATGGAGAAGAATGATCCAGAAAAGCAGTCTGGACCCACTCCAAGCTACATGGCTAATGGCTTGTAAGTCACTGTGCTACGGGAGGGCATTCTAGGCAGGAAAAGTCTAGAACCCACGGAAGGAAACGTATTCCACTAATCTATGAGTATGGCTGAAGATAAGCATTTCTTCCTCAGGCTGCTCTCTGAGTCAGTAGGCTTAACTGCCCCATTGGTTTGCTGGGTCTCCACCAAAGCCAAGGAGTTTCTTCTGTTGACTTGGAATTTTTTTCTCAAACAAGGTACTAGAACTGGACAGACTTGCTTATCCTCCTTTGAGGTTCTAAGATCACATGGGCCTTCCCTGGTTTTGGGAAATGGAACATAACGGTTAATAACAAGAATTAGTCTAAAGATCAAATGATTGGGTTTTAACCTTTGGAATGCACATGTCATGCATATTATAAAAGAGACTTAAGATAACCAGAGCGGTCCAGAGTTGAACTAGTGCTAGGTAGAGTAAGGGCCAAGGATACTAATAGGGAAGGAAGAAACTAAAGTGGTCCTTTTCTTATGTGCCAGGAAGCAAAAAGGTGTGTGTGTGTGTGTCTGTGTCTGTGTGTTCATTTGTACCTGTGGGTGGCTGGGTGGGTGGGCGTGGTGAGAGCTACGGGGTACCCAGGCCCCTTGGAAAGACCTTGTTGAGCTGAGTAGAAGTGGCTAGGCTAGAGTTGGAGTATTTGCGCTGTCTATTTGACCTTGGACTGATCATCATCTTAGTTTCTGTGTTGATGGGGGAGGGTCTGGGGGTCCATACCTAGGACTATTTCTTTACTTCCATCAAGATCTTTGTGTTGCGGACGTTAGGACTAGTTATAAAAAGAAGTCCAAACTGACAGCGATTGTCCCTCATGGGTCCTTGGCCTTTTGGTGGTAACAGATTAACAGACCCCATCTCTCCCCAGGACAAGGGCATTCTTTCTGAGAGGTCTTAGAACACTGAAAGGAGGTGCTTAAACGATGATATGCTTTCTGAGTTTCAGGGTGTACTGACTCATGTTCCGAGCTGAGCTGGAGTTTTCTAACCTTAGATGTTTGCCTTACAGCCCGTCTACACATGCCTCCATTATACAGGAATCTGACTTAACACAAAATTACATAATTGCTTATTTTGAGAAGACCCATACTCTAGTGCATTTGAGTCATGACAGAAAGTTGAATTATGTTCTGAGCTCCATTTAAAACGGCAGCAAATTATATAATAATACCATTATCCCGACGTTTACTGGGAGATTGTTATTTGAGGAGCGCATACAAAAGTCATTTGATCTTAGGGGAAAATACATGTCAGCTTAATTACCCATATTCTACAGGTGAGGAAATAAAAGACCAAAAGCTAAATATAGTGCCATGTAGAAGGAATCTTCATACAGTAAATTCATTTTCTATGGTGGTGAGTAATGGTAATGTGTACTTGGGATATTTTAAATACACAACTTTGGAGTAGACTGTCTTAAGGATGTTGGAGTTGCCTGGTACTGTATTCTGGAGGCTTATTTTTAATAGAAGAAATTAAGAATCAGAGTTTCAATTCATCACCCTTAGATCGAGTTGTGCTTCCTCAGTAAGATCTGAAGCTCGAAGGCTTTTATCTATCTGGACTCAGCGGCACCACATCTTTGAGAAGTCCTTTGAATAGTCCTTTGAGAAGATTCAGATCGTGAGGAATCCTTCCTAGCGAAGGGTCAGCTTTCGTTTGTTTGCTTGGTCCAGGTCAGTCTTAGTTGTCATAAGGGCACAGCCTAGAGTCATCTAAGAGAAGACACTTCAGTTGAGTAATTGCCTAAATCACATTGGCTGTGAGAGAATCTCTGCAGGACTGCCTTGGTTATTAGTCCATAAAGGGGCCTTACACACTGGCCACACCACGCTTAGTCGGATGATCCTGGGTTGTGTTAGAAAGGTAACTCAGCATACTGGACATCACCACCCTTGGTCGGGTGGCCCTGGGTTATGTTAGAAAGGTAGCTAAGCTTGAGCCTGTGTCCGAGCCAGCAGGCGGCCTTCCTCTGTGCTTTCTGCTTGGAGCTCCTGCATGAGTCCCTGCCCTGCCCTCCCTCGGTGATGGATTGTGACCTGGAAGTGCTTAAGTCAAACATACCCTCTCCTTCCATAGTTATTATTGATGAGAATCTTATCATAGCAACAGAAAGGAAACTACCATGGTCTGCAAATATTTTCCAGTAGCCGGTTGTAGGCATTAAGGACTTGATAGCAGACCAGACACTTACTAGTGCTGTCGTTGTCGCAGGTGACATACCTGTACCAAACACTTGCAATGTAGTGTGTGTTGGGAGTTCTAGAAAGGATGAGAGTCAAGTGTTGTGTGAGTGTAGATAAAGGACCCCCAGTGGACCCCAGTGTGGACTTTTTGGTGCCTTCTCATTTTGGAAGTGTCCCTCTCTGCATGTATATGCTCTCAGGTATATACCAGTATAAAATAAATTTAAGGTAAATCTAAAATGTGAGGGTCTGGTATGACCTATTGACATCATTGAGTGGCTTCAGAATGGCAAAGCACCGAAGACTGTGGGTGTTACATCAGTCGGAGTTAGGTTTGGAAGGAGTACTCTGAGGTTTGTGTGGTCTTTCAGGAACCCAGCCTTCTCTCTTGTTGCTTCAGTTTCTGCAGTGTTTGGTAGAAACCTTGTTGTCCAGAATAGCCACTCGAGCTCAAGATGACATGCCAGTGTTTCAGACTTCAGGAAGGAAGAAGGACGGACAATAGTCTGCCCGTCTTGTTTAAGGAAACTGTCTTGAATCCCCCAGAATTCAGAGCATAAACAAATGGGTCACACTTAACTGCAGATAAGGCCAAATACGTTTTCCCCACTGGGCTGTGTACCCAGACCTCCCCTGTCCAGAAGAACCTCTTGCTACCCCAGAGAAAACCAAAATACCTCGTCAGTATCTGTGGGAGAATGGCTGATCACACATTATATTCACGTAGCTATTTGTGTAGAACAGAGATTTTTTGTTTTATTAGTTGCATACAAGCCTGTGACTATAGAGGTGATATTTGAACTATACTTCTCATATTGGTTTTTTTTTGCTTGGTTTTGTTTTGCTGTTGTTTAGAGTTAGTTGCTTCTAGATTACATCATATGGAATTTTCAGAATCGTATTAATAAAAGCTCCCTGACTCACCACATGATTAATTTCATACCCAGTAATGGTGATATGGCTTCCCTTCGTGTCTATTTTACAGGACACACTGGCATACATGACCTAATGCCATTTCCGTCATGCAGGGTACTCGCGGGTGGAACAAACACCCCCATCTTTGGCATCTTGAGTAAGAACTGCTCAAGAATATGAATTTGTAACAGCTTCGAGATGACAGTGACCTCTAGTGCCCAATACAGCCCTCACTGGGAAAGTGACCGAAGTCAGGGGTTTGGGACACCACCTGGCAGTGTCCTCTTTCCCTCCTTGCCCCCCTTGTCTTTTGTTGTTGTGTGACATGCTGGACTCACTTGTAGTGCCTCATGAAAGCAAAGGGTCACCAGCCCGAGGCTGGGTTTAGCTCTAGCCACTAAATGTCAGGTTGCTCTCTCCTTTGCCGTCCAAGTGCTTTCCAGCACTGTTAAACTCAGGGATAAAGTGATGACTATGACAGCAAGGGTTAACAGAGAGTAATGATTTGGGTAGAGTAGTCAGATACTCTCCTTTGAATTCTGGTCTCCACCCAGAAGAATGTACCAATTTCCGGGCTGGTGAGATGGCTCAGCTCTTAAGAGCCCTTACTTTTTCTTACAGAGGACCCAGTTCAGTTCCTAAAACCCACAGGACAAACTCACAAAGGTCTTTACTCCAGTTCCAGGAATCTGATGCCCTCTTGTGGCCTCCTAGGGAACTGCATCAAATGGTGCACACACGTAAACATACTTGCAAAACACTCCATACATAAAAGTAAACTATATAAATCTTTTTATAAAAATCCTAATTTATAAACTACCACTACTTTAGATATATGCTGACACTCTTGTGATTTCATTTTATTTTATTGCATTTAAAATGTAGATCCAATTAGAATTTATTCAAGAGTCAGCTTAATTTGTGGGACTCTCTTCTTATTTTATAATTTATTTCCATGTTTTTAGGAATATATACCAGCATGATAAAATTCCAGATAGACATTCTGTCTTCATTGATAGAGAAGTCTGGAAGTAATAAATACCAAGAGAGGTCAGAATGTGTCTTAAAGAAGCCTGTTGAACTAGCTGTTTCCCACATAATTTGACTTTGAAACTTCCATGTGGCTCAAACTGGGCCACACGCCATGCACGGCTCACTCTGACCTTGAGTTTTAAGTTTGTTCTGCCAGTTAACAAAAAGTACATCAGTTCTATTTTCTTGAGGCAGTTTGGCTGACCGATAGAACATGGCAGAGTCACAGGAAACCTAAGTGATAATCGTAAGCTTAAGATGGGTTATGAGATGAAAGAGTTACAATTGCACAAAGAACGTGTTGTAGTGGGTGCCAGCCAACGTTGTGATCAGGAGGAGACACATCATGAGGTAGAATTTCATAGGAAGTGTGACCGAGAGAATTGCCTTACTCTGTCTGGCTGTTTAAGCTGACTCGGGAGTCGTTTGCACTCAGAAATAATTTTTGAAGTATAACTTAGGATTGTTTTGGTAGCTGGTCCTCAAGTTATAGGTGGAAGGGTGTGCCCCCTGGTGGCTTCTATGTGTCAGTGCCACTGGATATTCAGTTCCTTGCTTCTAGTTGAGCGGAATGAAGCCAGTTCTTACTTGAAGCACTGTGTTTATTAATCTGTTGTGGTGGAAGCTAGGGTACAGAAATTCCAAGTTCAAGGCCAGAAGATGTGTCTTGGATAGTATTGTAGCACTTTGCAGATCCCAGAATTTAAGAGTTGACAAGGAATAGTCTTTCATCCAGGCAGTCAATAGAAATTGAACAAGGATAGCTGTCCCTGCCAGTTTTTAGGTGTGGCAGAGAGGGTTTCTGTGCCACCCAACTCTGTGTCCTCATTGTGGGAGTTAGACATTGAATGTCCTTGATAAAGATGCCCTTGATTTTAAAATCAAATAGACCATTTCTACTGTGACTCAATCTTTTGATATTCTTGTGAGTTAAGTTGAATTATTTTCATTTCGGAGACATAATTATGTTCATAATATATTTCTTTTCCTATTTAGTTATTTTTAATTAAAGTTGCTTATACCCTTCAAATAGTAAAAAATCTACCACTACTTTTTCTGTTAATATACAATTCCTCCTTTCAAACAATACATGTATGCTTCCACAAATCTGGGTGTATGTTTGTGTTCTAAGGATATAATTGAACCCATTACTCAATAGTCTATAACTATTTCTCAATCTATTTTAAGTGTTTTCCATGTTATTATGTTTTAAACTGTTAGGAATAAAGCTGGCTACTTTTTTCACCTATGTCATTTAGAGAAACTTGCATAGAATTGAATTTTTTTTGACATTAGCCAACAAAGTCAACCAAAGGGATACCTTATTGACTCTAATTTTCCAAGGTCTTTGCAGGTCTCATGAAGAGCGTTGTGTTTTCATAGGTGTGAGTCGAGAGCCATTTTAATATCTGTAATTCAGGCTAATAATCACCTGAATTTTATCTATAAACATTAATTAGCATTTCTAAGCACTTAGAGCACATTTGCTCAATCAATAAAACATAATTTAGTGGATTATTTGGGATAGCTGATCTGTCATTGTTACTGATAATCTTGGTCAATTTGACTTGCTATTCTTAGTAGTCAACTTGACTACATCTGGAGTTAACTAAAACCCAATGGGCTGGGATCATCTGTCTTTTTTTTCATTTCTTTTCATCCTTTTTGTTTTATTCAACATAAGGTTTCTGAGCTGGAGAGATGGCTCAGCCGTTAAAGGTTAGACTCACAACCAAAAATATAAGATACGGTTTCTTTGTGTAGCTCTGCTATCCTGGAATTCTGTAGACCAGGCTGGCCTGGAATTCATAGATTCACCTGCCTCTGCCTCCCAAGTGCTGAGACTAAAGGTGTGCACTGCCACCCCCCAGCTGAGGGCTTCTTTCTTTTTTGAAGTGGGAAGAGCCACTTTTAATCTGGATCTTTTGAGGTGGGAAGATCTCCCTTTAGTCTGGATTCTACCTTCTGGTGGCAACCTATAGAAAGGACATGGAAGAAGGAAGCTCTTGTTCTTTGCCTGCTTGCCCTCAGACTCACTAGAGGGTCTATTCCTTCACTGGCACGAGAGCCCAGTTCTTTGGGATTGTGGTAAAGACCAACTGAGAAGGCAGCATTGTGGGCTGGATAAGTTCTGCATTCTTGGGACTTGTATTGGTAGACAGCCATTGTTGGATCACAGCCTGTAAGCCATTCTAATGAGTTCCCGTGTATGTGTATGTATATATGTATGTGTACATGTGTGTATGTATATATATATGTGTGTGTGTGTGTCTGTGGGTATGTAATATGTGTATGTATATATGTGATTGTGTGTGTGTGTGTGTATGTGTGTGTATGTGTATGTATGTGTGTGTGTGTGTGTGTGTGTGTGTGTGTATATATTATATATATATTTGTGTGTGCATGAGTGTGTGTATGTATGTGTTGGTATGTATGTGTGTATGTATATGTGTGTGTATATATATATATGTGTGTATGTATATATATATGTGTGTATATGTATGTGTATATATGTATATATGTGTATGTGTCTCTATGTATATATATGTGTGTATGTATATGTATATATATATATTTTTTTTTCCTATGAGTTTCATTCTTCTAGAGAACACATAACCCTGACTAAATACAGTAGTCAACCCATAAGAATTTAAGAAAGAAGGGCTTCTTTTGTGATCTAATGTTCCCTTTGGCATTTAATTATTAGTAACTCTCGGTAAGAGTTAGTTTCACATTTTCTTAGTTCTAAAGTCATGCTACAAAAAAGGAAAGAAAAAGAAAAGGAAAAGAAGTCACTCAGGTTACATTGGAGCTTTCTTTTGTAAGGTAGCAATCTGAAGACATGTCTTGTGTTCTCTGAGTTTGTTAAGGTCCACTAGAGGGCGCCATTCACTTCTTTGGGAGTGGGATGGGGTATGTAAAACAAGTTTAAGTGTATAATTATGTTTTGCTTTTGGGAGCTAGCCCTGTTAACTCTCAGAGTAAATTCACTGTAGTTCTTAAACTGAGACACGAGGAGACTGTCGCGTGTGGCTTCTAGATCTGTATTCTTGATGGTGAATGCTGTGATGTGGGGTGGAGATGGTTAGGGAAGCCTGGTGCCTAAGAGTAGCCGACTTCACAGTCTTAAGGAGCTCTTTGTACCAGAAGCTATTGTACACCTATTTGTGTGTGTGTGTGTGTGTGTGTGTGTGTGTGTGTGTAATGGTGATAAAACAGACAGACCTTGGTTAATTGAAGGGACCCAGAGAAGTATGTGTCTCCAAATGATTCCCCGGGAGGAAGCAGCGGGGGGAGGTAGGGAGTTGTTAGGTGCCTTTCCCTGTCCTGTGCTTTCTAGTGCCGGCTGCCTGTGGAGAGGGAGGATGTACTAGAGAAGGCACACCACTAAGAGGAGAGAATTCATTTCCACACAGCCACTTGGAGGAGCCTTTTTGGTTTTGTTTGTTTGTTTGTTTGATTTTTGAGACAGGGTCTCACTGTGTACCATTTGCTGGCCTAGCACTCATCTGTGCATCTCTGCCTCCAGAGTGCTGGGATGGAAGGCATATGCCACCGTGCCCTGGCTGGCCCATTCCTTTGTAAACTGAATCTGTCTGTCTTGATTGACACTTTTTGTGGACCTTGCCCAGGTAATGCTTGCCCCAGAGCTTTCAAGCCACCCTTGTACAAAAAAAAAAAAAAAAAAGCCACAATGATTGTACAAAAGCATCAGGAAGACCCAAGACACGGAGGAGCTCAGTTCCTAAGCTTTTGATCTGTGCTGGCCTTGGATGGGATCTGACTGTGCTCCAGGAGGTCCTGGGTATATTCGTAGAGACATAGCCTTAGCCAAATCCCTCTGAGCCCCGGTTGCATGTAAGAGGCACTCCAGCTCTTGTTAGTAGCACAGCTTAGCCCCCACCCTAAGGAGCACAGTTAGACAAAGAGGTTAGAACAACAAATCAGATCTGTGGTAGGTAAACAATTCCCTTGGCTGTGGTTGTTCATAGATAAATAAGGCCCAAGCCAGATCTCTGCTTGGAAAACTATGCTTCGTATTGTTTGCATTTTTCTTTTATAAATTATACTTTGTTTTACCAAGTCTTCCTAGTTCGCCAATAAAGTAAATTCTGTTTTCGGGTTGTCTAAGATTCTGCCGTGCCATCAGGATTTCCTAGCTTATTGCTTTCCCCTGGGTAGCCACCAGGGGCAGGTACAGTCAGCCAAATACCGTGAAATTCTCTGAGGATGTGTGCTGCAACTGGGTAGAAAAGAAAATGTAAGTGATTATACTTGCAATCTCAGTCTGACTTGAGCTTATTAGCCATCCCCACAGACTTCTGCTCTTCCCTGAGTCAGGTTTTCTAGGAAGGTCGCACTTGTGTGGTGTGCTCTAGAGGAGGCCCCCACATGGTTTATAAAGTCTCCAGACACTTGGGGAAGGCTTAGTGGGGTAATGACTGCTGAAACCCGAGGTCTGACCACTGGCAGCCAAGGTGGCAAAAGTGGCCTTTATGCTGTAAGAATATCAAAGATGTCCCTCCAAAACAGGAAGGGGAGGAACCCTTCGCAGATAGCACCACGTGCTTTTCCCAAGTGGAAACAAATGAATCCGAGGGATGGCACGCCTGTCTTGTGTGGCTCCACAGACCTCGGTTCATTCTCGATTCCCAGGCACCAGCTGGGCAGCACCTTTCCTCAGGCCAGTCGCCTTTTCCCTTGGCTCCACAACCTCCTGAGTTGCCTCTGATCATCTCCGGGCTTTGATGGTCTCCATTTTGCTTGTCCAGCTCTTGAGTCCATTTTTAACTTGTCTGTTCCATTTAACTCTCTTCACTAGATTGGATGTGGTTTCAGCATTTCTGACAAGTTTTTCAGGTTAATGTTTTAGCTCATCCTCGTTCTCTTCTGGAACAGTATCTGTTTCTCGATGCCTCTCTGAGTTATACTAACTTTCTCAATGGGCCTTTTCCTTTCCCTCAGTCCTTTTGTTGGGGCCGTAACTGGAGTTGTCAAGAGAGGACAGAAAGTCCATCTTGGTTAGGGGACTAATCAGGTATGGCCAGGGACTCCCACTTCATTTCAGATAATAATAATTCAAATCTAGGTTTGGAAAACGTGTGTTTTTATGGAAAGCATGCTAACTACCCAGGCTTGCCTTGTTGGGAACATGCGGAGGGGAGAGAAGCCAGGATGCTTCCACGGGTCACAGAGAAAAGAGTGGATTCCGAAGGGAAACAGGAAGAGATGCAAAAGAGATGGAAAAATTAAAAAGAAAGAAATGGCTGCCGGAAGCTCCTTGGAGGAAGTGCTTGTGATGTATGTTCACATGGAAAGTGTACAGGAAGTGTTCAGGCTGCTTGCCTTTAGGATGTGTGTAGAGTCCTGTAGCCATCATGTGGTCACATGATTTGTCCTGTTCAACGCCTTAACGAGGTTGCCCCATTGCATCTTTTGCTGTTCAGAAGAGATAAGATGTGTTTCTTAACCTGCCTGAGACATCCCTACTTACCGGGCTAGTTTGTAGAACTTAGTGATTCTGTTATGGTTTTTGTTCACCTCTACTGAAGATTTGCCGTGTGTATCTTAGAACCTCAGATGGTTCTATCTCAGTGACAACTAGCAAGTCTGCCAGCCTTGAAGACTTTTCTTCATTTAGTGAAGGAGTCTCACAGGAGTGCCAGCCTCTCAGAGGGCCTGAGGATTAAGAGAAGACAGTAAAGAGTCTCCTCAAGGCAGCGAAGATGGTTGTCTTAGTTGTGCTTCCTCGCTTCCTGTGGGAGGGCATGCCGAGACACACCACCACTCCCACAGGCTGTTGAGGGACGCCATGCCTACTGTCTCTTTCCTTCCCTTGTGAATGGGGACAGGGTGAGCCTGAGCTGTTCGGCCTTCACACGAGCAAAACCAATGTTCCCTCTGGCGTTTGGAAGCTGAACATCCATAATCCCCAGCCTGGAATCATCGAAAGAGGAGGCATTTAAATCCCATTTAATTGCCTGCCCGTGTCTTTCCCACTGCCTCCTGGGCCCTGAAGAAAAATGGCAGTGCCAGAATTCTGAGCAGAATTGTTACTGCATTCCTTCCAGGCCTGGCTCACTGATCAGATGCAGTAAAATGTTCATACCTAAGGATTCATTCACGATGAGGTCTGCTGCTCCAACCTGATCTTTTTGTTTCATTATTTCTTTTCCTCTAGAAATATGGGCATATAAAAATATCAGGAAATAGGATGTATCCACTGATTAAAAACTTAAACAATAAAAGCTTGTTATAAAGTGAAAAAATGAGAGTTTGCCCCCGCCCCCTTCTACCACTCCCGCTCTCAAGGGGCGGTGACAGCGGTCACTTTTATACTGACGGTGTCCAAGTTTTCGATTTCAGTCCCCAGGTCCCTCTTGAATTTCATAATCCAATCTCTAACTTGTTGAGTCCAGATGCTGATTTATAACCATTTATATTTTCCATATCACTGTTTGTATTTATGTATCTGAGCCACTTGAAAGCCTTTGGAATCTTGGCAGATGGAACCAATTCATCAACTAATTAATTAATTTTTAGTTCGCTCATTTTTACACTGCCTGTCTGTCCTCTGCCTGTCTGTCTTGCTGGCTCCTCAAAGTAAATTCCTTACTTTTTCTTTTTTTCCCCCAACCCTATTTCCTGTTAGGATTCCCACCTTCCTCTCTGTGTCTGAACTCTCTTCTTCACAGCGCAGGGCCATCTAATGAGAGAGCCGTCCCTCTAGGCTGCAGCGGTCGGTCACCTCTGTGCATTCTCACACTGGGCCTGCTGGAGTTCAGCCAGCCTCTCCTCGGACTTGGACGGTTACCCTGGCCTCTCCTCCCAACAGCACTCTACTGAGACTTGACTTCCTAAACCTGAATGTCCTCAAGTCTCTTCCCTGCATGGCCACAAACACATTTTATCCAAATCCAGTTGAAGCTCTCAACACATCTGGCTCTGGAGCCAGCCCTGACTTTTTATTCGGCTTGGTTTTCCGTGTGCTCAGTGCTCCCCTTGTCCTGGGCAGTCAAGGCTCTGCTCCGTGTTGAGGTATTATTCCTCTGGCCTCCTTCTCCTCACAACAAGGAGAGGCCTTGCTTGCGTCCTATGTTCTCTTGGCTCTGGTGTGTTCCCAGTGTAGGGTGTGGTCATTTTGCCTGTGTCAGGGTTATAGTTTGGACCCCTGCTTCAATTGATTAGAGGTGTTTTTTTTTTTTTTCTTTTGAAGACTATATTGCAGGACTTATAAATGCCATTTAATGCTCTATAGTAAGTCCTCAGGTAAACACTTCTTGGATTTTTCTTGAAGCTTTGCTTTGAGAACTTTAAAAGTGAGTCTGTAGTGTGCCATAGGCAGATAAGGCTACTAGCGAGTTCTCAGGCTGCTGTGTAAGCAATCCGTGTGCATCGGTTATTGGCCCTTCTGTAGGCCTGAATGGCCCATGGGCCTCTGGAATTGCAGTAACCTAGTCTCTAAACCGTAGCCTGCTGCTGTGCTTCCTAAATGCCACAAAATATTTTGGCGTTTCAGTACCTTTAAAATGTTGAAAACATTCTCCCAAAAGTTTTAATTGTTAATCTTAACATTTTCTGTATTTTAACAAAAAATTATTTTATGTGAGTCTTTTTTAATATCGGTGGGTGTTTTGCTTATATGTATGTCTGTGTAGCACATGCGTGCATGGTGCCCTCAGAGATCAGAAGAGTGCATCACATCCCTTGAAACTGGAGTTACAGAGCTACTGTAAGCCACAGTATGGGTACCAGGAATCGAACCTTGGTCCTCTGGAAGAGCAGCCAGTATTCTTAACCACTGAGCCACCTCTCGTGCCCTCAGGTGATTATTTTAATTGAGCCATTTTGACAAAATTTTAACTTTTTAAACATTGTGTTGAACACACTGATTTAGCTTTTAATGAAAATAGGCAGTTTATTATTTTTTTCCTTCAATCTTTGAGCATTTCATGTCTACCCTATATCTTGGACCTATCTACCTATATCACCTCCTCTGCTTCCTCTCAGAAACTCCATCCCATCTCCCTTCAACCTTCCTTTTTCCCATTCTGACTTATTTACTTATTCTTTCTAATCCCGAGTCTAGTTAGTGCCGCCCATAGACATGACCATGGAACCTGGCTCACCCACTGGAGCATGTGGAGCCTGTCACTGGCCACACTCATAGAGAGAAGTGACTCCTTCCGCTGGGAGCCATCAGTTGCCAGTAGCTCCTCAGGTAGGGCTGGACCTCAGGAGCCCATCTCTAGTCGGTGCTAGAATTTAGAACTAGCTGGATCCTGTGTAGATATTGTGTAGGCAGCCATACATAGCTGCTTATGTTCATATGTGTAACAGCCATGTCCTGTCCAGAGGATTGCATTTCTCGGCACCCCTCCCCATCTGCTGCTTTTTACTTTCTGTCCACCCTGCCATCCCTTAATAGTCTCTGAGCTGGGGGGGAGGGGTTGGGGGAGGAAGATGATACAAATGTCCCTACTTGTGGGACTTACTTTCAACATTTGAATGATACTGCACCCACCGCTACCCACTGCAGTCAGTCTCTCTGATCAGGTGGGGGAACAGCACAAATCTATGGATGCAAACAGAAGTCTTTAGAAGACAGTTTGACAACATGGACATTCGGATGTGTGAAGAAGTCTCCAAAAGCTCTACTGATTTGGAAACTAATTAGAAATACAGGTTTTTGTTTTTCTTTTAAAAAAAGAAGTTGCAATGAAAGTACCCCACATTTAGTGCTGCTCCCAGTGCCAGGCATGGGTTATCTCCCTACAAGTTAGTGATCAGAGAGGTCCCAGAGGTATCCAGAACCAGATAGGCTTTTGCCATTGCTCTTGGCTGCCCACCCCTCAGTAGATGGTAAGACTCTGTTGCTGAGAACATCACACGCTTTGGTTGCAAGACACAGAGAAATCAATCTGGAACGGACCAGGAAGCTCAATGGCTGGCTAGCTTTCATAGTTCTAGAAGGTTCCATACAGGCATCTGGTTTTTTAAAAAAGAACACGTTAGTAGTCTTAGGTACTGCTACAGTGCTGTAGCATCGCATGCTACAATACTGACTTGCTAGGCAAGACGTGCTCACTGTGCAGTGGTGGGCGTGACTCGGGGAGAAGCGTAAGCAGCACTCCTGATTGGATCTGACGTGTGTTTCACAGGAGGGAATTCATGCCCGATACTGTAAACACCGTAGGTTGTTTGGTTTTGTTGTTTTGTTTTAATGTAAGAGGATGGTTTGCTGTTTTCATGAAGAGGTGATGACTTGTTACCACGTGACGCCATAAAACTTGCCTGGTGATAAGATGTAGGAAGGCCAGTTAACTCCCAAGTGACTTGTCCGATCTCCCGAATGAATTCCAGTCTTAAGCTAAGGTGCAAGGGCCTGGGGAGAGCCTTTCCCACCTCTCCCTGGTGCTCTGCACCTCCTGTTTGTTAGACTGAGGGAGTCAGTGCCTGGGACATATATATGTGTCCCCACTCCTCTCTTAGCTGTCCCCTGCTTTCAGCAGCACAGAGGTTCCAGTCCCTTAAAAGGTAATGCTTGAATGCTTGATTAACAAGCAGTGTTCTGGTTGTTGCTGACCCAGCCCTGCTAGAGTTAAGTGAGCGGGAAGTTCTGGAAAGTGGTGACTTGTATGGAACACCATAGTGCCAAATAGGTGGCTCAGATACATTTTGGATTTGCTTCGTTTTGAGTTTGTTTTCCAGGTGCTGGATTCAACAGGCAAACTGAGGTGCAGGACACATCCTGAAGCAGAAGGTCCTTTTTTTTTTTTCCACACTTGATATTTAAATCTTTAGCTGAAGAGGATTGCTATGACTTACTGAATTTATCCCAAGGGACTGGTTTCAAGTTTGCTCCTCTTGAATTTTTTTGTTCATTGGACGGCTCTAGCTGAGGTGTATCCCTCAGAGTATGAATGGCCTGGATTGCGGGAGGCGTTTTTTTTTTTTGGGGGTTTTTCAAGACAGGGTTATCTCTTGTAGCCCGGGCTGTCCTGGAACTCACTCTGTAGACCAGGCTGGCCTCGAACTCAGAAATCCGCCTGCCTCTGCCTCCCAAGTGTTGGGATTAAAGGGTGCTGCCACACCGCCCGCAGGGAGGCGTTTTCTTACCCTTCTAGGATTCAGCCTTCATTTCACACCGGCTCACTTATTTCTTACCTCTCGTATCCCTTCTGTTTTCCTTCCTTCCTTTCCCTCTTTTCTTTTTCTCTCTCCTGATTCTGTTTCTGGCCAAATGTTTCTAGGAGCCCATGATTTGTTGTTTGTTTGGGGGCTGTCCTGTTCTGAGCTTGACGGGAAATTGACATTCATATAAAATTGGTTTGCTTACATCTAGGTCTTTGTGTGAAATCCATGCTTAAGAAGAAGTAGGGTGTGTGTGTATGTGTGTGTGTGTGTGTGTGTGTACACCATCATCTCAAGTGCTTTCTCTGTTGTAGAATCTGAAAGAAGGGGAAATAAAAGACATGTCCCCGAAGAGCATTGTCTAGGCTGAGCTGGAATGTGTGCTTCATTTACAGTGAAGTCAGCCTCCCCTGCTCCTTTGCATCAAGGTGCAGTTCCCCTTCACCCTGGGCCCTGGATACATTCCCAGGAAAGCCCATGAAGTCATTTCTGTGACCCCCATCTCCAGACTTCCATGAGACATACCACAACCCTTGGATTTTGAGCCTTAACATTACTAAACGGAGAAAATCAAAAGTGAACACAAAATGCTCACATATACCCGAACTGTGATATATACTAAAGGGAAGAAGGAGGAGGAGGAGGAGAGGAGGAGGAGGAGGAGGAGGAGGAGGAGGAGGAGGAGGAGAAGCAGCAGTAGTAGTGGGGGAATTCTTTCCTCGTGTATGGTAAAGCAATCTGGGGGAAGAAATAAGGTTTTCAGTAGAAACAAAGTCTCAGATAGGAGGAGGGCCAGTGGCAGCTCCCCGGTGGGCGCCTTAAATTCTAGATTTTTGTTTAGAATTAAAGAGGAAGAAAAGACACATCTACTAATTCCACTTTGAATTTATAAACCTTGGTGCCAGGACCATGGCTGTGGATCTTCCCGAGGCCCAGGCTGCTTAGGCTGGTCTTCTAGTTTACCGCTCACCATTGGTCCCCAGAGCTCAACCGAGAATAATAAATTCTGTGTTGTGCGTTGTGTCATCTGGGGGTGCTCTTCCTGGTTTCAGAGAGAGAGAATTATATGGGCTTGTTATTTAATTGAATTGCCAAATAGGTTTGTAAGTAAACAGAGTCAGGACGTACTGTCCCGACTGTGCTCCATGGTCTCCTGGAATGCCCGGGGTGCCGAGAGGCATGATGGGAAGATGTTGCTGTTCAGCAGAAAAATGCTCCGTACTGGGATCCCCTAGTAGAGGGTTTCCAGGTAGTGAGATGCGTCAAACACCCGCCAGGAAGCCATCAGCAAGGGGAAAACCAGCTGACTGAAGTTCAGTAGCAGATTCCACACACAGCTCCAGGAAACTGTCTGCCTCCTTTAGAATCTTCTGCTTTTTGTCTTTCTTCTGTAGCAAAGGAAAAGAAAATGGAGTTTGTGGGAGGGTGGAAGGAAACTGTGTTTATCAGCTGGGTCAACTTCTAAGCTTCTTTGACCTTGATGGTAAACCGTTTTCCCTGTCTGCCAGTCACATGTGTGGACATAGGGTAACAGGTAACTTTGTAGTGTTGTGGTCATTGCTGTGGTCGGCCACTGCCCATACATTAAAGTTCTTATGCGGTTATAGGTGTATCATAAAATGAGGAGATTGATTTTAAAATCTATTCCAGAAATGTCTTTATTTTCTATGTTTAAGATGGGATACTCTAGTAATCCTTGGCTTCAGTTAAGGCTGCTGGCTTTTCTCTAAGATGTCAGTGGCTTATTCTCACTGTGGATTCAGAAGGACAGATTTTTCCCTTTTTTGTTTAGTTCCCGATTTTACTGAATGGTCACCCAATAGCTTTAAAGGACAGTTAATATGAACAAGGAGCTTTAGGACTACAAAGTTCCTTCTGTGCTTATAATAAAACTACATTATAAAACACTATCAGTGACTATTGTTTCTTTCTCTCTTTTTCTTTCTTTTTAGTGATCACTGTCATTTCTCACAGAGAAACCTCTATGATATACATTTTATGGATTCAAAACCCAGACCTACCCTGCCCCCCAAAAAAGCCCCCGAAGAACTTGTATTTAATTAATATGTAATTTATTTAATTAGTTCCCTGCCTCTTTCTTTTGTGGTGATTGTCTTGATTTCTGGTTCCAGTTTTTACAACAGGGAGCGTTTCAGGCGTTTTCTGGTTCACCTCACATTGTCCACAACGCGCCCCACCCTTCCCACCCTCCCCACACCTCCCCCCTCCCCTCCCCCCACCTCGGTGAACTTGAGACTTGGTACATTTTACTCTCTTTCACTCTCGTCTTCTCTCTGTGGCGGCTTTGCAAAAACAGTTTTGTGCAAGCAGACATGACTTAACTCCGCTCCGCACATAGAGAACTATTCAACTTTACTTTTATGTGTTTTGAATACTGCCTCATGTAAGACTGTGACAGCAATAAAGTATGCATGGACGACCTTGCTTTAATAGCGAAAGGGAGCTGCTTTTAATTAATAAGTGGATCTCTTTATGTCTGGGATTTTCAGTTTATTTTGTGGTTCTTTAGAGTTCTTCAATTATGTGGCCTAAAAGGACTATGTTAGTGGAGACTAAATCCCTTTTAAAAAATCCGTCACTTAAATGTTTTCTGTCTGTAATCTCTGGGTTTTTTTTCCCCTTCAGATTATTGTTTTTTTTTTTTTTTTAAATGCAAAACCCAAAAGGACCCAGCAGTAGCAGTTTTTGTCTAAAGCGTTAGCATGTATAGCCCATAATTGCAGCATGTATATTTTAAGCCACAGGGGAATGCAGCATCATGTTCTCCAAAGGAAAAGCTGTACAGATCTGTGATCTTCACTTGGGACATCATGGCAGCTCCATTTAAATTATAGACTCCTGTTGTATTTCCTTCTCCTGACATCTGCTTATAAGCGACTTAGAAATAATCAGTTGAACTCCTATGAAGCATCTACTGAAGGCTACAAAGAGTCCTGGTGACAACCATTGTAGTCTTATATCTGTACATGTAGATTTTTGAATCAGTTCAGTCAAAACCTAGAATACCATTGTGTCTTATGACTTCCCTAACATGCTTTCTCCCAGAGGGGTTTCAGTGCCGAGGCAGGAGGCCACAGACAGGCTTGGCCCAAAGGGTGCTCCTGATAATGTGATCATGGGTAGCAACACGAATTGCTTTCATGGATGTATGGATGAACATATCCACACGTGCTTATTGCGGACTTACATGCCTGTTTGTTCTCTGTGTTCTCAAAAGCAAGATCTGACTGAGGGACATACTTTGGGGATTGAGAAGAATTGTCTGGGCGTGTTAGGGGATAGTATCCTTGATGGGTTGTTCATGGAAGGAAATCTCACATGTCAAAGCCAGAAATTCTAAAGCACCATGCCTTAGAATGGTGCTTGGGAAAATGAAAAAAAAATCCTGTTTCTCTAAAAGTGAGGCCTGAATTTTAATATTTCTCTCTGGCATCTTTGATGCTGTCATCCTTAGGTTTCCTTCTAAGACAATCAGAGGCTGCCCTTGGAGTCACCGACCTGACAGTGTATCACATCAGCCAGTAGATGGCAGTACTGTTCCACTCCTGCACTTTTTAGATCCTTGGCCGTACTGTCTAACATTTCATTACAGTCTAATTTTGAAAATGCCTGATTAGCTACATTAAGCAATGTTTGGGTGATTTTTTTTTTCCCCTTTTAAACTTACAGAATTACAACCACAGCCTGAAAGGAAGCCATTATTGGTAGACAACATGATTATCAGTTGCAATTTAGTCCGTGTAATCGGGGAGCAGCACATAGATGTTTAATTATATTTGTAAAAACAGTCAGTATAAATATATAAAATGGTTAAGAAGAATGATTATGATTTCCCAGTTATTTTAGATCAGTATTTTTATCTGAACTCTCCCTAGAGTACCACCTAATCATTACAGAGAACCATGCCAATGGAATAGTTCTTAGTTCTGCTGAGAAATCTTGGTGTATAATTTACTCACAGAATAAGCTAGATCACATCTGTACAGTATATTTCTTTGGACGTTAGGACAAGGGCCGTCCTTGGAAAAGGTGGATTACGTTCTTGTGTTGGGTCTCTGCAGGCCTCTCAGGAATTGTATAGTTCAGAAAAACAGGCTGTTCTTCTGTTTTTTTTTTTTTTTTTTTTTTTTTTTCTTTTTTTGTGATCTAAATTATGTTGTAGTAACCAGCCAGCTCTGTGGTTTAGGATGAATGTAAAATAAAAACATTCTCACTCACCCTGGAAATTTGTGCAGCTGATTGACAGTTGATGTACTTCAAGAACTTTTCTTATTTAAGTACTTGAATATGGGAGACTCCATGTTGGATGGGGTGTTAAAATTGGTAGATCCGTCCCCCCATCATTAAGAAACAAAAAGCATTATGTTATTAATATTACATTTGAAATTTTTGTTAGGAAATAGTTTGGGAGGTGTCTTCCTTGGAAATTGAATGTTAAGAAAATCACCAACCTAACTGTCACATCTCATCTATTGCCTGGATGCATCATTAGTGTTGTAAAATCATAGACTCGTCTGGCCTTCTAAAAATTCACATTTTAAAAGTGACAGTGCATTCTTGCAGTTGTCCCATGTTGCCTCTGCATATTCTAGCAAGTACACTTGCAGGACATGAAGTGTCTGCACATTTCGGGACAGAAGGGATTTGCCTCAGTTCCCATTTTAAGCTTAGTTTGTGTGGGTAAATCTATAGTAACCGTGTAAGCTCGAAATTTGCTGCATAAGCCACAGTCTTCTGATAGACAAAGCATGTAATTCCTCACTGGTTTTGCTATGTAACCCACCTCCTGTGGCCTGGATAACACACTCGGACAATTCATCTAGTTGAATGTGTGTGTTTGCACACATCCATACACACATAATGCAGACACACTGATTATAGCTGCTATAAAATAAAATACGCTGGTGGGAATTTGTATGACTTAGGGAATTTGTATGAGTGAGTGAAATAGAGACATGACATATTTATTGCCTCCTAGCAGACAGAGATAAGTATAATAATAACAACATATTGCCAAGGTGTTTTTTTGTCATGGCCCCCCACCCCACCCCCCCATCAAATTCTGATGCAGAGATGATGTCAGCCAGCCAGGAAGCACAGGCATCAAATTTACTGGTAGTGCTGCCCAGTGGATAGAAACACTCTTGGATTAAGAACTCCCTTTCAATAGCAAGGTGGTGAGTGTCAGATAGAGCATCTGTGCCCTGTAATGATGTATTTTAAAACTGCACCTTAAAACTGCAGAAGATAAATGTTTATGAAAGTGCTGTTCAATTCAAATTTTAATTTATTGCTGCTTTGTAAAATTTTGGGAAAAGTCAAGATTCTTAGTGTTTGACGGCATAGATTTCGTGAGCAATGTTCTTCTACAGCTAGAGGATAAAGGTGCAAGGGACAGGGGTGGGAGGGGGATGGAGAGGGGAGCTTTGTTTCTATTTTATGCGTAGCCAGACTTGCTCTTATGTTTGTAATATTTAAAGGAGTTCAATAGGAGGCCCTTGATTCTTTGATCTAATGCCACAGTCAGGTTTAATGAGAAAGATTTTTCATATTGCAGTATTGAACATTTTTGCCACTTCAGACCAATATGTTAGAATATTCGATTTACACCTTGTATCCCATCTTTTATTTCCCATCCCCGAGTCCGCCCTCTTCCCTCTGCTGAAACAGGTAATTACAAAGGTCCTCAGATCAATTTTTGTAAAGGGGCACCCTGACGGGTACCAAGGCTGAAGCGTGACATGAGCCTTTTTCCAATACAATGGGTGGCCTAACATCCTCTGGAAGCCCAAGCTCATTAAATATTCGGTTCCTTCCCCCCCCCCAACCCCCCCTTCACACACTTAGCTTGAGTCTCACTAAGTCTGGGGTTTCTTCACTGAAGACTTAGGAAAATTGCTTCGAGTTCTCAGATTGAATTTTTTATGTGTATGACTTCATGATAGCATTAGCATGTTCTTTGATCCGTGTGTGAATGGCGCTGGGTCGGCGCTTATTGCCATACCCAGATGGTGTTACAGGGAACCAACAGTTGTGTTTTAAGATTTCTCAATAGACTGTCTAGACTGTCCGTGCAGCAGACAGATACAGCCACCCATCAAATTAGCGTTTGTCAGATTTATGGTAATGGTTCACCAAAGCCTTCCTGTCATTGACATGAAGATTTACGCCTCCAGAGTTATTTTGTCTTCCACAGAATATAGCTTGCGATTGCTCGGATTTAAAAAAAAAAAAAAGTTTAAGACAGAAAAGTCTTGGTGAATGTGAGCTGTTTCTGAATGAAAAGGAAAATATAAAAGGAATTAAACAGTGGCTGTGGCTCAGGGTCTGTATTGATTAGGGAAAGGCTCCCTTCCCGCCTTGCCCCTCCCATCCCCCACAAGTGATAAGACGGGAACTCGGCTGTGGCTGGTGTCTCCCATTTGCCCCTGTTGGAAAGAAAAACATGTATGTGGGTGACTGTGGCCAGATTTTGCCCTTTCATGTTGTTACTCCTAGTAATGTGAGCTGCTGTCCCATCGCCGTGGGAGTAACCTTTTGACAGGCAGTATGTCCACTCTCGGTGGAAATGTTTTCCCATGTCTGGCTGGGCTGCCTTTGATCCTGCCTCCTCCAGTGTGGGGTCACAGCTACCACACTCTTCCGAGAGTCCCAGGTTTCCTTGAGGAAAGCGAGAGACACAGAGGCTTAAGATAAATAAATAAATAAATATGACCCAAACCCCTCTCTGGTGTTCAATCATCAACGCTACGGAGCTGGGTAGGGTTGCGGATGCCACAAGGCATATTCGGGGACGTTTCGGGCCCAGCACAATTTTTTTTTTTTTTAATGCTTGGGTCACAGGGATGAGCCTTTGCACCTCTTTCATCCGAAGCAGTTTGAGGAGTGAGGGCCATCTCCATCCTGAACGTGCCGAGGCATGTCTGGAAATGTGGTTTCTTCTTATTGTCCATTGGTGTAAATGAGTGGCTGGGAGGCTGTGGATAGGGAGGGTTAAAACTCTGAGACGGGGCATGGCAGAGAGTATGGAAGGGACTGACTTGGTGGGGATGGAAGCTGCAAGTACCAAAGCAAGTTCTTCCATTTCTCTGAGACCTGGCATTTGGGAAAATCCATGCTGACCATTTTGATATGTCAGAATGGAGACAGAGAAGGGCCTCTCACCTCTTCTCTAGGTAGTAATGGAGGTAGCATCAATTACTGACTGAAGGGAGGGACTCGGAGCTCCTTGTCTGCTTGTTCTAGTCCCCTTGTGGCTTTTCCTTGCAGCCCCCAGTTCCTTCCTTCCTTTTTGGCCCTTGCCATGAAGCCATCCTTTGGTAGACTACTATCCTGATTTGTCTTTAAAGGCCTCTCTTATGTGGGTTTAAATTTAATTGCAAATGCTTTATCAACTGTATCAAAGATGCTGTAATTTGGTGTTCAAGGTAAACCTCTCTGCATTATGTTCCAGCCCCTCCCCCCAGAACAGTAAACAGTGAAATAATGGCTTTTCAGCCTTGTTCCCATTCAGGTATTCAAGTTAAATGTGTTCTAAGTTACATTTTTTTCCTGCATCGATTCCTCAGGATATTAGGATTTCGCTTTATTTGCTTTTTAACATGAGTTATGACTGATTTATTGGAAAGAATCTGATTATCTAAGTTGTAAACTTAGATGATTTCTCAGAAAAATATGGGAACATTTTGTTGAATGATTTTTTTTTTTTTTCTTCCAGAGCTGCCCCTTTCTCTCATCGTTCCTCTTTCTTCTTGTTTTACTTAACCCGAGAGGCTACTCATTTTCTATCCCCTTGGCAACGCACATTTCTTCTGGACACTCGGTGATCTTTCCTAAGTTTTGATGAGCTTGTAGTGCATTGTTAACGGGGCCATTGTTTGGGTGAGGCCTCCAAGGTGCAGCTAAAGACATGCTGCCATCCTGCCTTTCCACACTCTTCCGGGTTCTGACAGTGGAGAGGGTGCTGTACGGTGCCCAGTCCTTAGCCACCTACAACACTTACCATTTTGGACTTGAAAACTATTTTAAATTCGTTGTAAGAAGAAACAGTATAAATTTTACAAGACACATTTATAGTGTTTTTAAAAAGTTAACTACCCTTCTTACACGTGTGTTTTGCTGGAAATTGGAAGAGTTGAATGGAATGCTGGTCTTTTAGCATTGTGTGAAGTTATTTAGGTAAAATCCCCCCCTCCACCGACCCCTTTAGTTTAAGGCTTTCCTCTCTCCTCCACAGTAGTCACTGGGGTTTCCTATTTTTAGAAGGGAGTTTTGACAGTCCATTTTATGCCTTGTTTACTTGATCAGATGACATATTTAAAGGAACCACAGGATGTTAGAGCTTTAGGGGACCTCAGAGGGCGTCTGATTTAACAACCTCGTTTTTTTTTTCTAGTTGTTGAAGCCGAAGTATGGATAGGTTAAGTATTTGAAGTTGTCAGGAGAACCATTCCCCATCTCTTAAGTTTACTTTAACGTGTGTAGTGATGGATATGCCTTTAATAGGTGTGCCCCCTCCCCTGAAGTCGCTTGGGCTCTCTGCCTCCATCTGACGACTTGATTTAAAGCTAAGAAAGCACATTCCATTTTGTGTGGTAGATTATATACCAGCGGAGACAATATAAACCACAGAGCCCAATGGAACACACAGTGTTAAATGGATACACGATACCTAGTTTTCCTTTCTACCAAGGCTGCAGTGTGTCTAACATGGGGCAGTTGTGAACTTGTCTAAACTACTGACACCTTGTGTTGTGTAAGAAACTTGAAGGCATCCACAACTTCCTCACTGTCAGGTGTGGTTGTGCTGCTTGGTTCTGAGCAATAATCCCGTGGGGTGTGTGTGTGTGGGGGGTGTGGAGGGAGCAACTTGGAGGGAAACTTTGCTCTCTTGTGAGGAGGGATCCATGTTGCTAGCTTGCTCAGATGCCCTCCCCCAACTCTTCTTTGTAGTTTTCTCTGTTTGCATATGGCTGTGGCCTTTAGATGCTAGGTAGCTTTCTTACTGTCTTGGGAGAGACACTAGCTTCTTTTCGGTCCTGTTTATCTAAACCAGAGATTGGGATTTTTATTAATCTAGTGATTGGGAAATTAGAGTGAATGGCCTGATTGTGTCTTTCTGTGCATTTCTATTGGGACACAGCTTTGGCTGTTTGGTATTGAGTGTGGCTATGACAAAGTTGGGTATTGACGGAGACTGTACTGCCTCCAACCGTATGGTCTACTTCACTGATGTGTGTCCCGCATGCATTTGTGTGATATGTACATGTGTGTATACAGAGGGATGGTGGTACAAATGCTTTGTACAATCTCTTCTCCTTTAAATTCGATTGTACTTTGTTGAAAACACCATAGAGTAAATTTTATACTACTTGCAGCCAATCACATTCTTAGTAGAATTAACCAGTAATCCAGATCTTTAACACATTTGTGACCTGGCATTTTTTTTTTTTTTTTTTTTTTAGCTATTGAAATTACTCTTTGTTTGGTTAAGCAGGGAGGGGGTGTTCCAGATAACCAGATTCCTTAGTTTGAGCAGTATGTACTCTTCATTTTCTCCCTAAGCTTTCCGACTGCAGAGCAGGATCGATCAGTAGGTAAAAGGCATGTGCCACCAAACCTACAAACCGAGATGGATCCCTGGGGCTTCTCAGAGGAAAGAAAGAACTGATTCTTGCAAGTTGTCACCTAACCTCTAGGTGCCTGGCCAGGTGATACACAGGTATACACACTCACACACTCACACACACACTCACACACATACACAGTCTCACACACACACACTCACATACACACATACATCCACACTCACATACACACCACCCACACTTAAATAAAATAATTTTTTAAAAAGAGGCATCTATAGCAATAATAACAAGAGACTGTAGAAATGCTTAAGTGTTTACATGCTGTCTAAAACTAACATTAGCTTTTTTGGGCTTCTAATCTTATAACTGTCCAAGAGATTGCTTCCTGGAGCGCAGGTAAGGAAAGTTGTCAGGTCTTTAATCAGCGAATAGTCTCTTGGTAAATCTTCGCATCCCAAGGGACAACTTATTCAACTCCTTCTTTGGAGCTGCCAATTCCCCTCCTCATCTTCCTTCACTTCCTACTCCAGACTTGATGTTCAGTGACCTGTAGGACTGGGAGAAAACCGCACCAGCTCTGTAGCAGCACACTGTACTATGTTTACCCTAAACTGGCCTGATAGGAGGAAAAAAGAAAAAAAAAAAAACCAAACCAAAAAAAAACCTTGAAAAAACTATAGACCTTATTCAGTAAGGTCTAGAGTTGCATGCAGTCTGTCTTTTGAGCATAAAGGAAAATTTAGTTTGATTTTTGGGTCAAGGTAGAGTATTCCCTCATACGTCACTGCACAGGTGACTAAAAATACTCATTAAACATGTGTGTGTGTATGTGTGTGTTTATTTTTGTGGTTACAAGTCTCAATAGTATCTTTCCTTGCTTTACAAGACGCTGTGATGAATTATTGCACTAAGGCCACTCAATTGGTTTCTAGAAGACTCTGAACTAATCATGGGCTATTTGTCAACTTAATTAACTTCTCTATCATACTTACATGTTCAAGGAAAAGACATTGGACAATATGCATTTAGAGTAGTTTTCAATTGTAAGATGGCCCTACTTGTCAAATATCTTTCTGATTGTTGGAAACTCCTTGAAGATTAGTTGATTCAAACAACAAAACATCCTTTGGAGAAATCAAAGTCCCCATGTCCTCATTAATCTCAACAGGGCATCTGGAAATGTCCTTTAATTTTAAGATCTCAGAGGGTTAGCCATATGCAGCTGTCCATCAGTGAGAGAGAAATTATCTGGGGGATAAAATATAGTGGCTACATTTGAGTTTCATGATGACATTTTGCAATGCTATATCTTGATAATGGAGTCACGATATATTTTAGTACAGTTGACATTTTATTGAAATGCCATATTAGTGTCTTCAAGTCACAATCTTAAGCTATAGATTTCCATAGATATTTGAGAATTGGTTGGAAAGTAAGAGTAGATTCCAGTAACAGCACATAATGCTGGCTTATTACTTTCGTCAAAATACTCTGGCCTTACTGAGGGGATGATAGTTCATGAAAGAAAGAATTTTAATTCGATTGGAGAATTTTATGGTATGGATGTTCTGTCACACACTCTTAGTAGGTATTTTAACGCAGCTATATTCAGCCATTCCCTACAGGGAATGGTACTTCATAACAAAGAAAAGTGCCTTTTGAATTGATCTTGTTACGCTTGCGTTTCTGCCTTTCAGCTCACATGGAAGACAAAAAGGAATCCAATTTTGTTATTGGATCTCAAGAAAATATTAAGACACAAAGAATAAATTGCGTGATTTCTACCTAGAGTTCCCTTTTTATAGTTTTCAGGTAACTGTCTCCCCGGCTATTCTGAAAGCACATTCTAATTAATACTCTGTAATCTTCTACCTCACTGTAGTTTTATAATGTGAAGAGAAAAATGTAGCTGTCTTTTTGGAAGGAGGAGGTAGTTATGAATTAATAACAGATAAAAAATTGGAGAGGCTGCCAGTTTCCAAGGCTCGGGAAGAATGTTGACTTTGCAAATAACGTTCACAAATTAGTCTCTCTTTTTTAATACAGCGTGTCTGGCCAGTGTCTAGGCACTACAACTAACTTGAGGTGAGTGATTTCTCTTCATTTAAACGTTCTTTCAAGTCACAAAGACCTCAAGATACTCCTTTGAAAAGAACTGTAGTACTGCACTGCAGAATAAGGCATACATATTTTTCTAATGATTTCATAAACATACAAGTGGATACATGAGTGTAGACTGAATTGGATTCCACATCTCTTACCTTGTGTATTATTTAGTTGTTTTTTTTTTTTTTAAATCAGGACTGTATGTCAATATATATTTAAAATGTCAAATTATTTCATAGACATGTAAAAGTGAGCTGTGATCCCTCCTCCTCCAGTTCCCACTTCTTTCTCTGGTTTTGTTTATTTTCAGCTATTTAGCTTTTGTTTTTATTTTTATCTATTGCTGTGTCCCTGGTCAGTGTGTTCGTGCTTTTGCGGCCTCTTTCCTGTCTAGTTGACATCCTCAGTGGCTCCCAGGCTTGTAAGGAGGATTAACTTTTTCCTCTCCTTGTTCTCCTCAGCAAATAGTTTTTCCCTCTCTCACCTCCTCCTCAGAATGTCAGGATGTTAATGCTGTGGACTTGGGTAGATCCAGGTCTCTTCATTGCCCTGCCTTAAAAATGTCAAGACATGGCTGCCATCTGCTGCAGTATGCTCATTTTTCCCCACCCAATTTGATTTTCCTTAGGGTGACTATTGTGATATTTCCTTAGTTGCTATGTCATTGATTTATTCTCGTTTGCTCCGCCCCCAGTTGTAACAGATCTTCTCTTCCTAATGTGATAATCGGAATGTTATCAAATCCTGTCAAATTAACCTGCTTGCTGACTCTTCTCCCAGAGCCCCTGATCTGATTCTTTTTGGGTTGATTGCTATCTAGGGCTGTGTGGCTGTCATCCATGGCGGCCCCTGAATTGCCATGCTGGGGACCCCTTCTCCTGTGAGGTCCCTGCTAGCATCCAGGTCTTCTTTCTTCGCTCACCCCAGGGTGCATGGGAGGTCACGATTTTGAGACCTTTCTTATCAGGCTCATGATTGATGGCTTAGTTGGCGCAGACGGAGTCCTGGGCTGGGCATTATTTCCCTACACATTTCAAAGGCATTGTGCCATTTGTTTTTAAGTTTCCAGTGTGGCATCCAGAGGCCCCGTCTATTTAGTCCTCGAGCCTTTGTCTCTAACATTTTTTTCGTTGACAGGATTTGTTATTTTTAATCGTGTTTGGCAACTGTAGTTTTCTGACATTCCACACTGTGCTTTGCCTACAGCCCGGTGTGTAGCCAGGACTAGGCTCTTTGAGGGGAGGGAAATTCAAATCTTAAGTTCTGCAAAGTTTTCTTGGAATTCCTTCCATTCTCTTTGGCTCAATCCTTAATTGTCAACACTTTTACTTTGTGTTTTTGAATTATATCTATTTTCTGGGACATTGTCGCTTCAAATTTAAGACTTTTATTGTGTTTCAAATTTCGGTCACCTCCCTTTCTATGTGTTTTATGACATTCCATTGCTGATTTTTTTTTTTCATGGATACCATGTATTTTATTCACTTGCTTTAAAAATATTTATTTATCTATGCCTCTGAGTGCTTGCCTGTTTGTACCACGTGCATGCCTGGAAACTCTCCGAAGTCAGAAGAGGATGTCAGATCCCTTAGAACTAGAATTACAGAGAGTTGTGAGCCAGTGTGGATGCCGGGTACTGAACCTGTGTCCTCCGCAAGAGCTGCCAGTGCTCTGAACTGCTAAATCGTCTTTCCAGTTCCTGTTTATGTACTTTGGAGAAACGGTTGTAGCCCTCAAACTCTGACCCTCCTCCCTCCACCTTCCAACTATTAGGATTGCAGACTTGTACCACCATGATTTATGGGGTTCTGGGTTCAGTGTCGGGCTTTATGCACACCAGGAAAGTACTCTCCTGGCAACTATGTCTTTTAACTTTAGACTTTAAAAATACATGGATACAAGCTTGTATGCCATTATCTCTGCTTATTGGTGAGCTATCATGTTTTTTGCTTTTTTTTTCCTGTGTTTTTGTTGTCTGTTGTTTTTATTAATAGCTTTTCTCAGATGTCTGGCGGTTCTTCCATGTCTGTATTAGAAGGGTTCCAGTCATCAGATCTTTAGGTGTTCTCTCTTGGGCTGGTTAGAGTCTCCAAAAAGAATCTTTCAGAATCTTCTTTTCCTCCATCACAGTTACTTCAGCCCAAAGGATAGTTGTGGCACAAGGGCTTCCACACAGAGCCGGGCCTGGGCGAGAGTACACACCGCCTCTGCTCACAGTCTGTGTCTTTTGTGTTTCTAGGAAGGGGTAACGTTGCAGGTCACAGCGTCTGCTGTAGAGAAGCTTGGCAAGCAGATGCACAGTCTCATTCTTCTCATGCGTGCACAGGGAGGTGGCATCTTTGCAGTCTGAAGGAGCTGGGTGCTAGGAGTGTGTCACATGCTCTTCCCTGCTCTAAGTGGTTTTGGATCCCTTTTCACAACCTGCTTACCATGGGTCACTGGCCTCCTCCTCAGGAAGAGCAAGACATCTCTCAGTGGAGCATGGGCGATCAGAAACCCCCCCCCCCCACAGGGTACAGTCCACACGGTGTGCTTTTGAATGGCTCCGTGTTTCATGAGTGGGTTTGGCTGTTACTTATCAACATCCCGCATCTGGATTGCTATAGGGAGGCTGTCGGAGCCGATCCTCCTTGGCCAGAGGTGCTTGTGCGGCTCCCATGTTCGGCTTCCTGTTTCTTTCTCTTGCTCCTGTTTTTTCTCTTCCACTTACAGCTCCTCCTCTTCCACATGGGGCTTTTCCATTTCTGTAGCAAATCAAGTCCTTTGCCTCCTTGGGCAAGCTGGAGCTCCTTCACTCTGAACGCTGTTCTCCTTATTCTCTGTCTGGTAACTCCTACTTTCAACTGAGGCAGCCCTACCCCACCCCCAGGCCCTCCATCTAAATTAGGCTACCTTTGTCAGGTGGCTCCCCTCAGCTCCTGGGCGTATAATTGATAATCTGTTAAACTTTTTCAAGGTTCACCATGCTTACTCGCTCTCAGGGTTTAACTGTCGATTGGTGTGATTTCCCTCTTACCGTGTGGCTTCCTCTCTGGGCTCTAATTTCCATGCCAGCAGAGAGCCCTCTTCCTTGTTCACCTCCAGCATCTCCCTCTTTGGATGAATGATCAGTCAATGGCGACTGATCAAATGAACGAAGACTATCAGCTCAGGACGCTGATCCTGCTGGCAGCTTCTATAAGCTGTAGCTGTAAAGGGGCTCTGGTTATTTTAAGTACTGGATCCGTTCTTTACCCTGGATGTCTTGCGGCTGTATGCAAATGATATAGCTTATACGATTAAGCAGGCTCAGATGTTGCACATGATTATTATAAAGTCTGATAATTATTATTCCTACTGTTTGTTTGTTTGTTATTTTCTCTCTTAGTGTTCTATGGCTGGGACAGAATACTGAGGAGACCCACCTGAAGGCAGGGCAAGGTTTACTTCTGTCCATGGTCTATGGGCTCTGTTACTTCTGGCTTATGTTGAGGCAGGTGTTTGAATTTGAATCCGAAATGTGTCGCACAAGCTCAGGGTTCGAATGCTTAGTCTCCCCTCCCCCCATGCTGCTGTTTTGATGTCTGTGGAGATGTTGAGGAGGTCGTGCCTGGGTGGTGAATGTAGGTCACTTGATGGTCATACCTGCCCCTGGTCCTGGTTTCTCTTGGCTTACCAGTGAGCCACGTGAACAAACCACCGCCTCACACTCCATTGCTGAGCTGCCACGCCTTCCCTGCTGTGATGTACCTTATGGTTTAAAACCACGGGCCTAACTAAACCTTGCCTTTCTTACATTGATCTATTTGATGTTTTGTCCCAGAGATGCAGCAGTAACTGATAGAGGAATCTGACAGAACACCTCTGATGGTAGCTGGAAAGCAAGTAAGAACATCCCGGTGTCCCTTTCAGTGTTGTGTGCTTTGTGACCACTAGGCCTGTGACTGGCCTGTCAGGAATGAGAGGTTATCTTAAAGGGACACCGTGTCTCCCAATCTGACTATCAGACTATTGAAATAATGGATCATGAAGAAATGGGAATCTCCCCAGGAGGAAAGGGCACCAGCCAGAGGGCGAATTTGTCTTCCTGAAAGCGATTTCACCCATTTCCAACAGCTTGTGTGACTACCTTGCAAGATGAAACTAAGACCATGGTAATGATGGGTCAGTGGAGGGCAGGACCACATCTTGACCACGACTGTGTATCCTCTATTTGAACTTTGATCTCACTTCAGAACCCTGTTTACTTAAGGGGTTTGCTGGACCCCTTTGTTCCTCTTCCCAATGTGGCTACATCAGATGCATCTCCTCTTTGTGCTCTCTGCTTCTAGGTTGGCTCTTTTAATTGGCTTATTGAGGATGGGTGACTTGAAGTACAGGTTATGGCCCCCAAGTTCCATGGCAAGTCCAACCCCTAGCGCAGAGAGCATGAAAACTAAGCCTTTAGTGCCTAGTTCTGAGGCACTTGGTGGTCCTTACTGGAGCTTTTCAAAGCTTATTAATTTAACGTAGCCTAGAACAGTGGTTCTCACCCTTTCTCATGCTGTGATCCTCTCATATGAT
The DNA here is from genome assembly GCA_021653895.1 of Mastomys natalensis. Taxonomy (NCBI): domain Eukaryota; kingdom Metazoa; phylum Chordata; class Mammalia; order Rodentia; family Muridae; genus Mastomys; species Mastomys natalensis. The sequence goes on along the minus strand of JAJTUV010000051.1, from coordinate 368,923 downwards.
CCTCATGCTGTGGTGACCCCCACCATACAGCTTTTGTTGTTATTTCATAACTAATTTACTACTGTTATGAATCATAATGTAGGATATCTGATATTTGACCCTAAAGGTTGTGACACCCCAGGTTGAGAATCCTGGTCTAGATTAAGCCAAAGAAATAACAGTAGTAGAAGTAGGGGGATAGCCCAAGCAAATAGGGGGGGGTAAGGGAAGAAGACAAGCTCCTCTAGTCTACTGTATATAGACAGTTGAGGCTGCCTCTCTTTTCCCTCCAGAAAATTATGAACTTGAAGAAAGCAGTAGGGAGGTTTAGTAGCACTCCTCATGTAAGTCTGGTTATTATTTCAAGAGGCACCTTAGACCAGCAGGTCCTAGAGGAGAGCAACATGACTTTCATCCGTTCAGTTCTGCACAGCAAACGTCAGTTAAGTGTGGTGCGGCTCAACTAAGACTTGTTGAATGACTGATCATGTATGAGATGCCAGCTGTCACGTTCTGAGTGGGACTCAGGCATTGCAATGTAAAGGAGTGTGTGCGGCCCCATCCAGTTCCTGGAGGATTCCACACGAACAGTCAAAGATTTGTTCTTCACTAATGCAAGATGACCCCTTCAGCAAAAGGGTAGCACTTAGTGGGGGCATTGGTATATTAGGATCCAGGTACAGGCCCCAAACTCTTTAGGAAGAATACACACACACACACACACACACACACACACACACACACACACACACATATACACACTAGCTTTTTATCCTCTCTGGTTTTTCCCTGAGGGGCAGTATAATGTAACCACCACCACCATCACCACCACCACTATTTTGGAAGCAGATGGAGACCTGTGTTTAAATCTCAGATCTTGTTAGTTGTGTATCTTGGGAGCAGTTTCTTTGGCAACAGGTACCTTCACATGGAATTTGATTAACATGTGATCCTCTCATGTTTAAAGATTAAGTGCAGTGATCCTTCAAACATGCTTGCCAGAGACTTCACCCAGAGTGAGGGCCCTGAGTACAGAGCTCATAGCAGGTTTCTCAAAAGTACATGACAACTGACAGCAAGGGTAATCATCCATCCCATGTCCCGCCCTGAAGAGAGTATGCAAGCCAAGCTCATTCTAGCCTAGTGGTTCTCAACTTCCTAATACTGCGGCCCCTTAATACAGTTCTTCATGTTGTGGTGACCCCCAGCCATAAAATTAATTTCATTGCTACTTCCTAAGTGTAACTTTTCTGCCGTTATGAATCACAATGCAAATATCTGTGTTTTCTGAAGGTCTGACATTACCCCTGTGAAAGAGGCTTTGCCCACCAAGGGGGTCACGACCCACAGGTTGAGAACAACCATTCTAGTTGTTTTCAGTGTTAATTGCTAGAGTTGTGCCTGCCTTAAACTGGATACAGGGTTGAGAACTTGAGTCTTAATTATGGCCACTGATAACAATACCAAGAAAAAACTTTCAGGTTTTAAATGTTTTAGCCTGCACAGAAATAGGGGCGGAATGGGGCACAAAACTTGTCATGGTATTACCACTATCAGCAACTTCGAATGTGTGGACTAGGCCTTGTGTAATTTATAAGGGTTCTAAGAAGACTCCAGCCTGCAGTTGGTTTAAATGCCAACTAAATGATTGATAGAAATTCAGACGTAGGTACCACAGGTTCTGATGAGCAATTCAGAGCAATACCTGTCGCCAAAAACCTTTGCTCACTCTTGACAGTTTGAGGTTAAGTTCTCAGAAGTGGGAGAGAGAGAGAGAGAGAGAGAGAGAGAGAGAGAGAGAGAGGTGAAGACATGGGCGGTCCAAATTCCTTCAAGCCTCCCGTGGGAGCCCTGGGATGGAGTGGAGTCTGGCAGAGACGATGGTCCTGTGTGTCCAGTGTGGGCCTTTGTTTTCTTTTCTCCATCTCTGTTGGTCACAGAATTGTCACAGTGGGACATTTTGTGGCTTGGTTAACATTTTGCAAACATAGATGCTGATTTTTCTCTCTTGCAGTGAAAATCATTTATAATTCAGAAACTCGTTTTTTATCATGCAACTTTGCTGTGGTGTCTAGGTAACAACTTCCAGGTCTGGGGAATTTATAGAACTGTACTATTAAAACCAAGCACTGGATGGACTGTGTGGCTGAGCAGTGTGAGCTGTCACCAATGTGGACATTAGGTAAACTACTCCATAATGTCATTGAGCTCATGTTGTGACTTCCTTCCCACCCTGGGAAGTTTATAATCTCTGAATGAGTGAGCTCTTTCCAACAGCAGCAAGGGTGCTTTATGGAGCTGGGAAGGCATTGTGCTTGCTCTGCCTCAAAGGGAATCCTTGAAAGCTTCACGTTCACAATGCAGTTCTAGGAAGCATTCGTCTGTGTACCAAAATATTTGAGGGTTCCAGTGACTGAAATGATTTTCAGTAGTCAGCATTACTAAGAAACAGGCTTGGGTAAGATTACCAAAAACTATAATTTCATGCAGCCAGCTATGTTAATCATAGGATATTTGCTATCATTTCACACTCGTTAGGAAATAGGAACAGGATATTGTTACAGTTGTTCTACTGTGCCCTAGGAAAGAAGTGGTGTTTGGCAGGAATCTTTTCTAATGGATGTGAGAGGGCTTTGGATGCCAGGCAATACATTTGTAAAGATCTCCATTCTTGTTAGCAGCTATATCCTTGCAGCTAATGGTAACATGACCGGGAGACATTAAGTGTTTGGAATATATTTAAGCTCCTCTGTCTGCTTGATTACGGACAGACCATCTTGTTTTTGGATGGTTGATATTGAAAGCTAAATTGTGTCCTCTGAGGTTTGTAGCAAGTATGCATGTGTGGGGACAAAGGGGGGAGGAGGAAAAGGAATTGGAGAGGGAGGGAAAGAAGGAGGAGAGGAAGGGGGAGGAGAGAGGGATACGGAGAGAGGGGGGAGAGGAAAAGAGGGAGGGCGAGGGAGGGAGGGAGAGAGAGAGAGAGAGAGAGAGAGAGAGAGAGGAGAGAGAGAGAGAGAGAGAGAGAGGAGTGCACTGACTACTGACTTGCTCTGGATTTAGTAGTATAAGGTAAGCATAAGTGGAAGATGAGAGATAACAATTATTTTCAAGGTATTAGGGAAGATGTTGGCCGGGTGTCCATGAACAGCAGTCACCTGAAGCCGTGGGAGAGGCTGGGAAATCCTCTATTACTGTCCTATCCTTAGAGCAGAAAACAGCAGCTTCTCTAGGACTCCTCAGACGTTTGCCCTACGTTAGAAATATGGAAATAACTTTTGTTGTTGACAGTTAAGACTTTCATTGTCGTTGATTTCATCCATTGGAAGGGGGACAGTTTGAGTATTAGTTTGAACTTTTAAACATTGAAAAACAGAGGAAAAAAATCCAGTTGTTGTAACTCATGCCTTTGATCTCAACAACCAGGTAGCTGTTGTAGGCACATCTCTATGAGTTCTAGGCCAGTCTGGTCTATGTAGGGGGTTTGAGGTCAGTCTGGGCTACATAGTTAGACTCTATGTCAAAAATTAATTAATTATTTAATTAAAGGAAAAAAGAAAACCTGATACCTTCCCTTCCTTATATTTTAGCAATAACTTCCTGTAAATGGCTTATGCATTGTAATAGGGCAAGGGCATTTGTTGACTGATTTTAGCATTATACTCACCTGAGTTTTCTGTTGCTTGTGTAACAGACTACCACATATTTAGTGGCTGAAAGCAGAGCATATTTATTTTTGTTTTGTGGAATTTGAAATCAGCAAGGGGTTCTCACCAGGATAAAATTAAATCTGAGTTCCCCTTCAGAGGCTCTAAGACATAGGACATCCATTTTGTACCTGGGCCAAACTGTAGAGCAGTGGTTCTCAACCTGTGGGTCCCATGAGACACCCTGCATATCAGCTATTTCTATACGATTCGTGGCATTAACAGATTACCATTACAGGGGAGCAACAGAATTACTTTATGGTTGGGGTCACCACACCATGAGGAACTGCACTGAAGGTCGCAGCGTTAGGAAGGGTGAGAACAATCTGAATCACTTGACTGTTGGCTGCTTTCCTCTGAAAGCCAGCCACGCCTGTCATCACAGTACCCACCTCCCCCCACTTTCGTTCTGCCTCCTCCCCTTCTCTCTTTCCTGCTTAAAGACTTATGATTTTGAGGGTCCATATGGATTAACCCAGGATTTTTCTTAAAGCATAAAACATGGGCATTTTGAAAGTCATAGGAATGAACTCCTTTAACAAAACAAAACAAAACACAACAACAACAACAAAAAAAAACCCCTAAGTTTAATGATTCTTGATCCCTTAAAAGCCTTAATGTTTAACCTGTTTTGAGGTAGAAACAGTGAAAAAGATCCTCTTATACCATAGAGGAGCCAAGGAACAAACTTGTAGGGGAGGCGGGGTTGGGGAGAATCCCTTTCCCTTTTCTCTCTCCTGAAACCTGGGACTATGTCATGGGGTACAGGGACGAGAGAGGTGCCGGGAGAAAAATCTCTTATTCTCTTGAATTTCTTGACACCTGTCCTTTTGCTCACCCGATTTTTATGCACATGTGGTGTAAAATGTGGGGCTTGAAGTTTCCAAGGAGTCTGAGTGACTAAAGTCAAGAGATCAGGGAGGAAATTTATGTGATTTGAAGCAACCTTTTAAAAGAAATCGTTAGCCTACGATACTTGTTGAAACACTATAAGGAAGGCTGTTCAGCACCATTGCAGTACATAGTGGAGCCATTGCAAAAGGGTCCCCACTAACGGGGAGACAGTGTGTTTAATTCTACATCCAGTATGAACCGATAGGAGTGTATAGCCAACACGAAGTGCAGGGGCCAGTAGGTAGACAGTTATTAAGGGGAGACATCAGGAATAAGGTGGATTCTGGCCAACCAGAGTTCTTGTGGAAGACAGGCCAGGGTAATGAGCCACAGCTGGGGACCAGTGGAGACTTGGGGACCCTATCAGAGGTGAAGGGGATCAGCCTTTAAGAATGAGAGGGCTCTTCAGTGTGTTTACGTAGCCTGGTGCATTGGAAACAAACTGAGAATAATGGGCTTGTAGAAGGAGGAGCTGAGTGCCAACCATGCTGTTGAGATAGATGCCAAGAGTCACAGGAGACACCTAAACACACAAATGCCCTAGGTGATGCCTACAAGTACCCCCCCTCCCCCACTGAACTACAAGAAAGTGATGAAAACAAATCTGATTAGTTGGGAAGATAGGCACTTTTCTTGCTAATGTTTGTGACATCTGTTTTGTCTTATGCATGGTAGATTACAGAAATACTTGGGACTGTATAAGAACAATTTTGTCACCAACAGATGAGCCAGGGTAAAATGTATTTTTCTCTGGCGCTTGAGTCAAGGCTCTCTGCGTCTTGTCAGTGTGAGGTTAGTGGAACACTGGCCTCTGCTTAACCCCTGGGCAGGTTACAGGTAATCCTTTTTTTGGAGCTGGGTTGTAATTGTATTGACTGGTTCCGAGAGGGTTTTTTTCCCCCTCTACCCTTCCTTGAGTAATATCGAGTAGCTCAGTTGGTTTGCTAACCCTTATTTCTACACCCTGTTCTTCATGCAAGTCCTGGCATAAGCTCTCCCTCTGTGGGCTTTTCATGCCTTGGCTGCCTCTCAAAGCTCCAGGTAAGCAAATTTGGCTGTTGTGTGTCTGATGAAGGCTTGTCGTTTTGATACGCCATTATGCTCCGTGTTCCCTAAGCCTTTTAAAATTGCTGAATGTTTTAAATAAGCGAACGAGCCGGTGTTGTTTGGACTTGCATCCCCCCCCCCAACAACCCCCCCAAATGTTAAGGTACTGATTGAATCTTGTTGGTGCAAAACATCCAGACCTTTTTAATGTATGCACTAGACAGATTGCTTGTAAGAAATGTAGGCAGGTAAAAGGATTAGTTTTAATTATGTTCAGAGCTAGTGTGATCATGAAGCCGGGGCAGGCAGCCCCTCCTGCTTTTCTGTGACACCAGCCTTAAGACATGTACCCGAAAGGCGTGTTAAAAGAACAGTCATTTAACGTACTTTCCTTGGCCTTCGGGAGATGTTTCTCATTACCTGGAGAACACCCAGACACGTCCATGCTGCTTTCTTCAGTTGAATTCTTCAATGAACTCAAGGAGAGTGTTTCCTCTCCTTTCCCTTTTGTTTCATGCTTGCAATTCCCGAAGCTCTGTCAGCACATTTTCACACTGGGTCTTTTAAAATGAGCCAAAGGTGGAATGGTATGACATCAACCTGGAGCACACCAACGGAGAGAGGCGGGAAGGGGAAGGCAGGAAGGCAGGTGCCAGCGCAGGGCCTCTTCCAATGACCTGCCCTTATGTTTTTTTTTTTTTCTTCTGGTCTCTCTTTGAGGGACACACTAGGATCCCTGGTTGGAGAGTAGGGTGAAAGGAGACCCAGACTCAGTCTTCTCCTATTTTGTTGGAAATTGAAAAAAAAATTCAAACATTAGAATATTTGAATATTAAAATCGGTGTTAAGTTAACTTTAATATTAAAATTTGTGTTGAAATAAAAATGGAAGCTCTTTTAGAGCTACCATTAATTGCAAAAAACAGCAAACAGCCGGGCAGTGGTGGCGCACGCCTTTAATCCCAGCACTTGGGAGGCAGAGGCAGGTGGATTTCTGAGTTCGAGGCCAGCCTGGTCTACAGAGTGAGTTCCAGGACAGCCAGGGCTACACAGAGAAACCCTGTCTCGAAAAACCTAAAAACAAGCAAACAAACAAACAACCAGGCCCAGCCCTGTGCTCCTCAGCCCAGGTCTTACGGTTCATCTGGTTGATCTCCTTTCAGAGTGGAACTTTGTTGCTATTTGAAAAGCTCTTTGTCTGTTTTCCCTTTATAACTCAAGCCGGAAACCTTCAGCATTTGGTACTTGTTTACTCTGTTAGAAAGTGTAGTGAGAAAAAGTGTGCTTTGAGATAGCTCCATCTCTGACCAGAGAACTATTGGAATCCTTGTTGCCAAAGGTTTCTTTTGAAAATGAATTATGAGAGTGTCTCTTCACTTTAACACATTTTAAATATTTAGGATAACTTTTTACAACAACAAATTAAAGGGCTTTTTTTGGGTGGGGGGGAATATACTATTTCCCTATTACCTACCTTTTATTTTATGTGCTTCTTGTAACTGTTTTCAGAGGTAATTGAAAATACTGAATGGGGACACTGACGAAATAAACATTGCATGGCCTTTAAACTGCACAGCACTCTGAGAAGCTGGAATGCAAACCTGTGCCAGCCTGCTTTGTCTCTCTAAGGATGAGAGGCTTTACTTTGTTGGCTGGGATTGGCACTGTGTACGCACCCACCTGTTGGCCACTTCGAAGTGTTACGTTATCAGACCAATTGTCCTAATGACGTAATGCCTGGGCTCAGCTAGCCCTATTGTACTTGATGGTATGAAGCTGCCAGTTTATTGCAGTGTATTGTTATAATTGATCTGCTTTTATGGTGCTGTTGCTAATATCTTTTCTGTATCTGGTGTACAAATTAGACTTGATCATAACTGTGTGTCTAGAAGACAGAGCATGGTGCATGTGGAATTCAGTGCTACTCACAGCGCAAGCATTTACCGGGAGTTTGAGAGCTTACTGTTTGCAGATAAGAGAGAACTCCTGTGTGTGTTTTAGCTTAGCCAGAGTTGGTTATTTTGTACTCTTTGGTACAATTATAATGAGTTACACATGCAAAATCTGCCAAATATTTTTCTTTACAAATGGGCAAAAAAAAAAAAAAAAAAAGCTATTAGATCATGTGTAAGTATAAAGCGTGCTGTGACCTAAAATATCCTTAATTTGAGCAATAAAGGAAAATGTAGTGTGTAGCTGGTGGGGATGTTGAGGGATCAGCTTGGTACTCAGAGTACCCTGCTTCTTCCTGGGGTCATTAGGCTCTGCCTCAAAACAACGTTTTGTTCTCTATACTCAAAGATGTTCAGTCATCTTGGCCTGTGCTATTACAGTTCAGCCTAATGGGCTTTAACCGAAAGAAAGAAAACAACGGAGAGTGAATAACTCTACCAATGCTAAAGCAAACAAAGCTCTTCAATGTTGGGAAAAGTCGAAAATGAGCATATCTGTTTCCTGCAGAAATGTAGACCACCACCTGGAGCAGGTGTCTCTACTGTTTGGGGACCAGTACGTAGTCACAGATTCAGTCTCCAGAGCTGACATTCTTATCAATGAAAACACAGTAGGGCCAGTCATCCTAGTGATCCATTCTTTACCCAGTCCCCATTTGAAGGAGGTAAATCACAAAATACCATAAAAGCATAAACATATTTTTTCACATTTCTATTAAAGATCTTGTTTCATAATCTATAATTTTTATTCTACTGTAGGAAGTAGCATCGGTTATGTAAATTCCAGAATCTTGAATAGCAACTAGAAATTTGTTTTCTATTCATCTTGAGTGTAGTCAGTGGCATGGTAAAATGAACACGGGAATAGCAGTGATAGACAGTTACTGGTGCAACACTATTGCAAGCATATCACATTCTGAATAATTTAATCCTTACAGTAACTACATTCTAGGTCTCCTTGTTGAGATGAGAAGAGGCTCAAAGATCTTAGGTGGAAGGGGCTCAGCAAGCGAGTTATGCCCTGCGATCAAGCCCATAAGATTTCTAGCATTTGCCTGCACTCTCAGTTTAGCTCTGGCCTGCTGAGGAAGCTTCACTCAGAAAAAAAATCCCACAGAACTTGGTGGTTTTTACACGAAAAGACTGTTCGTTATAAATCAAATGTTCTTAGCTGCTAAGCCATAGCTGTTGATATTCCTAATGAATGAAATTTATGCTCGTTTTCTTTCATATTTTTACTGATGGCTGTCTAAACATGGGAGTTTAGTCTCCTTTTTATTGGAAATGGTCCTATATTGAATATTGGTGCTCAAGTAAATATTGACCACAAGAAACTTGAGTTTTCAAGAGGACCACCCTAGCTGTATAAGGTGGGTTTTCTTATGAAGAGGTGTAGTACTGATAATCAAATATTTCAAATACACACGCACACACAAAGATTTGGACAGTTAATGATTTTCTTTGCTTTCAAAGAATATTTTCTGTGTCATATTAATTCTATTATTTTTATAATTAATATTTTTGATGATCCCTTTTTCTTTTATTCTTACAAAGTTTTTCAAACTTAAAGACCAGGTGTATCATTTTTTATCTTTTTTTTTTTTTTTGAAACACCCAAGGAAATTATACATTAGGATAGAAATGGTTGGCTAGAATATTTTAGCTCACCCAAAATCAGGCTAGAGAACGTGTCTAGGGTTGGTTATCATGGACTCCAGATTGTCTTAGAACTGCCTGTGTGGCTTGAACTCTTGGCCCTCCTGTCTCTACTTCCCTAGTGCTGGAATTGCAGGCCTGTGCTTATATAATGGCTTTCTTACACCTACCCCTCCCTCGTCTTTTAGTACTGGAATTGAACTTGGGACTTACATATGCTACATTTTGGGTTGTATTTAACTGATATATGCAGTTTGCTCGAGACCAACCATAAATAACTTTATACATTGATTTATTTAGATCAAACCACTCTGAATAAAGAGTGAAACACTATTGCAAGCATATCACATTCTGAATAATTTAATCCTTACAGTAACTACATTCTAGGTTGTAGTTCTCCCTCAACTCATTCATTAATGAGTTGAGGGAGACATTCCACAACATTTTGACTCTAATATAATGTAGTAGCTACTGCATTAACAATATGCCCTCAACATGAAAGTACAGAATGTCATGTGAGTCTGTGATGGGTCGGAGGTAGAGACTCCAGGCACTGACAAATGATAATGATACTGCCTTTTGGGCAAAAGAAAAGTGGACTCTTTTTTTTTTTAATGAGTAAAAATACATTTCTAGTATCTCAAGTTGTATCTTCATGTCATTTCTATCTACTGGTAGAGAAGGATTGGGGGTACTCTGTATTTTGTGAGACACTCAGGCAAGCTCTTTGGATATCTGAGAAGAGTAAGTCTTCAGCTGTACTTGTTTAGTTCACACAGCTAAGGTCAAACTGTTGTATGACGGGAGATGATGATGCTTTATTTTGTGTGTTTGGTGTGTCAGGTAGGCTCATGTCAATTCTTCTCATGTTTTTACACGAAACTATGAGCCTTGACAAATGATAATGATACTGCCTTTTGGGCAAAAGAAAAGTAGACTCATTTTTTATTTTATTTTTAGGTTTTTTTTGGCAGGGGGGGGTGGTTTTGAGACAGGGTTTCTCTATGTAGCCTCAGCTGTCTTGGAACTCACTCTGTAGACCAGGCTGGTCTCAAACTCAGAAATTCACTTGCCTCTGCCTCCCAAGTGCTGGGATTAAAGGTGTACGGCACCACTGCCTGGCTCCTTTATTTATTTATTTATTTATTTATTTATTTATTTATTTATATTATGAGTAAAAATTTCCTAAGCGTTTTTAATGTGTAATATCACTGTTGAGAATACAACACTATATAAGGACACTGTAGCTGCTGTTACATCTCTGTCTCATTGTTGTGTCACAGAGGTATTTATTTATTTATTTATTTATTTATTGCCAGGTCACGTTTTTTAAGTTGGTGTGACATTAGAGAGATTTTTTTCATTTTGGTGGCTGGAGAGTTTTCACCCAGCTGAAAACCATCAACCATTTAGACTCCATGCTTCATTTGAATTGTGAATCTGGACGCAAGTCAAGGATGACAACTGTGAGTTTCATAACTTTCTCCAACTTGATTCAAAAATGTTTTCGGGCCAAAATAACGTGTGAGGCAGTTTCTGCCTTCTGCTGGCGAAGCACTGTGGAGGTTATCAAGGTCAACACTGTTGCTGGGTCTCCTAACAATGAAGGAGCAGCAAGGAGGGAGCCTTCGTCATCTCTTGTCCTTGCCTCTGTTTATCCAGCAGTGGCTTATCTCTTCTTGCTCAACATGGATATGTCACTGGGATGTGCTTCTAAAAGGAGAAACTATTATTTGAAGGTTGAGTGGACGAGAGCAGGCTATAGAAAGTGAGAGTTGGAATAATTTACAGTGTGATGATCAAGTTTCCACAGTATTTACTACCTTACTCTCTCGTAGGGTAACTAATCGAAGTGAACATTTTCATTTGGGGAATCTCTGTATTTAAAGTTGTCATGCTCCAGGATATTCCATCTCCAAATTATTTAGTTTTTTTTTTTTAAATACAGTCTTGTTTATTAAGTGTCTTAGTTAAGGTTTCACTGCTGTGACCAGACACCATGACCAAGGCAACTCTTATAAGGACACCATTTAATTGGGGCAGGCTTACAGCTTCAGAGGTTCAGTCCATTATCCTCTAGGTGGGAGCATGGCAGCATCCAGGCAGGCATGGTACAGGAGGAGCTCAGATCAATTCTACATCTTCATCTGAAGGCTGCTAGCAGAATACTGACTTCCAGGCAGCTAGGATGAGAGTCTTATAGCCCACACCCACAGTGACACACCTACTCCAACAATGCCACACCTACTCCAAGAGGGCCACACTTTCTAATAGTGCCACTCCCTAGGCCAAGCAAATACAAACCATAACATTAAGGTAAAATGAATTGGTTTCATAAACATAAATCTGGATAATTAATACAGATTCACTTGAGCTACTAAGGTGGATCAAATACTTGACTATGCACCTAGCATGTCTAGGTATAATACATGTGTGGATATAATTATATTTCTGACGAAATTATTATAAAATAATAGAGTGTAAATCCTATAGAACTACTTAACAGGTAGAATTCATACAAATAGGATGCTCAAGGCACTAGCATATGTCATGGCTAGAGAACAGATAAGGATGCTACAAGATTTGTAGTCTTGTGCATTTTTGGTTTGATTTGTTTGTTTGTGAGACAGGTTCTCCTATAATCCAGACTGACTTGCTAACTACTAGTCATGTAGTCAAAGTGACCTTAAGCTTTTGGTACTCCTGGATGCCACCATGCTCAGAGATTGTCTTTTCAGGTGGTAGGCTAATTTTGGTGATGTACTTGCTTTTAAAAATGATTAATGTCCATTCATGAAGTATATGACTAGAGCATAGAATTTGATCAGCTGCCATGAACAGAAAGGCTATATGGAGAAATAGGGTGATGTTCCCAATTTTTATAACTTGCGTTGGTAAAAGGGCTCTAGTGTCTATGATCTGCTTTGCAGAAGAGGAATCCTGGCTTGTGTGACTCTCATAGGTGAGAAAGAAGGATAAGAGAGAAGACCTTGATCTTGAGGCTTTTAAGGTCTTTGGTGTCCTTCTCTTCCAGTCTCTTCAACAAGCCAGAGCGTCGTACTTTGGAGGGATGTTTTTTGAGTCCCAGTAAAGTCATGGGTACTAGAGAGGAGGAAACTGGCAGAAGATTTTAGAGGAGCTTGTGGTTTTTATCTTGAGTGCGAGAGACATGGGGACTTGGAGGTTCTTCAGATGAGAAGTGACCTATGTGTTTTAACAAGACTGTGCTGGCTACTGTGTTGTAAATAGATTGCAGGAGGTTAGAGTGGAAACGGAAAGCCGGTGGAAAGCTCTTGCAGGAATCAAGCAGCAGATGATAGCGGGCTGGATGAGAGTGGAGAGGGTAGGAGTGATGAGAAGTAGTTGGATTCTGGATCTATTTTGAAGCTGTTGTTGACAGAATTTTTTTGATGGGTTTGAGGTGGGGAGAAGAAGTGCCAAGGATTATTCTAGTTACTGGCTTCAGCAATGAAAGAGCGAAATAAAATAAATAAATAAATAAATAAATAAATAATAAATAAGAGGTGACTTGGAGGAGGAACGCATTTGGGATAAGCTATAAAGTTATTTTCCCCATAGTTTTCTAAATTGTAAAATACACAGAAGATAAAATGCTTAAAGATTTTAACTGTAGTATAACGGCTTTAAATTGCTTTGTCATGACGTGACGCCATTGGCGTCATCTAACTCTAAGATGTCCCATCTTTATAGCACTGAAATTGTATACCAGACACACAGTAAAGTGTCTTTCTATTCTCGTCTGCTAGTTCTTGCTGCCACCACTTGGTGTTGGCTCTTTGGTTTGTTCTGCCCTTAGCTACTCACATAACCAGAATGGTAGCTTTGATCTTCTTTTGAAATTGGTTTCCTTCACAGAGAGTTATGATCTTGGGATTGATCCAGACTGTAACACACGTGAGGTTTTTTTTTTAAGACTAAATAATATTGCATTGTATTCATAGCCTGCAGTTTTGTGTATTTTTATAGCTATCCACAGATGCAGACACAGGACTGCTTTCACCTCTTGCTGTCAAGGCTGCAGTGAACACGGATGTACAGATATGTCTGTGAGATAGACTCAGAGGTTGCATACTGGATCACAGAGCGATTCTCTTGTCAATTTCTATAGAAACTGCTCTGCTGTTTGTCCTGATGGCTGTAGTACTGTGTGTTCAACTCCTGTGTCTTTGCCAATGCTTGTTATTTTTGTCTGTGTATACATCTGCATAATTCATAAGTTGGCACCCCAAACTCAATATATTGGTATTAAGAAGCAAGGCACCGTGATCAAAATTTTTCTGTGCACTTATAAGCCGTGTATGTATCTTTTTTGGAGAAAAGTCTGCTCTATGTTTGAATGTCTTTTAGGTCCCAATTTAGTTAAATTTTGTATATTTTTGTCTTTCCTGTGTTACTGTAATTAGAATTATTTTCATTTTTTTGGAAGCAGCATCGTTGGGACTGGAAATGTGGTTCAGTGAGTGAAGTGCTTCTTGTGCAAGTCTGAAGACCTGAGTTCAAATCACCGGCTCGACGTTAAAAGCTAGGCGTGGTAATGCGTGTCTGTAATGCTAGCACAGGAGGGACTAGGCAGAGATAGTGGATCCCTGGGCCTCCCTCACCAGCCAGTATAGCCAAAATAGGGAGCTCAGGTCAAATGAGGGATTCTAGTTCAACAAATCAAATGAAGAAGCAGTTGGTGGAGACACACTGATAACTAGCTGCAACATTGCTCACATAGGCATGCATGGATAACACACACACACACACACACACACACACACACACACACACAACCCATTGTGTACACAAGCACACCACTGTGTGGATTTTGTTGTTGAGGGTTAGGAATTATTTACATGTCCTGGATATTATTGATCTCTTATCAGATGAGATTTTGATATTGTTTTTTCCATTCAATGATGTTTTATTTATTGCCACATTGCTACAACAGAAGCAGTTTAAGGAAGGAAAGGTTTGCTCAGGTTCTCAGGCCTGCACAGTCCATCACAGCCACACAGATCTGAGGCAGCAGGTCACCTGTGTAGATAGTCAGGAGGCTTAGGGGTGAATGCTGGTATTCAGCTTGCTTCCCCGTTTTATTCAGTAGACCACGCAGGCCATGGCACAGAGCCACCCACATTTAGGGCAGTCTCTCAATCTCAGCTAACCTAATCTAGGTGATTTCTCACCAACACCCTGTGATTTGTCTCCATGGTGATTCTAAACCTGTCAAATTAACAGTCAAGATACACACATGACGTTTTTTTCATACTGTTAAGTTTTTGAAGTTCTGAACATCCACATTTGCGTGTGCCCCGACTTTGATGTCGTACCTAAGAAAGGATTGCCAAGTGCAATATTATGAACTTCAGTATGAATTCCATAGTTTTAGGACTTACATTTAGGACTCTGACGTAGTTCACAAAGCTAACTTTTCTACATGGTGTTAAATGGTGGGGACAGTTTTTGTTTTCTTTTCAGGTGGATATGCAGTTTTGTTTAGAACACGGTCTTGTGTTCATTGAATAGTCTTTATGTCCTTGTCTAATATTACTGGGCCTTTCAGGTCAGGGTCTAGTTCTGTCCATTGGTTTCTGTCTGTCTCTGTGCCACTACTACACTATTCTTGATTACTGTAACTTTGTTTAAGTCCCAAGGTAAAATCCAACCCCTCTGGTTTTATTTTGTCTGTGTTGTCCCTTGAGATTCCATATGATCTTAGGTCACAAAGACATCATGGGAAATTCCTATGCACCACATGGATCCTGTAGAATGCTTTGTGGGGAGCGACAGGGCATCATCAGTGCAGATGATGTAGCTTCATTTATATCTTCTTTCATTTTATTCATCGTTGTTTTGTATTTTTCATAGTATAAGTCTTTCGATTCTTTTGTTTAATCAATTATCCATTTTATCCCTTTTGTGCTACTAGAATTGCAGTTGTTTTTGTAATGTCCCTTTAAGATGGTCTTTGGCAGTGTAGAGGTATGCAACTGGCGTTCATGGTTGGCATTGTAGAATTTCATTCTAATCTGAAGGGTTGGATTTCCCACATTTAAGATATATCCACAAACAGGTAATTGTACTTCCTCCTTTTGAATCTGGATTCTTCTTGGTTGCTGTTGGTTTTTGCTTTTTATTTTAAATCTAGTTGCTCTGGTTATAATTTCCAGTTATGTGCTCAGTAGACATGATGAAAACATTTACTCTTTCTCTGGTCATTTAAAAAGATTTCAGTCTTTCACCATTTGAATGTGACATTTATGGTTTAAGGTGACTTCTGTGTTGATACAGATTCCTTGCATGTTTGTTGAGTATTTTTAAAATTATTAAAATGTTACTGAATTTTCCATTATTAATTGATGTCAGTTTTGTCTTTCATTCTGTTACTGAATGGTATGTCATTACATTTTTATAAAAGGAACCATTCGGGCATTCCAGATATAAATTCCATTTGATAGAGATATATAGAGATAGAGAAATAGATACATTTTTATGTGTTATTGAATTTGATTTGCTAGTATATTTGAAGTAAGTGTATCAGTGTTGATCACAGATACATTTTTTCTTGTGCCTTTGCCTGGTTTTGGTATCAAGGTAATGGCGATTATATATAGTTTGAAATATTCCCTCCTCTCCAATTAATATTAGTTCCTTAAGTGGTTTGTGGGAATATTCCAGTGAAGCTGGATTTCATTAGGAGATTTTGACTATTTTTGCAATCTTTCTTTCTTTCTCTCTCTTTTTTTTTTTGTTTTACTGACCATAATCCAAAATACAGAGCCTCTGTTTCTTCGTGAGTGAGTCTTGGTTGTTTTCTATTTCTAGAAACGTGTTCATTTTCCTGGGTTATGCTGTTTCTTGGAATATAATTATGTATAGTACTCTAATCCTTCTCACCTCTGTAGAATGATGTATTGCTTTCGTTTCTGATCAGTAATTAGAACCCCCACCCACTCCTCTCCAGAGTCCATCAACGTGTAAATCTCTCGGTTGTGTTAATCTCTTGGAAGAACCATTTGGCTTCATCAATTCCGCTGCAGATTTCTATTGTTGACTCTTTGCTTTTCCTCCTCCTTGTCCATCCTTCTCTTCCTTCCCCTTGTATTCTTTCTTTCCCTCTCCTGGGAAGAATAATGAGCAGCAAGATTTATGCCCTTATGTGATCATCTAACAGCAAGGAGAAATTTGGTGGAGAAGCCAAAGAGGCCTGCTTATGCAATGTTCTTGGGTAGACTTGAGGGAAGGCAGCTTAGCTTAGTGGAGGGATGAATTTTGATCAGCACAGGATAATTTGTCCATAAAGCTGACTTTAATGTGTCCTTAGCTTTAGACTGGAAGATGGTAAAATGCCAAGGAAATGCAAAGGCAATGAGCTACTGGAATGATTTAGGGGAGATGTCAGTGATTCTCCTTTAAGGGACATAGTAGCTAATATATCTACATCTTGAATGTAGATGCCATGTTTAAGATATGGTATTTCTGTTGCAATGTGTTGGGAAGTATATTCCACAGATTGACGTGAGCAGCAAGGAGGAAGCTAGTGACTTGCTGTCAGAAGGCTTTGGTTGAAGAACAGGAGCTGCAGTCTAGGGTTAAAGCCCTGACCAAGATGTGTGAGTCCCTGGATCTGATCCCCAGAATTGCCAAAAAGAAGTCTGAAATTTTGAATTATGCATACACTCAATGCAGTAAATAAGTTCACATTGTTGGTACTTTGATAATGAGTTCAAGATAATATTGTTTTCTTAGAGTCATCGAATTGAATAATTGATTTAAACTAGAAATTATAATTTTTTTTTTTTTTTAAAAAACTAGGAGAATGTTTGAAAACTTACTATTCACTAAGTTGGGTAGTAGTTTATAGAAGTCATAAGAATTTAGTACTTGGAAACATTTTCTGTGTGAAGTGTCTGAAGTACTTTAAAAATAAATTTGGATGTACTGTGTTTAGAAATGTTAGTTAAAAGTCTAGAGGGAGTATAACAAAGTTTGTTAATGAGGTTAAATGTTAACCAAAGCCCTTCGTAAATGTGATTGCTGTAATTTACTAGATTTATAAGCAATTGGATTTATAAGCTAAAGGTTTTAAACTTAAAACTTTATAATAATTTAAACATTAATTTGCCCAAACAAGAATCTTTTGTGTCCATGAATACTAGAAAAGTTTCCCTGTGTGTGTGCAGCCTCTCACCCATGGATTTAGATCACCTGACGATTGTCATGTAAACTCTGACTCTTCCTAAAGTGACTCAGTTATTGCTCTACTCCATGTTGATTTCTAATGCTGGGTATACAAGATCTATAACCACAGTTTTAATTTTTTCCCCCATCCTGCATCCTAAAAACCTCAACAGAGATACCGCCTTCATCTTAATTTAGTCATTATAAGGGCTGCCCGTTAGGCTCTCTCAGGAAACAGCATTTTCAAATTAGCAATATGCAACGTCTTTAAAAAGCTGATGCCACTTCTGTTTTCAAAGGTGTGGACAGGATATCGAGATGATCCCTTGTCCCAAAGGAGCCAAGAGCTATTTTTGGACTTCATTGGTAGAGAGGGCTACATGGAGGGTCTGACAGGGTCAGGTGTGATGTGAGCCAGCTCTGTGGTACATCCCCATTTCTTTCAAGAAGAAAGCAAAGTTAGAGGAATCTCTTGATTTCATTCCTCTCCTCTGTATTTTATTGGCTGTAACTAGAAACTGCAGTGCATGAGTGCCCACTGATGCAGTCTGTGGAGACCAGCCTCCCAGCTCCAAAGAAGAGTAGAGACTGGTTGGGAGCCTGAAAGCCAGTGTTCAGGGAAGACCACAGTGGGCTGTTCTTCCTGGGACATGTTCTAACTAGGGTCTCCAACCATGTGCTTATTTGTTTGTTTGTGGCTGTGCTCTTCTGTCCTTTTACTATGGAAGATTCTGGTTGAATTATTTTTTCCCTGAACTGCTTGTGGTACCCTCTGTTTAGTCAGTAATAGTGCCCCTGGCAGCACATTGGAACACCATTTATTTGCTTTATGAAGATAAACATTTGGGAAATGTTTGGACTCGTGTTAAACCTGAAAGGTGCAAATATTTAAAATACAATGAGTTAGTAGCAGGTGGCCTTTTAATATGGTGTACTTGGTTTTTTTGTTTAATCTTTTGAGTTCCCATTGACTTAAGTAAAACAAATAGTGGGTTCCTTTTCTGTAGGTCTTTGAAAGTCACCAAGGTACCTTTCAGTCTGACATCTGGCTGTAGTTTACTTTGCCACCGAGGCCACATGTGTCAGGGCTAGAGATTATCAAAGTATTCACGGCTCTCTGTGATCCCCTCCCCATTTATATTATTGGATGGAATATATATGTGTGCATGCACATGGGCGTACCAGTACACATGCTCTTGTATTTCCGTATGGAGGCCAGAGGTAAAATTACAGTCTCCTTCTATTGCTCCTTCCATTCAAAAAAATTTAATAGATGTATGTATGCGTTTGTGTGTGTGTGTGTTGCTTACATGTATATTTGTATGCCTTCTACATAACTGGTACTTGCAGAGGTTAGTAGAGGGCATCAGATCCCAAGGAACAGGAATTGGGGAGGGTTGTGAGCCACCATGTGGATTCTGGGAACTGATCCCCAGTTCTCTGTAAGAACAACAAGTTCTCTTAACTACCAAGTCATCTCTCTAGTGCCCAAGCATTATTTTTTGAGACAAGGTCCCTCACTGAACTTGGACTTCACTTACTGGCTAGCTTGTCTGGTCAGTGAGTCCCTTGATTCCCTGTCTCTGCCTCCCAGATGGCAACATTTTTATGTGGTATCAAGAGATCCAAACTTGCTGGGCGGTGGTGGCGCACACCTTTAATCCCAGCACTTGGGAGGCAGAGGCAGGCGGATTTCTGAGTTCGAGGACAGCCAAGGCTATACAGAGAAACCCTGTCTCGGAAAAAAAAAAGAGAGAGAGAGATCCAAACTCAGTTCTCATGCTTGCTCTGTAAACCTTTTCCCTATCTGCTAACCTGTCGGACTCCATCTTAAAACGTTTCTGTACTGCTATCCTCAGGCCTCGGCAGCTTCGATAGCTACTTTCTACTTGGGAAGGATGAGATTCACAGTTTTCATTCACATTTGGTCAAACTGTATTTTTTTTTGTCTTCTCTTATTGACTTGTTAATTCACATTTTTTTTTTTCCTGTGAGAGATCATTTGTGGTTTATAGTATGTGATTAAACACTTTAAAATATATCATTTCAAATCATATGCTTTAAGATACCTTGTTCTTTGTATTACTTCGGCCAAGGACATACTAGGAATATGCAAGAAATTTAAAATTTATAAGGTTGAAAAGAGAGGTATGGATTTTAGAAGTGTTACCGGTTAAGATAATCTGAGGGCAATTTAAAAATTTTTCCACCTGATCTCTGTGGCTTCTGATGATATGACTATGAGGTGTTATTTTAATATTTGCAGAATTTGTTTAGACCAAAACGATCTCAGATTTTTCTATTGCTGTATTTTTTTTCTGGTGATGTCTTTCCTTCTTTGTGTTTATCTCTTCTTTCTCTTCCTCCTCTTCCTCCCTCCTCCTCCATTCTCTTCCTTCTTTTTTGTGTTGTTGGTGGTGCTGGTGTTTTTGCTTTCTTTTTCGAGGTTTCTCTGTGTTTCCTTGGCTGACCTGGAACTCGCGCTATAGAGTTGCAGACTGGCTTGAACTCATAGAGATCCACCTGCCTCTGTCTCTCAAGTGCTGGGTTAAAGGCGTGCGCCACCATGCCCGGCCATCTTCATTTTTGTGGTTTGATGTGTGCTAGATTCTCTCCATACATTTTGTATGCTTTCAGTCAGTGATGAATATTTTTCATTTTGCAAACACTGTCTCTTGTTGTCCATAAATAATTTTCTTAAGGATCTTTCCCCCTAAACTTATTTTAACTATACAATTGATTTCAATACTAAGGTCAAATAATCATAAATATGTCCTTTCTCATTTATGAAATGCCACAGAAGCTATGGGATCTATTTAGAATAGAACCATAATATTTTATACAGAATATTATAAATTGTTTCCAAACAGTCATCAAATGAAGCATAATATCTTTTTTTTTTTTTTTTTTTTTTTTTAAAACAAATCTAACGCAGCGATTTTCAACCTTCCTAATGCTGGGACACTTTAATACAGTTTTTCATGTTGTGGTGACCCTGATCATAAAATTATTTCATTGCTACTTCATAACTGTAGTTTTGCTATTGCTATGAATTGTAATGTAAATATATGATATGCAGGGTATCTGATATGTGACTCCCAAGGGGGTCACAACCCATAGGTTGAGGACCATTGATTTAAGCATTTTCCTTCCATTTCCCTTGCCCTTTAATTTAATTTCGCTTTGTCCCTTTAATATGACAGTTCACTACAAGTTTTCAAATCTTACTCTTTTGGGAAAGCTAAGTTCGCTAGCTAAAGACAGTGTTTGATTTCTACCTATTTGGTGTTAACTGTAAATACAGTTGTTCTGGTTTTTCACATGTTCCAGATAAGTAGTTTTAACAGTTGCTTCATGATTATGGTATTTTTTGCAAATTGGAAAAGGGAAACCTGAAGGATTCAGTATTCCATACTAGCTAGATAAATATGTGGAAACCCAGAATGGATTTATTTAAAGTAAATAAATAACTAACTGTGTGTGTGCATACATGCCTAGAAACTCAGTCACACATCCCTAAGGAGTTTCAGAGGTTTTCTATGTTTCTAGTGACAGCAGTAACCCAGACTGCCCCACCGTGCCTTCGTTTTTAGTTAAAAAAAGAAAAAAAAAAAAAAATAGGTGCTACCCTGGGCTCCATGGGATCCAGGTCTCATTTTGCCTCCTGTCAGATATGAAAGTCAAGGCAAAGCCACACAAGTATCAAATGATATAATGTATCAAGATGAGTAAGGAAAGGGGAGAGAGAAAGCAGAGGTCAGGAAGGCTGAGTAAGAAGACAAAACCCATTTGCCCAGCAAATCCCAGCTCAGTTTGCTCTCTTGCCTCCATCCCAGCTGGTTGGCCTTCCCTCTCGCGAGACTGCTATTTTCTGTCAGAATGTCTATGGAAGTGGAACATGAACAAATCTTGCTCTAATTTCTATCTATAAAGTCAGCTCTCTGATGTACCATAGACCAGGATGTAGACTTGAGAGTCTGCTGGGCTTTCCTGCAAATGAATGCTGGGTATTCTGCAGTATACTGTAACAGCGTAAGAGTCAGTGGTCCTTCTTTTCATTGATACTTTTTAAAATTTTTTCCTCAACTCCATGGCAGCCAGGGTCTGGGCTGAGCCAGTTGGATGGTCTCTGGCTGGAGTATTGAGTTATGCTGTGGCAGTGGTAGAGCCGGGTTTAGGCCAGCAGCCAGTCAGGGTTAGGTGACCAAACTAGCAGTGACCATTGTGGTAACTAACACTCTGGGTTTCTTGGTTCTTGGGAATCTGTGAATCGTTTTACTCATTCTGTGAATTACCAGGCTCCTAGTATATCATTTTTACATTCTTTGCAATCAGAGAAAAATACTCGGTGTACTCATGTCTCATAGTTTGCTGTTGAGTGTGAGCGTTCCTTTGATAGAGTGTGTGCTTAGACAGCCCCCTCAGACATCTTGAAAAATATGTTACTTGATGATGGGCAGTGGTGGCACACGCCTTTAATCCCAGCACTTGGGAGGAAGAGGCAGGTGGATTTCTGAGTTCGAGGCTAGCCTGGTCTACAGAGTGAGTTCCAGGACAGCCCGGGCTACACAGAGAAACCCTGTCTCGAAAAAAACCAGAAAAAAAAAATGTTACTTGACTATCCTAATACCTTCGTCAGTTTGTTATAAGATTCTCCTACCAGCTGTAAGATTTGTGTGCTTATATGACTTCTGTGGAATAAAGTACTAAAAACCATTTATGACATAAATGTAAGTCCATATGCTTTCACTTTTTTGAGGTGTGAACAGATTATTTTTTTTATTGGTATCCGGTTTTGGTAAGTGATTTGTGGGTGCTGAAGAAAATCTGTTGATATCTCATAGGCGATTTCAGTTGTCTGCCTTAGTCTGTGCTCAGCTTTTGCGTGTGATGTTTGATCATAATGAAAAGTGCCTCTTTAATAAAACACACCTTTAAATAACTCAGATTAATTCCAGCTTTTAAAGTGAGAAGATGTCTTGAACCACCCCTGCTGCCAGCCCAGCTGTAGATCCGAGATATCCAGCTGTGCCCCTCTCTGCCTTTTTCATCACCGATAACAGACTTTGCGATCAGAGTCTGTCTGGCACGTGTGCTGATGTGTGAGGACGGATAACATCTTGCTCACTGTATTGGCTCCTCGGCACTAGACCATAGTAAACATTTGTCTTTGTCAGCAGCTAAAGCAGCGTTCTTTGAGGATGCACAGGGATTGAATATGCCTCTGCCCTTAGCCTTTTGTCTGGGTCTTCCTATTGAGTGACTTACTGTCCAAGAACCAATTTAATATTAGGATAGGCTGGTATGTTTAAAACTTGCCTTTGAGTTTTCCTTTTCTAAGGGAAGAAAATTCTTGGTCTCATATTATATTATATAATGAGTAATTTTAATTGATCTTACTATAGTAAACCAGAAGAACTGACTGCCTTTGTTATTAGTCACCACTGGCATTTGGTGTTTATCAGCTCTTTGATCAATGGATGAATAAATAAACCCTAAACATGAATTATGTTTAATTATATGTCATGAATCACAAAAGTCAATGTTCTTTAGGAAAACAATGTTCTAAGTAAAAAGTAAAAAGACAAAACAAAACTTCATTTTAACAGTGATTATACCAATTAATTGTTATATATTCTGCTTTCATTTGGTAAATAATACCTTATACACTTCAGTGATCTCCAGAGGTGATCTTATTTCCTAGATTAGGCGGTGGCCATCAGTGAAATAACTCATCTTGGTGGCTCTGGGGCTGTCTGTTTTAGGTTTATCTGACACACACTTAATCAAAGTGGTACACTTACTGGGGCATATGTGTCTCACGGCCAATTGGATGCTAGTTCCAAAACTAGTTCCAAAGTTGAACTAGTACCTTCATGCCATTGCTCAGAATTCCGTGGGGGGAGATGGCCAGCAAACACACATGACAGAACGGGGGTGCTGTGGTAGTGGAAGAGGGAGGAAGCCAAAGAAGAACATACAGGACATCATTCAGGTTAGACTGAGGAGCACAGATGCTCTAGGAGATAGGGATGTCGAGCCGTACTTTGAACCCTGCAGAGGGAGATGGTGGGCATTGATAGGTAGGCTTCTTAGATGACATGGAGCAAGTAACCGCGTATGTGGTTCCCAATGGATCCAAGTATATAGTAGAAAGTAATAATAAAGAATTGTTATTGTCTGTTGTATGTGTATGTGGTCTTTGTTGTTGTTGTATCAAATCCTGTTTTGCATGATTTACAGACATTAAGACCGAAAAGAGAGAGAGAGAGAGAGAGCAAGAGAGGCTTTGTCTGCTTGTATAAGGAATTTGTATCACCCTCGCAGATTCAGATGGTTACAAGAATATCTTAAGTCATGAAATGGTTTTATGTGTTTTAGAGAGATCATAGCCTTTTGGAGATGGGAGAGAGTGATGCTTGAGGTAATGACATCAGCAGACACCATAATTGTCCTGAGGACAGTTCTGACCAAAGGCCTAAGGAAGTGGCAGAGGTGGGCGGCAGAGGTGGGTGGCAGAGGTGGGCAGATGTATAGGAATCAGAGACCCTGGAGTATGTGGAGTGAGCTTTATTTTTGTGGAGCCCAACAACTTAAGCAGAAGAATAGATTTTCCTATTAAGGAAAAGATGTTCATAGAATTTATTTTCTTCTTTGGCATTGCAAGCCTCTCAGTCTGAAGTTCTGTAGCGTCAAGAGAGGAAAGAACATACTTTGTTGAGCTCCTTCCTAGTAGCTTTTGGTGACACTTCAGTTCATCTGAAGGATGGAGATCAGGGAGCTGGTTCTCCTGAAATGTTTTTAAGATCTGACTCATTCCAAATGCATAAAATATAGAAAAAAATGCTTAACATTTTTTTTTTTTTTTAATTTTCAAGACCTACTTTCTGTTGAGAAACACTCTGTTCACATAATGGTGGTGGTGGGGGGGATATATGAAATTTATCAGTGTTTCACCTTTAACTAAATTTGTATTTCTTCACTCTTTAGGGAAAAAAATCATATATGTTCTAAAACTGATGTAGGCAAAGCCCTGATAGGGAGATACCTTTGAAAGCATATAAAACTTGAGTTCTGTTACAGACAACTATGCCTAGGGATTGCATTGCTGGTTTTAGTGGATAATTTTGCCGTTATAAAAGTTTATATTTAAAAATCAGATTTCCTGTTCAACTATTACAAGATAAAAATCCTATATTAAAAATAAGCACATATTTTTATATTTTAAATTTAGCGTCCTGTTTGAATCTCCTAGTTTCTTTCTTTTTGACTCTTACCTCTCTGAGCTGTGTAAATCGTGCAACACATCTCCAAGTCTGGGTGAACAGCAGTATATGAGAATCCTGATTTGTCTCTTTAAATCTAGTTGTTCCATACATGCCCTGACTTTGAAAACCCCGCTTTCAGTTAATCTTGAAACACCCGTATCAGGCCTGGTGAATTCTCCCGATCAAGGATGGCCACCGATGCGCAGACGAGAGCCACGTGGGCCCCTGGTCTGGCTCAGGCGGCAGGTCTTTTTCAGTGCAGTCAGGCAGCACTCTCTTCCATTCAGAGCCTCAGATGTCTGCTCCTCTGCAAAGCCGTGAGGCCAGTGTCTATAGCTGCTAAGCATGAAATCCCTGCTTCTGTTTGTTTCTTTTGTTGCCACGAGTTAATAGGGACAGAGACAGGAGACAGCCCAGAACAAAGCAGAAATAATGGAGTATTTCACCCCAAAAGAGGAATGTGGGTTGAGAAATACAAAGGGTACTGCAAAGACAGACTTAGTGTCCCGAGGCACTGTGGTGTATCTGGTAGCAGCTCCAGCCCTGGCACAATCCTGGACCAGAGCCTTCATCTGGGAACTCCCAGCCTACATGGCCCAAAGGTTTGACCCATCTTCTATGAAAACAGTTTATTGTTTTTCTCACTAGGGTTTTAAAGGGCAGTGGATTTTATTCACCTCAAAAAGTGGATTGCTCTTGCCAGGCAGGGAAGTCTTCTGGGCTGTCTGGCGGTCAAGGGTGACAGTATTCCATCTCCCTGCTTAGTATTTTTGTTGCGTTTGGTGAGGTTTTGATCTTACACTCTAATCACATGTTTGCAAGAACTCAGGGGCTTCCACGGCTATGGGACATGGTTGACATTCATTTATTGTCTTCCAGATAGAGACTGGCTTAAAGAAGGCATGTTCCTTCTAGATCATTGTCTTATGCATACATTTCTGTGAGATCTGCCTTACGGATTTTCCTTCCCATAGTTCCTTCAATCAGCTTCATTTGTCTTTCTCACTAGCTTACTTTATTGAAGCAAAATTTACACACACACACACACACACACACACACACATATATATAACATATTAAAGGACTGTCACAGTAGATAAGTGGTGTCCTTTCTAAGGACAAAACGGGCTTAAATGAAAGAAGAAATGGTTGGCCAAGCCTCTCTTCCCTTTCCCTGCTACCAATTTTAGGGTGTTAGTGGAACAGGCACAGGAAATGACGGATGGAGAAAAGAGTGTCAACACAGCATCATTCCATCCTTGTCTGGAATGAAAGGCACATCCTGAGAAAGCTACCGGTGCAGGGGAAGGAATATGAGTCCTGGCTCCTTTGTCAGGCATCTTTCTCCTCAATCAAGGAATCAGCCTTTTCTCTAGGACTCTATGACTTCTTCAAAACAAGTGAACTGTCCCATTGATGATGCTCTGGTCCCCGGGTCTGGATATAGTAGTTCCCAACACATAAGGGCATGAGCCAGGAGTCTGGAGGAACCTAACAGCTCATGCCCCAGCCCTGACGCTTTGTAGTACCCTGCAACATCATCTGACTACCTAGGTTGCCCTTAAGAGTGACTCTGAAGTTGCTTTTCCATGGTACACTCTCAGAAGTGAGGATTGAGATTTCCAGAGCTCCAGAAATAGTTCTGGAGCTAGACTGCTGGAATCTGAATTCTGTTCCTAGTAGACAAGCCACCTCACCTCTTTGACCCTCAGTTTTCTGGTCTTGAAATCAGAATTATTGAATTAATATTCCACAATTACTTGTAGTTGGGCTGAACTTAGGCTGCCTCCTTGTTCTTTGACCTATGTGGGTACCCAGGCATCCTGATCCTGATGTCTCTCTTCTGCAGAACTTAAGCAGTTCAGACATATCCTCCCACACATTTGGAATTGATTTGTATTTTGTATTGCATTACATTTTCAAAAGACAGACTCATAATTGATTATTTTGAGCACTTATGAAGCCCTGAGTTCCATCTCCAGCACTGTTAATAAAATGAAGGGGGGAAAAAAACCAACAACAAAGACAACAGTTTTAGAAATTAAATGTTCCTCTACAGGCAGTAGACATGTATCATGCATACATGTAAAATATTTAATTTTTAGAAAGAAAAAAATATAAAAATAATGTCCACCGGCCTCTTTCTTATTTTGAGTCCAGGCTGTGTGAGACACAGATGTAGAAAGAGAGGTGAGCTTTCTTTTAAGGTACAGCCTTGACTCAAAGATGTCTCATGAATCAAACAAGCATTTCCTAAGTGCTGTGCTCAGTGCTGTTCTTGTATTAAAAAAGAAAGGAAAGAGAAAGAGAGAGAGAGAGAGAGAGAGAGAGAGAGAGAGAGAGAGAAAGGAAAAGGAAGAAAGAAAGAAAATGCATGGCTGTCTGTTACAGAAGCCATCAGGGTTTTTTTGTTTTGTTTTGTTTTTTTGGTCTGGTGAGGCCCATATTTAAATAAGGAAGAAACTGTGGCTTCGGCAGTGTCTGTGTGGCTGGGGAAGACCTGAAGCTGGCTGAAGAAAACTTTCCAGCAACTATAGAGCTTCAACCGAATTGGAGTCGTGCTCAGAATAAAATCTCGTATTCATGGTGTAAAACAGAGCATTGATTGAAACACATGCCATGTCCCACAAGGCTGGGAATTTCATGCCACAGGATGATAGGGAATCCTGGCAGTGCAGGGGCTAATGCCAGAGCAGGGCTTTCCAGCAAGCCTCCCATCCAACAATATGTGGTGCCAGGATAATTCTCTGGCTGTTTGGATATCTGGCCACTCTCAGAATCTATAAAAGTTTAGCTTTTAGAACCACCAATGAAACCAAAAATAGATATATCCTTGGGTCTGAGTACATATTTCTATCAGCTGGTAAATTCAGTAGGGAAACACACACACACACACACACACACACACACACACACACATACACACGAGGCAGTCTTACTTGCACTGCTGGCAGCGTAAACAGCACTAAGGAATGGGGAGGAGGATGAGAAGTGCCCTCCTTGAAGTACTCTCACCAGGGGGCTCAGCCAGTGGACAGAGAAGGGAAGACCAAGATCATAGTAGTAAGAAGACCAAGTGTTTTCACTGTTTGAAGGACTACTGTGTGATTTGGAGGATAGCTGGAGTCTTCAAGGGCCAGTGAAGTCCATAGCTACATGCGAGATGAGTACCTTGCAGTGCTAGTTCATTATACAGAGATTCAACAGGTACCTACTGTGTTCACTGCATGGCTGCATCTGCCAACTGTCTAACACTGTTCCCAACAGAAGTGGGCAAAGCTTAAGACCCTGAGTATCTTGCTGTAGGGCCGGCTACCGGACTCTTACCCAAAGCCCTGCTTTTACCCTTGAAGTTTTATTTGTTCTCAAATAATTTATTCTCAATACACATGACCTCCATCCTCTTTTCAAAAAGGAACAAGTAGTAACTGACCCTGTGGGGAAAGGCTGAAATAGTCTAGGCAAGGGGGACAGTGATGGTGGCACCCCGAGAGTGGGATTACCATTCAGGTAGCTCTGTTCTTTGTCTCCCGCTGCATAGGGCTCTGGATTTTGTGTGCAGGACCTGGGTTGAGAGGTAGGGTGGGGCTGGGAATATGAGTGTCTGCTCTGGGCTGATAGAAGGGTCTCCAGGCTGGGCTGTGTGTCGGGCTGCCAGACCCTTGCCCAGGGAAGCTAACTAGCAGCCAAGATACCTTAGGAAAATGAGCATCATGACAAACAGTTATTTGTTCGTCTGGCGCCTTTCTTCGGAGCATAAAGCATTGAACTCATGCCTCTTAACATCCTCCTGAAGAAAGGAAGTGGCAGATAGTGTTAAATGTTACTGGTTAATCATGGGGAAGCTGAAACACGGATAGGTTTATGGGGCTCGAGCAGAGTCACACAATGCCGCAGTGTCTGGCCTGGGAATGAAGCCCGAGTTTGCCGCTCGCTGTCAGGACTGCCGACAGCATTGTGTCTCGCATTGTACAGGCATGAAAGGGGCTTACTCTTAACAATGCGAGGGCTGCTGTAGGAGACAAACACAGTGACCTTTGGTACAGTATAGTCTAGAGGCCAAAGTGAGTAATTTTAAGTAAATTGACTATAAGATCCAAAGCTTCATTAGGCTTTAAAACAAGAAACAAATGAAAACTCTGTACAGTTTTAGGAGCTGACTTAAAAAGCGCGAACATTCCTCCCAGCTTTGAAATGGCACAGACTTAGAAGTTCTATGTTGTTGGCTCAAAATATAACACTTTCTCTGTTAACCATGGCATTTGTTTTCAATACATATGTATTTCTAGGTTTGTGGGATAGGTTTTAAATATTTTTTTTTTTTATAAGAACTACCAGTCCAACATTTTTCTTCTCCAGTGCTATATTTCCCTAGTCTGAGCCTGGAAGAGGGATAAGGCTTTTTCTTTCATTCAGATTTCGTTTGGGTTCCATCAGAGCAGTTGAAACTATAGAGCGGGGGATTCCGGACAGTGGTGGGGTGTGCCCAGGGCATTGTCATTCTGGGTGACATTGCAGGCTGTGTGAGTCTGCCATGGGATGGAGCTGACAGTCCGGGGAACACTCCAGGGAAGAATAGAAGAGGAAAGAGAGCAGAATATTTTTGCTCAGTTGTCTTCTGTCAGAGTGTTTGAGGCTTCCCAACATGAATCAAAAGATGATACAGATTTTGGTGGGCTTGGGTATAAAGTTGCTGTGTTCTGGATTTTAAAGAGAACATGGACATGACATTGCATAACTTTGGGCAAAATCTGTCATATCTATCTGTCTATCTGTCTATCTATCTATCTATCTATCTATCTATCAATCATCTATCTGTGTATCTATCTATGTATCTATCTATGTATCTATCTTCTCTCTCTCTCTCTCTCTCTCTCTCTCTCTCTCTCTCTCTCTCTCTCCTCTCTAGATGTGTGCATGCCACAGCATCTTTGTAGAGGTCAGAAGATAGATAACTTGTGGGAGTCAGCTCTCCCTTTCTACCACATGGGAATGAGCTGAGGTCCTTCAGCTTGGTGGCAAGCACCTTTACTTATTGAACCATCCTGCCAGCCTCACACACTTCATGTTGTATTTA
Organism: Mastomys natalensis; assembly: GCA_021653895.1. Taxonomy (NCBI): domain Eukaryota; kingdom Metazoa; phylum Chordata; class Mammalia; order Rodentia; family Muridae; genus Mastomys; species Mastomys natalensis. The sequence continues at coordinate 339,157 of JAJTUV010000051.1, read as the reverse complement.
AGATTTATGGTAATTCGGTTCACATAGTGGAGCCAGTCCCCTGCCCTCCAGGAGCTGGTCCAGAGGAACTATAGGAGAAGAGCTTAGGGAGCCAGGGGCTGGTTTCTAGAGAAATAAAGTCCTTCCTTGTTTCTCCAAACAAAGACCAAAGCAGCCAGTGTAGAAGACCCCTCTTAATGTAAACAACTTACATTAATGATGGTGGCCACCATCAAGAAAATATATATGCCCATGCAGAGATCTGTCTAGTCACGAGGAGTCTAAGGGACAAGGAAGAGTGATGGACAGTGTGTGCCATTTTTCATTTGAGTCCAGAAAGTGATGTGCTGGTGTAGAGAAGGCCGTTGACTGTTGTGGTCATTAATCTTGTAGGAGAAAGCATAGTAGGACTAAAGTAAAGGCCAAGGAAGAGTGACAATGACATCATGGTAGGGTGGGCAGCCATAGGAAGCAGCCTGAAATCGTTAGGACTCCTCAGACTTCAAACGAAGAGAGGAAGTACGATTAGAGCTTAATAAATCTATGTAGAATATGGATCATAAAATTGTCTACTAGAAGTCAGCAAAATCTCTTAAAAATTGGGTGAAAATGAACTTGGGGTAAAAATAACCTCTAGTGTACTGAGAAAGTAGATCTTGTACTTCAAAAAGTGGTCTTTGGGGGACTTGGCTAACTTCTGGTGTTGAAGTGTAAAAGCCAAGGGTTTCTCTTACTTGGATACTTTCCCTTTGAACACAGGGGCCCAGAGATCAAGCATCCTCTTAGCCCTTGTGCTTTCTTTTCTCCTTTTAAGGTAAATCCTAAATATCATTCATTCTCTATCCAACTATGACTTATTGAGGGTAGCTTCTTTGCTCTGTCCACTTCCAGGCACTGGGGATATGAGACAACATTGGACACACGTGGTTTCCACAGTCTGGTGGGGAATGTGAAACTTTAATCATCTGTATGATGGGTTCACAGACATGCGGTGAGAACTTGGCATCAGTTGCTAACAGTCTCTGATCAGAGCTGTCAGCTCCCAGGAAAGGGTGGTTAAGCTGCAACCAAAGAGCTGTTGGCAAACCCGGCAGCACAGAAGAGGGAACAGCATAGTCAAATGTCTCAGGTGACAGATACTCAGCAAGGCTTGGAAACAGTGGTAGACGTGAGGTTGGCAGCATTGGCTGTGACTTGTCGGGATGTACTTCACCATGATAAGACTCCAGGCGTCAGGAGACGTCACTAGGAAAGTTAAGCATATAGAATGGATTATATTTTCATGAACAGTCACAGTAGTTGCTGTGGAGAACAGAGGGCAAGATTAAATATTTCCGGAAGCAGTGGGAGAATGGTGGTATCTAGGTAGGCCACAGCCTTGGTGGAGAAATGCCAATGGACTCTAGAGTAGCAGTTCTCAACCTGTGGGTCATGACCCCCACAGGGCATAGCAGACATCCCACATAGCAGATATCCTGCAGGTCAGGAATTTACATTACAATTCATAACAGTAGCAAAATTATAGTTATAAAATGGCAATGGAAATAATTTTATGGTTGGGGTCACTGCAACATGAACTGTATTAAAGGGCCGCAGCCTTAGGAAGATTGACAACTGTTTACTCTAGGGGCTGTTTCAGAGGTCACATGGACTAGACTTGATCACATGTTAGAAATGAGGGAGAAGAATAATCAGGCTTGACCATGAGAGGATGGCAGCCAAGTAGCACTCAGGTCTTATCTTAGAGGAATCAGAATCACCACAACATCTTATAGTTCTTTTCTTCTCAATGGGCTCAGACAATCAAATTAGGAGTTTTCTTCTCTCTTTACTTGTATTTCTAGTCTCTTATGAATTAATGTTCATTTTAAACGAATATTGGGAACATTGAAGATTCTGCAAAGTGGTGTATAGTCAACATCTTAACTGGATTTGAGATGAATTAAAATATCAAACATTTCACAAATGATAGCCTATAACTACAAACCCTTGTCTTTACTCATGAAGACCAAGTAAGTTTGTATGGCTCAGGAACTGTATTATAGTTCATAGAACCCCGAAGTCAGTTAACGTCAAACCCAAGTTAGCAAAGGCCAAGAGGACATGGATTCTTTTGTGACTTAAGATCCTTTCGAAGTATCATCAAAACAATCTGACCGAGTGCTCAGAGGCACATTGTTCCTATGTGCCCTGGCATCAATGCTCAGTCCCAGATAACAGTCCAGAACTTGACCAGAGTCTTAGGGTTCTTCACTCAGCATCGCTGGTTAGCACTTTTCCATGTTTGCTTTCTCACACGCTCCACCAGATGGGGGGGGGGGTATGAGACTTAGACTTTTTCTGAGCCAGTTAATTGCAGATTTCAAGACCCTTCACCTGCAAGTACTTCAGCATGTGTTTTCTCAGAACAACGACTTTTTTCTTACATAATGACAGCACGGTTATTTAATTCAGGAAATTTAACCTTATGCAACACTGTTATCTAATGTGCAGTCTATATTCAGTCCTCACTATTGTCCCAATAATGTCATTTATGGCACTTTCTTCCTCCCAGTTCAGGATCTAATCTAAGATGCATTGCAGTTCATATTATGTCTTCTGACTCTTCACGACTCTTCCTTAGTCTCCCACTTTTGAGACAGTGGTAGTTTAGAAAACAGACTAGGTATTATACAGTATGCTTCTGAGATTGGCTTCCTGTAGCTTCCTCGTGGGTAGGTTCAAAGGATGTACAGTAGTGGGACGCTGTTAGAACCCCATGCCTGTTGCTCCTGCCATATCTAGCATGGTGGCATCGTAGACAGGTCTCATGGTGGTTGTGTAACACTCTCAGGAATGTTGATTACTTTGACAAAGTGGTATGGCCCAGGTATCTCCACCTGAAGCCCTTACAGTCCTGCTTAAATGTGATGGGGGTACTTAGTTCCTGCTTAAATGTGATGGGGGTACTTAATTAACATCTTCACACTTGTTTGGTCGTTTTAACTTTTACTGAAGTTTGCCTCCATTTCTTTCTCTTGGCAGTGTTTTCGAGCACTTTGCTGCAAGGGACCACCACCTGCACGCCCTGAATATGATTTGGTTTGCATAGGTCTCACAGGCTCTGGGAAGACCAGTCTGTTGTCCAAGCTCTGCAGCGAAAGCCCGGAGAACGTGGTGTCAACCACAGGTGGGTGTTGTATTGAGCGTCTCTCTCTAGTTCCATCTCGTCCCCAGGGTAGCCAGTTTCGACCTATGCTGCTTCTGTGGCCTCTACTGCCCATTCAGTCCGTAACCTCGTGCTTTGGTAGCATGCCTATTTCAGCTTTAAATCCTCTGTCTCTTTTTCTGGAAAAAGTATTAGCATGAAATAGCTATGTTCCGTGTCGCCTTTCCTGTTCTTTTCAGTGACAGGATAAGTCAAGCTCACAAAAAATACTTATAAAACCTAATCCTGGAGTCTGAGAAGTTCTCGTCTTGAGCTTTGCTGAGTGCTGTCCTCCTTGCAGTGTTACTCCAGCTGACTTGTTGGTCACGTGCTTCCTCCACAGCCGTAGTGATATACATTGAACTTCCTCATCTCACCCTTTGCCATGCAACGATAGATAGTTTGAGCACTATTGATCTTTTACTTTTTACCATGTTTTATGATTTGATGTCAGTCAAAATACAAGAGTTTAAATTTTTTTTTTTGAGATTTATTTATTTTTATTTTACCTGAATGTATGTCTATGCCAAAGGAGGGCACAGATCCCCTGGAACTGGTGTTACAGGTATTTGTTAGCAGTCATGTGGGTTCTGGGAATCAAACCCAGGTCCTCTGGAAGAACAGTTAGTGTTATTAACTGCTAAGCCCCTTTTCCTGCTCCAAATAGTGTTGCCATTTTTGTTTTTTTAAATCAGGAGGTATTGTGCCCCTATGCAGAGGGGCAATACCTGTCAGGATGAAGACATTTTGGCTGTGATAGTTGGGTGAGGATGTGTCTGGCTTATACAATAGTCATAGGCTCGAGATGCCAGTATGTGGTCTGTGGTTCACAAGGCAGCTCCCACAGGGAGGACCTACCTAACCTAAAATGGCACCATCAGCAAAGCTGAGAATACTGCTTCCGCTTTTCCCTAGTACTTCCTCTTTACTCTTTTGACAATGAGACAGAAAAGAAGAGTGCGTTCACCACAATAATGGCAGAATGGTTGTAGGTGAGGAAAAGGGTCACTGAGGCAGAATTACCCATCAGCAAAAAGCAAGGCAAAGCATTTTCTGGGGAAGATAAAAGCATAGCTGTTTCAGCCCAACTTTTGAACCCTTGCCATTAGATGCTGTTATAAGAGACCCAGTGGTACGGACATGTAGCCCACTGATCACAAAGACATTTAAACTCACATCCAGGATGTATTTAAAAAAAAAAAAAAAGCCATTATCAGCGCCATGTGCTGTGCAGAGGTGGGATGCATGGTAAAGTTTTCCCCATTGGGTTTGAAGCTGATGAGTAAGCCAGGCCAGTAAGCAGGGACAAGAGACTGGGGTAGAGGAAGAAAGAGAAAGCATAGTTATGGGAACTCGGAGTGTGCATCAGGGTTAGGGCCTCCCGGAACCGTGTTTCTGCATGGCTGTCATGGCATTTCAGGTGGCAAATAATAAGAGAAATGCGGAGTCTGGGCAAACCTTTCACACCAAATTCAGAAATTTTAGCTTCATCTGTAGTGCACAGAGATCTCAGAGTTTTATAAGCAAGGAGACAAACACCATTTGAGAAGGATGCGGCTGGCCTTGATTTGGGGTATGCACCGACAGGAGCCCCTGGATAATGATGATGGTGCACTTGAGGTGCCCTTGAAGGCCTTAAGTGAGGCACTCACAGGAAAAACGGAGAGCTGAGAACGGTGAGAGCAACGTTTGAGGGAATTGGCAGGACTTGGTAATCAGTTGGCTTGGGACGAAGAAGGAAAGAGACGCCAACAGTGACTCAATTCCTGGCTCAGCTGATAGTGGGTGAGGAAATCATTCACTCGGGTTTCTTAAATAGGAACGATGTTGGTGATGAGGGACTTCACATCAGTTCAACTCAGGTTTAGAGAAAGCTAAGTCAAAGGAACATGTAGACCTTTCTAGATCTTAAGAGTCAAAGATTAAAAAGATGATTGGTCTATAAAGAAATGTATGTGTGCCTATGCCTCGAGTAAAGGAGAGGGTGAGGGCAGGTGTCATAGCAAGTACTGGAAACTGCAGAGGGCGAGAAGAGAATTGATGCATGGCCCCTCCCTCTACACAGAGCTCCTGAGAGCCTCCTTCTCCTATAGGCAGCACTGAATCCTCCCTCCTCCTCCACCTGGCTCCATAGTCCTCCCGTCAGTGCCTATCAACAGCTTCATCCCCATGCCTGCCTCACCTGCCTGCTCTTCCTAAGCTACTAAGGGCAGACAGCACATCTTACTTGATATTCTATTAACAGAGGCACAGAGTGTGGACTTAGATGTAGATGTTTATTGAACAAATAAGCAAATGATACTAAGTTTTTTTTACCTACCTTACCCTCTGTGAGCTTCATATCTTCTTCCTTAAGTAAGAATCGTTATTTTTTATTCTGCTTTTAAGTCATCTGAGTAAGGTCCAGTGATCCGTCCATTTTAACACAGCTAGGCATGGAGGAAGGATGCCAAGTATGGTTTTTAGATGAAATTCAGGGATACTTAAGGCCTCAGATTTCTGATGCAAAGCACATTTGTTGTTGTCTAAAAGTCTATCTTTTGAGTAACGTGCTGGGAAGTTATATAAACACCATTAGCATTATAAACTGCTTTCAGGCAAAGTAACATCTGAATTAAGTGTAAGAACAACAAAAAGTACCATTTCCCTCACCTGTCAGTCTTCATGTGGCAATGTGTGCAGAAGAGCAGGGTTGAATAATGATGGAAAACTTACCTGCAGGTGGTTTCATAGTTTATTAGTAAATTGTAATGTGTTTTAAATTTGTTTCTGTAGAATTTTTAAGTAATTTATGTTCCCGTTCTACTGGAACTAATCATAACACTTCTGTTAGCTGATTTTCTGATGAATTAGATAGCAAGTTGGCTAACGTTTTGGATATCAAATTCTGTGAATTGCAGCTATCTTGACTTGGCTCAGGGCCTCTCTGGAGGCCTCTTTAGAGATCCTTGCCATCAATAAGTTTATACTGGGTTTGGAAGATAACATTTCCAATGGTTCACACTTGATTGCTTAGTCCATGCCAGGTCCTATGTAAGATGCTGTGATTTGTGTTGTGCTCTCTGATGTGGGTTGTCCTTGTTGGTATAGGCCTGAAAGTTACATGTGGTTTCTAGCCTGAGAGATCAAAAATGGCTTCCTAGTGATCATTATATTAAAAAGTGCTTCACTAGATGGTTAGCATCCTAAGCCATGACTAATGGGGCAGGGATATTTGGGATCTAAATAAAATAAATGATTCAGAGAAAAGTCTGTCTTCCTGGTCAAGGTCCATGGTACAGTAATGTATGAGGTATTGGTGTCAGGCCTAGAGAATGGAGAACCTGTTGGGAGACACCTGTAAAATGAAGAGATGAGTCAACAGAGACAATAATTCTCTGGATGGTGAGTTAGGAGCACAAGAAATTAGTATTGTGAAAATGTCAGTCATATTGGCTAATGGAAAAAGAATTTTCTTTTTTAAGATTTATTTATGTAGGTGAGTACACTGTCTCTTCAGAAACACCAGAAGAGGGCATCTGATCCCATTACAGATGGTTGTGAGCCACCATGTGGTTGCTGGGAATTGAACTCAGGGCCTCTGGAAGAGCAGTTCGTGCTCTTAACTGCTGAGCCATCTCTCCAGCTCAAAATAGAAAATTTAATTATGACTCAAGTTTCTAACTTGGTTTTTATGGGAAAGTAGTAAAAAGAAGTAGAGAAACCAGGTCAGGAAGTTTTATAGGAAAAGAAAAATGAGAAGGGTGCTTGGGATATCCCCCCTTTTGGCAGGGGAGCGGTATGGGTGGGATACCTAGCAGTGTTTCAGATGCTGAAGTAAAAGGTTAGAAAAAATTTAGAATGGCAGATACAGACTTGAGATACTACTAAAATGTGGGTTTGAATGAGGTTGTCTAGAAACAACAGAGAGCAAAGAGGGGCGCTAAGCATCAACTGTACTTCATTCACCCATTACATACTTATTGAGCATTTTACTGTGTCTGCCACTGAGCTAGGCTATAGCACAGCATCAGTTAATAAGTCAGACAAACATCCCCACCCTTGAGGGCTTATATTTTTGCATCTATGGTTGTTAAGGAATCTTAATCCAAGCAATTCTATATAATGTGATGTAAATCAGGTAACAAGCAAGAAATCAAAAAAAACCAGTCAAGTCAAAAGTCTTAAAAAAAAGGGGCCCTTGGTTATAGTAGCAATATGATAAATAATAATGATATCCGTAGAACAGTTTCAGTAGATTATTAGGCTAGAAACCACCTAGAGAAATGAAGAAGTAGTATACAAGAAGTGGCAATGAGTTATACAAATTCTAATCATTACTTCTAGGTTCTTCATAAGATTATGTATAAACCATTTTTTTCAGGACACATTAAAAAAAAGAACATGCTATGGACATTTGTTTCGTTAAGGACAGTGACCACTCTAGTAGATGTGTGTAGGCATGGTCATCTGAGAGGGAACGAAAGTCCAAAGAGGTTCAAGGGAGGATAGTAAGAAACATCTCTACCTCCAGAGTACTGGGATTAAAGGTGTGTGTCACCACAGGCAGGCCCCAGTGCCAGACATTGTAAGCTTCAGAGCGAAGAGTAATGTGGAGAACAACGAAGTCTGTTGCATAGTGATGAAGGAATCATTTTACCTGAGAGAACTGAGTGCTTCTGTACCTAATGATAGGTCTTCAAAGTACACAAGACAAAAAATAGTAGACAAACTCAGAGTTAAAATGAGAAATATCTCTTCCACCATTGAACGTTATAGACTAGCAATCAGTCTAGAGATGGTAGACTTTAGCAATGCTGTCCACCGATATGACCCAGTTAACTTTTAAAGATCATCCTACCCAACCACAGAAGACATCCATTCCTCCCAAGTGCCTTTGAATATGTACTAAATTAAATTATCATCTACTATAATACTTAAAGCAAATATCAGTTGATTTATATGGACTCCTAAACTAAATATATTTTCAAATGTTAACAGGCATATCCAATCCAGCCTTTAAACATTGGCATCTGCAAAATTCTTGCCAATGGAGTTGATTGAGGATGTCTTCCCACACACATCCCATGTCACACACACAGATTGTACAGTGTTTTGAATAAGTTTGAGGTATATGTGCTCCCCAGACTATGAGTTGGACAGGCCCATCATTTTCTTCTGATTGAACTAGAAATCAATAAGAACATCCTTAGGATGGTTTCCAAATATATTTGAAAACTAAATTGTTTCTAGCTAACCTAGTAATTGAGAACTCACAAGAGAAAAATCTAACCCAATTGTACCAAACGAGTTTTCAGAATTTGTGATATGTCTCTTAAAAGCGGTACTTCAGGGCAAGTATGTAGGACTGAGCACTGGGCTTGGGGCTGGAGAGATGGCTCAGTGATTAAGAGCACTTGCTATTGTAGAGAATCTAAGTTCACTTCCCAGCACCCACATGACGCCTCACAACCATCCATAGCTCCAGTTCCAGGAGAGCTAACACCTTCTTCTAGCCCCAGGGCACATGTGGTACACAGACAGACATGCAAGTAAAACTCACACAAACACATAAAGAAATCTTAAAAGAAACAGATAAGAGAAGAAAGAAAAGAAGGGCCTTGAATCAATGGGCTTAGCTTTGAAGAGAAACTAAAACAAAATAATAGATTAAATAGAAAATAAATAATGAAGATCAAAGTTAAAAAGCCACTTAAGCTAATTAGTAATAGAAAGGATTAATGAAACCAAGACACTTGATTATCTATTTTGAAAAGATAAGTACAATTGATATGGCTTAGCTACAGGGATCAGGAAAAATTTTTTTAAAGAGATAAAATTGCCAATACCTTGCAAATGAAAGAATAACATCAAACACACGTGATTTAATCATTAACATCAGCTTTCTGCCAATAAGTTTGAGCATTAGGATGAAGTGCACATTTCTTTGAAATGACAAACCCTCCAGTCATACTCAAGATTTAGAGAATCCTGATAGGTCCTTGTCTCCTGAAGAAATTGAAATTATAGTTAAGAAAACTCTAAGTTGGCATCGTTTATGGATCTCGCTAAACATTTTTAGGGTGGGCAGAGTGTTGGCAAAGGGGAAAAATGTTAGTTTTCTACATTTTCTAGAAATTTGAAGAGGAGTTAAAACTGAACATTTCCCTTATATGACTAGCATTAATCTGATACTAAAATCAGATAATCCAACAATATACACTACAATGGCATATTAGTAGGAGGTTATAACTAAGTTACCTTTATACTCAGAATGCAGAGCTGATTTTACATGAAAACTTAAGTCTGGAGAAAGGCTCAGTAGTCAAGTGTTTACCTAGCATCTACAAAATCCCAGGTTCAATCCACAGCACCATCAAAGAGGAAAGAAACTTAGTTTTTAATATCTTTAACTTAAAAAATAGGAAATCACTGATGAGATTTAAGATTTCCAACATTGATTTCTGATGAAAAGTTTTCAACATAGTAAGAAATAGAAATAACAGGTCTAATACAGGTACAACTGGGAATTTGTCATAAATAACTAATATGAAAGAAACTATATGTTTAAGGCAATTCCTTGAAATATTGTTTATAAGTAAAACTTTAAAGCAATGTAAGTGCCCTAAAGCAAGGGAACTTGTTAAATAAAATTTAGAACTTCAATTGAAATGGTTTAGATTGGAATATATATTGTCTTCTGTTGAAGAAAATGAAAAAATTAAATTTATATTCATGTTTAAAAATTAAATTATATAAACATGCATTTGAATGTAAACTGAGAAAGAATATATAATAATGATGATGATAATAATGATAATAATAATGTACTTTGTTGATGTGGTATGGGGAAATTTTATTGTTCTAAATTATTTCCCTGTTTTATAACATTTTGAAAATATACATCAAATTAAGGTGAAATAATTGTTTTCAACAATTAAGAAGAGGGTCTTTGTTAAGCCTGGGTTTCTTAGGAATCCCTAAGAAGGGCAGGTCCACCCAGTTTCAGCAAAGCAAGCATGCCTGCTTTTTTTCCAGGAAGAAAGGGAATCCAAATTTTATTGGATCGTTAACTTCAGCAATCTTTCAGCTTTGACATAATTTTAAAAAGATACTTAAATTGTCAAAACTCAACGGGCCAAGAGATCCTCCAGAGAGCAGGACCTGTTGGAAGAGAGGGAAGTTGGGGCTTCTCCTGAGGTCTAATAGCAAGAGTGCGTGCTGCCTGGGGGAGCACCTTGCCTCTGGAGCTATTAGGAGCTTGTTGATAAGAACAGTTGTTAAGCTGTAGATTATTTATTTTGCCTTTCGTTTTTGAACCAAAAGAATGGAATGTAAAGGCTTAGAATAATGTCCCTGTAGAGCTTAAGAACTACTGAGAGAAAACGAAGAATTGAATTGAAAAGATGTTGAAAATCTCTCTCAGGAGATCTGTACATTTTTATATTTCTGCTCTTGAAAAATTGTCAGTGGACAAAGGTCATGACAGTCTGAAAAGAAAGACAGAAAAAGGTCCCAAGAAGTTGAGGGAAGTGTTGAAATAACTTCAGTATTCGCTGCACATGGGTTAACCAGAGAAGCAAGCTAAACAGTAAATCTTGGTATCTGCCAAAGGATTGCACTTTACCAATGCCAGTCGATTAAATTTCCTTTTATGATGTTGAAATCCTATTGAGAAGAATTTTGCTGGTTTTTTTGTCCAAACATCACAAAACTGTCATGGCATAAATAATGCTTTTGGTCCTGGTTGAGACCACCAGATCTCTGGAATGCCTTGCCTTCAGCCCTTCAGTTCTTTAGAGAGATCCAGGAATTCCAGAAGCACCGTCAAGTATGCAAGTACATTTGTGCAGGCTTGGGGGAGGGGGAGACGCAGACCTGGGGTGTAGGCCCAAGTAAAACATTTATGTGTTACACATGATGGATAAAATTAGACTGACCTTCCTTTCCAGACTAAGTTTGTTACAATTCCAGGAATGCTTTCCTTTTGCAAAACTTTCAAATCCATCTCCCCTGTATTACAGGTTTTGTTAGATTTAAGGATTGCAAAACACTGACTGAGAGGCTATGTGAACAATTATTTCCCCAGAGAGTTAGCAAGTCATATATTTATTAAAATTTGTGGGGTTAAATCTTAGGGGAGGTTTCAGTCTTAGTAATGTAACTTAGATAGGCCAGGAAAAAATGAGTGGGTAACTCAGGTTTTGGCCATCCTGCTATTTGAATGGTGCCCAGGGAGACCTGCCCTCGGGGTCTCCAGCCAAATTCTAGAGGCCGTTAGGAATTGACTCAGCTGTTACTATTACTTCCTTCTTCTTGTTTATTATAAACAATGGGATTCTAATTTTAGAGGAAATAGTAAGGAGCCACTCTGCTTCTTTATAGCTGGGAATCCAAAGCCAAATCCATATGAAAATATGACCACGAGTTTGAGCGCTCTGAAGGAATATCTTGTCACATTAGCACAGACACACAGAGGGCCAGTCAGCAGGCTCAAGATCTGAAGAAGCAGGAGGTGTTCATGCTATCTGGGCCCAGTCAGTTGGCAGTTACGTCTTCCTTCCCCAAGTTCCAGGTCTTATTAAATAATGTCTAGCACGAAGTTCTTTCTAAACTCAATGCTATTATTTTTGTTCCAGTAATAAGTAAAACAGCAATGTTGTGTAGACCTGAAAAGAAAATTAATTTGGGTTGCTCATGTCAATTTATTTATAGACACAAAGGAAAATAAATGTGTGGGCTTATTAGTGACACGTGCAGCCCAGTCAGAGCCAACCGCTTAGCTCAATAGGAAGCACGTTAGTGTGAAGCCACCTGCTCACTGGTGCATGCAGGAGTCGCTGCAACACTGCACGGCTCTGGTGACAAGACCTGGGTTCAAGTAGTCCATGTAGCGTTTAGCTTTGTTTCCTTCTTGGGAGAGTGTAGTGATGGTACCATCGAGGTTTGCCATAACAGGTAAAAATCTATAGCAACGTTGGAATCTGAAGGAACATGCATTTAAAAAAACGAAAACAAAACACATCAGAAAGGACTTCTCTGCTAAAATCAAGCAGCTAGTAATGGGTAGAACCAAGATTTGAGCCCAGACTTCTTACTCTGTAGCTTTCATTTCTTAAATCCTTGGAGAGAACTTTTTGATGGTTTGACTTTTTTTTTTTTTTTAACTCTACTAAATATTAACTCTTTACCTCTTTCAACCCACTGTAAACAGAAATACTATATAGTATGGTTTTTCTTTTCACCTTGGTTGGACTTATGTGAACTGAAAATGTTATTTTATCCCTTTAGTTTTGTTTAGTCTATTTAGATCAACCAAAATAGAGAAACATTGTTTCTCTTACATAAAAGTTCATTTCTTTCTATCTTTTTTTTTAATTCTGGACTGATGATCTAGATTTTGTTTTCTGAGAAACAATTACTATAGCTGCTGCTGATACAGAGACTGCAGTCAGAGAGATCATGAATACATTTGTAGTATAAATCTAGCTATACATGTTCATCCTGAGGAGAAAACACGAACATTTCACAGAAACATTTATATGCTTATAAATAAAATTCCTCTGTTACTTTAGTCACTCGAACGGTTGATATTTTTGTAGGTAGTTTATCATGGAGGATCTGCAAAGAGCTAAAGGCAGTAACAGTCACATTACCTGCCTGTTGGATTAACACACTTCTAAAGTTGTATTTTGCCTGTGGCTGTGGCCATTTCTGGAAGGCTTTTACTTCTCCGTTGTGTCCCTGCCTGTTGTCAGCTTTTAAGAATCAAAGCCAATTAAACATTACTGCTGTGCTCCATAACTTTCTTTTGGAAAGTTGGGACCTGCCCTGCTTCTCTGGAAAATCCATTCTTGAGAGTTGTCGTGAACATAACCACTAATAGACTGTTTAGCATCTGCGGAGGCCTTTTGTTTCCAGGATTTCACAACCATGGCCGTTTAATCCATAGAATATCCATGAGAGGTAGGTAGATATATTCAAGCATCCAAATCTCCTGCAGGGGAATTTTGGTGCCTGTAGGAGTATTGTGATTGGCACAGACTGTCCCTGATTTCCCAGAGGCCAGACACCTGGAGAGGCTTTGCTTCAGGCCCAGGTACACACCAGCATTTCAGCACAAGGGTCAATCTCTCTCTCTCTCTCTCTCTTGCTCTCTCCCACTCTCTCGCTCTTTCTCACTCTTCTTTCTCTGCCCCCCTCTCTCTCATTCGCTCTCACTCTCACTCCTGCTCTCCCTCCCTCTCTCCCTCCCTCCTTCCCTTCCTCCTCTCTCCCCGCTCCCCCCCCCCGTCCTCCCTCATTTTGCCCCTCTCTCTTTTCTGTTTTATGAGTGTTCAGTGTCTTTCTGCACCATGCACCATAGGCCTGGATTAGACCCAGTACCTACATCTCGTCATCCTATGACAAGGCTCTGGAGTAGATTCTGCTATTTGTTTGACAAACAAGAAAGCTAAGGCTACTAGGCTGCCCACAGTGAAAGAACTGTAGTGAGTCTAGTTCTATCTGATTCCAAAGTCAGTTCTTCAAATGCTGCCTTTAAAATAGAGTATAATGTATAGCTTATCGGATTGCTGTAAGAACGTGGAGAGAAGACATGCAACAACAGATAGGCCAGGCTAAAAGGGTGCATTCTGTTTACAAGGCAGAGCAATGCCATGCAATCTCTCTCACCCACGGAATGCTTAGGAGAGCTCGTCTCTCTTACCACCGCCAATCATAATATCACAAATGAAAAGCACTTGGATGTTCTTCTTCTTTACTGATAATTCTGTTGAAAAATGACTATTTCCTTGTAATAGCACATGTGAAAACTGTTACTGAAAAATTAGCTTTAAAAAATTAGTAGGGGTTTTAATTAAAAAATAAAAGAGAAGAAAACAAGTACATGGAAAAGACACTCAATTGAAACAAAAGAGTCTGTTGCAGGCTTCCAGGTCTCCAATTCTCTCTCAAGTCATGGCTGGTCCAATACCTTGTGAGTCCTTTCAGAAGTATCCAGTGTTTTGTCTTTGTACATGTGTACGCGTATGTGTGCACATTCTTATGTGTTATAATTAAGTTCTTTGTCTTCAGTATGAATAGTTAAGTCCTAAGTATATTGTTAAAGCAGAACTATATTCTGTGAACATTGTCAGTGTTTTATGACATTCTTTAAATGATTATTTATTTTACTTTTTAAAGAAAAATATAGTTGTATATTATTAATTGTGTCCTTAAATGAAATACTAGTGAGTACAAGAAAATTCAAATTATAAGATGGTTTCCATTAAGTGTTTTAATTACTAGTTCCAGGACTATATATGAGACAAAAAGTGTAATATATTAAGAATTAGATCCATAGACCCCAGTAGATTTGATATTCTTTTTGAAATTTTTAGTTTTTCTAGCTTTGATAAAATAAATTGCATAGATCTTCCATGCTTAAAAAGTAGGTAATATTTTGAGGGGAAGAGAATAGTGTTATAGTCAGTGATGTTCCAGAACAGTAGAAGATAATGTAAGGCTGTTTTATCTTGGAAATGGTATGTGCCTGGTATAAATATAACCTATGGAGAGCAAGCTTTAGTTTTCTCTAAACACCAGCTCTGGCCATCATATGTGTCTCAATGTAAAAGTCGAGTTGCTAATTCTTTTCTTTCTGTTTTCTAATTTTAGGTTTTAGTATAAAGGCAGTGCCATTCCAGAACGCCGTTTTGAATGTAAAAGAACTTGGAGGTATAACTTTTACAATCCTCTCTACATCTGCCCTTGACTTTACAAGTTGCGATTCATGTATTTCATGTAATTAAAATGTGATAATATATTCTAGATGATTGATTTTTCCCCTTCTCTTAATAATATATTTTGTAGTAATACTTCCTTTCCTTTCCATATATTAGCAGTTATTCTAGAGCTATAAGTAATACAAACTTTGCTTTCTTATGTGTGAATCAAAGGACTACACTAAGAGCAACTGGTATGCTTTATCATTGCTTTTTTATTTGCTTTTTTATCTAAAAGGAAGCCTATGAAAAGAATCTAAAAAAGTTAAATTAAAAAATAAGAACATAGGGCAAAGAATTGCATTTAAGCGTAAATCTATACTACAGGTCCGATTGTATCCAGTCTCTTTAGAATCTATTTGTTCCGATAATAAATCTTTGCCAATGGGTTCTTTGCTGGCTAGGCACATTTATTGGATAGGCTGTACCCCAAAGCATCCATCAGTCAGTCTTTCATTACACTCTCTGTCTGGCATTTTTTTTTTTCCAGTTGTGTTTTATGTCAGTCGGGGTCTTAACCCATGCAAATAGATTAACAAAGAAATCGGTCAATTCAGTGAACCTACTAAATTCTCTTGCGGCCCCAGAAAATGCTGAGCACCAGAGTTCAGTATAATATCGGCGAGCTTAGTGACTTAGAAGAACGTTCTCTCTGTCTTCTTAATCATCTGTGATGGTGACCTTACCCTGCTTTTTGTTGTTGGTTTTTTTTTCCTTCTCTGTCAAGGTCACTTCTAATTGTGACTTATTTTTGGTGTTGTGAAATGGAGACACTCAGCTTGATGCCGTTTTATTAATGCTTGATGCGTTACTATATTGTTCAATCAAGTGTTGACTGACCTTTCCAGGTGTCCCACAGTGTGACAGCTAACAGTGACTTTTACAGCATTGATATCAGAAAGCATCTGTGATTGAACAATTATAGTTTTCTCTTAAATTGCTTGGTGTTACCATTTTAGTGTCCTAGGACCATGCATATTGATCTTAGCCAGAAAGCAGTCAAACAGTAAAACACAAACATCCTTGTAATAACTTCTGTGTAAAAAAATTTTAAGACTGCTTTCTAATAGATTGACTATTGAATATTGCTTTGTTTTCTGCTAGCTATTCTTCCAGTGACAATAATATTTGTAGACATTTCAGAGTCATAGATTCTAATATAAACACCTATGGACTCTTAAGTGTATGGTTTGAAAACTCTCTTGGTTTTAGTTATTAGGCTAGATTTTTAAAAAGACTTTCACTGAACATTCATCAGGAATAACATCAGATTTGTGAATTGGCAAGGTATTGTATAAGATGTTTATTTGAGTGAAATAAATAGTGAATGTTTCATAACATTTAAGAAAAATGAATGATTGGACCTAACATTGACCATATGCCATTGAAACTGAGCACAGTGAAAGATGAACTCGGAGGGGTGGGGATGTGTAGGATAGTTGTATGTCTTTTCTCAAGGAGGTTTATTTCTGTTATAAACAAAACTGTCCTGACAGTTAGACGAGATGAAAATTATAATGAAGAGGATGCCATAGGTGTGTACTGGTCACTTTTTATTTCATTACTTACTATTAGGAGGTTGAACAGTGTAGGTACAAACCAGAACCTCTGGGGCTGGAGCAGTAGGCTAGTTCTAGACCAATGATGATGGAGTTTGTGTGTGCATTAGTGTGGAAGAGCAAACTTCTGGCCCAACCATACATCATTTTCCTCTGTCAACTTTAACAACCCTGTTACCATTGAGTAACTATCTCAGGAAAAGGTAGACTTCCTATTACAATTTGTGTATCTGTTTTGTAGTGTCAGGGTAGCAGCAGAGGCAGTTGATTTTTGGATGGGTTCCCACTTGTTTATTTATTGAAAATTTAGGGTTGGGTACTCCATTTTATCTCACTCTGGAAGGAGCATGAGCAGAGCCAGGCCAGCACTTTAAGGAAGTCAAGTTTTGGGGGGATTTAAAGTATTTCTGGGTACTGAGGAAATCATCTCCACGCCAGCCATTTAGGGAGAAATATAACTTAGTGAAATCAAGTTGCCTGGGAACTACTTGATCAGGTATTCTAAGCTCAGTGGAAGAGTTGAGTGTTTCAGGACGGCTGTGGGATGGCAGATGACCTTCGTGCACCAGTGCTAGGCTGCTCAGAGAGATGGTCACTGGAGTCCAGTCAGTTTGTCAGTGTAGAGAAGAATGCAAAATTCAAGGGAGAAACCAAGCAAGGAGATGATAAAGGTAGGCGGTTGGTGGGAGCGGAGGAAGCAATGAGGTATCACAAGGGAAGTTCAGAGAGTCATCTTTACCTGCAGTTAACACAGAAGAGTGGCGTGCCCTGTTCCTCCCCACTGACCTGCAGACCCATGCTCTACCCTTCCAGGCAATGCCAAGGCTTGCTATCTTTCCCCCTTCCCAACCTTAAGTTACATTTCTTAATGTTTTAAAGTGAAAAGGACATGAACTACTGTTTTCCTTATTTAGAGCACAGGATAAAATAACAATGATGATTAGAGCTCAGTTTAATGAAAGTCACCTCGGGCCATCTTAATAACAAACTGTGTTTGTACTTCTGACTGATCCGTGCTTTGTATATACATGCATTTATCACATGTATGTGAAATGTATACACTATATAGGGATACATAATGGTATGTTATTTTGCATTTCGGTTTTGTGATTCTCGGTCACATCGGTTCCTTCTTACATAGCATTTCCTCACAGTTTACACACTCATCCCACCATAGTGTGTCCAGGGCTGAGAATCAGTGTAAGTACAACACAGTCCCCAT
Organism: Mastomys natalensis; assembly: GCA_021653895.1. Lineage (NCBI taxonomy): Eukaryota > Metazoa > Chordata > Mammalia > Rodentia > Muridae > Mastomys > Mastomys natalensis. The sequence continues at coordinate 321,466 of JAJTUV010000051.1, read as the reverse complement.
AGATTTGGTGACAGAGGGAATCCTGGATACACCTGTAGGAAATTAATGGAAGTTTGGAAAATCATGAAATGAATGGGTCAAAGCAACGGCTAAAGTTGTACAGAAATGCTGACATAGAGAGCAAGCAGTGCGGCCTGAGGGGTGTGAAGGGCCAGTTGTTTCCAGTATCCACGATAGCTTGTTCTCTGCAGCTTTCCTGTCACGCCCGCCAGGCCGCACTGGTTATGCCTATAGTTTTGTTAACATGTATTAATTGTATGTCATAATGGATCTCACTGGGACATCTGTATGCATCTATAAAAAAACTATTCCGGTCACATTTGCCCTGTTACCCTCCGGCCTCTTCTCATTTCAACAGAAATGAGAATACATCCAGAAAAGGAAAAGCAAGACGGAGCACAGGCCTTACCTAGCAGGGATCCTTGATGGACAGATGGATTGTTCTTGGAATGAATCTTTCTTCTTCAATGACTAGTTTCCAGACTCAGTCACTGTGTTTCACTCTGGGCCTATCTATGTTCCTGAGGATTTTCTTGTCTGTAAAGTATGGTAACAGTTTTTATGTCAAGTCATCTTGTGAGGGCCTGGCTTATAGCTAATTTTATTCAAGATTTGTGTTCAGTAAAATTATATTCTCATTACTCTCTAACAACACACACAACACACACACACACACACACCACATTAAAGAAAAATTCAACTTTCAGTGAAAACTTTTCCCTCATGGTCTTTTAAATTAGCAAATTTCAGGTAAACTTCTTTCTTCCTTTTTTATCCTGCCCCTGCCCCTTTCACCTTCCCTCCTTCCTTCCCCTCTTCCCCGACCCCAACAATATATTCTTTTCTCCTGTTATGTTTCCAGTTATGTCATCAAAAGGCCACCAGGATGGGAGGACATTCACTTAGCACTCCACAGGAGCAGATATTCAACTTCTTTTATTTTTACCTCTATCCACCCCGCCACCATAACTTCTGCTTTTAGGTTTCACCTGAAAAATCTCTTGTCTATCTTCACCTCCTAGTTATTCTCTATTTAGCTCTTGTAATTCAAGTGGATCACCAACGTAAGTGACGTATCTAGTGTTTAGGCTGAGCTAAAAACATAGTCTACACTGCAGTGACGTCACAGCTCAGATAGTTTCTCATCTCTGAAATTTGCAGTTCTTAAATCTACGGAGTTTGTGCATTCACGGATAATCTTTTCCCAGTTGGAAATTTCATGTGTGAATAGATAGCATACAGAGATGAAAATTTGATTTGTTAGCAAACTTTGTTTTATCTATTGATAAAGATCCAGAAAGGATCATATTCCTTAACTGAATTTTGAAACCATGAATGCTTTTGCCAAACCACTTACTTTCTCCTCCCCCTCTAATATTTAACAGGGTATGTCTAAATTGTCTGTCTCTCCATCATTCTACCTGGTATCCTCTTTGGCAGTCTTGTCTTTGAACATGACATTCAGAAAGGTAAAGGAAAGCTGACAAGCAGTTAGCTGTCCCTGATAGCATAGTATTCATGGCTACTAGTTGTCAATCAAATGGAAAAATGTCCTTGAGAGTTTCATTTTGTTGTTTGTGGTCCTAGACCCTGTAAAGCAAAGAAGGCAGCAAGGAACTGTGAAAGGGCGAGTTGTCTACTCATGGCTAGCTCATCTGGCACAGTTGTCACAGAAGGGTTTTTCAGGATTGTCAGCTCAGCCATTTTTTTAAGGCTGTGTTTGAACAGCCAGCTGTTATAGGAAACAGATGTTGACTGTGTCCTGCCTCCTTGTTTGCCTGCAGGAACCGCCTCCTCACAGGGAAAGGTGCTGTTAGCTGTCCCGCTGGCTGTCTCGGGGTGCTGTTTCTTCTATCTGTCCAGCGTATTTGCATCTGTTAATTTCTCCAGAAACTGTCCAGAGCAAACTTCTTGTCAAGAGACCCAGGGGACACAGCTGCCTGTTTCTTATAATTTCTACCTTTGTATCCAGGCCATTTGATGTCCTTCACCACCACCCCTCCCCTGCAAAAGAAGTTTTCTTGTTACCCTTTGCTGGAAGTTACTTTAGAGGGAAGTATTGCTCTTTTTATATCTTGCATACATTCTCCCCTGTGTTTATTATGCATTATTCCATGACCCTGCCGCCAACATCTTATGGGGGGAAGACGCTCAGGACATCCTTAAAAATACTGTTAATTCTTAAGGTTATGATAGAGGATTAGGTATGAGACAGTGGAAGCCAGGGAGTTGATTTTGTGCTAGAAAAAGAAAGGATGCCGTCATGTAGATATACAGAGGTCACTGTGGCTTGGGAGTCGGGTGGAGTCCCTAGAACATTTGGCAGTATCAGAGCAGCATGACAGTTGAAAAAAGTTCTAGACATTTGCAGAGATGGGTACAGGGGTAAAGGAGACATGGAACTCTGTCCAAGGCAAAAGAACATGATAACATAGAAGGAGGTGTAGATAAGACAGTGTTCACGGGATACTGTAGATCCATCCAATTAAATCAAGTGTAAGCAGCTATACCCAAGAAAATACGAATGTACTATATCTGTTAGAGAGTTGTGAGGAAGAAATGTCACTCGGCCAAGGAGTCTTCTCTCAGGACACCCTGCCACTTCGTGTCTGAGCCTCTTGCTGTGTTTTGATATCTGCAAAATGCAAGGTTTAATACATTACCCCAACTTTATTTCCCAAGGGATTGGGCTGGAAGAGAAAATTAAATTGCCTAAAGCTCCTTGGGAAAGATGCTTTAAGAATGGACAATGGTATTTTCTCTAATTCTCCTTTTATAGTTGTGGACCTATTGTAATGTATAGTGTTGAATGATTGAAGCTTCTTGATAGAGTATTGTTTCCTTACCTAAGAAAATAACCAGGCCTTTCTTTACTAGGAATAGCCAGTTGACTCCTGGCTCCTTGGGCCATGTACTCTATCACTTAAGCTTAGACTATACTGGGGGAAATGATGTTGGGATAAAGCCAAGTCACTTGGATGGGAGTTAAAAGGCCACAGCTATCTGAATTGGTTGAACAAGATCCCAGGGTGGTGGTGTTCAAGCGTTTTTTTACACTTGCTAAGGGAAAGCTGAGCCAAACAGTCAGCAGAGCCAAATAAATGACTCTAGAGGCCCAGAAGTCTGTTACTGGCTCACGTAGACCTGACCTTAATTTTTTGTTTTCTCCTGGAGGAGTGCCCTAGGAAATTTTAAAACTCTATCTTTTTGGTCATTTTCCAGTGTAGTACGGAACAGTCCACTTCTAAGACTGTATACATAAAGATTATTCTAGAAACTCGTTTCCTGGCCCTTTGACCCCCTGGCAATAGGGATCTCATGTGCTTCTGAAGGTTACACTGTTTCCCATTTTGAGAGGATCGGGTCATCCCCCACTTGCAGCCCTACCAACCATATTCTTGGAACATTTGTGCTGCGTTCTCTGCTTAGCTTCTTGTCTCTCACAAGGGAATAGGTATTACTGCTTCTCCCGGGGGTTACCGTAATAACAACCAGTTTTCATTGTGTATTCGGTTTCAGTGTGTTGTCGCAGCAACGGCACTGGAAGTCAGGAGACCAGTGTTTTCCTCCAACAAAACAAATCATGGGGACATTGGGCAAGGCCCTTGGCTTTCCCAAAGTAGTTTTCTTTCCATGCTGGTAGCCGATGATACTGATAGCTCTTCTCCTGCTGGAGTATAGCAGAACCTGTGCATTTGACCTCGGAATTCATAGTGTGTGCCTTACCCTGGCTGTTGAGCTACTGCAGAGGGTGGGACAGCCCTGGGGCCTTCCTTTCTCCCTTCCACCTCAATCTCAGTTAACTTATTTTATCTTTAGTTATGGTAGGTAGATATGTAGGTTAATTTATATTTTATGTGTTGTATAAGCAACACACACACACATCCTCTAACTGGAATGAGTTTAGGATGCAGTGTAGGTTGAGATAGAACAGAGGAGATTTCACAGAGAAGAATGCAGACAAACAATATGGGACAAAAGTCATGGAGGGAACAGTAGGCTCCGTTTATAGCTGGGATAAGATGGGAGACTTACAAAGCATTAAAAACACATGCATATTAGCAGTTTCAGAGCAGAATAATTTAATTGTTAAATTATTCCTCAAGATACTAGAGTAATGATAGGTTCCTTCAAAGGAGAAAGTTGACTTGTTAGTATGTAATTCATGTTATTTAATATCAATTATATACTCCACCTCAAGAATACAATTCCTGCTATACAGATTCATGTACACACATTCATACAATCACCGTTCAACTTAGTTTTCTGTATGTTTTCATGGGAGAGAGGCATCGGCCATAGTGACTATGTAAGCACTCAGACTTTGATAGACTCTTATAGTTGTAGTGGCATCTTGGCAACTGATGAAGACGTAATACACTCTTAATGATACATCATTCACCGAACCAAATTGAAGCTCTGACATATCCAATACTGAATAAACCAGATCGCTGACATTGTTGTTGGCATCATATACTTACTGATTTTTAATGTCCTGAGGTCCAAAAAGTATTGTAAAAAGGACTGCTGAAGATGCACGATCATTTAAATCTTGAAGTGACCGATATTTTGGCCATCCTTTTGAGAGCTACTAGCATGAGCAGTATTGTTATAGAAAGTTACCTATGAATTTTAATATAAACACATAAAGTAATGACACTTAAGCAACTTACATGACTAAAAATTGAAAGTCTGAGATTTTTTTTTTTATAAAGGTCTCTATTTTTCCCTTCCCATTTCAAACCCGTGATATTGAACGCAGTGTGTGTGTTATGTGTGTGAAAATTATCAAACAATGGCAAATTAAATCTATCACCATGATAGAATTAAATATGTAACAAAGAAAGCAACACAAGACAAAGCTTAAGACACAGACAATGGAGGCATGAAATAGAGGAGGAACTCATCAGGATTATTAATCAAAGAGCTCATCAGAATTATTAATTGGAACTCCACATTTGGAGCTGTGCCTTTATTTTTCTTTTCTCCTTGCACTAAGTAGTGGATAGCAGCTGTGTTTACCCACAACTAAATCCTTGAATGTGGGTGCTAGACCAGAGAGGTAGGGCAGTGTCTCAATCTATACTGACTGCCAGGTGGGTTAGAAAGCCCACACACACAGGAGACAAGCCACTTGTCTGTCCCCATTAATCACTGAAAACAGACAGTGGTAAACAAAAGAGCTGGCAGACAGATACTCTCAAACAAAGAAGAGCATGTAATTATGACACACCACAGTATGAACAAAGTCAACACCATAAAGGAAAGATACCCAGTCCAAAATGGGAAGAGAATGTATCAAAGCCCTGGAGATAATGGAGTGATCAGGAGATGCTCGGAGAGCTACAGAAAGGCTTTGCGTCCATGAGAGAGTATCCAACACAGAACTTAGGAATTTAAATTTGACTTTACAATTTTAAGTAAAAATGTTGACACAACGTATGTATGAATTACTGAGACTACAGATCGAGCTAGAGAATTTTGTCAGAATGCCATGCAGAACAAATATTTTGAAAGTATGAAAAAGCTATAGGAAATAGTTACAGAAGTATGGTATGGATGAATGAATGAATATTCAGATTTAGTGTTTCTGAGTACCAAGTGGGAATAAAAATCAACTGTTAATTATGGTATCACACGCACATGTACGCGCGCACCACACGTACATACATTACTTTATAGTCATATGTATATGTGTGTGGTGTATGTGTATGTGTCATATATCACATGAATGAAGTTAGAGGCAGATAAAGTGAAAGATGCATAGAACCTATTATTCTTATATTGAATATAGACTATAATTAATGAAGCAAGTTTCAAGTTTAACTAAGGGTATATAGCAACAGTAAAAATTGGGTGATATATTTATGAGTGAATTTTTAAAAACAATTCAAAAGGCTTATGTTTAAGTAATGTAACAAATTTAGACAGTGAAAGAGTTTCCCTAGAATCAAGTGTATTTTTTCCATGAAAATTTCATTTTTAAGGAATGAATTTTTAAAATTTGGTTTATTTTATGTATGTGTGTTTTCCCTGCGTGTAAGCGTGTGCACCGTGTGCATTTCTGGTCTCCACATATGTCAGAAGGCATCAAATTTTGTATATCTGGAATCACTGATGTTTGTAAACCACCATCTGGGTTCTTCAGGAGAAACAAGTGCTCTTAGCCCCTGATCAATCTCATCAGCCCCTAAAGAACGAAAGAAAGGAAATATAACGAAAACATGGTAAATTCAGGGAAAAAATAAAACCAGCAAAAGCTATAATAAGTAAAAAAGCATATGTATCATAATAAATATAAATAATTAAATTCATTTTACAATGCTGTAAAAATAACATAATACCTTTGAGAAGACAGTTCAGTGAGGTAACGTGAAAAAAATGAAGCTGTAGAAATGGTATCATAAAAATGTCATTGAAACATCAAATACTTAAAGTCCTGTAATTCAGATAAACTAGAACAGAAATTATTGGGTAGACTACAGGATTTCATTCCACTACACTAAGATAGCTCAATAATCACAAACTTTTAAAATATTCAGCTCTATAATTCTGAAAGCCCAAACTGAGGATCATAGAAAAAGAACTAATAAATAGAAAAAGAAATAATAGATGTATAATCAGGAGAGGAATTTAGCCTGGCTTTCAAAGTCAACCGATCACAAATTAAAACACTAAAGCATTTGAATAGTAAGTTAATAAACTTGGTCTAATTGATACTTAGTACATTTTATTTTTACTTATTTATTTTACTTAAACAGTCTTTAATGAGAGTTGTGTATGAGAGTTCTCTACTCCTGTGTCTTCTCAGTAATTTCTTTCTTGTATTTACCCTTCTTCTTTCCCACTTGTCAAAACTTGGCTTCACTTTCCAGGACTCTTCTTGTGGTCTTCGTCCAGCTTTAGCCTGGTGACACCCACCTTGCTGGAGGTGGCGGGTGGTGCCCACATGGCACGTTGTACCATACGCCTTTGCTTGCTGCAGTCATTCGGTATAGATGTCAGTTCTGTCTGTCTATCTGGACCACTTTGCCTATCTTCCTGCCTTTGTAGTGTCCTTGGGTAACTCAAACTTCACTGTCTTTTCAAACAGGCATAGATTGACCGTTCTAACTTCTGTGTCAGCTCTTTGGAAAGAGGGGAAGACCTGACCTTTCTTCACATGTCAGAATGTGCATTGAAATGCTGTTACGGTTCTTGTTTTAGTCAAAAGTCACAAAGGGACTGATTTCATTTTGGTGACTGCCAATCCTCTGATGGCAGCAAGAAGGAGAGGGTCTACATATGACTTCCAGTTCTGATAATCATGTATTTGATACTTGAAACAGTATATTCCTTTGAAATATACATAATTTTATACCGGTATCATATTTGTGCTTTCAAATTGAAATCAATTAAAGGAAATTAGACAAGGGAAAAAGGCACCAAACAAGATTTCAGGTATTCTAACCTTATATCATAAACAAAATTTAAATTTATATGTTCATATTCAGTTTAAAACTCAAAACAAACAAACAGCCACAACAAAAACCAAAGACCTTAAAACTTTCAGTAGGAAAATTATGAGAAAATCTTTGTGACATTGGACTGAGATAAGATCTTTTAGAGTCTTCCTTGCATTTAAAGACTTCTGCACTTTGAAAGAGCAGGAAAGACAAACCATAACTAAAGAAAAGGCCTTATTTGTAAATTTCTTGTAAAGGAATTGGATCCAGGTGTGGAGAAATACAAGTGAAATTAAATAATAAGAAATTGTTATTTAAAAGTAGATAAAGGGATGTTGTATACTTATCCCAAATATTGGCTTACAGAGTTGAGTAGCATCTAGTGATAACAGATACATATATTTAAAATACTGCATCTATGTTAGTATCTTTCTAAAGTGAAAGTAATTGTATCAGAGATACAGAGCTGGCACCTCTCCCACATTTCCAGTAGAAGTATAAAATAATGTAATTTTGGGCGATGGCTCAGTGGTTAAGAGCACTGACTGCTCTTCCCGAGGTCTTGAGTTCAATTTCCAGCAACCACACTGGTGGCTCCTAACCATCTGTAATGGGATCCTATGCCCTCTTTTGGTGTGTCTGAAGACAGCTATAGTCTACTCATATAAATAAATAAATAAAACAATGTAATTTTAATAGTTCCCAAAGGGGAAGATACACCAATTCTGTCATAACCATAGTGTTCTAAGAATGAAAAAAATGGAGACGGGGAAAACAACAAGAGCCTTAAGATAAAAATAAGCCATAAAGATCATTTTAAAGTAAAGTCTTGTATGTAAATGTTCCTAGGAACTTCATTTTGCTCCATCAGAAAATAACACCAATTAGTGGACAGAAAAATCACAATACATCTGTATGGTAGACTGCTATTCATTAATGAAAATAAACAATACATTGGTACCTACACCAATATATATGGATCTCAAAATACTTAGGTCTAGTGAAAGAAGGAAGACAAAATAAAATAGTATAGGCTAACTTGTATAGTGTAATATATAGTATTACAGTAAAATATAATATAATATGGAATATATATGTTTATGGAAAATACAAACTAATATTATACCCTAATGGCTAGTGCTTGCCTGTGGATGGAGAGAAAGGAGACAGGGGTAAAGAAAGAAGAAGGCGTAAAGAGGTTATAGAACACTCTTGAGGTAGTAGATATATTTATTGTCTGGGTTTAGGGAATGGTTACACATGCATACCTATGTGAAACTTATCAAATCCTGTTAAATTTGCACAGGTCCTTAGTTGTCAGTCATATATGTAAACAATAGAAAACATGCTGTGTTCTCTTAAAATAAAGATGGCTTTAACCATCTCAGGTTAACAGTCATTGTACATATATTTCTGGTGGAATCTTGGATTTTTTTTTCCTTTGGGTTACTCTCCAATTAACATAGACACAAGGAAAAGACTGAGAAAGAACTATAGCGTTTGCTACATATTCACACACAACTGATCATTAGGGCTGCATATTAACTTAAAATGCTACGATTAAGATGTTTTCAGGTCTGCTGATTTAATATGCAGTGTTTCAAAATCTCATTGCTTGCTAATAAAAGAAACCAGAATTAATTTGTCTGTGCGCGGCAGCCTGCAATTAATGAAAAGAAATATGCTTGGCAGATTCATTATATAAAGAGTGAGAAATTTCTCAGCATAGCCCAGTTGGGGTTCATGCTATCATGGTTCTCAAAACTGTCTTGCTGGGGTGTTCTTCTCTTTCCAACCTTGATTTTGCAGAAGGTATTTGGATGGTTCTGCCATTGGTAGAGTGTAGGCGTCATAGAAAGTAGTGAGAGGGGAGAAAGCAACGGCAGTGGCATTAAGATGAAAGAAAGCACACTTGAAAGTGCCTGCTTCTAAAGCAAGGAGAATAATTGTAGTTTTGAAATCCACTCTGTGTGTGTGTTTCTGTGTGTGCAGTACGGCTTTGGTTGTTTACAATCCTTCAGTTTGTCTCCTTGGGCTGATCTTACACAAGCCGTATGTTATCCAGACTATAGCTGTGTGTTAGTTTTCCAGTCAGGCTTTATAGTGATTTAAAAAGTAAGGCATTTCCCCCTTCTGTTCTTTCAAGTCATGTTCATCTAAAATAGTACGCAAGAGGGTGCCATAGTATGTTTTCTGTCCGTCTGCTGGTTGCCATCGGTGACCTCCATAGTGGGGAGCCACTGCAATCATGATCATTTCTGTTTTATAGGTGGTTTTGTTACATGGTGTTGGATATTAAACCAGGAACCGTCTGTGTCCCTGTTCTTTTTCTTTTTTGTTTGTCTGTTTTTTGTTTTTTGTTTTGTTTTGTGACTTCTCTATGTGATCCTGGCAGTCCTAGAACCCACTATATTTACCAGGTTGGCCTTGAACTCAGAGATTCACCTGCCTCTGCCTCCCAAGTGCTGGGACTAGAAGTGTGCACCACCATGTCTGGCTCCATGTTCTATTTTTGCTCTGTGCTAATGATAGATTGCAAATTTAGAGTCTATGTAATTTTTAAAGAGTCCTTAATCTTAAAATCGGTTGGTGGTGGCCGCTTGCCAGGACAATGGTGAGATGAATATATTATTAACAAGCTCATAATTTAGAAAAGAGGGCAGAGTGCTAATTTTATTTTATTTTTTTTTCCATTTTTCTTCCCAAGTTTTCTAAGCCAATTTAGGTAATCATTTAACTTCTGTTGTATCAATTAAGCTGAATCTGTCTGTTGAGATGGTTAGACTCTGGGAAGGTAAAAATGCAGGTATCTTTGTTAGGAATTTAATTGTCAGAGCAAGGTGGAGATTAGGTCTGTCCAATATGCATAGATTAAGGTTTTTCAAATGTGGCTTATCTCTGATGCTGTTGTTCTCCTTGTCTACAGTAGTCTGTCTTGCTAACGTTTAAGCTGTTGTCTGAGGAACTGCAGTTTTAACAAATGAAAATTCCTTTAAGTAGTCTTGGTGCTAAGTGCCAAGGTGATTCTATCTTAAGTGTAGAAATATACAAAAGATCAAAAATTATTTAGGCATATCTTTGAACAGACCTAGATTTTTCTAGTCATTTCTCATTCTCTGTGTGTGTGTGTCCATGAAAAAGTGATAAGAGGCTTGGACTGTGAGCCCTGGAAACCATCCAACCCAAGAGGAAGGGCTGGCTGCTGGCAGCTTCTGACGGTGCAGAGTTGAAGTGTAGTCATTCCCGGGCCCCAAACTGATGTAAACACAGCTGTTTTCTTCAGTTCCATCAAAAGCTCATTTGCTCCCCACGTTGAGTTTATTGCTTATGTGTTAGTGTGGTGGTTTGGTTTTAACTTTCACTAGGGTATCTTTACCCTAGCATAGCAGGAATAAAATGAATGAAGGACAAGACAGTACTGAACGCAAGAGCTTCTTGCCAGGTGGAGTTACTTTGAGTTTCTTAAAGTGTGTGAAAGGATCCAGATATCTATGCAGGCATACAGGCCTGGAGGAAAGACTCAAATCCAGTCACATTTCTACCCAAGAAATGTGCATAGCACATACCAGATACCAGGAGGAAGTACCTCCTTCTGTAAGGAGGAACTGTTACTAGCCTTTGCCATGCTCTGGTTCAGATCACTCCAGTTTGGAGTCTAGCATGCTTAAGTTCCCTCCCCATGGTGCCAAGAGTTCAAGGCCACATTTTGTCCTGTTTTTTAAGTAGTTGATGATTCTATGCTTCGAGCTTTGGCAGTCTTCCCTATGTCTGGTGCTTTTGATAGTAATCTTAATTTCTTAATGGGTGTCAAAGGGTGCTGTATGTATAGACCTAAAGCAGCATACAACTTCCATCTCTGGGTGAAGCTGCTCATTCCTGGATTTCTTTCTTCTTCTGGTTGCTAGACGTGGCTTCCTTCTGGTCACTGGAGAGAAGAAGGAAAACAGCAAAGAACTGTTGACACCACTTCACTCCTTCATTCTAATCTGAGAAATTTTATATACAATATGATTTTGGGGTTCTTTATTTCAGTTCATCTGTGCCCTTCTCTGAACTGACCTGCTTATCAAGCCCCAAGGCAATTAAGAAAATATTGATGGTCAGGAGTAAGAGGAGAGTGGGTTTATCTACCGAGGCGTTTGTCAGAAATCAGTGGCCGTGTTCTTCCTCTATTACATGACGCATGATTGAATAACGTTTTAAAACAAAGGTATGGCTTCTCACTCTCTAGTTGAAAGGAAATCTTGTTTTGTACTGCTTTGTTGCATGAGCATTGAGTACTATCCAAATGTTAAGGATTCTAATGGCTTATCCTGTTGGATTGTTTGCATATAGTGTGCTGTTTAAATTAATACTCTGCTAGTGTGATTAAAGGAATTCAGGTTAATAGATGTGGATGCCACTGGAGTGTCACCATCCCATTCACCTGTGCACACTGTAGTTTTGGAAACAATTGGTCCAGTCTAGTCTCTCTGCTTTCTGAAATACTACTACTGAGGACCTGTTTTAAGACTTTCCTTTATCAGTTTATTGAAAAATCTATATAACAAGAGTATACTTTTGATAGATTTTTAGATAATTTTCAACATTTTAAAATACTTGTTGATTTTATAAACCTTTATCTCCAATTTCATTTTGATGTTGTATATTTTGTATCTGATTTAATATATATGTTTTCCAGATGGTTTCTGATGCATACATTAAGTTTAAGTTTGTCTTATTTAGGCCCTGGCGTGGTGTCTCAGGCCTTTAGTCCTAGGATTCAGGAGGCAGAGACAATTGGGTATCTGTGAGTTTCAAGACAGCCTAGTCTACATAGTGAGCTCTAGGTCAGCCAGGGATACATTTAAGAAGAAAATGAAAGAGAGGGAACAGAAGACAAAAGAAATAGTAGTTGGCGCAGTGCTCTCCTTCTGTTATTTCCCTGTACCACTTTCCGTTAAAAACCTTCTTAATAGTCAAGGTTGCTGGCTTTTTAAAAAATCCTCCATCTCACCATTTACAGCTATCATATAAACCTTGACTCTACAATGACGTTCTTTGGAGAAAGTCTTTTTAGCCTGTTGTGAAATTGAATGCTTTTACACACCACTCCTGTCATCTAGGACAGTGTGTCTCTGAACAAAAAAGGAGAGCAAAGTGTACATGCATTCATGAGTCTGGGAACTCTTGATGTTAGCATTTGCTTCCTTTCCCAATCCTTTCTGCCTTATGTTGTGGTCCCTACCTCTGACTTCCCTTGTTTTGATTTATTAGAAAGGCTGAAATGGTAACCTTGAGTGACATCACAGCCATTAACAGTTTTATGGTTTTCAGTAGGGTTCTGTCTTGTTTTTCTTGTGGCTTTTTCTCAGATAGACAAGTCATCATTAGAGAGAAGGAGCCGATGGGAATTGAGAACACTTCATGGCTTGCTCGATTGTTCTCCCAAAGAGCAGAGCCTTGGGTAGCACAGAGTGAACCCTGCAAGAGACAGGGCTTGTCCTTGCTCAACTCCACTGAGACTTTGGTTCAGAGAGTTCAGTGGGGCAAGTCACCAGAGAAGGATACAGGGAAGGAGCTCAGGGCGACCATGTGCATCATTTGGCCCCTACACAGACCATGTGAAACCTTCTTTGGGACTGGAAAATGCCTGACGTGGCTATTCTAGAGTCTGTCGCCTCCAGGTTCCCTGGCCCTGTCCTTGTTTTTAATATGCGATGGATGCTTTGTACTTTTTGAACGTTACTGGAGGTTGCTGACCTAGGGGAGCTTGAAGTGAAGGAAAAAAAAAAAAGCTAGCTACAGCAGTTCTAAATCAAGTTTAAAACAACAAAACATTTTAATATCTGTAGCTGGAAGGGACATGCTTGGAGCTGTGCACACTGGCAGGCAGCAGTGGAGTCGCTGGAGAAGAACTGAGTCTTGAGCCAGTTTTGGACACAAACTGAGCTCCACAGAAAGGAACCCAGGCAGACTCCCCTGTCCAGCTTCCCAGTAAAGTCAGAAGGGACAGTCCTGGCAGCGCTCTGGATTCGTATGCCGGGATAGATATAAACAGCAAAACTCTCGGCTCTGTGTCTATAAAAAGAAATATTTTTTATGATGTATTCATTGTTTCAGAGCAGGCTGTGAGTTGTGTTTAACATTTAATTCCTATGCACTTCAAAACCCAGGGTTCTGTCTTCCCAAGTGCTTAAGCGCTCTCAGATGTTTTATTGTGCAACATTTTCTCCAGATTCTTCTTTTAATGTATGTGTTCCCCCTACACACACAAACACACACACACACAATCTTTTAAAAGATCAGTTTGTGTGAATCTTGACACAGCGATTCTGTTTCATGGCTTTAATCTGAATGTGGATTGTTGCAGCTGGAAGCATGTGATTAATGGAACTGGGTTGTTTATCACAAAAACAGATGATATTTTATATCTAGGCAAAAGGCATCAAAAGCTGGACTTGCTTATATCTTACTGAACCTAAGTCAGATTTTAGTTCATCTTCAAATTCTACATATCATTCAAATTCTTCCTAAGCTTGTAGATGTGTAGCTCTTATGATACAAGCATTTATTGTAGGTATTTAAAGGATGGTTAGAAAAATGACATATTTGACGTATTAAATATAGATTGTCATGCCTTTATTTTGTGTTTGTGTGTATGAGCATGTGTGCAGACATACAGTCATACGTTCATGTATGAACATGCTGACAAGAGTACAAAGTTAGCCCAGGAGTCAGTGCACAGAATGAGGGCATTGTGGTAGAGTTTAGAAGTTATCCTCAATTGCTTAGCTATTTTTATATCTTGGTGCTGGCTGGCTTTATGTCAACGTGATGCGTGTTAAGAGTTGTTTTGCAAAAGGGAACCTCAATTGAGAAATGCCCCATCAAGCCTGTGGCACATTGTTTTGATTAAGGATTCATGTGAGAGGGTCTAGCCCACTGTGGGCACTGATACTCCTGGGTTGTAGACTGAGAAGGCCACAAGGAACAAGCCAGTAAGCCAGCACTCCACCATAGCCCGTGCATCCATTTCTGCCTCTGGGTTCCTGCCTTGAGTTCCTGCCGTAACTCCCACGGACAATAGGTGTGCTGTGTCAAAAGCTGTGTCAGAGAGGCGGCTATACACAGCCTTCTTCACAGATGAGCCTTGGAGGTTATTTGAGTTATCTTGTAATAGGTTACCTCCCAGGGATTTAGTCTCACAAAATGACCTGAAAATACATACTAATTTAGCTGTCACTCAAACCTGTTAAACCAAACTTACAAACAAACAAACAAAAACTGTCTTGAAATCCATGACATGATGTTGCATGGTCTCAGATTGTAGACTGGAATGTTAGAGAAGTCAGTATCCTGGAAATCATGTGTGAATATACGTGTATATGTGTGCATATACGCATACACATACGCATGCGTGTGAGCTTGTTTAACAAAATGGACACAGTTGTGTCCATGGAGCAATGATGGCAAATACATTGTCCCAACATGTCCATCTTGCTGTTATTCATTCTGAAAGACTTTTTTCAAACCTAAATATTTCCCATTTCCTCCACTGTTTTTCACATGACATGGTCTTATAATCTTTTTCTGTCATGACTGTCCTCTAGACCAGTTTTAAAGTGGGCACACTTGAAGTTCTCAGAATGCAGTGCCATGGCTCGTGGTCTCGTAGATGCTGGTATCTTCAGCCTCCAATGCTGTTTCTCTTTGTGCCAGCCAGCCATGACCTCGCACCCCATTGGCTCACATTGAGCATGCCTCAAAACGGCCTGCCTCTTGCTGTTTCTGTTCCTTAGTCAATTTCAAACACTAGACATTACTTATATTGCTATTGAATTTCATTGTGTAAATACTGGGTTACAGTTCCAGCTTTTAATAGTTTTATATATATGTTTAAAATTTTATCACCCAATGTATTAGCAATTTCTTTCAGCTCTGGGCCATCTGTAAATATTAATGTGATGCCTTGAAAGTTTTTGTTCAATTAAGACATTTAAATGTGTCAAAGTATGTACTCTGTGTTGGTCTTGTGCTTCATGCTAGAGATAACAAGATGACTAGAATATAATCATTCCTTTGGGAAGCTCACAGGCCACGGGAATAATAGACATGCAATTACCTAACTATTATGTGGTGTGATAATTGCTATAATAGAACTGGGTGTAAATCGCTGAGACCGAAGGTTGGTTGGAAACCGTAGAAAAGGTAACTGGTTCTGAGTTGGCGTAGATCCATGAATTTCCAGTCATGGCAGATGTTAGCTACCTAACTGCTGCCTCTCGTTTACCTTTGCTCCTCTTTTTGTTTCATTCTTAGCCAAAGACACAACAGAAGGCTTGTCAAATATTTTCCTGAAACGATCTTTATAGCCTTGCACTTTCCGAGTGGACCTAGAAACCTGACAGGTCCCTCCGAAAGGAATAGAGAATTATTGAGACTTCTTTGTGGTACACCTGTGGTAGTTCATCATAATCTAAATATTTGAGTCCAGGGCCAGTTTGCCCATCAGCAATCCTCTGGTAATGTCCCCGTTCTCGATGGTTTGATAACATTGCTTGGAGCGGTCTGGAGATGACACCATGTTCTGCTATCTCAGTAAGTAATCTGTCTAGATCTGTAGACTTGAGTTGCACTCAATCTTCAAACTCCAAATTCCTTTGAACTCTTTCCAGAGTGAGAATCATCTTTTTCCCGTCCTTTCTGCCTCCCCCCACACTATCTGTTCTTAGTGTTTTTGCAAGTGTAAATTCATGGGAAGCTTTCTATTTTTCCTTCTATCCTGCATTAATTGTCTCTTTTGGATGATGGGCTGTTTTTTTTTTTTTTTTCCTTTTTCTTCTTCCTTTTTTTTAAGCTATGATATTGAAAAGCTTTATAAAAGTTAAGGTTGGTGAATGTTTTGGGTGTCATGGTTTCTGGGGTAACACGTGAGCCAGTTCTTCCTGAAGGGTCATAGTCAAATCCAGTTAGATTCGTCATTGTCTTTTACCCATCCTTGCCATGAAAACATCAGATGAGTAAGAAATATGTTTATCAAACCCAAGGCTGTTATGATGTCATGTGTCTAATAATACCTGGCTCTGATGTTGCGACTGTCACTATTGTTGTATTTGCTATTAAGACTGGACAAGTCACACTTGGCCATCAACCATACTTGTATAGGCAATGGCCTCTATTTGCCACATTGTCTGTCCTTTGGGTCGTTGTACTAATGGCCTGCCCTCCTCCTTATTTCCTGTTGTCTCAGTTAGGGTGACTATTGCTGTGATGAAACATCATGACAAAAGCAGTTTGGGGAGGAAAGGGTTTATTTCAACTTAAGCTCCCAGGTAACAGTTCATCACTGAAGGAAGTCAGGACAGGAACCTGGAGGCAGGATGTAAAATCTGTGGAGGAGTGCTGCTTACTAGCTTGCTCAGGATGCTTTCCTATAGAACCCAGGACCACCAGTCCAGGGATGGTACCACCCACAATGGGCTGGGCCCTCCCACATCGATACCTAATTAAGAATACTCATTACAGCTGGATCTTATGGAAGCATTTTCTAAGATTCAAATAACTGGCTGTGTCAAGTTGACATAAAACTAGCCAGCACAATTGATTCCTTGTCAGTTTGACACACAAACACTTCATTGTTAAGCCGTAACCTTTTCTTTTTTCTTCTTTCTCAAATCACACATTAATATGAACATTACAATATAACATTCTAAATTGTAAAAGTCCCACACTCTTTAAAAATTAAAATGCCTAAGAATCCCATATCTTTAAAATCCAAAACGTTTTAAAATTCAAAGTCTCTGAATTGTGGGCTCTTGTAAAATTTGTTTTTAAAGTCATAAATTAAATACTTTGTTACTTCAAGAAAGAAGAACCAAGGCATAGTCACAATCTGAACAAAGCAAAACCAAACTTCCAAAATATAAATTCAGTATCCAATTCAATGTACAATTATCTGGGATTTACTCAAAATCTTTTGGGCTTCTCCGAAGGGCTTGGGTCACTTCTTCAGATCCACCCTCTGAAGCACACACAGCTTCTCTTCTAAGCTCAGGATGGCTCTGATCCACCTGCTGCTGTTCTTGGTCATTCTCTGGTACTGGCATCTCAAAAACTGCTGTTGTCTCTTGCTGGAACTGGGCTTTATGGTCACTAAGAGCCTCTCCTTGGCTCTCTTCAAGGACTGCAGTCCCACCAGACGGTGCCAAGCCTCAGCTGGTCTCCATGATTCCTAAATGCCATCCAAACCAGTACCACCTGGGTGACAATGACTCTTATATTACCAAGTTCAGCTGTCAGCATGAGGTGTATAGCCTTTACCACTGTAGAACACAGCTTCTGCGTGCTGACCCTGAGGAGACATTTTTCCAGAAGACTTCACTCAGTGATGGTGAAGTGATGGTCTCTTAGTCATAGCTGATTCTGTAGCCACAGCTAACCAGCATCCATTGTCCCAGCAAAGCAAAGGTTTACTTTAATGGTCCTGATCTTTGTTAATCACAACCAGTTCTTCAGCTCCAGGTGACCAGACAGACACTACAGATTCTTCACACAAATGGCCCTGTAGATTTTTCTTGCTTCCCTTGGAAACTTCACAAGCCAGGCCTCCATCATCATCTGCATTGCTCTCAAAATACTTATTTTCCAAGCTTCAACAGAACAGTTTACTGAACTCTCAACACTCAATGACTTTTCTAGCCCAAAGTTCCAAAGTCCTTTCACGTTCCTCCCCTAAAGATCATGGTCAGTTCTCTCACAGCAATATTCCCATTCCTGGTACCAATTTTTGTCCTAGTTAGGGTTGATAGTTTAGTCATGATATACCATGACTAAAGCAACTTGGGGAGGAAACAGTGTATTCTACCTTGGACTTCCAGGCTATTTTTCTCATTTCTTCAACAAAATACTTGACAAGTGTAACTTAAGGAAGCTTATTATTTGCTCATGGCTCAAGGGTACAGTCTATTATTGCAGTGACGTCATGGTGTCATGAGCTTGAGGCAGCTGATCACATAGCATCCACAGTCATAAAGCAGGATGGGGGAGGGGGACTAGAATTGTTATACCCTATTTACTGTTTCCTTTTGTGCACTCTGGACCCTAGCTTGTAGAATGGTACTGCCTACAGCTAGGGTGGATCTTTCCACGTTAGTTAACTCTATCCAGAAATATCCTCACAGTCAAGTCATGCTCAGAAATTTGTTTTCTGGGTGACAATCAATATTAACCATCACATTGACTTAACATATGCATCAATTTTCCTAATTCATTTGAACTGTAGGGATTTTTTAAAAGAATATTTGTTATTAATTGACAGTTTCATACATGTATGTACAATTATCTTGATCATATCCATCCTCAATCTACCTCTCCAACTCTGCCCCTAACACTTCTCCCTCTCTCCTTCATGACCTCTTTGTTTTAAAACAATCCATTGACCCCTGGTAGTGTTGTCTTCACAAGTGTGTCGCCATTACTTGGGGAGAATGTAGGTTCTTAATTGGCTTGATAATGTCTAACAAGTAATGATAAAATTGCATAACTCTGGGTTTTGCTCTTGGCAGTTACGTCTCAGATCTCCAGTATAATTGTAAATATTGTCCTTTATACTTGGGTATATGGTATACTGCTATCTATGTATCTAGGAGATTTTCCTCACCAAACATACATTTTTAGTGATTTTTTTAAAGCATTTCCTTAGATAATATTAAAAACAAAACGTTAGGATCAAAATACTTATGTAAAGATGTGTCTTATTTCATGTGTTTAAGTATTTGCCTGCATGTATGCGCAACTTGTGCATACCTTACCTTTTGCCTGTGTATACCAGAGGAAAAGATCAGATCTGTTAGAATTGGAGCTATAGATAGACAAGTACAAGCCACTATTTGGATGGTTGTCACCAAACCCAGGTCCTCTGCAAGATCGGTAATTGTTCTTAACCACTTAGTCATCTCTTTAGCTCTTGCAGATCAAAATATTTTAAGACTCTGCTACATGGTACAAAACTACTTTATTGATCAATTTATATTTATGTTAGGAATATATTTTGTTTCTATTGTTACATAGATTTATATTTCTGTTAGGATTATATTATTTTTTGATTTCGTATTTCCAATTGCTTTAAAATATCATATACATTTTTTAGATAATTGAGTAAGTAAAATGTTACCATATAAATTATATTTTATTTGTTAAAATTTAAAGTTAAATTTTTAATTTCACGGTCTGTTGGTAATTATTCTTATCTCATAATTTTACCCTTTAATATATGGCTACTTTATATACCAGTTATTTTAGGTGAAATTTCACTTGAAATTTTTTCTTCAAGATTTTTATTGTTTATGTGTTAAGGTTTTTGGTAAACTTGGAGGAAAAACTGAAATTTTTATATGTCATGTGATAGTTTATACCAGGTGTGTTTTTTTAAGATTTATTTAATTATATTTATGTGTTTATATGCCAGTGCATGTGGATATATGCATGTGTATGCCAGCGTCCTCAGAAGTAGAAGACAGAGGCATTGAGTCCTCCTGAAGCTACAGTTACAGGTTGTCACCATCTAACTCTAGTGCTGGGAACCAAACTGGGGTCCTCTGGAAGTGCAGTACACTCTCTGGCACCACAGTATTTTATGCTGTATATACATGTGTATATACCACTTACATGAACTTCAGGAGGTATTTCCAGATTAGCATGTTTTGTTAATACAAAGAATTTTCCATTGTATTATAGGGAAATTTGTAAACACTTAAATTTATTTCTAATTGTCAGTTGAACCAATTTAGTTCTAAGTATCATTATTATCTAATAAGTCTTCTAATCATTTCTTGTGGTTTTCTACGTGTTTGGACATCATCGCAAGTGATGACCATTTGCTTCCCAGGGGCAGCATGTCTTACATCAACTACCTGTTCTGTCATAATCCTAGAACCTTAATAACAATGCTGTGTCTGATGGCAATGTAGCCATGTTAATGTTGTGCACTCTCTATCCCTAGAATAGTACTTGGAACCCAAAGGACCACATCAAAAATCTTTGGTTGAAGAAATTCACTTGAATCTCACCAGCCAAAATTTTGACTAGAATTGATGAAGCTAGAGATGTTGTATATAAATAACATGACTACAAAATAGAAAGCCATATATGACATTGAAAAACATCAATCATAGACTACTTTGGCCGAATATTCGAGAAAAGATTGTGCACAGATGGGGAAAAATCATCGCATAGTTCTAGTGGTGTTTAATACCCGCCTTAGGAATAGATTATCCTTAAGAATGGAGGAAAAGGAGTTCTTAGCAAAAACGGAAACTCACAGACAATAGCAGTAAGGAAGAATCATTGACGTTGGGTGAGTGTCGGGTAAAGGTTTGTAAATGGTATGTGTTGAGAACTTTGTATGGCAGGCCCCATTCTTTGACTAATGCTTCCCCAGCTTTTCCATAATACAGATACATTGAAACAATTATATTTTCTTGGCATATAACTATTAACAGGAACTGCCAACTACTGGAGTTGAGGAGTAGATATAGAGACACATGGTTCAGGCCATGTTAGTTGCCCAGGGGCTACAAGGCTCTTGGCACATCTTCCATCAAACTAGAGCACATTTGAGTTTGGAAGCACAGCAATGTTCTGTTTATATCAATGTTTCTTTCAAAGTCCAACTGAAAGCTGTTTTGAGGTATTTTGCCCCGAAAACCACTTTGTTCTTTTCACATGCACATACAGACTCCACTTTAAAGATACCATATATGTTTGGTTTTCCCAGTTAAAATCCCAAGAGTTCCATGTATTAATCTTGCCTTCGAAACTACAGGGTTGGGCTGAAAGCAGCCATTATACTTGCTTTTGACTTTATGATAAACAACTGTAGTTCAGTGTCAGAACCTTGGATTTTGGCATGGGGATTCTCTCAGTAAGTATATCTATCATTTCAGATCCTTCTTTCAGGGATAGCATACTGCTCAAATAGTAATCAAGTTATTACACTTCATGTCTGAAGGAGCTGTTGTAGACTAAACAAAATTATCTTAATGAGCGATTTTCTAAAAAAGCATTTCCCTTGATTAAAGAACCTAGTGTAAGTACCAAACCACCATCATTTAATGCTGCTCCATCTCGACCAGTTAGGCTAGCAAGGCAGGTGCTTCACAGCTCCCTGTGTTTCCTGGCATTTAACCAGTTAAATTAATTGCAAGCAAAAAAAAAAAAAAAAAAAAATCCTGATTTAATATCTCTAGAGATTTTAATAGTAGGAATAGATTAAAAGTTAACAATTGGATCTTAATTTTCTCTAGATGTAATGGTGATAATTTGGTTGGTTTTTTTTTTTTTTTTTTTTTTTTTTTTTTTTTTTTTGCAGGATCTTATCTTTAGAGATCTATGCAAAAGAAATGAAATTAACATCCATAGACAACTTCAAAATGGTTCAGAAATGGAATCAGGAGTTCAACTGGGCAGGATTGAGGGCATCAGGACTGGGTGGCAGTTTTCACCACACTTTTAGGTGTGATTGCACCTGCCTGTTCACTTCTCCCTATAACAAGAATGAAAGTGTCAGGAGTGTAAGCCATTGTTTTATTTGAGCAACATCAGAAAGGTGGTACTGTCCGGGGCGGGGGGCGGGGGGGGGGAGATGGTTCCTCAGGGCTGTGTTAAGTCTAGACCGCTGTGCTCTCCTTTCCACAGTTTTCTTATCCTTTTAGTGTCGTCTTCTGTAGATTCCTGTCTCCGTTATAACTCTCTATTTTGCTACTGTCCATGTCCCTCTCTCCAGTGGATTCGTCCTCCCCTCTGTCTCCCACAAATGATTTACTACTTCTAATATGCTCTGAGTAGAGAGCCAAGAAATTAAGTGTGATCACATTTTTTTTTTCTCTAGGCAAAATTTCTGTGCAGGCCCTGGGGACCTTTCAGCATCTTAGGCGAGTGAGCTTTAGAATGTTCGTTTGAGGACATTTCTGTTTCCTACCCCATGACTTCTGGTTTTCAGTTGTGTTCTGCATAGTTGATGTATCCTGTGGCTGTTTAGATTTGAGTTATAAGGATAGGATTTATTTCATTTGCCCGTTCTTAGTGCAGTGATGATGGCAATAATATTTACTTTAAAGGCTCACAGATGTGTAACTTCCCCATGTTAGTAATACTTTGAAAGACAGAAAAGTTATTGTGATTTTAGGGACAGGCTGGTGTTACTTGGAAGTACCAGAAAGCCAAAATTAGCTAGATAGAGGCATATAGATATTACAAAGTTGGTGACCTGCTAACTTGTGAGCCAATGGATCAGGCAGGGGCCATGCATAATTGGTTTGTGACTCCCAGTGTTTTGTGTGATATATAGAAGCTGCTCAATAAACCTCTGGTAGTTGGTATAGTAGACATAGGTCATGTCATTTTATTTGAGCACACATGAATAAAGTGAAGATGGTTTGCTTGTGGACATAGCTGCCCAGCGTACCCAGAATTAATCCTAAAAAACACATGTGCAGAAAATTGTCAGCTTCAGGCAATTATTGCAAAGAGCTGGCTGTGCAAAACTCTATGTACTATGATATGTCTAGTTCTGTCAATTGAAAGGACACATATTTTCCTCAAGGTAACAAGACACAGACAAAGCAGGTTTGTAAAAATGAAAGAGAGTCTTTACAGGGAAATAATATTTGGGCTCAGATTTTTAGTGCTCACTGAATTGTCTAGGTAAGTCATAATTGAAGCAGAGGACCATTGCAGGAGTTTGGGAGTATCCATAGTTACCAGGTCACCCTGGCTAGAAAGGAAGGGCAAGCTGATGGAGTGACAGTTTGTAGACTCTTCAGAGTCAGTGGAAGAGATTAAAAATGACTTTTAAGATTCACAGTTTGAATTTTGACTTTCAGCCCTTAGCCTGGGAATTTAGGAGGCTCTAGGGGAGGATATATAGTAAAAGTAAGGTCTGTTTGGGACAAGTTGAGTTTAAAATAGCTGGAGTACATCTAGAAGGGGACATGCAGTAGATGATAGAACGTTTATTCATTTAATTACTTTATTTACTTATTTACTTACTTATTTACTGGTTTCTTGAGACAAGGTCTCATTATTTTCTTGACTTTCCTGGAACTCACTCTGTAGACTGGGCTGGCTTTTAACTCTCAGAGATCTGCCTGCCTCTGCCTCCTGAGTGCTGGGATTCAAGGCTTGGGCCACTGTCATGCCCAGATATGACAGTAGGACATGTACATTGTGTTTTAGAGGCATTAGACATAGCTGAAACAGTGAATACAAACCCTGACAAAGTAAGTGTGAAGAACATGAAGAACAGAGAACAGAAAGAGAGAAGAACATGAAGAACAGAGACAGGGGCATATCAGCAGAGGTTATTCTCATTGGAGATCTATGTGTGTGCAGTACAGAGACCGTGCCTTCCTTCCTTCCTTCCTTCCTTCCTTCCTTCCTTCCTTCCTTCCTTCCTTTCTTCTTTCTTCCTCTCCTCCCCTCCCTCTCTCCTCCCTCCCCTCCCCTCCCCCTCCCCTCCCCTCCCCTCCCCTCCCTCCCCTCCCCTTCCTTTTCCCTCCCCTCCCCTCCCCTTCCCTCCCCTCCTTCCTCCTCCTTCTTTTCTTCTCCCTCCCCTCCCTTCCCCTCCCTCCCTCCTCCTCCTCCTCCTCCTCCTCCCTCCCCCCCCCCCCTCCCTCCTCCTCCTCCTCCTCCTCCTCCCCTCCTCCCCCTCTCTTCTTCTTCTTTTTCTTCTCTCTTCTTCTCTTCTTCTTCCTCTTCTCTTCTTCTTCTTCTTCTTCTTCTTCTCTTCTTCTTCTTCCTCCTTGGAGTATAGCATAGCATATGTGGCACCCGGGAAATCCTCCTAGAGTTTAGTTTTTCAGGTGTCACTTTTGAAAGAAGCATTGGAGAGTGCCGTGACTAGCATTGGCCAGATCAAGAATGGGCCGCTGAGAAGACTCTCCATAACTTATTAAGACTTTTCCCCTGTGGTTCCTTAATCCACATGGGGAAACAACTCCCTAACTGTAAGTGTGTTTGAGTTCATTTTCTATTGCTGTTCAAAAGCCTACCTTGAAGTTAGAGACTAAACATGAATTTCCTCAGTAAGTTGAACATAGAAGTACCATAACTATTACCAGCTATTTTACTCAGGCAGTAATTTTTTTTTTTTTTTCAATTTAAAACCCTGAAAAGAGGACAGGCATGGCATGGAGCCTCACCCCTCTGATGGCAGAACTTGGAAGACTGAGACAGAAGATAACTCTGAGTTTGAGGTTAGCCTGGGCTCTAGATTGAGACTCTTGTCTCCAGAGAAATAAGGGGGAAAAAAAATCCCAAAAATGTTCTAACAAACTGTGATGAATTGAATATGCTTGTCCCAGAAATGGCAGGTACTCTAAGAAGTGTGGGCTTGTTAGAGGAAGTGTGTCATTGTGTGCAGAGGCTTTAAGACCCTCATTCTAGCTTCCTGGAAACCAGTCTTCTCATGTTGGCCTTGGGAACAAGATTTAGAACTCACAGCTCTTCCTATAGCATGCCTTCCTGGATGCTGCCATGTTCCTGCCTCGATGAAAACGTACTAAACCTCTGAACCTTTGAGACAATCCCAATTAAATGTTGTCCGTATAAGAGTGCCTTGGTCATGGTATCTGTTCACATTGGTAAAACACAAACCGAGACAAACTTTCTTGATAGTGTAAGTATCCAGTTTGTATAGCAAGTTTATTTAAAATAAGCAGGATATAGAAACAGCTTCCATGTCTATTTGCAAGTGAGTGGATAAAGTAGAATGTGCTGTTCATATAGTGGGATGGCGTTCATACAGCAGGATGCCGGTCATCCGCAGAGGGATCCCTCTCTACGTTCTCTTGCTGTTAGGAAATCTCAGTTCCTTGGAAGGTTTTAGATGGAAGCTTCGGGAGCTTGTAAACCATGCAGTGAAACATGGGATAGCGAGATAGAACTAGAAGTTAGGGTTTTCGTCACCCAATATGGAAATGATGTCACCTTGCTTGTTCATATTTTGTTTGTTACATAAAAGCCGTAGATCTACTTGTGCTCATTGGGAAGAGATGACACAAATGTGTTGACATCAGAAGCCCAGCCTCCAGACAACATCTTACAGATATTAAGCCCTGTCCCTCACCACATTAAGTTTCTATGCCTCATGGATAATTTGTGTTGAGATAGCTGGATTTTCTTCCTGAGAGACCTTTGCTCTTATAAACTTAAAAACCATGTTTGTGTGCCTGTGGCAGCACTATGGCAGGTATAAAAGTAGTAGCTCTTGATTTTATGAAAACCTTAAGAATACATGATATTGTCTTAGTGCTACCTAATTGTGTTTAGAATGTTTTCTTATTCATCAATTACTAGCAATGACACATCCTTAGAAAGAGTTGTGACCAAGACTGTGTAGTGAAATCTGGCTTTTGACCTTAATCATGCTAAGTAAGGAAGAGATGAAATCTTAGTACCACTCCCAACCAAAGAACAAGAGCAGGGTGAAGGATGTGGGTTGTTTGGGTTTTTTCCTTACTACTTCATTTTATGATCAACCATTTGTGTGGAGCAGGAAATAATTCAAACTAATAGTAAGCTCATGATTAGTATTTAAAGCAAAATATTTTAAAATGAATATAACCTATGTCAAGCAGATGAAAAGACATTTCATCCCCTCTTTACTATTGTTTTTACTCATCTAGAAATAGAGTGTGAAACGGGTGTCCCTACTAGCCAGCTATGAAAAGAGGTACCAGCCTAATATTACAGCTTTAAGAGAATTCATTGTGGAACTCCACTGGATACATAAAACATGTTTCTTCTCATACTGTCTTCTTCTTTTTCAGTCAATTGTATTGTTTAACCGGCCCAGTATAAATACAACTCAGGCAGTAGGCTTAGCTTCATTTGAATCCCACTGCCTCTCTCTTTTCTTCCGAGTGCTGTTCTTCCTAGGAAACTGTATTTGGAAGTGAGTGCTTGACCTCAGGCTGTTTCAAACTCATTTGTCTTCTCCTTGCTAGTTCTCTGATTCCTAGTCGTTTTAGACTGTGACACTCTGTTTGTATTATCCTCTGTTTCCAAGTGCTCTGTGTCACAGAACACACTTACATTTAAGCTAATTAAAATTAATTTCATTCTAAGGGTCCTACTTGCCTTTTGAGGTAATAGCATATAGCCCATAGCATCAAAGATGAAAGTTGGCAATTACTGATTTAATAATAGGATCCAGTATGATGAAATCTATTGCGTGATGCATGTGCTTTCATGGCTAGTCTTATTTTCATGTGTAGTAATGGTGTAAAAGAGGAAGTGTGATCATGTTTAGATATGATTTTAATGCTTCTAACTTCAGTTCTAGGGAGTGCTTGTCTAGAGGTGTCTGGAGTAGAGTGGACGATCCTGTCACTATCTCCATTCATTGTGGCAATTTCCAAGCACAAAGGGAAAGCTTACTTTTGAAAGGACAAGGTGGACTTCTCTGCTTTGGAAAGAAGCAGAATTCAAATAAATGCAGAAGGAAGAGAGAGAACAGAAAGAGTTATGTTTAGGATATACAAAAGCAAGAGACTGTTTATACTCAGGTCCGTGAAGAATAAACCAGCGTAATATTTATTCATTTATTAATATCATCAACAAATAATGTCTGTCTGCTCTGTACGGGCCCCGACGAGGCACCTAGAGATGCAGATTGACCTGAACAAACAAGGAGTCTGTTGGGTGTCCACCAAAGTTGACAAGAGACAGGTGCCTTGTGGAGACAATTATACTTACAGGTCATGCGTAGGTGGGCTATAACTGCAAGAATGCCTGAGAAAATGCCTGAGACCACTTCATGTCTACAATTTGTGTTTGCTTTTCTGCTGTTCATAATCCAGTCATATTTATTTAAAAGAGATCTGTATATGAGCTGCTGAAGAAATGGTATGGCTATCTGGGGACTCCTTACAAGAGGGAAAGAAAAGAGTAACATGCATGGTAGGCCATGTGTCAGCCTTGAGGATCAGTGTCCCATGAATACTTATTTTGATTAATTATACTTCTTTCTGTGTTTTTGTTTTGTTTCCTTTAAAATCTAGCCCAGGCTAGCTTCATTACAGTACTGAGCATTTCCATGTGAAAGAATGACATTTTTTTTTTTTTAATAGTGGAACAAAATCCGGACAACAAAGAGGGAGGGGAAAACCATTGGAGAATCAAAGTGACTGGAGGCTAAGAGAGATCCAGGCTGTGGGAGAAAGTTTCTCTAAGAAGAGAAAGGCTTCATCTCAAATCAAAGCTTGGTTTATTTACATAGCATTGGCTCCCTTGGGAATTGAGAAGGAATTGAGAAGGAATTGAGAGAATGACCCCCATTGCCTGCAAATCTCAGTGCTCTCTAGACTTTTATTTCTAGCTCTTAGAACTCAAGGTAGCTCAGGAGTTTGGGAAGTTATAGACTCAAATACTGACTACATAATACCTTAAAATAACAAAATGACAGTTAATGCTTGTGAATAAGTACAACAGATTCTAAATACTATGATAAAATTTTTTTTGTTTGCTTATCCTAACAGTCCTGTGAGATCAAGTTCTCTATTCTTATTTTTACTCTTGGGAGGGGAACTGAGCCTTGGGATGATTAAGCTCACTAAGGTCCTTTTGATGCCTTGTGACAGAGCTTGGCTCTGAACCCAGGTAGTTAGAATTGAGAAGCTATGACACTGTTTGTCTTTCAGCATCTTTCTATCTGTGAGGACTAGCCTGCTGGACAGGCCGCATCCCGGTCCAGTACATGCATTTCTTATTTCATAGGAAAATTGCTTATTGAATTCTGGAAAAGAAAATTAGAACCTTTGGAAAGCTTTAAAACCAAATTGATTACTAAACTGAGAGCTGTCTGTATTTACGTAATTTGTAGTGTTCATTCACTTATTAAATAGATAATTCAGATCGAAGTATAAAGTGATGAATGTACACCATTAAATTAAAGATTAGACCTGTAACCTCCCTGAAGCCTATCTAGACTGTTCCTTT
Source organism: Mastomys natalensis (assembly GCA_021653895.1). Taxonomy (NCBI): domain Eukaryota; kingdom Metazoa; phylum Chordata; class Mammalia; order Rodentia; family Muridae; genus Mastomys; species Mastomys natalensis. Next base: position 293,042 of record JAJTUV010000051.1, on the reverse strand, counting down.
GACGTTCACTCTTTAGTACTTATGTGTAAACATGACCCTGGGTATACTTCTGACCTGGCAAGAAAGCTGAACTTCACCTTTAAGAGTTGTAGTATTATTTCTGTGGAGGGCAGTGGAAAGAGAAAAGAGAAAACATGGGCAGAATCAGGCATAGGGCATCCTTAAGACTTTCGTTTTCTTTTGTTTTGTTTTTGATATCAGTAAGCCAGATGTTAACATTTGAAGTCAGGTTGAACTCAGAACGAAATTGCAGTTAGTGTGAGACAAAATTAATATGATCTTTTGAGCATCCAGGTTTACAATCAGATTATTTTTATTTTTTTAACTCTTCTACAGATAAGACACTGCTGGTTTTAAACATTTTCTACATTCTGTGAATGTACCTTAATGTATAACCTTATACATCTCTTACTATTTTTTTTATAAGATAGGTAGGTAAATTAAGGTGTGCCACTTAGAAAGAGATACTGTTGGAGGAACAATCACAAGCCGTTGACACAAGCGGTGGTATTTGCACAAAGTGAAAGAACTTATTTTCAGCAAACATGTAACACATACCTTCGCTTCAACCACGAACTTCCTGTTTTGGATTCTTCTGGTTGGGTTGTGATGGTCGGTGGCAGTTTTGTGCAGAATTATTCTCATACTAGTTTTTCTAATCTGGTCCACAGATTTTTTTTTTTTTCCTGAATCCCACAGAAATGCTTTGCTTTTGATATCTTCCTGGTGGCTCCAATATTTGCGGCTAATGAATACTTAGAATGCCAGTTGTGATTGCTTTGGGGCTTATGGTGTTCAAGGGAGTCAGTCCCTTGCTTTTACAGGACTGCAAAGGCCATCTGTTGCAGAACCATCCCACAGCCTTCTCTTTCTGCGGTGTCCCTGAGCTGCTGCTTAGGTATCAGGATCATGTAAGAACCACAACAGAAGACTCCAAAAGCACAGGGCAGCGCTTATTTGTGAAATGCTCAGTACATGCTGCACCGTGGCTGCGTATGTTCAGATATTAGCAACGTGAACAGTCATTGTGTATCTATCTGCTTAAGGAAATCTATGTAATATTGGCAGTTGAAAGTCGAGAGATGCCTTGCTGAACTGGGATGTGCCAGAAACATAAAAATGTAATTCAAATAACTATACTAACAAACCTCACCTTCAACCAAACAATGAATTATTTCTATAACATGGAATGATTGGGGGTGGAGCACATTGTACACGCTGTCATTTGAGAAATTAAATATTTTATAAAAGTTAAAATCATTGAAAAGTATTTATTGTATTTTAATTATATGTAAACCTTTGTGTTTCATATGTTCCAATATAGAGAAGGCCAGACACATAAATAGATTAAACATCCCAGTGGCTTTCAGCCGACATGGAAAATGGGTGTATACATATAGATAGCTATGCTACAAGGAAGAAAGCGTTACATAAAGAACCAAGGATAAAAGGCTTCATCTTTAAAGCAATTATTACCTTCTAGAAAATCAAGGAAAACATGGTGCAATGGATAACACTCCATCTAGCCCTTAAAGGACACTTAGTGGTTTAAATGCATCAGGGCTCAGAGTAGAGCAGACAGGATCAGAAGTCCAAGCAGAGGAGATAATGGACCCAAAAGCAGGAAGGTGAGAAACTTGGATGGAGTCCAGGGGAAAAAAGAACTCAGTTGCATTTGTGGGAGAATGCAGAAACGCAGTGGGAAACTCTGGGAACCTTGCAGCCAAGGTATTTCATTTTCTTTGGGCTGTGTGCTGATGTGATTCTATCTAAGTTTTTGGAGAAATCTTTAGTGGCTCGTGTTAGATCTGTGCCACAGCCAGGTTGAAAGCTGCTCTGGTTGTGAAGGTGAGCAGCCCCATGAGGAGCTGGAGGGAAAGAGACAGTGGAATACAGCTACGGGAGTCTTAAGTCCGCTTGTGAGGACCTGACACTGAATGTGATGTTGTAACCTTGTTTTAAATAACGTAGGTGTCAGAGCACATACCTAATGGATGGATGGGGTGAGGAGAGGGTGCCTGATGTGTCACTTATTAGCGATGTCTAAAGCTGTATTTTATATGACACAGGCTAAGGACCACCTCCCTTGGAGTCTTCAAATGATATGCTACCTTAAGTTTCGGTTCCTCGACTATATACGTTGCAGAAATCTCTCTAGATATTAAAATATGTTAGATTCTAATTTGAACATATGAAGACCTTGAAGATTAGTGTCATCATTCTGTGTTCTCAGAGGCTTGAGATTTCATAGCAGTTCCCACTCTCCTGTCTTTAAACATGAGACAGAGTGAGGATAAAGGTAATTCAAAGTAAAGTTTGTGTTCCTTTTCCAATAAAACCCTAAATGCCTAAATCTTGACAGACAGTAAGTGTATATAGTTGTAAAGCCGGTCTGGGGTCTCAGGCACCTTCTTGCTTTTAAAACTAAGTGAGCCTTCCAAATGCTTCCCTTTATATGGTCTCTGTGTGTCAGTATTTGCCCTGTTAAAGTTAAATGTGATAAATTTAGAAATACTTTTAAAATCCTTTAAAATCAATAATTATAAACTTGTATGTTAATATAAGTGGCATTTCAATGAAAATTAGCATTTAAGAACAAATATATGGATGATATATATTTTAGTCATAGAAGAGGCTTGATTCTCGTACCTGCTTCAGTCGTTAATCTATTGTTATGTGTAGTTTGGATTGGAGCATGTGGAGAAAATCCAGACTCACATAGATGTGCCGTTCCAGAAGGGAGGCATCTTTTAATAGCCTTTTTGGATAACTGCTGGTTGTTTCTCTGGCACTCCACTGAAATCCATCAAGTCGTAGGCTCCTGAACGCCAGTTGCACTGTGGATTCAAATCAGCAGACTTCAGTTCCTTCACATCCGCCCTGACTGCTGTCTTGTATCAGGGCTTTATTTATTTATTTATTTATTTATTTTTTTAATCTATGCAAAACCATTCCAAAGATCTCGATTCATCAAGCTCTTTGGCTTTTCCAAATATTGACACATTGCATTGTAAATATGAATCTGTTACTATTACCGTCAGTCTTCCTCAGTGGGAAGTTATTGAGTGCACAGTAGCAGATACAACTTTTCCAAAACTCTGGCTTTTGCTTGAAAATAAATTTTATCCTTGACAATGAATACTGTTGCTTATTTTCCACAAAGTAGCATAAATCATAGTCTGAATTCATTAGAATTCCAGGTAAAAAGGGAAAGGGAAAAAGCAGGTGGTTTAACTTAAAACTCTTAACAGTTGCACAGTTTTTCCTTGAAACCGTTGTTTGCAACAGTACGTCACAAGGGTTCTTTTTGCATGCTACCGTTTGAGTCACATGGAATGTTTAAATAAAAAGATGCCTTTGGGTTAATTTAACAAGACTGATGATGTTTACTTCCTGATTCAGATAGTCTTATATTAAAATGATTGCCCCCCCCTTCTCTCTAAAAGTGTATGGCAATCAGGGATGCACGCTTGCAGGCCTGCTACCCCAACCATCATTCATGTCACCCACCAATAGTGTCAGTTACATCAGCTCCTCAGAGAACATAAAAATGTCAACTCTGAGAACAGTCTGCTGTTCCTCGTCCAGCTGTAGCATAGTCTGGGCTTCTGGGCCTGCTGAAGCACGCTCAAAGGCTTCATTTCTAGAGCTGCTGCTTAGTGTTAGCAGGCATATTGTCCATCTCCTGTCCTGAGGATGTGGATGTTATGAAAACCAAGTCTTGCTTTTCACTTTCATGTAATTTAGTTTTTTGGTCTTGTCTGCGACTGAGCCAACAGTTGGTCAGACGGCCTGAATTGATACCTGCACCGTTCTTTGCATGACTGAAGGAGGCCCTGTTGGTGTCTGCCCATAACCCCACTTATCAAACTGCCAGCACCTTAGATTCTCCACCTGGGGTTTTTTCTCTTACTGCTGGCCCTTTCATTGCCAAGCTACCACAGGCAGCCTGATAGCGCCGGGAGGGAAACATCGGCCCTCCTCAGTGGTGTTCAGCCAGCGGACTGGTGTATATGTAGGTAAGACCATCTCCTTCACCACTGCGCTGGCTGTGAGGTCTCCAGCAGGATAAACCATGTCACCCCAGTGTTTCTTGGCTGGTGGCCTTCCCTTTGGATTCTATCTTGCTCTAATACACTCTGGCTCTAGTGTCTCTTGTATTCATCCCTCAGAATTTTTTTTTTTTTTTTTTTTGTGCTGGAGAATCCAAGAAAGAAAGCGGAAGCTGTTTGTTTACATGGTTCTTCTGAGCTCTAGCCTTTGGTTTGGTTAACTGTTTCCACCTCACATTTTCTCCTGATGGATATATGTTAATAATTTGCAATTTGCAAATTATAAAATGAGAAGTTTGGGTTTATGTAATAATTCTCCTTTTTCGGGCTATGTAGTTAGCTATCTGTTTAGGGCCTGGTAAGTTTTGTTGAATCTCTAAGGCTTGGGGAAGCTAGAGGTTTGACAGGTCGAGCCTGGCAGAAGCTCAGGTTTGGGTAGGTGGGACTGTCTGGCAGAATTACTCACAGGTATTGAATAGGAGACAAGGACCTTTAACCTAGACAGGACCATCCCAGATCATGCTCCTGAGGGATGCACAGTTCTACAGTTGTTGTCACTCTACCTGGCCAACATAGCCACATATGTCCTACCTTCATATGTGTTGTTAGCTTGTGAGCATTGATTTCGTGTAACACATCCATTGTCACTGTGAGTCACCACCTCCACACCCTTCCCTGTTTTCTTCCGGTTTATGTTCTTTGTTTGAGGATGCCATTCTCTTAGTGGGAATTCTCTTTTCGTGTTAGTCTGTGGGATCATTTCTTAAACACGCATGCACATTCACGTTGCATATCCCATTCATTCCAACAGCTCTGGATCTATTCTAAGTGTGGGAGACAATCCTCATGTAGCAACTGGCAAAACAGCATCTTCTTTGCGGTCAGAGAAACTTGATCATAAATCTGTTATCTGTTTGTCCTAGGTAGGGTTACTGCTGCTGTGTTGAAACACCAGGATCAAAGCAACGTTCAGAAGGAAGGCTTTCTTGGCTTATGCTGTATATCACAGTTCATCATCAAAGGACGTCAGGACAGGAACTCCAACAGGGCAGTATCCTGAAGGCATAAGCTGATGCAGAAGCCAGGCAGGGATGCTGCTTGCTGGCTTGCTCCTCTGTAACTTGCTCAGCCTGCTTTCTTGTAGGACCTAGGACCAGAAGCTTAGGGATGGAACCATTCACAATGGGCTGGGCCATCCTCCAACAATCACTACTAGTTAAGGAAATGCTCTACAGCCTTACCTATAGCCTGATCTTATAGACCCATTTTCTCATTCGAAGTTCCCTCCTCTCAGATGATGATAGCTTATGTCAAGTTGCCATAAAGCTAGCCAGCATACTGTTAGCTGAACTTGGAGAAGAATTCTTATGTTCTGACCCAGTTACCGCACCTATTCACTGAGGACAGTAAAGGTGGGATCGGCAAAGGGAGACTCGGTGTGATGGAGTAGGCTATGTGCTCTGTAGGAGCTAGAGGAGATGAAAATTGATGGAAATCACCTGTTGGTCTTCTGTGAACTCTTGCTGCGTTTCTGAGACTGTCCTCTTCATCTTGGTCGTCCTCCAATGTCAGGGTGGTGAGGGGAGGTTTCTCCTTGGATACCAAATGTTTGCTTTTTCAGAATAAACTTACCAGGTCATTTTTCCTGTAGCTATTTCATTATCTGCAGTTATGTGGCTTCCTTTTTCCCCTTTTCCTTTTGATTCTTTGTTTTGGAGTTCTTAACTGTCGTAGTATATTTATACTTTCTATCATATGCTTAGATCTTCACTTACTTTGCTCTATATGTAGGTAGGAAGTCTTTATAAAAATTTGAATATATATGTGTATATCTTAATCTTTGCTGAATTCTTAATATTTCATCTTCAAAAAGCAGATTAAATAGGATCTTAAAGAATCAAAAGAAGTGACTAGTCAAAAAAAAAAAGAACTGAAGTTATGCTGGGCCTGTTGGCACAGGCTTGAATCCCAGCTATTGAGGAAGCTGAGGCAGGAGGCTAAGAATTTTAAGGCTAGTCTGGTTAAATAGAATGACTTCAAGACCTCCCTGGCTAACTTAGAAAAAGTTGTGGAAAAACCTCAAGGTCTGGGAGTGGCTTTGTGGATAGATTGCATGTCTGTCATGTGTGAGGCTCTAGGATCGGTCCCCCAGTAACCCTTCTCCCTCAAAAGGTAACACTGAAGTTTGAGAGATGAGAAAGTGGTACAAGTTTGAAGTCACTCTCTGCCCACCCTTCTCTTGCTCTTTGAACAGTTTCTTCCTGCGCTGGAAGCTTTACCTGTTAAAACATTCCTTCTGAGGCTATTTGTGCTCAAAGGCTTTCAAGTTTTCATTAAGACTTAAGTCCCATTTGCAACTCAACTTCCACAGGACCAGGCTTGATTGACCACTTCCTCGGTGAGAGGGGAAGATATTCTTCTTTTTGAATCTATTAGGCCTTTGGTAAGAGAATGGGGGAGAAAAGGAGACTGACTCACCATCTTGACTGCTGTCCCAGGTGAAGAGCACCACCCTACTCATCCTCCAGCATGGCCTCAGGCAGCAGCCCTCTTGGGAGCCATCTTTGTTAAGGGATAACCACAACTCCTGCTTTAGCAGTGAGCCCTTCACATCCCCACTCAGAGCTGTAAATGGAGCTCTGTGCCTGTGCCAGTATTCCTGCTGTCCTAGCCACTCTTCACGTCAGTCGTAAGGACAGGCAAGATCAACAGTGGTGCCCGTGCAGTAGTCCGTAGCCGTGTGGGGCATGTTAGCGTTAAGTCGTCCCATTTTCCATCTACTGACATCTCAAGTGCTGCTTCAGCAGCTGCTTACTCCTCCTGTAGAGAAAGGCACGGTTAAAGGATGACTTCACCGCCCCTGGCTCAGCAATGCCTGGAGGGTACTGCTTATCTACAGATTAGCTTTCCAGGGGAACAGCTTTACCATTATCCACTCCTGAATATCCATCTCTCTTGAAGTACTTTGCACCCATCTTTCAGAAAACAACACTTAGGGAATGTATACCCTTTAACTTAAGCTGAGGGCATTTAACATCTCTTTGCTTGCACATTACAGAGCATTCTTTTAACGCTGGCTTGAATAAGTCATTTCCTTTGCACACCTAATCTAGAGTCCTTAGGAAATAGGTGGCGGACCCTGTTTTTCACTAGTGTGACAGTGATGGATGCTGCAGCGTCTACCCATGTCTTCTTTAAGGCTTTTAGAAGGCTAATAAGGCGCAAACCCTCAACATATTACCAAAGGAATCTGAAAGCTAAATAGTAACATGGCATTTCACTTTTTATTGAGAGGAATCTTCTTAGAAGCTCCAATGCTCTGTTACATTTTGGTCAGTCATACACAATGCAGTCTCCATGCTGTATAAGAGACAAGGCAAATAACTTGGGTGCCTTTTTTTTTTAAAATTTCTGTGATGTTAGACTGGGTCTTCTATCAGCAGTATTAAAAAAAAAAAAAAAACGACTGTGTGTGTGGTTTTTTTTGTTTGTTTGGTTTTTTTGTCTAATAGACTGCTGTGTCCCTATGATCTGATGAGCAAATTGGTGACTAATTAGAAAATACTAACATTCAAAGTATGCCATGGATATGACCTCTCTCTTTCTCTCTCTCTCTCTCTCTCTCTCTCTCTCTCTCTCTCTCTCGTCTGCCTCTCTCTCTGTCTCTCTCTCTCTGTCTTTCTCTGTGTGTGTGTGTGTGGTATATTTCTGCTTGTTAATTTTAAGTCAACTAGACATATGCTTGACTCATTTTGAAGAGAACTCCTGACTCCTAGACTGACCTGTGGTGCAGTTTTTTTTAATTGATTGAGATGAGTGGACTCAATTAACTATAAGCAGTGTCACCCCAGGGCAGGTGGCCCTGGATGCTCTCAGATAGCTAGCTGAGCAAGCCTTATAAGCAAACCAGTTTCCTCTGCATCCATTCCTGCCTCTAGGTTCCTACCCACCTTCTTGCATGACTTCCCTCAGTGAAATATGGAACTATAAGCTGACGTAAACTCTTTCCTCTCTAGGTTGCTTTTGGTCATGGAGTTTGATCACAACAATAGAAGTCCTAAGACAGTGATGTATGTATGTGACTGTGTTCTGTGGGCCCAGGCAGCCGTGTATCCTAGTGGTGGTCAGAGGACAATCTCAGGTGTCAATGCTTCCTTTCATCTTGTGTGAAACAGGATCTCTCATTTACCAATGTATATGCCACACAAGTTAGCCTGAGTTCTTCTATGGATTGTCCTGTCACCCATAGGATCATGTATGGCTTTACATGGGTTCTAGGAATCTGTCCTCATGCTTGGCACTGCAAGCGCTTTGCCCTTTGAGCCTCTCCCAGTCTGTTCTTACAACTTCTAATAAATCAGTATCAGGCCTTCAGTAGTCAGGGCAGTTAGCAACAGCCTTCTTCACAGATCTCCTGTTAACACCTCCTCTTGGATTTAGATCTAAGTGTAAACAGTATAAACCATGTTTAACATTGGTACCTAACCATTTTATGTAATAATTGTAATTTAAAGGCTGGAGAACATGCAGTTTTTAGTCTGTGGAGTCACAGTGGCTTCAGGCTGTGTGAGCTGGTTTGTCCTTCCTGGGTGGAAAGTGACCATCAAATAGGAGGCCATGGCCTTCCCAACTCATCTCCATCCTTAAAGCACCTGGTAGCTCGGTCGACGACACAACCATTTCTCATTTTAATTTGGTTCCTCAGCTGTTGTCCACCCTGCCACCCATTTTCTCTGTACTGATTTCCGTGGCCCTAGTCTGGGCTAGGCTGCTGCTAACTAAAGCCATTGGCTTTTGGATAAACTGCAGTTTAGGATTCCAAACTCAGTGTTTGTGAAGAAATTCGTGGATTCCAAAGGTTTCATGGAGATTTTGTTGTATGAGAGTAAAACATCTTTTTGCTCTTAACAATGAAATATTTATATCTTCTGTCATGCAAAGAACACTTGAAAAAGTACAGTATTTTCCTTTGCTTTTAATTGTTTTGTTTTTCCCCTGATCATCAGTACTGTTGGTTGAGGTCTTGTCATCTTGTCTCACCATATGGCAAATAAAAGCATAGTTCTCTTTGAAAGAGACACTTAGTTGCATTTCCATCGTGTCCCCTGAGTTTCTATCGGATGAGTTTCTTAAATACGTGTCCAGTGTTTTCTTCTTTATGCTTGTCCTGGACATCATGCAGTGTGGGTGTATATTTGTTTCTCTAAGACAGAGATTCTTTCTATAATAACCTTGGCTGGCCTGGAGCTTTCTTTGTTGACCAGCATGGTCTTGAAGGCACAGGGGTCCACCTGACTCTGTCTCTGGAGTGCTGGGGATTAAAGGTATGTACCACCACACCCAACTCCTTCTGATAGATTTATAGACCTTATACTTAATATTGCTTTTATAGGATTTTATATTTTATATTAAGATGAATAATAGCTTTCTAAATATATCTCTTTTCACCCTTCCTCGTTGTTTTGTATGGACTAGATACTTAGAAAGTATTGATTGGGTCAGTTGGTTGGGGAATATTTTAGAAGTAGTGCCATTTGGGTTGTAATATATGCATGTGTGTGTGTGTGCATGCATATGTGTGTACATGTACATGTTAGACACCATTTGTTCCAACCCCTCCCGGCCACCATGACTTACATTGGCAATATCGTTTTTTATTTAGCTCATCACTTTTGGTCAGTAATCACTCTGCCTCAATCACATTTAGACTTAGGTGGGTTTTGAATGTATAGTCTTGGACATAATAGTTTTGTGTGTTGGCTTTTGTATTAATACATTGAAAATGATAGTAGTGCCTTTCTTTGAGCTGTAGAGATGGCTTAGAGGTCAAAAAGACTGTGTTGTCCTTGCAGAGAATCCAGGTTCTGTTCCCAGCACCCACTTGGTGGTTGAAAACCTTCTCAATTCCAACTCCAGGAGATCTGATGCCCTCTCTGGCCTCTGCCGGCACACATGATGCACAGAGAATACACTTATACACATAAAGTAAAAACAAATCTTTAATTTAAAAAAGTATTACCCACCTCATCAGGTTGTCTTTGAGTGAATTAGTCCCCATAAGACACTTAGGCCATCACCAAGCATGGAAGAACTAGTTATTGGTTAGTTGCATCCACAGGTTTTCTACAGTTCCAAAATCAGTGAGAGCATTCTGTCCATTCTCATCGGCTTCGTGGAACTGACAGTAAAACAAACACTTGCATTGTTACATGAAAATTGTGTATCTCACATTTTTTATGTTAGTAAAATTTGTAGTAAATTTTGGTACATATACACACAGTTCTTTGTTATTTTTAAATAGTCAGCACTGGATAAGTCGGCTGTCACTTCTGTCCCGCAGACTTACGGATGGGTTTCTAGCATATGGATAGTGTCTGGATTTAGCTTGTAACAGATGCTGTCAGTATCATACGCAGATCTCCTTTACTGGGCCAGTGCATCCGTCTCCCAGCTGCTGTGCTATTGGCTGCTAATGACTCACACCTGTACCCTTCTCCAGAGGACCACTCTTGGCTGACAGTAACTGCCCCAGACAGATATGTTGGGAAATGATGAGATCTGGTCCCAGCCCCCTCCAAGTACCTAGGGGTGGCTCACAGCCAGTAACTAAACTATATGGAGATATCCTGGCCTCTGGACTGGATGACTTAGTGTGATTGCATCCAGGCTCTAAGAGTTCCTTGGAGGATCAAGCTGGGGTGAGATCTCTGATACCGCAATTCTGCCCCCCCCAACCCCTGTCTAGTTTACTACTTTCACTCCTGACTTCTCTTGACAGCATTCTTTTTATAATCATGCGTGTAAGCAGGGCCATTGCAGACTGTGCTTCTAGGGAACATCATCTTAGGTGTGGCTAAACTCAGTGGTTCTCTTGTTCTATTGGTTCCCCTGTGCTTAAGCAATGGATTTGACATGTCAAATAATCCAGGGTTGAAATTTCTTTGCTCTTTAGTTTTTGTTTCCTTGATTCCGTCCTTTCTAATGTTTCTCAACATTGTTCACATACCTCCTGCTTGTTTATTTAAGGCTATTTTTCAAACTCCCTAATGCTTTTATGTATCTAGGCTATTCAGTATACTGCAGAGATGAGTTATCTTACAGTTTAGGATCTGAAAAATTAGTTTCAGAACCTAAGTCAGTGAAACTTCCAACCCTTAGTTATTGGAAGAATTGTATGGTCTACTCTTAACCCTCAGCACTGCCACCTGAATATAGTAAATACTTAAGCAGTAAATACTTAATAAATGTTAGCTGCCTTGTCACACGCACTGAGTTTTAATTTATTTGCCTTGATCTAAACAAACACTTCAGTGGTGGTACTTTAATAAGCTGTTATCAGAACTTCCAGATTTCCTGTTTCTCACTGAGAATAGGAGCTGCCCAGTTCTATCCAGTGATGTGCTGGCTTGCCAGGGAGAACAGCCCTGATTCACTTCTACCAGCAGAATATTCCCACTGAGGCTCATTTTGAGCTGCTGATATTATATCACTGAATGTAGTGTTGGGAAGAAATAGACGTGAATGGCCTTTGCAAGCCACCGTACCGTAACTCTAGTCCCAAATTGCACGGTCTGGGTCCCTTACATTTAGCACAGTATGTTACACCCGGGAGCCAAATGTTCAATATGTGACTAAAAAATAGAGTTATTAACTGATTAACTGATTGGAATTGGATCCTGTGGTGCAGATTACGAAATTACTTATCTAATTCTTGTTATATAACCAAGTACATCCCTTTTGTTCACCAAAGACACACACACACACACACACACACACACACACACACCCTTCCTGAGCAAATTCAATTCAGAATTCAATTATTAAAACAATTTTATCAGAAATACCAAGCGCCCTAAGACTGTCCTTCTCGATTTTTCTCGCTGACACCATGTGTGCTCGCTGTCTTTTCATTGCCTTGTGAGTAGTGAATCCAAGTGGATTTATACAGGTACATGGAAGGCCAAGATTTTAGTGGTTCACAAATTTCAGTATTTAGTCATAAAAAGTTATTATGCTAATAACTCTGTACATGGAGTTAAACAAGGCTGCTCAGCTCTGTGTCTCAGCCCAGTGTTGCTACAACAAAGCACAGACTGCGCAATTTCTAACGGAAAAAAAAAATTTACTGTAGGTCTGGAGTCAAGGGCGTCTGGTGAGGGTCACACTGCGTCTTGATGTGGTAGCTGACATCAGTGCTCATACATAGACACTGAGCAGGAAAGTGTGGTTGTGTGCTCCTTCTATCGTAAAGCCATATTCCATCATGGCACCCTGACCTCGTATCTCTAACCCTCACTACCTCCATGAATCCCAGCTCCAGACACCATCAACATAAAATTAAAAGATTAAGTTTCCACCACGTGAACACTTGTTCTGTTAAAAGTAGCCACCAAGCTTACAGCAATGGTATAACAAGATGCTATGGTGTATGTCTAGGTCACATTGCTCTCAGAGTTTGGACGTCACTCAGTTTGTGGAGAGTGTAGTTCGTTTGGGACTGATAAACAAAGTCTAAAACATTCTTTTGTCTTTAATAAAAGAAGAGTTTTCCTGGTCATTCTCCCCCTATTTTGATATAAAGTGTGAAGATCATTGTAAACGTCTATGCTCTCTGTGAGCTATAATGCCTTCATCCTATCTACGTGGTCTGTATGTTTTAGATTCCTAGTCTGTACCACAGACTTGAGCACTCAGTTTTGAAAAGATACATTGGTTTCCAGTAGGAATTGTTATTGGTGCGTTTTTAAGCTAATGAATACTGTTTTTAAAATCGAAATGTATTTCATTTTGACAGGAGCTGATAATATCCGGAAATACTGGAGCCGCTACTACCAAGGATCTCAAGGGGTAATATTCGTATTAGACAGCGCCTCTTCAGAGGATGACTTAGAAACTGCTAGAAATGAACTGCACTCCGCTCTCCAGCACCCACAGTTATGCACTTTACCCTTTTTGATATTGGCCAATCATCAAGACAAGCCAGCAGCTCGCTCAGTACAAGAGGTATGCATGTCTCCTAAGTGCTCTGTCTGTCCACTGGGTTTGAGTGTTGAACTATCGCCGCCACTGTGCAATCTAGGAAGACTGTATAACCATGGGTGTGCTGGATGTGATGTTTCTGCCGCAAAACCATCATTCACATGGGAACTGCGAAGCCCATTATGAATCCAATGAAAAAGCATGTTTTATACACCTAAGCTTGCTTGAAAAGCAAATTATTTTTTAACTGGAAGACATCCCTGGCTATTTTTCCATTTCTTTCGAGGTAAAGGTCTGGCTAACTTAACATTTTAATTTAACCTTTGACTTGGTTCCTTCTCCACTAGCTTTCAGAGGAATACGCTGTGGATTTGATAGACATCATTCAGCCTCAAATATCATGTTCGTGTGTGTCCCTCTGAAAGGCTGCTACTGAAAACCTGGTGTCTTATCTTTCAGTCTTCATGCTACCAAATATATTTCAACACGACGCCACTGTTTGCTTTCCTAACCCAATTGTATTTCTTAGCTTGTTTCTCCCCTAAGAAGCTGGGAGACTATTCTGGGTAAACAGTGTCCCGCTGAGCCAAGTTTCTGATTTCTGGCACTAAAATAATAAGATGTAAATAGCTTATAACTTAGGTATGGTGGATTTGAACCACTACTGTTGCATTCCTCTGCCCCTGCACTTTGTAGGGTATATTTTTCTCCCTCTCCAGAAAACTACAATGCCCTGAGTGGTTTAGGATTAAAGTGATTAATAGGAATGAGGTTGCCCTTCAGTCTGAAAAAGCAGATAAGGTATGAAGAGTACAATGTGATTTAGCCCCAAGCCTCCCTCACGCTTAGCGAAGACCCATGACTAGTAGCTTTGTTCTTATGTCTGGCTTCCCACCAACTTATTCTAAGTGCATAGGATTAGTTTGAATAATTTATTCTAATTTCATAACATTAAATGGAAGAGGACCCATGTATAGATACTTTTCATTTGTTTTAAAAAAACAAAACAAAACAAAACAGTGAAACATCGTGATTTATTTCTCAGCCCACAGAGCTGTCTGTGGTTGCCTCCTTTTCTCTTCAAGACTCACCACCATTTCACTTTATAGATTCTGGGAAATATATTTGATAGTAATTAAAGAAAAGTAACAGACTGACTGTAGTGGTGCATACCTTTAATCCCAGCACTTAGGAGGCAGAGGCAGGCAAATCTCTGATTTCGAAGCCAGCTTGGTCTACAGACAACCAGGGCTACACAGGGAAACCCAGTCTTCTAACAACTTTCCACACGATCCCCCCCAAAAGAAAGAAACATGGCCATTTAGGTCATCACCATTCAGCCCTCCTGCAGTGTAGTTATGATGCCTCCTGGATCTGTTCTTAGCATCCTGGTCCTCGATTTGCACGCTCAGACTTTCTATCTGCAGAAGGAATATGAGAGAATGTGTTGTTACCAGTGCTGTGTTTGTTTCCATTGTGAGGTGCTCGACTCTAAAGTATATTGTCATTCTCACAAGCAATGTGGAAATGGTGTTCCTATAAATAGAGTTATCAGTGTATAAAAAGTGTGGATGGTATGTGAGAATGATGTTAGATGTCATAGCTGACAGGATTCCTTCCGGTTTTTAAAGAAACTTTTTCTTAGATATCAGATAAGTAAGACAAACTTTTTTGAAAGACTTATTTTCATCATTTCCAGTTACTGTGGGGAGGGTACGTGAATGTGTGTGCAGATGCCAGTGGAGGCAACAGGCATCGGGTCCCTGGGAACTGAACTTGCATCCTTCAGGAGAGCAGTACATGATCTTAACACTGGGCCCAACACAGCCCCAGCACAAACACTATTTAAACTTAATACACGATTCACAGTACTCTCTGTAGGAATTCAAGACTCATATTGACTGGAGGAAGCTTCTAGCAGCTAATTGGTTCTGAGTGCTCCTTGTATGTGTTGACTATTTCTCCTTAAAAGAGAGAGAGAGAAAGAGAAGCACAAGTATCCCTTTTTGATTCATGAACTGATATCTATCAATATGGAAGATTCATATTGTGTGAAAATGATTCCAAACCTGTACGCACTGGGATGCATGAGAACTTCATTTTCCTTCCCGCTTGTATCGACTTTAAATAATTTTCTTAGGTGATTTTGCTTGTAAATAGAATTTTTATAATACCAGTTTGAAGATACTTTAGGTAAAGCACTTTCCCTGTCAACACATATCCACACATATCATAAGGTGCATGTTAGCAGAGCGTTTTGGAGTATTTTATAGCGTAGGGGGAGAATTCCTTGATAGACCTAAGGTCTGTAGACGCATAATGAAGTGCTCACCCTAGCTTTAGTTTGGCTGCGAAAAGAAAGCGAAGCATCCAGTCTTTCTCTTAATGACAAAGAGGTTACTCTCTATAGTGTGTTTATATAAAGCCTGATTGAAATACTCTTAGGAATGTTTTAAGAATTAAATCAATACCTTATTGTTAGCATAAAAATGGAGTTGTGAAACTGAATCTTCCATGTTGTATAAACAATAGCCTCAAACTGGGTTGGAAACAGCAGGCCAGGGTAGGCCATTTAAAAGCAGGGTCCCATGTTACTTGAAATAAATACATTTTAGATGTTTGTGTAGAAATATCTTTAGACATCTTTTTTGCTATTCTTCCTTTCATCAAGATGCCACTGGCTCTATGAACTTTTGTTTGTTTGTGCCTACTAGTTTGTGTATATTTGGTGGTGCTTTGAGTGTTAAAGGTTGATATTTTACCCTGCAAAGTATCTGTGACTTTTAAGGGGGAAATTCTGCTAAAAAAAAAAAAAAATCAAGGAAGATACATTCAGCTTCCCAGGAAGCGCTAACAGCGTGACACGGTTAAGAGAAAATAGTATGCTCTTAGGCCTGTTGTTTCCTCTCTTCCTGAAAATTACTCTATTTTATGTTTTCTAGAGGGGGAGGGAGAATTGTGCCAGCATTTGTCTGGTTCGCTCGAGTAAGATTTAAGAATTCACTTGTTTATTAAGATAACTGTTAACTCAAAAGTGGATGCAGGCCAGCGAGACCCAGAGAAGAAACATGAATGGTCGCCAGGATTCCGACGAGATAAAAATCATCAGGAAGTTAAATATTTTAGCTCCATCTCATGCTGTGCATGTTGCTGTCTGTATGGAGCACGGAATTAAGAAAGGAAGACAATGGTTAAAATTACTCCATAACCCACAAAACGGGCAACTTGCCCAACTATCTCGTTGCCCTTGGAGAAGCAAGTGGCATCTTGTAGGTAGTATATCTTTCCTTTCCCTTCATTACTTACCTGGCAGTGATTTGTTCAACTTACAAGATTTTTAAAAATTGATAGTAGAAGCATACATTTCTTCTTCTTCTTTTTTTTTTTAAAACAAAACAAAACACACAACATGGGAAAATCCTAGGTAAAAGGACACCCTGTATGCTGTTGGAAAGCCAGGCAAGTCTCCCACCAGATGTTCATTCTGCTCACTTTAGGGGAGGGGAGGTTCCTGTAGTTTTCCAGGATATATTCATATCATCAATTTTTCTCTATGGAAAACATACTAAAGAAAGCTACGCTCATGCCAAGTGGCCCAGCTGATAGATTAGGAGGAAATCTGGTCTAATTTAAATGGTAAAGCTGTAAAATGAGAACTCTTAAGAGTAAATCGTTTGGATTTTTATTTGTATTGAATTGTAATTGTATCTAATTTGTTTTACAACTCCCTTTGGAGAGCTTCCTTCAGTTCTGAACTTACTAAGTAGACCAGGAATATTTTCTGAGAAGTTAAGTTGATATAATACTTAATAATGTAATCCTATTTTCTCTCTACACGGTTGCTGACCACTGTTTTTTGTTTTTTGGTTTTTTGTTTTTTTTTTTTACTTCCTGGCTTTTTTTTTTTTTTAAATCTTATTTTTGTTTTATTGGTTTTACCAGGCCATATAAAATGACTCATCTTGTTAACCTGAATGAAACAGTCCTTATTTTCAGCAGTTTTATTTGATTTGATGTTCCTAAGTGCCCTTAGTTCGAATTATGTAACTTTTTCAAAAGTGCTGCATTAGATAAGCACGATTGAACGTTTTTTTACTGCTGCAAATATTAATTGAAAAATATGAAGACCATGAAACAGATTTTTGAAGCAGAATTATGAGGCCCAGGGACTTGATTAGTTTCCTGCTTCATTGCTTATTTCTTGGGAAATACAGATTCTAAATTAGTGTGTCAATACCGCAGCTGAAATTTGTGATTACTGTGCCTGTTAATTCTGATGCTGTGTGCGTGGAGCACATGGTGCTGTATTTGAAGATAATAGAGGAGAAATGTGAAGGGAGTATTCCCAAGCATTACTGGGTTCAAATTTTCTAAACACTGCATTCAATCCTTAGGGGTAGGGGTTTTAGTCTGGAGGCAGCAGTTCTGAAAGAAGCATACGTGTGATTTTTATGGTATTTATCTATCAAGCTTAATCGTAATTCCTGTTTAGAGATAGTCTTCATGTTGTGCGCCTGTTTCCTTTCTTTAATACATGTCACCAAACAATGCACCTCTAATTTGCATCTTTTATTTTGTATTGGTATTGCTCAACTACAGGGTAGTTCTCTTTAGTAGTTCTATGAAGGAACTGTAGACAAGGATCTCAGAATCTCCACGATGACAAATCTTTTATTATACAATGGAAAACACGGTTAAAATTGTATAAAGCACTAAGTTCTACTGAATGTCCCTTTCTATGTATGGAGAACAACTGTTTTCACTGGGAAGTGCACTATACTTGAAGCCTGAAGAGTTCTCCATGGATCCTGACCTGCCTCTTGGCAGCATTTTAGAATACTGATTTGATTTCACATAGAGCAGTGTACATACCTATGGTGTGAGCAGTTTGGAAACTCCCTTATGGGACATACACTTATTCTAAAATGATATAAGAGATACAGATAATTTTATCCGTTCCTTACAGATGTCCTCCACACTGTTACAATTAAATTTTGCGAGGTAATGACAGGGTTTGGGAGTCTGTCCTCTGCTGAATGACTCGGTTATTTCTTAAAAAATGTTCCTTGACCTATGAGAAAAGCTGAGTTAGCAATCCCCATTAATAGTTGCAAAAACATCATCATGAAAAGTGCACTTTAAAGAGCAACTTTGAGGCTGAGAGTACAGAGGTCAGCTGACATACTGTATGGTCATTCAGGTTTCTATGTGTATTCTTTGAGAAAAAAAATTAACTTCTTGGTTGTACATCTGCCTGGCTTTCTCTCACTGTTCTTCCTTGTTACCTGTGCTTCTTGCATCTACTAGGTAATGAGAATGTCCCAAGTCCACCGTAAACTATTCAAACCCTCATTCCCAAACAAATCGGTTACTTTAGAAAGGAACAGTTTTACCCAAGAAATTGCTTCAATGGGGCAGTAAAGAAACACATTTCAAAATATGAAAGCACATGCTCCCCAAAACAGTCTCTTCCCCATTATCTTCCTTTCTTCGGTGTTGGCATGTCGTCGTTGCCTCATGTAAGGCTGGGAACGTTGGAAACTTGTAAAGACTATTTAATTCCTCCTTGTGGGAAAATCTGGCGGGCCACAGCAGCAGCCCCTGGGCCCACAGCAGCAGCGGCCCAGGGGCCCGGGACCTGCGTGGTGGAGGCTGCCTGGAGGCCTCCAGGCAGCCTGTCTCTCTTACCAGAGGAAGGTCCCAGGTTCCAGTGGCTGGAGGCTTCAGGGGCAGGCCCAGCAGGCCCAATGATACGAGGAAGTCCTTGGTTCCAAAAGGCTTTATTGTCATGGCGGATGGTGGATGGATCTGGATGTACCCCCCCCCAAAACTCAGGGCAGGCCTGAGTTAAATAGGGAGGGAGAAGTAGGAAGGGTCTGGGGAGGGAGGAATGCTTAATTGGCTTTGCCCTCTGACCTTCATTAGTATGTAAATCTCTAGGGCCTGAGGCCTGTAGTTACACCCTCTACCTGTGCACTTTGGGAGGGACTGTAATGGCCTTCCTGACTGAACAATGTAGGTCCATGGAGATTAGACTGCTTTTCAGGACCCTGAGTTCTGGGGGCATGGCCGAACTCCTGCCATTTCTCCCTTGGAGTCTCGGGGTTCTAGGCCCATGCCCAGCCAAGAACCAGGATACCCTTACGCAGTCCCACCCTCCTGGTGTCCAGATATGTCTGTGCCCTTCCTCCCCCAGCCCCCCAGCGTGTGCAGAACCTCTCTGCAGACTTGAGTCATTCCCCCTCAGTGTCCTAGCTTCCTGTTGCAGTTTACCTTCAAGCTGCCCCAGTTTAGCTCTGCTTCTCCCTGAGAACCAGAAGGAACCACACCCCCTCCCTGTCTTCCTCGATGTCCTTGTTAAAAGTGGTACCATTTTCTGACTTACCTAGAGTCAGCGAAACTCCACAGATCTCAGTTGTTATGTGCCGTGTAACTGGCTTTCTCTTTCTCTCTCCTGTTCCCCTACCTCTCATTATTCCCACTTCCCCAGGAGTGTTACCCTAAGATTACATCACAACAGAAGTCTTCTCCAGGCCTGTGACCACTTTAGGTGCATATTTCTGATTTCTGCTAGCACCCTGGACTTACCCAGATCATAATATTAAAATGATTTGTCTCTTAACTTTGCTGCCAGCTTCTGAGATTCAGAAACCCCCGTGAAGGATTATGACTTGTTAAGTCTTTGCTCCATGTTGCTGTTTGAAAGAATGACTATCTCTGGGTCTTGTCCCACGTGTGTTCCTGCTGGCCCAGGGCTGCCTGCCTATCCAGGTGCTGACTGCTGTCTTTACTTAGTCCAGCTCTTCTCATCCATCTTGAGGAATACAGGAACTTTGCTTTTTCTGGGCTCCAGACCTGCTATGTGCATTTGCTGGGTACCTTATCTGCAGGAGGTACTCAGCACTCCGCCTACAGTCCACTTTTAGAGCTTTAAGCTGTTAATCATTGTATTTTCAAATGATTTATTTTCTGTACTTTCACTTGTGTTTGTTAGAGAGGTGTTTGATAGTGTTCCTTGTTCTATTTTCTTCCCCAAATTCTCATAAAAAGTAGCAAATCTTCAGACCAAATAACAATCTTTTAATTTGTTTAAAAATAAAAAGTTGCTTTCTTTTAACCATAGTGAGCTTGTTTCATTTACTAACATTGAATACTTTCTCTGTTTCTATTTCTCACATGAAGAGCAGTACACATGAAGTTCTGAGTAAATATTTAGTTGGCATGGTTTTAAAGTAATGAATACAATTTAATAAAAGCAAGTTTAGCCTTTAATGTAATAATTTCTTATATTGGTGAAATTTAGGACTTTTTAAAAATATTTTTCTTCTATATTTATATATTTCACAAGAAAGAATCTTATCTATTGAAGTTAGAGGCCTGTTTTATTAAGCAATATTTGCTCCTTGTCTTGTCAAAGCTATATGAATATAGTTATACGGCTATATTAATTACCCTTCCTACGTATATTTCAAGCCTGTATTCTGTTAATTATTATTCATTGAAGTCAGAAAGTTATTTTGAGGCAGAAGTCTCTAGTGCTATTCAGATGGGAGCACTGAATTTTTATTTATTTATTTCATTTGCAAAAGAAAACTCAGTTTGAGTTCATAGCTAACAAAGTTAATAAAACATTTGTTGAGTTAAATTAATTTGAAGATAGATACATAGTTAATGTCAGTAAGTTGCTTTGAAGATAAAAAGCACAATAAGCGTTAGTTATTATCATTATGATAATTATTATCATTATTATTATTACATAGTGTCTGCTTAAAAAATACCCTTAGTTTCTCTGGAATGGCTAAGCCTAATGAGAGAGGTTAATATGCTGGGTTTTGTCCAGGGCTGAGGATTTGAGACTTAATACACTGAAGATTTTTTTTCCTTCATTAGATCAAGATGTTTTTGTTCTTTCTCTCCCCTCCCCCAAATTTAAAAAAAAAAAAAAGCTTCCTTTAGATTTGGCAACCTGGGAGTTATTTTTAATAGTTTCTTTCCTTATATAACTTCTGAAAGCATTGTCTAGATTTTTTTTAAGAGTCTGGAAAGTTCATGATGAATTTCTCTTCACAGATCTTGTCTCTTAGCTAACTATTTCTAAGTTGAAGAGAGCTCAAAATTATAATTTTTGTATTTAAAAAATAGAGTACGAACCATGGGAATGAACTGTGGAAACTTCACTAGTCCTTAATTTTTTTTTTTTAAATGATAGTCTGTCTTTGGGAAGTTGCACAACTAGCTCTAGCTCTAGCTATATAAATTAACCTCAGTGAGAATATCATAAGGGAACTTCATTAGATTCTTTAGAATGAAAACCTTCAGAATTAAGTGCAATTTCTTACAAGATAAATTCCTTACAAGATAACTGCAAAGATCAGCATCAGAAGTCCAGAGAAAAGAAATTGACTGAAACACTGTAGCAGGCATAAAAGTCAGATGTAGTCCTGGCTTCATAATCAATAAGACATTAGTGAC
Organism: Mastomys natalensis; assembly: GCA_021653895.1. Taxonomy (NCBI): domain Eukaryota; kingdom Metazoa; phylum Chordata; class Mammalia; order Rodentia; family Muridae; genus Mastomys; species Mastomys natalensis. Next base: position 271,539 of record JAJTUV010000051.1, on the reverse strand, counting down.
ATGTCTGAAGAAGACATTCCCTAATATTATTGCAAATTAAGTAATAAAAGACCCCAAGAGAATGAAAGAAAATGTGGCTGGAGCCACTGAATTACAATTGACAACCTAAAGGCAGTTGAAGAACCAATTGCTGGGGTGATTGCAAAGCTATTCATATTGTGCAGCAGACAGAGCACACCAGAAAGCTGGAACAATGCCTTCCGTTCAGCAATATTGCTTCAAAAGAATGGAAAGAAGGGAACGGGAAGAGCCACTGACCCCGAGACCAATTTCCAGGCAGCTGCACAAACTATATACTGTAATTAAAGGTTTTGACCAGTAATCACTGGCAAAGCCAGACCACAGAAAGTCTGGGGAGCCAGCAAGGTTTCTAATGAGGCCGGCATCTTTCATTGCAGCATGGAAAAAGCAGGTAAGAACACAGTCCTTTTCTGGCCATGACTGAAAACACTCTGCTGTCTCCTCACAAAAATGAAAAATCACATGTGTGTGCCTTCCTACCCCTGAGAATGAAAACATGATACAAAAAATAATCCTTGCTTTCCACTTCTGTGACTTAGAAAGGGTATTTTCCCTTGCCTTGCCATCTTAGTTTTTTACCTGTGAGTTGCACCTACTTAGACAAAAACAGTGAATCCATGCCTGCAGTGGTACAGATAGATAATGGATAGCAAATACAGCTTAACACCGGCCTTTCGTGGAGTGTACACAGATGCCATTAGTGAGTACTAATTTGCCTACTGGACCCCCCTCTCTCATTTACTGGGATCTACATCTCTTCTTCTTTTCTCGCTTTAGTAATATCCCTTTCTATAGAATTCTGCATGTGAGCCACAATCTCTTATTTAGGCAGTCATATACAACCACGAATATTATATGTTGAGAAAATTGATCTAGTAGCTTTCATGCAAAGATATAATGGATGCTGTCAATACCAATGTGAGGTGGCTCTATGAGGTCTGTTGAAAAAACCAACATCTCATTTTGGAAGCATCACATGGTTTTCTTCTGGCAAAATCTTTTATGATCTTTTAATACCATGGTATATAAGAGGAAAGAGACATTTACCACCTTCTTTACTAGAAATTGTAATGTCTAAATTTGTATGCATATAGACTTTTGACCTCTCTCCTGCCCCAAGTTTAGATATTTTCTATTGCACAGTTGCAGTGAGGGAAGTTTCTGATATTTTCTTTTCTATTGGGGCTTATAATTTAAGTTTGGGTGCTAGATTCAGCTATGCTAAGCACAATGGAGAGAGATGATCTAAGTTCATGCTATAGCTGAAATGAGGTTTGGAGGTCTTAAGTGAATACAGTACAGAGAATGGTTGGCCAGGAAGTCATTCCATCAGATATTTGGGATAGCTTTCAAAAAATGTGAACTTAAGCCAACGGAGCCATATGGGAAGAGGGCTCTGTATAGAGCTGTGAAATAATTTAGAGGTTGCGTGGAATGGTATAATTTTAACATTGAGAGTTTGTCAAATATTTATTTTTAGCATATAAAGTTACGACTAATAATTTGTCAAGCCAAAAAGGGCTTTGTTAAAAGGAGCCAAAGTGGAAAATCTGGGTAACTTGTGCACACTTTTGACAGGGGGAGCAAGGAGACAAAATGAGACCATGTTTGCTGAGGAATCAGTCCTTGGGAACAGCTGATAGGAGGTTGTGGTTCCTGGCGATTGTGTGAAAGCAAGGTGTTCTCTCCCCAGATGTTAGCATAGTGCAGTGACAGAAGGATTGAGTAGTCACCACAGGTTGCATAAAGATGAAGCAGAAAGGCTCTCAGGACAGAGATATAACTCGTGTGTCCTTAGTCATATCTTCAATTCAGTTATTCTTATTCTGCAAAAAAACAAAGGTTTGTACTCTAAAGCCCTGCTTTTAAAAAAAAAAAAAAACAACGTGAAAACACACTCTTAAGTATACCTTTCTCTCTTTTATATATAAAGATTTACATTTTAATCCTAAAGTATTTTAATTTAAACTGCTACTTACCCATTTTGATGAGTAATTCTCTTACATATTTGAATTATTTAGGTGGGAAATTGGAGATAGATAATTGTAAATGTGTGTTGCTTATCGGGAGCCAGTAAAGGTGGATGGCAAGCTGCCATATTTTTATACTGATATTTTTGTTTGAATCTTAGGTTTGGATATCTTACTTACTATCTTTTGATTGATTTTTTTTTAGCTTGGTAATTCTGTTTTTTTTTCAGTGACTTGTACATTAATGAAGGCCAGTTTTATAATTAAAGGGAGGGAAAACAGACTTTCTGATAAAGCAGGAGGTGACAAGATTGCCTGAGCAATGGCTTATTATTAAGATAATGTTCTTATTCGGTTGGTGGTTTTTTTTTAAGATTGATAATTTGTATTTCATGTGTATGAATGGTTTGCTGCATATATTATGTGCACTGTGCATTTGCCTGGTGCTCACATAAGCCAGAAGAGGGTGCTGGATTCCCCACCTCCATGTGGGTGCTGGAACTAAATTCACGCCTTATGCTGGAGCAGCAATTGCTCTTTCTTATCCACAGAGCCATCTCTCCAGCTTCGTGTTTTGTTTTGTTAATTTTTGTTTATTGATTTATTTATTTTACATTTTTCTTGTCATTTTACCAGAACCTTTTTGTTTTCTTTCCTTATTATGAAGATTTCTCTATCCTAAGATGTTTTTCTCTTTTTTTGCACTCTTTTCATGGTTCCAAATGTTGTAGGACCCCTTTAATAATTGACAACGTTATTTTAAGCAATGTAAACATAGAAAGTAAAGATTATTGTGCTTAATTCAAATTAACTATGGCTACAAGTCCATAAACATCGTTTTTGGTAACACAGTTGATATGTCTCAGTGATTTTATAGCTTTATACACTAAAAGTGAAATACAAAAATCCTAATAACCTTTTATTAGTAGTAGTTAGTGGGCTTCAGCTATGATGTGCCATATAATTCTTTAGCCATGGTAATGCTCAGCTGGAAAAAGTATACTATTAAACATCATCAAAGGTGGACATTGATGTGCATGCCTTTAATCTCAGCACCCAGAGGCAGAAGCAGGTGGATCTCTGTGTGTTTGAGACCATCTTGGCCTATGTAGTGAGTTTCAGGGCAACCAGGATTACATAGTGAGTCCCTAACTCAAAGAAAATAAAAGTAATGTATTTTTATGTAATTTATTTAAAAGAAAGAGCTATGTCTATAAATCCTAGATGTATTCTCATTGGGTTTGGTTTTAGAGTAACTTCTGCTGTTGGGGTTTTCTTTACAAATTGTAAGTTTAAAAAGTAATTGCATTTGAGATTATTTAATCCATTCCTCTGTCAATTAAGTTCCTGTAGAAAGTACATGTTATTGTATTTGGATTTCCATGGAATAGTAAATAATCTAAACACACACACACACCATAAAATGTTAATGAGGACAGGAAAGTTCAGAGTGACTCTCTCTTTTGCTCATGTACCCTGCTTGGCTTTCATGCACAACTCTGTCTTCAGCAAGTTCAATTACCAGATATTGAACGTTAAAAGGTTAGAAACATCAGCCTAATAGAATTCTGCCTAACTGCAAAATGAAGTGTACACTATATATTGGTGAACATAATTATCTTAAAGGCATTGATACCACAAGAGTTGGTCAATTCACTTATTATGTTTGATCTCTAGTTACCACTGTTCGGGTTTTAAGCAGCTTATTGAATCACATGAGTGAGCTTAGAGACACCATGCTTTTAGTTTTGCAAAACAGATTTGCAAATCTCAGGTAGTCAGATCTCAATTCGGAAACTTTGCAAACATGTAGCTAAGTGCACCAGATAACATAAGGAGCGTCCTTACTCATCTATCATGCAGACTTAGCAAATGAGAACATTTCCTCTTGGTGCATTTCAGATCCTTTCTGTAGAGAAACAGACCATAAAAGATAACTTGGAAGCTATTCCTCTGTTCTCTCCTGTCTTTTTCCCATCCTCACTCATTTAAGAGCTGGTACCATCCTGAAGTTGTTACATATCTTGTCTAGGGCATCTTTTCCTGCTTTGCTACCTATCTGTGTTTCCAAGTGAGGTGCAGGTGATTTCACGGATGGCTTCAGTTCAGAAGTGTATTATTTAATGTATTTGAATATACTTTGAAATTCCATGTTTGAGTGTATATATATAGACCCTGCCTCATAGTGACAACAAGGCTTAATGAAGGACTTCACAGGGGCCTGCCCCACACCATCTTCCTCACTCCTGACAGACCAGTTTTGAGTCCTAGGATGTTCAGTTAAGGCAGTGAGGAACTGTGCCTGGGGCGGGGTGTGCTTGGGGGTGGGGGTGTTCCTCAGTCTCACAAGAGTGAAACAGAAAGATGTCCAAGTTAGGCACACTCCATACATAGACTCTGGAATTTTCCTTAAAGACTGCATTCCAAATACAGGGAGGAAAGAACAGAAGAACACAGAAGACTTTATACAACTTGTAATTTTTGTCAGAGTACATTATGAGTATTTGTGTTACATTAATAGTATGCTTGTCAAAAATTTCTCTCTTTTTCGCCATTAGGTAATAAAATCTACTTTTCTCTGAGGAAGAAACTAGGAAAATAAACTCTTGGGACTTTTCACTTGAGAAAATGAATAGTAAATTCTCTGCAGACAGGTCGTTCTGCTCAATTTCAACAGGCCGTGTTTGCAGTGCTGTTAAATTAATATCTTCTCTCAAAAACTTTAAAAGCATGGATAAAATGTGTTCCTCTGAGAGGGCGTGGACTGATGGTGGTGATGGGAGAGGTGTGGGCCACCTGCAGAGGTTCATGGCCTCCCAGAGGCCCAGAAATCTGCCTTTCAGGGCCTGTGATTGACAGCCTGCTTGTTTCTGTCTTTGAAGGCCCAAGAGGTTGCTGGGATTATTTTAGAGTGTATGTGGCACCGGTTCTTTCAGATTTAAATAGAATCTCCTCCAGCATTAAAGGTGGATTATTTCGTATTACTTTTATTGCTTTTCAAGTGTTTTTGGAAACATGTAAGCGTCCTCCTAAAAACTGGATTTCCTGGAGTGTACCTTCTTTTGGGGAAATTTTAAGAATTTGTCATAGACTTCTTAAAAGTCTGGAGTTTAACAGCCAACAGGACCTGATTAAAGCAAATTACTTTGTTAAAATTTGAAAACAGGGTGTGTGGGGGGGTTGCGGGGGGTGCGGAGGGGGGGAGCTCATCCTATCTCTATATCCCTGCTAATAAATCAGACCTGTGTGTGTTTAACAAAAACGAGGGTGTGCTTTTTATCTCCTTCATTCTCGGTTTCTTTTGATCATTGATCTGGGTGACCCCACGCTCGGGGTTTTTTTTCTTCATTTGACATGGACAGATTTTTGAAGTATAGCTCTCCTTTGGGAACCCTGGGCAGTTCCACTTGACTACCCTGTGATCTAATGAGCAGTAATGCGGAGCTACAGTGGCCATTTTGTGTGCTTTGAGGAGGGGTGGCTAGACAGAGTGCGGCAGAAAGGCATGTCTGGGGAGAAAGGGGAGGCAGGGTGACGGAACAGTGTGAAAAAGACTTGTTAGCCCACATTAGTGTGCCTGATTTACTTCACAACAGGTCAAGAAAGGCCAGCAGCAGGGTTGTCCTGAAATGGCAAAGTTGAAATCCCCGGTATTAGAAAGCTTTCAGATCTCTGAAATTCCAAATTAATTCCATTAATTCCCAAGTTGGTTTTCAGTCACCTCTGAATCGAAGCAAAGAGGACTGTCACTTTCTCCTATCTTGCGTCTGTTTATAAAATAATTATGTGACCTTCAAGTCGTTTACTGCTGCAATTTTTAAAGCATCCTGTCATGCTTGGCCTGTCTTGCAGTGAGCTTGGATGAGAAAGAAACCAAATCACACATGGCTGCTGCGCTCTCTGCTCTGTGCTCACCCTAATGAGGAACCCGTCATTCCTGTTTGGAAATGGTCTAAAAGTATATCTAGGGGCTCATTGCTCCATAACTGCTCCCATCTGCACAGAAGGGTATATGTGTGGCTTGCTTGTCTTCTTTTTAGAATATAACTAATGAAATCTAATTTGGAAGTAAAATTCCCCTTCTTCTAGCTCCAACTGAAGTATTTTATACCTTGTCACTGTTTACATCTTTTAGGTGAAAGAGAATAGATTGGTTAGCGAAACTAACCTCATTTCTTCAATTACGGCCCTAACAGTGACCTTATATCTAAGCCTAGTCTCTCTTCCTCTCCAGAAGGGTGTCAGGATTTCTGTACTACAAAATAGAAATCCTTACAGTTGCTGATGATGCTCTTGTTATCTCAGTACCATATGTGAATTACCTACCAGCCAATAAAATACCTCTCTCACTGGGATTAAAGAATTATCTGGCAGTATAGACTTTTGTTTGAACTCAATATATATTGCATATATTTGTGTGTGTGTGTGTGTGTGTGTGTATGATGTTTATTATATATATATATATATTATTTGTATATAGACACATTTATGTGTAAGAGATGTAAAATATTGTGTGTATGTGTGTGACAAATATAGATGCCAAGAGAAATAGTATGTCACTGACTGATGTGGCCATTGTATCAAGCTCCATGGTTAATGCTTGTGCGAGGGCTATAACGTATCAAGAGAAAATATTTCCTTTGTGCCATGAGGGTGTCCAAGATAGACTAGCCTGCTCCTCCAGCCCTGACTGGGGCGTTTTAGCTGTCTTAGAAAGAATGTTGTTGGGTGGATTAACAATGCTAGGTAGTTACCAATCTACAGAAGCTTATCTATTGAAACTTTCCTGCTTTGTCCAAATGCCTGCTTATCTATAACTTTTGAAAGAGACCTCCTCAAAGATAAAAAAAAAAAAAATATGCCTTGGTTCAGGATTTCAAGCCTGCTATTTTGTGTTTTTTTAAATTTGTATTATTTATTTAATAAAAGCATGTTTTTATCCTATTAACTAATACCCTTTGCACATTTACTCTGTACTTATCAAGTGTGTACTTATCACACGCACACATCATCATCATCTTATATAGTGCAAAAACAAGTATAAAGAAAGATAAGCACATCCCTGGTTCAAATCAACTACATGGAACAGATAATTACAATGGCTAATGGGCTAGCAGACCCACTAGCAATAATATAAAGAACACTATAGAGAAACAGGGGACCGAAGTTAGTATGAATTAGTGTGTATAAAGCAGGAAACATATTTTACACACATCAGGTAAGTTTTTATTTATTTTTTTTGTTGTTGTTTTTGTTTTTGTTTTTCGAGACAGGGTTTCTCTGTGTAGTCCTGGCTGTCCTGGAACTTACTCTGTAGACCAGGCTGGCCTCGAACTCAGAAATCTGCCTGCCTCTCAGGTAAGTTTTTAAGTGTGCTGAAAACTTCCTTTTTATTTCTGCATCCATTTTTGAATGAAGACCCTAAGATCCATAGAAATGAAGTAATGAATTATGCAAGATCAACCTAGTGACTTAAATCCCAAGCCTTTGGTTTTCAAATCATAGGCTTTTCAAAACTTCAATACAACATGTCATTGAATTTTGAAAAACAAAAATATTTTATGAATTTGATTTCTGAAGTATAATTTAATTTTCTCTTTTGACTTTGAAGTCTGGAATCAAGTGTTTTCTCTTTGGTTGTGTCTTGCTACTTGGATGGGTCCCAGCTGCCAATTTACAGATGGGCCCTTTTACAAATGAGCTCAGTGGAAATGAGTGTGATGTATTGAAGAAACTAAGCCAAATGAGTTTTATATACTGTGAAACAGAGTAGCTATTGTGTAGCCATACTGGGGGGAAGTCTGCAGATCTGGGCTTAACTCAACTGTCCTGTCCATCTTTGTTTTGAGAAATAACACAAGAGTGCATTGGGGAGCTAGTGACACCTCAAGCCGTGGCTGTAAACACCCACTTCCTCCTTGAGTGCGCTAGCAGTAACCCACCCTGCAGCATCTCTGACTCATTGACTCCTGTCTTCCTTCATTCATCAACTTAACAAATTCTAGACAGTGAAGGAAGGCGGGAAAGGGTCTTTGAGGTCTGAAGCAACAACTTCAAAAAAAAAATGCGCAAGAGAGGCAAAACTACACACCACATTTTGGTAATACTCATTCTAAAGAGCTTCTGCTATCTGTAATAATTCCTTTTTATTTTGATGCTTTATTAAATCGCCACCATCACCCAGAGCACAAGATGAAGGAACGATGGGATAGATTTCTGGATGGCGGATCAGTTTGTCCACTTGTCCTCTAGAATGTTTCCAGCTCGATGGCTGAAGAACTGAGCATTACAAAATATCTCTTAGCTCATAGCAGATTTTAGCCTTGATTTCATACCACTGTTGACTTCTTCCGCCCAAATAGTGACTCCAGATCTCTCTTCCAGAAATAGTTTCTCTCCTTAAGAAGACCGTTTGCTCCTCCAGGCGAGCAAGTATTGGTACTAAACTCTGTTTGTGTTACATACCCTCATCCTTTGCTGTTGTAATCACCAATGTTTTACCTTTGTGTAGTCTACATTTTTTAGAATATATTGGATTTTAGATAATTTTTCATTTTACTCTTGGATTTCAAATCTTCAACACTGCAATTTTTATTCATAGTCCATGTACTTCTGACATGCTTGCATTAATAGAACTTTTCATTCCCCTCTTCAGAAATGGAAGAATGTGGCAATTTTAAGACAAGCCAAGTAGAAGTCTCATAAGACGTGGCCATGGCCTGATCATGCAGGTCAGACATGTGGTGAATGTCATGATGAATTGGTATGGCATTTACTAAGCAGGTGGCAACTGACAGAAAATGTATGTGCTCGCCCAGTATGACCTGTAAACCTCCACTCATGAGAACTATTGTCCTGGGACAATCACCTTAAGTGCCTTTTGTCTGTCTCCGTCATTGTTTGACAGAGTAAGTGCTACATGCACATTGACTCTGAGAACACAGTGAAAACATCTGCACTTTAGGGGATGGAACTGAGAAAAACTTGTGTGAGTGTGTGTGTGTGTGTGTGTGTGTGTGTGTGTGTCTGTGTGTGTCTTTGTGTATGTGCATATGTGAATCTGTTTAAACTATATGTAAAATTAAATAGGCCTTAGATGTTTATGACAATACACTCTAAACTTCCTAGCAATGGTGAACTCAATGAATATGATATAATACTGGTACTTGGGAGGCAACGATAATCTGAAGTTATTTTTGTACCTTTCCAGAGATCACTTTTATATTAAGAAGGAGCTCAAGCAGGGTTGGCGCAATGGCTCAGCAACTAAGAGCTGAGGACAGCACTTCTAGCCCCTACATGGAGGCTCACGACCATCTGTAACTCCAGTCCCATGAAATTTAACGCCCCTCTCTGACCTTCACGGCACCAGACACATAGGGCACAAGACATACACACAAGTATAGTCCACAGACATACACACAGGCAAAGCATTCCTACTCATCAAATCTTTAAAAAGAATTTTTCCTTTCAGATATGCTCAAATGAGTAGCTTTGGGGAAGCCCTGTTGTCCTGGAGACCCACACACATTCTTCTGCTTTGGCATTATTGCTCTACAACATCCACCAGAATACCAGGTAGCTCTCAAGGAGAGAGATGATGAATGGGTACCAGTGTGTGTGCCAAGAGGCTTTAACTCAGTGCCAGGAAATTTTATGTTTAAGTGTAGCTATGGAGAATTTACCTTAAAAAAAAAAAAAGAGCACACTCCGTGGATCAGACTTTGATAAGCACTCTACATTCAAAAGCAGACTCCTTCCTCCTCAGTGATTACCAAGAGCGTACTTAAGCATCCATCTTGACAGTGAAGAACAGCGTTGCTAACATAAAAGCATGACCTGTGTTATCTGATGCAAATTCTTTATGTTTCCTTTATGTGTCTGCATGCACATTACCTGTGATGTACATACCTGTTATGGGGTGAGTCCTCTGTAATAAGACTTCTGAAAGATGCTCTAGAACTGTATGGATCCTGTGTTCTGAGCAAAGATCCTTAAAAGTCATGATGTAGCTGGGTGATAGTACTGCATGGCTTTAATCGAAGCACCTAGAAGGCAGGGGCAGGCGCATCCCTGCAGTACAGGACAGTCAAGAGAAGCCATTTCCAGATGGAAGAGGCCGATCTCAGAACAAACAAACATGAACGTCATGATATATGGCATTATAGGAAAAACTGATATAGGTTGTAGTAATAAAATTTACAGCTTCATTTATGTTGATGTAAGATTGGACAAAACAAAGAGTTGTGTGAATGTCCTCTGGAATAGGGTTCTATCTAAGCCATAAGAAATCCCTCTGAAACCCAGCCTGTAAGGAAGAGGAAGGCTGCTAAGGCTTAGTGCCTACATAGCATGAGGACTAGAGGGCAGAAGAGGAGCTGATGGCTGTAAAGCCAGTAGGAAAGAGTTGATCAGCTCTGTGCCTTAGGTGACCTTGAGAAGCATTGAGTTTATCCATTCCTTCTGTGGAAGTTGGTCTCATGGGTTCTGGCTTGAGAGCTATTACACATTGTATGGTTTTTCTCTTTTGTATGAATATGTGTGATACTGAGGATTGCGCCCAGGCTTCATGCATGCTAGACAAGTGGTCAAATGCTCTGCCGCTGACTTATACTCTTAGACAATTTCCCTCTCCCTTTTCTTTGGTGTAGAATGAATTATATATTTCATGCTTGACCGACTATTTAATTATGAATTCAGGAATCTGCACCATCTATCCATACATTCCTTTACTCAGTATTCATCACCCGCCTTCTTTGTAGCCATTGTAAATAGTGTTTTCTCTTCAGACCATGCATCTCCATCCTTGAAGATTTGTGCAAGGACTCTAATCCCAGGAAGGTTTTGGATCTCGCTTCATGTATAGATAAATACACTATATAGAGTGCTAAAAGTATTAAGTTACTGCATCCCATATTAAGTCTACTGCAGACCCAGAGGCTCTGGGCTAGTATATGTATAGAGTCTGTGGCTTAGCGTTGTTTTTAACAGAAGTTTCAATTCTTGCCCATTAGCCATATGTAAGCAGCTAGAGACTGGGAGGGAGAGGAATGTGCGGAAATGTGTCTGACTTGGGATGTCTTGTTTTCCAGAATCCCTGCCAAGGTTTGGCAAGGCCAGAAAGGCAGAGGCTGGCACCAATCCATCCTCTATGTCCTACCCATCAGATGCCTGTTTTAGAGGCGTGACCTAGATTCCCTAGCTGGGACCAGAAGGGCCTCATTGCCTTCCTAGCTTCTCTGTTTTTTCATCTCATCTTGAGCCTTACTCAGCCATTAAGTTTAAAGAAAAGCTCCTAAGAGCTGTGCCAAAATGGTCTGTCCTTCTCTGTGGCTGAGTACAACTGTCAGTTGACACGTGGGCACACCACCTGGGGAACGAGCTTCCTGCAGCAGATGGAGTTTTGCTGTTCCAGGAGCAGACCCACAACTGGGATGCTGGAACAGATGCTCTGCAGTCTGTCTCTAGGTGTGTCCATCTCTGGATTCTCGCTGGTGCTCCACTTTTCTCCAGCTCATATGTAGACATGGGCAAAACCCTACCACCCTGCATCTTCCCAGCCTCAGGGTTTCTCCTGAACCCCATGCATGTCAAGTGTCTGGCTCTTTTTGGTGTGAAAGGAAAAGAGCTGTGTGCAACTAAGGAGTGTGAATAGTGGCATTGAAAAACATAGGCTATGAAAACATTTATATTAGCGTTTGCCAAAGAGTTGCTTGGCTGGTCTCTGTAGTGTTGACGCCTTAATTGTTTTTATTTTTTAATTTCCATCACAATAGTGCAGTTTGGATTTGAATCTATTGTTGGTAGATAGTCCTACAGAAAAGTAGTACCTTTCAAGCTTTCAAAGTGCATGAGAAGAAAACTTAGTTTCCCCTGTGAATGATACACACTCCTGTTTTATTGCTGATAATTGACGAAATGTGAAAGTGGATTGCGCTGATTTCCAACCCAGTACTTTAAAATGTTAGAGGAAATTTAATCTAGTGAAACACTTGTTTTTCAAATAAGAAAATACTAGCGTTTCCAGGCATGCTTCTCAGCCCTCAAACAGCTGCATGAGGGCAGGCGCCTCGTGAGTTTGGGGAATGGAGCGTGATCTCGGCCCACACTCTGTCTCCTTGCAACCTCTGTGGTTGTATTGCTCCCATGACTTACTGCATCCATGTTCTCAGCAGTGTGTTCTTAATCAAAGGAGGCCTATGCTGATGCACTACTTGACTTTTCTCAGCAACCTGAAGATTTTATTACTTCCTCTCATTTTTACTTCTTTTTTATTCTTTTCTTCTTCCCTATGAATATTTAAAAACATGAAAATGTATTGAACATTTATACATGTAGCTTAAAGACTAGTTATTAAAACAAGTGCCAGTGTCACCACCATACTATTAAGATCAAGATTACCAGGCCAGCAAGATGGCTCAGGAGGTAAAGATGCTTGCTACCAGGTGACAACTTGAGTTCAATCCCTGGGATCCACAGATTAAAAAAGAGAATTGACTCCTTTAGTTATTCTCTGTCCTCCACATGCATACCATGGTACATGCATGTAGATGCATGTAACATACAGTAGGTAGGTTGATAGGTAGGTAGGTAGGTAGGTACATGATAGATATATGATGTACTAAAATATTAAAAGCATCCAGACCATCACCTATACTTTGTTTTCCTCTGACTCTCATTTGTACAAAGTCCTTTCCTCCACCCAGAAGTAACAACTCTCTTGAATTTTAAGTTCTCTATTTTCCTGCTTTTTATACTTTGGCTGATGTTATATCATTCTCCAAATCATATATTATAAAAACAATTTCATACAATTATAACAATTGAATATTACAAATACTAGTCATCCAAATAAAGATCTGGCTTTGTTCATCATTAGCTGTTAAAGGTTCATCTGTGATTATTATACTGTGCGTCAGTCTTTGCTGTTGTATAATATTCTATTGACTTAACCGTATACATGTCCATTCCTGTGTTGATGGATAGTGGGCATTGTGCATTGTTTGGTTGTTGTAAACACCACTGCTAAGGACAGTTCTGAGTATGTCTGATATATTTGTAAAGCCATTTCTCAGAAAAATGCAGAGTACATAAAATCAAGTCTATAGGAATTTCGAGAAGTAGTAAGAATTTTCTTTTATGCAGGTGTTTGTTGATGCTTGGTGCCTTAGGGTTTCCATTGCTATGAAGAAACACCATGACCACGGCAAAGGAAAACGTTTAGTTGGGGCTGGCTTACAGTATCAGAGGTTCAGCCTATTATTATCATAGCAGGAAGCATGGAAGTGTCCAAGCAGACATGGTGCTAGAGAAGGAGCTGAGAGTTCTGCATCTTGATTTGAAGGTAACCAGGAGAGACTGGCATCCTGAGGCAACTGGGAGGATGCTCTCTTCCACAATGGGTAGAGCCTGAGCATAGGAGACTTCCAAAGCCCACCCCCACAGTGACACACTTCCTTTAACAAGGACACACCTCCTAACAGTACCACTCTCTATGGGGCAAGCATATTCAAACCACCACAGTTGGTATTAGTCACCTTTATAATCTTAACCAGCTTTGGTACACAGGGCAACTTATTAGGACTGATTTGTTGCTGTTAGTTATAATATGTCTGCATTTTATGTTGACTTTTACAGCCAGTAGACTTGCTAGATCCTTGTGATTTACTGTATGTTTATGTTAATTTCAAGTAGTAATTTCATTACAAAGGGAAGTTTGTTTCGGTCATTTTCTTTCTTACCCTTGTAGTTTTTTCTTGTCTTCCTGCATTAACCAGTTTCTCTAGGATGACTTGGAGTAGTGTTGGTGTTCAAGCCTTGTAGCTGGGGAAAACAGAGCTCCAGCTCAGATGCTTTGACTTACGTGCACACTGCAGGCTGTTCACTTGCTTGCTAGATGCTTTCAGTCTAGTGACAGGTAAGGAGTGCTTTGGGTATTTTTTTTGTTATTGTTTTTATGAAAGATGTTCTTTTGTATTTTGCATTATAAATTTATATAATTATCAGGATTATGTGATTCCCCTTATTAATAGGAACCTATTAATGTGAGAGATGTTTATTGCCTAATGTTTAATCACCTTTCCATAATATGAGATATGACAACTACAGATAAAACTTTCAGAAATTCTCTACCTTTAATTAATACATTCTAATTAGAGAGACAAAGCACAGTTGAAGAAAAGTTAATAGATGTCATAAGGATAGATAATAATTACTGTGAATTCAGTCATAGGTATGATGGGCTGTTTCAGCTTCCCAAAGAAAGTACTGTTGCAGAAAGTAAGAGTTCGTTGTAGTTTGCTTTCCCAAATTGAGGTATTTAGAGATTCTGATAGTGTCAGGTACTCATTGCCTTAGGGTCCTGCTCCATGCAGATGGTATGTGTCATGGAAATGTTTAACATTTTGTTCACACATTCCTCTCCTGGAGCCTCTCTGTCCTCGGGAAGTGCCTTATGACTATACATTTTGTAAGTCATTATTCCCATACTGGATTTGCTACTAATACTCTCTTGGGATTGTTTTTTCTTAACAAGTGACTTGATTCTAAGAGTCGATTGGACATGACTCGTATTTTAAAACATTTAATTCTACAGACATTTACAGGACCCTCCAGTATGGAAACACGGGCCAGGCTCGCGTGTCAACAATCATACTGGATCTTAGGAAGCTTCTTGTCACTTAGAAGAGTTACAACATAACTGCGAGGCACAGGAGGCCTTGTACAAGAACTGATGAAAACCCACACTCTATTTTGCAACATCCACAATTGATTTGTCTGTGCAGCTTTGGCAATGTTGCTGAAACATTTTCACAGAAGAGCCGAGATTGAAGAAACGTGCCCTCCCTTCACCCCACTAATCCCCCCACACTGGTCTAATATGGGTCATTTCATTCCAGACCTGAGCATTCACCAGTCTTTCTGCCTTCTTCAGTCCAGTCCAAAAGATTTTTATAAATCCCTTGCTCATACCCTGTGCCATTTCACTCCTGCTTAGGTGTTCATGCTCTGACAGCCCCATAGGGCCTGTCCAGATCATGATTCATCATGTCTTTTTCCTGGCAGTTTCTAGGTTATAAATTAGTTTGTTTCTCCTCTTGTTCGTTTTGTGTTCAGCTACACTGTCTGTCTGTCTTTCGCCCTCCCGTATGCCCTTTGAAAGCAGTCCTGATAGTTCCTATAGTATTCTTCATAATAGAGCTATCCTCATGGGAAGTGTTTACTGTATGCATCATATTTCTGAGGCTGGTCAACTCATGCTCACAGTGGTGTCAGAATTCTGCTCATTACTACTTTGAGCCATTTAGTTTCATC
Organism: Mastomys natalensis; assembly: GCA_021653895.1. Lineage (NCBI taxonomy): Eukaryota > Metazoa > Chordata > Mammalia > Rodentia > Muridae > Mastomys > Mastomys natalensis. Next base: position 256,234 of record JAJTUV010000051.1, on the reverse strand, counting down.
TGTTATGTACAGCTATGGTTGCAGTGACTCCTGGTTTCTTCCGCCATACCCTCTGTGAAATTGCTCAGGGCCAACAGAAACAAGTCACATGACTGTGCTTTAGCAGACTAGAATACTTTTAGTAAACACAGTTGTGGTCTAGCACCTCTGCCGTTCCATGTAGCTGTCCAAGCCAGGGTACCACTTTATGAAATTGGGAATTCAAAACTCCAACCAAACATGCTTTGAGGTTATTCGTGATGAAGAGATCTGGCACTATAAATTGCTAAAGTAGTTTAATTTCATGGCTTAGTTTAGAAACCAGGAAATAAAGTCCAGGTTTTCACCAGTCACATGTAAAAGTTACAAGAAATCATAAAAACCATGAAAATTATTTGCTAGTAGGATAAATGTGAATTGGGCATGGTGTTGCATGCCTAGAATCCTGACACAGAGGAGTATTACTCTATAAGGGAGGTTAGCCTGGTCTACTTATCAAGACACTGTCTCAAAAAGCCAAGAAGCAACAACAATGTGAGATTATATATATTTATGTGGTGTTGTGTGTTGTGTGTGTGTGTGGTGTGTGTATGTATATATATATATATATATATATATATATATTATATTCCTCTTTCTTCTCTCCTGGTTTCATGTTTTGACTTCCTGTTTTTTTTGTTTGTTTATGGTTTGTTTTTTCGAGACAGGGTTTCTCTGTATAGCCCTGGCTGATCCTGGAACTCACTCTGTAGACCAGACTGGCCTCGAACTCAGAGATCCACCTGCCTCTGCCTCCCAAGTTCTGGGATTGAAGGTGTGCTCCACCACCGCCCGGCTGACCTCCTGTTTTTAACATCATTAAGTCAACTGCCTATAAGGAGCTTTTTTTATGAGCATGGATGTTTTGCCTGCATGTTTTCCAAATACCACCATGAGCATTCAGTGCCTTTGAGGCCAGAAGACAGCCTTGGTTCTTCTGGGGATGGAGTTACAGAAGGTTGTTAGCTACCATGTAGTGCTGGGAATTGAACCTGGGTCCTCTGGAAGAGTGCCCTGCTGAGCCTCCTTTCTATAGGAAATGAATTCCTGTTTTTATGCAGAGCAAGCCCAAAGTTAAGAAGAATGAATGCCAGACCTTCTTGCTCACTGTCAGGCTAGTTGCCTTACTCTGCTTTAACTCAGTCTGATTTCCTTTATTCCTGGCTTATCTGGCCAGTTTGAGCATTTGTGTAAATTAGCATGCTTTTCTGGAGTCTTTGTCACACTTAACTAACTGTAAGTAGAGAGAAGTCTAATTTTCTGCTTGTCTTGCCCACCCCTACCTCTCCCCTACATACACTGTGCTGTCTGGGGAGTTTATAAAACACATTACAATGGAAATCAACTGTTACTGTCAACCAGAAACCTGATTAAAAAAAAAAAAAAACACCACATCTTAGGCGGGAGAGGTGGCTCAGTGGTTGAACTGCTTCCCATGAACACATGAAGACTTGCATTCAGATCCCTCACGCCCTCGTAAGACATAAGACAACAGGGGTAATAGATGCACCTGTCACCTCAGTGCTGGGGGAGGGAGCAGAGGCATCAAAGCCAGGAAGCTCACTAGTCAGCCAATCTAGCTAAATAGGAAGTTCAAGGGTCATCTAGAGGTCCTTTGTCCAGAGAGAGAGAGAGAGAGAGAGAGGGGAGGGGGGTCGACATCCAGATGTCAACTTCATATCTTAAAACTCCTCCCAAAAGTTCTAAAGTTTCTGTGGTCAGAATAAGGGCGTTTGCACTAAAAAAAAAATAGAACTGAGGAGCAATTACAGAAGCCCTTTGAAAGTGCCTATGACTGTTGAAGTTATAACCAGTTCAACTGTTGCTGGACTTGTGTCACATGAGCTGGAGTGTGTCCCAGTGTTGAAGTTAAGCAATGGTGCTTAGAACACTAAGAAGCTAGAGTGATTGTAGCCTTCCTAACCCAACATTTCCCAGCTCTTGTTGTTGTTGTTGATGATGATGATGATGATGATGAAAGCCATGGCTACCACCACTGGCACTGACCATCCTGTAGATGAAAATGGAAATTTCAAGAACACCCTTATTTTGCATTTCAAGACATAAGTTCAAATGTTTTGACCTACTTAGTTCTGACATGGTCAAAATGTGAAGCTGACAGGGATTTTGAAACAGTCTATACACAAATGCTGAGTGTTTGAAGCCAGTTCTCATCAAACTACTTGTGATGAAGGACCCATCTTCCCCCTTAAACTATCAGTTGTCATACCATCACCAACCTGCATTTCGGTGGATATGTTCCGTAAGGGGAACTAATGACACATTCGAGAATCATGACCATGTCAGATTTCATCAGAGCTCATTCTGCATTTCTATATCTAGTACTTCTTGTCCTCTGACCACCACTTACATTAGTATAAACTGTAGCAGCAGGTAGAGAAAAAGATCAGCAGGAACACAGTAAAATGTTGGATGTGGTAAACTGTATTATACAGCCAGCTAAGTATTGCTGCGTCAGCTCAGATCCTGAGTCATTTACTAAGCGCTCTGAAGATCATAGCATTAAACAGTGTCCACTGTGGGTCTTGTTTCCTTCTTCCACAGGCAATGCACATAGTAGCTGTCATTTCTCTTCACTCAAGACAACTGGGTTGATGACTGTACACATGTAATATCCAAGACACATTTATTCTGTAATATCAGGCAGCTGGTTTCTCAGGTTTCATACATTCATTTTATTAAGACCTGTGTATACATTGCCTCAGGCATTAGCCAGAGAAATACTATTTGAACCGTAAAGCAGCCTCACTGAGGTTCCTAAATATACCCCTCCCACCCAATCATTTTCGTATCATGTTTGTCCCTTTAGCAGCTTCCAAGATGATGTTTCCCAACTCCCATTACACCCTAAGAATTTGCTTGGATGAGTGAAATCAGTTGTAGTCCTCTTTGCCAGAACATGGTGCCACACCCTTGGCAGGTAGGCAATATTGCCTTCATATGTTTGCGGGTTACCGAGCATCATTAGCCCTTTGTCCCCTGAGAGGACCTAACTCGACCTGCTCAGTTCACAGTGATCAATGCCATAGAAAGATGGGCCCTTGGGGTGGGTGGGCAGTGAGGACTCTCTACACTGCATCTGGAAGTGTACAGAAACAGTGGCAGCTCTGCTCCTCTCAGACAGATGTGGAGAGCAACATCGAAGCAGAACAGTAGGCCAAGTAATTGCACTTTTCGTCTCCAAGCAACAAATAACTTTGGATAGATCCCTTTAAGTCACAGCCTCTGGATCTTTTCCCAGAAAGTCGGTACCACTGCAGTGGCCCTACAGCTAAAGTATTACTTATCACTCCACCCCTCTGAGAGTCTCCAGATCTCTAAGATTAGATGAGCCCAAGAAGAGTCCGAGTCCACCCAGACACTCTAGCGGGAGCTGCCTGTGGGGTAAGACTCTCATTCTGAAACATACTGTGTCCTGACAGACCTAGCAACCCCCGTGAAGGTTTGCCTCCACAGCAGGCCTGCTCACTAAGGCCACTGGCGCAAGACCATGCTGAGGTCTTCCATGTTCCCTTCTCTCTTCATTCAGTAACATCACCTATGGCCAGTGGTCCCCCTGGAAGACTTCCTGATTTTCTGAGTTGAGACTCCTCTCAAAGAGGAGACAGGGTGACTTGAGCCCCTTGGTTTCCATAGCACCCTGGTTATGGGATAAACAGGCAGTGTGGGATGGGGATTCCTACTGCACGTAGGTACCTCAGTCATCTGGCTGGCTGTATCAGTAATTTCATACACCCCTCCCTCCTCCGTTATGTTATCTGTAATGAATCTTTGTTGAATAATGAAAGACAACCAGACTGATAAGCCTTTTCTGAAGCATTTTCATCCTTTGGAACAGAAAAACTCTGCTCTCTTCAGTGGCTCTAAAAAAAAATAATAAGTCCATTAGCTACTATGCAGAAACCATAGTTCTACATGGCTGTAGTCCTGTGTTATGATTATTATCAGTGGTTTACTCTAGGTCTGAGCTAAAAGTTTGACAGCTCAGCGAGCCATTTGTTATGAACTCATTTGTGAAGGACAGGTGTAACATTCACACGTGTTAAATGAATCCCTAAAAGAAATAAGTAAGAAAACTAGCATTTCCAACCCTTTGATTTTTAACTATAATTGAAGGTATTCTCTCATGGAAAAACTTTTGACCTGAAGCAAAAATACGCATCACATTTAAATACATTCAAATTCATTTCATTGTCAGTGTCCAGCCAAAGCACAATTAATTCTTGCACAACTAACCCTGAAACTAGTTAGTCAAATGAGCACTCGGGCCCCATAGCATAAGATGCTGAAGAAAGGCATTTAAAAATTAAAGTGTACCATTGAATTGACTCCAATTCCATTAGGAGTTCTCCGAGAACCGTGGGCCTCAATTGTTTAAATAGCCACAGAGGCACTATGTATTTGCTACACAAACGCCCAGCAGAGTACATGAGCTTTTCTCTTTCTTTTGCTTTTTTTTTAATTGGAGGGCATTGCTGGTGAAAAACAATTCTTTGATTTGTTCTCTTGACAGTAGAGAGACAGCCTGGTTATTTCTTTCTTGATAAATTAAGCCCCATTGTCAAACATAACTACCGAGGAAAAGAAACGCATTGTGCGAATCGGAACTTTAGACTGCTGTGCTTACATAATCCCCCTTATGTTTCCCTCAGATATTTTGCTCTAAAATATGAAAGTATGTTGTTGGCCTGTACTGTTCTTTTCTCTCTCTCTCTCTCTCTCTCTCTCTCTCTCTCTCTCTCTCTCTCTCTCTTTCCTATTTTCATCAAAGGTACTCTACCAGAGTCAGAAATGACAAAAGTAGCTTGAATCTACATCTTTTAATAAGTCCAGGTCTTCAGCGGCCCTTCCTTATTTTCTTAAAATACCATTTATAGAAAAATTTGATTGGTTTTCATATGCTAAAGAGTTATTTGCATATTGTTTAACCCCCACCCCCTTTCAAATGCTGGGTCTAAACTGGGCCATAGATGAAACCTCCTCCTGTGTTCTCAGCATTTAGAGTGCAGGAGAGATTTACATTCAGAAGCAAGGGGTGAAGGACTAATGTGTCTCAGTACAAGGGAGCTCGGTGCAAGGGTTTCCTTCATGTCTTAGTTAAAAGTGGCTCTGGAGATTGTGATTCTTTAGTGTGTCCAGGGGAAGGCAGAATATTCAAATTGCAGTTGCCGCCAGAATGATGCCTTATTTTATAATGATAGTTTGAAAAACTTATCAGAATTTTTGCCTTCCAGTTGTACATGCCTGTCTATACATGTATATGTGACTCAGGAAGAAATAAAATTTAATAGTAGTGAATATCTGGTGGTTAAACTCTAAAGTGAGCCGATGAGGGAAAGTCAGAAGGGTCTGCATTCCGTCTTGAAACTAATTAGCGTTTTGTGCTATTTAATGTCCAAGAATCATTCCCCTATTTCTTCTGTTACCTACAAAGATACAGTGGATGATTTGCAGTCAGAGGACGGGTTGTTTGGCCAATGGCCTTCTGTAGTATCTGTAAGAATTGTGCTCTGAGATGGAGATGTTCACACAGTGAAGAAGTGCTGGAACATTGAACTTCATTAGGGGCTTCACGTCTTGCATCCCTAGAACATCAGTTCGTCAGTGGAATGATGGCCATGGACTATTTCAGTCCTTCGTTCTCAGGCGGATTATTCTTCCTGCCAATCATTCTATAGCTCATTAGTGGACAGAACATACAAGAACCCACCATTTAGATACCCACAAAAACCTTTGTATACCACATGCATTTTCACATGTTAAGATAATGTATTTTTGACTTTCACGATGGACTGAGTTAGGTTGCCCCCAAATAATATGTTCAAGCTCTCTCCCCATAAGGATGAGGTTCTGATCTGACAGGGTTGGTGAGGCCTTCAGTAAGAAGGCAACGCTCTGCATGCTGGGAGTCCTCACAGGAGTAACCACTTGACCACTGGGTCTAGACATCCTCAGGAAACTCTGGCGTTTCTAAATGGAAACGTTAACGCTTTCCAGACCCATTGTTCACTCAATAAATGGAGAGAGCTGCTCATCCTCAGCTCCCTCACCACACTACTGGAAGCTGAGGTTCTGTAGCAGTTGGTCAGATTTTCTGTGAATAATGAACTTCTCAGGGCTTGGCCCATATAGGCGCCTGACACCAAGCCTGATAAACTAAGTTTTGTCTCCCATCTCTCACATGGTAAAAGGAATTATTCTCTGACCACACACACACACACACACACACACACACACACACACACACACACATTTTAAAAAGAAATAACAGAAGATTTTAAAAATTTCAACAGTTTCAAATCTGACCATTTACTGGCACTGGATATTCAGATACTTAGTTTCAACGTATTTCCATAATAATTTAACATGATTTTTATAAATATTTAAGAAAAAAGTTTTAAGCACTTTGTTCTTTTCTTGTTGTTTTTTCTTCCCTTGGAGATGGGGAAGGAAGCTGTGAAATTATTTTATAGCCAAATCCAAATACCTACTCTAAAAAGTACTAAGCAAACTGTCTCGGGTGTGGGGAGACATCTCGGTGAGTCCCTGCTTGCAGCAAACACAGGCACGCACGTACGAGAGCCTGAGTTCTGACCTCTGGCGCTCCTGTGGAAGCTGGATGCATAAGAACCAGATGGAGAACCACTGGGGTTCCAGTGCTGCGGAGGTAGAGCACAGTTCATCCTAAGGTCCTGCTGGCCACCCAGTCTAGCCAAACTGATGAACTCCAGGCCCAGTGAGAGAGAGAAAAGGAGGGAGGAAGACACCAACATCGCCAGCAGGTGGCTTTCACATGTGTGTGAACAGACAAGCACAACACATGTTTACACACTCGTGGTTCGTAGGCTAAAACTGTCCATTCCTAAAGGCATCTTTGAAGAATTGTCACATGACAATCTAGACTAGGTGACTTGAATATTGTACCAGTTTGTGATCCAGAGCCAGCGTGCGTCTCATGCTGCATGGTGACGGCCCTCGTTTCCCCCTGCAATTCTCCACCTTGCTTTTGTGAAGAATGCATATTTTTAATTTTCAAGAATATCTCTAACAGAGCACACATCTCTTCCTAAGCCCCTAATCAAGATGGGGCCTTTCTCTAGAAAGCACCTTGGGATCCAGAAGCTTATATACATCCTGGCTCATAGATGCTTATATCCCAACAGACACTTATATACCAATGGAACAAATTAATAGACATTTAAGTTCAGTTGTCTTTTGAATTTTTGTGTTCTGAAACAGTTCCGGTGACTGCCCACCCGGCCTGGTTTCCAGTCTTTATCTGTCACCTTATTGCTTAACAAGAGCAGCCAGACAGGGGGATCCTCTTTTACTCTTCCCTCATGTCTTTGTTCTCCAGTATTTAAAATTAAAAAGGTTCTTTAATGACTTTCAGAAAGTGTTGATGTTCAGTAGTTTTTAAAGAGAAAAGAATAATTTTTCGACAGTGAAATTCTGCATTACCACATCCTAAGAGCCTCTGCTTGTTACCTCACTGTCTTTGGATTCATGGTTACATCCAAGATTCTTTCAGTTCTTTATTCTCTGGTCCTTGGGTTGGGTGGCTTCAGTCCATCCCAACAATGGATGCTTTGAGCAATGAACTCCAGTGCATAATTTTCCAGTGAAATCACAGCAAGGGGATGAGATGACAAAAGCTGACTTATTTTTCAGGAACTAGAAATAGTGCTATAAAGTAGGCATCAATCCATCTAGGATTCCAACATGGCTACATCCATCTGATAATTTCATGGTTTTGTCAATGGTAATGAGAAATTTCAAAATTGTAGCTTTCCAAATGTTCCTTGTGTGTTTGTAAATATTTTTATGAAGTTTGATATTTTAATGAAGTGCATGGATTATGAGTTCTTTTGAATTAAGTAAAATATTGATCATTTTAAAGAAATATCAAATGTATAATATATATTATGAAATATAAAATATAATATATAATTACATAATATAATAATAAAAGTAAACATAAAGATACTGATAATTCATGAAATAAAGATGGACAACATTCCTCGAACTGTTTTTGGTGACCATTGGGTGTTTATCACAGATCAACACTTTGAAAACCACTCAGTGCATTACTGGTATACCTTCCTATGTTCATCCAAGGACATATAGCATAGACTCCATCCTGAAGGAGGGTTGACATAGCACTGAAGCATAATGACTAATAAGTCATTTGAAGATTTTCTGGTCAATGTTCACATGGCTTCTTTACTCCTGTGATGCTTACCAGAGAGTGACACACTGTGAGCATGGCTTCCCATGTAGTGTACTCTTTACTGCTACTCAAACCAACATGCACCCAAAGCAGAAACTGTCCAGAGGCTTTTCAGTTGTTTGTGGTACATCGATGCTTAGGAGCTAATGATCTTCAGTGATGATGAAAAACCCCAGCAGTCTGGCCTTTAGGAGCAACTCAGCTGTTTGCTTTTTGTCCATTACCCTTAAGAGTATTAGAAAGAATGAGCAAATTAAATTAAATTTAAAAGACTCTTATGAGGGCAGTTTCTTTAAATACTGGAAATGCTATTGTTTGAAAAGAATAATTAGTTTAGAATTTATTTAGATTCATTGTAATCAAATTAGAATAATTCAAGAGACACATTGTTAGCTTGTGTGTTTTCCCATAGTGCTTTAGTAATTAAGTCTTTTGAAAGGAATGGTTTCTCAGATTCCGTAACTTACCAAAATGTTCACAGATACATTGTAAACTATCCTATGCAATATAGTTTAAGTCTGAGGTATGATAGAGCTTCTCTACTCAATTGGGCCCTGAAATAAGATTTCAAGATGCTAATCAAAGAGAGCTAAGTTAACTAAGGCTTGTAATTTAAATCTAAATGTTGAGACAGAGTCTGAATTGAAATGACTTACCTATTACAAGGGTAATATCTGTTTTATTGCTTTTTATTTTTAACAGCCTCTAGACTCCCTCCATGTTAATTAAGTCATGAGAATCCCTAAAGAACATTTACCATAAATGCTTGAACATTATTTTTCCTTTGGGACAGCGAACATAAGTTTTTTTTCAAGCGTTTGACATAGGATACTCTAGTCTATCAGACCTCTTCAGAACTTGATGTCTTGTTGTTTGGGGGCAAGTTATGTAATGATTTAGCTCCTTAAACTTAGGGCCTAGCTCCCGACTTCACTTTTCTGGGGAATTCTGCCTTGGGACTGGCAGTCCTGATTCAGTCTCTATACAGTGACTGTCCTTAGACAAATCTAACAAATTATCTAGTTGAATGTTTTTTTTCTCTTTGTGCCTCATAAGACACTTTTAAAGACCCTTCTCTGAACCCATCTTTTCTGTCTTGTTCTCTTGACTTTCCTACCATAGTCTGTCTGGTAGCAGACAGTCGTCATTGCAAAATAATTACAATGTGAAGAATGTATCACTTTGGCTTTGCATTGTGTTCAGGAGAATTTAGAATTTCAAGACCTTCAAAATTAATGACAATATATTAACAGTTCATCAATATTGTTATTTCTCTCTGCTGAGATTTGCTGGATGACAGTGGCGTTATAGCTATCTCTGGAGTGACTTGAAATATGCCTGACACAGCAGATATCTTACGAGAAGCCGAGGATTCACTGCTCCTTTAGCAGATACCAAAAGAACGACCTGTGTTAGGGAGCACCTGAAGTAGCTCCATTGTTGGCTTTTTATGGCACAAAATCCTTTTTAGGAATTACAGTGATGTCTGCCACCAGAATGTTTTATACCTAGTTTGGCTTTTTTTAAGACAACTATTATGATAGATTCAACATCATGATATTTATGACTTTGTTTAGTTTTATCCTTGAAGTGTCAAAATCACAAAGCTCTGGGATCTGTTAAACTTACCGCCACCGTAAGCAAGGTAACAAGTATCTGGGCCCAACGATCTGCTTCTACAGTTCCTATAGTCGCAGCTATTCAAGAGGCTGTAGCATGAGCACAGGACTTTGAGGCTAGTCAGGGCCACACAATGGGAACCTATAAAAATATAAAGGAAGGGAGACAAATGCCAGCTCAAACTGGATGTGTCCAAGATTCTTATTTTCATCATGATTTAATTTTATCGTGAAGATCATCTTAAAGACAGGTTGTCTGTGTTGTCATTCCCAAGTGTTTATCCTGGGGGTGGAGAGGCGTCCGTGGGTAAGTGTGTTCTTTTCCTGCAAAGGTAATGCATTCCATTCCCAGCAGCCATGTGAGGAGGCTCACAGCCATCTGTAACTACAGCTACGGGACAGTCCAACTCCTCTGACTTCTGTGGTACCTACATTCACTTGCACATGCCTGTATACACACACACACACACACACACACACACACTATAATTTTAAAATACTAAAACTAAGTCTTATCAAGAGAAGTAAATAAGTAGAATCTATCGTAAGTAAATAAGGCTTTGATCTTAATGTCTATGAATTAACACGCTTTCATCGAGTCACTGTCTGTAGCCCTCCGATTTTTTCTCTCTGCAATTATCTTCACCACCCTGCACTAGCTATCCATGCTCACCCTCTGAGTCATGCATATTCATTTCAACGTGGAAAAGCAAACAAACAAACAAACAACAGCAACAAAGACCAGCCTGCAGAGTCACTGTACACATTCCGAGCCGTCCAGATCTCATTCTCTTTACTTAGCCCACATTCTTCATGGTGCCCTGAATACGAGATAAATAATGATGATCTTAGAGTTCCACGTGAACTATATTTGAGTTTGTTTCGAAGTGTTACGTTGCTCAAACAAAGGCTGAACAAAATCCTGAGTAACTGTGATCAGTGAATTAGGAGAAATATTAACTAAAATGTCATGTGTTTCAATGGGAAGAATCATTTCATCTGACTAGACAGAGCACATCAGCTTTCTCATGGAGCCTTGTGTGCCTAATGGCAGTCACAGTCCGGGGGACAGAAGAACTCGCTCGCTATGTTTACTCTCCCCGATATGCATTAACTGTGAATGTCCACTTGACCATTTGAATTATGAAAGTCTCTTAATAGCTTCTTCAAACCAGGTAGGAGACTTTACACATTAAAATGATGTGGTCGTGCCTGAGCTCATGGCTCCCGTCTTCTCTGTTCAATACTTAGAGGCAGTCTGTCTTCTCTATTTCGTGTTTTCTAGTGTTTCTCATCAGCTTGCTAGATGTTGAAACATTTTCCCATGCCTACCTTCTCTTGTGTCACTAACAGAAATGGCATGTTATAGCCAGGAAAATACAGGAATTAAAGAACACAGATAATGTGCTTGTATGTACCTTTTATCTGCATGGTTTTTATGGCAGGTACAATTAAAAATCAAATAGGGAAGATCAATCTGGGAAGAAAATAGAACGATTCTACCTCTGATCGATTTAAACTTTGAAATGATGGGCGGTAGAAACCAACGGCTCTAAATTTTTTGTCTTTTCCTAGCCATGTAGCAAACTGTTGTGCAGCCAGTCTGGGAAAGACGCTCCTGCTTCCAAAGGCCTCAGCATCCTTATGCATCAGGCTCCACAAAAGCAGAGACAGACACAGAGCCATCTTTCCATCTGGATCCTTTTCTTTGTTATTCTTGTCCAGTCTCCTCATTTGGGCATAGTGCGTTTTATTTGCAATCTGAGGTTTATGTACTATATTACACTCTTAAAGAGGAGGGAAGGAATGATAATGACCACAGTCAACGTTATGGTCGGCTCTTCCCCTATGTGTAAGGTGCTTGATTCTCACGACCACAGTGAGATTGATTGCGTGTTCTCCCTCATTCAGTCCCACAGCCGTTGCCATGCCTGGTGCTTGAATGTTCTTTCAATTTAAGGGATGGGATTTTTTTTTCCCCACTATACCATTTGAAAATGTTAAACTCTAGATTTTGTATACAGTAAAAATGCTAATCAGTGAAAATGCCAAATTCGAGAGCTAGACTCGGAGTTTGAATATTCTGCAAATAAAATAGTTCTGCTCTGGTTTATCTCTGCTGCCAACACAAGTGCAGTCGGGAGACAACACCTGGGAAGATGGGGCCCCACCCAGTCCCCGCCATCCATCTTGGCATTCCTGCTCAAGTTGTTCAGAAGTCTGGAATGTTAGAATAACCAGCAAGCAGCATTAAAATCAAGATGAGTTGTGTATGTACAGGCACTGCTGCATTCCCACCTGGCTGATACGCATACATCCAACTGTAAAGTTTCTTGTTCCTGCTAGTTTGAGCCACCTTCATGTCTCTTGGCATTTCTTTTAATCAGGGGGGACTAGGAGTAGGAAAACATGTCTTTGGGGTTTAAATGATGTCAGTAATTGGCAATAGGAGAAAGGAAACTTAATCTGAGAGGATCACAGAGGCCTTGGTCTTCTCCTTTGATAGGGTAATGTCATCAACCCATTCCCACTGGCTTTTCCCAGGGGGTTATACTGTCTCCTGCCTGGTGCTTTCATGTGAAAGCATTTTTCAAGCAACTTCTAAAGGGAAACGTTAAAATGTTTACTTGAGATCTGTGTTTTGGTACCTCCAGCAGCATGGGAGTTCATTTCAAACCCCCGAGTCCTCTTGTGTATGGGGTGAGAAATTCAAAATTACCCCTTATTTATACAGCCTTTGGCAGTTTGGGCACTGTGTTTTGTCACCTGTTTGCTGTCGTATGAAGAGCTGGAAAGTTTATGAAGAAATAGAAAATATGACTTTGAGCCCTTGACATTTTAAAATAAATGTACATATTGTTAGTGACAGACTGCTAAACTTGGCTTTAGACACTTAGCTATGTTTCTTGCCAAAAGTAATCCAGATGTGCATAATTTATCCGGCTGCCATATGTGCACTGACATGCCTTTCTATAATCAACTGTCTGTTCAGTATGGTTACAGTTAAATGTTCTTTTTTATCAACAGTCTTTTGAAATAGTACTGACTTGATCACTTGCTTAAAATTTAACAACTTCTCAAAGGCAATGCACATCCAGTTTGCCTTTAAACCTCAGTGACCAGACATGTTGAGTTTCTAGAGAAGACAGTGATGTCTAAATCCCCCAGGCCCCTGAATTTCACGGGGAGGCGGGAGGATGCCGCCTTCACCAGCATCCCATTCGGACGCTGTTCCTTTAGAGTGTAAAGTGGGAGATATGTGTGGCCAATGCAATACCATTGGAATGGCAACAAGGTCGAGCTTCTAACCACTCGTTTGTTTTGAAAAGCAGTAGGAACAGGAGCAGTTAGGATCAAGTAAATGTGTGGAAACAGGACCTTTTTACTCTTTTCATACTTTATGTGCCTTGTTCAGACCGTGCTTATAACCTTCCTGTGGGATATGGCACTATGCTGATTTGCCACACATAATCTTTTGTGTTGAAGAAGGCATTTTCTTTCCTAGAGAAAATTTCAGCAAGTATGTGTCTTATTATTTCTATGTCACCAGTTTTAAAACTAACATTTAAATATCTGAGAGAGATTTCTGGCTCCTGGTGGTGACATTGCATTAGTGACTATCCTATGCTTGAGAGGAAGTTACCTTGAAACTGTGTCCTTGTTTTTTATACACAGTGACACCGAGCCACCATTATGTCTAGACAGCGTGTTTGCCAACGGTGTGTCCTTGCTTGTGTTTATCCACAGCTGCAATTAAGTTTTTCCCACTGTCCCCATCTGTGCAGGCTAGCTGTGCAGCGACCTTGGCCAGTTCAAAATCTGTTCAGCCAAACCCATGTGTAGAAAAAGCCCCAAAGACAGATGGCGGGAGCGATGATGGGGAACTGTTTGTTAGTGACTCTGGCTGACGATATCCAACCTGGCCACTCTACAGTGGGATTTTGAAGGCATGTCTGGAAACTCAGTTCCGGGAACATAGAAACTAACTCAGTGTTATAGTAGAGGTCCTGCTAGTAGGAACAATACTGTCAGGAGTTTGCGTGCCTATATGTACACGAGGTCTCTGAACCACCATTTCTTCACCGTCTAGCTCCATTTTGAAGATGGGGTCGGTAAACAAAGGGTCTCCATCCTTGAAGTGCTGACAGTTTTGTAGGCTAGATTTCTCGTAATACCAAGGAGCACTGATTGGTATCACTTGCAGAGGCAGAATGCGTGGCATGCAAGAAAGCGGAACAGCTGATGAGTTTTAGCGAGTGAGTGAGCGTCTATTGGACTGACACTGAAGAAGCTGGACTAGCTAAGACTTCTTGTCAGGAGAAGCAGCAGGAGCATGAGCAGCCTGTGGTGAAATTCTCTGTGTCCACTCAGTCACCCAGCATGTACCCTCTTACCAGGCAGTGTGCTGCACATGCACGTAAAAAAGGCCGGTTGGTGCTCCATGGAGAAACTGACTTGTTGGTTGCTCTGAATATTCACCAGGAGCCCTTGAGTTTACTTTGCTCATGTAATGTACAGCACAGGCGTTTGCTACAGAGTGACTAGACCTTATTGCTGTATAGGAATTTACTTTACATAGGTATGCCTTGCAGATATTTATTTTTCTTCTAAAATGCCCCTTTAGATGTAATCGAACGAACTGAAGGAAAGGAGTGTATAAACATCTTGCAGAAACACGGCCATGCCCTCCTGAGGTGTGTGCACGTTCGGGTCACATGTTAATGCACGTGGTTCAGCTTCACAGAGAGAACAGCTCTCAGACAGACTTGTCACAAGGGAAAGCTTCATGTCCGTGTTTCTCTTCACTGTGATGCAATTACTGAAGTCAGTTACTAAGGAAAAAAATTAATGCAGTGCAAATGGCAGCATATATTGTCAGTCTTGGTAGTAATCCATCCAGGAAGCACAGCTTGCTCAGAGGAGAGAGACGGGTATTGTGATGTTTAGCAAATGCTGTCTCGGCAGTGAAGGATGTACCAGCTTTTTGTCCAGTGTCAATCACTCACCCCATCAGCAAGGAGACAAACAATCGGGCCAGGTCTCCATTCACTGTCATTTACATATATCCTTCTATAAAAATAATGCATTCAATTTATTAAATGTGTGTTGGTGTTTTGTCTGCATTCATGTCTCTGTAAGGATGTTCGATCCCCTGGAACTGTAGCTATAGACAGTTGTGAGCTGCTAAGTGGGTGCTGGAAATTCCTCTAAAAGAACACAGTGTGCCTAACCACTGAACCATCTCTCCAGTCCCCACATATCCTTTTAAGGTAGAGTTTGCTGTACATCTAAGAAGAAACTTACGATCCTAATAGGTCTTCCTCCATCATCCTGATTCTAATCCCTCGTGTAAAAAGTCTATGTGATGATATTAGAGATGCTAGGAAAACCTTGTGCTTTAATGGAATCTATTTAGACTTAGAAACTTACCTTGCAGTCAGGTAGATTCATGGCAAATGAATTAAGCCAGTCGTAGAAAGACAGTTGTTTTATGTTTTCTCTCATTTGTGGTTCTGGATTTTACATAAAAACATAAAGTCATGTGTGTATGTGACATGGAAGTCGGTAAAACTGTTAGGATAATGTAGAGACTGAGGGGGTGGGAGAGCACTGAGAGCAATATGCTCAATAATGTGAGATATATTATAGATAGATAGATAGATAGATAGATAGATAGATAGATAGATAGACAGATAGATATAATTGTGTGGATTTTTCCAAATAATTTCGAAAGTAATGTTAAAATGAAGTTAAAATACGATGACTAAGAAAAGAAAGACAATAAACTATGTTGCTTCTATTTCAGTTTCTCTGTTTTAGTTATAGCTTTTCTGTTTTTTTTTATTTTATCTTTTGCACTTTAAGATAATGACGTGTCATAAAAATCTAGAAGTACAAAAACATCAACTTTACAATACAATATCTTTAAGTCATAATTTGTATAACTTACTCTTATCAGTCTTGACACTGTTGACATTTGGAACCAAGAATTCTGCTCGTGGAAATGTCTGTGTCTTACGGGAAGTGCTTCTAAGCATGGCCTGCTGGGGTCCAAGATGTGCCATCAGCACCCCCTAAATTGCAGTAATCAACAATGTGGCCCCATGGGAGCAAATGTCCCTTCAGGTTCAAATCTGTACCTCCTCCTGTTTGAGATTTACGAGAAAACAGAGTTCCCTGCTAGGCATCTTTCATGAAAAGGAGCTTATTTTACAAGTATATGCACAAAACTATATTTTCAGTCTTCTGTACGTGTTCTTAAGTGAACACGTATCAATATTAGCACCTTTAGTCTCTTGCTGAATTTTTACAAGTAACATTATAAGTGACACTTTAGACATACATTTTTTAAAAAAGATTAATTTATGTATTTTATGTATACGAGGACTCTATTTGCATTTATGTCTGCATGACAGAGGAGGGCATCAGATCCCTTACAGATGGTTGTGAACCAACACATGGTTGCTGGGAATTGAACTCAGGACTTATGGAAGAGAAGACCAGTAAGCCATACTCCAGCCCAACATATCATTTTTAATTGGGATTTTAAATTTTATTGTTGATTTGGTGACAGGACGGGGTACATGCCCATGCACAGGCCCCGGGTGCACATCTGGTCAAGGACAACTTGCAGGAGTTGGTTTTCTCCTTCTACCACGTAGGTCCCAGGGATCCAACTCAGTGTATCAGACTGAGCCTTTAGCAGCAGGTACCTTTACCCACTGGACTATTCTGCTGGCCCCTAGTTAGATTGTTTTTTCTTTTAGTACATATTCTGTGTTGACTAAATTGTCTTTGTACCTTTTCTGTTAGCAGATAGAAGCTTAGGCCTCTAGCCAGACAAGATAAAATGTAAAGTGCCGTGTACCCTGTAAGGAGTTCCAGGTCTCCTTGGCTCACAGAGAGCCTCCTTCACCGCCTGGGCCTTGAGCGCCGTGTCACCTCAGTACAGGAGAAAACATTCAGGCTTTGGATTCACGCAGACGTGGGCTTGTTCCTATCACAGTTAGGGCCATACATACTGTAAAAGCATGCTCATGCCTATCAAAAGAAGGAGGTGTAGGCCTGTGAGCCTTGCTGTGATGCTAGGAGTCTTGTATTCAGAAGTCTAGCAGAGAATTCATTTCACTGATACTGGCTCATAGAAACAGTAAGACTCTGACTCATATTCCTTGTTCATCTTACCCAGCGCTGTCCAAATATTATGCAGGCACCAAACAGGAGCCATACTGTTCATCTAAGTTTTCTACTAATCACATGAAAATAAGAAACAGAAGTGAAACTCATTTTAATTGTGCTTTAACTCAGTATAAATCCCATAACGTTGACATTAAGCGTAGTTAGAAACTGCTGAGCTGTCTATGCTCTTTCTCTCTGTTTAAGGCTCTGAGACACTATCTGATGCTTTCAGCGGGTCTCCATTGGAACCAGCTGCTTTTTAAGTACTCAGAAGTTGGCTCTAACCAATGCTGCATGGTGACCCACATGGCTTTAGGCCATACATGAACGACACCAGGTGAACATGTACTCTCATGGCAAATAAGCCACCACAAAACATGATAGAAATAGCTCCGTTTATAATAAATAAATAGTGATTATCCTCAGTTTTCTTCTTGTTTATGGCAATAGGGGAAAACTGCCCACATTCCTTTGTCTTTAACTTATCAGATTTTTAAAATCTTTGGAATATCACTTCTACCACAGTTAGTATTGCTTTGCTGTACATTATGTTAAATTTGCTTTTCAATTCAGTGTTTCGCTTTAATGACCAAACTCTTTCAACAAGTATCTCTTGAGTACTTAGCACATTCCCCCCCCCCAACCATTTAGCCATAGTTTTGCTTTTATAGTTACCTGTGATGAGCTATAGTTCAAAAATACTAAATGGAAAATTCCAGAAGTAAACAGTTTATAAGTTTTAAATAGCATGCCATTTTGTGTTGCCTGATAAAGCCCTGTGCCCCCTACTCTGTCTCCAAGGACTTACGTCATTCACGGTATCCACCTATGCTACCTGCCTGTTAGATCACTTAGTAGCTGTGGTCCTAAACGTCATTATCAGTGTGACTAGACTTAGAAACATCTAGGAGACATGCATATCTCTGGATATGTCTATAAAGTATGTCCAAAGATCCTTAACTGAAGAGAGAAAGACCTGAATAAAGCTGAAGTCTCAGACTGAATAGAGAGGAAAGAGGAGACAGTGAGCAAAGCCACTTGCTTCTTTGTCTGACTGCTTTCTGATTGTGGACTCGGTGTGACCTTATGCTCCTGCTGCTGTGGACTGTACCCTCAAACTGAGCCAGAATGAACCAACACACTCTCCTTCCTTTCGTCCCTACCGTGCCCCCCCCCCATCTCTCCTTTCTGTTGTTTTTATTAGTATTTTCTTTCACAGAAATAAGGAAAAATAACTTGCAGAGTAGCCATCTTGGACATGGGGTAGAGTGTTGTCATATTGTTGTGTTTGTAATCAAATAATGCTTGCCTCACTTAAGTACCCCCATAATTGTTTACCAAGAGCTATCGTTATTAGTAGTTATGGTTAATCTGTTGCTGTGGCTAATTTACAGTGTAAAGTTTATCATAGATGTATGTTCAGAAAACATATAGCCTGTATAGGCTTCTCTACTCTCCGTGATTCCAGACACTGAGGGTCTTAGAATGACTCCTCATGGTACAGGGTGACTATTGTATGTGCCAGACACTGTTCTCTTCCATTACCATTTAGTGGTCAAAAATACCCACTTTCCAGATGAGGAGACTAAGGCACCGAGTGGCCAAATCACATGCCCAGGGACATAGAGAGCAAGCAAAAGATGTGGGTTGGGGATGGAGGATGGTACAGCTCTGTGCTCTCTATAGTGTGGCTATCTTCCCTTCTGTGCCCTCATCCTTTCTGACCACAACCTAATCCCTTTTGCTTAGCCCACTAGTTATATGTGAGAACCTCAAGACCTATTGTTGTCCCAAAACAGTCATCTCTCCTACTCCATTTCCTTAAAAGTATGCTCTTGTTGTTTGTTTTAAGACTATTTATTTCAGATGTGAGGAACAGGAGGGAAATGAAGAGGGTCTTAGGTTGCCCTTCCTTCCCTGCCTTTAAAGGCCAGCCCTTTGCTGTGTGTTTTCTGGTCTTATTAGAGAAATACATTCTTCCTACATGCATGCCCTCCGCAAAGCTCAGGTCTGGCAAAGGGAAGCAAATCTAGTACATAGAAGTATACACTAGTCTGGCTGTCACATAGTATCTCTGCACTCATGAGTCAGAATGCTACCTCTGAATTTCTGAAGGAACTCAAGAAAAAGAAATGTATTCTACAAGCCTGACTCATTCCACAGAGTGGGCAAGATAAATGGTGGGAAAACCCGAACCAGCTTCTCTGTGACCCTCCGAGATTCCGCTGGTGCCCTAAGAAAAATGTTAAAAATGATGCGGTCAGAACGGGAATGTCACAACCCTGAGGATCGCAGTGGAGGAAGAAATGCTAATTTAAAAAGAAGCTTGTTAACATCACAGCCACTCTAATGACCATATAAATATTAATAAAGCTTTAAACACCTCCCAGATTAGCTTTATTTTTAAATCAAAAGTGCAAGACAGGGAAGTGGTAATTTGTGTTAGTCCAGCAGATATAAAATTAATTGAGATAAAAACAAGAAGGAGCAGGCAAGCCCTTTGGGTGAAGAAAATAATGAGTTGTTCTAACTCGTTTCGACAGTCGCAAGAGAAACATCAGGAGACGTGAGTTCACGGTACTGAGTTTGGAGTCTGTCATGACACATCAGCGCCCCTCCGCACCAGAATCGGGAGAAAAGGCAGTTCCATTCTGGATCGACTCCTCTCTGGTCCCAATTGTACCCAGTGAGAATGCTACACCCCTTCCCAGTCTGTGACCAGACTGCCCCTCCTGGGGCAGGGCTGCTGCTTGATGCCCGAGAGGGAGGGTCTGGTGAACACAGGAAGCTCATGATGTCCTCCAGGTCTGCCATGCATTTCCCAACAGTTTGGCAACGCTGTGGAAACCAGCTACCAAATCCTCCTATTTCCTAGGGAATGTCTGTCAAGCCACAGACACGCCAGCCTCTCCCTGCCCCTTGAGGATGTTGCCAGTTGCACTCATTGACACACTGCACCCTAGAAATCCCCAACAATAAACGGTGTTTATCATCAGCTCTTTAGTCTTTAGCTTCGGGTATTGTTCCATTTTTTTTTTTTTTTTTTTTTTAATTCCTAGCATCTTAGACTTTGTATAAGAGGAATTTCCTTTTGAAGTTATTCAGAATGCTTCCATTGTTACCTATGAGCACTCAGGAGAGTGGGTTGCCCAACTAGGCATTTGCAAGGGAAGTCAAGGGACTTGAGAGGAGCTAGTTCACGGGGCTGGTTCTAGACCTGGAAAAGGGAATGCGTACTTCCCCATTCTCATTACTGGAGCCAGCTCCTTTTCTCGATTAACTCCCCTTATTACATATTAGTTTTCTTGTTCGATTTTTTTTTTTTTTTTTTTTAAATCTGGTCTAGAACCTGACTGAGGATACCATTTGTTAAAATTGATAGTCACTGTTATCAAAGGTCCCAAATACTGTGATTTTAGCCTGTATTGGTTTCATGAAATAGCTTTAAAAGCAACTTTGTAACTTCTTTTGTTGTTTGAGTTGAAGTAAGGACAAGCCCTAAATTGCCATGACCCCAAGTAAATTGCTCTAAATTGTCTACCATACACACTTAGAGAGATGTGTCACTCAGTACAAGAAGCCATAACTGGTATGGACCCTTTAAGAAAGGACACAGCGAGACAATTTATTTCCAGTGTTTTAGGAGCTGCATTATATTCACATGACATTTGATTTTTTAATAGCTCTCCTGCTCCATTCATGTCGTAAAGGTAACCATTACCAAAACTTGTATGCTTTTCTAGACCAGGCTGTCTTCTTTCTCTCATTCTACATATATATTACAGTATATCCATGGGATCTTGTTTTCTGTGTTCGTACTTAACTCATTCGTAGCAGAAATGTTGCGCTCTCAGTACACCACTGCATTCTAACCAAGAGACGAAGTGAGCACGTCAGTATTTTGATATAGCTAATTAAATCGCCATCCAAAAAAACTGACGGTTGGAAAGCATGCACTTCGTTGAATATGAAATTTGAAAAGCAGTGGTGGCACATCCCTTTAGTCCCAGCACTTGGAGGACAGAGGCAGGCGATCTCTATGAGTTTCAAGACAGCCAGAGCTGCATAGAGAGACTCTGTCTCAAAAAAATCAAAAATAAAACAACCAAAAAAAGATTTAAAAAAAAAAGAAAGAAAGAAAGAAAGAAAAACAACAATAAAACAAAAACACACACAAAAAAAGAAACCTGAAACCCAACGCAAGGTACCTCTGTAGGACTTGCAGCATTCCCTTTAAGCCTTTGCACAGTCCTCTGCTAACCTGGTCATGTTTCAATAGTTGCCAGCCTTACTGGATTTTGTTTATAAGGGGAAACAGTGGGGAGATTTTTAGGAACTCCAGAGGAAACGTCTGTTTCCTTGGGATTTGCTCCAGGAGAGTCATACAGGGCAGACGTCAAAGGTCCATGGAGAAGCAGATGGGGAAGGACATGAATGGTCACCTGCCCTGGCTTTCCCTCTAGACTCCACGTTATTTTTCTAGCGCATGGAAGATCGGCTCCTACTTCCAACCAATGACTATAAGTCTCTACTCCTAAAATTTGGGAGCCTTTACAAAGGAGTCCCTCTTGTCTTGAGGCATCTCTCTGTGTGTTTGTTCTTCACTGTTCCCATCAGCACGACACTGGTTCCATCGTAGACCTTGGTCTTGGGATCTAGACCTTAGAGCTTGGTATCTATGGCCCTATATGCCAAGGGGATTCGTGCTGAGGAAATACAGTCATGTGTCCAAGGATATCCTGCTGATAAGAAGCAGGAACTAGGACTCAGAATCAAGAGCATTGGACTGTGCAGTACATGATCTTTCCAGCACCTCCCTCCACAAGAGGCCAAGTGCCGCCTGGTGACTCTTCTAACCTCACTTTATCTGATAAATCGTTTGTGAAATGAAAGGTTTAATTAGATGACTATAGATACATTAGATGTATACTGAGTTGTCTCAAAAGATCTATAAGAAAGGATTTTTGAATGTACTACAAAGAAACAATAAATAGTTGAGGACATCAGACATGCTTACATTGAGCTGAACACTATAGAATGGGTTGAAATTTAACATTGGGTAGAATGTCTCTGTATCAGGCAAAGGGAAGGAGGCAAGTTAGACATTCTTTCAGGTCTGCCCCTTGATCCACCTGTTTATGGTGTTTGCTATTGGAATAATAAACACAACTATCATCATCATCACCATCACCATCATCACCATCATCATCATCACTCATCAACAGTGTTTCCCTCTATAGTCCAGCTGCACTGGAACTCACTATGTAGCACAGGGTGGCTTGAACTCACAACATTTCCCCCATACCCGCACCTCAGTATTCCAAGTGCTAACATTATAGATATGAGTCACCATGCCCACTTTACATTTTTATAAGCAGACATTGCCAATGTTAGGTTATTTGTTGTACATACATGTGAACTCAAACTTGGAACCAGCCTCCTCCTGGTCCTAGACAGTCACATAACTCCCTTTATGGGAGAAGCGTAGCCGTGGTAAATATGAGAAGAGCCTGCCCATTCACTAACGAGACACTTCCGGCGAGTAGTCTGTCACATTATGGTGACCCGCACAAACCTGGAGATGAACAACGCTAAGAACCCCTGCACTTAGGGAACACTTAGTTTCTGCTCTTCTGCTCACGAGTGGTGCAGAAGGGGAAGTGAACATAGATCTCAGTAACACCATATGAATGTGAGATAATGGTGAAGCAGAGCACCATGGGAATTGAGGAAGCAAGGGTGGGTGAGCCTTGAACGCATGTAAAGCAAAGGGGACCATTTGCAATCTACCAGAAGGTTCCACTGTTTGATATGTCCAGAACAGGAAAATCCAGAGACAGAAAATGAGTCCACGGTCGCCTAGGGCTGTGGAAGGCCGACATTGGTAGGCAATACCCTTTGATGGCTAATAAGTGGATACTCTGTGATATCATAAAAATACTCTAAAGTGGTTCTAAGAGTGGATAGTAACAGCCATCGAGCTGCATCTTCATGGGCAGATTGTATGGTATGTGAACTATATGTTACTTCGTTTTTTTTTTTTTTTTTTCATTTTTATTATATGCAGTTCAGTGAACAGGACTAACATATTTAGGCAAAAATGAAAAATTTGGTGACAAATCATAAATTTTGAAGTTGGTCCTGGCCATTTGCTGAAGAGTCAGCTATATGAAATTAAATTTTTTTCTCTTTTATTGTCAAGTATTGATTCTAAATGTATCCATCATGTCAAATGTAGCCAATCTTTTAGTTTTATGCAATATTTCATTGTGTAAATATACTATTTATTATTATTTTTCTTGCTTATTTATCTTGTTCTGGGACATTTTTTCCTTACATTTTGTCTTACACAAAGTACTAAGATAAACTTTGATATCAGTATCTCTCTGGTGCAGTTCTTTCAGGACAGACAAGAAACAATGTTTTCATAAAAATGAGCATTATTCGTATTTGTCTAAACTATACAGAATCAAGGAAAATGATAAGCATAGCATTCAGCTGACTGTATTTTAGATGGAATGGGGGAGGGGGAGACAGCAAGAAGGGTGTGGCATGCAGCCAGAAAACTGATGCTGCAAGTTGCAGTGATTATTGCAGTTCCTGGGGGGTGTCAGATGTTTGTTTGAGCCAGGGTCTCTCTCCATACACTTGCCTGGCCTGGAACTCACTGTGTAGACCGCCTGTCTCTGCCTCACTTCTGGGATCAAAGAGAGAGAGCCACCACACCTGCTTTAGTTGCTGTTCTTGATTAGGTGACACATTCCCAAAGTGGGGTCATTTAATCCTTTTATTTTAGAATGATGGAAACATACAGGATTGTTGTGAAGAGAGGACCATGTGCTCTGTGTAGCCTGTTCAAAGCTACCAGTACTAGTAACAAGCAAGTACTTGTTAGAGTTAAAGAATTGATGTATTCAGACGACCTTTGTTTTTACCTAGTGCCTTTTCTGGCAGTTTTGTACCAGTAGAGGCTCCTGGATATTTGTTTTGTACCTTGGGCTGTAATCCAATACTGTGTTATTCTGTTGCTCGATGTTAGTTTTATCCATGAGACTTACTTGGCTTCTATGTCTCCTGAATGTACTATCATTTTTGTAGGGTTGTGACTTTTGTGTTTGGGTTGTTTGGTTTTGGTTTTGTCCTTCCAAACTCTCCAGCACTGCAGGATGTTCCACATTCATTTTGTATAGTTCTGGAATCATCTCTAGTCTTAGCATCAGGTATTTCTCAAAAATAGCCCTGGGTTCTTTCACCAGACAGTAGAATTAGAAACCCTAATCTCGGTGCTCAGTACGTCCATTGCTACTGAGGTATTGTTGCTTCTAGGCCCTCTCAGCTGACAGAGCAAAGATATATGTTCGTGTCTGTAATCCATATGTATATATGGATTATTTTCCTATAAATATTTTCATATGCAATCCTCTGTATTTATAGTAGGCCAATTCAAGTTCATACTGATGTTTCCAGCTCTGATTCATCCCCAGATGGATCACGCCAGCCTGACACCATTCCTATCTGCGGCCTCTCATTCCAGCAGTGAAATCCCTGGCTCCTCTATCCCCTATTCACAGTAGTGTTCAGTTTTAATATATTTTATATTAATATATTTTAGTATATCAGCATATATATGAGTTATATATATGTGTGTGTGTGTGTGTGTGTGTGTGTGTGTGTGTGTGTGTATGTGTGTGTGTGTATAAAATATCCATGTCTCTATGGGGGAAAATTATGCCTAGTTCTCTTTGCCTTTAGTCTTATAGACAGCCTATCTCTTTTCAAAAGAGCTAGGCCAGCCCTTCATCCTCCCAAACCCTTTGGTGGTTTGTTTTTTGTCACTTTCTGCTTTCCATGCCAGGATTCCCCTGACTCTGTAGTTGCCTTTTGAAGTATGCATGAAGTATCCATATCTAATCTTTGTACTACAGTTAAATGTGGATTATAAGTGCTTAGTGTCTTACATCTGCTTATGTGATACCATGCAAAATACTTTCGCCTCCATATTTTTTTACGTGTATATCAACACATTGTCTCTGTCTTCAGACACGCCAGAAGAGGTCATCAGATCCCATTACAGATGATTGTGAGCCACCATGTGGTTGCTGGGAATTGAACTCAGGACCTCTGGAAGAGCAACCAGCACTCTTGATCACTGAGTCGTCTCTCTAGCTCCCTTTTTACAATTCTCTATAAAGGTGCTTTAAACAGTTGTATGTAGGCTTTGTATGAACATAAAATTTCCTGATAGCATCGTAGACATCACTGCTGGTTCACACGCTAAAACAGTATTTAGTTTAAAGAAAACTGCCACACTAAGGTTGTTGTGCTGACTTGTACCTCTTCTTATACCCAAGAAAAAGTCAGAAGTTTAAGGCTAGCCTGGGCTACATAGTAAGTTCCAAGCCAGCCTGAGCTTTATTGTATGAGCCTTTACCAAGAAAATAAAGAAGGAAGAAAAAAAGCTAGAAGAGAAGAAAACTGGCAAGCTGTGTCACAAAGTAGTGCATTTTGCATTCCTACCCCTGAGAAGAGGGATCGTGCTGCCTGCATCTTCTCCAGCAGCCAGCATCACTAGTCTTGGGGATTTTAGCCTTTTTAGTAGATAGGTAGTCAGATTGCTGATTTTAATTTGGAACCGTTTGTGCCAAATGGTGCTAGGTACCATGTACAGTGCTAGCTGCCTGTTTGGTGAGGTGTATAGTCAAACCTTTTTGCCTGGTTTTTGTTTTGTTTTGTTTTTTTAATTGGGTTGTTTGCTATTTTAGGCTCTGTAATTTGTATGTATTACATACATTCTTTTGTGTATGTCAGTTCTTTAAATTATAAAAGTAACAAAACATTTTAAAAATGAGCTTTCTATTGTAAATATAAAGGTTTATTTTGATTTTTAAACTTAAAGTTTTACAAGTTGGAAAGCAGAGGCAGTAAGACCAAAATGTTATGGCCAGTCTGGGCTATGTTGCAAGATTCTGTCTCAAGTAAAAAAAAACAAACAAAAGTAATAATTCAGGTTTCAATCTCTAACTTAATTAGTCTTGGACTTTGAGGGTGGTACATAATCATAGAAGACTCATTTTCTACCTTCTTAAAATTAGAATAAATAGAATAGAATAACACATACCTCATTTGTATTTGTGTGTAAATTTATTGAACATAACATTATTAACTAGAGGTTCAGCAAATACTAGACAGTTCACTGTGTATGGCATAGGAATTCTCAATAAACATGACCACACATACTTACATCAATGGACAATCAGGTGCCTGTTTTGTGTCAGGCATTGGGATACATCCATAAGTCTCTGTCACAGGCTTTGTAGAAGTCATGTAAAGAGAATTATAGTACTGTTTTCAGAATTTTAAAGTCTCTTGTGAAGGAAGACCCCAGAAGCAGAGTTTAAATTGGTAGGCCCTTCTAAGGATTCAAGCAGGAGGTTTTAGGAGCCAAGAAGGGAAAATTCAAAATGAGAATGGAGAGACCAAGCAGGAAGTCATGTCAGTGGTGGGTTTGCGAGTTGGGGAAGATGGAGAAGGTAGTTGGGCTGGGTGGCCTTCTATGATTGGGGGATAATAAAGAAGTGATTTATTATCTCCAACAAAATCAAGCTTCAACTATACATAGTATCTCCAGACAAATTTTCTTTTTACACAACTCATAAGGACCGAAACTCAAGCCCAAATAACTGGAGAGAAAACTAGCCACTTAAATCAGATAGGAACCTTCGAGATTAATTTCCTGTTTTCATTAACCAGCCACAATTCTCATAGTCATCGCTGAGCATTTTAAGAGACAGCAGTGGATCCTCTCCTGTGTTGAAGGTGGACTGCACAGCCTTGATCCATGGTCTGGTTGGCCCAACAGCAAAGAGAGCTGCACAGTCTCTTCTCCAGTTCTAAGTTAAACAGAGCTGAGCCATAATTCCCCTGTGGATTTATAAGGAAGAGTTAAATCCCTCCCAGTGTAATGTAGCACCAGATCGAAGTAAACAGACTATGATTTCAGCGCTAGACACAGCCCTAAGGCACAAGAAATCACACTGTCACAGAGAGGATATGTGGCTGCTGCTATTTCGGTCCTTGAGCTCTTTGTTATCACAGAGTTGAAGGCTTTCTAGATGAGGAAGAGTGTTAACCAGTGCGAGGAGAGAACTCCCTGCTCTAGGCTAGTGGAATGGATGAGAGAGGAAACCATAGTGCCCTGTGACACATAAATATGGGCTCCACTCAATACACTGACCTCACCGCTTCTCTGCACTCTTATTGGAAACACGTTCTTCAGAAGAACAAATGCAGGGCAAAGCTTAAAACTCCGTTTTATAAAATGGTTAATTTCACCCATGATTACTATAATTTAATTTTAATAGCTTCCAGTTACAAAACATCAACCTCAGAAATAGAAAAATATATGTATATATGTATAGTCATATATATGACTAAATATGTATGTATATGTATATGACTAAATATGTATGTTATATGTATATTTAGTCTTATGCCATATATGTATATATATTTATAACCATATATTACTATATATTTATATACAGTTATAGTCATGTATGACTCCATATGTATATATTTATAGTCACATATGTGACTATATGGATGTATAGATATATATGACTATATAATATGAGATATATTTATAGTCATATATATTTACAATCATATAAATAGATGCATATATATTTTAAGTATACATTTATAGTCATACACACATATAGTCAGTAAAAATATGTGACTGAGAATATACAGCAGAAATGATTAGACTACAAGAAGATACTCCTATTTTCATCAGTGTGAGGGTTTTGCAAGTTGTTTTAGTATGTTTGTTCTCACTATACATCTCGAGGCAGGAAAACAACAGGAGAGTGTTGGGCCCACTGAGCCTGCTATATGAGCTATGATGCTCCTAGTCAGCTGTATGGCTTGGGTCAACTAATATTGGTCTCATCTTAGTCACCACAGCCAGCATCCTCCAAAAAGAGTTTCATTTTCCTCCACTGGATAGCCACCTTTATAATAGATTAAAGGTCCTCTTGGGGAAGACTAGGAGAAAGACAATAGTGTGTGATAAAAACCAGAATGTGATAAATGGCAATTGGGCGTGGAGTGCCATTACACCAAGTAGGAGACAAACCAAGAAGCAGCTAAAAGCTGGGGTCTGAACTCATAGAGAAAGATATAGGAAAACTTTGGTGATTATTCCAGCATTATGTCGAAAACAACAGTATACAATGTTAACATGTCTTGCCATTATATAATAATAAATAAGATGTACATAAATAAGGCATACAAGCTCCCCCGCTGTAATGAACTCACTGAAGATCATCCAACTTGATGTCTGATCGATCTATACCGTCGCTATAGACGTAAGTCATGGAAGACTTTATACCAATGTGGAGCTCTTGATTGCCCTCCTACCCACTGATGAGACTGAACGGGTGCTTCCATTCCAGCGACTCCTCTGAGGACCTCATGCAGTTATTTTGCTGTGCTCCCTGACTGCACTTTCTCATCACCCTGCTGTGCCATCAGTGAGTATCCTGCATCCCGACCACAGGTCCCTGACCTCCTTCCTTGATATTTTGTACGAAGCCTTAGAATGGTGTCTTCCATTCCTCTGTAGTAGCTGTCACTTTAGCACCTTTCTTTTTCAGCCCTATAGCTACCATGACCAGTCAGACATGACAGGTAGTAGGAAGGAAGAAGGCCAATACAGGGAGTAGGCTGCCAAGCTATTAACTAAAGTGGCCACAGCAGGGTCATCTCAGTCTATGCTTCTCTCATGGTTTTATCTATTAGTATAACCTAATCATTCTGCATCATTTCTGAGCCCTTCAACAGAACCACTCCTGGCTAGTTCTGTTGAACATAGGCTTCTGATACCAGTGCACTGTGTTCATACAATACTAAATCTTCATCTTCCCTCTTTGTTAAAGAAACCCCTACACCCCTGCTGCCGTTAGGACAGAGTCCATGATTGAATTTAGTCTACATTACGAATATGTCTTTTCAGTGGTCTGAGTTTCATGACCCAGATGCCAGATACTGAGAGAGTGAAACATAATATCTTCCTTGATGCAGACCTGGGCAAGAACAGACTCAAGGAGCATGCACAGGCTAGAGTCAAGTGGAGCCTTGTGGTCCCAGCACTAAAGAGATAAAATCGTGGATCGCTTTGAGCCGGAGGTTGCTCTGGGCTACATAGTGAGTTCCTGGGCCACAGATTGACACCTTGTCCCCAAAGTAAAAACAAAACAGAGAATGTCCAGACTCCTGGGGATGGCTGACCACACCTTCCATGCCCTTCTGTTCATCTTCATCTCTTGTGGATTCCTTCCTGCCCTTCAGACACTTGTCAGAACTCACCCAGTTCTTTAAATCTCATTTTAACTTAAAGGCTGGGCTAGAGAGATAGCTCAGCGGGTAAGAGCACTGACTGCTCTTCCAATAGTCCTGAGTTCAATTCCCAGCAGCTACATGGTGGCTCAGGTGGCTCACAACCATCTGTGATGGGATATGGTGCCTTCTAGTGTGTCTGAAGACAGTGACTGTACTCAAATAAAATAAATAACTAAATCTTAAAAAAAATACTAAAGGCCATTTCATCATTTCTGTATCATTTTTACGCCTTAAAATTTAAAATATAATTACATGATTTCCTTCTTCTTCCTATCCCTTTCAAATCCATGGCCCTTTGTTCGTTATTGTTAGTTACAGGTGTATATATGTATGTATGGGAGAAGGGGAGATAAAAAATGTAAGTGCAACTTGCTAAGTCCATTTAAGGGGTGTGCCTGTGCGTGTGTGTGTGTGTGTGTTATGGATAATCACTTGATTTTGGATAACCATCTGGGAAAGACTAATTCTCCCTCCCTCCATTTTTAGCTCTTCATCTAGGGATAGAACCCCACACAATCTCCTCCATCCATACTGACATGCAAACTGGTGGTGCCCTTGTCTAAGTATTATTTAGGATTATCATACTTTGAGATTTCACAGGTACAGTCTTCCTGCATTGTATAGAAGACTACATCTTTCCACAGGCTTCCTAGTTCTTTGAGTCTTATATTCTTTCTTCTCTCTCTTGTATGATGTTTCCTGAGCCTTGGCTGTAAGGGTCACCTTGCAGCTGCATTGACAGACTGGGCTCCCCACAGTCAGGGTGTTCTCTGCATTTTAACTAGTTGTAGTTTTCTATAATGGTGTCAGTCAGTCTGCTGTAAAAAGAACCATCTTTGATAAGGTCCATGAGCTGTGCTAATCTAGTGAAAGAAGGATAAGCAATTTGGAATAGTTAAAGACCGTGGCAGTGTTCGGTTCTTCTCTAACTTACCACAGGTTGGCTAGGTTCTCAGTACCAGGATTGATTCCTCTTCTGTTGTATGGACTAGTTTCCAATTAGGCAGTTATTGGTTGTCTCACAAATGTCACATAGTATACCTTTGGAGATACTTGCCATGCCTGGTGGTTGTTGTGGTCCCTAGGCTCCACAGCTGGATAGGACTAGTGAATGCTTTCCTTTGTTGGCAGCTTGCATAGCACTTTATAGTTTTATGAAAGTTAGCCCTCGGGGAGGAAGGCATTTGGAACAGATCCAGCTCAGTTCTCCCAAGTTCTGTCTTCAGTGTGTGGTGTCTTCAGCCAATTCTGGGGCACAGCAGAGGGCAACGGTAATCGCCTACCTTGTCTGGGGACTCTCTCGTACCTCCCTGACCAACCACAACTGGAAAGAAGGATCCTCATGCCTGGTATGAATCAAGGTTTTGGGTTAGATAGTGGCATCTGCATAATCATATACTTAATATATATTATAATTTTAGCTAAATATAAAATTATATGAAATTATGGCTTTTTCAGGTAACCTTAGTGTTATTTATCCCTTCTGCCAAGCTCTTTCTTTATAGATATCTTTTCTCCCTCCCCAGTTATAAAGCCCCCTCCCATTTCTCCTTCAAATCACCTCTATATGCTGTTTCCCTCCTTAGCTTTCCCCCCCTCCTTCCATGGTCCTCTTTGCATATGACATTTCTATGCAGTGTACTTACTGTATTCTCTCTCTACTGCCCCTTACATCCCCTTCCACCTCCTCTGTCCACATCCCCAGTGGTTCCCTCTCCCTTTTCCCACCAAATTCCACAGAAGACAGAAAATATGTAATACTTGTCTTTTTTGTGTGTGTCTGGTTTATTTCACTTCTACATGATAATCTCCAGTTCTAGCCATTGTCTTGCAAACAACATGATTTCATTCTCCTTTATATTTGAATAAAACTCTAATGTGTATATATTACTGTACTTTCTTTACCCAGCTATCATGTTAATGGGCCCGCAGGCTCATTATGTGTGTTGCCTGTTGTGACGAGCGTCCTCTTGCCAGCCATTCCAATAGGATCATTTCCTTCACGAAAATCCCTGGAGCATTCTATTGCTTCTGCTGTTAGCCTGTCAATTCATCATATAATGTCTGCTTTTACTCAAAATGTTAATATATTTTGCAGTGGTTATTATTTTTTTAGTGTTTTTATCATGTTTTTAATCCTGTTGTGTGTTGTTTTCATTCCTTTTCTCATTCATGGAGCTTACTACCTACCATATCCAATAAGAATATTGAGTTTAGTCAGTCCTTACCTCATGATCTGTTTATTCTCAGCTCACACGGAGACAGGAAACTGTAGAGATTCAGGTGTTTGGAGCCATCTCATTTGATGTAGATATGATATGGCCTTAGTCATCACCCTACATGAGGGAGGAGTCAGGCTAGGTAGTATAGGAGATACCAGCTGAAGAGGTCAGAAAGAGGAAATAAACACAGTGGCTTTTCTTCCAACTTTCCTTAAAGGCTCTATTCCATTTAAGACATCAGACTTTTAATAAATGCTGGTTAGATTACATTGCCTCCTGTTGGATGAAAGGCAGATGCTAAAAAATATCTACGTTGTTGATATTTACCAACTCCTTGCACCTCCTACCTTACTTCTGGGACAGAGAGACCAAACAGCCCACAATGCAGTAAGCAGCTCACAATAGTAGTTTTTCTGCTTCTTGGTTCCTTTCTTACTCAACAGTAAGAGTAAGGAAGATCTCATCAAAGATCTCTATGTGATGTGTAAATAAATTGCCATCTTACTGTTTAAGCAGTTTGCATCTGATACTGTGTATATCAACGTGTCAAACACCTATCTTAAGAAAGCAGGAGGCAGGCCTGGCGGTGGTGGCACACACCTTTAATCCCAGCACTTGGGAGGCAGAGGCAGGCAGATTTCTGAGTTCAAGGCCAGCCTGGTCTACAGAGAGAGTTCCAGGACAGCCAGGGCTACACAGAGAAACCCTGTCTCAACCAAAAAAAAAAAAAAAAAAAAAAAAAAAAAGAAAGCAGGAGGCAAAAGTAGACTCAGTAAAAAGGATTTGGGAGTTTGTGTTGGCAAGCTTTCTTAATGATGAGAAAAAGGGCCAGCCATGTGGCTCAGTAGTAGTGCACCCTCCTAGCATGTGCAGGATACTGGTTCTCTCATTAGCATCAAAAAGATAAACAGTAAAAAGGAAAGGTGTTGAAGATACATCACCAGCCCGGTGTCCTTCTCTTCAAGCCTATCAGGCAGTTGGCTTTGCTATATAACTAATGTTGCGACTAACGGTGTAAGTGTTAGAGAAACTTTGTGCTGAGTGTCTAGGAGACTTCTTTACAAAACTCACATTAGGGTAGAAATCCTGTTTTGGGCGCAGGCTAGGCATGGGAAAGCAGGCATTGACTAATTTCCAGCAGTTACACATCCAGGAACACCTAGTTGCTTGTAGAGCGAAGCCTCTCTCTACCCAGCAGTGGTTGGCCGGGCTTGCTGCAGTCCTTCAGGCTGCAGGAACCCCAGAAATGTGCTCTGAGTCCAAAAGCTGGCCTGCTGACATCTTGGCCAGAGACATGTGTTTAAAAAACAAAGAAAACCAAAAGAAAATCTTAAATCGAAAACAGCCTGCAGCTTTAAAGCTAGTTTAAAATACAATTCTACCAATTCAGAGGAACAGAAATTTAAAGTTGTCAAATGTTTTCGTGTGGTGACAGCTAATATTTGTGGAGCACTGTATCACCAACTCCAGCAGCAGCAGCGGCAGCATCACCACCACCACCACCACCATCATCATCATCATGAACAGCAGCAGCATCACCACCACCACCACCATCATCATCATCATCATCATCGGCAGGAAGTGAAGTAGCCCAGGCTGATCTCAAACTCACTGTGTAGCCAAGGATGACTTGATCCTTTTTTTGTTTGTTTACTGAGACAAATTCTCACCATGTAGCCCAGGCTGGTCTTCACCACATGCCCATTCTGCTCTCTCAGCCTCCACAGTATCTGTGGCATTTTCCATAGACACATATTTGAACTCAGAGCACCGTGGGTATTTGAAATTGCAAGAAAATCATCTAAGTAGAAGACTTGCTGTCTGGACATGTTACAATTTGTAAATACAGTGCAGCAGCTAGGAAAACGATTGTCTCATGCTTGGCTAGATTCTTATTCAACCCAGGACCACCTGCCATGACATGCTGGGCCTCCTGCATCAGTGAAGACTGTCCCCACAGACATGCCTCTGAGCTGAGAAATCTGTCAAAAAGTCTTCCTCAGGTGACTCTAGGCTGTGTCAAGTTGATGGTTAAGGTCAATAAAGTATAGTACGTATATGAAGACAGTATATTCAAGGCTTTGTACTGTTCACAGGTGTAGGTGTCCAGTAAGGTTCCCAGATTACAGGTAAAGATAAACTATAGCATTTCTAACTCAAGAGCTAAGAAAAAATATTGCTCAAAATGTACGGGCAGTATTACCAAGGTTACTATTATAGAATTCTCTATAAAATCTCAGAGAATTGTAGAATTCAGAAATTTTAGATTGACTTTTATTTACTCAGACTTTTATAGAAGGCCTCCTACATTCCAAATACTGTGTATGCATGGAAGATTAAAAGATAAGTAGGACTTATCTTTTAGTCCTGGGGAGCTAGTAGTACATGATCTCTCTGTCTCTGCCTCTCTCTCTCTCTCTCTCTCTCTCTCTCTCTCTCTCTCTCTCTCTCTCTCTCTCACACACACACACACACACACACACACACACACACACACACACACCAGATAGATAGGTAGATAGATGGATGGATGGATAGATAGATAGACAGACAGGCAGACAGACAGACAGAGACTCATTTATGCTCAACCTTTAAGTCCTTGCTTTGCCTTTTGCTCTCTCTGGATCATCCAGAGTTCTCTGGTTAAGAGCTCGTGGGACTGCACTTGCTTCTCCAAGCATCCTTCAATGGATGTTGTCTATTCAACTCTGAACTCCTAAGGTGTGATCCAGAGCTGGAATGCATTCCTAGAGATGTGGTAAACAGTGTTCTACTGAATGAATAAAGCCTATACCTCTCTTGATATGGAGGAATTAATTCTTAAAGAAGCATCTGATTGCAATAATATTTTAATAGCCAGTTCATACTTGTGTCTCCTATTGAGCCTTGTAGACTGCTTAAACCCTGTAGCCTTGAGCAAGCCGACTAACCCGTTCTGTCCTCAGTTCTTCCAGGCATGACAATAAGGGTCACACCTGCCTCCTGTTTATGGTAATTATGGATAATAAGATGTTAAATTAAATTTATTGGCCGTGTTGTACTTGAAATTCAAGGTGACCTGGTTGTTTTGCAGATGTATTTTTAAGAAAGACAAAAGAACCATTGACAAGAAAGCAATCTGTATCCAAAGCATATTAAATGGCCTTTGGAAAAAAAAAATGTGGGTTTCCTAGGATTTCACATTCTTTGACCCTTACTACTTCTGTTTTAGCAATAAAAGATTTAGTGTGACTACTCTATAAATAGGTTTTCGATTTATATTGCCAGATAATCCACTATTTGATGAGAGTGAAGACGGTTTCCCTGAGAGGCTAAGTTCACCGGTTTATATATTGTCTTGCAGTGCGTCTCTGTTTTTCCTTGGCTTCCAGGCCTCTTAGGCATTTTACTTTCTCCAACAGAATGTTCTCTTGGCTGACTTGAGCACAGGAGTGGCTGGAGCTGTTCTACCCTCACAGGCATTGATGTAGCAGTCATCAGAATA
Source organism: Mastomys natalensis (assembly GCA_021653895.1). Classification (NCBI taxonomy): domain Eukaryota; kingdom Metazoa; phylum Chordata; class Mammalia; order Rodentia; family Muridae; genus Mastomys; species Mastomys natalensis. The sequence goes on along the minus strand of JAJTUV010000051.1, from coordinate 221,059 downwards.
AAATACGGTCCTAAGGAGAAGCCAGCTGGGGCCACAGGAGTTACAACGTGAAGCCCAGCCTGGTTCTTAGGGACGGCCAACAAACCCAGCGGAGCGCTAGCGACAAACACTTTTCAGTGCATTTCATAAAACTCACTGATTCCTCCACCCCACCCCCACCCCACATTATTGAGACCGGGGAATAATTATGCCCATGGCACCCAAAGGATTTTAGAAGATATGTTATACCTTTTCAGAGGTAGTTCAGATCAGCAGAGCAGTTAGGACATTTCAGTATAACATTGAAACTCTGGTGGGTCTGGTGGGCCTGCTTGACTTAGAGAATTTAATACTTATTGTCCATGGGTGACTAGTTCTTTTCTGACTAGTCTCTTGCTGCATACTTCTTGGGAACTGTGGACATAGGCTCCAAACTATTAGCTGTAGTCATTTCACAAAAACTTGTTTACGTCAGGAACAAAGCGCAGTCGGTATGCTTTAACAAACATGATGCATGATGTATGTTTAATACCTTTAAGGAAGAATGTATTGTTGCTGCCAGGCAAGTCTGATTTTAGTGCACAGTGAAGTTTAAAGAGAATGTATTAAAACACAAAAATCAGAGTCTTGTCAGAGGCCTTCCGTGAGTCACATAAACACAGGAGGCACTGAAGCCAATGCTTACGCAGTGAGTTGGACATCTTCAGTGGGTGTGGTGGCAGGATGCTATAGTCCCCATTCAGGGAGGCCCATGCAGGAGGACAAGTTCTAGATTGGGTTAAATGTCTTCAGTAATTGAGCCATAGTTCTTGTTGTAAAATAGACCGTGTGGTTTATAGTTTCCACGAAGCACATCAGTTTACAGGTTTGTGTTCACAGAGTTGATGCTCCTTTGTAGATTCTTGCGAATATTGAAATGTAAGAGATAGAAAGTATATGTGCCCTTTTTTTCTAATAAAATTCTCCCCATTTCTAATTTATTTAACTTTTAAAGAGATCCCAAGAGCCATAGACTGTCTAATAAAAACCCGAGTACTGGACATGAGGAAACCCCTTTCCAATTTTGAGGGGAGAGGAAGCCTCCCAAAATAATATAGGGTATTGCTGCTGCTCTTCACTTCATCCCCAGAATTTGACAGGAATTTCTCATTGCTAAGGACACCATACACTTCAGACAGGACTTGGGAGAGTAGAGATGGATCTGATCCAAAAGCTTCCTCCCTGAGGACTGGCTCTCATAATGCCATAAAATTCTACGCAAGCAGCCAAGGGAAGAAAACATTTAATCGTCCTACCTAGCTGTGAAGCCTATACACTATTGACCAGGCATGCCAAGGTAGCTCCAAAGGTATAATAGTGGCACCTATACATTGGGAATAGCTAACAGCTATTTAATTGGACTTAAGGTCCACTCAGTAGGAAGGAATCCATGCCTGGTACTATAAGCCAAATGCCCATGGCTGTTGGGGCCACAGTACCTAGAGGAGAACCTACTGCTGCCTCATTCCTAAGCCAGCATAATTCTGATTGCATTCTAAATGCTTATCCTAGAGTCACAGGTAAGGGTAGCTCTCCTTAGCCAACAAGTTTCTGTTGGCATCGGAGAGAGACCGTGTGTTTGTAAGTTAGAATTGAGATATGGCCGTATGAGGGTGACAACTGTCTTAGCATCTCATTGCCCTTTTTACCTCTGTGATTGTAAGGATGTCTCTCTGTGTATATGTGTTTGTATGTATGTGTAATTTTTTTTTTACAAATAAAGTTAGTGTGTTTGCTAAGCCAAAACTGTTTATAAGTACTGGTGTATCATTGAATCCTACATGTAAATTTCTAGATAGTTTTTGTTGTTGTTGTTGTTGTTTTGATTTTCAAGACAGGGTTTCTCTGTGTAGCCCTGGGTGTCCTGGGACTCACTATCTAGACCAGGCTGGCCTCGAACTCAGAGATCTACTTACCTTTGCCTCCCTAGTCTTAGGATTAAAGGCGTGCTTCACCACCTCTTGGCTAGATAATTTTTTTTTAATTTGATACTTATATCTTCAATTATTTTAATTTTTCAAGTTACAGTATTTGCATATTTACTTATTATTTGTGCAAGTGTAGAGGTCAAAGGACAACTTTCAGGAGCCAGGTCCCTCCTTCTACCATGTGGAATCCTAGGAATTGGACTGAGGTTCTCAGGCTTGGCAGAAAAGGCTTTTATTCAGCGTCATCTAGCCAGCCCTTTATTTCAGTTTTGACAGAAGTTGGAATGTGTATTAAGTACACGTGGAGGTCAGAGGTCAGCACAGTAACTTCTCTACCTTCTTAACCATAGCCCACCTTATTTTTTGAGACAGGCTCTCTGTTACATCTGCTGCTCACCTATGCAGCTGTACTGGCTAGCTGGGGATTTTCCTGTCTCTCCTCCTAAGCACTGAGGTTTTGGGGTTCTATGCCTGGCTTTCCCAGTGGGTTCTGGAGATAGAACTATTTCTCCTGCTTTCATGACAGGTGCTTTACTACGTAACAATCTTCCCGGTCCCTACTCTTAGAATTTCAACTTTGACTTTCTCTACTGGTTAATAATTCAGTTGCCTATAATGCATTTTATTTTTTGATGAATTTTATAAACATTCATACTTCATTTTTGATGAACTATTGGTGGAACACGAGTCTCTCTTCTCTTTGGAATATTTCTGTTAGACAGTAGACATATTTGCAGTTTATGAGGTTAATCATAAAAAAAAAAAAAAAATAAAGTTAATCTCGGTTCATCTTGAAACATTTTGAGTTGTCAATTGGAAAATCCATTGCCAGTCCATCACAATGAGTATAGGTAAAAATACACTTTTAAATAAATGTCCTGTTAAATAAATTTTAAACAAATGTCTAGACTGCTAAGCACAGCTGTGTCTGCCCTGAAGAGAATCTGATTAGACCAAGGGAGTCTTATGTCTTCATTACACGGTTACTACAGTGTGTAGTGTTTGGACCAAATAGAATTTTCCTAATGTCCCAAGCAAGGCAAAGGAAGCACAACCCTTTTAGAAATAACAGCAATTTCATTACACTCACAGGAGAGCTTCTTACATGCCCTCGTTAAGAGAAAAATCCATAGCTGTAGTCAGCCTTAAATTACAGAACATTAAACTAATTACATATACTATATATTCATTTGGCTGCTAAAATATTATTGATTTGTAATTCTTGGTTAAATAGTATAAATAAACGGATTATTAAATAAGTTACTTCTAAAGCATATAATAGTTTAAGGATTAGGGTAGATAATTTAATTCTTTCATAAAATGTCCATAATGCAGAATTTGGAAAGCCTCATACTGAAAAGTTTATTTTATTGCCAAGAAGCAGTGGGAAGAAATTGTAGGGTTTTGAGTGTGTTTTAATGAGCAGTGATGTGACCTGGAGTCACAGGGAAGAGGGGTGAGAAGGAGCCAATTCAGTGTAGCCACATACAAAGGATTTTAAGTTCCACTCATGCTATCCCATGTTGAGTGTGTGTTTCCTTCTTCCAGCATTGTCTGGCTGCTCACAGCGCGGTGGCCAGCCATCCTAGATCATGCATTCTAGAATGTCTTCCGCACCTTCTAGAGTGCATGGTATTTTCACCTAAAATGTAAAATCTAATAATGTGGTGGAGGTGTTGGGAATCCCTCGGTTTCCAGTTGTTGCTGTTCTTAAATTCCATGGTGATATTTAGATACCCAGAGTATAACACAGTCTGTGAGTCTGAACTCTATAAGGAATCTTTCTGCTGTCTCTGTCACCTGTAAACTTTTCTTTCTCTTTGGAAGTATTTCTAAGTTCAATTTGTACAAAAGACAAAGGAAAAGTCTTCCTTAAAGCTTAGTGTTCTCTTTAGGGTTTATTAGTTTCTGCAATTAATAGTAGAGACATGTATAGTTGAAAAGCACTTTAACATTTACCCAGGATAATTTTCAATACTTTTGTTCCTTTTTCTTACTTTTCATAGCTTAGTAGGTTCTGATATTTAAGGTACTAGAACTTCACCAACCTAAAAATAGACCAATTTTGGCAAATAGAAACAGTTCTTATAAGGCATAGTATTCCCCCACAGACTTATTTCTAGACTTTAATTATAAAAGACATGAAACAAGAGAACATATTCTTCCTTATATACAAGGAATCCTTTGTAGAAATCACCAGTTAAAAATAAATCAGGGGCCAGTGATCTGGCTCAGTGTGTAAGGGTGCTTGCCACTAAGCCTTAGGACCTCAGATTGATCCCTGGAACTCTCATGGTAGCAGAGAGCTGACTCCAGCAAGTTGTCCTACGTATGTGTGAGTATGTGCAAACACACACACAATTAAATATTAATAAAATGTTCTCACCATTGTGTATGTATATTATTTTCCATTTGCAAAAAGTTATTTACTTTTCAAGCCTCAAAATCATTGTGGATATATAATCTGACATATTTAATAAATATTTAATATTTAATAAAACAGCAAATTTATTTAATTTGAGAAATTAAATTTGGCATAGCAAACATTGTTTGGGCTGTTTTATTTTATTTATTTTTTTTGGAAAAAATCTTTCTTTTTATTTGATATTTTATTTACATTTCAGATGTCATCCCTTACCACATTTCCTCCCTGCCCAGGACTGCCCAGGAACCCCCTATCCCATCCTCCCTTTTCCTGCTTCTATGAGGATGTGGCCCCCACCTACCCCCCCACTCCCACCTCCCCACCCTCGAATTCCATTTAGGCTGTTTTAAAACTTATACTAAATACTGATTCTGAAATAATTAGGTTTTAGTTTTCTGAGGGATTGTTTTGTTTATCTTTGTTGTTTGTCGTTGGTTTTTGTTTTGTTTGTTTTTGAGACAGGGTCTCACTATATTGCCCTAGCTGTCCTAGAACCCACTATGTAGACCAGACTGGCCTGGAACTCAAAGAGATTCACCTTCTTCTGCCTCCCTAGTGCAAGAATTACAGCTATATGCCACCATGCCTGGCTTATGGTTTGGTTTTTATTGGCCTGGAAACAGAGACCTGTGTCCCATCCCTTGTACCTGCCTGCTATTTTAATCCTCTGACAGCTGTAAGAGACACTTGTCTTTCAACCTCTTTGAAGCACTGATTTAAAGGAAAAAAGCACCCCACTAAGGTGCACCCTCGAAGTTGACAGCACACCTAGGTAAACAGTGCAGAAAGAAGCTTTCGCCTTTGGCAAGTATCAGAATAATGACAATTGGAATGAATTTATCTTCTAAGTGTTTCATTATATATTATTATATTATTTTAAATCAAAAGTATTCTGATATTTACTAGTGTGAAAAATAAGAGGCTACAGTAATGTATTTGCTGAATTTTATTTGAGATTTTTTTTTAAACATTGCAAATAATATGTACTTTCTTTGAAACATGTAATTTACATGTTACATGTTTTGTTTTAATTTATTTGATGTTTAATTAGCTTTGCTCTTGTATTTCATTTTATTGGTATCTAGGGATAATTGTTACTTCAGATATTTTTGTTTATATAGATGCAGTCATAAATATGTTTGTGTGTGCACACACACACACCCATATTTTGAGACTAGATCTCACTATATATAGCCCTGGCAGTCCTGGAACTCACTTATAGTTCAAGCTGGCTTCAAGCACACAGAGATCCTTGAGTCCTAGGATTAGCTGTGTACCACCAAACCCGGCCCTCAAGTGGTTTTTGTTAACTTAACATCTTACTGGACTTGCATTTCCTTCCTTAAGTATCGAAATTATTTTGAAATAAAAAAAAAAATGCACTGAGTATGAAGTAACCAAAGCGAGAAGCGTATATATCAGGGGTAGACAGTTCTGGATGTTAGACTGTGGACTTGGTTGTCCATCCTCCGGTTCTAGAAGCTCTGCCAGTTCAGTGAGGCACCAGTGCCTGGACATCTGCATCCAGGAAGAGTGCAAATTTTTTCTGACTCATCTCAGTTATATTCTTCAAAAGAGTCATGTTTTCCTGTTCTATTACAGTTCTTGTGACCCAATACATCACAAACATCTCATTTATTTTGTCATTGCCTGAGGAGATTGCTACAAGGATATGTATTTTGCTTTTTTAAGTCACAGATTTTTGTAATTAATTTTTAAAATAAAATGGGTCATCTTTGGCTCACAGATCATCCGCTGGTCCTGTAGGAGAATTCAATTACTGTGTCTGCGACTCTCTCCTCCAGACAGTTCCTTATTTGATATTGTGAGTAATCATTGAATATCATTGTGAATTTAAAAAAACCGGAGGCTGATACTATACAGCACTGGCTCAGCTCTGCCACGCATAGGAGTCAATATGTTTCCATGCCTGAAACATTTTCAGTTAACTCATAGTTTAATTAATGAAACTGCTTTCATTTAGTATACTTTGGTTCCATACATTCTCAACTAGAAGTAATATTTTTAAAGGATTACACATGCCCCGGCTTGTTACAGTGTCAGTGTTTTAGATTCAACCATTTAGAAAGTACTTCCATATAAGTTAACTTATTTTATGGTGTTTCATGTCTACCAAATTGTTCAAGGTTTTTTTTTTAACGACTTAATAGGGCTGCCTATAGTGTAGACTTATTTCTAGAAGTATTTATACTTTGCATTTCATGATGACCATCATTTACTTTAAAACGAAAATGGATTTTTTTTCCTCCATTGTATTTAAAAGAGGGTGTCTCTCTAAGCAGCTCTAAGGACGCTCTTATTGTAGTGTCAATGGTAAGGTTCACGCTGTTGAGCACTCATTGGTAAGACTAGTAGTTCTTCTGTGTGGGCATTATCTGTGTTCTTATCTACCGTTAGCTTACCTTAGCAAGACATACTTATAGTCCCCTAACTCAGCTCCTAGGCATTGTGGGATTCGAATTAATCACCAGTGAAATGGATTAGTCTACCATTTTTAGTGAGAACAAAATACCTTTTTGTTGTTGTTTTACACAGAGTTGCTGTTTAACACAGGCTAATCTCAAGTTTGCTGTCCTCCTGCCTCAGTTCCTGAGTGTCCCAATCACAGGTGGATGCTCCCAGCCCTAGCTTTAGGACTTCATCGTGATTCCTTTACCTTTGTGAAAATAGTCTGAGGGACTAGTAAAGCAAGCAAACCTGGAATAGAAGGCGTCACCATTGCTCGGTAAAATGTATTATGTTAGTGACCGTGCTGTTCTAACAATTTTGTCTACAGTGTCAACAAGTTTTCCACAGCTCCCAGAGATGCATTGCTAAGAGATAGGATACGTTGCTGCAGTCTCTTATTGGATGTTTCTGTAGATTCCAGCTTCTCTATGGTAAGAATACAAATCAGTTTAAGAAATAAAACATTAGGCAAATTTTTTCAATTCAATCCTGTTTCTCTACACAGGAAAGAGAGTTCAGTCTTATAAAAACAAAACAAAGAATTGAAAATTTACCACCTTTTTTAAAGGTTTATTCTGAGGAAAACAGTAATGATTCCCAAACTTAAGCAGTTTTTTTTTTTTTTTTTTTTTTTTTTTTTTGGTTTTTCGAGACAGGTTTCTCTGTGTAGCCGTGGCTGTCCTGGAACTCACTCTGTAGACCAGGCTGGCCTCGAACTCAGAAATCCGCCTGCCTCTGCCTCCCAAGTGCTGGGATTAAAGGCGTGCGCCACCACTGCCCGGCACTTAAGCAGTTTCATCTTGGCTCATTTACTATTTTTTTTTTAGATTGTCATCCGATCTGGCCCTTAGGATACCTACAAAAAAGATGCCTCAATAGAGATAATGAGGAAGACAGATGTATTTGTTAAACAAATGTGTCATTAGACTTAAAAAGAAAACAGAAAGGTATTTTAAAAGTTCCTGTGTCTCCTCAAGGAAGCCTTTGTGAAGCTTAGGTCTGGGGGAGAGTTGGGGGGAGCAGTTAGGAGGAGTGGGGGAGGGGAAACTGCAATCAGGATGTAATATATGAGAGAAGAATAAATAATTTCCCTCAGGAATTGGCTGTTTGACAGAATTTGCTTTTTCTTTTCCAGTATAATTGTTCGACAAATTGTGCATGAGTGTGTGTGTGTACGTTTTTATATGTTGTGGGCATGGAAGACATATCAGTGGTCATTTACTGGAAAAACACATTATTATAGTTTTGCCACGTCTGAAAATATTTTCTTTTTTTCTTAGCAACAGGAACAATCCCAAACGCTACCTCTGTGAAGAGTGGTGTATTTTAGAACTTGTTTTTCATTAATGGGACACATTCATGTGAGCCTTTAAATTACACCTCCCCCTCAGTACGATGTCCATAAAAATATTATATCCCTGAGTGAATAGTATCCCCAAAGCAATGGTTGCTCTGCCTGTCCCCTGAGTGTTTCCCATAGAGCTTGTCAAGTGTTATCTGAGACAGAAGAACAATCCTCCTTCCTCACAGTTGCTATGCACTCTATCTTCAGCATCCCGCACGAGATAAAACATGGATGTTTTCTTTACAACATCTTCCAGAGTCATTTCATCATGAACTAGAGTGTATCTGTTCATCTGCTCTGACTGAGTGGCCAGCATGACATCTGAGCTGCGGTTCCAGGAACTTGATGGTGCCCTCTTAGTGGGCTGAGCCTCAGGTTATCTTTCCCTAATGGTGCATAGGAGTGGCTCACAGATATTAATTTTAGTCTTGATAGTCTTAAATGTCTGTCTGAGTAAATGACTCACAATATTGGGAAATCCCTTGTATGACACAAAGCCTCTTTATTACAAATGTCTCAGGAATGGTTTAGTCCTTCGATAGGCTAAGATGGGTCCTGTCTCCTCGACCTAGTCTTAGACTGTGTCCTCCTGGTTTCGGAGAGCTCACCTGTCACTTCATGTACATGGGTGTCACTTGTGGAGAGGCAGCCCCAGCTATACATTGAAGCTGTGTGTCTGTATCTGTTATTTGTCTCGCAAAGTGGCTTCCAAGTTGGCTTCTCCCTTGAAACTCTCTATAAAAATGACACATCACTGGCTTGACTGTCTCTGTGTAGTCAGAACTGAGCTTTGCCTAGCATGTCGTTATTTGGGTTTGAAACCCTACTGGCTCCACTGAAATCCTGGGTGCCTTGCACACACTTGCCTTCTTGGCTTTCCTTGCTACATAGGGAATCCTTTTCCTTGTTCACCATGCTCTTAGCTCCCTTTCTGACCTTCCTTAGCTTTAAGTGTGGGATCTTGAACTAGGACCTCGTGCATGCTAGCCACAAGTACCACCACTGAGTACACCTTCTCTTTGTTTGAATAGCAGCACTCCACTACCTGTGTAATTTCACACTAGGATATGGGATGTTTGCATCTAAGTGTGATGTATGTATTTTCTCTAGCCACAGTCTGCCCATCAGTGGAGGGTGCCACTTCCCAACTGAAAGTAAGACTTTGATTATGACTTTTAATTTTTTAATGAATTATTTATTTATTTATTTAATGTATATAAGTGCACTTTGGCTGTCTTCAGACACACCAGAAGAGGGCATTACAGATGGTTGTGAGCCACCATGTGGTTGCTGGGAACTGAACTCAGGACCTCTAAAAGAGCAGTCAGTGCTCTTAACCATTGAGCCATCTCTCCAGCCCCAGATTATGACTTCTTTTTACTGAGTTTCTCTGCGTGTAGTTGAAGGTTAGAGCCATGTATATAGATATACTATTTTCATGATATGCTACCGAATTCCTTTTAAAGAATTAACTATTTATTTTTATGTATACGAGTGTTTTACCTACATATATGCGTGTGTACCAAGTTAATTTTTGTTGCCTATGGAGTTCAGAAGAGGGACTGGAGTTACAGATAGATAGGAATCTCCATATGGATGCTGGGAACTGAACCCAAATCCCCTGTTAGTAATCTTAAATGCTAAGACATTACTCTAGCCCCTTGGTTTCAGGTTCCTTACATTTATTACTCCATTTAAACCTGAAACGTGATTAAATAGTTGCTCTTATTGTCCCCACTGTATACCTGAGATAATTTGTTAATGCCATTGCACTGACCTAGATCCCAGGCACTCTGACTCTGGAGTTCACATTCTGAAACAGCGCTAACTGATAGACTCCTGCTTGTCCCCACTTAGTGTGTCCAGAGAGAGCGAGACCCAGTGCTGTTCTCTACCTTCAGTGGACGGAATGCCAGTTAGGTGTTGACTGTGAAGAAGAGCTGGGCATGTTGGTACCAATCTCAAGACACTAGATCTGGGAGGACTCTTCATAGCCTGAGTTCAGTCCCCAGAGACCAAGCTAAAAATAGCCCAACATGCAGTATGTGCTTGTAATCTAGGTTCTAAGGAAAGACTCTGTCTGGAAAAAAAAAAAAAAAGGAAGATGGGTGAATAAGTAATGCTTGAGAAGGAACACCCAAGGCTGCCCTCTGACCGCTCCATGCTAACACACACACACACACACACACACACACACACACACACACACATCTAAAGAAACTAATACTTTTTAATAATTGGGAACGTAGAAATGTTCATACATTCAATTTTTAACTATCTTTTAATCTAAAAAGGAAACCATTGATCTGGTCTTTTATAATAGTAAGGTGAATTTTGGATGAGAAAAGAAAAACTTGTTCAGATTCGTGAAAGAACTTTAGACACACTGGGGTTCTTAGGGGCCTAATATTAGGCAGGCCTATGAAGTTATCATACATGTCTCTGTGGGGGTAGAGTGCAAATAATTTAATTTTTGACCGAAGTCCATAGCATTTGGAATTTTTTATTATATTATAAATGATAGGCTTTGCATTTGAGGTAGAAAGTATTATACGTTTTCCAACTTAAAGTCAACTTAAAGTATACTTAAAGTGTACTTTAAGTACACTGTTTAAGAGGCTAAGGCAAGAGAATTGTTGCAGTTGAAGGCCAGCCTGAGCTATATAGCAAGTTCCAGGGCAGCCTGGGCTATAGAGTGAAATGCAGGTTCGAAGAACAAAGCTATTAGAAATTATCCTTGTTGTTTGGATGTATAGCGTTCCCTAAAGGACTCCAGTGTTAAAGGCTTGTTTCCAAGCCAGAGGATCCATTACTATGGGGAAGATTGGAGCAAGAAGGCTCTGACTCCTTCAGTGGCTTAGTCACTGGTGTTAGTTGATGGGTGAGGAAGCCTGGTTGGAAGTAGGTTACTAGGGCCATGCCTTGGAAGCACATCTTCTCTCTGGCCCCATGGTGTCTCTCTGCTTCTTGTCCACTCTGAGGTCTGTTGTGATCTACTCCATTTCTCCTCCCGGAAGCCAAGTAACCATGGGCTGAAACCTGCTTTGCTCTGGTATTTTGTCATAGTAACCGAAAGCTGACTAGTGCATTTATCATCATACTTTCCTGTTGCTGGGTTGTAAGTGTTGATGCATTGGCGGGTAGATGAGAAATCTCTTACAATTCAGTCTCAGTTGTCAAATACCATACTTTGTAGTTCTGTCAACAGCACTGGCTGTGGAGCCTTGGGGGACGCACCTGAATTTCTTAAGGAAGCTGATACTGAGACACTTTCCTTGGCCCTCTTGAATGTCTGGGTACTGTTGCTAATTGAAAATTAATAGAACTTTGCTATGTGACAGCTTGGTTATGAAGTAGACTGAATTTTAGCAGGACTAAATAGGATCTAGTCACTCAACAGTTGTCTTATTGAGCAGCTTCTATGTTCCTGTTAAAGTTGGAATGTGTTAGTATCTCTACAGACTGAGCCACACTTCAAGGCTGACCTGAGCGAAACTTGAGAGCATACCTTCAAAAATTAATTTTAAAATATCAGCATTAGCTTAGTTCCTAATCAAAACTATAAAATGATTGCACATGAAACTAATTGCTTCTACAGCAAATGGCTGCGGCCCTGGCCCTTGCTCATGTTTGGAAATTATCCTGTCAGACCTTCTGTTTCATGATGGAAGCTGAGCTATCACAGGAAGCTGGTATTTCCAGTATTCCTGCCAAAGAGGGATGTTGAGGACTCTAGTTTGCAAAGTTCTAGAAATATTTCTGAGAAAAAAAAAAAGTGCCAGGAAGGTTCCAGCTAAGCTGGTTTCGTGGCACGTGAAATATTCCCAGAAATTAATGGCTGTTCTAAACTGACACCCTAGTAGCTTAAAATATTCAAAGCCCCTCCTGCTAGGTCTTATCCCTGGGAAATAGCTTTCTCACTGATTTGATTAGGCTTCATAATTACCAAAACAAACAGACAGACACTTGCCAGGGGTAGAGGAACTTTTCCCACTAAGTTGAGGAAAGGAAGGAAAAAAGAAAGGATTGTAACTTTGCGATCCCTTCCGGTCAAAAAGAACCGCATTGCTTTTGTTCACGGACTTTCCAGTTTTAAACTCTTGGTCATGAAAATGTGATCACGGTATATTAAAAGTTTGCCTCGGGTCCTTTATTGGCTTAACATCGTCTCCAAGGTTCCAATTAATTTTTGAGAAATTGAATTAAGTTCTGCTTCCTCATGGAATCTCCTCCCTAAGCACGATATTGGGTTTGCTGTTCTTGGCATGGAGATTGCTTTCAGTGTATGCTATCGTTTGCCTTCTTCCTCTCTCCTCTATCACTGTATCATTCAGCCAGCAGATACAGGAGGCCAGGGTGAGCCTGCTGCCCTTGCCCCCGTTAGCTTCACACAGAGAGGATTGTTTCACCCAGGGACATGCCCAGTTAGTGAACAGAGAGTCTAAGCCTTCTTCTAGGGTAGCTTCTGAGTCCTGCTCTCTTCTCTAAGTTTTAAACAGTTACAACTTTTAGAAAAAACATGGCTGTATACTGTAAACTGATACACAGACATCTTGGATAGCCTGCCTTGGTCATTTTTGTGTCACTTGATGTCACTCATTCCTGAGATGTTTAATTCGCTAGCTTGTTTAGTAAATTCGTATAAAAATGGCTTTGCCACCTCTGAATGATCTTGTTTTAAAGGACCTGGATTTAAGACGTCATGCTTCATTCTCTGAGGGCCTTGGATGTGCTTGGCAGTACCTATAATTATGTGCTGAGACATTCTTGATATAGAAGGTTTTTTATCCAAATTACTGAGCAGTGGACTAGTATCTGCTCTGGCTAAGTGTGTTATCATGTTGTTAGACATTGAAATGGGGCTAACATTCTCTGATGACGAGAATACTGTCATCACTAATTGTGACTAGCTTGTAGGTGTGCCTAGGAAGCTCTGTTCAGCCATTGTTTTACTCCCAGAGACAATAACTATGTGAATTCAGTTAATACCACATTGACCCAAAAATGACACTTAGATACTAATTTAGATGATACTTAGATACCAATTTAAATGACACTTAGATACTAATTTAAAAGTTTTATGATGTTGGTAAATCTTACCCCGTTTAAAGTATCAAGAAGGTCCAGGTGGCTGATAAGCTGGCTCCATGGATAGAAACACGTGCCGCCAAGCCTGAGGATCCAACCATGACTCCCTGAAGCCATACAGACAAAACCTACTCTTGAGAGTTGATCTCTGACCTCCGCACACACACCATGGCATGTGTACATGCAGATGTTCACACACATCAGACATTAGGAGTTACAGTTATTAGTATGCACGGAGCATGCATTAGCTACCTTCACCAGTCTGTCGAAGCACTGGGACCTTCATATAGCTTGATCCGGTCCATAGATGTGCCGTTGACTTTTACTTTGAAAATATCAGAAAGTTGGGCCTAAAGAGACGGCTCAACAGTTAGGAGCATGGACTGTTCTTGAAAAGATGTTTGAGTTTGATTTCCAGCACACAACCACCTGTATGTAATTCCAGCTCCGGGGGATAACCATATGTATATACTCACATACAAGCATTAACGTACACATGTAAAAATAAATGTTTGTAAAAAAGAATAACTAATATATATGAGAATTATGTAAAAATAGTTCAGAGACATTCCATGTTCTCTTCACGGTTCCCTATGGGTATGTTTTTTTGAACCTTTATAATAAACATGAGAATGAAGAACTGGTGTTGGTCTAGTGTGTGCCCACCCCATGTCCAGGCTTTTCCCCTGGGTAGATGTCTGTGATCACCCTGAGATCCCTCATCCGCTCCTCACTGTCTCTAGCTTTCTGTGTCAGGCTGACAGCAGCCACATCACGATGTTTTTACTCCTGTCTCCATGTTCCACTGCTTCGTCTTCCCGGGAGTGACTTCAACATTTTAAATAAGTTTATTGCAGCTCACCTTAAATGCTTTAAACACATCTACTGTAGGATTTTTCTAGTGTGTTCTAGCTGTGATACAATACATTTGTTTGTCAGCATTTTACTAATTTTACTGAGAGGTAAAATGTCTTCTCTCTGAGTGTTGGCTTCCATAGCAGACTTTTGGTTGCCTGAAGCATTCTCTCTGATACAGGGGAGACTGCCATTTGGACTCCAGGTTAACTAAGACCTTTATGGGGCTGGAGAGATGGTTCAGTGGTTAGGTGTACTGGCTGCTCTTCCAAAGTGCCAGGGTTCAATTCCCAGTACCCACATGGCAGCTCACAGCTGTCTGTAATTCCAGTTCCAGGGGATCCGTCACCCTCATACAGGCAGACATACATACAGAAAACCTATGTACATAAAATGAATAAATAAATAAATCATTAAGAAAAACTGAGCCCTTTGTTCTGCTCTCCAGCATTTCCTTGTGTCTCTCTTCTCAGTCCTGAAGGTGGCTGCACTTCCTTCATATCTGCTGCGTGACAAGCACTTCAGGCCGTGATGGTTTGGATTTGACCATGAATACAGTCTGTCCAAAGGGAGGAGGCATGTATTGTTTTTATTTTTCTCCCTTCCTAACATTCCAGCTTGTATCAGTCACCATGTCTGTTGTTTCTAGAACTTTCTTCAGTCATTATTTCAGGGCAGGTGCGCTGGTGACACATTCTCAGCCTTCCTTCATTGAGGATGCCCTTGTTTCCCTTTCATTTCTGAAGGATGTTTTCACTAGCAGTGAGATGCCAGTTGAAAGGCCTTTCCTTTCAGCGCCTGGGCAGGTCATGCTACTTCCTTCCAGCTCACACAGCCTCTGCTGGGAATGCGGGGTCCTTTCGGTTATTTATCCTTGAGGTGGCCGCCCTCTTATTGCCCTGCCTTCAGCCTTCTTCTCTGAAAGGTGGTTTTTAGGAGTTTGGTTGTGGTGTGTCAAGAAACAGTTTCTCCTGGGTTTCTCGGTGGTTCTGGCTTCTCACAACCTGTTACATCTGTAGGCTTACATCTTTTACAGATTGGGGAAATATTCATTCACTGTTTCTCGTTTTCTTTTTCTTGAAGTTAGGATTCCCAAACCCAGGACTGTATGCATGTTAAGCAAGCACTATTCTGCCATTATTTCTCAGAGGGCAAACAAATCCTCCCCTCCCTCTTCCCCGTTTTCATCTTGGACTCCAGATGCAAACAAGGGAGATGGTTTTGTCCCGTGGGTTTCTGGAGCTGTGGCCACTGTTTGCCTTGGTTCCCTGGCTCTGTTCTGACTTTCACTGACTTCCACAAAAGGCGTTCTCATTTTCTCTTAGTTGTTCACGCTGAATACTGTGGATGGCTGTTTGGAAAACTAAATCGCACTACTGCTTCCTTCTGAGTGTGTTCAGGGGCGCATGAACTCACTTCTGTATTGTAAAGTTCTAAAATGGATGCTTGGTTTTGCTGTTCTATTTCCTGACAGCTTTTTTTTTTCTTTTTATTATATGTCATGAATCTTTCTAATTGTACACTAAGACTTTTTTTGTAGCTACACACAGTGACCCATATTTATAATCCCAGCACTCAGGAGGCTGAGGCAGGAGGGTCATGAGACTTTACCCTTTACTACATAAAGAGACTTTGTCTCAAACCAAAACAAAAGAGAAAACATTTTAGTAGTAGCTGATTAAAAATCCTTGTCAAGTAAGTCTAATATCTACCATCTTGGTATTGATGTCTACTCACTTTTCTCACCCAGGTTACAATTATCCTGGCTCGTGGCACAAGGATTGGTTTTCCATTGGACTTTGGAGATACAGCTGTGATTTTTTCCCCCCAGATGTATATGGGTATTTTGCCTGCATATATGTATGTGTACCATGTGCATGTCTGGTGCCCACAGAGGCCAGAAGAGGGTACCTGAGCCCCTGGAACTAGAGTTACAGATGGTTGTGTGCTACCATGTGGGTGCTGGGAACTGAACATGCGTCCTCTGGAAGAGTAGCCAGTACTCTCAACCACTGAGCCATGTCTCCAACCCCATAGGCAGTGATTTTTATAAATGCTGATCCTTTTCCAGTCTCTTCTTGTATAGATGTTCTCTGATTCTTCTCTGCCTAGACTGAGCTTAGAAGATCTGACTCCTAACTAGGTCTTCATTGACCCTTGCTGGGTAGTCGCACCCCACTATTACTTTGCAGAGTAAGGGCGCTAGGTCCATTAGACCTCCCTGACTTGTCAAGAGAAATGAATTTCCTTCCCACTTTTCCTTATGGAGTCTCTGCGGGAAGTTGGCTGTTTACTGCTGGGTATTGGTGAAAGATCTATTTAAATAAGTGACTGAATGCTTCTTGTGGTGGTGGCAGGAGGGGCTCCCTCCTGGGTGCCACTTCAGCTTCCTCCTGTAGTTAGTTTCCGCTGATCTTGTGAGGTGGGAAGGGAGGAAACCTTCACAGTTGAGTTTTAATGTTCTTTTAGCATTGAAGACTGATGTGTTTAGAAGCAAATTTAATGCTTCTGATATTAATTTAGGTATTCTGGTTGTACTTCTCTTAGCTCTACAGATATATTTAGTTTTTGTCAGACTAGCTGGTAACAAAGCTCAAAGCTTCCATCTTGACTGGTGTTGGAGCATCTCATTTGAAAACTGCTAATTTGCTTCTCAGATGTGAGAAGAAGATAATAATTGCAAAGTGTGTTGCAGATGAAAGGGTTTAAGGGTTTGTACGTATTTGTGAAAAACAGTGAAATTATAAGTCTGGTTTTTTTATACACAGTGCTTAAATTCTTTCCTGAATTAAAAAGGCCACATTTTTGCTCTAGATATTTACAGACTGGAGTGTATTATATTTATAAGGGGTCATAGTGTCCTGGTCATTATAGTGTTATATTGTAAAAGTCACACCTTTTCATCAAATTTAGGAGTTTATTATATTTCTGGAATTATGTAAACATAGTAGAGCTAAAGTAGAAAATTGGGAATTTATTGACAGATTTAGAGACCTAGGTCATTCTAGGACTTTGTGGCCTCAATTCCCTCAACTGTTGTTCTACATATTAATTAGATGGACTTCTAGGTACAGCCCTCTGCAGATTTACCTAGTACTACTTGAAGTTGCCACAAATAGTCTCAACTAATTAATTCGTTTGCTAATAAAGCTTCTAAGGAAACAGCAGTTCCGAATGTCTTCAAAATAAGGAATCCCAGGCAATCGCTTTGGTCTTCTTTCCAAGCCAACGTAAAGCTACTGAGGCAAAAGCTGACTTGCTAAGTACTTCGTGCGCTGTAAGCTCTCACATAAGAGTCATATGAACAACCTGGCAAATTTATATAACATTTTAGCTGGGTTAAGGGCATTGTAACTAAAATTAAAATGTTTATCTCATGCAGGTTTCTTGTTCTGAGATTTAGACGGTATTTTCTACTTTTTAATCATAAATTGTTCCATTTTATAAATTAATTTTTTTCATTACGTTGATTAATGAAACTGCCAGTGGCATTTCCTTGACCAAACACCAGTGAATGAAGAATGATGCCAGATTAGTACAGGCAGTGGTCTTATTCCTTAGTCTTCTGTGCAGATATTATCTTCAGTTGCACAAATCACAAAGCAGAGAGGGGCTAGGAGGCACGAACCACTGTGGTGTTTAGCTCGGCTTTGTTGAGGAAGAGGGGGACTTTCTTATCATGCTTGTTGCTTCCCGGCCTCTGCACAGGGCTAGACTTTACGGTTTGTTTAGCTCTGAAGGGATGACAGACTTGGGGGATGGTGAGGGCAGCTTAGTTTTGGAATGTAAATACATGTAGAGCTTGCCTCCTTTTGTTTAGCATCTCTTTAAACTAAGACAAAAAAAAAAAAAATCAGTGAATGAATGAGTAGCAGCATGGTGAAATACCTAAATGTTTGAGTTAAAATTTTTGGATGTTTGAAATCCTATTTGGATCCTTTTCCCAGCTCCGGGCGCATTCATATGCACTCAGCGGGAAGCTTCATGGAGACGCACATTTGGGCCGAAGGTCTTTGACGGTGCCTTTTTCTTAACTTGTGCCCTTTCTTCCTTAGAGAAAAAAAAGTAATGGCTTAAGTCTGACTGAAGAACAATCTTTTTTGTATGTTCCTTATACGAATTTACTTCTGGTTCACGGATCTTTGCCCACCACCTATGTCTGCAGTCCTTGGGTTTAAAACAGCATATATCCTATGATACACTACAGGAAAGCACCAAATTAGAGACTTAATGCCATGCTGGGGAAAAAACAAAAACAAAAAAAAAGGTGACGAATTATCACTCAGTTCAACCAAAGCTCAAATGTGAAATTCACAGGAAAAAAGAACATGTGTGTGTGTGTGTGTGTGTGTGTGTGTGTATGCATATGCATTTGAGGTAATTTACGTAGTAGGGTGCTGGGACCACAGGTATACTTCATCATGCGATTGGGTTCGAGTTCAGAGATTTCCAAACAAAACAGAGCAACAGAGACCGTGAGAAACATGCAGGCAGTGAACCTAGGGACCATGAGGCTCTCTGAGCCTTCTAAATGCTGCCCGCTTTTACAGGGTGTTGCCTCTCGTTCTCGTTTTATTTTATTTTATTTTTTTTTAATAAGTATCCGTGAATCATGGCAGTTTACGGGGTCTGCCTGTCTAGGAAGTGTGGAGATTTATTAATTTCCCCCCTCAGCTTTGCCTCAGCCATTCTCCAGCCCATTCCAGTTCCCCCGACTGTCTTTTGTCTCTCGCTTAAGTTCTGTGGACAGGAGCAAGAGGGAGAGGCTCTGGGGGTTAATGGAAGGGCTAGAGAGCAGAAGGAACGGGAAGGGAAGGAGGCCTTTTAAACCTACTTTTCAAAGGACCCTAGTTACTGCTTTGGGCTCATTTTTCCATTCTGCCTATTGGGAGGGTTTCTTTCACAGAGGCACCGATTTCCCCCCTGAAGCTGCCACTGTGTGCTTCTGGGTGGTGTGGGAATGCCGACCTGGTCTGGTGACAGCACAGCTAGAAGTCAAGCTGCCACAATAGCCAGGGCATCCTGGTTGCACCCCGGTCAATCAGAGGAGCTCCATTCGCTACCGGAATAGAAGTTCCTCTGTACTAGCCCCTGCTTGCCAGCCCAGCCTGATGGATGGTACCATACAGAAAATGCTAAAGCACCATAGGCCCTCACTCCGCCTCTTCAGTTCATCTGAAGTTAATAAAAAGGACCGGCCAGGGTGCCCATGTTTGTATGTGAATGGACACACACACTATCTTAGAATATGTCAGGCGTAAGCTATCCGTGGTGTTTAAGGGTGGGATTCAAAGGTCACTTGTATTGATGGAAATTCCACACACATTAACGTTCTCATTGTTGTTAGGACATTTCAGTTCCAGCGGAGAGCCCAATGCTGCTCTGGGTTAGAGAGGGAGACAAATCAGACAGAGTGCCCGGACTCAGACAGAAGCAATCAAGATGAAAGGGCTGGCAGGTTCACCTTGCTGTTATCTTGGCCTTTCTGTGATCGGCACTCATTTGAAGGGGTGGTCATTCCAGCTTAGAAGGTGCTCTCTCTTCATTCTAGCAAACTTGTTTTCAGTAGGAACTGGGATAGGAGGCCATAAATGTAAAACTGTCGCAGGGAGAGTATTTTCAAAGGGGCAGGGACCCCAAAGCAGTCATTCTGAGAATACTCTTGCTGGAGGCCAGAAAGCCAGAAAATTGGTCTGCCTCCTGCTTCTCCCTATGAGCACCTCTGCCTAAAGGCTACCAATACCACTGTCTGGCCCGGAGAGGACACATGAAGAGACTAGAAGGGCCGTCTTATCCTCCTCTGCACCCCTCACCCTAAAGTCTGCCATGAGCACTTCTAAAAGCCTGAGACTACCAGACATGGAGACACATGCCATCAATCCTGGCACTTAGTGAAGTAGAGGCAGACAGATCTCTGTGACATGGATGCCAGCCTGATCTACAAGGAAAGACCCTAAGACAGGCAGACAGACAGACAGACAGACAGACAGGGTTTCCAGCAGCTCGATGATACCCTCGTTCCTGGGACCCGCCCACCCACTGTACAAGCTCAGTATACACTCACGTGCATTTCCTTCTTCTCTCGTCCCCTGCCATTTCTTCTTCCTGTCTCCATCTCGCCCTCCCACATACGTATCGATAATAAACTTCCCTCTAGACTCAACCCTGGGTGGTCTGTGGGTTCCATTCCTCCAGCTTTTTAAACGAGCTCATAGTGACTTTGGTAACCGTTGGGTTTTTTATGACCCTACCTCTCTGAGCAATGTCCCATGCTTCTCAATCACATCCTAATATACCTGTATCCATAAGCTCAAGACACTAAGATGTATTTAACTACTCAGTGAAGCACGGAAAATAATATTGTATGCGGAAAATGTCATTCCCAGGGAAACCGACGCCCTCTTCCGGCTTTCATAACTGCACACATGAGGTGCACAGACATGTAAGCAGAATACCCATTAGCAGAAAATAAGAACTAAATTTTTAATGGAGTTAAGATTTGAGTGAGGTATTAGTATGCAGTGATAAACTTTTCAGCAAGCAGAGAAAAGGCAAGGAAGCCTGAGGAGGACACGGACCCTGATTGGTAGCTACGCTCAACACCCATCTAGAAATTATTTCATATATCTTGCCGAGGAGAGTGTTTAAAGACAAGGTTGCAGAAAGGCTGCTCACTACCACTGGCTGGCCACTGAGGCACATGGACACTGGGTGATAGACTAGAGGACCCAGCTTCTCCTCCTCTGCACGCTTCACCCTAGAGTCTGCCACAAGCCCTTTTAGAAGCCCTAGATTATCAGACATGGTGACACGCCTTTAATGACAGCACTGGAGAAGTAGAGTGTGTAGTCTGAGATAAATCGCAAACATACGGCCTCGTGTTCAAAAATGAAGAATTTCAAGAACATAACAGCAAAAGGTGCTTGTGAGTGCTAGGGCTGTGTCCACACACAGGTAGCACCATGCAGTAGGGCTGGTCATTGTGACAGTCCTCTATAACTGATGATTTCCCCAAATTATTGTCATACTCTGTGTCTCCTAGTGGTTTTGATAAAGGACTACTTGACAAAGGGTGACAAATATTTGGAAGAATCTGAAACAAACAAGATGTAAAACCAGAAATGATGGCTGATGCATATCTGTCATCCCAGCACTCCAGAGGCTTAGGCAAGAGGATCATAAAATCCGAGCCGGCCTGGGCTACGTGAGACTTTGTCTCAAACAAAAGATGTATCGATCTTGACTACTCGTATATACCAAGCTATGTTTCTCAGTGAAGAGAGCAGAGGACAGACAGTATGACAGTAAGGAAAAGGGGTAACAAGTGACATTGTAGAATTATCATTTTCAATAACTGTCCATGTATAAAAACATCCTCACAAGCAAATGAGAAAACAGAGAAGATGTCACATCGGCAATTCAGATGCATGGAAGAAGGTGGGAAGGAGAGTTTTGCATTACCTCAGTTACCTTCCCCTACTTGCAGTATGGTACAGAAAGATACTATGGAAATGGTTTGGGGGCGGGGAGTATAGGACTGTTTTTGAACCATAACCCCAAGTACACCACAATAAACAGCTAACCATGAGCAGCCTCCCCTGGCTTCTGATTATAGACCACCACCCATAAACTGAGCTCCAGATATGCCCCTGTGTCCAAAGTCCTTTCAAAGCACATTTAATCTTCAGTCGGACTAAATACAGATCCTTTAGCTTTAGACAGTCCTCAGCAGAAGCAGCCCCGGGATTATGACAGCCAGAGTTGCCATGTATGTCTAGCCTAGCACTGTGCCAGCTTCTGTGGCCGCAGAATTCCAGGCTGGTACCATGGTAATCTCAGGCTTAGGGATGATACCAGATGGCCTGCTCAGCAACTCTGGACATGATTACCAGTGAAGGACATTCACAGATGAAGCCAATCTGTGAGAATTGGCTGAGTACTTCTTCCAGGGCACAGATACAGAGTCACAGGAACAAGAGTGCCCAGGGAAACATGTCACTAGATAGACATAATTTAAAGTGACTGCCCAAAGAAATGGAGATAGATGGATTGCCTGACAAAGAATTCAAAATCAGGGAACTTCAAGAGAATGCGGAGACATGAATGTAGTAAGCATAAATCTATAATAAGCATTGTTCTGTATGAAGGAAAACCTCAATGTGTTATGAGCATCTGACATTTTTTCCTGTCACAGTGGTAAAATTATTAAGGTACCAGCATTTTAAAGCCTTCTAACTTTAAATTCTATGCTTCTAATAGCCACAGGGATTATTTGAAGATTTAGTTCCAAATTACCTAATTTTCGACTTAATTTTTAAAAAGTAACACATGGATGTTAAGTACTTCAAATGAATAGCTAGGTCTGGGCATGCAGGTCTATGTTCTTGTTTAGAATGCATAAGGCCCGTAGGTTCCACACACTGCACAAAAAACAAAAACAAAACAAAACCCTCTTTTCTTCTTAAAGCCTGTCTTACATATGTGTGATTTGAAAGGTGAAATTAACCTTCTATCACTAATTCTCAGCGTTGTTTCTCATTTAATCTGTCTTTCTGTAGCTTAATTTCCATATAATTATTAAATATTAATGTAAGTCATCAATCATTCCAGGTAAAGCATAATTGCTGTTTGGGAGGTATAAAGGAAAAAGAAAATTAACAGTCATAGAACTGAAATCAAGCAAGAGAAACTTCAGCTAGATGCAGGTAACCACAAAAACTAGTCCGGTGCCATGAGCATGACTACTGATAATTCATGGGATATTCACTTGTAGAGATCGTGATGTGTGCTTATGGAAAGGAATAAATGATGTTGTATGTCTTCAGAAACTATAATTTGATCGATAGATTCTTAATATTGTAATAGGATTTTAAGATGTATGCAGCATACCTTTAGGCAGTCATATAAACTGCATTTACATCTATGGAATATTTGTTATTTATTATT
Organism: Mastomys natalensis; assembly: GCA_021653895.1. Classification (NCBI taxonomy): domain Eukaryota; kingdom Metazoa; phylum Chordata; class Mammalia; order Rodentia; family Muridae; genus Mastomys; species Mastomys natalensis. Next base: position 197,985 of record JAJTUV010000051.1, on the reverse strand, counting down.
TATTTACTTACTATTTATTTTACGTGTACCTGTCTGCGTGCGCATATGCGTACACAACTCCTGTGTGGAAGTTGGAAGACCACAGTGTTAATCAGGTCTTAACTCCCACCCTGTGCATCCCAGGGATCAACTCACCGCCAGACTAGGCCCTTATCTGCTGAGACATCTCAATGGTCCCATTTATACAAAATGATTTTGTTAATAACATAAGAAACACAGATACTGTAAATTTACAGTCTCTGATCTGGTTGGTTAAAATAATAAAAACCTTAAAGCTCCTTTGATACCACAGAAAGCAGGTTGGTAACCCTTCCTCCACTACCTTAATAAAGGGACTATTTCAACTTTCCCTTCCCAGATTTTAAGTCATATGTGTATATATATATAATTATATATATATATATAATTATATATATATATAATTATATATATATATATAATTATACATATATATATATATATAATTTTCTTCTGACTTCTTCCTCTAACCTCTCTCATGTAGCCCCCTCCCACTTCCTCTTAAATTCAGACTTTTTAGTTATTGTTGATATATATACATATATATGAATAGATGTATAAATACATTAGCTAGGTTTAGTGTCACTTATATGGATGTGTATTTACGACTAACCACTTGATATCGGACAACCATTTAGGGAGCTCATCCCTGAGATAAGACTGCTTCTCCCTCAGTGGTCATTAATTTCCCCTTAGCTCTTCATCTAAGGGTAAGCAAGTCTTTTAGCTTTGGTTTCTGATGTTGTCTTCAGGTAAATGATTTCTTAGACAAGGAGTTGAAAGTGGAACTCGTGGGATTTCTCGTTCCCATCACTAGATCGAGTCTCTTCTACACCGGAAGAGTGCTGCTTCCAAAGGCTTGCACCTTTTCTCTATTGTTTTTTAAAAGAACGTTACAGCTAAAGAAATGTGCTCACTTTTCGAAGTGTACACTTGGGCTGCAGACATGGTTCAGTAACTGCTACTTTTTTAGGAGACCTGTATTCAGTTCCCAGCATCTACACAGCAGCTTACAACCTTCTGTAACTTGATTTCTAAGGCATCAGATGTCCTGTTTTGACCTCCTGGGACACTAGACACTGCACGCAGTGCACAGACATACATGCATCCAAAACACCCGTATAAATAAAATAAAAAAATAAACTGTTTTCTGAAAATTAAAAAAAAATAAAGGAAAAGTACACATAGAAATAGATCTAGGTCACGTAGACGATCTTACTGTAATGGTGTGCTTCACCTATCTTGGGGCAGAGACGATAGAGCTTGGTAGAACGTCAGCGCTGTTGTAATCTATAAAGCAGTGCGTGTGAGACTGCAGAGTGAAGTGTTCACAGGTCACATGCATGCACTTGCCCTTTTCTGCAGCTTGAATGTCTTGCATGACTCTGTATCAAGGTCAAACATCCTTTCAAGCTGCAGATCTGCTACTGTGGGGTGAGCCTTGCTAGCACCTCTCCAGCTCTCTCCATAGACAAGCATTTATCTGACAATTTGATCTTTAATTGCTCCTTTAGAACTTTTAATATTAGCTGTAGACTCAGAGTTCATGTGGTTCATCTTTTCTGTTCTCTTTACCAGTCCCTCCTTCCTCTCTCTCTTTTCCCTCTCTCCTTCCCTTCCTCCCCTCCCATCCTTTCTTCTTTCCAATTCTCAGGAGTCACTGCGATCAGGGCAACAATAACTGATATTATTTCTTCAGAGGCCAGTATCACCTTTTGATGGCCTTAGCAATGGCCTTTATATAGTCTATAGTTACCAAGATCCAGATTAGATTTAAAAGTAAGACAGGAAACTGGAGAGACCGTTTCACAACAGATTTGTTGTGTAAGCAATAGGACCTGATTTTGACTCCTAGAGACCGTATTAAAAAGCACAGGACCCTTGGTCTGGATATGGGGGTGCACAGGGGTGTGCGTGGCACTCATTGGTCAGCCAGCCTAGCATACTCCATGAGCTCTAGGCCGGTAGAGACCTTGTCTCCAAAAACCAAATCCCATTGTACTTCCTGGGGAGCAGTGTCTAAACTTGTCCTCTTACCCCACTGCACACAATGCATACGCACATACACAATACAAAATCAGTATCTTTCAGATACTTGGGTTTGTTATCTCCTATGTCTTGCTAACTGATTCTGTAGATAATTCCAATGGAACCATGTTTTATTTTATGAAACAATGAAAAAAGAAAGAAAGAAAATGTCTTGTAGTGAAAGTATCAATTAAGTTATTGCCTCACAGTAATACTTTTTTTTTTTTTTTTAGAATTTGCATTCTATTTACAGCTTGTCTTGTTTTCTTTTAGGACTGATCATGGTCTTGGCACTTTTACAGTTAAATGTAACGTGACTGCTTTCAGTGGGTGTGAATTGTTTAACCACAGGCCTCCTTTGGGGCTACTTTGAGCTTTGGTGAATTTGCCCCAAAAGAAGAACTGTGATGGGGTACTGTGTTTTTTCTTTAGGGAAGGCTTCCTTTTTTAACTCCAGGTCTTCTAAAAGAATGCAAATTACTTCTAAGCAGTCATTTTTCTCTCTGTTTAGAGATGTAAATATTTGTCTTCACCCTACCCCATCCCCCAGCCTGTTGTTCCCTCCTCCCCCTGCCCACTCCCCACTGTGAAGAGAGAGAGAAGAGAATCTCTCTTCTGTCAGCCCTGGTCTCTTTTTTCTTCACCTCAACTCCAGGGTGGACTGGGGATTGAGGACAAACTTTTCCTTTGCTTTTGTTAGAAGCTTTGATGCTGAAACTGTTGGGACCTCAGTTGGCAGAGCTTCTGTTCCCCAGACCCGAGAACTCACTCTTGGCAGAGAAGGCTGACGTTGTTCGTTATCTTTAATATGTAGTATTTACTGTGTTTGACTTAATGAAGTCGAGCCTTAATAGTACGATGATTCTTGTGGTTGATTATTGTTCCTGTAACGAGTCAGTCTGGTGCTGCCTGAGTTCCCTCTCATGGGCTAAGAAGAAAGCAGTTCATGCAGCCAATCCCATTGGGTTATTATAAGCCAAGAGGACGCAGGGCAGTCTCTTCTGAAACAGGTACCTACCTATCGAATATAATAGAAAACTTCAAAACAGATAGCCAAACAAATTAGTACTGGATCACAGTGCTCTTTAAAAAGCATAGGACTATATTTAAACAAATAAACTAAATGATAGATGTCATTTTTATGGAAAGCTAATAACTAGTAATTTTGGTTGATCCCTGAAGGAAAACAAGAGTGGCAAATCTAAAGTTAATGACAATACTATCTTCTCTCAGTCGATTAAAAAGGTTGAAAGCAACTTTTTGTTGTGCTTGGACAATTCAACAGTGATAATGAATAAGGAGAAATGAAAAAAAAAAACTTTTATTTAGGCTGCTAAATATTAGTAGGAATCCAGAGGTGTGTGTTACATATGTATGTACATACATACATATATATAATTCTATAGTATCTGTGTTTTATTTTTTACGAATTTGGGAGATTTGTTTATAGTAAAGCACATGTGTTTCTAGGATATACTCAGGATGCTCAGGCCATGTTCAGAACTTTGAAATAACCTTAAATACAATTAATTTTTAGTGTTCGCTTTTCTTATATTTAAAAGACCTAGTCATAAGAATGAAATGACAGTGCCAAAATATATACTAGGGATGCAAAATTGTTTCTAGTTACAGATAGCAACTTACTAACTCAAGCTTCAGTTTTTCACTTGGGGTGAAAAGAAGACCAATTAATCTGAAGAATTCTGAGGAGCAGTTGACAAACCTTTGGGGAAAATGCCAAAAACAAGGAGTTAGTTAAAACTGGGAACCAGATTCAGAGTTTCTCTTATTCACATGACAAAGTAGCAGTCAAAATCCACTCCTGTGATTTGTCACATCTGGGAGGAATGCCACCGCAGCTAAAGGGACAGTCTCTGGCTTTGGTGCAGAAATGAGTAAACAGGACAGTGTGAAGAAAAGTTGTGGTGACTGACCCTTAGCCTGCAAGCTGCGAGCTGCCAGAGGCACAGAGGTCAGAAGTATGACGTATGATGGGTTTCATCTGTGCTTTTAAAGGTTTTGATGTCAGAGCCCAGAGTTTCGGGTACAAAAGGCTCAGCTCTCAACAGAGTTTTCCGAGTGTGTTTCATGGTAGTACTGCGTCAGCATGTTGGGAGTTGGGATTGAAAGACAGCCATGTGCCATGGACCCCTATCCACCCATCTTTATAGGACACGTGTACTTTTGTCCTCCTCCCCTCACTCTTGTTTAGGAGTTGCTCATCTGGGTCAGAAAGTTTGCAATTTTTGATTTTTTAAAAGATTTCTAGGATGGCTATTCCAGTACTTTATATAAAGTATATATCTCTAGGATATATTTTGGCACTGTCCTTTCATTCTTGTGGCTGACTGAGAAACAGTATTTTTTTTTTTTAAGTATAAAACTTCCTAACAGTTCATATCCAGGGGTCTGTATGAAATGCTACCAGCCAGCATTCTGGTAGCCCAGAAATAACTAGGCTAATCTGACAGTAAAGACAACCCATGGCAGCAGGCGCCTAGATTCCTTGTTCTGCCTCTACATGGGAAGGAGTTGATTCGGACTCAGGAGCTGATCTAAGACAGTCATAATCAGTGAGTTTTTCTTTGTGTGTCTATGTGTGTATACAATACACTAAGGATGGAGCCTGGGGCCTTGCACATAGTATATAAACACCACCTCCCCCCCATATATTACCTCAATGGAGTGTTCTGAAGAACAGTAGAATAACTCATCAGTAAATGAAAACACTTGCCACAGAAAGTGATTCAGAAGTGACTAAGTGGGAGCCCTGGAGACTTGCCGCCTGCTGCATGAAACCTTGCTGTTTCCTTGACTGTAACACGGTGGTAGTAATGTAACCTTGTTGTGTTTCCTATGTGAGAGTGAAGTGAGTTAGCATATGTGAAGTGCCCAGAAGATGATCACCAGTAGGCAGGTTACTTCTTGGGACCACCTCAGTGCCAAAGAGACCCACCAGGAAGTCAGTTACTACAGTTTTATGTAAAAGTGCAGAAGTGAAGTCTAGAAAGACCTCCGTGTGGGTTGAGGAAAGTGCTGGCAGAAAGGATGAGTGCGGGATCTTATTCACATCTGTGTTGTGTTCTTTGTAGGCTTGTTTTGCTCACTCTGTTGTCATATTGAGGTCAGGAAGCCTCTGTATTTCTTATTGACTAGCGTTTGCTTTCTCAGCTCACTTTGGGTCGTTGGTTTGGATAAAGTACTCATCAGCTGTATGTACATGCCTGTTCCTTGTTGCTCTTAAAGCAACGGGGCATGATAAAGATGTTACCAAATTTCTAAGGTTTCGTTCCAAGTGTAAGACAATATATATGTTCCAACTGAGATCCCCTGCCTCCCTAGACTTAAGAAATACAAACATCACAGGTGAATTCTTCGGCAGCTTAAGCCTGTTTCCATAGCTCCAGCATTGTTTGGAGACAAACAGTTCGATTTCTAAGGGAATTGTCAAACTTCTTTTGAAGACCTTCTGCATAATCATGGATCTCCTGTATTTCCTGAACTCCCTAAGTAAAGCCCACATTTATGAGAAATACCTAGCCAGTAATTGCAACCAGTCAGACTGTGATGGGATTGGAGGAAAAACTGGGATACCCACTTGCTTGGGATTCTCAGTCCCATTGATAAAGAACTGAAGAATGGACTCAAACTGAAGCTTAATGAAAATTTTATTATAGTTTAAAGGAATCACAAGCTGTAAATCCCACCCACTGACTGGAAGAGTATGGAAAAGAGAAAGGGGAGTGGAGGTGGGGGACGCCATGCCGTTTAGGTTAAGATGGCATGGAGGTCAGCCACATGGCCAAACGGGAGCTGCATGGTGGGGAAGGGAAGGGAAAGAGGGAAGCACACTTAGAAAAGAGAGAGAAAAGGAAAAGAGTTGCACTTCCGAAGTTTCATGGCTGCAGCTCTGTAAAAGACTGTTCTAGTGGAGGCTGGAAATCTGGGAAATGAATGTACATTCTCTCTTCTATCTCTTTAACATGGCTTAGGGAGACTGCACCTCATAGGAAGTGGTTCTGCCCTCCTGAGGGATGGTCCCTGCCTAGGTGGAATGGATGTCTCCACCCAGGCCCGATATTTCATTCTCTAGAATGAAATAGTTTTCCTTTAATGGGCCTTAAAATGCCTTTGTAACCATTGATTGTGCTACATAGTGGTAGTGTTTCCACTTGCAGTTCTTGCTAGGGTATGGAACAAAGAGATATAGCCTCCTTCATATGCTGTCTGATCATTCCATTATTGTGTTCTTGATGTCCCTTTAGATAAGACTTCATAGTGCATACCACATTTCCTTCTGTTGTACAGAAGTCACCCCATAGTTCGGTTGCCAAATATATTAAATGGAAAGTTCCAGAAGCCAGCAGTTCTCTAAATTCTTAGGTTCTTAATTGCACACCACCCACCCACCTCTGTCAAGCTCACAGATGTGTAAAGACCTCTTGTCCATTGTATCTTTGCTTTATATCCTATCCATTGGTTAGTCCAATGGACGTGTTTTAGGGGGTTTTGTATGTTTGTTTGTTTTTGAGACAGGGTTTCTCTGTATAGCCCTGACTGTCCTGGAACTTACTCTGTAGGCCAGGTTGGCCTCCAACTTAGAAATCCGTCTGCCTCTACCTCCCAAGTGCTGGGATTAAAGGCATGCGCCACCACTGCCCAGTGTGTCTTAGGGTTTTTACTGCTGTGAACAGACACTATGACCAAGGAAAATCTTAAGGACACCATTTAATTGGGGCTGGCTTACAGGTTCAGAGTTTCAGTTCATTATCATCAAGGCAGGAACACTGGCAACATCCAGGCAGGCATGGTGCAGGAGGAGCTGAGAGTTCTACATCTTCATCTAAAGGCTGCTAGCAGAATACTGACTTCCAGGCAACTAGGATGAAAGTCTTAAAGCCTACACCCACAGTGACATACCTACTCCAACAAGGCCATACTTCCAAATAGTGCCACTCCCTGGGCTAAGCATATTCAAACCATGACAAGGCATCTCAGTCATCATCGGTTCAAGAGCTCAAGTATGGTGGTGTTGTTACTTCTATTTTAACAGCCGACAGCGATAGTTATCCTTTTATTTGCATAAGCCAGAGGGAAGCTGTAAAGTACTTCCTCTAAATAAAAAGCTAGAATGTCCTTAGTTCAGTATTGAACCAAAAATAATTAGATGTTAAGTTTGCTACACTCCATGATAAGAACAAATCTTACATCCATGAAATTGTGAAGAAGAAAAAAAAAGGAAAAATATTGAAAGGAAAAAGAAATTAATGCTAACTTTGCTGCCACACTTTATAGTGCCCAAACTGTAGCCCAGCTTAGATAAGACGGGACATGCTTTAGGTTATGGAGTTCAATGCTGTCTGCAGCTTCAAGGCATCTATCAATGAGTGCATAAGGGAGACTATCATGTTTATAACTTCCAAAATGGACTAGTCTAGTCCATGAATTACATTGTGAGGAACCCTGAGAGCCCATTTGCCATTTCAGAATATATCTTAAAACCGATGCCCTTTGCCAGAATCCCTGAGCTGCAAACGCAGTCTTTTCCATGTCCTCCAAACTGTTGTCTAAGAACAAAGCATTTCCCACTGACTACCCAGCGCCAGCCCCCTTTGCTCAGTTTATATTGCTTAGTAGAAATGTCTTGACTACCAAGATCTGTCTTAGGACCTCTCTTTGGGCTTCCTTACAAATCAGTATCTGACTGTCAAGAGAAAATGACCAAGGTACCCAAAATAACTAGTATTGAATGTAATTAGAAATTTAGAAACGTAGGTCCTGGGCAGAAGTCGAGACCCACATTGCAGGGCTTGTCAACATTGGAGAGATTTGCAACTATATGCATCTGGTAGCGATCAGTGTCCTGACTTAATAGGCAAGTTTAAAATTACTGATTACGCCTATGTGCTTCTGATTCCTTCTTGCAAAACAGATGAGTAGTTTTTGTCCAAAATTTGTTCCAAATCCTATTTTTTGGCAGCATGCTAGGTTTAGTCAGTGTAAATAGAGTCTGCTCTCTGTGTCTTGATTGCTCTGCCTAAAATATCTCAACAGTGTCCATTTGGTCTTTCTTAGGTTATGACCACTAATGTTAAACATCAACATCTTCTTTTAAGCTAGTGGAAAGCGTTGCAACTGAGACTCTGACAACCCTTCTAATGTCTCCCCAAACCCCATTTCTGCTCTTCAGTTTCCCAGTCCTGAATGCTGAACAGTTAACCTTTGTAGCTCAAGGCCTTTCCCTTCATTAAGTTACAGGGCAGCTAAATGGAAAGAGGTTATTATTATTAAATTGACTTTCACTTTATCCCAAGTGCCCTGGATCTTCCATCTCTCCTAGTAGCCCAGGACACATTTCTGAGTTCTTTATCTTATGCTCACCAAAATAGGAAAATTGCTGAACCCATAGTCCTATGGGAGAGACAATCAATTCATTTTTTCATAAAAATGTCTTTTTATTTTATTGTTTGTGTGTATATGTATATCTGCAATATGTGTATTAGAGTTTGTGTGTGTGTGTGTGTGCGCACACGTGTGCATGCATGCTGACTTACCACAGCACATACTGAGAAAGTCAAAGGACAACTTTCAAGAGTCGAACCTCTCCTTCCACCATGATCTCTGTAAATAGAATTCGGGTGATGGGGTTTGCAAGTACTTTACCCACCATGCCATTGTGTAGTGTCCGTTGTCACAACCACAAGCCTTGTAGACTGGATTAATAGCTGTTTGGCTCTTTGTGACATTATCTTGGGTACAGATGTCTATAGTGAATTTGCATGATATAATATAAATTGTACCCTCAGACGGAGCCTTTGATGGACCAGCATGAGACTCTAGCAATAATATAAGGTGAAGCAACACTCTGAGCCTGAGATGGAAATTTAAGCTCAGTCACTACACTCTGGACCACCAGAGGCTGCTAGCTCCTTTTGCTCACACTGAGAGATAAGTGTTTGAGAGAGGAGGGGGGTGTTCCCTCATTCATTTGTTGACTCAAATTAATCATTGCGTGAAGCAGCATTCAGCCCTTAGGAAAAGTTAGTTGCCTTGTTTGGAATCTAAGATGCTGGAACTGTAAACTTTGAAAACACGCTTTGATGCTCAGATTTAACAAAAAGTTCAAAGAAAATAAAAGCCCTTAAAAAAAAACAAAGCTAATACCCTGCCCCTTCTCGTTGCTTTCAAATGCGAAGTGTTTCTTCTCACAAGCAAATAAGGCAGAGGTCGTTATTTTTGTAGCTTGCCATAGCAAGAGGAGTGTGATGGTTTTTATAGTGTTCTGGGAAAGAGCTTTCATCACAGAAGCCTAACTGGAGTGGTGTACTGGCTTTTACAGTGCCTTCTGCATACCCTGTCTTCCATGTCAGGTGCTCATGAGACAGAGGTTAAAACTCCCTTCGAAGATGAGTTTAACACAGTGTGAAGTGTGTTTAGAACCCAAGCACACAAACCCATTTGTGAGGGAGGATTACTAGTAGTGCTTGTTACATAACAGACAGAGCCTACCACAAAATGAAAATAGTCTCATCCCTCAAGCTGCTTTAAAATGCCATTACAAGTGTTTTCTGTCCATGGTCCTCTGCTCAGGCTCCGTATTCCATCAGACTGTACTTGGAGAACACAGGGTCAAAGGTGAAATTCCTAAAAATCTCCAGGCTCGGGTTGCACAGAGCTTAGGGTAGCATGTGCAAGGCCTAGGACCCAAGCCTTCTTATCACTACCCATTGGTAATGATAATTCAGAAAGTTCAGACTACTGACCACACAGTACTTAGCACACGACCCTTCTTGGCTGGGGTGCCTTTCAAAAGTGGGATCCTGTGTAGACGTGCATGGGATTTGCATATCCCCAAAGCCAACCTTGGACACAGGTGTGATCCTTACACGATCTAACATGTCAGCCTGAAACCCTTTTCAAGTTAGAAAGAAATGGAGCAAGTTTATATAAATCAAATTTATTAAGTAGATGTTTTGCGGAGTTTGGTTTGGATTGGAGTTGGGGGTAGTTTCTAATGTGGGAAGAGAAGAACAAGGTATAAAGACTGGGAACAGGTAATAACTTGAAGAGATACAGTGAATGACGCATGCTCCAAAGGCAGTCCAAAGTGTTAGTTAAACTTCCGTTGCAGAACTTGCCATCCTGAATCTTAGATGCCACTGCAGAAAGATGGGTAGCCACCCTTAGGAGGCTTCTGGTTTGTTTTCTAATGGATTTGTATAGTTTTTAAAATTTGCTTTAGAAAAGCACTATAGAAAAAGGCCCCAGCAGTTAGATCCCATGCTTGTGAACCAAGGGCCTCAACCCTCTGAAGAAGCTGTAAACTACAGAGTTATCCATAGTTGGCCCAGGTTGGCCTTGCACACAGCATAGACTTAGGCATGGGGAAAGCTGGCCGTTAGTCTCCACTTTCTTACCTGTTAGCTGGACAAATATGTTGCAAGCTTCCTACCATTCTATCAAATACCCAAGATAAGTGCCATCAACTTATAAAGAGAAGGGATTTATGCTAGCTTGCAGTTTTAGAGACACCAGTCTGTGACAACTGAGCAAAACAACCTATCATGGTAGGAAGGATATTTTGAAGCGGGGTGAGGGAGTGGGGCAAAGAAGATAGAGAAAGGGGCTGAAGTTCCTCATTCTCTGCCAGGGCACACCCCCAGCAAACTGACATCTCCCACAAGCCCTACCTCCAGCAGTTCCCATACCTCCCAGTGACACTAGGCTGCCATTATGCCTTTTATACATGGAATTGTAGAGCCATCCTACTCTACCCTATAATAATGACCTTGTGAGAATGTTTAACTACTCAGAAGCTCTTTCAATTCCATCACAAAATAATAATTACAATTTGCTTCATAAACTGAATGAATTTGTAGTATATATTTATGCATATTCTTATGTGCATGCTGTCATGTTTTACATACTGTGAAACTGTGTTATTGGTTCAGTTTCGTTTATTGATGCTCACACTTTTAGCAGGATGTAGAATCTGGAGCTGCAGCTCAGTGGTAGAGCTTAGATCTCCTCCCTGAGTTCAGTCCCCAGAACCATATTGGGAGAAATTAATTTAGGAAAACCTTCAGACAACAGTAGCCAACTTGGAAGAAAATTGCATCTGTCCAGCTTGTATCTGTTCACATCTCAGGAGCAAAGTCACTAATCACCTGTGTTCTGTACTTGAGACCCAGATTTGAGGGCATTTCTGCTTATTTTTCTACTCGAGATGTCTAGATCAGTGGTCATATTAGCTTCTCCTCTTCCTCTTCCTCCTCTTCCTCCTCTTCTTCTTCCTCCTCCTTCTCTTCCTCCTCTTTCTCCTCCTCCTCTTCCTCCTCCTCCTTCTATGACCCCTTTTTTAAAAAAATATGTATTGGTGTTTTACTTGCATGCATATCTGTGTGAGGGTATCGGATTCCCTGGAATTGGAGCTACGAGCTGCAGTGTAGATGCTGGGAACTGAACCAGCATCCTCTGAAAGAGGCCAATGCTCTTAACCTCTGAGCCATCTCTCCAGCCCAATATTAGCATCATCTCATTCTCCCCAATTTCAACTCTCACAGAAGGTGGTAATTTGCCTCTTTTGGTCACAACTTCACTGTCTTTGTCATTAATTTTTATTGTTATGATAAAGCACCATGACCTAAAGCATGGGGGGGGGGGTGTTTTATTTCATCTTAGTTTGTGAATGTGAGTGTGTGTGTGTGTGTGTTTGTGTGTGTATGTGTATGTGTGTGTGATAGGGTCTCACTATATAGTTCCCTGGCTGGCCTGAAACTTGCTGTGTTGGCCAGGCTGGACTTGAACACACACATCTGCCTCTGTCTCCCAAATGTTTCAATTAAAGGAGTGTGCCACCATGCTGGACCCATTCTTTCGCTTCATCCAGGGAAGTCAGGGCAGGAACTGAAACAGAGATCATGGAGGAGTGCTGCTTATGGACTTGCTCAGCCTGCATTCTTAGTGCACCCAGGCCTACCAGCTCAGGGTTGGCACTTCACACAATGAACTGGGCCCTCCGCCATCAATCATCAATGAAGAAAATGCCCTACTGACTTGTCAATGGGCAATCTCATAGAGGCATTTTCTCAATCAAGAGGCCTTCCAAGATGAACTAAGCTTGTGTCAGGTTGACATTAAAAACTAGCCCACCCGCTGGCAGTCTCACAGGCACACAGATGTATCGAGGCATTGTCACAAATGGACTTAGTGTTCAACAATTGAGGATGGGGGTGGGGGTGGGGATGAAGGAAAACTGAGAAAAGAGAGGCATGCTCCTGTCACCTCTGATGCTGCCTTCTGCTACGCAGTTCCTGTTCACTGCTATTCTCTAAGGGTGGTCCTCGGTCCTTGTGGGTGTAGAAGTGACAGACAGACGCTGCTCGCCAGGGTCTCTGATAGCCAACATCAGTGCTTCCCTCCAGCTCTGCCGTACCTTGCTGTCTGTTACACTTATTGTATGTGCATTTTCTTTGCTTTCTCTCATGCTTCTCAACTTATTTTGGCACTGTGCACCATTGGTATTTTGTTGTTGTTATTGGTGGTGGTGGTGGTGGTGGTGGTGGTGGTGGTGGTGGTGGTTGCTCTGTTTCTGGCACAGGATCTCACTATAATAGCCCATGTTAGTCTAGAACTCACAGTCCCCCACGCTGATTTCCACCTCATCCAGCAACTTGCTTCTTTCCATCAGCCTGTTTGCGTTCTTCCCCATTCAAGTACAACCCTGTCAGATCTGAACCCCACAGCTCCTCCTTTCCTTTGTGGTCCCTCCTCATGCCTTCTGCTTGCCCAGTCCTCTCCTGACTGCACCACTGTGATGTCTCTCACTCTCTTCTCTAACTGTGCCTTACATGAACGTCTCTATGTCCCATTTTTCCCAGCATCCCTCTTTCACTAAGTAGACTAATTTTCCAGCTGGAATTTCTTCCCTCTCCTCAACCTGTCCCTTGTTCTGTGTCTTGCACAGCCTGAGCTAGCATTAGGCCTGCTGTTTGTAACTGCCACATCTAGCACAGTACCATCGACACAGGCAGCTCCATCGTGGATCAGGTACCTGACTCCGGACTGATATTGGGCAATGGCTCTCAAGCTGAGTTTCATGCCCTCCTCTCTGAGAAAGTATGCTACTTCCGTACTTGTCCATCTCTAACCTGACCTGTACAGTTCTGTACACCAGGGTTTCCTCCTGAAACACAGAGGTGCTTTCAATATAGGACTTAGGGCCTACTCACCTCGGCCCCCTCTGTATTGAGCTACAGTGACTTGTATGCTGTAGTCACTGTCAGGATGTTAAATACAACTGGAGCAGAGTAAGGAAGGAAGGAAAGAGACATGAGAGGTGACAGATTGAAAGGAGGATTAGAAGGATAAAAGGCAAGAAACTAAAGGGGTGAGGCCCGCTGCCTGTCTGTAAACACTCCATTACTCCTGATGTTTGACTGGATGAAAGCTTCATTGATGTCCCTGACCACCGTTTTGGTTTTTGGTTTTGTTTTCTGAAAAGAGAGACACATTCGGCACATAAAGAAAACAGAGAAAGTGGACTCAGAGCCCTTCCCAGGTATCCTACAAAGTTTCAGATGGAGATGCCTTAATGGACTCTAGTCCCATGCCTACAGACTAGGAAACTGAGGTGGGAGGCTTTTAAATGGCTTAGCTAGCTAATGGGAGAGCCAACAACCAATCGTCTTCCAGCATGCCCATTAAGAAATCCTGGTTTCTCTTTTCCAAGAGGGTCCAGGTCGATATGTAAGGTGGGAGATTGCAGAGAGCCTTGAAGACTTGATGCTTAACAGATCTTTCCAAGGATTCTCATTGGGCTCTCTGAAGGACTCAGCATTGTTGGAAATAGTAGTTTTCAGTTCTTGTGTGTGTGTGTGTGTGTGTGTGTGTGTGTGTGTGTGTACATATATATATATATATGCACAGGGAGAGCAGTTGAGTTAGACTTTGCTGCTCAGGAATTATTTTTTGAGACAAGGTCTCTTTGTTGGCCTGAAGCTTACCAAGTAGACTAAGTTGGCTGGCCAGCAAGCCCCCAGGAATGCTCTTGTTTGTGCTTCCCAAATGCAGGGATTGCAAACACGTGCCATCTCGCTAACATTATAAACATGGGATCTTGGGCTTGAACTCAAGACCTCATGCTTCTGAGGAAGGAATTTACCTATTCAGCTGTCTCTCTAAGCCCTTCATGTCTATTTCTAAGTTGGTGAACCACAGAGATGCGAAATCGTTGGGTTTAAATTGGAGCTGAGGACTGGCCCTGGCTCTCTCCCCACTGATCTCCTCTTTCCTCTGTTGTAACGACCACAGAAGAATCGGAATGCTGCTCAATTCATAGTTGTGACCTGTTGATGAGATCCTCCATCCATCGACTGTGAACACTTCCAAGGTCCGTGTTGGCAGTCACCTGCTGAGGGTGTTGGACTGTTGAGTGTTTTGTTCATGCCTCATCTCTGTCTGCACTGGGACTCGGGTTTCTTCCCCTGGAGTCCCCTCTGTAGGTGGTACCGCTGTCTCAGAGGACACTGTTCTACAATCCCTTCCCCATGGCTTAGGACCTCAGCTAGGAGGCAGGACTGAAGTCAAGTAAAAGTCTAAGAGACCTGTGATGTTCACCCACTTCCCTAGGTTTAGGTGCTAAAGTAGCCAGCCTGCTGTGCACATTCCTTGGAAGAATCCCATGAGGAAGCAAAGTTGAATCCAGTTACTAAGATGCAGCCCCCGACCCCTATACTCACACCTTTTTTCTTGCAGGATTTTATTTGTATAGCTTCATTGGACAAAGTGATGGACTTAGTGAAGACAGGCTCGTGGACACCATGTACTTCGGTCACCTTCACTTCCTATTTTCTCTCCTACCCTTCCCCCATTGCTACTCCCTTTTCTCTTTCTAAGTAGTCTCCTTTCTATGTTCATGTATTTAAAAATTCTGTATATTATATATGAGAAATAATATGCCGTATTTGTCTTTCTCAGTCTGGCTTAGTTCACCGAATGTGATGAATTCCGTCTGTGTTCCTGGATGACTGAAACCCCACTGTATATATAATACCACCCTTCCTTTACTTACCCTTTCATTGCTGGCCACCTTGGTTCGCTCCAAGTATTGGCTACTGTGACTGGCACACATACCTCTCAAACCATATATACAACTTGAACATCACCATTATTTTGGCTTTGTTTCTTTTTGTAGATACAGACTCTCTTAGTTCCTGGTTTCCATATGGGACAGTACTGCTCCTACCTGAGGGACTCCTGAAAACATATGGGGATGTCTTTGATGGTCACTGTGACTAGGAAGTACTAGTTGTGTTTTATGAACTAAGGCCAGGATAAGGCCATCGTGCAACAGGAAGAATGCCCCTATCTCAAGACATGCCATTAGCGTCGCCTTTGAGAAGCCAGCACTTTGATAAAAGTGTCTTGTTCTTTGTCTACTGTGTTGATGAACTATGGGTGTCTTAGCTATATTGGCAACCTGGACATTACTACTCTAACTCTTTTTTTCTGATGTCAGACCTTCAATATATCTTCCAAAATGCTACAAAACCAAGATTGATGTATCAGTGCACCAATCATACAATCCTAATATCCAGAGATGTTTGTGAATACAACTAACATTTTTTACACACTCTCCTGTCTACTGTACTTTTAAAGCATGGCTCAGGGCCCATCAGAAAACAAGGTGCTTGATTTTACCTGTGTGTTTCGGCAGTGCTGCAGCTAGAGCCTAGGATCCCATTAAGAGGGGGATGTCTCTGCAGGTGTCTGGCAGGGAAATGAAGTGAGAAGAAGTGAGGATGAAAACTCAGTTCAGATTGACTTCGTCAACCTGGAGCAAACCTTCTAGAGCAGTGGTTCTCAACCTAGGGGTCACAACCCCCTTGGCAAGCATCTATCCAAAGAAAAAACCATTTTCATTAGTGATTCATAACAGTAGCAAGATTACAGTTTTGAGGTAGCAATGAAAATAATTTCATGGTTGGGGGTCAATACAACATGAAAGGGACTATTAAAGGGTCACAGCGTTAGGAAGGTTGAGAGCTACTGTTCTAGAGAGTCTGTTGCCTGGTGGTTTATCCACAACAAATTTAAACACAGTTTAACTTGGATAAAAAGCTTCCTAGTGTAATACAATTCCCAGTGCACAAGGAAGCATCATTGCATTGAAACTTAACTCAGGGTACATGTCATTTCGTCCGAGAAGATGGGTTCTAGAGATAGGCTTCCTGTACTGGCTGGCTTAAAGGGCTACAGAAGGGTCTAGCCCAGTCTCAGCCATGCAGACAGTGTAGAGGTCATCTGGGCTGTTAGTTACTCTGGTCTTGGTTATGGGAGCTTTTGGGGAACCTCTGGCTATATAGATACTGTATGGGTCATTTAGACTTAGGTATCCCCAGTCCTGATTGTAGGAGCGTCATATGGCCTGACCCTGAGATATCCTAGATCCCCAGGCTCTTAAACCCTTGCCGTTCCCAGCTTTCTTACATCTTTCCTATTGGAAAGAGTCCTGTGTGCTCACCGTTCCTTGTTCTAACATTCGGGAGATTAGTGGGTGCAAGGACTTCAAAGTTGTGTTCCCAACATTTCCTATGTAACTAAGGAAGTGTTTTATCATGGAGCCACATCTTAGCCCAGTAGAAGACCTTTTCAATAATTCTAGAGACAGAAAAAAAGTAAAAACTTAGGATGAGGGAGCCAGTATGGTCTGCGTTTAACTGTGCCTTGGAGTTTTGAAACATGCTCACTGTTGGTGGTCTCACCGAGCCACTTCAGACAGGGCAGGAGTTGGGGACAGGGCTAAGAAAGGGTTTCTCTCTCTCCTGTTTAACGTACATTTTCAAGGCCCTGGTTTGAATGTGTCTGAGATAATTGGTGCCCCTAGGAGGCACTCTGCTAAGCAGCTAATTCAGCCCCTCTTCCCCAGGGAAGATAATTGTTGTTAAAAAACAAAACAAAACAAAAAAAAGTAAAATGTGTTGTTTTCTCATGTAATTATGTAACTGACATCTTTATATAATAATACATTTGGGTGGTCTGTCCTGAAATCCTTGGTTTGTTAGGAAACATTACCGTTTCTACCAGTAATAACTTACTCCTAAATATTATGAAAGAATTTCATATTGTTACATTGCATCATTATAGTAATCAGAAGCTAAACTCTCTAAATGACTTTGCCACTGGAAAGGGCTTCTAGGGCTTTTTTGTTTTGTTTTGTTTTGTTTTGTTTGTTTGTTTGTTTTGCTTTTTTTTTTTCTTAAGTGAGCAAAAATGGTCCTGAGATAGAATGCTATATGGCAGCGTGTCTGAAAATAACAGATTACAAGTCTGTCGAAGGGTCTTAAAGCCTCTGTGGTCACAACATGGGGTGTCCTTGCTGTCTCTCTCCATTGGTTCATTTTGCCCCAGTGCTCTGGGTTAGGACCTGGGATCTTCCCTGCTGTAGCAAACCACAAATATCTTAACAATGAGCACAGTGCCATTAGAATTGAGTTCATTTTAATCCACGTTGGTAATGTAGTTCTGGGCCTTGCTGATTAAAAAATGACCCACTTAACACAATTGAATGGAGTTCTCCCCTCCCCCGTAATTCTTCTGGGACTGCAGATTGCCATGGTCCTGAGGAGATAACCATCACTAATCCCAGATTCAGCCAGGACTTGACTCTAACGAATCATGATGGCTGATTATTCCACCCGAGGCATTCTGCTAAATTGCTGCTACCTCAAATTTGTGTGGGAGGCCTTTGCAAGGTAGCAGAGAGGAGAGTAAGTCTGCAGATAAAACTGAGAGAAAGAGGAGAGCCCTGGGGTAAAAGAAATGGGAAGTGAAGTGAATGTATAGGAAGTTTTAAAAGGCAGGGTCATAGTTGACCAGAGTTGGTTTTAAAAGGTAAAAAAAAAAGCTAAGTATGGTAGCACACACCTGTCATTCCCATACTAGGGAGGCAGACAAGAGGACTGCCATAAGTTCCAGGCCAGCCTGGCTACATAGTGAGATCCTGTTTCAATCTCCTCTCCAGCCCCACCACCCATCTCAAATAAAGACCTTAAATGGGAAAAGGGAAAGTCTGAGGTAATAGCAAACCCAGCATTATGGACTCATTCAGCAGTTTGTCAGCAGTGACCATGCACAGAAAAGTCTGAAGCTTTGTAAAGGTCTCTGTTTCCGAGAGACTAGGGGTGGGGCCATCTCTTAAAAGAAACCTCCACTTTGTGCTTACTGGAGGGCACCATCTGTAACTGAAATGGATGGTTTCTACTTAACATCCTGAATTAATGCTTCTAGTGTCTCTTCACAAAGCAAATGTGTAATATCTAGTATTTAGCTGTTTAATGTTTAACCTTTTTTGTAGTCTATCAATGCCCTCCTGCCATTGTACCTAGATATCTAGTATTTTTTTCATTAGAGACCGATAGGCATCTATAATTGTTAATTCAATGGCAGTGTTGGTTTTGGCTATTAGGTTATATTACAACACAAAACAATAGTCATATAAAAAGGTTCTAGTTCATACAAACTAAACAAGTCACCTAATTGTAGAAACTTGTGGGGGAAAACTGAAATTTAACATGTTTTTTAATGCCTTTCCATGGAGATTACCATACAAGCATTGTCAAAGGGTGAGCTATCTGGGTGTCAGCACTTTCATCTGAAGATATATATCAAAACTGGTATAGATTCAGTTCTATGCATGCACAGGTGCATACACACACACACACACACACACACACACACACACACACACACACACACTCAGCAGTTTATCAGCAATGGCAAATGGAACCAGTGCATAGAAGTCAGAGGTCTATAGTGTGATTTAGAGACACTTAGGGAAGCATCATCTCACAGTAAGAAACCACCACTTGGTGCTGGGCTCTGTGTGTATGTGTGTGCACTCGCGCTCGTGTGTGTGTGTGTGTATGTGTGTGTGTGTGTGTGTGTGCGCTCGCGCACGCATGTGTTCTGACATCTTAGCACAGGACTCGGTCACTCAGAAAAATGAAAAGTCTCTTGTTACTGTTAAGGTTCCCACCCCAGGGTATCACAGTCACTCCATAGAGGATATTTGGAATTTTAGAGTAAAACAAGGAATAGTTGGTGATTTTCAGACTCCCCCGCACCCCCAACACACTAGTACCTTGAAGTAGTTCACAGTTTCAACATTAGGTGGCGCTACATTCCTTTTGATGATGTCATCTCTCTCTAAGGTTGAGTTCGGGGGACATAAAAGGCACATACTGTATGGTAGGTAATAGAGATTAAGTAGTGCAATTGGAAGCATCCAACCCGACCCTAAGACTTGAAAAGTTGCACAGGGCCTGACAGATGTGCATAGCCTTTCCTAAGGACTTGTGATTTAAAAATAAATGTATACATTTTGTCTTTTAACTCTTAGTATTGTTTTCTTCAAATTCCTACTAGCTTGCAAAGGGCCAGCTACTTAGGAATTGTTTGAACCTAACTACTTAATAAATGAGCTATTAGGTATTTTGTTTGGCCAAGAGACACTATGAAAACTTTCCAAGACTTAACAAATTCATGGATTAAGAAAGTTTGGGAACCTCAGCTCAACTGTGAACTATTATGCAGCCCATTGGAGTTGTAGCAAACGTCTCCAGTAGATTGTCTTGTTGACACATATGTCCCTGACTCTACCCATCTATCCCGCCTGACTAGGGTGAGCTGCATGACCATGTTGCTTACACCCTCCCTTCAACATGGGAGCTCTATCCTTCTCACTAAATCCAAAATGGTAGATATTCCCTACCAAGTAGGTCACAGTTCTAAAATTTGACTGTTTAAAAAAAAAAAAAAAGAAAAAAAAATTCTCACAGTAAATTCAGATCACTCAGCCCTTTGGTTCCATTTCAAAACTGGAGTTGTATTCTCGGGGGTGAGGATAGTAAATAAGTTAAATTAATCCCAGAACAGATTAAAAACTACACTTAAGAAAATATGATACTTTGAAATTAAATATGCAAAGAGGAGAAATGGTTTTGTTTTCTCTTTAAAGTGTCTCAAAACAAATCCCAAATGACACAACAAACCGAAGTCAGTGCTGCAGATAGATGACTTACAGGTATTTTTTCAGTTCGTCCTAAAACAGTTCTTTACTTGCAAGAATATTCATGACAGGGCTCCCTGAGATATGAACCTCCCGGGGGCATTTGAAATACAATTTAAATTTTTTAAAATTCAGTTTCCCTCCAATTTTTTTTCATAAGCAAAACTTGGGATTTAAACAGGATACATCTGTTTCCAGAAAATACTTACCTGTAGGGTGTGTGATAAAGGGCAAAAATGCCCACCCATGGGGCAGTGTATGTGTGTGTGTGTGTATGTGTGAAAATGCATGAAAATGCCCACCCATGGGGCCATGTGTGGAATAGCTTCACTCTACAGGGCTCACACTCAGCTTCCAACAGCTTCCCATTGAACACACACACACACACACACACACACACACACACACACACGGAGCTCAGGCGCTAAACCGTCTTGGCTGCTGCTTGCATTTGATCCTGTTGGGAATGAGGCTAATTGCTTAAGAATTTCCATCTTAGTAAGGCTGTTAGCACTTGAAATTAATTGGAGTTTTTACAAAATATTTAAGGCTTACTTGTGCAGAGGCCTTGGCTTTTCTGGAGCTGGATACATTGATATTTCCAGATTTCCTGATGTATCATCTACACAGATGCCCACCCGAGGAGCACGTTTTATTTAGTAATCGTTTGATTGCAATGGGTTGTTTGCATCTTCTTGTTCAGCAGGGGACATCTGCCCACATACCTTCTTTAAAACCCTTTCTGGCTTCTTAACATGCTAATTACTGCCCTGCTTTCAATCTGGTCTCACAAAACAAGTGCCCTGAAAATGTTTACATTCAAAGTGCCTTCTGCATGAGCATATCGAAGTTCTTTGTAAACACTAATTACTTCACATTGTTCTGTGAGTCTCATTTTTCTGTCCCAAAATGGGGCTTCCAGTCCTTTGTCCTTGTATAGTGTCCACCTATACTGTTAGGTTACTGTTGATTCCTCAAGGAGAATCTTGTGTCTCTTTGATGCTAACGCCTAGCTTTACAAACTGTAAGGGACGCACACGTGTCCGTACACACAAGCATACACATGCTCGTACCCACGTGCCTCCTCAGGAAGGGTCTGTGATGGTGGTATCATCACATTTCCTATCAGCAATGAGTTGACCAGCCCAACAACTGTGACATTTTCCAAATCCTCAGAGAGCACAGTGACTCACATTCTAACCGGAAACTGCAATGCCTTTTCTTTCTTATTTCTTTTTTATCCCTTTCCCATTTTTTGTGACACAAAAATTTTGAAATCTGAGAGTCACCTTTTAATGAGTTTCAGGATAACTACACATGAATCTGACAGTGTGTGAATGTAACACATACTCCTAGACGCATGACACTCTTTCACGTGCCAGGTCATTTTGAAACATTATCTTTTATCCTTCATTAACTGAATAATGCATGTTTTATTTTCTCCATTTCATAGAGGCAGAAAATGAGATCCAAGGGTGTGAACTACTTTGCTTAGTGGGTGGTAAGAGTGGAATCCAGGCCAGTCAGATTGTATAGCCCACCCTGCAAGCAGGTGCCATTGTCTTCCCCTGATCCTGTTATATCTTCAAGGGCTTTGTACAGGTTTTTTAGGACTGGTGGTATAGCTTCCTCAAGTAATAGTTTACCTATTGGCCTGTCTGTGTTCATTTTTGTCTTGTGTGTTTGTTTTCTGGCTTTCGTTCCCTCCTGCAGCATCGTATTTATTTGTGTTGCGCATTTTGAAGACTAAAGTATAAGGCCCCATGCAAGAATGAATGAACTCCACCAAAATAAGCTGTACGATTCAGAGTGGAGCTGAGAGATGATGTCGTCTGCTTTTACTTAGAATTTCTGACTAGGGACTGGCAACAACATAGCGCTATCGGCTCTCTGCTTGCCTCACATTATAGGAAGCCCGGGGTTCCAGCCCTGTGCTGTATTAACACTGGGTGTGGTGGTACACCTACAGTCACAGCACTGGAGAGGGGCAGGCAGGGACATCAACAGCTCAGAATCATCCTTGGTTAGATAGCGAGTTTGATATTTGAGGCCAGGCTGGGATACAGGCCACCCTGCCTTGTGGGGCGGGGGAGGGGGTGGCGCGGGGGGGGGGGGCGAGGAGGAGACTCTGCAATCAGAATCGTAAATTGGAGGAGGACATGCTTTCTGAGTTCTGTGGTTACAAGAGATTAGTATGATGAGACCCAAAGACCAGTCACAATGGGGGTCATTTCCCAGGCACACAGGAAAATTCCTATCAGTGAGCATCAGGGACTGAGACATCTTTGCATCTTTGCAATCTGGAGACCTGGGACTAGGGTTGATCTTGAGTACATGGGTCCAGTTATATTATGCATTCTACCTCTATATGTGTTTTTAGATGCCATTATAAAGAACAAGTGTGTTGTATACCTGTATTCAGCTACAATGTGCAAACTGGATGGTGGTGTCATCTGGACTGGAGATACTGTCACACCCTCACTGTAGCTACCAGGCCTCTGTACAAAAGATGACGAGAAACCAAACCCCAAACCAGAGCCTCAAACATTTCTGGCATCTCTGGACAAAGCAAAGGACATTCCTTGGCTTCAGGCAGAGCCAAGCTTTTGACAAGAATCAAAGTCTAAAACAGCCTGCCTAGTTTCTGGTCTCCTGTTGCTGTCATTTCCCCTTATCTATGATCCTCAAGAGTAGGAACACTTATAGAGACAGAAATGAGAATGGGGACTGCCAGAGGCTGAGAGTGGAGGAAATGGAGAATTACTGTTTGAGAATGTTGTTTCGTAAGGTGGAAAGGCCAGGAAGATGGGGCATGATGGTGGTTGTATAACATTTAAGTGTCCATACACCATACAGTTGGTGTAGTCAGTTGTATTGGGTGAGGTTGGTTTCTGAATTGTTGAGAGCGCCCCTAAAGTTGTCCGGGTAATGTTTGTACTGCACTCGTCCTCCATAAGGAGATGGGTTAAACTTCTGCCTGTTCTTGGGAAAGCCCTTACATTGGAAGAAGAAAAGACCTTCTCAAGTGGGTCCTGCTGTCAGTGGAGCTAGATTTTACCTGTGCAAGGGGAAGCTAAGAGTTTTAGTCTCAGCAAATTGACTAAAGAATAATGCAATCTTAAAAAAAATAAAAATAAAAATTTATTGATGATTTAACAGTGATTTAAAAAAAATAGCCAAAAAAAAAAAGGTTAAAGAATACATTTGTCAGGAAATTGGAAAAGGCCATTAGCCATTGGTACCTATGTAGAGTAATCTTACACACACACACTAAAATAAAATAAAAAGGAAGTAAGTGGAAGTAACTGAGCAACATTTTTGAAATTATTAATATTTATTATTATACTATACTATTAATATGTGTGCACATACACACGCACATGTACACTAGTGCATGTACATGCACACATGTGCGAACCAGGAGAGGCAGGGCATTGGATCTCTGGAGCTGGAGTTACAGGTACCTGTGATCTGCCTGACTCGGGTGTTGGGAATGGAACTACAGGCTTCTGGAAGCGCAGCTTGTGCTCCTAAGCACTGAGCTATCCCCTCTGTCTCCTAAGGTGTTGCTCTTAAAAGTTGGAAGCTGATCCTGATGGTCATGGCATTAGCACATTAGAAAGGGAAAGGGTGGACATCCCCATCACGGTGTTAACTGTGTGAGCTTTTGGGCCTCCAGAAGGACTTCTGTCACTACCGTTATTCTTATGCACCGTAGATTAAATTGGATTGAACTGAATGACATCTCTTCAGAATATAATGTCCATAATGTTCAAAATAGAGTTTCTGTAGTACGGGGGAGAGGGGGAAAAGGAGAGGAGAAAGGGGGAGGGGAGCAAGGGAAAGCAAGAAAGGAAAGGCCCAGAGTAAGATCACACCAAGAACAATTGTTCATGCCATGAAAAACTCAACTCCACATGTGGGACAGCTGGAGACCTAAAACAGTGGGAAGAGAATGGGACTGAAGGAAGAAGTAGGAAACAGAAGGCCCTGAAGTGAGGCCCAGGCTGTGGTCTTTTTCCAGTTTTTTATGGCAAAGACTGAGATTCTTTAAATGCATTGTTCCAATTTCTTTTCTTGCTATCATTTCTCT
Organism: Mastomys natalensis; assembly: GCA_021653895.1. Classification (NCBI taxonomy): domain Eukaryota; kingdom Metazoa; phylum Chordata; class Mammalia; order Rodentia; family Muridae; genus Mastomys; species Mastomys natalensis. The sequence goes on along the minus strand of JAJTUV010000051.1, from coordinate 173,776 downwards.
AAATATGTGAGTGTTTATGCACAGCTAGGACTAAATATTTGGGGGCTGGGAGAGAACTGGGTGGGGGTAGACTTTGGGGTGATGCACAGCCTATGAGAAAGGCCAGCGGTTACATCCTTCAGACAGGTAGGAAAATGGAGGGAACTGGTCCTAGAGGTTGTGCTCTGGAGAGTCATCCTGAGCCTGGTAGAGGCTGCCTGAGGTTACCTAATGGCTTTCTTCCGCCTCTTGTTTGTGAATGATCCACCCTACCCTTCGGCAGTACATGTTTGAGTCACTGCTGAATGCAGATATCTCATTAGACCGGGAATTAAGGGCTATTAAAAATGATTTGCTGCTGGTCCCAGATTAAAGACAGCAGACCAATTTACCATTACAGTTGCCCTGGTCCGAAATAAAATGCAAATTGTCAAGATGGAGCAGTTAGAGGAAAGCAGGGTGAACTCGAGCGCACCCCCTCTGACGCTCTTCAAAGAGAAAACGTTTGCTGAGATGGCACAAGTTAAGTGGCCTCCCTTAACCTGCCGCAGAGATAGAATCCCCCAACTGAAAACAGAGAAACTCATCAGTCTGGAGGGTATGTTCAGAGAGCAGATCTAAGTTCTCTTAAGAGATCTAAGTCCCTTAAGGTCTGAGAGTCAGTTAATGATCTTGAAGACAATGTATTTTTAAAATTATAGATTTGTTTTATGTTATATATTTTCTCTGTGTGTCTCTCAGTCTCTCTGTTCTCTCTCTGTCTCTCTCTCTCTTCTCTTCTCTCTCTCTCTCTCCACTCACCCCACACACACACACACACACACATACACACACAAATAAATTACCTCTAAAAAACAAAAACCGAACAATTCCATGAACAACTGAGTTTTCACTGCTTTTCGAGTCATCTATCTGAGAAAGTGTCCCATTGTCTTCTGTTTATAATGAGCATGATATCGTCCACTGCACTGAGTAAGACCCACTGATCCTATAACTGTGAAGGCAGTTATGTTACATATCTGAACTGATCACAGGTTAGTAAGTCCTTCATTTGTGATAACTTAGCCATACTTCCCAGAAATACTAAAACATGAGATCATCTTTTCAGAATCCAATTCTTGTGTCCTCTCCCTCCCCCCTTACATTAATTGGACAAAGAAATGGGTTTCTTGTGACTTTTTCATACTTGTACCTGAGATACATTGATCATTTACACTCTTGTACTCCCCAGCCCCCACCCTGGTTTCACACACACACACACACACACACACACACACACACACACCACGTATGTCTCTTTCCAGGTCTAGACTCCATCTATGAGAGAAAATGTGATACTTGTCTTTGTTAGCCTGTCTCATTTTGCTTCATGTGACCTCCTGTTCCCATTCCCAGGGCTTCATTATGGCTGCCGACTCTTGTGTAGATCTAGCCTTTATCTGGTTGCCCATTCGTGAACTCAGAAGCAGTGCCATGCTTTAGCTGTTGTGCTGTAATAAACCCACCACTAATGTTCTCTCTTAAATGTCAAATTCTTCCTGTATGTGTGCCCTTACTTTATTTAGTATCAACTTTTAACTTTAACTATAAATTTCATTTAAACTATAAATTTCTTCTAAAGAGTACAAAACAACCATGTTCATAATCTAAGTAGCCATAGTAGAGCACTTAAAATTGTGATTTAAAATTAGGTCTTCAGCTTCAAAATTCTCTGCTTGACGTGTCTATTAGCCACTAGTTAGTTGTGTGAATCCTTTCCTCGTCTGTGGAATAACAAGACCACCATAATGTCCTTGTCATAAGGAATAGTCAACATAAACTGAGTTCTTCACATGCTCCTGGCAACACACAGATGCTCCTTTGAAGAGTGACTGAATATTCTTTTTCAAGCTACTGAGAAACAGAGAAATAGAAAATAGATAGGATGTAGGTGTGTGTGAAAAGCTTTGGTACAATTACAAAATGGCAGTGGGAAATATAAACAAGGAAGGGCAGAGGTAAGGTCGTATGTTGCAATGACACACCTGCAATCCTAGCATTTGGAAGATGAGGAAAGTGACCAGGAACTCAGGATTATCAGCTGCATAGGGTGCTTGAGGCCACCCTGGGGTACATAAGACCTGTGTGGGGAAGAAAAAGAAAAAGTAAGACCAACTGGAAGATGGCTGGGTTAGTAAAATGATTGCCACCCAGGTGTGAGGATCTGAGTTGAGGTCCTCCAAACCTACATAAAAAGTCATGTTGATGTAGGCCTATAACGCTAGCCTTGGGGAAGCAGAACCATGGACCCCTGGTGCTCAGTGGTCAGCTAATAGTTAGCTCTGTATTTAAGAAAGGTCTTGTCTCAAGAGAAAGAAAGTTGGACAGCAAACTCTGGCTACTTACACATCTCCCTTCCTCGCCCCACCCATCCACAGTACGGCCATTTAGATATTGTGTCTTTTAATCCAGATTTCAGACAGTAAAATCAATTGAATCCAAAGATATAAACTGTAAGCCCGAACAACAGTTGAAAGAAACAGAATTGTGCCAAAGAAGCAAAGTTGCCAGGTGGTTCTTGAAGGGTTCTCTTTCAGAGGAGAAATCTCTGGATTTTTGAGTGCTTCTTCCCCAACTCCGGTGAACAAGCACAGGCGGGATTTGAACACTGGAGAGACAGACGGCCCCTCGGACTCCTGAGTGCGGTGACTGCAGCGGTGCGCCACCGCTGGCCAGCTTGAGTGCCTCTTACTTACCATAGGAAGCACTGTTGGTACCATGGTGAAGGGAAGTTTTCAGAATCAGGCCACCCAGAAATCCCCGCGCCCCGCAATGCTACAACAGGGCCAGGTCCCTGTTAAAGAGAAATTAAAGGAGGTGCAGGCTGAGAGCCTCGATGCTTCCTGAGTCTGGAGGAAGTGATCTGCAAAAGGCAGAGTTTGTAACGGAGGATGTTTTCTTCTCTTGTTGACTTCGGTGTCGCCACCTCTAGATGTGCTATTCTGAAAACCTGACTTAGAACAAGCAGTGCTCAAGAAATGGCAAGAGCCCCGCAGTAAAATTCAGTCTCCTGACTCACGCGCTAGACAGGCCTTAATGCGGCCATGCCTGGGTGGTTCTGGAAATTAGTATTCCACCCCTTCAAATCTAAACCACTTGCTACTTGGACAGCACCTTGTATTTTACAAATCTATCCACAAAGGCGAGTTTAGATACATTGTTATAAGGACACTTTCTTATCCCCTTTTGGGGCGAGGAGCTGGATCTTGGCTAGTTGTGGACACAGCTTTATATGGCTTGCTATACAAGGGGAGGGGGACTTTCTCTATATAGACTAGCATGTTTGAAATTTTCAAAGAATCCTGGACTTCAACATTCTTCTTGTCTGAGAGTTTTCTTTCAGTTGCTATGACAAGTGAACAAATTAGGGAGTAGAGGGGGAGCAAAGGGAGCAAAAACAGTTTCAGCAAAGGCAAGATCATCTGCTGAGCAGTCAGCCTTCTCAGCAGGGGCATTAAGACTTAATGTCAGGAGCCTCTTGTCCTCATTGCAAACCTAATAGCTGCCTTGGCTGAGGTGCCGTCTCACACATACAGAGCCCAGAACCTTAAATATATGTGAAAATATATGACTGCCGTGTGATTAATAAAAAAAAAAAAAAAGCAAATTCACCTGCAAGCATCCCTGAATTTGTAATACATTCTGAGCCTTAGACAGCCTCTCTGGAGAGATAGAGTACTTGTAGGATTCAGTCACACCCCCACCCCCACCCCACCCCCCCTCACTCCAAATTTCTCTTTCCACTTTCCTTTTTTACATTGAAATGTTGGGAAACAGGTAGCCCAGGTGACCCGGTCCCTTTGTTGACATAGACTCTGGGAAACCGCACCCCCCTCAGATAAAGATAGTCAGTGTGCTAGATAGTCCATGGTTCTTTCCACCTATTCTGAGTGGAGTGACTCAGACATTCCTCTTAAGTGGCATACTTTGTATCTTTCATCTTAAGAGTATAAATACTTCTTAAAAGTCCACATGGAGACAGAGGAAGAAAATGAGCAAAGAGAGCATGGGGCGGGCCTGCCCAAGGTCACCCTGGGCACCAATGGAAGCATGACACAGAACCTGATTCTCCTGGCTCCAGTTCATTGTTCTCAGGCCTTTCTTCCAGTGACTTGATAAGACGTTTTCTTCTCCAATTTCATCATCAAAGAGCCTGGGTCTGAAATACTTATATTTTATGATAGCATCTTCCAAAATATGATCTCCTCTATCATCGGGGTCAATCATTGGGTTAGTTTATTTTGGCAAAGTTGTGTGGACTTAGGTTCTGAGATTATGTTGACCTATAATTCCATAAACACTAAGACCAGGTATTCATGACACAGACTTGATGGGAATGTTTTCCAGTCAAGCAAAAATTAACCTTACAGATGAAGTTATTGGTGCCTATTATCCCTAAGTGGGGCAAACTATTACATGTAGAAGACAGCTAAACTGAATTAATAATACAAATGAAGCAGTAGTTGATTTTGATTGTTTTGTGTGCATGTGCTTATGTAATAAATTTATCAGTATTTTTACTTTGTTGATCTATCAATAATAATTTTTTATTTGTTGTATACATAATAAAAAATTTATTTACTACCATGGACATGCCGGTGCTCTCTTTACTCATTTTCTTCCTCTGCCTCCATGACTTTTACAAAGTATTTTATACGCTTAAGATGAAAGATACAAAGTATCTTATTAACACCCTCAACCAGTTACCATGGGGCTGGAAGGCACCAGCAGAGACAAAGTGTGAAGTTAAGTTCTGTTGGCGTCCATCATCCTGTTGTGAGTCCATCATCCTGTTTTGATGATTGATCCAAGAGCTCCGGCTCTAAGTAGTACTTGCATGGTGTTGCTTTGCCTGGCAGCCTCTTTCCTGCATGCATGGCTTTCCTTCTGAATACCAACATTGCTGGACCACCATCGTCACCTTCAGCCCATCACCAGAAGAGTCTCAAATGGGTGTGTTCTTGCTTTTGTCCTGTTTGTCCGTTCCATTGACATGGCACTTGCATGTGTCAAGCAATTCTTGGACCAGTCATCTTGTCTGCTGTCTTAGGCTGCCAGCTAGCCTTGTTGCCCCCACATTTTCCAAGCCTTTTCCCCCTCCTCCTACTGGAAATCTGTTCTTATCAGTTGCCTATTTAAAATTGTGCAGTGGCTCTTCATGTCCCAAAGTATAAAAGTTCACATTCTTTGGCACAGCACAGACGGCCCTCCCTCTGTGACCTACCCCTGCCCTCCTCCTGTGTTCCCAGCCACTCTGGCTCATGACATGTGACAGCTAGTGAGGTGCCGCAGCTTTCCAAATGGGTCATGCCATCCCTTGTTCCTCCATTTGCATACTTTACGACTCAATCCAGATGTGTCTGACGCATCCCATTCAATCCCTACCTTAGTGGGCACTCCTTGCCCTAGACCCTCTGCAAGGTTGTTAGGTTTTCTATTTCTGCTACCTTAGCCCAGTATGTAGGACAAGAGGAGTGCGCAATTCTTGTCTGTGAGGAATGGTGAGATCAAGCAGTCTGCTTCTTTCCTGTATATATGATCACACACAGTCTAAGTCCAGGACACTAACTCTTCAGTGTGGTAGTGGGTAAGCTTTCTTGACAGAAAGGTGTGGCCTCTTGTGTGCTTTTTACCATTTTTATTATTAGAGTTCCACAGCCAGACAACCTATGCAGAGCCAGGGACTCTGGCCAAACAGCTGTAGTGATGTTCCTAGACCTATCAGCAGCCGTGGGCAGGGCAGGTCAACATGTTCCATTCCCCACCCACCTGCAGGCCCTGGGCTGCTCGTGTCTCAGCTGGCTTAAGTCCTTTCCCAGCGGGATCATGTAGACACTTTTCCTTTAGTTCTTTTCATTTTCAAGCTCTTTCTCAATAAGACACTTAGTGTTGCCACACCCGTGTGCATAGATGCTCCTAGCCTCTTGTGGAGAGTGAAGCTGTTCAGTATTGACATGAGAAGGAACAGAATTAGACACCGGGTATTTCATTCACAGCCCTCAGAGTGTGGTATCTTGGGTGTGGTCTGTGTGATGGGCGAATGCAGCACCAACCAAGGATTTGGGTGTCCCGTAAAGCTGGGATCATCATGAAATTATCAGGGATATGACGTAACAAGGAGAAGCTCTCGACAGGGACTTTGTAGCCAGCTCTGTCAGAATACATGGTCAGACTGTGAAACCGGTCCTTCCAGCAATGGGCACTTCACCACATCAAGTTCCAGGTGGCCACGACTTGGGGAGGGGGGTCTGGTGACTTACTGAAAGCAGCTGCTGGATCTTTCAGGCTAGCTTCTGTCTGCCTCATGTCTTGTTTTCCACTTGTGAACTGGTGTGGAGAAAAGATTTAAACAGCACAGGGGTTGTAGATATAAGGAAAGGGATTACGTTCACTGTTGTTACTGTTTGTTTTTGTTTCTCTGTGGAGCCCTAGAAGTCTCAGAACTTGCTTCATAGACCAGGCTGGTCTCAAACTCAGAGATCCATCTGCTTCTGCCTAGTGCCGGGATTATAGGTGTGTGCCACCATCATCTGGCCAAAAGGATTACATATGTAGGCTGGATCAGAAATTATTGGTTCCCTAGGAGTAAAGCCCTGACTGCCACCACTCAGTCCAGTGACCTCCCAGCATTCCCGGTGTCTGCTTCTGAGAAGTTCCTTGATGACCTCTGAGATGAACGACCAGATGACCTCCCATGCTGCTTCGTACTTATGGCTGGAGGAAAAGAAGCTAGAAGGTGTTGGTGGGTGGGTGTGTTGTTGTTGTTGTTGTTGTTGTTTTGTAACTTGTGAGTACATGTGTGATGCTCATTAGGGACCCTCTGGGAATTCAAACAGACTTTAATCCATTCTGCAGCTACAGTCGCCTGAAACATCCTGTGCTCAACAAAGCACAGGCTGCGTCACTCAGTCCAATAATGAACTAGACGGCTAAGTTCCATCAGCTTCGATGTAGCTTCTGTTCATTTTGTTAACTGCTGAAACAATGCCTGTCGTCTAGTCACTTATTTGTTGAGGGATGAACTTATAAGTAAATAAGTGAAATTAAATAAACAAGTGATGTTACATTGCTAATTTATTCTGCTAGAACAAGTCAAAGCAAGAGCTTCTCAAGTCTGCCTCTGATCTTTTCTCACAGACATATTGTTTCCAAGCAGTGAAACCCGAGCACTGAGGCGCATTTGTTTGCATTAAATATTATTTATGTCTTCCAAAACGTGGGAGAAATTCCTCAAAGGGGCAGGGCATACTTCATATATTATACCTTGGGGCATATTATTGAAGAGAACACTCACCCTGTGACTTTATAGAACTACATTTTTATTCTCTTAGATTAAGACTCATTTGGTGGCCCCAGCACTCACAGCCTCTTAGCCTCCAAGACACCGCCTCAGGTCTGTTTCCTCTTGTCCAGATCAATCTGGACAGCAGGATAGGGTTGGAAGGCAACCTCCCAAGAGGTAGGCCGATAGCATCGCCTTGCTGAAGGGAAGGCTGTGTCCAGTGCAAGTTAGAAAGTTGATGTGTTATTGGTATCAGGAAAAAAGAGTGTCTGCCTTGCATACAATGTTTCTTACAGCATCAGTGTTCAAAAGGGCAGAGTTGGTTCCATCTGTGACATGGCTAACAGCAAATACTCCTGTTTTTCACTTCCGGTCTCTCCCCAGAATCTCCCACCTGGAGTCTTCTTTATCTGTCGAGGTTTCTGCTTGGTCCCAGGTACACTTCATAGGCTTGGGTCAGGGAACCACAAAAGGACCTACTCAGCATTATTTATGCAGGGCCCCTGACTGTTTAGATTATTCTCATTTCTGCTCTAAACAATTGTTTATTTATCCACCACATACCTGTAGTATAACCCATCTAGGTAATACTTACCGTCTGGGCACTCGTGCTTACTTGTGGGGCATGCACAAAACTCCTTTTTCTCATGTGTTCTAGTTGAGAGCAACACTTCATAAATACAGGAGTAGCACATAGAGGCCAAAGGGTGCGAAATTAGTAAGATAGGTCACATGGCAAAGACTGAATCTAGGGAGAGCAGGGTTTCACTGGTTAGGGGACATGGCTCTCAATAGAGAGACCATCAGAACAGACCTGACTTACAGCAAGCTAGTGGTACAGAGCCAAGATGACGAGCCCTTGCCAGCCTGCAATGCAGGCACGCCTGCAGCATTAAAATAACAAGATTGGTCAAGTCTGAGACGTTAGAAGAGAGGAGAGAGAAGAGCCTTAGTATGGAGGGATTTAGGCTTAGACTGATGTGGAGGCCGCTTGTGGGATTGTCAACAGAGGAGTCACATGAGCTGGCATGTGTGCTAGAAAGATATCTGGGTCTCTTTTGTGGTGCTACAGCCTATGGGAAGAAGACTAGAAGCCAGGAGACCAATGGAGAGGTGATTGCCAAAACAGACTGGAGATAGTTGTATGGTGTAGACCACAGCAGTCATAATCATGGTACTTTCAAGATAGAGACGTCCACACTTCATTCACCTCATGCTGTAGCTTGAGAGAAAGAAGAATCAAGACACTTTTGAGATTTGGGAGGACCTAAGCAAGTAGAAAAATCAAGTTGCTAGGAGTTTTAGGAGACTCAACTAGTTTCTTTAATTGGCCATACCTGTTAGACACCAATGGGGAGATATGGAATGGGCAGTCAGGGTCTGGGCAGCAGTAGAAGAGGGAGGAGTCAGGAGAGGACTCAGGAGCAAGCCTTGGATGCCACCACGGAAGAGGTGAGCAGAAGGACAGCTAATGGAGCCAGGGAGGCCAGTCACCGGTTTAAGATGGAGGAAGGTCCCTGTAGGAAAAAGATAAAGCTAAGCGCTGCTCTGATTCCTTGATTGATGCAGGGAGGGAAGGAAAAATGCAAAATGGAAACAGATGCTTTATTACTTTAAATGTGTTTTACACATTTGGCTATCCACTGTGAATTTAGACAAAGCTGAGTCGTGGTGTATAAATACTCTGAACTTAGTTTTCATCGAATGCTGTGACCTTCCCAGTTGATTTAGAAGAATGCCATATAACAATCTCTCCTTCTTAATGGGAGACATTAAACCAGGTGAGACTTTTCTCTGTTAGTGTTAAGGTACCAGGAAATATCAAGAGAACTTGTTGTGAGTGGGTTACAAACCGTTAGCTGACTTAAGGAAGCTAACGGTTCGTAGCCCACTCACATCAAGTTCTCTTGATGAACTCAGCCCAATTAGTTTTTAATCACCTGATGCATTGGTTTCCAAACTTGTTTTGTTTCTTTTGTGAACTTTTACAAGTCAAGATCTGCTTTATTCTTTATGTAGAGAGAGTTTCTGCTATATATTTGAATTGTATGCATTTAAAAATATAGCTTCGGAATTCACCTAGAGCTCACAGCATAGAAAGAAACCCTGCTTTTCATTCAAAAGTTGGAGAAGACATCCTTTCAAAGCAAATCTTTTGCATCGCTCTACTGATGTCCAGGCTACTCTTTAATGAAATTTGTGTTTTGTATCAGTAGCTGCTTAACCTGAGGATTGTGTAGCTTGTTTCAAAGTGACCTGTTCAGTTGTGGCCCTGGAAAAAAATAATCTTTACTTAGTCACAAAATTTAAAGGTTGGATTTATGAAATGCTTAATCCAGCTGAAAATGTTAAGATGGGTTTTTTTGCACAAACAGAAAAGGGAGACTTAATTGGAATTATCATAGGATCGTTTTTATATACTAAAAATGACTGTTATCTCAATTTATAATATCCCAGAAAACTAGACCATTAAAATTAGTTAACTTAAGTTTATACGTATTTTGTGATACTAAAATTTCTAAAGCAAACTTAAAACCAATGTAAATGTTTGCAGTGTGCGTTGCTCTTGGTCGTGTGATCTCAGATCAATGGCAGTCCTTTAGCCACCATTACCATGTTCTTGACTAGTGACTTTTCCTTTTTTTTTTTTTTTTTTTTTCTGCATGCCTGTGTGTTAGCCAGAATTCTATTACTGTGAAGAGATACCATGACCACAGCAACTGTTATAAAACAAAACATTTAATTGGGGCTTGCTTACAGTTCAGAGGTTTAGTCCATTATCATCCTGGTGGGGAGCATGGTGGCATGGCTCTGAGTACTGAGTACTCATGATACATGAGTAGTAACTGAGAATTCTCTATCCGGAACTGCAGTCAACAAGAAGAGAGAGACTCTGGCCTTGGAATGGGTTTTTGAAACCTCAAAACCCACCCTAGTTTCACACTTCCTCCAATGAGGCCATACCCCTCAATCCTTTAAAATTGTAAATCCCTCCCTGATGAGAAAGTAAATCTTCAAGTCTATGAGCCTATTGAGACCGTTCTCATTCAAATCACCACAGTCTGCTTTTTGCGCAGTTATGTTTCCAGCAGGCATCACAGTGGTACAAACAGTCTCCATGTGATAGAGGGAATGTCTAGATCTTACGTTGGATGTTTTCAGACTGTTGCAAACATGAGCGACACGGAAGCATTCCTACCGACTCTAGCAGCCAGAAACTCTGAAGCAAAGGCATGCACTCTGTGGAGTCCGAGCCTGCTGTATTCTGATACTGGCATCTGGTACAGTATTGCAGCTAAAGAATGAGATCTCTTTGTTGTGTTTCCCACTGAAAGATTCTTTCTTCATGATCTATAGAAAATGCCTTAACCAGAGATACCTCTAAAGCTGTTGAAAAGTGTGCAAGAAAACCAAGGTTTCTGAGTCTAAAATTTCAATGATAAGACAATCATACTGTCTTATATCCTGTTGGCCAATGCAGTTGTAGTCTGTCCCCATCTCACCAATACCCCACACACACATACACACACATACATGCACTATATCCTCTGGCTCAACTACATGTCTGTATAATTCTGTATGAAGTAAGGATAGGAGATGCCTGTATTCTGTCCAGAAAAATTAAATGACTTGTTCATGGTAATATGATTAAAAAAATAACTCAACTGAGACCTTCAAACCCAAGTCACTTTGACTCAGGTTCAGTAACGCAGTAGTAGGAAGCAAAATTAATCTCATCAATTGTGATCTTAAAAAATATGGCCCCAGATAAGGAAACTGGTTTTTGGAGGGGAGAAAGCAATGATGACTATCACTTTGATGAAAAAACACCAGAAATTTTTAACATGAGGAAAGCTTGCTTTTTCTAAATATTTACATTTCTATGCCAACTTGTAATTTTTCTTATATTCTCATTTTTTATCTAGTTTTAAAAAAATGTATCATAGAAAATTCCAAGCATTTAGAAAAGTTGAGAGAATAGTGTACTAACCCCACATATCCATCACCCAGTCAACAGCTCATAGATAGTCTTCTTTAATCTCTATTCCTAGGTATTCCTGACCCCATGCTGGCTTGTTTTTAAGCTCATCCCCCAAATCTTACCATTTCATGCATAAGTAATTCAGTATAGATAATAGGTGATTCTCAATCCATCTTTGAGGCTGATTTGATGCAATGACGATTATAGTCCTGAATAAAGCAAATAATTAAAAAAAAAAAAGTTTTAAAAATGAACAAAGCCTATACAAGGGTTGCTTAGCCCTGAAGATTGCATCACTTCAGCAGGAATTCAATTACTAAATCTTCCCTTCCTGGCCTCTCAGCATCAGATACTAGCTGTAGGTATGCCAAGGCGTGCATAAGTAGACTTGTTCTTGAACACATTGTGTGTACTGAACGTGAGATGTAGCATACCATCCAACTGGAGTCATGAACACACTCTCTCTCTCAATTACTTTGTGTTGTATTTATGCTCGGATACATCTTTAAGACATCATCCTATATAAGGAAATATATGGGAATGGTTCTTTCAGCCACTTCCGGGTGGACAACCTGAAGTGTTACTGCTGCAGAGAAAGTATTCATTGGTTCTGAGTATTTTTTTTTTTTTAAGTTCTTTTGTTGTCTAATTGGAAAGCTGGTAAAATACTATCATTTTCCAGATAAAGTTCTTGGCAAGATTTCTCTCTCTCAAACCCCCTAGGACAGGCCACTGCTCCATGAAAACATGAGTCAAATACATTACAAATTTCCCAGGGAGAATCAACATCTTTTCCAGCTGTTTGGATAGTTTGTCTAACATCTGACCAAAGCCCTCATCTCTGAATATTGTTCTGGGCTTTTACACTTTGATTTTGATTTGTTCAATATTATAATTTAAAAGCTGAGCCAATAGTTTGAATCCTCACTAAAAGACTTTTAACTCTTATCACCTAAAACAATAATAATTTTTTTAAAACCAAAAGAAACCAGAAAGTCAGACCATTACCTTAGGCATTTCTCTTGGGGAAAAAAAAAAAAAAAATCCTCTGAATTCCATCAAACCTCCCATCCTTCACCCCTAGGTAATATTTTTTATTATTAATAAAGTAAAGTATCTCTCAACTCTAACATCATAAAGAATTAAACTTGTTTTGATTGATTAGTTTCAGGTTTCCTACTTTAAATGTCTCCTAGCATCAGCCAGTTTGTTTAATTTATTCAGAAGGAATGTATTTGTGATCATTCCAATTAATTTCTTGTCTGTTTTGTCTGACATCTGTGTGAAACTAGTTATAATAGCTTTAAAGTTTGGCAAGCGGTACAGTAAACTGCCCAAGGTGGGATGGAAAAATTTCAGGGCCCAATTAACAAGCCAGCTTGTTCCCCAGCCTATCTACACGAGATCATCTGTTGCCTCCAGTTGTCTCTATAACCGTTAGGAACGTTTGATGAGTGAGTTCAGGGGGAGAAGGTGAAATGGAACGACTGTGCCATTAAGATGGGTTTCAAGGGTAAAGACAAAATATCAGTTAATAATGCAGTGTCTCTCTAGTTCCCTTCCTCCCTTCCTCATCTTCCCCATCCCCATGGGGAAAGTGGGAAGAAGTAGGCGTTGAAAAGCCTGCAGGGAGACGTGGACCAAAAACTAGTGGTAGGATATCTTTGTTTACTCAGCACATATGAGACCCTGGATTCAGTCCTCAGAACAGGAGAAAGGAGGGTGGGGCTGAAACTGTATTCAAGGCATTATTCAAACAAAGCATCTGTCTTCTGTACCCACCTGAAATGAGCAACACAGCAGTGTAATAACCTTATTAAGATAACCTAATAGCTACAATCAAAAGTCGTCTACTTTGAACAATTATTTTTTGTCTTGATTTTGTCTATTTTTGTTCACCTTTTTTTGATAGAAAACAGAAATTTGACATTCTTCGTGACCACATTTGCTATCGTTTGGTCAGAGTTTCCTGTCAAGCTTTACCTATGGCTGGAAAGTATGAACTAGATGCATTCTTGAACGTGCACTTCAACATGAAGGCATGTGTTCTCTCAGATCTGCTCCTGTAAAAAAAAAAATGTAAATTTCATCTCAATTTAAGTATTTTAAATGATGCAGCCCGTGTTACCAATAAAGAGTTTGATCCATGTCATTTTCATTATTGAAACAATGACAAAAAAGTTTTTAGAACTTCCACTCTCTGGAATATCCTAAACACTTAAAAATGATCACTAGACAGAATTCAAAGATCATTCTCCTATTACATATTTATACTGGATTTTATTAAGGGAGTTATACTTAAAGCAGAAAGTGTGTGTGTGTGTGTGGTGTGTGTGTGTGTGTGTGTGTGTGTGTGTAGTTTGGTTTTGTTTTCTTACTGGAAATACAGATCAACTTGTTCTTTATCTGTTTAGATAAATCTTTCTGATTTATCATCGTATGTACCTAAATTAATTAATCTTACTCTTTGTTCACACTACATTTTGCTCTTGGCAAATGCGCCGCGCCGAGCTGACTGTTGTCACATGTTTTTAATTTTTGGAAAAAAAAAATCTCCATCTCTCTTAAGATAGACATGGAAAGAAAAACCAACTGCAGAGAACTCAAAGTAAGAGGAGAGCGAGCCGCTCAAGCTCTGCCTTTAGAGTTACTAAAAACCCATGATCCTATTTGGCCTCCTCTCCTTAGCTAGGGAATTCAGATTATTGTGTACCTAATAGTGCTTTTGTAAACAGTTCAGCATTTAAAAAAAAATATATGCTGTGGTGGAAAAAGTATGCCTGACTTGTAAACACATAGTTACTAAAGACACTAAAACACGCAGAGACATTTAAAGGCATAAAATGTACTGGAACAATAAGAAAGAGACTGTTAACGTGTTCCATGTACAACATAAGCCAGCCCTTCCCCAGACCAGTCTCCTCCAGATCCTTGGGGCTCTGGTAATAAGAAGGACTCAGCCACATCCGTGAATCATTGGCTTTCTGCTGCTCCCGTAGTAAAGTTGAAATTATGTCTAATTTGTCAAGGTAATGTGTGTATTTGATTTGACTATGAATCACACTGTCCTGCTTTTAGCTATCTTAGTGAACTTGGTCTCAATGAAAATGTTTTTTATAATTTCAAGGCTGTGGTGAGTTTTTAGCCTTCGGCCTTTCGCCCCAAAGTTCAAAACGGCTATATGTTTTAGATTTCTGGGTTTTCATGTGTTGGGCCTTAGATTATTCTAAAGGACAAGGGAAACAGAGAGGAGAAAGCCAGGCATGACGTATTTTGCTGAATATAATACTGACTGCTTGAAATGTGGGCTTTTCAGGCAGATACATCTTGCTGCATATATCAGGCCAGTGTGTCTGTTTCCTATACAAAGGAGGCAGGACCTCAACCTGATGTCCCAGTCGCTGCTCCTGTCTTCCATGTCTCATCACACACAATCTTCATGTCTTATTTTCTGGTTTGTTTGTATGTTTGTTTTGGTAGTGCTGGAGATTGAACCCGTGGCCTATCCATGCTAGTCGAAGATCCTTAAAAACAGTCACCCTGGCTATCCAAAATCACTCTTTTTCTCTGTTCCTTTCCCCTGAAACCTAGCTCCTCCTCCTCTCCCCAGCTAGTGCTTTATACAAGATCACATCTTTAGCTCAGGTTTAGAGGACACTTACTGGTCCTCCCATATTTTCCTCCACGTTCACAGCTTCCTTGGCGCTCTGCTCAAGTGCCTGTGTGATGTCTAGCAGGGCTCTGGCGCTCAACATTCTTCTACCCGTTTGTGCTCACTCTGGTCTACTTGCTTCAGTTTTCTTTAGGAAAGGGCACTGCATGCCACCAACTAGTTCTGTAAGTCATTCCAAGACCATGCCCCGTTACTGAATTTTACCACATCCAACATAGCCATAAATTGTAAAGCCATCCACTTTTCTTCTCATCCCTGTGGCCAACAGCTGTCATCTACTTTTTTTCTTCTCCCTCTTGCCTTGACCTTATTATTTAACAATTGCATGCATCCCTGTTGTCATTAAAGGGACTATTTGGAGAGCAAAGACACAATTTGAATGATAAATTTATCACATCTCAGCTGGCTTAAGCTGCAATTCAATAAAAAAGGGACTATCCTTGGCAATGTTAGAAAATGGCAATAAATGATAAATAACTTGAAATTATCTTAAACATTGACTGCTAAGTAATATTTCCTATTGTACTGAATAATTTTACACATACAAATTTTAAATAGAATTGCCATCTATAAATTGATTTCTGTTTTCCCAGGAGAGCATTTACATACACCTTCATTAGTATTAGGGTTAGGGTTAGGGTTAGGGTTAGGGTTAGGGTTTAGGGTTGGGTTAGGGTTAGGGTTAGGGTTAGGGTTAGGGTTAGGGTTAGGGTAGGGTTTCTAGATCTGACTATCATTGTTTCTTGGCAGGATTATAGGCTGGACCAGAACTCAGGAAGCCAGTGTCTGGTTAGTGCACACTCAGGCTCTTTCTAGCTTTTCATTATTGTAACACAGCATGTTTTTATAATTTTTGTTTTTGACTGCCTATTTTCTAAGGAGGGATTACTGCATGTTAAATGTGCCCCTTCGAGGGGAAGTATTGTCTAGAACTTATAGTTTGCCCAGTAGTTATCATAGGGTTAAAATCAGTTTATGGCCCTGTCCTGACAGAATATGAATTTGTCTTTGTTCTCCACAATGATCATCATTATTGTACTTTTGGATTGTTTTTAAACAGCTAGACAGATAATAATGTCAGTCCAGTTCTAATTTTAGACAAATTTCCAAAATGCTGGGTTATCCAATTGCCAAACCCACAATAGATGAGAAACAGGAAATTGGAGGAAGAAAGATGAGTTGTTACAGTCAGATCCATTGGCAGTAGTGTGAGGTACTGGCGGACAGAGCAACAGTGGGGACAGACACAGAAACACCCAAAAACTAGAATCCCACAGTGCACAGTGCACGGTCCATTGAAATGACTTCCCATCAGCCCACCTCTGCTCTGAGCTCTAAGGCTTTCCTTGTATTTCCGTGCAGTGCCCCATCTCAGCATTCCGAAATCTACTGTGGTGGCAGAACTTGGGCTCATGACTTGTAAAACTTTCATTTTCGATGAAAAATATCATATCATAAATAAGTGTTGTCTTCTTAACTGTTGTGTAATTTTCCTAAGTGCTAGATAAAATATTTATGTGATAATACAAGATATTTTCCAAGGACTCTTCAAGGTCTAGGCAGAATGGCTACTAGAAGGCATGGTGTCTAGCTTTCAATGTTAAGGAACTATAGTGTGTGAAAAACAGAATTGTTTGTCTCCTCTAGCTTAGAAAATAAGTTACAATGTGCAAAAACAGGTTTCTAAAAAGTAGGGCTTCCTATTTCTGGCAAGAATTTTCTCATGAAATGTTTTGCAAACTATTAGACCTCAAAGGAATGTTGGTTATCAATAAATAACAGCTCTTACATTTTACAGAAAAGACAACCAGTGTTTTTTTTTTTTTTTTCAATATAGCAAGGTAACTTTATAACAAGCTCCATAATGTGGGTATGTCAGATCAGAATTCAGTGTCTGATTGTCAAACATTCTGAACAAAGAATGTTTGCATTCTAAAAAGAAAAGAAAGAAAAAAGGATTAACTAACTATGAAAATGGCAGCTACGCCAAAGACCCTGTCGGTTCTGGTTTATGGATGTGTTTAAAACCAGCAGGGGGGAGTTGCAGATGTAACTCAGCCACTGCCTAACATTTATTCATAAGGCCCTGGGCTCATTTCTCAGTGAAGAGGAGGAAAATGCCTTTTGCCATCTTTCTCAACGGTCAAATCCTTCAACAGGGAAAACACAAATAAGGAGTGTGTTTACTGTGCAATGTTAATTGGTGTCAGTGACGACCCTTTTTTATAAAGAGAACCTTCAATAAAGGGATGGCAACTGAATTACAGAGGAGACTGGTGCAGGTCCCACTTGCTGAAGAGGTAGGTCCTTGTGGTCACAACCAGGCTCACTGGAGCAGAGGGTTAACCTTCCGCAGCTTTCTCTACTGCGGTGGGAAGCAGGCCCCATGTGGCTGTCACCTCTCATCTACAAACTTCAGAGAAGAAAAGCAACCCCAGGCCTTACATCTAGGGAATCTGGGAGCAGTAAAAAAAAAAAAAAAGAAGAAGAAGACAAATTTCTGCTGGAGAAGAACTGGCCATCTCTTTCCAGGAGCCATGGTAATCAATTATTGAGAATATGAACTTATTCAAGAGACATTTTAAAGTTAGTTTTATATCCTTCAGCTTTCATTCTGTATGAGTTTATTTTCCATGAAATTCATACATTGGATGAGAAAACAAAGTGAAACTTCTCTGTTTGTCAGAAGACTGTATTATTTTCTGTGCTGACTCCTATGGGGAAATGCTATTTTTCACCCAAAAGCAGACTAACTTCAGTTCTTCAGTTCTGGAATAAGGGTTTCAAGATGTATTTTTACCATGCCAAAGTCTGAAGGGAAAAAAAAAAAAAAAGCCTTGGAAAACCAAAACTTTAGTGTGGAAATCTGACAAGCACGCTCCGATCTTCTTTCTTGGAGATAGCATGTTCATTGCTCATTTGAGGGAGAGAAAGACATGCTAATGAGTTATCGATTTCCACAGTCAGGTTCTTCCCATCCTTTATTACCTGTTTGGGTTTTTAATTTTTTTTTTCATTCTTATTTTTTTTTAATCTATCCATTTATTTATTTTTCAGTGTACAGTGTAGGAAATACCCATGTGTCTCTTTCAGACGTGCTCTCGATGCTGGAGTCACAGGAGCCACACAGTAGTGGCTGTCTAGATGCATGTAGTACTTTTTTGGGTTCCATGATTTATTCTCATTCCCTCATTTAAAGCTCTAGAGGACCAGAGTTCTCGCCACTTTGTAGAGGGGGGAAAAAGGTTTCTAGCTCTCACTTGGTTTGGGTTTGGCTTATTTTGATAATTCCTTTTTTTAACCACTTTATTGCTTCCATAGAGCTTACCCATAGCGTAGTACCTTCATCATTTAAAGTGCACTCTAAGACTCTCATGTATCCTCTGGGCCCAGGTCCAATGCAGATGAGTCCATGATAAATCATGAAGTCTATCATATCACTTAAGTCGAACAATACCCTCAATTATTTCTCATTACTTTTGATAGGGTCAGGCAACACGTATACACTTGACATATACTTCTGGTCGACCCTTGCATGAGGACAATGAATAAATGTTAAGGTTTTGAGAGTTTTTTACTAGCTGATTCAGATACACTTCCAGATGAAACTTACTTCACATACACTGACAACACACTCTCGTGTGGTTCTAATTATAGACCCTGGGCTCACTTCCAGCTCCCGAGATCATTCTCCTAGAAGATTCTATAGCTATGAGTATGAAAAATTCAGTGAGTTAATATTGTTTGGTAACATAGAGTTTCAGCTATATTTTGTTGTCGTTAATGGTAACTATATAAATTATAGTAGCTCCAGAAGCAAAGTACATCCAATAGTACACATGACATCATAGTTGTTTGTTTGCTTGCTTGCTTGTTTGCTTGTTCTAAGGCAAGGTCTTGCTACGTAACCTAATCAGGTCACAAAACTCTCCGTCCACCTATCTTATCTTTACCTCCCAGGTTCTGAGGTTACAGGCAAACACCACTGTGCCAAGTTATACCATACCTTTTAAATTATGGATCTATGATTTCCAACTGTTTGCTAGAACAAATTATGTAAGCATGTTACAAGAACAGTTTGCTAATGCCTGTCAAAAATACAATACTTTTCCATTTTCTCTAGAGATATACTTGAAGAAATACATCAAACTTTATGCAGAGAGGTGTCTATTGAAATGTTGCTGACATAGTAACAACTCGTGAAAAACCTAAGCATCTCTCAGTAGGGAAGATTAACTATATTACCTCTGTGCAGTAGAATACCATGCAACTCCTGGAAAAAAAAAAAAAGAAAGAAAAGTTAGTTTCTATATATTACTGTTAAAACGTTTAAGATAAAAATCAAAAATGGCAAACAAGTTGCAGAAGTCTGCATGGTAGTTGAGTCTATTTTTCTGATAATATGCACAACAGATTAATATATCCAATTGCCCTCTCTTCAGACAGAGGTTTGGATTCTTGGAGGCAGTGGATGAGCACAGATACAGTGAGGGGTAATTTACAGGGTG
Organism: Mastomys natalensis; assembly: GCA_021653895.1. Lineage (NCBI taxonomy): Eukaryota > Metazoa > Chordata > Mammalia > Rodentia > Muridae > Mastomys > Mastomys natalensis. Next base: position 154,313 of record JAJTUV010000051.1, on the reverse strand, counting down.
GGTCTTGGCTGAGAGAAAATCACGTGGCATTTACCTTCTGCCTCTCAGCTTTCTCTACTGTTGCATTTTCCAGCCTAGTACATGTTTTTTATCTCCAGCTTAAAAAGCCATTTGTTCTTCAGCCATGTGGTTAACAGAACTGGACTTTTTTTTCCCCTCATTTGCGTTTTTATACATCCTGGCTAACAATAGATTTAAATCTCCAGAGTCAGAAACTCTTTGAACGCCCTCCTGATGCCACAAGGGGAAAATTCCATATCCTGAGCTCATTTGGTAGTCTAAGGTACAGGTGCTCTGACACTGTGTGTCACCTTGAGACTGTGTGTCAAGTGTGTGTACGACACAAATGGATGTGGGTTTAGATTCGGGCCTCATCCCCAGATATCTCATTATTCAAGTGTTTCAAAATCCTAAACTCTGTGAAATCTGAAAGAACTTTAGGCACAAGCATTTTGGGATAGAAGATACTATTTTTAAATATAATAATAAGCAATGAAACAGTTTTATTTTTATGATTTTCCTATTTTATAATCATATTTTATGTTTATTTTACAGTCATACTCCTTATCCTAAAATTGACTTCCAAGGTCTGTGATCATACTTATTAATGTTTGTACTTGCCCAAGCAGAAACTGAAAAAAATTTAAAACTGCCCATAGCATTATTTTAAGTAGAATGACTATTTTCTGTTCTTGGTTATTTCCCAGTCCATGTCTTAGATACACATAGAAAATAATCTAAGAGCAAATACCTAAAGCTCCAAAATTTGACTCTGTGGTAAATCCACAAGTTACAAGGAGGGGGAGAGGTGATTGGTAAAGTTAGGCCCTGGAATTTAGGAATATTATTAGAACATATTTACCCTGTTATCCTTTTTTTGTATTAATTCACTTATTCATCCCCATGTAATGAGACAATGGGCTCAATGAGTAAGACATTTACCACCGTGCCCCACGACCTGAGTTCAATCCTCAGGACCCACATGATGTAAGGAGAGAACTCTCTCCTACAAATTGTCCTCTGACTTTCACAAGTAGGCTGTGACACTCACATGTGGGTGCATAACACACACACACTAAATGTAATAAAAAAAATTAAAGATAATTCAAAAAAGAAAGAAAAACATGGAAGATATGATTTCTTACATAAAACAGAGTTCTTGAACTACTATATGATCAGCCCAAGATCTAAAAACAATCCTAGACTTTGGAAGTGGAGTTCTAGCTAAATATTAATGCAAAGGTGTATAAGGCTAACAGAATCCAACACCATTTCATATTCCAGTCTTAACTTTGGAGCAGAAACCTTGAATGTATTTGTCTTAGTTAGGGTTTTACTGCTGTGAACAGACATCATGACCAAGGCAACTCTTATAAGGACACCATTTAATTGGGGCTGGCTTACAGGTTCAGAGGTTCAGTCCATTATCATCAAGCGGGAGATGGCAGCATCTTGGCAGGCGGTGGAGACTGAGAGTTCTACATCTTCATCTAAAGGCTGCTAGCAGAATACTGACTTCCGGGCAGCTAGGATGAGAGTCTTAAAGCCCACACCCACAGTGACATACCTACTCCAACAAGGCCATACCTTCAAATAATGTCACTCCTTGGGCCAAGGGTATTGAAACCACCACATTCCTCTGCCTGGCCTCCATAGGTTTATTCAAATAAATAAGTCTATGGGGGCTATACCTAAACATAATATAATGCAAAATACATATAGTCCAACTTCAAAAGTCCCCATATTCTATAACAGTCTCAAGTGTTAAAAGTCCAAAGTTCAAAGTCTTTTCTGAGATTCACTCAGTCACTTAATTGTAATCCCCTATAAAGTCAAAATCAAAAAGCAGATAACATACCTTAAACATCACAGGATATATATTACCATTCCAAAATATCATAGTGAATAAATACTGGAACAGACACGACTAAAAACTAGCTGGGCAAACTCCAGACTCTTCATGTCCATGTCTGATGTCAAAGTGTTCCAGATCTCCAACTCCTTTCATCTTTATTGACTGCAGCACAATTCTCTTTGGCTGGTACTACTCCCTGTTAGCAGCTTTCCTCAGCAGATATCCCACGATCTGACATCTTAAACATCTTGGGGTCTCCAAAGCAACTTCAACTTTACAGTCTCAGTGTCTTGGATCTATATATGATCTTCTGGGCTCCTCCAAAGGACTTGGTCACTTCTCTATCTCTGCCCTCTGTAGCACTTGAGGCTCTGGTTGACTCCACTCCACAGTTGCTATTGTTCTTGGTGATCATCCTGTAGTAGTGGCATTTCCAGTACACTGGGTCTTCTGCTGTAACTAGGCTTCACCAATAGCCTCTTGTAGGCTTTTTTCTTAATGGCAAACCTCAGCTCTTTGCATGACCCCTTCAGCCCTGGGCCATCAACTGCAACTGAGGTTGCACCTTCACCAATGGCCCTCTCACAGTGCCAAGCCTCAGCTGCTCTCCATAACTCCTTCAAAGCCTCAAACCAGTACCACCTGGGTGATTCTTACACATTACCAAGTCCAACTGCTGCAAGGTACAATGTTGGCTATCTCTGGAACATAGCTTCTTTGTGCTCTCAGAAAATATTTACCTCGTGATGCTGGTCCCTTCTTAATCACCATTAATTTCTTAGCTCCAGCTAACCAGCATCAGTTGTCCCAGTAGTCACTTCTATTTTTGACTCTAAAGCCAGAGAGCCACATGGCCAAAGCTGTTGAGATCTGCTGCTTGCTGGGACTGGAACATGGCCCCCTTGTTCTATTACATCATCACCAGCTTTCTGTTTTTCAACTTTTTCACTGCCTAAGCTTGGCTGTCCTGGAACTTGCTCTGTAGATTGACGTTGAACTCTAGAGATCTGTATGGCTCTGTCTCCTGAATGTTGGGATAAAAGGCATGCACCACCATGCCTGGACTTAAACTCTTCTCTACTTGGAACTTGCTCCATACCAAGCTGGCCTTGAACTCAGAGATATACTCTCTCCTTGAACACAGGATTCAGCTGCATTCATTTGCTGATGCCCCTTCATTACTTGAACCATATGTTTTTTTATGTTTCCTTTTTTCAGCTTGTCCTTTTCATTAAAACACTCTTCATAAGACTTAACCAAAGAACAAAGTCTCTGCTGGGCTTTTTTGAGACTTCCTATGTCAATGCAATTAATATAAATCTCTTTACCTTAGCCTCAGGTAGACTCTTAAGACAGGGCAAAAAGCAGCCACATTCTTCACCAAAATACCACAAAAACCATCTCTAGAAAGTCTGCTCCACTGAAACCTCTTGGACCAGGTATAAACAGTTCAAATCACTCTCAGCAAAAAGTGTTACATATTCCTACTAGGATGGACCATTAAGCCCCACTTAAAACTTTCCACTGCTTTCCAAATCTTAAGTCCCCAAATCCACATTCCTCCAAATAAAAGCATAGTCAGGCGTATCACACCAAAACCCCAGTCCCTGGTACCAACTTCTGTCTTAGAATTTTACTGCTGTGAACAGACACCATGACCAAGGCAACTGTTATAAGGACATTGTTTGATTGGAGTTGGCTTACAGATTCAGTCCATTATCATCAAGGTGGGAGCATGGCAGTGTCCAGGCAGGCATGATGCTGGTGGAGCTGAGAGTTCTACATCTTCATCCAGAGGAAGTCATGAGCAGACTGTCTCCCACAAGGCTATGAGGAGAATGTCAAAGCCCATCCAACAGTGACACAGTTCCTCCAAAGAGGCTATATCTATTCTAACAAGGCCACACCTCCTAATAATGCCACTCCGTGGGTGAAGCATATTGAAACCACCGCAGCATTAAAGCTTTACGTCCTACATATTATGTGGTCTGTACAGGTTTACAAACCAAGGCTAGAGTATTGTGACGGACCAGAGAAATTTATTATATACCCGTATTAATTGTTACTCCTTTTTTCCCCTTATATGCTGAAAATGTAACTACAGAATAATAGGGTTGTTCTCACCTTCGCATGGCTGTTGTCTCCTTTCAGCTATAAACAAACCATTTAAAAGGCACTCCTGCCTCTTCCTCCTTCCCCTGTGCCCCTTGTCATATATTGCCATGCTGTTTTGCATGACATGGATAGATCTTATCTGATCACACTGATCACAGCTACAATTACTTTAAATTTTGTGCAACAAATTATCTATTGAGAGTTTGTCTCCTTATATTCTCTGCTTTAAACAGTCGTCATATTATTAGAGGACTGGAGAAAGGGACAGTTAAGAGCCCATATTGCTTTTGCAGAGGCCTTGGGTTCAGTTCCCGGCACCCACATGGTTGCTCACATTCCTCTGTATCTTCAGCTCTAGGGCATCCATGGCTCTCGTCTGACCTCCACAGGCACGAGACAGATGTGCGGTGCATATACATACATGCAGGCAAAACATTGAGACACATAAAATAAGTAAAGCTTTTTTTTTTTAAATTAAGTAGCAATATTTGAAAAAGAGGATTGAACTGTACAACTCAGTTAATTTTATTAACTAATAGGTTTGCTTTATTTACTGAAACTTTATACATGCAATTTATAGTAAGTTCCCCTACTCGGTAACACTAACACCTTACATTTTTATTCATATATATTTATAGCTTCTTACTGGTTCCAAGACACCTGTATTGCCTTCCTTAATTTCTATGAGGTAGATAGAACGTCTCCTACAGACTCAGAGCAGTTGAGTAGGTAACTCTCACGGTATTGCCGAGTCTTGTAATTGGCACAGTGAAGATTCCAATCAGGGCTCAATTTTCTCCTCTATACCACAGCTGTATCTCCTGGTAATGAAGAGTTCAGAACGCACATAAATATTTATAAACGTTATGTCATCGTTCTGAACGAGTGGCTCTTACTGTTTTGACTACTTTATGGCGGTGGAGCTGTACAGCAAGACAGAGGGTTGCAAAGGTTCACTGTACCGCAGTTTTATATTCCCTCGGCTTGGAAAGCTCCCTCTTCTGCTAGCAACAGCATTCTTATGTAACAACAAATAAAGAACATTTCCCTATCTGTCATCTAATAAAACAGGTTCCAGGATTATTTGTTCTTGTCACGTGCTTACCTCCACCTTGCGACCCTTGCCACGGTTCCCTTTTCTTCCGATGTCGTGAGACCCTGATGCCATTTCTCATTTAAATGTTTTTCATTTAACACCTATAGAATATAAATAAAGTAATAAAACAGTCATGGACAAGGTAATGGAGTTTCATCTTTTCTTCGTGTTTAAAACTATGTAGGGATTATTTCATGTCTTAAACAAAAATTGCAGTAGAATTAAAAAGTCATTCCCCTAGAGATAGGGGTTGAAATTTGAAAATAAATCACTAGTAACTTTGAGCCAATAAAAAAAAAAATAATCACGGAGGGTTTTTTTTCTTCTTTCACATTCTTTTTTTTTTTTTTTCTTTAATGCAACACTAAAACTAGAGAGTCTCATATAAAACAGGCCCAAAAGCATGTTTTGTACTAAGTTAAAAATTACTTTTGTGGCCTTTGACATGCCAAAGGACTTTGCTATTATAAAGCAAGCATAAGGAGAAATCTTTTCAACCTTTCAGAAATTTAAACATAAACTGTTTTTGTCTATGTAAGGACTCGATCCTTTCAGTCTCTTTCGCATACAATTTCCAGAATCACAGCACAGATTGTCCAAAAGACATTTGTACTAATTGTTCTGTTTATGAAATCTGAGTTGCCATTCCACAAAGTACAAAATATAAAAGAAATATTTTTTCTTTTATCCGAAGCTAAGAGAATAGCAAGCCGTTATATAATGTGGCAGTGGGCAAGGGAGAAACACGGGTTTTTAATTTTAAAGCATTCATTCAAAGAGCAAACACTCCATGTGAAACCTAATTTTATCCAGGTCTCTATGTATTTATTTACTGGTATTTTTAGTGGTCATCACATCAAAAGTATGTGGAAAGAAGGGAAGTTTTCCAGAAATTGTGTGAAGGTATTCCGGTATTATCTAGATCAGTGCTTTTAAAAATAAAGCCTGCAGACCGATGCCAGTCCGCAGAATGTTATACCAGTATGCAAGATGATAAATATAGACGTTGGAGGAAAGCATGTAAGAAAGCAACATGGCAACTGGGCGTCTCCAAATATATGATTTTGTATTCAGTATCAGCATACCTCAGGTCCATGATGGGTAACAACCAGATATGTTCTGCACCACAGATGCTATTAGAAGCTCTGATCCGCCTGAGGGGCTACTGCCTTCTTCTGCAAGGATTGGAGTGTAAGTGTCGCAGGCTCTGCAGAATGGTCCCAGTGACTCGATTCTCTGAAACCAAAGTGCTGAGGAATGCGGATGAACAAATAGATATGTCTGAGTTCCCATGAATATTTATGACATCAATGCTGAATTTCATCGAACTTTTTTATATGTCACAAAATGCTATTGATATCCTCATTTTCTCCATTCACTCATTAAAAGTTGGGAACGTTGTAGTTCCATGGACTGTACAAAACCAGGCAGTGAGCCAGATTTGGCCCACAGGTCGAGAGCCTCTGTGGCTTAGGGAACCGAGACAGGCTATTGTTTCCCAGTCTCTGGGACTTAAATTGCTGCTTGCTTTCATGCTGGATTTTCAGTAGTTATTGGAGTATCCTGTAGAACATTCCATGCTTAGAACATTGTGCTAGTAAACTCCAGAAAGAAAATATTCCAGGTATCACTGTGGGAATAGATTTCAGAATTCACTGTGACCTACTGATTTACATGAACTTTGCTACAGCTTAATTTTTAATATATAAATGAAGATCCTGATTGGAAGATCGATTAATCAAGAATATGAGCGCTACAGTGGGTTATTTCAATTTACCTGGGATGGGTATTAGAGATTGCATGAGCTGAAATCCCTGCTTCATGCTTGCTCCAAATTGAAGAAATGAGGTGTTTTGGATGGTAATCAAATGCTTGAAAGTAATAGATTATGCCAACAAAAATAGAAATTGCTAAGATCTGGCCCCCCACCCCCTATATGAGACTATTCTTCTCCTGGGCCAGTTTCCAGCTACAGCAAGCTGACTGTCCCATGCTGTTCTGTCAAGTGTTCCTTTAGTTTAGAGAGGGTTCCTCACTATCCTGGACACTATACCTCCTTTTGTTACTTGGCTCTTCACAAATTCATCAAATCATAGCATTCATACTTAGGAGTTTATATGTGGGATGGTTTCGGTTGGTTTTTCTTCTTTGTTGATGGAGGCCTTTCACCTGGTCTCACCTAATGACTTCTAGTAAATGTCAGCGTGAACTAGGAAGCCATTTGTTAGCAAAGCCTCCGCCAACCCACTCCAGGGTTCGTGGTTTCTTGTTTTCCCTTGTGTTTTTCCCTCTTCACATATGCATCGAACTTTTGAAAGGAGAATTACTTGTAGGATTTCAAATTTGAGGAAAGTTTCATTAGGTTGAAAAGCTTACCTTTCAAGCTGATATGATAGAATCTGCTGTCAGAATTCATGCTCCCTTGTTCTGATTACAAACACAAGAGGTTAACTTTGGTACCCATGCCAGGGCATTTTTGGACTTAAGTCAAGTGCTTTAAAAGTGGGAACTATGATGCAAACCAGTGTTCAAAGGGACATGCCTTTGGAATAGAAGCAAGCCCATTAAGGCTATGTTTGAGTAAAGCATGTTTGATCACACACATGCTGTCCTGCAGGTCAGCCTTTCCAGTGACAAAGAAGCTACTCCTGAAATCTGAGAACAAGTCATGAACATTGGTTTTTCAATTCTAATAGACATTCATTTCAAACCCAGCAGCTTTTTAAATAATCCTCCTTTTCATGTTAAAATATAAGTCAAGCTGTTATAGATGCTTCCTTTATCATTCATATTTGGTTACACAGTGTTAGCCCCATTAGTTCCATAGACTCATAAGCAAAGTGTCCTTTCCTGTTGCATTTTGGATTTTGAGTAGCATGCTAATCACATGTCCCGTCTGTCAGCTACATGAAATAAGGGATACTGGCTACCACTGGGAATTTACAATGCTATGTCCAATGAAAATCTTAACCTTAAACCATTGCCTTGCACAGACTCAATGTTGTTCTTGTAACTAATGTTTCTCAGGCACTGTCCATGTGCCAGAACTTACACAGCTTTTAGTTTATTTAGGATTTTCTTAAAGATCATGAAATGTTTTTCATCAAGTGATATTTATAACCGGAGACACATGAAACAAAGAAAATTTATATAACTTAAGAACCAGTCCTCTTCAGAATGGTAGCCAATGGCTGTGCTCTGTGTGTAAGTGTGTGTGTGTGTGTGTGTGTGTGGTGTGTGCGTGTGTCTTTGTATATGTATGTATGCATGTATGTATGTGTATTTTTGCATGTGCCTGTTTGCCTGGGTGTCTTTGTATATGTTTGTGTGTCTGTACTTGTGTTTGTGTGTGTGCACACATGCATGTATGTAGAAAGGGTTTTTTTCCAAAGATTTATTATGTATATGAGTATGCTGTAGCTGTCTTCAGACACACCAGAAGAGGGCATCGGATCCTATTACAGACGGTTGTGAGCCACCATGTGGTTGCTGGGAATTGAACTCAGGACCTCTGGAAGAGCAGTTGGTTCTCTTGACTGTTGAACCATCTCTCCGGCTCCTAGAAAGGTTTTTGGGTTCCAGATCAACACTGTGTTAGTTAGAGTTTCTGTTGCCGCTATGAAACATCATGACCAAAAAGAAAATTGGGGAGGAATTGGCTTACTCTTCTGTGTCCCTGTTCATCATCACAGGAAGTCAGGACAGGAACTCAATAGGGCAGGACCCTGGGGGCAGGAGCTGATGCAGGAGCCATGGAGGGGTGCTGCTTACTGGCTTACTCAACATGGCTTGCTCAGACTGCTTTCTTATAGAACCCACCAGTCCAGGGATGGCACCTCCCACAATTGGCTGAGCTTTCACCAATCAATCAATCACTAATTAAGAAAATGCCCTATAGGCTTATCCACAACCCAACTTATGGAGTACTTTCTTAATTGAGTTTCCCTCCTCTCAGATGACTCTATCCTGTGTCAGATTGACATGAAACTAGCCAGGACATGAATGTATATTCCATGTAGCATGTCTCAGTAAAGCCCAGTCCTTCTCAGTGAACTGAGTTCTCATCAGTGTGGGAGAATGATGGATAGACATAATTATGACACACTTATTGACAGAGATCTGCTCTCTGCTTCTAGATAAGTGTTTTAGGAAGTATATGACCATCAGTAACAAAGGGAAGTCAGAATATATATAAATAAGTGAAGTATCTTAGTTCTTTTAATAAAGCAGTGCCCACTTGGAAGTAACAGCTTCATTATTATAACTGCAGCTGTCTTGGAAATCTACTAGATAAAGGCTCTAACTAATAGACTGGTGGTTTTGGGCTATCAGATTGCTTGCATACTGGACTCTTTAATTCACTGAATAGTACTGTCTAGGACCAGGTTTATAGTGCTTCATCCCAAGAGAGCCACAGTTCCAATCCCAGATCTATAAAGCTACAAATAAATCAGGGCAGATTTTACCCACTCAGCCTGTTTGGTACTGTGAGCTTCTAAAAGGAGTCTTACTTGCAGTCTCATATTCATGACTCGAATTGGATGGGAGATGACCCTAATCCTGGTTAAGGAGGCTCCTAGTGGGTCGCAGCTCTTCTCGTTTTACAGTTCCTTCATTCGTTCTCTGTTGTCTCCCCCCCAGTCTCCGAGTGTCTGCTTCACTATCGCTATCTCACGCCTCCAAGGTTTCCATCTGCCCCTGATGCTTTCAGCTGTGCCTGGTCCGTTTCTTTTCTTTCTAATCTGTTTATTCCATGATGGTATTATTGTGCTCATCGCCATTTCCTTCTTTAATCTCTCATCTGATCTTACTCTCCCAACCTGCCTCATCATTATGTGTCCATCTCTATTTGCATCAATTCTGTAGTGCAGTGGCTTCACAGGGAATTGGGGCTGGTGGAAAGGGCTGTTTTCTTACTTCCTTTGCCCCCTCCCTCTTCTCTCACCTACCCCACCCTGATCCTTGCTTCTGTTTCCCTGCCTGGGTACTATACTTTTCTCTCTGTTAGTCTTAAGTGTGATATAAAAGCTCCAGTGGGACTCTTTCTGTTCCAGTCATTGGTACACTGTCTCCATCTCTCAGTTGGCTTTGGCTGATCAGTCCTTGTACCTTGGGCTTATTCAGCATGAGGCCTTAGCTGAGAGCCCATGTGCTGTGGAAGAGGTAGAGTTAGGGCTTCATACAGTTGATTGCACGGTCCGGGCTTTGATGTTCTTTTCAGTGATGTCCTGACTGAGCTGTGTTCTACATCTGCAGACATGTATCTCTGTGGAGGAGGAAGCCTATGGAATTTAGCCTCTCTGCCTATGGGTTATTTTTCCAGTTCACTGAGGTGATGGCAAGACTTTCATTTGTTTGTGTATTTGTTTGTTTTTATTTAATTTATCTGTTTGTGGAGTCAGCCATGCATATGCATGGAGGTCAGAAGACAACTCAGGGTCGTTCTCTCCATCCACCACATGGATCATGCAGATTGAATGCTTGGTGGCAGGCACTGTTGCCCATCATTGAGCTGCATTGTCAGCCCTCCTTTGTTTGGTTTTAAAAGAAAAGGATGAGCCCAGATCCTTTCTTGCTTTGCTAAATCCTACCTCTAACAGCTTTTGTACGGTTTGCTGGGGCAAAGAGAATCTGTTTACCTCAACCTTGGCATTATCAGCCCTCAATGAAGAAAGGGTATGCTACCTGAGTATCCTCTCTCGTTCTTTACACTCTCTCTCTCTCTCTCTCTCTCTCTCTCTCTCTCTCTCTCTCTCACAGGACACACACTGATTCAAACCTCACCTATGCTCCATTTTGCGTGAGCCCTTTGATTTATGGTCAATACAATGGCATTGATACAGACCTTGTTAGCACAAACCCCAGATTTGACACAATTGGCTCCCCCTTCCCTTTGTCCCAGCCCTTGTTCCTTATTTCATTAGTTTCACAGTAATGAGATCTCACATACATGATTGAATTTGTTAGTCTTCTTCATGGTCAGTTATAATGGAGTTTGGCTATAATTAATTAGGTCTGCTTGCAATGACTCATCACTTGTCCTTCCTCCTCCTCTTCCTCTTCTCTTCTTCCCCTTCCCCCTCTTCCTCCCGCTCCTTCTCGCCCTTCTCCCCCTCCCAGGCACATGTCCAAGAAGGGTCTTCACTCTGGGGAGATTCTTCAGGCTTTTCTCCAAGCTGCCAAAATGCCACTCAGGTCCATTTCTTCCTAAACTGGAGGCCACACATCATGGTTTTCAGGACATATCCACCTAACTTACCCATCTCTAATGTGTCTGTTTTGTTTTTTGTTTTGTTTTGTTTTCTTGGAACTTCCATCCCTTAAAACCACTTTTAGAGATTCTAGATGGTGTTCTTCTTAACTTGGCAGGTTTGCATTAACTTTTTCTAAACAACCTTTTAATGGTGGTTTTAAGTTTATTCCACTAGGGTTTAGGCAAAGATTTTTAGACTCTAGTTTTAATTCTCTTGTTTCAACCTGGTTCTGTGCTGGGCACCTCACATCTGTCCTTCTGAATATCCACAAGTTCTCGTCGAGGGATCCTTCCCTCCATTAATGCCATCTGAGACAGTCAGGCTTCCCAGCGCCAACCTGCTAACTGGAGGAAGGTCCAGGCCAAACACAGACTCTGAAGAAGGTCACACTCTGGTCCTCTGGTGCTGTACCACTTGCCTTTGTTTCTGGCGGATGTTGTATACCTCAACCCCTCTACTAAACTTCATTTATTTCATCTCCAAAATGAGAGTGAGTCTGGCCTGCAAGATCCTTCCCAGCTCTGAACGTCTGTGTTTATGGTTTGTACAATGAGAAGACTACATTTTACCTTAACATAAATTTATTTGACTTTACATTTAATAGGAATGACCATATATTTCAAGTTTAAATATATATTTACATATTTCTGCAGTCAGGAATTTTAGATTATATAAACCTTTTTGTTTTCTGCACTCATTTTTCAGGTGCTTTGGAATTTCCCCACTCTTCTTGTTTCACATACAATGTTTGTAAGTGGTGAAGTCAGAAAGTTTTAATCCGAGGTAGGGTTTTGTCTTCTCTGTTGTTTTGTTTTAACATTGTCAGTGTGTTATCAACACACAAGGCGATAGGAGTTGGAGGCAATAACTAAGTAAACTTAAGTCATTTCGTTTGGAAGTTAAACCTTCACTCATGACCCAAAGAAACCGAGTTAGCTGCCAAAGATTACATTAAGAAGACAGCAGCTCTTGCCTCTGAGAGTTTGAAATCTACAAGATAAAGTCTCTGGTGCCACTGTGTTTTAGCTCCTGTGCACATGCCCAGTAGACAGCAAACACATCTGTTTTATCTGCAAAGTAATATCAGTGCAGAGCTCGGAAACAGCAGAAATGGTAGTGACCAGTTAGAACAGAAAGTAAGGGACATGGAAGACTACTGCGGAAGGACTAGGGAGCACTTAAGGACGAGACTAGAGGTAGTATCCAAAGAGTCCAAAGTGGAAAAGTGGAAACTGACCCACATCTTCTGTGCATGTTGCAAGTTTCCTTCTCAGTCTTGGGCTGTCCAGCCTTAGATCCACAAGGCCTCAGCCTCCCTGATCTTTTGCCTTGGAATCAACATCGAGCCTTTGGCTTTCGCCTCTTCCTTTGTAAGTGTCAACACCGTCCCTGGGGAAGGATCCATGGAAGCAGTGAGCTCATGTTGGCCTTTCCCTGGATAGCACAATGTTATTGGGTTCTTGCTTAGCCATGTTTTTCTCATCTCCATTTGAACACCTTGTACTTAACCAAACACTTGACTAGACTGTAGCAATGGTGAACAAGAAATAGCACCTGAGACGATGGATTTCTGCATCAGAAAATTAGAAGTTATAGAAGACGGGATGAGGTACATCGCTGAAGCTGTAGTAAGGCATTAATTACCAGACCATCCAGATGTTTCTTTGCTTTTCAACTCTTTCTCCTATATTCTGAGTCTCTTGAGCCCCATATCTGGGCCATTTGTCTGTGCCATTGTTAAGATTTACACAAGTCCCTTTAGCTAAAACTCAGGTATTCAAACTCTGACATGCATTTGGTTCTTTGCCACACATGGCAGTTTTGACCATATAGGTCTAAGGCCTTATAGATCCCCTCCTGAACAGCTCTTCTACAGCTTCTTCTCAGCTCCAGACATTGCCCGTTGAAGACTTGTTGAGCACCTGATTTTACTCCTCTTCTCATGGCTCAACTTTTCATTCTCGGACATTCTAGCACCCAGGTGTAAAAGTCAACCGAGGTGGGGCGTACATCTCACACCCTCACCCTTGCCAGTGCTCAGGGGTCATCCCAGAAGAGGAGTGCAAACACTGTAAGAGCCAGAAGCGATGGGTAACTTCTGGGAAACAGTGATTTTCTTTTCCAGACACTACAGTGCAGATGCACACATGAATTTACAGTGACCTCGACAACATGCACAAGACTTCCTTGAGTCAGACGAAATCCCAACTCAGAGGGTGAGAGTGGCCATGAAATCCTACCTGTAGCTGAGGAGCTATTGATACCAGAAAAAAGATAAGCTGAATGCTGCAGAGGAGGGTGGGTGTGGGGGGTTTAGAGGAGAGGGTGTGACCGAGATGGTGAGTGACCCATACCCTGAGGAGAGAGAGAGAGAGAGAGAGAGAGAGAGAGAAAGAGCACTTGTGAGATGGAAAGGAGTTAGGGAAGGACAGAAGAGGAGAAAAGGGGAAAATACAAAGTAAATATTATGGCCCTTATCCTGTGCCCAGTATCTACCTGTTTGTCCGGTGCCCCCATTAGGAATGTGCACCTTGCTTGTTTTTTTATCTAATAGTTCAAGCAAGGAAGTTTATTAGAAGATATTCTATGGGTCCCTGTGCTGGAGAATGGATCCAAGTTGAATCCCTCCTGCCAGCGCGAGTTGCTGAGGAGAATTGTGATCCTTGGCAAAACCAGACATGGGCATCACTTATCGCTGTGGACTTGGCTAAAGCCCTTGAAAAACATTTTGTCTCTAAAGAAAACAATTTAAACCCAATAATCCTTGCTTCATTTAATTTTAATGACAGGCCCATTCTGTGGGGTTTTTCTGCATGAACTTACCCGACCTCCTATAAAAAGAAAATCTACCTCAGATGTGGGGATTCATTTATTATCAGTTCCATTCTGTTCTTTCCCAGGAACAGTGGGTCTTCCGTGTGTTTTCTGTACATAGTCATGTTCTGAAGGATTGTGGGCACGTTTTTGTGAATTTGGCCATAGCTTAATGATGTGTAATAATGGATTTCTTCATATTTTAAATATTTTTAAAGAGACTAATGCAGAAGTAGAAGAAAAGAAGTAGAAGAATAACTAATATTTTGGTTTGTGAGTAAAGTTGTGAAATAAACCATGGATATTTTGTAAAATTAAAAACAAAAACAAAAACATTGTTTCAAGGGACTGAAGAGATGTCTCAGTGGTTAAGAGCAGTTGGTACTCTGAAAGAGCACCAGAATCCAGGTCCTAGAATCTCTGTTAGGTGGCTCACAGCCTCTGATGACTCCAGCTCTAGAGAACCCAGTGCTTTCCTTTAACCTCTGCTCACACTTGTATGCCCATGCACAGCACGCATGTGCACACATACACACTTAATAAAATCTTTTTAAAAAACAATTTGTTATTATAAAATAGTAATAAGGGAACCCTCATAATTAAGTTGCTAACTGAAGAGCTTCAGATAACAATTTTTTTTAATAAACCTTAAACAACTTTTATGAAACGATTTGCTTTAACACAACATTGAAACTATGGAAGCATTATGAAGGGCTTGAGATAGCTCAGCCGTTCAGAGCCCTTGTTTCTCTTCCGGAGGATGGAAGTTCAGTTCTCAGCACCCACGTGGTGCCTTTCAATTGTCTGTAACTCTAACTCCAGGAGACCCAACTCCCTCTTCTGGCCTCCACAGACACCACCACATCTACATGGTGCTCAAACAAACATGGAGGTCAAACAACCATTCCTGTAAAATAAAAAATAACTATTTTTAAGACACATGAGACTAAGTCAGCTGTGTGATATGATCATTAAACCATTATTGAATGTATGTTCTAAGTACTGGAAGTGCTATCACATTACAAATGAGAAAAGCACAAAGATGTCACTTGCCTGTGTGTCTCAGAAGCCTTAGAATATCTGTTGCCTTCCCCTGCCTGGCGCAGAGGAAATCGCAACTGAGAACAGTCAACACTGTGTTATTGCACTCGGAAATCTGCATGGGGAAATGAGATCCACATAACCATAGAAAAGTAATTCTAAGTAATTCACCCTGGTTAGCCATGAAGGCAGAACTGGTAAGCTGAGAATGGCATGCTAAAACTACCAAACCGTGAGTGCCACACACTCTGGTGCTTAGATGAAGAGTCAGTTTTGGTTTCTGAGAGAGTTGGAACACCCAGGCAAAAGAGACTGCTGGTAAAATTACAGAAAGGTTACGGATAGGAAAGTTGTGCAGCTTTTTTTAAAACATGCTTTCTTCATTCCTTGCACACACAACTAATATCAGAGAATTACTCATGCGTGTGGCAGGGAAGACTCTAAGTTAGTGTACAAGACTGTACTTCCATTGAGCAGTAGCTAGTCTTGATGTCAAGCCATTATGATTCAGTTTAAATGTTTTGCTTTTTAACATAGTAACCTAGGAAAAATGAAACACTTTTATGACCTTAAAAAAGAAAAAAAAGCAAAGTTATTCTATATGCTTAGAGGTTTTTCTGAATTCTTAATAGGTTCTCCTAAAATCTAAATACCATGTTATTTAAGGATTTTTAATATATAAGCCTCTAGGTCAAAGAGAAAATCATGTCAATATGTTTGTATTAGAAATGTCTCTGGTCATGGCCACTGTTTCTCAGAGTATCTTTGAGCATTGCCCTGCTCTTGGTATGAATTCTGTGGGCGCTGTTTATCCGAGAATGGTGTGGATGCTATGATCGGCTTAGTGATGGATGCACTGTTGGGGATGGAAGGTCCCTTCACAACACCACCCGCCACCCTTAGACTTACCTCCCCGTTCCATAGCCTGCCCTGATGGCAGAGCTGTGGCTTATTATGCTTAGTTTTTGGTTGGTTGGTTAGTTGGTTGGCTGGTTTGTTAATTTAAATTTGTATACACTTATGGGGAATATTTGGTCTTAAATGTTTCAAACATTGTTTAAAACTACTGACCTAAGAGTTATCACAGAAACAAAGTCAGGGAGTGGTATAGAAATACTGAAAATCACATCGGGTGGACTAACAGTCTCTCTTTCTCTCTCTCTCCTTCTCTCTTTCGTGTGTGTGTGTGTGTGTGTGTGTGTGTGTGTGTGTGTAACACAGACGTTGGCGCACTATACTTAGTCCCCCATAACCTTTTATCTCTCAAGATACTTAATTTGTCATTTAGGATCTATGGGAGGCTCGTTTTGTAGCTGATCACAATGCCAGAGATGCAAGCCATTGACATGGAGCCTCGGGCAGGAGAGCTCTTGGCAGGGTTCTCTACCCAGTGGGTGTTTCCTTCAGTTCCATCAGGTCTGTGTTCCCTTGGGGGAATTTGTACCCAAAGAGTATTGAGTTTTTCTGTTGACTTCCTTCCAAAAGCATGTGTTTTCTGCATTCCTATTTTATGGTTCCCTGCAAAGGAGGAACAGTTTCTTTCCTTATTTGGTTTGGATTTGATTAGCTATGCTTGGGATTAGTTTGGTCTTTTTAAAGTAAAACAAATGAGAGGTAGCATAGGGCAGCGCCCACCGCACTGAGCAAAGATGCAGGAGGCCAGAGTTCTGATCTCAGCCTTCCCGTTGTCAATCAGAACAGAGCTGCCTCTGCTTTACTAGCGCTGGCCCTCCAGTTAGATACAGAGGGCATGCACCAATAAAATGAGAAGCACAGGTTGCCAACCTCACTTTAGTTTCAGAAATCTACTCTTTTTATGGTGACTGCAGTGGTAACAATGTCAACAGTAACGAACATTCCCTCCAATGTCCACAACAACCTGAAACATGGATGTTACTTTTATTTTTTTAGGTAACGACACAGAGGCTTGCATCAGATCATTCAAATAGAGGTTCAGGTAGTATTGAAACCCACGTAGCTTCAGTTCCTTGCAGTTGCAGAGTTTCTAAGCTGGAGACTACTGTAGTCATATACACACAGGTGTCAGAATCAGACAAGTCTGAGCTTAAATCTCTCCTGCTTCCAACAGTGTGAATTGTGGGCAACTTGATAAGCTTCTCTCTGAGCAGCATTCATCTATGACACGTGACACAGATATGACGTCTATTCATGAAGAAGACAGATGTGCGCAATACGTAGTGCACACAAAGGTGGGGCGGTGGGGGATGCTGGGGGAGAGCGTACTGACAGGAGCAAGTGAGCAGATGGTGGCTTGGCCTTGCCTGCTTAGCTGTGAACATTGTTTCTAAGAAAAAAGACTTAATATGAACCTTATAAAATAAAATTGTTGTTTGGGGTCTACGCATCTATCTCCCGCAGAAGGTTAATTCTTCGTACTGATTTCTTAGGGTTCTTTTCCCCCTTTTTATTCTTTCCTCTTTAAGTCTATGAAGAAATTGCCGAGATTGTGTAGGATTTGCAGTTTTTGTTGCTGTTGCTTTGGGAAGATAGGAATACCAGCATGCAAAGAGACGTAAATAAATTCTCCACTCTTTGCCAGTGGTCCTCAGTATTCCCAAATCCACTCAGGAGTGCTGAAAACGTTCGGCTGCATTTCAGAGGTCTCTCTCACCAAGTCACTGAGAGCTGTCTGCCAAGCACTGAAGTGCTTGGGGTCTTCCAGGTGTCTGAACAGAGACATGCAAAACTGTGAGTAAGTAAGTCATGTGCTAGACACCACCGAAGAGGGCAAGCTTGCTTTGGTATTGTCTAGTCAGCTAGGGGCTGAACAGTATCCTACCGTTAATAATTCAAAGCTATTTCAATCACTACTTATCCCTGTGTCAACCCTGAACAAGCATGTGTCTGCTTATTAGCAGTCGCTGCTCCAGAAGAGGACGTGAGTAAAGAAGACACTGCCTTCAGTAAGTAGGAAAGAGCCGGGATGCAAATGTGTTTACTGCGAACCAAGTAACACTCAGGGGACTTGGATGGTTTAGTAGACACTTTGACATTCATTTATCAATGATTTACTTCTTTAATCTCCTGCATCCACTAAGTAGGGGAGGCTCTTAATTGTCTTCTTGTGTCTGGTCAGTCTGCCATTCCTTGTCTCTTATTAAAGACATTGTTGAAAAATTTCACCTCTAGGAGAAGGCTGTGAATTCACCCATGGGAGAGCGCTTCTCTGCATAACTAGCCTAATTTTTTAAAAGTCCAATCACAGCAGTCATTGTTCCAGTACACTTTTAGCTCTGGGATGTGACCGGTTTGCATGTTGAATCCGAGTCAGTGAAACCTCCTAAAGAAAGATGTATAGTGGGCTTTATGCATCGCCGCTGAAAGAATTTCTGCTTTGAAGCCCGATGCGAACACTTAATTTTTATTTGCTATTATAAAAGAGTCTCTTTGAGCTGACAAATATGAAAATATGACTGTGGTTTGGGCAGGCTTCCAGAAAGTTGAGAGAGAATGACGCCTTTATCTTGCGAACGTCCTCTGACTACTGCAGTATTCTGCTAATAGATGGAGAATGGGTAATAACACCCTTCAGGCCTCCCTCTATTAGACGGCTCTTCCTACACACTGTAGGGAAAGATTCGTATGTGTCAGGTGGTGAGCATTGAGTGTACATTTATTTAAATCTCCCATCTTTGGGCAGCTATTAAGTTTATTGAAGAGCTCTGGGTGGCCAGGCTTCTGATTTTTTTTCTCAGTTTATATGCTGTCCTCTCTGGAGTTTCAGTGAGGCACTAAGAGACTGCTTGTCTACGCACAGGCAGTTTCATATGCTCGAAATTTCTCACAAGAGGACAGTAACAACTCTTATACTCCACGACCGTTTCCCAGTACTTAGGAATTCTGCGGTTCATCTCGCATCCTCTGCAGATGTATCCAGTACAGTGGGGATCCAAAGACAGCTCGTCATACTGTAACAACAGACAAAGACTTTATAAAGGGTTAAATAGCTCACACTCCAGGGGGAAGAGTTCCCCTTGATCGGCTAAATAATGCACTCTGATCATTTATCAAGTCTTTTATTAAGCGGCTCCCATGGTGTGAGCATTTATTCAGAGCCCCTGGTGATATCCTGATGACCCCTTTTTCATAAAAATCGTCAGAGTAAAACAAACAAACTTATTTTTTTACTAATCTGGACTGATTTAGGGTCAGAGCGTAAGGAATTCTGCTTACACAGCGATCATTTATATAACCTTGGGAATATTCAGAATTTAAATTTCACCTTTGAGCATACTGTTTAAGCCAGATTTTGGAAACACCTTACAGATGTTATTGTAAAAGCATGTGATATCGGCCATCATACTGTACTGAACTCAGCAACTTAAAAGACAGCAGAGGCACTCGGTCCAAGGGACCTTTAAATTTAACTGGTACTGAAGCAAGCATCCTGATACTTTGGAATGTTCTTACTTAATCTTCACTGATAAAGGAAAACCTCTCTTCTAAGACTCTAATGAGGTGGCTCAGTTAGTAAGCTGATTGGTGCTCAAGCCTGAAGAGCTGAGTTCGAACCCCAGCACCCACCTGACAGCGAGGGAGGCAGCGCACACCCATAACTCCAACACTAGAGACTCAGGAAGCTGGATCCCTGGATCTGGCTGGCCAGCTAGCCTAGCCAAAGCAGCAAGTACCAGGTTCAATGAGACACCTGTCTCAAAAGAACAATTGAGGAAAAGTCCACAATGTTAACTGATAACCCCAGAAGCACACATCCACCCATTATGTATGTGCATACACACATAACCATGTATACCATGCCAAAAATGTAAGTTTTCTCTACATATAGGTATATGTATATAAATAGTTATCTTAGAGATACTTGGAGCTAATTACATAACAGTTTTTCATTTTTGAGGCTGAAAGATGGCTCTTGTCGAGGACCCAAATCCAATCTCCAGCACCACACAGTAGCTCACAACCACCTGGAACTCCAGTCCCAGGGGATCTGATGTCACCATGCAGCCACCATACCAGGTGGTTGGCTCTGCACCTGGGGGCTTCACGGACTTACCGCTGGCACTGTTCAATGTTACCTGTAACTAAGCACAGCACGGAATGATTAAGACCACAAATATCGCTGTCTCTCACTTTCAGTTTCCAAATGTGGCCAGTACTTTTGATGAAGGCACAGAGTCTTCCAGAACGTTTATAATTTTGTAACATCATTTCACTGGCATAAATCTGTGCCTCAACCCACATGGCGAGCCACTTACCAAGGGTTGTTTTTTTTTTTTTCCTTTCTTACTTGCTTGTCATTTAGAAAGCTAAGGCCTGGAAATACTAGGTCCATCTTGTTACTGGTCTTTGTGCCAGAGGCAAAAGCCATTGGCAAAGTTCTTCTAAGCAGAGGGGAGCTGCTGGCAGTCAAGGGCTCGTGGGTGTTGCTTAGTTCCGTTCGGTTTATACTCCCATGGGGGAGTTCATATCCAAAGCATTTTAAGTTTAGTTTTCTACTGCCTCCTCTTTCCCTCAGCAAAAACACATGTTTTCTGCATTCTTTATCCCGGTTCTCCTTGACAAGGCAGAAGTTCCCTCACGTTTACTGTTTTGATTCATTTGAAAATAATCATAATTCTGTTGACGTTTGTTGGTTTGTTATTGTGATGGGACAGCATAAAGGTATAAAGACTTCCCGTCTTATTTTCCCAATGAACACAAACACCAAAATTCAAAGTCCACCAAAGTGTGAGCCAATTCCCAGAAATCCTGTGTTATTATAAAATAAAAAAGTTCAGCAGTACCCTGAAGTCATACATGATGTAGGCTTGACTTATCAAAAGCCCGTGTACACAGGAAATATGGGAGAAAGACAGGACCAGAACCCCTTTCCTAGCCTACAAGCTGGTTTACAGGGTACTTACTGAAAAATAACAAACAAATGTAAGAACAGTTCACCTCCTGGGGACGAGGCAGAGTATATTATAGTTAGAGGAAAAATTGCATTTGGGAAAATCCTCCCTAAACTTTTAAATAATGATGCATGATATTAATGGTATGTATTAATAACATTCACATTATATTTTAATATATAATGTAATAATATACATATGTAATATAATATATAAGGTAATAATCATGTAATATATAAGGTATCCTCTTATAAATCAAGTTAAGTTGGGACTTTATATGTATTCCTAAGGATTAAACTCTGAGATGAGTTATAAGTAGAAAGCTTCCCAGGCTTCTGTCTTTCCCTCCTTTCACCTGTTGGGGTCACATTTGTTATCATGAATCTTTCTGGGGTGCAAATAAATAACAGGAGAGTGCTGAAATTCTTCGTGGAATCTGGGGTGCAGTCCCACCACCGAGTTACACTGCGAACCCACATTGCATGCCCTTAAACTGTCGTGCAGACGGCTTAACGTTCTAGGCTAGCTGACAGCTTGTCTGTTGTAAAACCCCTTGACTCAGCATCCAGATTACAGTGGATAATGAAAAGTAAACAGTGGTGTTCCCAGGTTGCCTTGCCCATGGGAATGTCTTCTGTACTCAGCACCTGTATTCATTGACTACTGAAGTATTCTCCTGGGATACTCAACAGCCTAATATGTGTTCTTTAGTGACTTAGCCTCCAATTAACTCTGATTCCAAAGCCAGGGCTTTCTGCCCACTTTGAATGTAGAACAAATAATGTTTTTAATTATTTAATTCGAACAATACTTCTCCTCTTCCTCCTCCTCTTCCTCTTCCTCCTTCTCTTCTTCCTCCTCCTCCTTCTCTTCCTCTTCCTCCTCTTCTTCTTCCTCCTCCTCTTCTTCCTTCTTCATCTTCTGCTGGTATATCAAGGAATATAATATCATTGGACCTTAACATAAATTTACTCCTCACACTTACAAAGGGTGTTTGTGAAGTCTCTCCTCTCTTTAACCTGAAGTCATCTCCTGGGTCTAAGCCTCTGTTTATTCACTTCTCACAAGGATCAAAAACTAGGAGTGAACGGATGAAGGCTCCCTGTAGGACGATCATGGCCAGAAGAGCAGCATAGACTTCCTACCAGCAGGCTTAAATTAACTTTGCAATTAAATAAATTCAATCCAAGCTTTCAGCTCCAGCTACTGTCCTCTCTTAGTACCTGAACCAGCTAAGAAACAGTAAGCCATCAAAGTTCTCTTCAGAGCTTAACTTAATCAAAGGCTGATCTCAAAGCCTGTGTCCTCCATGAAGTCCCCAGGTTGTGCTTTCCTGAGGTGGCTGCACCAGTACATTATGTAATTCTTGATTCCCAGGGCAAGGCCTTGAGCTTTACAATACTCCCATTGAGGGGAAAATATTTATCCCTCTTTCCTCCTCTGTCCTCTGCTTCTATCGAACCAATCTGCATGCTTTTATGTATTCGAATTTTGAACTTCTTCCTTATCTGGAATGCTTATCTAAACAAAGAATTAGATGGTTCTGATAACTGAGACCTAGGAAACTGTTTCTTTTTGAGTTCATAAAAACTTTAAAGATGATCTCTTCTGAGTTTTTTTTTTCTTTTGTCTTTTTGTATTTATTTCTGTTTACGAAGAATGAAATTTCAGAATCAAAATTACAAGTAGTATTTGCCACAGTCTGAATACTTGGGCTTATATAAACTGGCAAAATCATTAGACTTGAAGTGGCCTTCTACGGTCTCGTGGGTGTTCAGATGACACTGTTGTTACAGTAGAAATCATTTCATTCTGAATGTGAAGCAGCATCGGTGCAAGCCATGGATCTTACTCGGTACAGACATGTGGCAGTGATGGAAGAGAGTGCCCAAGACCCTTGTGAACTCTGCTAAGACTATAACATTTCCTCCTAGATCCAGTCACCAGCAGCCACTTCCTGGAATAACAAGGGCCTGGTGGTCTCTCAAGCTTACACCATAAATCTACTAAGAGAGAAGGAAGGAAACTGGGAGGGAGGCAGCAAGGGAGAGACGATGAGGAGCAAGAGATGACACGAGTAGCATCCCTGATAATTTATATAACGTAGGTGACTGGCTCCATTTGTTTGTAAAAAGCCTTCAAGTTTCTCTCTGAATTTACGCCTCACACTTATAAAGGGTGTTTGGTGAAGTCTCTCCTCTCTTTAACCTGAAGTCGTCTGCTGGGTCTGAGCCTCTGTTTATTCACTTCTCACAAAGATCAAAAACTAGGAGTGAACGGATGAAGGCTCCCTGTAGGACGATCATGGCCAGAAGAGCAACACAGACTTCCTACCAGCAGGCTTATATTAACTTTGCAATTAAATAAATTCAATCCAAGCTTTCAGCTCCAGCTACTGTCCTCTCTTAGTATCTGAACCAGCTAAGAAACAGTAAGCCATCAAAGTTCTCTTCAGAGCTTAACTTAATCAAAGGCTGATCTCAAAGCCTGTGACTCCATGAAGTCCCCAGGAACATCAGCCACTGCCAGCCTATCCCTGTCCTGAGAGTGAGGCTGGAGGAAAATCACGATGTTTACAGTTATAGACTTATGTCTCTACACAACAAGCTCCTAGCCAAGTGCTGAGCATGTGGCTTCTCTACCTAGGCCACATGGTAGCATCGTTATCATAGACGAGGCAACTGAAGCTCTGGGTAGTTAAGTACCAAGGTGATGTGGTCACCAAAGGGCAAAACTAGAATTCAGATGTAGACTGTTAACATCTGAGGACCTCTGAGTTGTCATCTCCCTCATTCGAGTCCTGTGATTTTGTTACTCTTGATGATGACATCTTTACCTTATTTTACTTGTTTCTAGATCTCTGGGTTGTGTAACTTTACACTTGTGCTTCCAGACATATCCACCATGACCGAGTAAGCTTTCTTGTCCATACTGTATTTCAGCGAGCACAGCATAGTCCCGGACACAGATCTGTGAGCAGCATTCTCAGGGCTGTGCTGGATTGAGACAGGAAGTACTGAGAGTGAGAGAGGGAGACATAATAAGGACCTAGAAGCCCATATGGTGACCGTAACAGCCATGGCCAGAGAGAGCTGGAGCTGAGGGCAGGCCCTTGAACAGAGGTAACAGCCAAATGAGTAAGCATGTGCAGAAACTGTAGCGAAGGGAGACAGACAGAGCACATGAGCACATATGTTCATTTCTGTCTGTCTCTGTCTGTCTGTCTGACCAAATCACATGTAATTTGGCAAGGCCAACCTTTGAGTAGTAGGGAGACAGGTGAAGGTTAGATGGGCAATAGAGGAAGGTCAAGTCTCCATTCTTGAGAGACTTAGAGCTAATGAAGAGATCAAGAGAAAAGGATTTAGAGATACGTTGGAAGCCAACTACCTGTAGTGTGTGGACTACTACAAGTGAACTACTTGTTGCAATCTAGGAGAAGAGGGCTGGGGGTCAGGGTCGAGGGCGGTAGTAGTTGCAAGACTAGTGACTAAACAGTGCTACTGATCACCTAGGGATGAACTTATATCATAGGAATGAACTTCCATCACTGTGACAGTGACAGCGAAGTAAATGGAAGGTGCTGAGGTTACAAAGGCAGTTGGACAGTGTTTTAAAGATCATTGCTAACTCAAGGTTGTTTAGCCCCTTAAGTCAGTACCTTCAGGCAGGCTGTGTTCTGGTTCTGTCTAATATTGTAGGGATATTTTAGAAACAGTTTTTTTTCTTTTTCCTGGAAACTTTTTACATGGGTCCATAGATACCATCTTAAGAGAAGCTAACGTAGAGGGTGAGTGAGTACTAGGAAGGAGAGAGAAAAAGAAATATCCTGAAGGTGGGTGTGCACCATCCCGCAGGCTTCTTCACGTGACAAAGAGAACTGGTCCCCGGCTCCATGACTTGACACCACGTTCAAAACAGCCTGATGGCTGTATAGAGCTGGGGAAGGGACAGGTGTGGTAGGAACCAAAAACGAGAAGCTTTGTAGAGAAGGCCGTAAGTCGAAAGGCAGGGAGATTCAATGTTAGGAACCAAGCTCATGCCCTGAGCTGCCCCACAGCTAGCCCTGGGTTTCTTCACTTTCCTCATCTGGGTCT
Organism: Mastomys natalensis; assembly: GCA_021653895.1. NCBI lineage: Eukaryota > Metazoa > Chordata > Mammalia > Rodentia > Muridae > Mastomys > Mastomys natalensis. The sequence continues at coordinate 129,171 of JAJTUV010000051.1, read as the reverse complement.
GGAGCTGCTAACGTGAGAGGTCTGAGAGAGATGATGTGTAAGTTAAGTCCCCTTCTGGCTTGAGAATCCTGACTCTAGGACTATCTTTCCCGTATCAGTTCTTTGGAATGAATCTTATTTTCAGCATGCGTAAACAGTTTTAAGATGCTGTTTAAAATCATTAAAGTAACACTAAGAAAGACGAGGAGTAATCAGACGAATTGTGAATATCTCCCATAATGTCATTTGTGCAACAATCTGCTTTAAAAAAAAAAAAAAAAAAGTAAGCTAATAAAAGTAAGAGACAAATACCAAGCAGATGCATTTTGAGAATACTAAGGGACACTGCGGCAGCTTTCCAGCCGCCGAAGCCCAGGCTGCTCCCCAGCTGCTGCTCAAGGTGCGTCTGGGCTTTGCGAAATCTGACACAGCATCGGACAAATCCCGTTGTCCCGACACTTTTATTACCCCCTTTTCCTGAAAGTCATAACCTAACACCAGGAAGAGAACTCAGAGCCACGTCTCATTTGTCTCCACTGTTTTGCCTTCTGCGTGGAATCATCCAGCTCTTTCCAGCTAGGGTCTGAAACTGTGGGGTGAAAAGTGTATCTTTTAACTTTTTAGTTTAGCAGCGCTCGACTGGCCTGAGAAACAATCACACTTTTAAAAAAAGAAAGAAAGAAAACCTATTAGCAAATTATAAGCCTAGTTGCTATTGTTGTTTTATACATTATACAGACTTTTGTTTCGACATACCTAAGAATATGGCAGAAATAAAAGTCTATCTCATTGGAGGCTTCTATAAAATGAGTTGCCTTCTTCCAGAAAGCTTCATGTATTTGACAGCTTCCAGCATGATAATTCATCTCTAGTACTCAGAGGTCATTTTAAAAGGTAGCCTTTGACAAGGCTTGGGGCCGGGGGGGACAGCCAGCCTTTCAGATGCAGCTGCATCCTACAAATGTAAAGTTTTATGATCTTCAAAATCAAATCACAAACACGAACTTGTTTCTAGTTAGATTGGTGGATCTCTTTCTTCAGGCGTGGGGGGTGGGGAGTGTTTTGTTTGAGCTATGTGAGTCTAATTCACTCTGACCTTACCAGTGGAAGTGACAAAGACCAGTCCTGCACTGATAGAGGGGCCTGGCTGTCCCAAGTGTGTTCAACTTTAAGTTTCCTGTCTCCCTGTGAGACTTCATTAAGATGTAGTTAGTACTTATGATACTGCTTATTCCTATAAGGCAGCCTATTATATCAGTCATCAAAATAACGGCAAGTTTCATGTAGGTCAGGTATATTTTCTTTATAATTTCACAGAACAGTCTCTGTATCCTCTGGACATTCAGTTAAGGCCAGTCAGTCCATCTTCAACCTTTACTGAGTGCTCATTAAGGAAAGTGACTGTTCTCCCCAAGAGAACACAGGCTTTTCTGTCTGTTTTCTCTTGTGTTTCGGGTTTGGATTTGCAGAGCACAAATATCCGAAGAGTTAGCAAAGTGGCTGTCCTCATCTGTGATGTTAAAAAAAATCTGACTTTCTTTCACCCGCCACAAGTCAAGACAGGATTCTGTCCTTATGTATCATTACATATGTAGCAGTCGTTCAAGTATTGAGCTGTTGGTCCATCCCTTTGAGACCCACCTTGTAGTGACTCCACATGACGTCCCCCAAGACCTGTTAGAATTCTACAACCCAAGGGAGAACTCTTGGCTGATAGAAAACGTCTAGAATCATATAGTAGCTCTTCTGCCAGCCTTCATTCTGACTGGCTAGGGCCAATGCTGTAACCCCTGCTTAAACAGCCCGTGTGTCTTATCTGCACACAAGACTTCTACAACAGTGCATCCTTAAAGTTATTAGAGTCACTGTCATTTTTTTCTTAAAGGCGTAAAGGAATTCAGTGAGCTAAGACAGGACAGAAACCCTTTTTGATGCAATACCAGATTCCTTTTTCCTAGTTCTAGGACACAGACTCAGACTGTGCCATGTTCTTGTTGAACACATGCTGGCACAGCGGTGTTGAGTGACCTTGCAGCACCATGCATAGGTTTCAGACACGAGAAGGAAAGAACTGCAATTTGGAGGAAAGCATGCAAGAAACTCAGCCCAGGGACTCATCAGAAGACCAGATAAGGCTTCCTCTTTTCAGAGTAGCTTGTCAGATCAGTCAGTACCCAGCAAGCCAGCCATAAGAAGTACTTAACTGAAAGGGGATTGCTGGATCCACCAGGCTTTAAACATATCCAATAAATTTCTATAGCTTTGTGTTCATAAGGCTGGATTCTAAAGGTACACTAGAACTTTTAGAGTTATTTGAATAGTTTATTTGAATAGCTAAAAAGTTAAGAAGCAGTGTGATGTGACCCAGTGGTTTTGAGGAATTCCACCTTTATTTAGGTCACTCATGCTGACATTAAAGGACCTGTTTTAATGTTTTGTAAGCAGTGTATCACTCTTAATGGAGTTGTCTACAAAAATCAACCTGAGGTAACTTTGATTGTACCTTGTTATATGGATATATATAGTTATATAGATACCTATGAGTATAACTTGCTCCTGGAATACAGGCTCAAGAGGAAAGGTGGGAATATTCATCATGTAATTTTGTGCTCACACAATGTAATAGCTGTTAGCAAGGCAACAGACCACTCTGAGGAAGAATATGGTTTCCAGTAGGTCTGGGTAGGGCGAGGCATCACATCCTGTTTGGCTCTGGCTGAGTAGCTTCTCTCTGTGTGAGCCTCCGCTGTGGTGTGCGTTGAATGCAGGTGGTGATGCATTGTCTAACCGGGTGATAAGGAAAACTCAGCAGTGTGCCTGTATTGGCTAGGGTATCAGGAGTTACCATTCAGTCCACAGTCTCTGTGGCTTTCCACTGTGTCACCACACAGTCTGGTATGAGGGGGTGGGATTCTTGTTATCCCAAGATCCTGATATTTTCTATCTTTCTGAACTCTCTCTGGGTCCTTAGAGTCTGCTTTGTTCAACTATTCTTGAAATGAACAAAGAGCACACACACAAACCAGGGATATTTCATAGAGAAACCAAAACCATTTCTATGGGGCTTATTATTTATACCTCATTCCCAAGATTGAGGACCTAGCCAGACCTAAGCTGTAATGTATAATGCTGCCCTTTTTCCTTTGAGGAGGAAGGCTCAGAGGGTGCTCACCTGTAGATTCTGCCACAGCTGTCAAAGGCTTGCCCAGGGCCTGGCACAAAGGAAATAGGTCAAATTTTGCTTGCTTGCTTGCTTGTTTGTTTTGTTTTGTTTTTAACAATTTCCAGAAGCCCTCTTGAACAACTACAGTAATGCTTGCCATTCGGACAGTAACTCAGACCACAAAAGCCTCAACTCATTTTTTCACGGGAGAGTCATTTTTCTTAGAGATGTATTTATTTTTATATTCTGTGAGTGGTTTTCATGTGTGCAGTACCCATGGAGGCCAGAAGAGGGCATAGGATCACCTGGAACTGGAGTAACAAAGTTGTGAGCCTTCTTGTGAATGCTGGGAACTGAACCCCAGTCCTTTGTAAAAGCAGCCTGTGTTCTTAGCCACTGAGCCAGCTCTCTAGCCCTAGGACAGCTATTTTTGCACAAAGCAGTACAATCATAAACCATGAAAGAAAACTAAACAAAATGCAAAGTTGGAGCCAAAACAAACGCACCAATCATGTGGAGGCCCTTTCTACCCACCCATGATTATATCCATCCCTGGATACGTGAGGAGAAGGTGTTGTGAGTTTGGACTATTTTACAAAAAGTCAAATAATAATTTGAGTATGATAGCCACCCACCCAACCCTCCAAAAATTATAAAATTAGTTGTAGGGAGGAAAGATGTGCCTTCTCATGAGATTTTATCTTTAACAACAACAACAAACTGTTTAAAGGGAAAAAAACAAGTTGAGAAAGCTCAAAGCAGAAAAAAGATAGTGATCTGTGTTATAAATCCCACATTCAAATTCCAGCTCTTAAAAAAAAAAAGCCATATATTTCACATATATTTCAATTCCATTTATAACAGTAGCCATATTTGAGCAGCAACTCAGGACACTCCCTGGACTTAAGACCCTGTAGTGTTCAATAGTGTTTATTCTGAACATCTTCTAGGTCAGTTCTCATTTCCCAATTTTTAAAAGATTTAGGGAACAGAAAGTTGGCCAACTTGTTCACAATTCCATGGTCAGAAAATAAAGAGACGGTAGATTTTTCTTGATGGAGCTGAGATGTGGAACAACAAAGACGGTAACCCAAAAACCAGTGTCTCTAGTCACCATCCAAATGAGTAAGCTGGCACTGACCAGTGGACTCCAGAACCCAGGGTTCCATGAGCATCAGCTGCCTTCATCCCCTGATGTCACTGGACCAAAATATACCAGGCCTGTGCCTGCCTGAGTCTTTGGACTGAGACTGAGAACAACCATAGCTGCTTGTTCAAAGCACACACGCAAGCTGCTGCTCCCATCTTCCCTTCTTGTCCTCTCCTTTCCTGCTTTGTTTCACCTCTGCCTCCAACTCCCACCCCCTCCCTCCCACCCCATATCAGGGTAGAAAGTGCTAATTTTACTTTGTTTCCTGTTCTTCATGAGAAAGTAAGTGGATTCAGGCTGCTTTGCACCCCGTTGGAGTGCTAGATGTCTTGGCAGAAACAGATAATTTCTCAGGAGGACTAGCTACTCTCATGTTTGTGCATAGGATGGCAAATACCTAAGGTTTTGCAGACTGCACCACATTCATTACAGTGGCTCCCTAATTCCTTCCAAGCCTGGCAGATCTGACCGGGAGGGCTTCTGCTATTTACTACAAAGTCTATTGGATAACACCTTTGGCACACACCTCTGAAACTTACAGTGTGGTGCTTGAAGTTGTTAAAGAAAACTGTGTGACTGCTGATCTTTGCAATATGGTTCCTGTTTGCACAAGAGACTGACAGTGATCTGTAACAAAAGCCTCGATCAGGGAGGTGTGATGAGGGCTGTATCGTGGCCTATACACGTTGCCAAGGAAGTGTTCGCCCACACCTGCTGCTTCTGAGATAGGTCTGTGATGTTCTCCTCCCCAATCAAGGACAGACACAACACGAAATAAAAAGCCCAACGGACGTTCAGATCTTAGAAAGCCAATTAATTATACATCTAATTGTGCTGATTCCACTGTGCAATTAGAATATCAGTTTGTCCTGATACTTTTAAAGTTTAATGAACCTTCAAAAGGTATGCTTTTTCCTCCCTTCCTTCCTTCCTTCCTTCCTTCCTTCCTTCCTTCCTTCCTTCCTTCCTTCCTTCCTTCCTTCCTTTCTCTCCCGTCTGCATCACCAATTACAACTCCTGTACTTGAATGCATAGGCTCTGATGGCTCCTCAAATTAAAACTATATTAAAAAAAAAAAAAACTCATTTGGTTTGGGTCTCTAATATTCTCTCCAGTAATTCAACTCCTGGATTACACTTGCCAGATGCCAGTGTCTTCTGCTGCTGTTTCTGTATAGCCAGATCCCTGGAGCTTAGCATTTATGAGCGTGCCTGTGCTTCAAAAGCCTTGTTATCATCCTCAATGTTAATTCCAGAAATTATGATACATTTTAGAAAAATCACCTTCCCATGTTCCCCCAGATCAATACCACACTCGTTTGCACATTTGTGTAAATACTTTCAAACATTCCCTGCCAGGCACCTTTGCCGAATCTACCTTTTCTAACGGAGGTCTCTTTAATTCCCTATATTTGGAGGCTTCTCTGCATTAGTCTCTGATTCATTAGTAGTTAGGCACTTGGTGTCTAGCTTTCTTGGCAGTGGTACAAGCTGAAGTCTCAGCTATGCCTTGGCCATATGTTCTCATGGCATATGCCATGTGATTTCTAAGAATGGGTAACTCAGAGCATCTTTCCAGTCCCAGTCAAAGATTGATGGCTCAGATCTGCAGCGTGTGTCAGCATGGTGCTGCCTCATGTCTATTTACCCAAAGTGTTTTGAGGAATGTGGCTTCCGTTTTGAAGGCACACTCATAAAATATGGAGCAAGACGGCCCCCTTCTCTCCTCTGGCAGAGGAGTTTGACAAGTGAGGGACCCAAACAGTGGGACATCCTTCTGGAGACAAGGCTGAGAAACCGTGCAACCGCTTCTGAGCATCACGGGAGCTTCGTCATAGCTGCTCTTCTCAAGCCAGACCCTGGCACCGTGCTGCCTGCTGGAGCAAAAAGAGATTTAAGGAAATAAACTGGTGGCATTTAATAAAGAGTCTTGTCCTTGACGTCAGCACCTGGAATGGCAATGACATGGAGTCCGTAGTTACTATCCTCTGGGAAGGCAGTGTCTTTGACGTTATGTGTGTGGCCAATGCCACAAAGTCACTGTAGGCTCTTAGTGCATACTGGCAGTGTCTGAGTCAGGACTCCATCTCTGAAGAATGGAGCCCTTGTCTACAAAGCATGTGCACCTTATCTCTCCCCTTACAGGCTCAAGCTGATGGAGTAATTCTCCATCAAATCTTCTGTGTTGAAATTCCTAAGAGAACTTTTTGATGATTCAGTGTATCGGCATGTTTCCACTAATCTTCCTATCTGAAGTGATATCAGAGACACGCTTAATAAGTTGCAGCTCTCAAGTAAGTTGCTACAGTCAGGCCTAAAGGCTTTTTGCAGGCACTTTCAGAGGCCCACTTCCCTTATCTCCTTAGTTTCAGGGCCTTCTAGAGAACAAATGACTGTGCTTGTCCAAAGGGACAGGATTTCCTATCTGGTGCTTTTGTTCCCCAGAAAGAAAAGAAAAGGAAAACAGTTGCCTTCCCTCAGATATTGAATCTGAAGCAAACTAAAGCTCTATGTCTCCCCCATCCCAACCTCCCCCTCCCCCACAGGCTGTCTCCTATAGAGCAGGGTAGCTACTAAATGTCAGTGGTTTGTGTGAGAGGGAGGGCACCTCTCCCACACACAGACCAGACTGCAGAGGCGATGCCTCTTGGTCAACTGTGGCATACTTGAAGAATTTCCAGGGTGACTTGCCAGTCCTCCATCTATAATGCTTTGTGCCTCCTTGGGATGTGAAGAACTTTTGAGTGCAAGTATATGGGCTCTCTGTTTATGACCTAGCCTTTTCCTTATTCCAAACAAGAATCGCTACCTTTATTTTTAAGAATCCTAGGTTAGGCCTTTGCTTGCAGGCCAGGCTTAAAACCAATACCTTAAAAGGTGTGTAGCTTCCCTGCCCTAGTTAATACTTTCAAAAAAAATTAATACTCTGTGTTCTGGGACCTCATTTTCCATTTCTCTCTGTGTTCTACATTTTCGTTCTTCCTGTAGATACAGCCAGGTTGGGTTTTAAAATATTCTCTTAATTAAATCTGTTCTGAGTGTTTTATGAGTTTTAGAACTTCTACTTTAGAACAGGAGCCAAATCAGGAAGCAATGGGTGAATACACAAAGTCAGCCAGCAAGTCAAAAGCCAACTTGAGAACAAAGTATTTGATCTTTCTTCCTCAGTGCACCGTGAAACTCAAAGAATGTGTCGCACGTTGTCCAGGATAAGATGCTCTTCACAGGCCGGTGTCTTAAAAGAGTAGAGATGCAAGTATGATAGTGATATTTTACATTTCTTCCATTATTAATATTTTTTACAACTGAAGTAAGCTGACAAGAGCAGCTGGGATGGAAATCTCTTACTGGTTGGGTCATAAAAGTACAAGCTCTTAGAAGGAACAGATTTTCCTAGAACAATGTAGATATTGTTAAAATTGTTTAATGATATATGTTAGGTTATAGTTTTCTAGGTCCTTTTTCTATTATGTTCTAATAGTCTATGAATCATATCAGCTCTTGCATGCACTCGTGACTTTGCTTATAAGTAAATCCCACACCCTGGAAGTGCCCGTGATCTTTCACATACACCTGCAACACACCTTCTCGGAGTTTTCATCCTCCGCCCTGGCAGCCCGTAAGTCCTTTAAAGCCTGGTTGTCTGTCCACAGCATAGTGCTTGGTACGTAGTGAGGATCTCAGCAAGCTGAATAAATAAAAAGAGAGATGATCTGCCTGTCTCTAAGGAGACTTTGCCTTGCTGTAGCTTGGTGTGACTAGTTCTGTGCTCCAGCATCTTTGTCCAAAGAGCAAGGGCAAGACAGAGAAGAGAGGACTGCAGCCCTCACCTCTTCTTCTTAGTAGTTGGTTCAGAGAGCCCTCACTGGGCATCTGGTCCACACAGGCCCTGCTCCAGATGTGGGGTTAGCCAAGAGAATGAGAGGGCATGCTTTGTGAAAAGCTCTCTGATATCTAAAATCTACCTTCATTCTGGAAAATGCACATCCCAGTAGGAAAAGGAATCAAAGGAGGCATAGACATGGGCCGAGTAAGCCATCCATGCTTAAGGGAAGGGACATCAAAGAAGGGGGGCAGATGAGAGCAGAAAGAGGTTCCTCAATGGGTCTGTTGGATAAGTAGCAACTGAGGCACAAAAATTAATGCATGGCATATTGGGGAGAGAGCAAGCACTCTGGGACACTGGGTCACTAAGTAGTAGGATAGGCTTTTCAGCTAGAGATGTTTTTCTTAGTGCTTGCTTCCCAAGTTGGATTGCCAGTAGTTGGAGGGGAGAGTCCTTTTCTTCCTTTTTTTGTGTGTCTGTTGGAAGTTTCCCTCCAAGAAGGCAATCAGGAATGTTGACAGATTTCATGATTGTTCTACACACGTAGAGCACATCCTCATTCCGTGTCCTGGCCACTCACTGGTGTACAGACATACTGAAGTATCAGAAACATCAAGAAGAAAGGACAAGAAGAAGAGGATAAAGATGAAAAGTTCATATTGTACAAACTCTCAGGAGCTGTGAGTTTGTGAGGAGTGATCGTGTTTGTGTGTGTGTGTATGTGTGTGTGTGTGTGTTATCAGTGGTTGCCATGAAGAACTAGAGAAGGAAACCTCTTCAGCTGTAGTGGTTGAGCACAAGAAGTGGCATTGGAGTTGGGTCTTCAGCAAGACTGTTTCTAGTAGTGTTGATGGAGGAGGGGGAAAGCGCCAACCCTTTTCTAAGCAGTTTATATATCTGCAAATGAACTCTGGAAGGTAGGTATTATCTTTTATTTTAGGTATTATAATAATTATTATTATGCCCTAATTTAGAACCAAAAGACTTAGAGCAGTTAAGGAAGTTACCCAAAATCAAACATCTCGTAAGTGGTAAAGTGGGAACCTGAGTATAGATGGCTTGACCTCTGATCCAGTTAACAATGACAGTGGAAGTCACTGTCCCAAATAGTCCCAACAGTGACCACCTACTCAAAGTCAGGGAGAAGGCCCTAAAAACATGCCTTGAACAAAGAACACAGGGTTGATGAAAACAGTCAGATTTGAGGGATTGACTGTACTCCACTTGGCTGGAACATTAGAAGAACAAGAACTTCGTGAAAGATGGCCACCCTGTTGTGTAGCATAGACCCATGGTTCATCTTGCAAGTCCTTTCCATCACTGACAAGCATATCAGATGATATATTACTGGATTTTCCTATGTGAGTAGTCTGTCTTTCATCACTAAAACATAAGGGCCAGGGGTCTAGAATTATTCTGCTTTCTTCCCTGCTGTGTTGTTAGCTTTCTGGAGGGTATGTAGCATTAAATCCAAGTCACCCAAGGGTCCACAACCTTCTAACAATTTCTGGCATCTTGGGGACTCATGTCATATATGGGCAGCCACCAGTGAACCCAGACTGTGTCACAGGAGTCAGGTGCTAGAGTGTCTAGTGTTGCCCTGTGGGAAATGGGTTGCTCAGTGATTGTAATGAAGAAGCCCAAAGGTAGAAACAGGCTTCTGTGGAATGCTCTCAAAGACGGGTTGCTGATCTGGATTGATTTTTGTTTTGGACATGAAAGCTAGGTCTCATTCCACCATTATACCTCAAGTTGTATGCTGTCATTTCATTTTCTGCTTTTAGAGACAGAGCTTCATATAGCCTAGGCTAGCCTTAAGCTCATTGGAGCTTGCTTTGAACACCACCTCTTTCTGCCTCCACCTCTCAAATGCTAGTCTTACGGGCTGGTATGATGATAAGAGGCTCTGTTTTACTGTGTATAATCATTGCTGTTTGACTGAAACACACTGCTTTGTTGTTGGGACTATTTTAGCATGTCCCATGCAGACTGACTATGCGTTTACCACATCTCAACTCCTGCTCTATAGTTTTGGTAGAGTCTTTAACATTGCTAACTAACCTCAGAGCCCTTTTGAAACGAGAGTAGAAGCCCCTTCCTACATGATGTGAGGGTCTATGAGTTCATATATTGTTTTAAGTCGTAATATAGCACTGGCGTTTAGACATGATTTCCGGAAGGACTTCTTGGAAAGGAAGATAGGAAGAGAGTAAAGGCAGATGATAGTTCTCTCTTCGAGTTTAGTCAGAATCCTACAGCTAACTGGGCTCTAGCTTTGCCCCCTTTAGACTTCCCTTCACCATCCTGGAAAATGATTTTGGAGTGTCATTAGAGTTGATTGATTGGTGTTATTAAAAATGCCTGCTGACCTCTGATATGTTGAAGATAGAACTGGGCAGTTCAGTTAAAATCCCAGTTCCCTATGACCCCAAGGGGGCGGATGCAAACTGTTAACCACAGAAAAGAAGAACCACACCTGATACAAAGCCATCCCAAACATCATTTGCTTTAAATAACAAGGCAATTGATCAGCCTGCTGGATTTTCTAAAAGTGCTTTGCTTTTTTTTAAGACTTTTTTTTCTTTCTGCAGTACGTAAGCACCTAGTCCTAAAATACATTTCAATTGAGTTTCTTACATTGAAATGACTCTGTTAAAACTAGAATCTGTACTCCACAGTGAAAATGTTGTCAAACACTTTTAAGCTCCTAAAATAGTAGGACTATCTCAAGACAAGCCTCGGCTGGTGGACGGGGGTCGGGGGAGGGCTTGGTGTGATGCTCTGTTACCTGGTTATGGACATCGAAGCTAGGACCTCATACTAGTGCTCAAAGCCAGGCAGAGATTCAGCCCTGCTCATGTCTGTCTGGCCCACTACTTCTTTCTACAAAGACTTGCAAGTGACTTCATAAGAAAATAGTGACCAAAAACCGAAACAAAAATCAGGATCAGGGCATAACACATTCCCACTGTGTGTGTGTGTGTGTGTGTGTGTGTGTGTGTGTGTGTGTGTGTGTGTGTGAGACTGGGCATTAAATCTAGGGGCCCTGCTTCCTAGGCTATGTTTTCCTGTGGACCCATAGTCCTAGCCCAGGAAAGACATTGTAAGAACACCAACTCTGGAAGGTCAGTTCACTATTCAGTTGGGTTTCATGTTTAGTGCCCTGAATTTGGGGAAAAAATAAAAGAACCAAAGAATCACAATCTCTGACATTCTTCTCTTTATAGGAAAAGAGGGTAGATTTGTCTTCAAAGGAAAATGAAAGCACAATTCTATCAGTTTTTCTTACCATGGGAGACAATGAGTAATCTAATGGAGGGTCTGTGACAAGATCCCACATTCATTGTTGTTCTGGGTCTTTTTTTTTAGTTAAGCACAAATTATTATTAGACTTGATATCAAACATAAGCCATAGTGGGGAGAAATTCAACAAATTGAACATCACCAAAATTAGTAGGGACGACATTCTATCACTTGGCCGATGAACATCAGTTGTCATTCGAGAAGTGTGTGCTCATACACTCCACTGCACGTATGGAATAGAATGGGTAGGGATTAAAAGCCTGAGTCCAGATAGCTATGGGATGCACGACAATGGGAACTTGTCTGTATTTCCGGTGGAGATGCACAGTGGTGTCACTCTGATCTAAACAGAAATAATTAAGATCCTAGTATTAAAATGCCATAAGCGGCTGTGTAGCCTTCAGCAGGCTGCACCTGACATCATAAGAAGACCATGCAATACCCTATAAAGAAATATCCCTTTCAACGATCTCTTCTAAAGCTCCATCCTTGCAAAAGGCAGTCTGACAAATCAGAGGTTGGGAGGTTTCACTTCCTGCTTGAGGACTGAATAATCCTGAGGGATTTGGAATTGCCTGAAAGGTCGCCCACCTTCCAAATACCATTATGGAGAGTTATAGGCTATTGCTTTCCCATGGGGACAACAAATACTTATTGGTCTTTCTGCTGTGTGGTGGGTGAGTATCGGGTATGTCTGCTTGTAGGGTGGTTTTTTTTATTTTATTTTCTTTAATCCCCTTCCTACACTTTGGTATATTTGAAAGTATATTTTTACTTCAGTATGTTTTTGAGGTATAAAAAGTATAGGCACATGTCTCAAGTCCAGTAGTTTAGAAGCATATAGAGAAATGTTAATAATATCTTCTCCCTATATACTCTGTGAAGTTGCAACCCAAAGTTATGAGTTTGATGTGGTGACCTCTACACTTTCCTCGGCTCCAACGGTTTCCCTAGCTGTTCATAGAATTTGCACAGACTTACAGGTGTAAGGTTAGTGAGTTCTTGATTAAAGCCATAGTTATTTTTAGTTGCAAGTAGGAGAAAGTTCCCCTACAGCTGGCTATAGCATGCTTGTTTGTTTTGACATGACAGAAGGGAGGGGTAATGCAGTTACCACTTCAGAATATCGTAAACCTCTGTACACAGAGCCCTCCAAGTCCTGAACCTGGCCAGACTTGGTAGGATATGAGAAGTGGGTATTTTTCTGATGATGTCATGTTTCTTCATATTTCAAATCTGTGCTCATAGTAAAAGTGTAGAGAAGTTTATTAGTTTAGAGACTGACTCCAGGATCAAGTGTCATACATCTTCTACACCAGTGGTTCTCAACCTTCCTAATGCTGTGACCCTTTAATACAGTTCTTCATGTTGTGGTGACCCCCAACCATAAAACTATTTTCATTGCTACTTCATAGCTATAATTTTGCTACTGTTATGAATGATAATGTAATATCTAATAGTCTGCATATCGGATATGGGACCCCTGTGAAAGGGTTGTTTGACCTCCACAGGGGTTGAGACCCACCTTTCTCAAAAGTCAATGGCCACATCCCCTTTCCCATGGGTACTCACAAGCATAGCAGTAGTCTTGTCTGTGGTGATACCTCCTGTGGGTATCTAGAAGTCTGAAGCAAGCTGGCTAACGTTTTAAAGAAAGCGGGGAGGGCCACCTTATGTGAAAGAGCTTCTGTGGCAATGATATTTGAGACATTTCTAGATGCTCCAACCTTTCCAGCTATCTCTGGAATACTGTGTACAGAGAACATTTTCCATGTTTCCGGGTTATCATTAACCTAAAGACTAAGATTACAGTAAGGAAATATTAAGTCTGTCTGTCCCTTTTCTCCATGCCCCATTCTCTTCAGTCTTCTCCCCCTACCCCCAAAAGCCACATACATATGCAGGAAGGGATACACACCCATGCATACCTTTTGATGACTTTATTCTTAAACTAGGAAACCAATTAATTCTAGGTAGAGTCTGTGTCAGCAAATTGGCCTTGCTGCAAGGGATGTCTAAGGAAGGCTTTAGTATGCCCATTTCACAGATGCAAAAATAGATGAATGTGGTGTGTACAAACACAGACAGAAGAGTTCCAAGGCACAGTGGTCACTCAGTAGTTAAGTAAAAAGCAAGTCCCCTGCTGGGAAGCCGTACTTCTTGCTAGCCTCCCGTGTAAGTAAGTACGGTAACCTGGAAAATCCCTGCTTCATCACATCCAGTTGGTTAATCCCTTCTCTGTCAATCACTTCCATGCAAGCTGAATAGACTATAAATTCGCATTTCTGGAGCCACATGGTCAAAATCGCACTTTATATTCAGTGTGAAATTCTTAAAATGAAACCCAGCTGGCAGATGGGAAGAAATGGAGACGGGGAATATTGGGTTTGCAAGGGGTTTGTGGTTTTTTCCAGAGAGCTTTTCTATGCTTTGTGCGGATATTGGAATATTTGTGAGCATCTATGATGCAGCACAAATGAGTTTAACCTGGACTGTGTGTCTCATTTGCAATGCTTCATAAAAGCCACGAGAAGCATAAGCAACCCACCCTCCCATTGTCTTGCCTGCAAAGAAATTTTGCTCATTTAGACAACCGTTTCTTCAAGTCTTTCATAAGCACTAGGTAATAAATTGTGTCTTTGGGTGCTTGAAATAATTCCTTGCCTTAGTAACTTAATTTGCGAGAGTGCAAAGAGCTGTCGCAGCTCCAGTGTGTCTCCACCTCTGTGCAGAACTGCTCAGTCTCTCCTCCACTATCCATGTCTTTTGCTTTCCTTGGGCTGGGTAGGAAGTATTCGAGTATCCTTAGTCTGACTGAAAGGTCATCAGCCCTGTCATGACCAAGCAAACCCCAGCCTAAAGCGTGATGCTTTCTGTCACACTTCACTTCCTGTGACTCTCCATTCCAGCTGAAGGGCACCAGAGAGCAGTGAAGCCAGTGGCCAGGTTGCTGCAAGTCTGCCATCTGCGGCATTGTATAAGAAGTCAGATACAAGTATTTCAGCAGCTGCAAGAGATTTCAGATTTCCCAGATGTTTGATGAAAACTCTTGTTTCGTTTAACTACTAAGAAATGTGCAGCTTATGGGTGTTGTCGGTCTGGATGAAAAGCTGCGAGTCAAATGAGAGAGAATGTGTTTCTCAAATACAGATTTCTCCAGAGCCACTTTTTTTCTTTTCACATGAAAGAATACATTAAAAGCGGGCATCCAAAGTTTGCAAATCTGTTTCAAAAATCCAAGTCCTTTATGCTGAAACAGGATAAAGACAAGCTTTCGGATAACTCCTACATTGAAGACAACATTTGTGAGCACATAGCATTATGTGCCTCTTCTTTGCATTAATGCATGTTTCCTTCATATTGACACCTACCCTGCATGTGCTTTGAAAAAAAAACTGATACTATGCACAAACTGCAGGTTCTTGTTCTGCCATCTCACAGGTTTAGCTTTCAAGCCATATCATAGAATCATCACTTTGCCAATGGAAAAGTTTAAGGAATTTAGTCATTTTGAAGTAATAGAAAGCACTAAAATCCCGTTACCTGAAGAATTCTAAACGTGGAAGATGCTGATGCAAGCCATTGGTTAAAAATAAATAGATAGATAGGTAGGTAGGTAGGTAGTAGATAGATAGATAGATAGATAGATAGATAGATAGATAGACAGACAAATAAACCATGGGGCAGTTTTCCTCATTGATATATGTACTTTGTGGTTCTCTTTCTGGTTTTGTGCCCCACCCCCAAAATAGGCATAAGTTCTAATTAGAAAGCATCATTTCAAAGCCAGACAGTAGTGGTGCACGGCTTTTATCCCAGCACTCAAGAGGCAGAGGCAAGTGGATCTCTGAGTTCCAGACAGCCTGGTCTACACAGAGAAACCCTGTCTCCAAACAAAAGAAAGAAAAGAAAACACTGTTTCATTCAGGATAATTAAACATTTACTAAAGCAGTATTCATCTGTGCGACTGGGGTGAATGTGTGTGTGTGTGTGTGTGTGTCTGTGTGTGTGTGTGTGTGTGTGTGTGTGTGTGTGTGGTGTGTGTGTGTGTGTGTGGTGTGTTTGAGCATTTTAATTTCATGTCCTTAGACTTCCCTTCACCAAAGGATTTGAGGTGACAGACACGAGTATCGATTCTGACAGTGGACATGTTTCCGTGTAGCACCCTGAACGTCAGACTGCCGTGGGTGTTAATGACTTCCCCTCTGAGAAAGCTTTTGATTCAGACACGATGAGAAGTGTGCTTGGCAGTCCAGGGCTGTGAGTACACAGCAGCCCACTGGCCTCCTCTCAACTGAGAGTTGAACAGTTAGTCAAGTGTGGGTGCGGCTGGGAGTGTGATACCCTAAGATCAATCAGTAAAGCACTGGGTTTCTTTCCCAGCATTGGAGAAAATAGAAAAAGAAAAGAATTAGTTAAAATGGGAAGTTATTTTAACTGAGACATACAAATAACACTAATTCTTTATACCGAGTCTAGAGGTTTTCCTGAATGCTCGACCACGAATGTGAGTGCTGTGTTCTGTTTCTCACACTGTATAGAGCATGGCCATTCTCCTCTGATGTTCGGCTTTCTGTTTCTTTAAAATAAAACCAAGAGATAAACATACTCAAAGCAATCTTCCCTTCCAGTCCTTTATCAGTTTTGGAAAATGTCTTACTGAAATCTAATTCAATAGCAGTTTGTTTTTAATGCGTTGGCTTCGTGACGTTCTTTGAATACCTTCCATTTAATTTTTCATAGAAATAGACATTATCTCCTCAAGTTCATATTTCATCTGTTGGCATCACATTAATTAAGCTACTTAATGATAAGAACAAGCATGATTGCCGTGAGAATTGTGAAGCAACTTGGGGAGCAGACATGGTAGACAAACAGTCCGCCAGTCGTGAGCATCTGCCCTGATTTTTGCATGGCCTGTCAAAACCCACTGTGTGGGAGGCTTCAAGCATCGTCTTGTACTGGGACAATGGAGACTCAGCTAACCCTAGATGATTAAGAGGGAGCTAATCAACAAAGCTTTTATTCTAACTGTGCATTGTTTTTAAATTAACCAAAGATTGTCCTTACCTATGATGGCTTTTTATTTCGCCATCACGCTCTTAAATTAGTCATGCGGCAGATAACAGTGCTCCACTGCCTTCTTTCTTTCAAGTCATCTGACTTAACCCACTCCAAATCTACCAGTCTCTTCCATTATTACATAAGACTTGTTCTAAGTCACTTCTGTTGTCCCTAGCCGGAAGCAGTGACTGTGTGGTAGATCGTAGCAGTTTTCTTGCTGTAGTAGTTACAGTCTGGTTTGATGTATACAGACTTGACTCTGCTGAGGGGCGGAAGGTGGGAACCATCAGCTGTACTGTTTGCTCCGAGCTGTCTACTCTTCCAGTTCAGATTCTAAATCCATCACTTCAGGGAAGATCCTGATGGTTCCTGCCACTCAATCAAGACTTGAATTCTGCCTTTGTTCTTTGAAATTTGGTGAATTTCTCAGCCTTAGCATTGTTTTGGTTTTGAGGGATGGAGCATTTCTTTGTGAGGGGAGGGGGTGATCTTCCTGTGTAATTTATAGCAATAACACTGGTTTGGACCCATTAGAACCCTCTCCCCTGTACCCTTTCCCCCCATTGTGGCAGCCAGTACCATCCCTAGACATTACTAGACATCCCTGAGACCTGTGCTTACTTCTCCTCTTTCCATGATTGATAATTATTGACTTCAAATAACTGTAGGGTGATGAGGACACCAGACCGCACAAACGGTACTGTGGGACATACAGCCCATGCTTTTTTGTACCTTCCCCTCTGGTGTTCTCTTTATGTTTGTGGTGATGATCTCCAGACTTGCCTTTCACAGGCTTTAAGCTAAGTTCAACTGGTCCTGTGTAGGGTTTGGGCTAAAATTCCTCAGAATGGAGTATCACTTAGCTTTTCTTGCTTTGGGCTGCCTGTAAGCCTCCTTCTAAGCTCATCTTTTTCTACACTGCCAGGATATGAGGCTCTGAGATGAGTTGCCAGCAGGGAAAGAAATTCTCTCCCCATGACTGACAGCCCGGCCCTTAGTTTCAAGAGCATGGGCCCCTCGGTCAGATGTGGTGCACAGAGGTTGGCAAACCTGCCTCCGCCCCCACCCTGATTTGCCATGCCTTCCTATTCAACATTTCCTCTCAGTGTTTCTTTCCATCGTGGCTCCTTGCTGTTGCCAGATGACAAACTGCTGACAGGAATACCCCTAGAATACTGCTGGATCTGGACAGTGCCATTGGCACCATCCGCCAGCAGCTGAGCAACTCATGGCTTGCCATATTTGTCTCCCACTTAAGGCCCAAGAATTTGAATCGGCCTTAACATCTGAATGTTGTCTTGTGAAACCAGAGTGCTGCCATAGTGTCCCAGGCCAATACTGACCACGTGTATTTGGATCCCACATGTTACTTGGACTTGCTGTTGCTGCTGCTTTCTCGTGCCCAACACCTCAGTGGGCACCTCATCCATTGTGAAAACCAGATAAAGTTGAAAATAGAAACCATTGTTTTTGAGAAATTTTGTGTATGTAATAATTCTGACACTGTAGATTAACTATGTCTGTTGCCTTATATTCTGTGGAGTCAGAGAGAATCCTCTGTGTTGGGGAGCTGACAGGGGTTCAGTGAACCAATTTAGGGTGGCAAATTTAGATAAGCAAAGAAAATAGACCCAAAACAGTCAAAGCTTATCCTTCGGGTTGTCTAAGAGCAACTGGTTAATGTCTGTTTGGGTGCAGAGCTATGTAATCTCGCAAGCTGAATATGAGGCATAAAGAGAAATCTATTATAGTATGCAATAGACATTGAAGAAAGATCGAAAAAAGAAATAGGTCCAGGAATTGTCATTCACAGGTCAGCTAACATCAAGTGACACAGAGAGTTTTATAAAATAAATCTTGGGGAGAACAAATGTGTTGTTCTCTGTGACAAAGGGTGGATCTGAAAAATACTACATGTGTTTCCTTCTCCTCCTTCTCATGCTGTTTGACACAAGCAAAGGTTATGGTGGGAAAGAAGTGTTCTCTGCAACACAAAACATAGACTCAGAACTGCAGTGCCTTCGGAACACATCTGGCAATCCAAGTGAAGCTTCCAGCAGCCTAAGGGACATAATGTTGACCCATCTCAGCTACTGAGGCAGACATCACTGGTGGTAATTGATGAGTTGTTTTTCTTTTTCAAGTCCCCACCCCCCAGCCCCTTCAACTTCATAAAATATAAACCGCATATCTTTAGCCTGCATTTTATAATACCAGGATATCCAGCCAGCCAGCCATTTCAATATGCACAGTTAATGGCTATTAAGTTAAAAAAAAAAAAACTTAAAAGAATCAATTTCACGGTGACTGCATCTAGTTAAGCAAGTCATTTAAGCAACGTTTTACTCGTGTGTAGCAGACCATTTTATAAGTTACTGATAGCTTTACAAGCCTGCGTTTCAGACAAGCTAATTGGTTGTCTCTGATATGTGTTTGGGGCTTTCGCTCATTAACTCCCTTTCCTGTCTAGTGCATACTTGATGAGCTCCCGTACATACAGGTAAGACTCTTAAACAGCCACGTTGTACTGCCAGGAAAAAGTTTTTCAGAGATACTTAACCATATCTGCTTTCTTAAGTAAAGGTCAATTATAATCGAAAAGTATCCCAAACAAGAAAGAATCATGTTTATAATATTCCAAAAGTGTTTGGTACCAAGAATGAGTGCCCTTCTGCAAGGGCACAAAATAGAGGGATCACAGGAAAGAGGGAGAGACCAGAAGAAAACAACGTGGGGCTGAGCCTGGCTGCTTCTGTAATTAATGGTGTTATAGATCGTTATTGAAAGGGCTGCCCGCACCTGCATGCAAAGACAAGCGCTCTACACGGCTCCCCCTTTAGCATGTGTCAGTGCTTTCCATTCTGAGATAAGAATTGGACGCTTTGTTTGGACACAGATTAAAGGAATAGCTCAGAACACAAGTGTCCTATTGGTCATAGATTTTTGGAGTGGCTCTCTTTTCCATGATAGGTTGTTTACTTTTCTGTTTGCAAAACAACCCATTGCAGCTGCCTGTGGGCATGTGTGTAATAGAGTTTAAACCAATTAGACCTACAGTTTTGAAACTGTTTATGAGATCAGCCTTCTGCGTGAAGCCTTGATTAATTAGAGCGGGAACTCTCTCTGATATTTGTCTGCTGTCACTTTCGTTGTGGGGGTGAAGTACGAGATCTGGTCTGCTGCCTCCATCATGGCTGTTCAGCTCTTGATGTCCATTTTATTTTAAAAGAGATAAATGCGCACCTTCTGGTTGCAGCAATATAGTAGGTACCTAAGAGAGAACAGAACATTCTTTTTTCATTGTCTATATTCCCAAGGACCTAAGGTCTATCACATATGAAAAATGTACAGGAAAATTAGCCAAATCTGTGTTACCATCTTTGAAAATGGAGTTTGCCACAAACTTGAATAGATGTTCTATCCTATCAAGCCTGGTGTCCTCTGTCATTAGTTTATACAGGAATTATTTATAATGCTGGGTATAACGAAAACAATTCATAGAACTGAAAAGC
Source organism: Mastomys natalensis (assembly GCA_021653895.1). NCBI lineage: Eukaryota > Metazoa > Chordata > Mammalia > Rodentia > Muridae > Mastomys > Mastomys natalensis. The sequence goes on along the minus strand of JAJTUV010000051.1, from coordinate 109,174 downwards.
TCATAGACTGTGGGCCTTGACCATGGGATTCAGAGTCTTCCTCAACCAGAATTACTTTTCTGCAGTTCCTTGGGCTCACTCTTCCTTCATTTTACAACCCTGTGCTCAAACATTCTATCTGAGCTTCATTTGTTATGACTGATAGCTGCCTGCAGCTCCCAGTGCCCTTCCTTGAGCATTTACATTCTGCCATAACTACCTACTAGCCAAACCTCACCTTGATAGCCTTGTAAATCTCCGAGCCCACTTGGTTTCCTCTACCAAGGTGTATTTCCATTTTGTGAACTACTGGAATGGGATTCTTGGTCTTTAACACACCAAATTCTTTAGGTAATCCAAATACCTGTAAGCAGTTGACTATCTCTAAAATATGGAACTGGTTAAATATACATAGTGGGGAAATCTGTTAGGCAGGTCCTCGGTCTGCAGCCTGTAAACTTAGTGCTCCTGTGCTCTGAGTGAAAAACAAATTCTTTAACATATTGACTTTGTATCTTATTCCATGCCCTTAGTGCTAGTGAATATAGAAATCCCAAGCTATGCACAAGATACAGGTGCCTAATTTTTTATACTAATAAGAGATACGAGTCTTAAAAAATAACATGAAAGGAAAATAGAACTTCTCAATGTGCTCAAATCAGTCAACAAGAGAGATTAAAACAGAATCATATGGCTGTGTGATCCAAGAAAATAACATTTAATGTGAAAGATAGAAGGTTCAGTTTCCTCCAAGAGTATAGGCCTTGATAAGTCGAACACACTCCAGTGGAAGGCCACAGATCAAAGAATATTTGACTAGCACAAACTGGCCTTGATTGGGGTAGGGGCAAACTAGGGTGGGAAGGGAGAGTGCAGTTAGATCTGGAAAGGTAAATAGGATCAAAACACTTTGTGCAAAATTATCAGAGGACTAATTAAAATATATATATAAAAAAGAAACAAATAAAAAGTGGTAGTTGGCTCAACCGTAAGAATCTAAGGAAAAGTGCAATCTAAAGTCAAAGCAAGTGGGAGGAAAAACGAGAGAAATGAGCCTGAAATTAAATGGAATGCAGATTAAGAAAACACTAGAGAAACCTAGGATACCCTGGGATACCATGGGAAAGAGAACTGGCTCCCATAAGTTGTACTCTGACCTCCACATGGAGGGCACAGCAATCATGTACACATGTGGGTATGTGCATGCATACACACACACACATCCCACAATTCCCAATACTAACAAATAAGTCCAGCAACATAAAAAAAAAAAAAAAAAAGAATATTTGTGTGACCAAGTTGATTTTATGTCAGGAATGCAAAGCTGCTCTCATATACAGAAAGCAATACACAGAATCCATATCGTCACAAAAAATGCAGAAACATTTGGCCACATAGAATGAACATATAGCCTCAGTCATTTCACTCATAGAAAAGATACAAGGGAAAGGAGAATGTATTTCTACCAAAACATGGATACGTTTCATGTCGACATCATTCTCAATAGCCAGAAAGTGGAACTAACCCAAATGTCTGTCAGCTAATGACAGGATCAATGAAGTGAGACCTGTCATGTCCTGGATTATGATTCAGCCACAAAAAGGAGAGCAGGACATAGGGCAATGTGTGTGTGGACCACAAAACACTGAAAGAAGCCACACACTGTGTGTGGCCTTGTGTGTGTGTGAAATACTCAGAACATGCAAAGCTTTAATGGAAAAAGTAAATTATAACCTCTCAGGGACGTGCTGAAACAGGAGCTGAGATGTGATTGCTAATAAGGAGTTTCTTTTCTAGGTGGAATATTCTAGACCTAGATAGTGGTGTTTATTTCACGGCTGTGTGATTATGAGTGAAGGAGAGAGAGAGAGAGAGAGAGAGAGAGAGAGAGAGAGAGAGAGAGAGAGAGAATACTTTAGATAGGAGAAATTACCAAAGTATATATCAATAAAAGATAGCAGAATATCTGTAAATCCAAATGTAAATATGTTTGCTAAAGGATAATAGAGTCCAACCAAGTAGTGAAGGCAATTAGAATTTTCAGAGGTGTCCACTTATAGAATTTATAATATTCTAAAATTTGACAGTCATTGAATAATTTGACTGAAAAAAAAAACTTTAAAGGTTCTCAACTACTTAAGGAGATTTTGACCACTACACATTCTAGATGTTTTAAAAGGATATTCACTAAATGTATTGAATTGGTAAAATGTTACAATGCTTCTTTATAAGTGAACCTAGTCTTACGGCTACCCTGAATTTAAAAGGCTTATGAATTAATACTAAAATTTTAAATTGACTACCAAATGTTCAAAAAAAAAAAAAACCCTAGGCTTTAGGCAGTATACATTTATAAATTGTATATTCCTTCTAAAACCCCAAGAAGAGGTAGCTAGTATTTCTGTGTATTAAAAGCCATCCTTAACGCCAAAAACCTCAAGGTGACAGATGACAAGACGGTATGGCTGTTGGGGTGTGTTAATAGGGGACTTGGCAGAAACGTTCCCTATACCCTGGTTAGCTCCTGTGGCCTCCTGGAGCTATGGTCTCTACATGAAGACCAACCAGGTTGAACATAAAAAGGAATTAAAATATAGCTTTGCTTAGAGACAGCCAACCAGCCAGCTCCACTCCAGCTCCCGTATCTGACATCATAACTGGAGCCTTGGCCACGTTGGGACCAGCAAATTCTCCCATCCCAGTGACATGTGAGTCCAAGTGAGGACGAAGTGGTCCAACAGGATCAGATCAAACCATCCCACAAGCTCTTTGCACAGACCACGGACTCCTGTGCTTACCTGTTTCAGAGAACACGAAGTGGGATGTTCTAAGCCAGAGCTTGGATGGTGAACATTCCAGGCTGTGTGACATGCTGTCTGTCTCTGTGGCAATTACCCAAATTTGCAGTTGTAGCATAAAAGCGGCCATAGATAATATTTAAGTGAGCGAGCATGCCCTCTTCCAGTAAAACTTTATTTATAAGGAATTCATGGTGCCTGGGTGTGGTACTGATGACCCACTAAGGCTGCTGTTCCCCACCACCACCACCACTCCCATTGGTTTTTTTCTATACCTCTAAGGTCTCCTGTTGAGATAATAGGACTTCAACCATGTTTTAAAAGATGATGGGCTGGGGAAAAGCACAGTGGTTCAAACCTCTACTGTCAACACTGGGGAGGCAGAGGCAGGTGGATCTCTACAGTTTGAGATCAATCTGGTCTATATAACGAGTTCTAGGCCAGCCAGAGCTACCAAGCGAAACCCTGCCTTAGAAAGGGACTTGTAGGATGCTGGGGGGGCTGGGTACCTATATGCTGATCCTTTTCATCTGTGGCTAGAAGAAGTTCCATGTAGAAACTCCATGTAGAAGCAGGAGTTTTATTTAGCAAAGGTCTGCAGGCTGGAATCCCTGAAGGTTGCAAGGATAGGGGAGGAGTTTCGAATACCAGAATACTAAATCTCTTCCGTCAGTCTGTGGAGACCAAAAGCAACCTACCTACCTTTGCCTCTTGCATGGTGACCTAATAAGCAGGGTTTTTGTTGTTGTTGTTTGTTTGTTTGTTTGTTTTAATAAAACAAGCCCTCAGACATATTAAAAAATGGAGGTAGTTTGTGCTCTACTTCTAGATTAGCAGATTAAGCACATCTGGTAATGCCAATCAGCTCTGACTTCTACCAACAAAGACATAAGATCATTGTCTTTGGCCATTCTGGGACATGCTGTTCCCTGTGCAATGGGAAACTGGGTTTCTATATAATTATTGTTCTAACGTATAACAACATCCTGTACACAACAGAGGTTACTGGCTTGGGACGGAGACGTATAACAAAAGGCAAGGCTTACTCACAGCTAATAACCTTAAGTCATCTGTCTGACTTGTGCTCATTCCAAGGTCGGCAGCTGCACTGAACATGAGCTTCCTTAAGAAGCTGTATCGTGAGCACAGTACACACAGTCCTCTAGAAGCCAAGCGTTCACTCCCTGCGTGCACTCCCATGCATAGTAACACTGAACTGAGGAGATGTCAGTAGTCACCTTCTGCTCCTCGTTAGTACTCAGTAAGAAGTTAGTGTCCATTCTGTGCACTATCACTGGAAATGTTGCATATGGATTTTGATTGTATTATTTATTTATGTCCTTAATGACATATTTAGTGCCTTTCTAAGGATTTCAAGATCCTCTGAGCAGTCTATCCAAAGGAGGCCAGCTGTGCAGCTCTCTGGGCCAGCCTTTCTTTGAACAAGCTGCCAACAGTGTACTCTGAAGAATCTTAAATGATATCCCGCCACTATCTCTAGACTTATCCTGGAGCCACTGCCTGGGCACAGTTCTCTCTGACTCTGGTGAAGGTTACCAGTGTAAGCCAGGAGCTCCCATAATCAAGGCAGCAGAGCTGGATAAGCCCATTAGCAAGCACATAGACAAAGTTGTATTTTTTCAGTGGGAAACAGGTTAGCAACTGACTCTAGGAAGGAAAAGAGAAAGACTGGTGAGTTGCGTTTGAAGATTTTGGGGGTCTAAGAATATCACAAAGCATTGATGATTTCATGACTTATATACTTTACCATCTTCATCCTCAGAGCTGCAAAGAGAAGACACACGGTCAGCTGTTTCTAGTCCTGGTTCCAACAGACCCCAGCGTATGACTCAGGAGGAAATTTACAAGTAACACTAAAAAAGGTTTTCCCTGTCATTACAACAAGTTCATCTACTGAAGAGATGAAAGCCAGGGGCCAGGGTAGAGATGAGCAAACTCCTGTTCCTTCCTTAACAGTCATGGGAAAGGCCCGGCAAAATTGCAGTCAACGCAGGTCCTCTTGACGGCTTAGAAATTGGAGCAAGGAGATTAAGGTCATATATCCCTATCTATCTCAGAAATGACTGTTAAGGTATGTGAGTGCAGCTTGGGGCTAGAGGGCTTCCCTAGCATATGCAAGACTCAGGGTTTGCCTCCTATTACCAGATTAGAACAAATCAGACAAACAGCAAAAGAAACCACCTATGGTGGCCAGTTCATGTATTTAAAATTATAGGAAAACAGTAAGGGGGTTCCATCAAGATGACTAACTCAGTTACATTCCCAGCTAGCCTGCGCCTCTATATACAAAGCCCACAACTGCAGTTTTTGGTTTTGTGTTTGTTTTTTGAGACAAGGCTTCTCTATGTAGTCCATAAGTGAGCCTGGGACTCTCTGGGTAGACTAAGCTGGCCTTGAACTCACAGGGATTCACCTGCCTCTGCCTCCTGAGCGGTAGGATTAAAGATGTGTGCCACCACACCAGGCACAGGCTGGAGTTCATTCTCCAAGCATTCTGGTTCTGTCAGCAGCATTAACAGCTGATCTGCCATGTTGGTTTCCAGAGATGAGAAAGAATCTGTTGTTTTTCTTGCTTCTGGTTGAAGGATAGACACAGAGCAGGGACGAGTGAGAAGCCGTTTGGAAACTACATGCTACTCTCTGGCCGTTTGTGATCACTGAGAAGCCCAGGCCTAGGCAATCCCATGAGTCTAGAAAGGCTGGAGACAGAAATCCAGCCAAGCTGTTGCTGCTTCTGCTTGGGATTCTGTCTCACAGTTTTACCTCCGTTCTTCCTCCTCAGTCACTGCAGACAGCACCCTGGCATGAGTGGCTTGTCATAGCACACCTCCACTGCCTTTGCGCAGCCTCTTCCACAAGGGATGGTAGGTGTGTGAATGAAGTTTTCCAGGAAACCAGTCTGTACAATCTAAACTATCAAAGTTGCATAGAATGCTTGACACCCTCCACTACAAGCCGTCATAGCCATCCACAGACTTAAGAAAAGCCACTTAAAGTCTGCTAGTGTTTCGCAAAGGAGACACGTGTGGCTCTCCTAGATCTGGGGAAGTACAAGAGAGGGAAGTACTCAGCTTCTATCAGCAGCCGCGGGCAAGTATGAAAGGCACCACAGGGGCTAGGTAGACAGTTCTCAACAGGCCAGGTCCACCCAGGTGATGTTTTAGGCATCAGAGGGTGCGATATAGCATCTTTAGCTTTCGCAATTACCAACGAGTGCTTGTGGCATTTAATTCTCTGGAATGAGAGATGACGTAGTTTGTCCTATATGATACGCTGTTCCTCCCTGTCTCTGTCTTTAATGTCTAACCACACATTCATGTGGGTCAGAGCTCTGTTTGTAAATAGCCAAGCTCAGAACCTAAATTTATTTCACATAAAACAAAAAGTTAGCCCTGCTCTAGCATCCCTCCCTGCCCCCCACCTTGGCTTACCAAAGTATACAAGAGAAAAGTGGGGCGCCCGTGGGCACATACTCCATACATGCCTTAATAACAAAACCAGGAAGCAGACAGTTTATCACTATAAGGACATTTGCAGGTGGTAAAGAAGGAAAGGTCAATGATTAGAGTTAGGAACTTCTAACAATTTAATCACAGAAATTCAAAGTAAAATATGTTAAAGGGAAATGAGGGTCAGCATCTAAGCAAATCGAATCTGGAACCCTGGGACCTGGGAAGGACTGTCTTAGGGCCTTACTATTGAAGGAAAGGTAATGGCCGTGCCCAGCCCTGGGAAAGGGATTCCTGTGGCGTGTGACGTCTCGAGAGTTTAACAGCTGCTACAACCATTAGCAGCAATGGAACCACCGTGTCTTCTGTTATAAAAAGACTGAGTGGTGGATTCAATGTGTGAATGATGGAATCTGGTCATGCAGATCACCCACCGAGCATGAGAGAGGGCAGGCTCTGGTGGCAGAGCTAAAATAGGTTGGCTACTTTCGGTGGCTTTGTTTTTCTATCTCTAGGGTGGACACATGGCTACCGACGAATGGCCACTCTGTGACTATCCCGAAAATAGCTAAATGACCACAGGTTGCCAGGCAGCTGCGTTCTGATGTCACTCCTCCTCCTAACACTTCCAACTGACCGTGACATGTACGCAGCAGGAAAGTGTTTCAAAAGACTTAGGTTCGTATTTAGAACTTGTCTCTTAATAAGAAAACAATCTTGAATGGCAAGCCTCCTCTCAGAAGCAACGTCTTCACATTTTATAGTCATTCATGTTGGTCAAACTTTAACGCTGTTCTTTCAAATGATCATCAACATAAAAATAAAAACATGCTGATAATAAGCCAACATGACAGTAAGTTTTATGGTAATAAGGCTGGGGAAGTAAAACTCGAAGTCAGGTTAGGTTAGGAAAACAAAATTAAAATGTATTCTGATGGCATTTAGGATTGGACAGCCTCACAGGCATCGTCTTAAGAACTCGAAACCCTGATGGTGAAAAGCTGTGTTCTGACAGCAGAGAAACTTAGGCACTCGGCATCTAGGGATCTGAATCTTGTTTTAAGAGTTACATTATAAAGTGTATGGAATCCTTCGAATACCAGCTGGGTGGCTGTGGCACCATGAGGTACCCACTTAGGTTACAGTGCTGAAAATCTCAGGTTACTCCACAGTATTTGTCAGCTTAACACCACTGGGTTCCTCTGTCTGGTGACCACCCTGTCTTCGTAGCTTCCATTTCCTTCCGTATAGAAGTCGACGAAACCCAACTTTAGCCATCTTTGCTCTCTTCCAAGTGTGCCCGTGTGATAAACGAGCTAGAACTCCCTAGGTTTTATGTCTGTCAGAAATCTGAAAGGTGACCAGTTACTTGACGATCATTAAACTCCACATTGTTGTCAAATTAGCTAGAATTTTGCTGTAAGGATTAATCTGTGTGGTTTGGTTTGCTTTGGTTCTGGGGTTGTTTTGTTTTATTTTGGTTTGCCTTTCCTTTTTGAGCCAGGGTCTCACTGTGTCTTCCTGGATGCCTGACACTCACTGTGTAGAACGATCTGGCCTCAACTCAGATTGATATGTCAGCTTCAGACTTCCGAGTGCTGGGATTAAAGGTGTATACCACCACGCCACCCAACTTTAACCTGTGCAATTTTTTAAATGAAACCCTCAGAAGAAATCCTGCTAATGAGATACATTTGCCTACTTAATTGCTTTTTATTACTGAATTACTCATAATCAGTGATCTTTCCCAATCATCATCATCATCATTATGTTTTTCTAGGTAGGGTTTTTCTTTGTAGAACTAGTTTTCCTAGACCAGGACCTAGACCTAGACTCTGTAGTCCAGGCTAGCCTCGAACTCAGAGATCCACCTGCCTCTGCACCGTAGGGATTAAAGGTGTGTGCCCCCGATGTCCCTCCCCAATTACCATTATTTAAAAGGCTGCCCTTTTGAATTAAAGTTATAAAGTGTCAGTGGTACAGCTTACTTCATGTAGCAGAATTTGAATATTATCTGTTGATCATCTTCTGGTGGGAAGCATTACTGATCAAACACCAGATTGCTTTCTAAGATGGCAGTCCCAATTCCTGGGATTGCCGGGAGACTCTAAAGTGGAAAAAGCAAGACAAAGAGCCTGGATTTACACCCTTTGGGGAAGCCCTCTCCTCCTAGCTGTGGTGGTTACCATATTCTGTACCTAATCTTTCTCAGCCACTATCTCTCTTATTCATTGAGGCAGATCTTGCAGTTGAACCCAGAACTCGGAGTCAGCTAGCCAAGCTCGCCAGCTTACTTTAGGGATCCCTTTGTCAGGCTTCTGAGGGTGCTGGAATTACAGGCTGCTACCCCCACCAAGCACTTACACAGGTTCTGGGGATCCACATGCTAGTCCTCACATGTCTCAGCCAGCATGTTACCTGCTTAGCTATCTCCCCAAACCCCAAGTTTGTGCTAATAAGTATATATTCTCTTTAAATGATTTGTTCAGTATGTTGAATGAAAAAAGTATTCTAGCCCATTTTCTGAGCCATCATTTTCTGATCTATAGATAAAATGAATTGACATTACTCTTCAGAATTCAAATTAAGAGGGTCCTTCAATTCTCATAGGCTTCTTTAAGTGAATGAAAAAGGCATTTGTTGTTCATTTGTCACGTGTATAAGAGGACTTTTATGCGTGTAGGCTTTTGAGATGGTGTCTCACTATGTTGCCCTGCCTGGCCTAGAAACTCAACTCACAGAGATCAGCCTGCCTCTGCCTCCCAAGTGCTGGTAGTAAAGGTGTGTACCAGCCACCATGATCATCCTTTAGGAGAGGACCTTTTAGAAATACTCTTGAACTATAAATTTTAACATTATTCTCATTTCTAAAGTAGTGCAACATTTGGTAATTTTTAGTCAGACATGGTGACACCCATCTGTACTTCTAGTACATTGGGGTCAGAGGCAGGAGGATTGTCTCCAAGTTTGAGGAGTTCCAGACCAGTCAGCGATAGTGAGACCCTGTTTCAAAAAGCAAAACCAAACAAAAGACAAATACCACAGACAAAGCTCTTTGTAGTCCTGGGTCTATCTCCTTGCTCGTGAGAACTGGTTTGGACAGGTAATTCTGCTGGTAACAGTGGTCTGGCCTTTATGATGGCGGAATGAAACATTTGGGAGTGGCAAGAGATTTTTCTGGATACGTTGCTTGGTGATAAGTACAAAGTTTTTACTTCGGCCTACTATGTGTGAGTGAGTGAGGGCCAAAAGAACTCTTTACCTTACCCTATCCCTTCAGAGCAGTGCACCGGTATTTCTGTGAACCCTAGTAGTGTAAAACTGATTCAGTCAGGGGTTGGATCTTCCACTCCCATCAAATCCAGGACCAGAAAGGCGGTAGCAGGCCTGAGAGACACTGTGCAAATGTATATCTAAATGTTTCTGTGGATGCTTGAATACCTGTCCCTTTAGCTCCTGTTCTTTCTTCCAGAAGATCCTTTCCTAGCCCTCAGAAGTGTCCATTAGAAATTTAAAGGAGCAAGAAAATAAGATCACTGACAGTGAGGTTTTGTTGGTTTTGTTTTGATTTTGGGTTTTAGTTTTTGAGTTTGTCATTGTTGTTGTTTGATTGTTTGTTATGTGCTCCATGCTCCAGACAACTGTCCTCAGAGGGTTATAGGATCCATACTTTTTCAGCAGGCCGAGACAGCAAGCATTACATTACTAGCAGTGGTGAGAGGAAATGGGATCTCTGTAGTGTTCTCTATACCATGGTGCCTGGAATTCTTTCTCAGACTTCATAAGAACTCCCATGTGGTTGAGTGTAAAGTTTGGAATGGTGGCTTGCAACCTGCACCTAAAGAAATCACTCCGAGGTTATAACATATAACCCTGTTAAAGCCAGCTATGGACTGAAAGTCTTAGAAACGTCTGACTGTTTGTATAAATTCCACTTACTACACAACAACCACGCCCCCTTCATCGCTTAAATCTTGATAGGAAAAAGGTCCTGGTGTAATTATTAACGTAGCTCTCTTTTCCTCTTCAGATCAAAAAGTATTTTGAACTTGAACCCCTGGCTCGAGGGAAACGCTGGATTCTGCAGCCCTGCTCTCTGGATGATGTGGACGCACTGAAGGACAGCTTCTCCCAGCTCATAAACTTGTTAGAAGAAAAAGACCACGAGGCAATGAGAATGTGAGACCTGACACAAAAGTTCTGGGAAAGCCTTGAACCCAACATGTTCGGTCCCCATCCTGATTCCATGTTGGTGTTGAGACTGACCCGGCTTCGGTATCTGTTTTCCTCTACCTATTTCAGACTTTCATCTCTCTATTAATGTGACTATTTTGTGAGTCAGGTGGATTATCATCGGCATTAACGTCAAGTACACACTACTGAGAGAGAATTGATTCTCTGTTTACCACTAGTTATCTTCACCGCATGTCTCTTCCTCCTGTTGGTCTGAGAATCTCTTCTCTGCTTTGTGCTAAAGTGGATGGAACTCACTGCTCATGGAAATGAAACCCCTTCTGAAGACCTCAGAAAGTCTCACATGTCTTCGCTAACTTTCCTGGACTTGGGATTGGAGGATTCTATCTGGGACTCCACATGACGTATACGCTATGGACATTTCCATGATCTCTTAGGGGTTGGAGTTTTTTACATTTTATTTTATCTCATTTGGTTTTCATATTATTTTCTTGTGTGTGTGAGGATATTGACTATGTAGGCTGAGTGGAAAATGGCCACCACAAACTTCACCTAATCATCTTCTCATAATACCGGCTCTGAAAAATCTAGAAAGTAGACATGCAAGAATTGCTTGATCCTGCCTGCAGCCATGTCCCCTTCCTTAGGAGGAGGCATCCTAGCTGAAGGAGTGGGAACCAATTTAGGCAAGAGCAGGCATCACTGATTTGAATTTGATCAACTCCTCAAATATTTCTTAACGGAGTCATTAGTCTGCATATGAGCTGCAGCATAAGCGCTTGCTTTTCCTAAAAATCAGAAATATTTGAATGAAATCCGGAAAATGGCTTTTCAAATAATAAACATAATAGGCCAAAGTATAATTCATGGTTAGGACTTAAGCTGGCATGGATTTGATGAAGCTCTAAGATGAACACCATTATTTATTCATCAAATGCTAATGTCTTTTAGGGGAGTCTTCTCAGACCTCCATTTAGTAGTTAAAGGTCTGTCAGTATTTTTTATTATAAACCTCTATTTTCAGGGGTGTCAATGTGCCCTTAGAGTATGCTGGGCTACAGCAAATAAATAGACTCAGTCTTTGAAACTAATTTTTTCCACTTAATTTAAATGATAAAATTGCCTAGAATAAAATGTACAGTTTTAATAAGATTTAGCACCTCTGACCTTTTCTAAATCAGGACTAATCTATGAATATTCAGGTTCATAGATGAAATATTCTTTGGCATATCCTGTAGACACTTGACCACTCATTAAGATACTAAGTGGCCAAATGATAGAAAACTGCTCCCTACGCCCAAACAATAAAAAACATGTCTGTCATTTTTAGGTAGTGTAGACTGATGCCCAGATGCCACAGACTTAATGCCATATTTATCACAGAATGACAGGAAACCTTGTGACTCTCCAGAGGATAGTCCTTAGACCCTCACAGCGCTCAAATGCAGTATTTGTGATTTCACCCTGTCAATGGATTTTTAATAAAAACAACCCCACACTTCTTTAAGCCTTTTTAAATATATATATACGACTTGGACCAGAGAAGGACCCATGATGATTCATTTTGTCTAAAGTATCCTTGAATATTTTTAAAACCGTGTGATGATCCATGGGCAGCACAAACCTTCAATCCCCATGACCAGTTACACAATTCCTGTTTTTATTTCGTCCTCTCGTGCTCATCTCCCGTGAAAATAAATAAATAAATGATTCTTTTTTTTTTCAGGCTTTGCTCTCCCTGCAAGTTCATTAAATGTAGAATGTTGTCTTTTGAAGATCCTGTGGCTGAGTGCTCCTCGCCATCTGTTAAATGACTTCCCGTTGTCTGTGTGTGTTCATGTGCGCCAGCAATGGGCTTCTCCACAGCCCCGAGACTGTCTGAGGCGTCGCAGCCGTCAGAATGAAAACATTATCAATCAGTACCCAACAACAGCTGTTTTTGACAAGTTTCTGTCTGACGCCTAATGCTTTACAACTGTCAATAAGGCTCTTTCTTTGTCTAGCAGGTCGCAGCGCGCTGTCTTACTGCTTCCTCTTGGCATCCTGGACTCTGTAACCCTAGAATTTGCTGTGTTTGGGAAATCCAGGTGGGGGAGGGGAGAGGGGAGGGGAGGGGGATGTGTGTCTTGTTCTTGCTTTTGTGTAAGGTGCCACAGGTGTCTTGGTTTGCGTATTCAAAGATATAGGAAAACAGTCTGTTGTGTATTTCCTCAGTTAGCATCTTGTTATATTTATGGAAGTGGCCCATTTTTGTACCTTCTTAGCTAAAGCAGTTGCCTCTTTTTATACTGGCAATTCATTTATATAGACTTTGTATCTACCATAGTTTACAGTATTGGTTGCTGGATAACTGCCATATCGCCCTGTCTTTCTATTGAGATTTCCTCTATCCAGACTTCAAAGTTGACAGGTTCATGTGGGCATTTGCTAGGCAGCAAGAACTTGCCCCATTCGTGATTTATATGATTTCCACTGTCTTGCAATGAAAATAAATGCTTAGTAGAACGGGCGTTTCCAGACTGACTCTTCTCAGCCTTAGCATTTGAAAGCCCCAGATTTCTGTTTGCTTTGTGTTGCCTGTTTAAGTCTTCAAAATAAGTTTTGCTGCTCTTGAATCAAAACAAATGATTAATATGTGTGTCTTTTGGAGCTATTGTAAGAACCTTAAAAGAAAAAGAAGCCAAGTGTCTTTTTCCAATTGGTTCTACTTGAGCAGCAGTTTACAGCAGGAAGTTTACTGTCCTAGCAGCCATTCCTTCAAGGGAATGAGGAGCTTGGAGATTGGATGGGATGTGTCATCCTTCAATCAAAGGACCTTCTTCCAACGTCTGTCCTGACCGCCACTTTCTGCAAGTGGACCGAAATGAACTGTTTCTTCCAACGACGCCCTTAGGATATCAGTGTCTTAATGAGCTTAGGACGATACATTCACATGTCAGTCTTTAAGGATGGAAATAGGAAAGTAAAAATTTAAAAATAGATGGATAAAAGATGAGAGATAAAAAAGAGAGAAAGTTATATGATGAGAAAGGAAAGATTCAAACTCCTGCTCATGTTCCTTCTAAGCATAGCATTATCCTGACACGTACCTCTTAAGCCCAGAGAGTTTGAAAGACTTCCTCCTGAGTTTGCCAGCCACCCTGTCATGTCAGACCTTCCCAAGCAAGTGTGGACAGAATGCAAGATTTTTGAAGCAAATGGGTGCTTTTTTCATGTCCAGATTGCAGTCTCAGACTCAAGTAGAAATGTAGTATCGATGCTGGCTTGATCCAGTGTTAGAAGGAGCAAACCAACATGAGATGGCATGTGTGGGGTGGAGGGGCCGGGACTGAGTCTACTCCCTTGGGAATCCTCATTTCAGTGTCTGGAGAGAGGATAAGTCTTGGTTATGCAGAAAGGCTGTAATCCTGGTTCCCTGCCTACCCTTGTTCTGCAGCCTGGATCGGGAGGATCTGAAGTAAGTTAGGCTGTGAAATGTATTACCACATCTTGTAGGGGAATTCCTGACTCCCAAGAGCACACAGCTTTTGGTCAGCATTGAGTCAGCATGATTAAATGATTTGCATCTCTGGACTAAATGTTTCCAACTCAGATGCCTCAAGTGACAGATGAGCCCAGGTTTTGGCACTGCCCCGCCCCACCCTCCCACTATCGCAGAAGCATGCAAAGAGTCCCAGTAGGACTCAGCCTCGGATGGAAGATCCATTTCCCCTCCCCTTTCTTAACTCTTTGAATCAAAAACCTTCCCTTCTGTGAAAAGCTCACTGCCCCACCACCCCCACTGTTTCATCAGACCTGAAGATTCTGAACTTCCCACCATGAGAGGTTTTCTGTGACAGCCTCTTCCTAACGTGACTGTCTGTGAAAGCAGAGCAGAGCTTCAAAAATCACGAAGAAGAATCTCTCCAGCGTGTGCCGTGCCGTGCCTCGTGCTTTCCTATAAACAGTGAAGAAAGCTCACAAGGCTTCCACCCGTTTTTATACACTCCTCTGTTCCATGAGTGCTGAGCTCGTCAGGAAACCCTAGTTTCAAAAGGCAAGTGTTCTCCAACTTCCCTCCTTTCCTCTCTTAGGCATCTCCATGGGCTACTATGAGTAATCACTTTACAAGACACTACCGTTGGCCTTGCAGTTTTTGAAGCAAATTTGCTTGCCATATATCCTTTGTTGGCTTGGCATATATACTTGGTGAGGTCACGGGGAACTGTGAAGAAGGAAAGGACCTTTTCAACTGAAGGGTGAGGCCTTCTTGGTCTCACCCAGGTTTATAACCCAGTCTTAATTCTGACCCCTCCTCCATTCCTACCACTCTAGGTCATCATGACCAACATGGATGTAGCCACTGAATGTACCTTTCAGGGCAAAATTTTTTTTTATCTGATGTAGACATTCAAAGAATGGAGAATTTCCTTGTTCCCTTTTCTAAAATCTCTTATTCCGCCTGGTGCTTTCAAAATACTCTCCACAAATATTCCCATGAGGCTTTTTGGATAGCAGCATTCCAGCCCTGGAGATGTGTGAGCTATGTGTTCCCCAAAAGGGGGGCCTCTAGGGACAGAATAAAATAAGCCTTGAATAACCATCAGGTTCTCCCCACACCGCCCCCTCCCCTTATTTCCCTGCTTCCTTGTGGACACTGGGGGTTGTTTGAAAAAAAAAAAAAAAAAAAACCTTAAGATGGCTTCCATCCCCGCCAGCCTTCCCAAAGGTGTGAAATCCAGCCTCACATGCAGCCCCTCTGACAAGTGATTCATTGAGATCCAAGCTGGAGCTCCAGCATCAAACAGATGTCAGACGATACACCAAATGCCTATAAATGATTGGTTTGCAAGCAGTGGAAGGACTGCAAGGCCTGGCCTAATGATGCTCCCCATGTCTGGACAAGTTTACAGAAGAGTGGGGGGAACGGGTTTCAGACAGAGTCTGGGAAGAAGGCTGTTTCTGGGGTGAGAAATGAAACCTCAGTTCCCACCTGAGTGGCTTCTGCTGGACTGAGTGGTGTCTGCTTGGTTTGCGGGCAGTGTATAAGGACTGCCTGAAACGTGCATGTCAGGGGCACCCCACAGACCAACCAGTGTGATGCATTAAATCATTAGATGTAAATATCTGGTAAATTAAGGAACAAAATCGGCTTGGAGCAGAAACTGCTCACCAAAAGGCAGAGACAGGAATGCAAACAGTAAGTCTGGCTGTCATTCCCCATACTCTGGAGCAAGTCAAGCTTGGCTCTGGTCGTTCTCCAGTTCTTTTACAGCTTTCTAGACATGGGGTGGAAGCGGCTTCAATGGGATTTTTGAAAGGACAGCTTGTCCAGGCCTAGCTTACTAGTCTCCTTTTGAAGGTTTTTATTTCGTGACTAGGACTTTGGACTTTAATCATTTTCAGGCATTTGTTCACTCATTCGTTCCTACCACGTGTCAGGCATTGCGTCAGATGCCAGGAATACAACCACAATGGCCGACTTAGTTTTCACTTTTGTAGAACTTTAATTCCTGTAGCATTGAGTGAGCTGGATTATTTCTGTGAGCCCAGACACTAAGTGGGTGCATTTTCTATATTAAAATATTTGTTCTTGTTCCTAATTTCTGGTCTTCAGTACTCCTAATTTAGGTTAGTTTTAATGTCACAATGTGGGACCACCAGTAAAAGTAGAAACTTAAACACAGACATCCATAGAAAGGGTTGTGTCTCCTTTAACATCTTTCTAAACAAAACCCCATGAAGCTAGGACTCTCTTCTGCTAGCTGATTGCTACAAGCATGTACTAACACAGCAAATATGGTGTTGGATGTGCACCTAACATGTGTGTGTGTGTGTGTGTGTGTGTGTGTGTGTCCTGAATTACACAAAAAAACTGAATAGAAATAAAACCTCTATTTCCATTCACTGTCTTGTATTACAAATCACTCAAAATTTTAGGTTAAACAAAAGGATCTATATATAAGAAATAGATTTATTAACATATATGGATCAGTTGGAGTTCAGCCCTTAACTGATAGGAGGATGGACCTGGGCAATGATTCTCAGTATACAAATATCAAAAGAAGGAAACAAGCAGGTAGACATAGTGTGCCCTGGGTGCCTTTACTCCCACCCAGAGAACATTGTCAGATGACACAAGTCTGATCAACTGGATGTAGCTAATACTATTGCATGGGACAGAATATGAGCTTGTTCAGTGATGCATGAAATAACCAAACTCCAGACTACTGGAAATCTGACTGACAAATCAGTTGGTTCTTAAATAAATGGCAAGAAGGAGAAAAGCAATGGAGGACCATACATTAAAGGTCTAAAGACTCCTGTCAGAGAGTGGCAGAGTATATGGCTTCTTTAAATTCTGCTTACAGTCACAAACCTGTAAAGATAAAATATAGCTGCTTAGAGAAAAATCTGCATAACTGAATATTTGTGTGCACTAGACAATCTGATTCACTAGGATATTTTATATGTGATAATGAAACCGTGACTGCATATCATAGAGGAAACTTTGTTAAATCAGTGGTGCATGACAAGATATTTATGGATGAATTATTTTGATGCTCAAGAGTTACTTCAGAATAATCTATTAAGGAGAGTAGACAGGTAAAACACTGAGTCCATTATTGAATGCCAGCTAGCCAAATGATGGAGACAGGGCTCCAGATATTTTGACGTTCTTTCCATCCCACCCCCTCAAGAATTAGGGAAGGAAGGTAGGTAGGATGTTAAAACAAATATGCCATGGAAAATGTCCACAATACAAAAAGCAAGCATATTGCCTGACTATATTCAGACATGCTTTAAAGCAGAAGAAAAGTTCATTCTAGTGGAAAAGTTAGCAAAGACCTTGGCATCTCTTGAAGAAAAGAACAGCCAAAGGGCCATGACCATTGGTAGTAGTCACGTGCACATAAAAACAATTGCAAGATAGGACTGCACCTCACCCAGATCACTAAAATTAAAGACAGTACAAAGAAAAATAAGAGATTTAAGTCATCTGGCATGTTAATCGTCACTGAGAATGTGTGTCCTGAATCTAAGAAGGATGTTTGTAGCATGCTGACTGATCCCCATTTGAGTCAGCCATGACTGGCTCAGACTTTGGCTTCACTTCTCACTATCCCTGTGACACGGGTCAAATCCCTTAAATGTCTGCCTTTCAGTTTTCTAATCTGTAGCAAAGTAATATATCTACATCCTAGGGTTATCACGGAGTTCAATATCATGGTCAATATAAAAGTACTCAGTCTGAGAATGTACTGAGGAACTAAGGAAGCACTCGATGAAGGATGCCGAAATGACTCCTGCAGTGAATATTTCAAGCAATCGGCCCTTTGCTTTTCCAAGTTTTGCAGAAGATGAGGCTTTAGAACCAAATGCACTGACTACCACACTGGACTGAACCACACCCTCATTAGGCCCTGGATTCTTTCTAGATCAGTAAATGCAGTTCCCTCCGGCGGCCTCCGAAGGCTATCTTACACCTGCCACCTGCTGATGTGTTCCTTAACTAACACTGATTGGATGTATGGTATGTGCAATATGTTGAGTAAAGGTAAAACCAATTGTTAAGACGTAATCTGATATACACTGTTTCTATACCTTAAGGACTCCTTGACTCTAGCACTCCCGTGTTGTGGAAAAGCCATTTCTGTAGTCTGCTTTTTTAAATCTATAAATACAAAAGAATACACACTGTGATGTGTGTGTGGTGGTGTGTGTGTGTGTGTGTGAATGTGTGCATGCATTGTTTTGATTGGCTAAAACTTTGATTTAAAGAAGTATTTCCATGTCTAATGCATTTTCTTCTGTAAGTCTGGGACTGCACTGAAGTGAGCTTTATCCCAATGATCATAAGGTGACCCATGTTCGTTACACAAAACAGTAAAATGTTACTGGAGGGAACTCCCAAAGGCAGTGTTAGAATCACAGAACACTGTGGTGCATCTCACTTGCATTTTACTTCCGTTTCTACATACTTCTTCTGTTTTAAGGACATAGTCATTATGTAACCAGGCTGACCTTGATCCTCCTGCCCTGCCCTCCTCAGTATTGGGATTCGAGGCATGGCTCACCATGGCTGGCTTCCTCTTTATGTACCTGAACAATATTGGTCTCTTAGAATGTATCTTGTTTTGGAGCGTGCTTTTTATTTTCTAATGTATTCTGAAATTTTCTATGTTGGATTTTTCCTAAAAGATGATTCTCAGTGGCTGCTTAGCTCTGACTATTAACATACTTAAATATTCCCTCATCATTGGCTATTTGGATCCCTGGTTTACATGTTTGCACTGTGCACGTTCCTTTATTTTTCCATAGGATACATATAAATCGAATGACGAAGTCTAATCAGAAGCACAAGACCAACAAGTATGAATTCCTGGAGGTCTTTAAGAATTTCCGGTTACCCTCCCAAGCTGTACCGTTCACAGCTCCTGGTGGTGACTACTTAGTTGTTGATTCCTTGTGGACTTGTTAAATCAGCAAACAGTGTGTTAGATATATTATGACATTTTCAAATACATTGTCTATGAATTTCTCCTTCCCTCCACTCTCCAACCCTTACCCTCCCAGCCCTTAATACACCCTCCCCCCAGTCTCTCTTATTCATTCTTTCATGTTCTGTACATCCTTTTCTACTGAATTGTTTTTTATTCTGCCCTAATTTAACATGCAGAAAAGGAAATTTAATTTTGTTTTGTGGTAACTGGCATTAGAGCAGTCCTAAAAGACACCAATGCAATCGACATTTTCTAGGGCAGGTGTAGCAGGAGAATATATGTCACTGGGAACAACAGTAGAATTGCTAAGGCCAAGCTCACATGAAGAGAGACTTGACAGCCAGTCAGTCTCCTTGCCTTTCTTAACTGTTCCCATCCAGCTCTCTTTCCTCGTGTATAAAATGAGAGTCTTAACAATTAACATGAAATAAGCGTAGGATCTTTACGTGAACGGAATGAAAACCTCTAAGACCAAAACTTAAACACAGTGGCTGCCACATAGTAGGTGTCCTGAGTGTTAAGCACTTACATCTCTGAAGAACATTAGCTGTTCCAGGGTGCACCTCCTTTACTGCCACCTCCCTCTGGTGGTCCTCTGCCTTGTGATGCTGGTGCAGCCTTGCCATGTGGCCTGCTCTGCCCACCTCCAAGGCTCCCACCCTCTTGGAAGAGGGATGGCTGCAGTAATGCCAGCCCCTCGGGTTAACCTGGTGTTCAGCCCTTGTGGATGTTGATTCCAGGTAATCCATTCATCTCTGGCCCCCTGATTATGGCCACCACATCATAGAAGGTACAGGAAAACTCCAGAATAGAGCTCATGGGAGTACAAAACTCTTAATTCTTCCTAGCAAGGAGCATCATCACTGGCCCACAACTTGAACTGTATGTCCAAGTCAAAGCCTGGCCTCTAAGGTGATCTTGAAACTGCAGGTTGATGGGAAAAGGACTTTCTGAAGATTATTTTTTTTTAACTACTTTTGGATTGGAAAGAAACCTATTATAGGACATATCTTGGAAGTCATATTCCACTTTTCCATACACAGAACAAAGTTACACTGGTTTTGACCTCACCCGGATGACACTGAAACAGCAGCACTCCAGCCGACCTCTATGGGGCTTTGAGAGTGAGGCTTGTTGAAGACTGACAAATAGAACTTGAGTAGGCTTACGGATACAGTCTTGGGCGGTTGGGAATCTGTATCTCTGAGTTCTCTAGGCAAGTCTGAGCACCACGACTTTAACTGACTGTGTGAAGTAGGGCAGAAGAGAGCGAGTGATATCAAGAAAATACAGAAACGCGCTTTTCTGAGAGAAGTTAAATCAAAGTATTCAGCCATGTGCTTCCTGATTTGGTTAGCGCGGTCCCAAGTTCAGATTTCATGGTCTCCTGAAGTGTGGGGCCTCCGAGCGCCTCATTGGATCATCTGTAGAAACATAAAGGGGTCTGTTTTCTGCAAGTGGAATAGGCCCCTGAATCTGAGAAAAAGAGAGGGGTCAAGATGAAGACACTGACAAAAGCCTGGGAAACCTAGCGAGGTCCTGGAATGGTGGAAGCCTGCAGTATCAGCTGTTTCACACCCACCCGTGGGTTTTAGGAAGATGTTCTGATGACTCAAGGCAGAACAGTTTTCTGGAAACCAGTTTCGTACTCTTCAATTTACATAGGTACCCGTCGCTAAAATTGTTCTGTAGGGGATGGGACAGCATCCTGCGGCTTCCAATCTTTTCCCACTTTGGAAGACCCAAACAGCCCTGTCACGATCCCTCGATGACCTGAGTGCTGAAATGCTGTAGAAGGAGAAGCAACTGGCATAAAAGCCACGCCCCCCCCAAGAAGAAATGAATGCTGTACCCGAACACACCCCATATCGGAACATTCCCCCACTCCCAATCTGAACACCACACCACTTCACTCGTCTACTCTTAACTTCACTGCTACTCTACACAACGCGGTTACCAACAACTCACATTTGCGCTTGCTCTGACTGAAAGAACCAAGATAACTGAGTGTCAGACACAGAACAAGGGATCAGATCTGTTAGCTTCGGCTCACATCCCTATCCCCGCCCCCAGTTGCCGGCCTTGTCCCCCGTGGAGGAGGCAGGGGCGGTTCCCCACTTCAATACAGTATCTACAGTACGCCTGGAAAAGCCATCAAAAGCCTTAAAGGTACTAGGGCTGTTTACTCCACATTCCTAGCTATCTGCTGCCCAATTAACATGATTTGCAGCTGAGAAAATACTACTTGCCACAGTCAGAGATAAATCGACTCTCCCCCCCCCTCGAACTGTGAAACAAAGGGAGAGAGGCAATCATGTTTATAAAGTTATTGCAAACAAATGCACTTCAAAAGGAACTTCAGTGACAGATTTCGTTTCACAGGGTCCCTTGATTGGCAGCCTCTGGGGACTTTTCCTCCACTTCTGCTAGGGTTTTCAGTACTGGTCCATGGCTGTGGGATGGAAAGCAAGGTGCAGAAATAATCTAGCCTAAAGCCTCGACCTACTTGGTCCAGCCACTTGGTGACTGACCCAGACAGAGGTTTGTAATACACACTTGATAGCAAAGATTTAGTACAAAAAAAAAAAGTTGACTATCTTGAATTGATAACTTGATGGAATGATATCTTGAATATATTGACTTCAAATACTCCATCAAAATACATGTCACCTGTTTCTTTTTACTTAAAAAAAAATTCCCTATAGAACATTTAAAATGACGTGTGCCTCCCACTTGTGGCTGCTGTTATATTCCATTAGACAGTCTGTCAGTCTAGACTGTGGGTTGAGCAGGCCTGGGGGCAAAAGTCGGTGAGCGCGCAGAAGCCTAGTTCTCCTTGGTAAATGGAGTCGGGAGATTTTAGGCTAGCAGTGACCCCTCTTGCTGAAAGGAGGTATCTCTGTGACAAGAGCAGCATGTGGAGGCCAGGCTAACAGATTGCAAACCTGCCTTCCTTCTGGTTCTAATACTTAGCCTCAAAGGAACTTTAATATTTAAACCAAATGGCATGTGAGATTTCAGTAGGCTGATGTATTGCTCTCCGTTCAGCCATTTGAGAAATCCTACCGAGGCCTCCACGCAGCTGAACTCCAGTTGCTGCCACAATCCCAGTGGAGGTCTGGCCGAGCACTAATGAGCTGAGGAAATTTTTTTCTCACTTGTTTGATATTAAATAGGAAAGCCTTTCGAATTAAACGTTTACAGATAGTGTGAAAATTGGAAGTTGTGGCTTTTAGCTGAGCCAAGTACAACAGATCCAGAGCCTGCAGTTGCCTGACAGTGAGATGGTGCAGCGGGTCCCTTGCCCAGAGTGCTTGAGGGGACTTCCTCCTTCCAGGGATGGATTGAACAGGCAGAGTGGTGGGCTCACTCTATGAGGGTCCCATCTGTTCTGAGCATCCAGGTTTAACATATCATGAACTTACTGGTTTAAGCCAAGAATTTAGTGCTTTCCCATTATGAGGTTGGGCTAGTTCTGTTTAGAAGTCATTGCCTGTCATCAGGTAAGAGGGTCCTCAGATAAAACAGCAAGTACTTTCAGAGCAATGACATGGTCCTTTAAATACGTTAGCCCACTTAATCTTCAGCACAGTGTAACATGAAAGGCGCTAATTTTGGTTTTGTTCTTTGTTGCCGTTGTTGTTTTGTGTATGGTGGGGACTGGGTGCCCATATTGCCACAGAAACAGCCAGCATATCAGGCAGAGGAGAGCTTTGTGGGGTCAGTTCTTTCCTTCTACCTTTAAGTGGTTTCCTGAGATCAAACTGAGATCTTCAGGCGTATGTTGCAAGCTCTTTACTCAATTAGCCATTTCAGGGGTGTTGTGTGTGTGTGTATGTGTGTGTGTGTGTGTTGTGTTTCTTTTTGAGTTGTGTTTATAAAGAGGTAGAGACAACTATTAACCCAAACTGACTGACCAGAGCGCATACTCAGACTGAGAACTCTGCTATTCGTATGAAGAATGAGCAGAGAAGTACACCTCAACAGTACCCAGTAGAAACAGCAAAATGGCAAGTAAGAACTGTATTCACTCAGGATGGGACCAGCGTGAATCAGTGAGACAAATGTAAGGTGTTTGGTTTTTGTTTTATCACAACAAAGCTTTGGGGGTCAAATGGACTACCCTTAATCTCTAGGGAAGACCTGCCTGAGATGCCTTTCAGATTTCAGTAGGTCCCACCTCAGGCTGGAGACCACATGGAATGGGGAAGACAACCTTGCTTTCATTGAGAAATCTCTTCAAGTCAAATCATTTCTGCTGATTGATGTCCAAATGGGCGTTCGAAGTGAAACTCAAACCTCCAGGAACTCAGTCATCTCTGCCCCCACAGTGTGATCCTGAAGGACCACACACACAGCTAGTTAAACATAATGGTGAGAAAACAGGTAACTATTCGAGAAGCTTCAGACTTAAGGTCTTGTCCCCAACCACACACCACTCACATGGGCCTTCTCCCACTCATGTCTGCCATTGGGAAATGGCATGCCATTCCCAAACGGAAGTTGACCATACTAAGCTTCCCTATAAAGAATGATCTCTCTTGGGGGATGTAGCTTAGTTGGTAGGGTGCTTACCCAGCATATAAGAAACCCTGGGTTTGATCCCTAGCCTCTGGCAAATGAGACCTAGCGGTATGTTCCTATAATCCCAGCATTTGGGAGGTAAAAGCAAGAAGATCAGACATTCAACATCATTGGCTACATAGTGAGTTCAAGGACATCCTGGGATACATAAAACCTTATTTAAGAGAGCGGGGAAGAGAGAGAATAGTCCCTCTGTATGCAAGATAAAAATCAGTATTTTAGGGCTCAGTGGGTAAGGGCACCTGCCACACAAACCTGACAACCCGAGTTCAATCCTAGAACCCACATAAAGATGGAAGAGTTGTCTCTGGCTTCCACTCATATACCATGGCACACCCCTCTCCACAGAGACACACACCCCAGTAATAAAATTGTAAAAAGAAAATTTAAATAGGAAGCCACATGTAAGTAGGGATAGTGAGGATGACATTGGAGAAGAATTTCCTGTAACCAAGACTCCTCTCTCTACTGAGATCCTTAAGAAATGAAAGATTAGCCAAGAAGTACTGGTGAATGTGTAAGCAGGTGGATCGATTAGTTTGAGGCCAGCCTGGTCTACAAAGTGAGTTCCAGGACAGCCAGAACTACATAGAGAGTCCCTGTCTCAAAAAAAAAAAAAGAAAGAAAGAAAGAAAGAAAGAAAGAAAGAAAGAAAGAAAGAAAGAAAGAAAGAAAGAAAGAAAGAAAGAATTAAAGCTAACACTGAGAACTTTCCTACCTCTTTTCCTTGAGTCATATCTGATGCTCAATTAAAGCATGAGATGTCTTCCATGCAGCATCTTTCTCTAGACCATCAAAGCTACAAAGACAAATAAATGAGAACTCTGGAGACATGAGGCCCGTTAGAAGTTGAGAAGTTGAAACCATTAGCACAGTTGGGGAAGGTCCTGACATTTCTCCAGCACAAGTGTGTGGCCATTAAAACTGCATATAGTTATAATTACAGATGCAGACAAAACAGGGATATGCCAGTCTCTGATTGAAACTAAAGCTTCTGGGAGGGTAGGGGGTAGCCGGTAGGTTTTATGGTGTGTTTTGTTGTTGTTGCTATTTGTTTGTTTGTTTTTGAGACAGGGTTTTTCTGTGTTGCCCTGGCTGTCCTGGAACTTGCTCTGTAGACCAGACTGACCTCAAACTCTGAGATTTCCTGCCTCTGCCTCCCACGGACTAGGATTAAAGGTGTGTGCTACCACCACCCTAAAAGCTTCTATTCCCTTTGGGGTGCACATACTGGGCCCTTGTTGGCTTCTCCTGGATCTAGAGCACCCATGGGTGCTCTTGAACCTGTGGAACCTGTCTTGTTTTTCCTTTTGAAGAATTGCTATTAGCTACAGTACATACAGAGTCTCTTCACTGTCCAACTAACCCTCAAAGTGTTAACTTCCAAATGACTTCCTGGGCTCGACACACATAGGATGAGGAAAGCTGTGTTAGCCTGGTGTCAGTATGCTGTGCTGGACACATTCCTTAATGTGTGTCAACTCTGCAGCTCACTCAACTTTTCCAGATGTGGCTGGCTGGGCTGCCGAGCTGGTGACACTGCAGATGGATGGCCATGGCCCCACTGCTGGCGGATGAACATGGCACCTTTGATGTGATGGGGTGACTCTTCTCATCTCTTAGCCAGAAGGAAAAGCTATTTTCTTCTGCAGAGTTCTCTGCAGTCCTACCTCAAGGAGACTATCTCAGGCTCTGAGTGTGGAGCCAGCAGTCTCTAGGAGGCAGAATAAATGTTAAGGAGGGATGTCAGAAAGGGATCTCTTAAAAGGCTATGTCTAACACACACACACACCACACAGGCACACACATACACATGTACACACAATTCTCCCATGAAGTATGTCACACACATGATATTCCATTTTGCCTATTTCATCAAATTATGTCATAAGCACACACAAAATAAGGTACCCGTGTCCTCAGCAATCATGGATCTCTCACCCACCCATGTCCTGCATGCAGAAATGTCAAAATGTGGTATCTCCCTTCCACCACAGTAGAAAATATTATTGAAATCTAAAGACGAGAAAAATGTCTTTAGCCTCTTTCTTCCTGACAAAGAGGAAGCGTGAAGGGGTGAGAGATGGTGTAGAATCATCTTCGGCAGCATCAGGTAGGTTTAAGGGTTTTTGTTTTTAGGTTGGGGCATATTGTAGGACTTTATAAAGATGGTCTTAATTGCATCGAAGCTTCTTGCCTAATCCAAACCCCACGAGGTTCACATGGTTCTACAAATTAGAAACAAATGGCATGTTCAAAACTGCAGGGAAATGAACAGACTGCCCAGGTGGAGAAGGCCGGGAAACAAGTCTGCCCATTTATTCCAAGCTATTAAAGAGTCTGCAGGCCACACTGGGACTCTAGCGTGAGAGATGTCCAAATGTTCCTCCCTCACCCCTCCTCTGTGTGGTGGCAGGAAACAGCTCATCTGGGGCCATCACATACTTCTCCAGCTGCTCCCAATGCTCCCTCCTTGCTGTTAGGCAATTCACTTCCTCCTCCTCTCTGGGATCTCTAAATGCAGTCAGAGTCTTTTGCTCTTCCTCCAGTTCAATATCCAGCTATGGTCCTGCATTCTGTTCTAGCAGCAGTGTTGTACCACTCGAGGATCAAGAAGGACTTGTAAAAATCCTCAGGGACACAAAGTCAAGATTGTGACCTGGGAGCTGAGGATGTAGCTCGGGTGGTAGAGTGCTGACTCAGCATGCAGAAGGCCCAGCCGTCAATCTTCAGAACCACATAAGCTGAGTGTGATGGTGAAGACCTATAACCCTAGCTCTCAGGAGATATAGGCAAGAGGAACAAAGGTTCAAGGTCATCTTGGTCACATAGTGAGTTTGAGACCAGCCAAGGATACATTATGTCCTATCTCAAAAACAAAGAAGTACAGAGGAGAGTAATGTAATAATGAGGATATCTTTTAAAGAGCCATAAGGAATCATACTACTAACTATGTACCTTAAAACACCTATAATACACATAAACCAGTGTATAAGTATACATGTAGAATTTAAATGGAATTTTCTCATCTGGGCTGTCAATGCTCCTTCCAAGAGCCAAAGACCATTTAACAAAAACCCCAACATTGCACATGGATGCTCTCTTTTGAGTTGTCTGGCATGGTTGTCTAAGACACTCCCAAAACATTACAAGCTATTGCTATTGCCCTTGGTTGCCCCCCCCAACCCCCTAAAAGTGGAAGGTAAATCCTTATTGCTGAAGACACCATCAGATGCAGGGCTCAGACCAGAGGAACCTGAACTGGACCTGGTCTGAAAGAAGCCTCCTGAAAACTAGCTTTCAGGATACCAGAAAGTGCCATGCAAGCTTCCAAAAGAAGAAAGCAACCAACAGTTCTACCTAGTTATGACACTTGTGAACCCCAGCAACAACCTGCATGGCTTGATAAGGCTATGTGTGCAATAGTGGCACAGGTACCTTCGGTGGTAACCAACAGCTGTCTAATTGAACTTAAGATCCCCTCCACAAGAGGGAAATCAGGCCTGGCACAGAAAACCTAACCAACTACTAGTGAAGTCATAGATCTTGAAAGAGGATCTACAACCATGCCTTACTGAACCAGCTTAATCTCTAACTACAACTAAAGCTTTGTTCTTACACTCACAGGTAAGGATAGTCCTCGCTTCTCACCAAGGAAAGGACTCTGTGAAATGAACAGAGACCATTACAGAAAACCAAAACCAATCAAAATGCAGAGTTGTGGAGCCTCGTCCAAATCGATACATCTTCAAGACACTTCCACACCTAAGGTTCAGGGAACATTGCAAAAGAGGAGGTGGATAGATCGTAAGAGGGAGTTTGTTGTGAGATTGTGTCTCCTAGGAATGTCTCAAAAAAAAAAAAGAAAAGAAGAAAGAAAGGCAAGAAAGAAAATAAAGCTAACACTGAGAACTTCCTACCTAAAGTCTCACCAATATGGCTACCTAAAGTCTGAGCTGAGCAAGAACAGCAATGGATATGTTCATGTGGATGGGGAGGAGAGAAGCCCAGGAACCTCAATCAAGATTAATTAATTAATTAATTAATTACTGCGGGCGTGTGCGCACGCCTTAATCCAGCACTTGGGAGCAGAGTCAGGAGATTTCTGAGTTCGAGCCAGCCTGGTCTACAGAGCGAGTCCAGGATGGCAGACTACACAGAGAAACCCTGTCTCAAAAAAAAAAAAAAACAAACAACAAAATTAATTAATTAATTAATATTATTTAAAACACTATGGGCAACTAAGAATGCTAAAAGTGGGAGAATAATCTTCCCCATGGAAGAGCACACCAATTGGTTATCCAATACCAAATGGTCAGCCCTGAAAACATACATACAAATAACACTATACAGACTGAGTAGGTTTACTGGATTTAGGAGCGCGCGGCGGTGTGTGTGTGTGTGTGTGTGTGTGTGTGTGTGTGTAAAGCATCAATTAATCAAAACAGAGGTCATGACTTGAGGGAAAAAAGAGCATATGAGAAAATTTAGAGAAAGGAAAGGTAAGGAGGGGATGATGTAATTTCATTATAATCGCAAAAGAATAAAAGAAATAAACTGTGACATCACATTAGTCTTGGTTTGGAACGCACTCCATTCCTGAATATTTCGGAGCATTATTGAACTTTGGTTTTCCCATCTGGAAAACAGGATTAATGCTCACTTTGCCAAGACATGGTGAGTGAAGACCACACATGCAAAGCCACAGCGTAACACTTGCCACGTACCCGCCCCCATCAGAGCCATTTGTAACAGCACAGTTTTTTAGTTCCATACATGAGACTGGTTGTTAATGAGCCTACAGAAGTTTGTTCATTCAGAAGGTATAGTGAGAGGTGCTGTAAGGCTCCCACTACCAGTGTGACAGAAGTCTAGTGGTTAACTTATTTGAGAAGGCCAGCTTGCTTCAGCCCTCCTCTCAGAGTAACAGATGAAAACTTTTCTCTGTAGGCTAGGGATGTAACTATTGTAGAGTGCTTGCCTACTGTGCACAAGGAACTGGGTTCAGTATCTAGCACAAATACCCACATCATCACCAAGAACAACCCACCTCCATGTTGTGACCAATCGATTTTACAAAATTAATTTTTAAAAACAGCATTGTGTTTTATTAGACAATGCCCTTTGCATGATGGATACCTTTGAAAGCTCACTTTTGGTTGCAGCAACAGCTTGTTTCTATTCTTTTTTGACCTTTCACGGGGCTGGTTCAAAGATGACCTAATACAACGACAACGAAAATAAAAAACAAACAAAATACTAAAGGATTCAGAACAAGTGGAAGACATGGAGGACAAAGTTGTAAAGCCAGAGTCCAAAATTTCCCACAAAATAGCTAGATGTGTACAGTTTTAGGTTCATAAAGCCAACAGAGGAAAACCCAGAGTCTACACACGGCCATAGGTTCCACCACCATCAAATTCTCCATCACAGGGTACACCTGAACCCAAACGACACATCCTAATCATTCAAAGTTCATGACTGGCATTGGGGCTCACCTCCCAGATTTCATGGTGTATGCATTTGAATAAATATATCTCACTATATACTAGTAGCTATGAATGCCATCATTACAGCATGGTATAGAATGTTTACATTGTCCCCTAAATCTTCTGTCTTCTGCCTGTTTAACTGGCCCTCAACTCAAGATCTTTTTACCATGTCCATACTCCTACATTTTAAAAACTGTCACAGAGTTGCACTAATACAGTAGCCTTTAGGTGAGCTCTTTTCCTTTAATATTGAGCATCTTAAGACTCTGGGATGGGAGTATTCCTCCATTTTTTTATGGCTATGTACCTTCTCTCTTTGTAGTATGGGATAACATTCCATTATCTAGGCAGTCTATGGTTAATTTATCTACCAACCTTCTGAAAAACCTCTTGTGTGCTTCCAGGGATGGGCAACTATCAGCAGAGCTTCCCAATTCTCTGGATACAGGTTCTTTAGGAACATAACATTTCAACTCTTTCGGATGATTACCAGGGAGCACACTGGTTAAACATATGGTAAGAGTGTGTTTACTTTCATTAAACCCCACCCAACTGTCTTCCAGAGTGGCTGTAGCGCTTTTGCAAGGCCCTGGGAACTGCAGGAGGGTGCCCATTGCTCCACATCCTCGGAAGTGTTTGGCGTTCTCCATGTTGCAGATTTGGTCAGTTAATGTGTGTATAATGGCATCATTTTTAAAATCTGCATCTCCCTAATAACATGTGACGTGGACCATCTTTTTATGTTTATTTGTTATTGATGTATGCACTTTGGTGAACGTCCATTAAGGTCTTGGTCCCATGTTTTTAAAATCAAGTTGTTTACTTTTCTTGTTGGTTTTGCTGTGCTATGTTTTCATTAAGGTAGCATGTTTTTAAATCTCTTTTGAAATTTCTTCTTTGATCCATATTATTTACAAATCCATGTACAGTTAGCATGTTTGGGGAGGTTTCCAGTTTCTAGTCCAAGTTGATTTCCCCTGTGCTCTGAGAGTACATATTATATTGATATTTGTTGCTTCAAATCTGTTAGATCAGCAAGACTGTTAGGCTCAGAGGTAAAGATGCTTGATCCCAAGACTGAATGATTGAGTTTAATCTCTGCACCCCACATAGTAGAGAAAAGAACTAACTCAACCAAGTTATTCTCTTACCTCTATACATATACCATGATACATATGCATCTAAACACACCACACACACACACACACACACACACAACATAAATAATTATACAAATATATGTAATAAAATATTAAAAAAATTCTAAGGTGTGTTTTATGGCTTACAATGTGGTTTTCTATAGTAAGTAGTTCAAGCTGGAGAGCAACATTATTCTGTTCTGGTTGGGAAATGGTTTTTTATAGGTGTTCAGTCCTATTGATTGAAATATTATTGAGTTCAAGAGTATTCCTAGTGATTTTATACTACCTGAATTTGTCCATTTGAAATCTCCACAAATATTTGTTTGGAAGGGTGTATAGCTTGGTAGCCAAGGTTTGGCCATGAATTTATGGCCTTCTGGCCACAGACGCTTGAGTGCTGGGGTTACAGATTTAAAATGTTATTTATTTTAATTTTATGTGTATGAGTATTTTGCCTGTATGTATGTATATATGTATGTATGTATGTATGTATGTATACACACACATACACACACACATACAGATACACATATATACATATGCACCGTGTACATGCAGTTCCCACAGAAGCCAGAGATGGCATTTCAGATGGTTATTAGCCTCCATGTGGGAATTGAGAACTGAACCTGGGTCCTTCAGAAGAGCAGCCAGGGCTCCTCACTACTGAGCCTGTCTACAGTCCTCCCCTCTCACTTTTGAAAAAATTCACAGGTACAATTCCTAAGTGTACTTTTCATTTCATCTCTCTTCAAATTATTGAATTTTTCCTATATTCTCCCTCCTGGTTGCTGAGGATAGATATATTAGATATAATGCTCATTTTTGTTTCTCTATACGAAGGGCATTATTCCACTTTGCCTTTTTTCATAAGTTTTTTTTTTCCTTTTTCACTGATTTTTCTATAGGTTGAAAATGCAGCATTATCTTGCTGGGTACTCTCTGAACACTCAGTTGTTTTCATTAACATCTGACATTTATTTTGGGAGAAATCTGAATCATTATTGTTTAAACATTTCTTCCCTTCTTTCTTTATTCTCATTCTGGTATCCCTATAACATGTTACTTTACAGTTGTCCTTGGATACCCTGTCTTTTGTTTCCCCCAACATCTTTTTTATTCTCTTTGCTTTTAAGTTCTGGAGATTTCTATTGAGATATCCTTAAACCCAGGGCTTCTTTCTCCAGTCATGCCCTGTTACTAATAAACCCATCAAAGTCATTCTTCGTCTCTGCTGCAGTGTTTTTGATCACTATCATCTCTCTCTGGTTCATTTTTTAGGATTTCCATCTCTCTGTTTACACTATTCATCTGTTTCTGCATGTTCCCTACTTGATCCATTAAGACCCTTGGCGTGTTATTCCTAGCTGTTTTAAATCCACAGCCTGGCAATTCCAACATGCCTGCCACATCTGATTGCGGATGCCTGCTCTTTTTCTTCAAATGGTTTATTTTGCCTTTTGGCACGCCTTGTAATTTTTTCTTGATAGCTGAACATAGCGCACTGTGAAAAAAAGAACTGAGTAGACTTCTAACACTGTGGGAAGGAGAAGGCAAGGAGGAAGCACCCCACGGCCTTTGACAATGTGTCTGTCCTTTGCAGACTCTGTGCCTGTGCACCGAGGACTTCCTTATCCCTTAGTTCATACAGGGCGACTGGAGTAAGTCTGAGTTAGGGTCTCTTCTTTGCCAGTTATCTCTCATAATACCTAAGCAAGTTAGGTTCCTGTTAAGTTTCTCCTAAGGATATGCCTATTAAGAACAGGGCATTGTGACATATGATAAAATGGCTTGTTTTCCCCACCACCTGTTAGATTATGTTTTCCTCCAGTGTTTACCATGGAAACCTGGTAAACTGTTCATAAGTCATACATTCAATGTAAGTTTCTAACAAATGGTTTCTTTTTTTTAAAAAGTAATTTTACATTTCTATCTTCAAACTACAATATTTCAAGTTACTCAGCATCCTTACCAAAAATTGGTGTTACTAGCCCTTATAATTTAATTGTATCTATTTTATCAGTTTGTGGTTAAAATGTGCATTACTCTCTGGCAAATAACTTGAAGCATTTCTTAGTTTGCTGTTTGCCATGGGCATGCCCTCTCTGATAAAATTTCTGTTTAGATCTTTTACCTTTAAACTTCTTTTCTTCAATATTGAGATGCAAGATGTATGTATTTGTGTATATGTTTGGTGTGTGTATGTGTATTGTATTTTGTGAAGATTCTTTTTCAGTCTGTGAGATATCTTCATTTTCTGAACATTATTAAAGAGCAGAAACATATTTTGACCAAGTGCAATTTATCAATACTTTCTTTTCTAGTGGTGCATGTGAGTATGTATGTGTATGTAAATGTATGTATATGTATGTGTGTGTATGTTAATGTGTGTGTGTGTGCGTGTGCATATAGTATGTGTTTGTGTGGGGTTGTGTTTTAATTTGTTTGGTTGGTTGGGTTTTGGTTATTTCCTTTTGTCCCAAAGCAAGTCTTTTACTGCCTTTCCCTGGCAGTGTCCTTGTGTAAAGGCTGTATTTAAACACATTTTGAAGTTTCAGGTTACATATTTATATAAAAGCCGGGGAATGGCTCAACAGTTTTAAAGCACTTACTGCTCTTATAGAGGTCCCAAGCTGGTCTCAGCATTCAGACATTGGCATGCAACCTCCTGTTCTCCAGTTTCCAGGGCTTAATATTTTCTTCCATACTCAATGGTCCCTTTCACCTATACAAACTTACACAAAGAAAACACATTTAACATACTGAAAATGAGATATATCTTTTCAAATGATATGTAAGAGTGACCTTTCTAAAGTGGCCTGGCAGAGCAAGGGTTCCTCTGGACATTCCTAACTTACTGCCTGTTGGGCAAAACCATTTTATTCTCTTTTCAATGCAGGTAATCACACTATGCATGAGCTTGTATAGATTAAGAAATGCTGCATAGGAGACATTGAGATTCCAAATATAATTGTGATTATTACTAGTTATACTAACTTTCAATTAAGAGTGTGGCCAGTAAGCCCACAGGCAACACCAGCAAGAAGAAATCTATCAATTTGCATGTGCTGTGTGTACATCAATCATAATTATCACTTTGGAGTTATGACTGTTCACCTCATAGGTATTTACTCTGCTACTGAATCATTATGTTCAAGGTACCTTTCTAGTAATAGTGACTGTACGTTATAGGCCACAACCCTCCCACAATGAAATGTCATTATTTTGTGGTCCTCTCCCAACAGAAACAATCCACGTCATGGTTTTAACATATTGCATGCTGGTTTTAAATGAGGACTGGGAGAAAATAAGTTGAATACAAATGCTAGATTTTTTTTTCATCCTGTGAGCAGGTGCCTTTCCATAAATATTCTCCTGAAATGGAAGAAGCCATGGGATGCAAGTGAGCTGGATATCAGGCTGATGGACTGGCAACCAGGCGTCTGGGACTATCTTTGTGTCTAAAGGCCCAGGACCATGGCAATAAAGTCACAAGTCCAAAGCACTGATGTGGCCCTGTGTCTAAACTTAGAAAGGAAAAGAGAACTGCCCATCAATGACAATTGTCAACCACTCTGTATTTGTGACATGGCTTTTAGCCTTCACTTACTCTTTGACATAGCCAAAGCTGGGGCAGGTCTCCCTGCTTTCCCCTCTGCTGAGTGTGTCAGCTGTGGCCACTAATATTCTGAATGACAAGCTCCCAGCAGTCAGAAGATCTTTCCATTAACTTTTTTCCTTTATAACTTTCTGATACAAAAATATTTTAACAGGCAGTAACGGCATATGCCTTTAATCCCAGCAATCTGAAGGCAGGAGTTTGAGGCCAGCCTGGTCTGTGGAAAGAATTTCAGGACAGCCAGGACTACACAGAGAAACTCTGTTTCAAAAGAAAAAAATATTTAAAGTATTCAAAGTAAAAAGTAAATACAATAAACATTTATATGCTTGCCATCAATAATTACAAAGACATGATCAATCAAATTTTATCTATCCCATTTCCTCCCACCCCGTTGAAAGTGATTTTTAAAACAAATCCAGACCTTGTGTTGTTAGATCTGTAAATATTTTGACACATAGCTCTAAAAAGCTCTAAAAAATAAGGATTTATGTTTAAAAGAATTATCACGGGCTGGTGAGATGGCTCAGCGGTTAAGCGCACTGACTGCTCTTCCGGAGGTCATGAGTTCAAATCCCAGCAACCACATGGTGGCTCAAAACCATCTGTAATGAGATCTGATGCCCTCTTATAGGGTGTCTGAAGACAGTGACAGTGTATGTACATATAATTAGAGCTTTCAGGCGGTGGTGGTGCACACCTTTAATCAAAGCACTTGGGAGGCAGAGGCAGGTGGATTTCTGAGTTCGAGGCCAGCCTGGTCTACAGAGTGAGTTCCAGGACAGCCAGGGCTACACAGAGGAACACTATCTCAAAACAAAACAAAACAAAAAGAATTATCACATCTAAAAAACCCAATTTTTTATGTCTAGTCAATTTACTTAAATACTTTTTCATAATCCAGGGGTTCCATGACTATCTTGCTTTTTTCCCCCTTTACAGGTCATTTAATGAATCAAATCATTTCTCTTACAGAATTTGTACTACTTCCTGATGCCTCCCCCACAGTGTCTCTAATAATTTATTTTGTCTTTTGCATATTCTGAGAGATGTTGGTTGGAGCTAGATTGGATCATATTGGTTGGGTGTCCTCAACCAGTACAAAGTGGTTTGCATTTCCCAAAGTAGATCCAAGGTATGTGATCTACCCTCTCATTGGTATTTAGATATCCTCTGGATTATTATTATTCATTAATTCCACCACAAGATGTGAAATGGTAGCATCCTATCACCTATTAGCAGAAGTGCATCTCTAAAGGGGAATTTTCCCTCACCTACTTCATGGCTTCCCAATGACATAATATACACAGAAAAGGGTGGGTAAATGCTCGATTCTTTTTCACATATATGATCAAAACATTCCCTCTCCTCCTCCTCCTCCTCCTCCTCCTCCTCCTCCTCCTCTCCTCCTCCTCCTCCGTTATTTAATTAGATTTAGTTTTATAACCTCAGAAACTTGCCTCATTTTATTAGAGTTACCATTGCTGATTCTCAGATTGCCCTACACTCAGCTAGTGACAGACACTTGAGTCTTTCTCACTCAGCATTCCCATATGGATTTCCTAGGAGCATTGTAGTTGAACACAAATTCAAATTGAGTGGCTCAAAGCAGCAGCAATGGGTTATAGTGAGTTCTGGCAACATTTCTAAAGCTAGAAGGCTAGTAGAGATGAGGGATGGAGGGATGGAGGGATGGAGGGATGGAGAGAGAAGCTTCTCTACACCACTCCCCTCACTCTGGCCATGACCCTGATTTGCTCAGATAGTTCATGGACCGCTCCAGTCTCTATCTTCTTCATGTAATGGTCTCTCCTTTGAGCCTAGTACAGACACTCCTCCTCCAAGAATCTGGTTATAGGGTTAGGGTTCACTAGATACAGTATTTACTTCCAAAGAAGGTCATATTTATAGGCACCAGGGGTGAGATCTTGAACATGTTTGAAGAAAACAAAATTCAATCCTGCACTGGGATAATTTTATTGCTTTTGGTACGGCTGAATGGTGAACTTGCTTTTACATTTCCGGATAAGACGCAGAATCAGCCTTTTAAAATTGGATATGATGCTTAGAGACCTCCCTCTGTGAAATAAGAGAGGTTGCTTTTGGGCTAGTTATTACTACTAGGCCTTTCCAAAGGACAGTGGGAAAAAGCTTATTTCTTACAGATAAAATGCACTGTAAATCCGTAGCTCACTTCAGATTCAAATTCAAGATTCCAGAGCACAATCCCACGAAACTATCAATTACTCCAATTGAATACAGTCCTGCTTTTCAAAGGCACACTTCAACTATTTTCATTTTATCCCGTAGCAAAGGCATAGACAAAAGTCTCAGCATAACAGAAGAACATATCGCTGATGTGATTAGTGAAAATAGGTCAATATTTAAAAGTACTTTTGCAATTCTTTTATCTCTCTAGGTACGTTTTTCTTAGAATGTTCACTGAAAGAATTGTGTGTGCTGTCATTCAGTCATAGAGCCAGGGGGCCACATTTGGTTCATAGTCAGAGACATTAATTGCATTAATTTTTCATTTACTTTAAATATATATTGATTCTGTTTGCTTGGCCTGTTTGCCATGTGCATGGCTAGTGCCTGAGGAGGCTTGAGAAGGATTCCAGATTCCCTACAACTGGAAAGACAGAAGTCTCTGAGCTGGCATGTGGGTGGTACACATCAGACCTGGGTCCTCGGCAAGAACATCCAGTGCTTTTAACCATTGAACCGTCTTGCCGGCCTTAGTTTTCGTTTTTAAATATTTTCAAGCGATATTATTTTTAAGAGCAGTTTTTAAGTTTGCAAAAAACACTGATCAAGATATACAAGGATTTTGAAAGCCTCCTCGATCTCCACACACGCCCGGCATCTCGTTATCAATATTCCTGCCAGAATGGAACATCGGAGAACCTATTAGTGATCTCCATGGTCACCCACCATAGTTCACCTTGCTATTGGTCCTTGGTATTGTACATTTCACAAGTGGGAACAGACGCATAAAGACACATATCCAGGTAACTGGCAGTTTTAGTTTTAGAGGGGTTCTTTGTGGGTAGGAGTTGAGACAGGGTCTCATCACGTAACTGGCTAGCCTGGAAAACTTACTCTGTAGACCAGGCTAGCCTTGAACTCACAGAGATCCACCTGCCTCTGCCTCCTAAGTGTTGGAATTAAAGTCATTCACCACCACACCAGGATGAAGCTGCTATTTTTGGACATTTAGTCTTTAAGATTTTTATTTTATGGATATGTTTGAGTATATGTCACATGTGTCCTAGCCCGTGAAGGCCAGTCTCCTCGGAGCCAAAGACCTACAGAGACTTCTTGAGCCATTTGTGTCGGCTGGATGCCTACCTTTATATTCTGAAAGAGCATTAAAAGTTAAGTGATGAACATCTCTCAGTTCTTTGTTTTGTTTTTAAAAGATATTATGTATTATTTTATGTGTATGACTACACTGTAGCTATCTTCAACACCCAGAAGAGGGCATTGGATCTCATTACAGTGGTTGTGAGCCACATGTGGTTGCTGAGAATTAACTCGGACTCTGGAGGAAAGTCAGTCTTAACTACTGAGCCATCTCTCCAGCCTTCTTTGTTTCCATGAAGTCTCTTTTAGAAGTATATAGAACTTCAGTTCAGAGTGGCAACAGCTCATTTAATGCCAATGTGGTAAATTGTAGGAAACTA
The DNA here is from genome assembly GCA_021653895.1 of Mastomys natalensis. Classification (NCBI taxonomy): domain Eukaryota; kingdom Metazoa; phylum Chordata; class Mammalia; order Rodentia; family Muridae; genus Mastomys; species Mastomys natalensis. The sequence goes on along the minus strand of JAJTUV010000051.1, from coordinate 71,730 downwards.
GCCTCTATGGCTCTCCGTTCTCTCCTTAGAAATAGTTATGAGAAGCTTTGTTGTTTCATTTTGATGGACCTCACTCTAATCTGTGAATTCAAAATAGTTGTCCTTCAGTCTTTTGATATTGGATGCCTTTTATTATATCTTTTTTTGATTGTTTTGGTCAGAATCTTTAGTACAATCTTGAGTAAGAAGTCACTTAGTAACATCCTTGTGTTTCTCTGAACTTCAAAGATCACCAACCGACTCTTGACAATTAAGAGTGAGGATGGCGGTGTACGTTATCCACTGAGGACTTCATTCACCACTGTCTCTTTCAGACTCAGATTCCTAAGATGAGATGGTGTACGTATCCATAGTATCTCACATATCCTTCTATCTCTAGTTCCTTGAGCTGCTGCTTGTCCCCATCCCCTTCATCCCTTCCCATCTCTTCTATTTCTTCTACTTCAACAGGGTTTCACTATGTAGCCCTGGCTGGCACCAAACTCACAGAGATCTGCCTGCCTCTGTCTTGCAAGTACTGAGATGAAAGGCCTTAGTCGCTAAGTCAAATTATTGAGTGTTTCCTCTCAAAGGCTGTTGAATTGTGTGCATGTAGTGCATTATATTAATTCATTTCAGCTGTTAAGCCAACCTGGCATTATTGAGGTAAATCCTCATTTGTCTTGTTGTACATTTTCTATGTATATTTTTTTGAGAAACTATATGTTTACTATATATTCACAAGATATACTGGTTGGTAGTTTTATTTTCTTGAGAGAACTTTGTTTGGCTTTTGTGTTAAGTAAAAGGTGGTGGAATGAACTGAGAATTGTTCTCTCAGTTTTCATTGTCTATAAGTTACTTTCCTTGGTTGGTGGTTCAGACTCTGAGAGCTCCAAGGGTCCAAATTAGTTGACTCTGCTGGTCTTCCTGTGGAGTTCCTATTCCCTTCTGGGCCTGCAACCCTTCCTCCTTTTCTTCCATAAGAGTCCCCAAGACCCATCCATTGTTTGGCTGTTGGTGTCTGTTTCTGTCTGACTCAGCTGCTTGGTGAAGCCTCTCAGAAGACTACTAGACTCCTGTCTGCAAGCATAACAGAGTATCATTAGAAGTGTCAAGAACTGGTGCTTGCCCATGGGATGGGGTTCAAGTTGGGCCAGTTATTGGTTGGCCATTCCCTCAGTCTCTGCTCCATCCCCTATGTCTGCAGGCTCTCAGAGTCTGAACCACCAACCTCAGCCTCCTCACTATCAAGCTTGGTCTTCCTGTGGGTCCCGAACAACTGGAGAGGAGGCTATCCCCAAAACTGTTGGCCTGGAGAGGAGGCTATCCCAAAAACTGTTGGCCGTTTGTGGGATAGGTTCTCCTACCTGGGCTGCCTTGTCTGGCCTCAGTGGGAGAGGAAGCTCCTAGCCTCTCAAGAGCCTGGAAGTTCCATGGTGGGGGAATACCCAGGGGACCCACCACTCAGAGGAGAAGGGGAGGGGGGATAGGGGAAGGATTGCTGAAGGGGGCAATGGGGCGGGGGTGGGGGGAGGCAGTGAATGGGATGTAAAGTGAATAAGTAAAAAAGAAAAGAAAGTAACTTTATATTTTATACTATAAAAAGATATGGGGATAAATTTGTTACTCTCACTTTTTAAAAATTATTTTGTATACATACATGTGTGTGTGTGTGAGAGAGAGAGAGAGAGAAAGAGAGAGAGAGAGAGAGAGAGAGAGAGAGAGGAGAGAGAGAGAAGAAGTAACTTTGGAAGTCAGTTCTCATCTTCTGCCATGTGTTTCCCAAGAATTGAACTCAGGTCTGGAGGCTTAGCAGCAAGCATCTTTACCCACTGAGCCATCTCCTCTGCCCCCATAGTCTCACTTCTTATAGCCTTACAGTGCTTCACGGAGTAGATGCATCTATGTTTGTTCAACCAGACTTCTATTTGAATTGTTTCCAGTCTTTGGCTATTACAGCTTATACTGCACTGAATTATCCTAATAATGAGCCTTTTAAAATATTTTTGTCTGTATTTCTGTAATATAGAGGCCCGAAAGGAAGATTAATGAGTTAAAGGGTAAACACACATGGAACACATTTGAAATTGTCAAGTTCTGCTCTGTAACGATTGAACCAGTTTGCACTTCTAATAGTCATTGTTTATACACAAGCATTACCAACAAATTATTTTGCATGATTTTTTTTGTCATTGAGATAGCCATATTTACTGGAAAAAAAATGGTAGATTGACATGGTTTTACCTTAAGGTTATTCACTTATAAAGTAATTGAACCTTTTACTTTTTTCTTCATGGATACATGCTACTTAATAGTATTGAAAAGCTTTGCAGTTTACATTGAAAATACATTTTTCCCAGCCAAACAACATTTGACTTTTGGTACAATGCTTGTTTTTTTTTTTTGTTTTTTTTTAACTCCACAAAGATTTTGATTGTTGATGTTCATGGTCTGTCCTCTTGACTTCTAAGTTGAGGACAAGCATGGGGTTATTTGGAAAGGGTTAGAGTTATTTAGCAGGAACGCTGACCTGGAAGAGCATTAGCACAGGATGTCCCAGACACCTCAGACTCCTGAGTTCTCTCAAAGCCAGTGACGTTCCCCTGCCTCCCTTACCATTATCCACACAGTCGTTACCAGATATATAAATTATACATTTCTGAGTAACTTCCTTTAACCTAGAAGCTGCTTTCCTGCCCAGCTTGGTTGACTTGAGTGTGTGAACTGATGGTGAGAATCGGGCAGAGAGAAAACCCTCGGGTCAAACCAAGATGCCCATCACTATAAAATATCACTGACATACAGATTTGCTTCTAAAATCCATGCAGAGAATAGAGAGGGGGGTTTTTTGTTTGGAATTTTTGTTGTTGTTGTTGTTGCTGTTTGGGTTTTGTTTTTGTTTTTGTTTTTTGTTGTTGTTGTTGTTGTTCTTGTTGGGATTTTTTTTGTTTGTTTGTTTGTGTTTGGTTTGTTTTTGTTTTTCAAGATAGGGTTTCTCTGTGTAGCCCTGACTGTCCTGGAACTCACTCTGTAGACCAGACTGGCATTGAACTGGCAGAGATCCTCCTGCCTCTGCCCCCTGAGTGCTGGGATTAAAGGCACATGCCATCACATCCAGTAAATTTTGTTATTTTTAAAAATCAAGTATGGGAATCCACATTTTCAAACCCTCAGTAACATAATAGCAACCTGGTCCTACCACCTGTCCGCTGACTTCCATTGCTACAGCATGCCTGGGTTTTAATTGACATCATTGACGGACTCTGAACACCTGCCTAACAGAGAGCTGTATACAATGTTGTAAGGGGCCAATGCAAATATAAGTATAAGTATACAGTGTTTTCCATGCCGGCTTTAGTGGTGATGAGGTTGCATGCTTTAGGTTTTTGTGACTAGTTAATTGACTCCTGTCATTCTGTACCTCTGCAGACTTTCTTTTCCCTTCATTTTATGACATAACAGAGATACATCAGGCATAATTTCTGTGCTTAATTGGCCCCAAACATGCAATTGGTTTCAGAACATTGTTGTCAGTACTCAACAGAGAACACAGAGAAAGGGTCTTGTATCTGGTTATAATTTAGAGGGGTCCCATTAACTTTAACACAGCCCCTGCTACTGGTTAGGCTAAACTTGCAGAAACCTGAATTTTATCTCTACGTAGGAGTCAAAAGAGATAGAGCAAAAAAGTTGTAAGCAGGTTACAATGGTGACAAATTAGTTCCTAATTATTTTGCTCGAGGCTCTGCCCATGTTGCATGCAGAAACTGTTTTACCAGGACACTTGGAGAGTTTTGTTGCCTAAACCCATTTAATTTAAAACAAATGGGTCCATGTGATTATCTCAACCACAAGTACGTAACACAATGTGTAATATATTTAAAAGGCAAGAGGAAATTTGGTAATGGAATTTTAAAACTGTTTGAAAGAAAGAAACTTTGGGAGAAAGAAAAGGAAGAAGGGGATTGGTGACGCCAGCTTGATTATTTTCAAACACCACAACAGCTGGACTTGGATTTGTACAATAAGAAGCATGAAGCTATAAAGGATGCCATAGGAATCTAAGAGCCGGGATGCCACATGGAAAAATAAAGGACAAGACTTTAGATGCCCAGAACAACTACAAAATTCCCTCACTTTTAATATGCTCCACTTTCTGTGGGGGAAATGCCCCAATCTATACATTCTGTCCAGGAAATATCCAGGTAGGAACACAGCCTTCATAGTGAGCACTCAGGTAGGTTTTCTTGACTCTCATTCTATACTCTGTTGCTTCCTAAGGTCTATGTGTTATAGGGACCAAATTCTAAAGTATTAATAAACCACTAACCCCCACTGAACCCTTTGTATATCCTGCATCTTTTCCGTGCACCATGGGTCATCTCATTTTAGCTACAGGAACCCTGTGACACTGACATTACTACAATCCTGCTCTTCCAGATGATGGAACAGAGAAGTACCCTGACCGAGGTAAAGGTATGCAATCTCGTTCTTAACCATTCCAAGAGTTGCCCTTCCAGGCATGCTAGCTGTGTTATGGATGCACTAGATAGTGAACGGACTTTCAAAGGCCGACCGGTTCTGACTGAATATGCAGGATTTAGTGTTTCAGAACTGTATGTTCTCTACAAAGTATGACAACTTAGATTTAAATAATTAATTTATACATGTGAAGTTTGCCTGTGAACATAGCTCTGTTGGTAGTGTATGTGCCTAGATAATCAAAGCCCTAGATTTAATTCCCAGTATTTTATAAATTGGTGTGGTGGTATACAACTCTAATTCCTACACTTGGTAAACAGAGGCTGGAGGATCAGACACTCAAGGTCATCCTAAAAAACCCTTTTAAAAACATGTGTGTAACGTAATACATCTATTTGAAAATCAGTCACATTTCTGAACAGTCACCAGCCCTGTAATGGATTTATTAGGTAAAATACATGAAACGACCCATCTTTTGATGTATAAAAATTTCTGCTTTGAGCCGTGTGGTGGAGGCGCACCACTACCCAGCACCAGGGAGGAAGAGGCAGGTGGGTCTCTATGGGTATGAGGCCAACCTCATCTACAGTGAGTGCCTGGACAACATAGAGAAACACTGTCTCAAAGAACAGTAAATAAATAAGTAAATAAATAAACAGATAAATAGACATTTCTGCTTTCCGCTGGTTATATCTAATGCTTTCACCACAGTTGAAAACATGAGATTTCGTAGGGATCTAGCCATTTGTCCATCCTTTCAGCTCGTTAAGGGTTAACCAAACTGAGACTTATGTCAGTCCTAGGGGCACAGGCCACACACACATGAATCTTGCCCTTAAGAAATTCTGTCTTCAGCAGGAGACAGACAAGCATAAAAACAATTACAATTAGAATCAGATTAATGCAGTCCTGAAGTTCTGCATAAAATATCCGGGGATACTGAGAAAAGGATGTGTACAGATGACAGGGTGGTCTTTACACAGAGAGGCGAGGCTGAGCAAAGCCCGTTGCTATAACTGCAAACAGTGTGAGCATCCAAGGGACAAGGCTTTGGACGATGAAGAACGGCACATACGTGTTGTTGGGACAATAGCGTGTCTGAAGCATAACTGCAGACATGTGTTGCTTAATGCCAGGGCTATGCTGAGAAATGCGTCATCTGATAATTTCGTCATCGATGGACTATCACAAAATTAGTATAAACACAAGATACATGTGACTGCTGCAGGCCGACCGGCCTTCTGCATGGCAGTGACACCATTTTTCAATAAGTAGAAGCGGAAGGCTCCAAAGAAACAGCAATTCTGGTACAGAAAATACATGAGCCAGAAGCACAGTCATTTGCTTTCAAGTGCTGTTCCTTTAAACGGCCAGCAACACAGTAAGTTGCTGATGCTAGTATTGTTGTAGACACATGGATAAAGCATTGCATTGTGACAGTGTAATGGCCACAGTGTTACCATGTAATTGCAAATTTTGAGCTTGATTTTAATCTTCAGGTGGCCACCATCACATATAGTATCCATTCTGGACCAAGCTGCCCTTATGTGTCATGTACCTATGTATAGTTTTGATCTGGGCATGCCACTTAAAAGCTGTATGTCTTATGACAAGTTTCTTCCCATACCAGTGTTTTAATCTGCAACACGAAGATAGCAATAATCACCTCATAGAATGATGACAAAGATCAGTCACATAGCATACGTTAAAAGCTCAACAAAACTGTGTCTAAGTCCTTAAATCGCGGCTACTTTTAGACTGGTTTTCTGATTTTACTTCCTTGTTAGCCAGTGCATCTCCGAGCCAACACCAAGGAAGTTTCAGCTAGTTCTCATGAAAACCGTGTGTCCTGTGGTTATAGGGTACAGGTATGCTAGCTCCCTAGGAGATCTATGACCTTCAAGAGCCTGTGGGTTTTCATCAGGCCACAGTGTGGTCTTGAATTTTCTCAGAAGACTCCCGTATCTGCTTGCGATCTCGCAAGTGTGTTTGTGAGTTTCAAGAACAAACTTGTCAGCACACAAAAGTTCCCAGATGGCTTTCTCAAGGACTTTTTGAACTCTTTGGTCTTTGATTAGAGAGTTCCCAAGAGATCTGAGAGCAGATTTCATGTTGCATCTATAAACGTGGCCATGCAAAATTGAGCAAATCATTGGCCCAGTTCTGCTCATCTCTTAACTACAGATGGATTTGTGGCAGGAAGATCAACATCACATCTGATGCCATTGACTGAGCCATGATCCTGGCCTTGGGAGCGCTGCAAACTTCTCTGCATAGTCTTGGAAAAGAATAACCAGGTACTGAGTGGTGCTCACCTCGAATACATGTCCTTGTTGTAGAATCGTGCCTGGGAAGTGGGTGCCATGCTGTCTTGATCTTTGAGTGGTTTTATTAGCTTCACCCACACGTTGTAATAGATTTGAGATGGCATTTAAGAGCTGCAAATACTAAGGTCCTGGGCCACAAGCACCCAGTAAAGTCAGCCGTATTAAATAAGGCTTTAGTGCAACATGCCTCCCTGGCTGGCTTTCTATGGAGAATAGAGACTGGAAGGAAGAGCAACCACCTTGTGCATGTGGACCGGTAACCACAGGAGGGAAAGAAGATTGCGAGTCTTTACATCTGGGTTACAACAAAGGGTAGGGCTTGGTTATCAGAGTCTCTACTATAAAAACATCAGAAGCCCTGTGGTAAACATGGCAGGCACTACAAAAACTGAGGGGTGTTTCCACTTAGAACATCAATTTGTTTGTGTTTGTTACTCTGGTTTCAGTATTTTTTAAAACACTAGGCAAGAATCACATTACTCTATTGTTCAAAGGGTTAACTGCAGATTCACTTTGGGGTGAAACACACTGAGTTGTTCAAGGCCTTGTCCCTGATGGCTGAGTTCTGATATAACCTTCATGCCATCCAAGGCAATAAATAGCAAAGGAGTTGGGGCGAATCCAGTTGTTTTTTCACAGCGACTTTCATTGTAAGTATGTCAGATTTTAAAAAATGAGGCTCCATAAACCACATCATCACAGAGTCCTGCTGTCCTCCCGTGGGGGTTTGCGGTTCCAAACGCTTGCCTTTTTGGATGCTGCGTTGATGTGGGCCTGGGGACGGGTTAGAGTGACTAAAAACAATTCTGGCACCAGATCACCTTGTGGCTGAGGTGAACTGGGGATCTTGTTCTGAAGAGGTTGGGGGCACTCACCTCAGGTGCTTAGGAGATATAGACCTTTGACTTCAACCTTCAGATTTTGAAACTCCTCGATGGTCACACACATTCACAGCCATCTTGGCAGCCTGGACCCCCTCCCCCACGTCCGTGGAAATTCCTAGAAGTGGAAAGGCAAACTCAGCCCCAGGATGTTGGCAGAATCCAGTGTGTTACTAAAAATGGGGCTTCATGGATGGAGACTTAAGTGTCTTAAGTGAAGAGAGGGAAGAGAGAGAAGCGGGGAGAGAGAGAAAGAGAAGAAGAAGAAAATTTATGCAATTATCAGTGACTCCAGAAACTTCAGTTGTTCTGAAATGATTCATTAGCAAAGACTGAAATCGGCTCACCGGAACGCTGCTTCCCACCGAGGGCGAGGGCGAGGGTGAGGGTGAGGGTGAGGGTGAGGGCGAGCCGATCTCTCTGAAGCCATACTCCTCCCTCCTATCTCAGCCAAGAGTGTCTCCTGAGGATAGTTAGGAAATTGTTCGAGGGGTTTGGGTTTACAGACTCATAACTGTCTCTTAATGCCACAGCCCACCTTCGCAGAAATGCCAAGTTCCCTGTCTCCTGGCTAATTGGGTCCTTTCCCAAACCCTAAATAATGGAACAAGGATAGAAGTCCAATTCTCTTCCAAAATGCAAAGGCGCAAGGCTGGATGACGGCGTTCCTTGAGTCTAGTCTGACTCCAGCCCCCTGGCTGATACCTACTGTGGGTCCTTGTGCAAAGGCTAAGGGCTGGATTGAACCGGAGCAAGACTGCAGTTGCCTATGACAGCTTTCCTTATTCATAGCCATATTCTCTCAGCCAAGACTGTGTTTCCTGGTACCTCTCTCGGGTTCCAAACGAGGAGCAGAGCAGTTGGATCATCTGATTCGCTTTTTCCTAGAACAGGGAGCCTCCCATCTCTGTTTACTTCCCAGGGAGTGCAGGACAAGACCCAAGAATGGGGCGCTTTATGGGGCTGCTCCTGAAAGAGAAACAGCCCAGTTGTGGGCCTGGATTTGCTAAATGTGTCTGTAGGCTTCCCACATCAGGTAGAAACTGGCCCCACCTTCTCCATCCAGTGTGTTTGCTTTCCCAGGAACTCCTTCTCAGGACGAGGGAACTGCTTGTTTCTTGTAGATGACCTGGTTGAGTTTTTCTCTTCATTGTGGTTCCAGCATGTAACATCAAGTTGACTGTCAGTCGTAACGACTTTGAAGCTACAGGCCAGTAGTAACCAGCCGTTCCCATATTGTTGCACAATAATTTCTAGATTTTTTTTATCCTGCAAAACTACAACGATACACACGTGGGACTTCTATTACACAAAGAACAAAACCTTCCATGATGGCACTACCCCGAGACCTGACCACTGTTACTCTCCTTTCTAGGATTTTGACGACTTCACATTCCTTGCGTACCATTTGTGAGGCCCTGGATTTGATCCCAAACATTGGGAAGAGGAAGAACTTCGACCCCTCATACAGTGTCTGTCTTCCTGTAATGGGGTTATTTCAGTTAGTACAATGTTCTCAAAGCTCACCTGTGGTAAAGTCAAAGAGTATTCCATCGTTTGTATATACTGTATTTTATTCATTCATTCTTTCTTTCTTTCATCTTGATGCAAACTGGTCTGTGATTCTGATTTTATATGGAGGGTTTTATACTTAGAATGAAATTGTTGGACCACATAGTAGTTCCGTTTTTGATTTGAATAATTTTCATAGTAACTTTACCCTTCGAGTCTTTGAAATCATTTAGATATCCCTATTCCCTTTCCATACATGCTGTCCATAGCCATAGACTACAGAATATAACCTGCCCAAGATCAATTTTGCTGACCAAATAGAAGGCCCTTCTCAGGTCCAAGGGAAGTGAAATGCATGGTTGCCTTGGTTCTTGCATCACTGAGCAACACAAGCACTTAGCTAAGTCAATTCTATCCCTGCAGGCCTTTTTGCATGTAGCCCTCCCCAACCTTGGGGAGAAGGCTTGACCACACCAGTCAATATTACTCTCCTGGGTCTGATTGCAGGTTTGTCTTTGCTCCTATGTTAAAGGTAGGTAGATATCTCTAGGTCCACTCCTTATGGGATCAGTGGCTTCCTGAGTACAGCTTGTTTGCTTCTGCTAGCAGCCCACAGTAGAAGAACAGTTGTTTATTTGCTGCCCAGCCAGGCTAAGTATCTTAAATCTCATGCAAGAGGAGCCCATCTCTTCTGCAGTTAAAAGGGGACCTAAGACTTGCAGAGCAATGGTAGGGTTGGTAGCTTTCTCCTGACTAGCTGTGGGCAACATGGCTTTCTATTTAAGGCTTATGCCTTAGAAGTTTGTGTCTCTTCTACTCCCCAACTCTAATACTTCTTTAGCTATCCCTAACACACACACACAGACACACACACAGAAAGACACACACACAGAAAGACACACACACTCACACACACAGAAAGACACACAGACACACAGACACACACACATATTTCTTTGCATTCACAATGCCCTCTACACACACACACACACACACACACACACAGATGGGGGGAACAGAGAGAGAGAGAGAGAGAGAGAGAGAGAGAAAGCAAACACAACTAGTAGAAGTAACAAACTGTCACTAAAACCATGCTGTAATATAGTTTGTCAGAGATGGGTAGAGGGCTGGTTGAGACCCCAAAGGGAGAAGCATACCAGAAGAGGAGCTGGAGAAAATCAACAGCTTCCATTTCTTTCCTAGTTTTCCTAGAAGCAGTCTGCAAACGATTTGGTTGAGCATTCATGAATTGCTGTGTTTTGTGAATTGTCTACGTTAGCAAAAATGGAGTGAGCAAGCACATTACATCGTTCTCAACACTCCAGTTTTATATACCCATACCAAGTTATAGGACACAGTAAGGAAAGAACATACTCCTCAGTGCTTCTGACTTTTGTCCCAATTAAGTCCATGTGGATCCCACGTGACTTCGTAGTGTGGGGAATCACCCCCTCCTCTTCTAGATGTTGCAGCCTCAATTAGGGAGGGCACAAATCAACATTTGGATTTGAAAGTAAGATACAGAAAGGGAATTGCTTGGCCCATAAATTGTTGAGGGAGTATCTGAGCTCTAAAATCATCAAGAAGATATTTGCTGGTATTACTTCAGTTTCTTTTGGATGAAAGAAATAGGAATCAGTTTGAGCTAGCTGCAGCAAAATATGTGTAGTGGGGTGTGGGGTGGTATAAGGATAAGAGCAGATCATTGAGCAAAGCAGGAAGATGACCCAGTCTGAAGGACTATGTCTGGAAGCCATCACTACAGCTGGGTAACAAATTCTGCCTTGAATTTCCACTGCTCTCGGGATAGGGCCTTCTCCTTCTTTCTCTCACTGAAGACAAGCTTTCTTTGATTTCTTTTTCTGGCCAAATTGCTGAATATGGCTTCCTATGGCTCCTGAATCAATACAGTATCTTCCCAGCTACCTGAGGATTAGCTAGCTACTGGTCTGAATTCTTTGGAAGAAACACCTGGCTGACCTCACTTGAATCTAGGTCTGTAGTGTCCTCATGATGTGCGGATAAGGAATCAATATCCCATTCTACAAAGGTGACTGTCAGGGGTTGGGGAGAGCATACCCTGAGCCTCAGAACTGCTTTCCAAGAGAAAAGGGTGTGGTCTACATCCTGAGCGCTCAGTGTCTATTCCAGAAGAGAGCAAGCCAGAATTTTCTAATTTTAATTGTCCCTAAGTCTCCTCAGCTTAGGACACAAGAGAACTTTGTAAATCTTAGGGAAGCTCCTATTCACAACATTTTAGAGAATGGAACAGAATCCTGATTTTTAACTTATAAAACTAAATTAACCCAAGGGGGTGGGTATATATCGACGGCTACAACCAAGCCAAGAAAAACAACTGCCTCCTCATGCCTCTCCTCCTCCCCCCTCCTCCTCTTCCTCCTCTTCCTCCCTTCTCTATTTCTTCCTCTGCATTAATTTTATTCCCTAAGACTTGTCCTGGAAACATGGACATTTATCACCAGCCCTGGGTATATGTCACAAGCTGCACAGCTGAAGAGCTCAGACTCTCTCATTGGGAAGTCCCGAAAGAAGAACTTAGGAGCTATGCTGCTGTGAATGCCCATCATTGGACCAACTTCAATATCCAGGGCAGCCCACCAGAATCCTAGTAAACAGAGTGCTGCCCCAGGCACAGGCGATGACACAGCCTGCTCATAAGCAGCTCTCTGTTGCCTCCCAAACTGAGAGCTGAACACAGAGGAAACACGCCAAACGTTTCCCCGAATGCAAGTGGCCCAGCATTCTCCCCTTCAAGAGCTAAGACTTTCTGGTCCATGGGGGTCCCACAGTCCTTATGCATGTGGGCTCCATTGGGTGCTATGCGAATGGTTGGCTGCTAGCTATCCCTAGCAATGGACATGCGTTAGGCACAAGCCTACGCATAACATTCTATATAGTAACTAAAACAATCAGGTTTAGTGAAATAGGCACACTGCTTAGCAGCCCAGTCCCAAGTAGGTTCTTCAAATCTGGTCAATTTCATAAATCTTCTATTTGCAAATGGATTCATGGTAAAGAATTCTGCCCTCCCCCCTCTCCCCCCTCTGTACATGTATTTCAGATATATCAGGTATTCATAAAACAGTGAGTGCTAATTTACTGGTTTCAGCCCAAATGGCATTCATAGAAGAGAAAAGCTGATTAATTTTTGCTCTGACATATATATAAATACATACTGTCTTCCCAGTTCACAAACGTTCCACTTTGCTTTGGCACGGAGGTTTAATCTTTTGATATGTATTGCAATGCTAAATATTGGCACCCAAGTCCTGGTTGGTCCCAGGAATGAGAGAATCTGCACATACAATGTGACCTTGCTCCTTAATTTAAAACTACTGGTTAAATAACGATGCTAACAGCTAATAGTTGGGCAGAAGAGACATAGGCAGGGTTTGTGGCTCCCGGGCTTGGGGTCTGAGGAGACCACAAGGGAGGAGAGGAAAGTAGAGAAAGGAGAAGACACTATGGGGTAAGAATCTTAAAATAATAGCCATGTGAATTGGTTAATTGGAGTTAAGAGCGGCCCAGACAAAACATGGCAAACCATATAGTAGGGTTACTGGCCGGGAAATAGACAAGAATAGCATAAAGAATAGATACCTACCTGGCTCCAGTGCTGATTACAACTTATTAGAAATACAAAGGTTGTGTGTATCTTTTATCTGGGAAATCAATAATCACAGGTGGAGTAGAAGTCTTGGATTGAGATTAAATAATTTCTAAAACACTTTGGTATTATTTATTAACCTAGAGGAATTTTTATTGTTTATTAATTTATGGCACTGCTTTGAGTGAGAGTCTCAATAAAGCTGGACAATTTCAGACCTGCTCAAGAATGGGTTATATGCCTACATAGGTCCGTGGCCACAAAGGATGGTAGTGTGTTGGTTGATATTTGGGGCCCTTTCAACCTGTTGGTTCTAAGGAGATACTGGCTAGTTTTATAGCAACTTGACACATGTATAGTCATCTGAGGTAGAGAACCTCTATTGTCAAGAAATTGCCTCCATAAGATCTGGCAATAGGCGAGCCTGTAGGACCTTTTCTTAATCTGTGACATTAGAGGCCCAGCCCATTGTGAGTGGTGCTATCCCTGGGATGGTAGTCCTGGTCACAGGAAGTCAGCTGAGCAAGCCACTAAGCAGTGCACTCTTTCATAGCATCTCCATTGGCTCCTGCCACCAGGTTCCTTCCCTAATTGAGTTGCCTTCACTTCCCTTAATGGACTATGATTCAGGATATATAACCCAAACAAACCCTTTCCTCTCCAAGTTGCTTTTGGTCATAGTGTGGGTAGTGGTTTGTATATGCTTGGCTCAGAGAGTGGCACTTGTGGGAGGAAGTGTGCCACTGTGAGAGTGGGCTTTGAGACCTTCCTCCTAGTCACATGGGAGATCAAGATGTAGAACATTTGGCTCCTCCAGCCTCACGTCTGCCTGAACGCTGCCATGCTCATACCTTGATGATAATGAACTGAACCTCTGAACCTGTAAGCCAGCACCAACTAAATGTCCTTTATAAGTCTTGGTTGTGGTGTCTCCTCACAGCAATGGAAAGCCTAAGACATTGTTTAATCAGAGCAATATTGATCTAAGACAAAGGATATTTTTTAAAGTTTACTTCTGTGTATTGATATTTTGTCTGTACATGTATCTACGTACCATATGCATGAGTTACAAACAGTTGAGAGTCACCATGTGGGTGCTGGGAATGGAACCCAGATCATCTGGAAGAGTTGTCATTGGTCTTAACTATAAGCTCTCTCTCCAACCAGCTAAGGGTATTTTTAAAGACTTTTAAAATTTTTATTTACATGTATGCCTGTGAGTGTATGCGAACATGAGAGTGTGTGTACCTTAGAAGCCAGAAGAGGGTGTTGGATCCCTTTGAGCTAGTGTAACAAGTAGTAGTGAGCTGTTGGTGTCGGTGCTGGGAACTGACTGCTAGTTCCCTGAAAGAGCAGAAAGTTTTCTCAACCCCAGAGCCATCTCTCCAGCCCCTGGCTCTCCGTTTTATGAGTAGCAGATGAGGTCGTTTTAGTTTGTATGTGATATCCACCTCATTTAAACTTGCTTGTATTTCCTCCTTAAGCCTATTTTGGAATATTGTCACAAAGAGACTAATGAGAAGCTTGGGAAACATACTTTACAATACAGGAAATAAAGTGTTAGATAGCCAAGCCATGAACTGCTGAGTGTCTAGACGCGTTCAGCGGGGGTAGCATCGTATATCCATCCTGTTTGGAAAATAGCGATCTGGCTGCAGAGGTAACAGCTGGGTCATTCCCTCACTCAGGAGCAGTGACTGGGCATACAAGAGGGGAATCTGAGGTTCATCCTCCACTGGGGACACACATCAGGACCCGACTTTTTCTAAGGCAGCTCAGCTCCTGCCAAGAAAGAATTTTGCCACAGCTTTCGAACATATGATGCAAGCTTTGGTTTGTAAAAGACACCCATTTCAAATTTAAGCGTTTTTCGTTCAGAGAGATAAAAGAAGAGAAAACAAACACATAAGCCCTAACATAGGGTGTGTTTATGACAGAGGGTCAGACAGGTCTCAGTCCCTCTACTCCATCCCTGACTGCCTGTACCAATGTATATTAGCATAAAGGGGCTTCAGATCTGTGTAGTAACGAGAATGGCAAAGCCTTCTGTAATTAATTATAATCAACACTCACTCTCCCCCACACCCACCCCTGTGAGGCTGGAACCCAGGGTCTTGAGCATGCCAGCCATCTCTCTACCACTAAGCTATGTCCTGGTCCTTGGTAGTCCAGGCCAGATCTGAATTCACCTTCACCCTCGTGGAATGTGGGGTTCTAGGTGTGACCCATACCATGTCTGCTTCAGCCTTCCTTTTTCCCTTACCACGGATCATAACGGCTTTCTACTTTCTTATCATTGTTTTTTATTTTTTTGCATAAGCAATTCTTGGGAAACTTATACCTATTGACTCCCAGGGTGCTTCTAGGAAATCATCTGAATAATTTTTAAAACAAAAACAATCTTTGTACTTCTGCTAATTTTCCAAAGAGAAGCCCAAACCAGAGGAGGAAAAAAAAAAAAAAAAAAAAAAAAAAAAAAAACAACCAAAAAACCAGACAATAATTGCATGTGTGGTGCCTGGGAGATACCCCCAGCTTAGAAGAGTAAATGTAAAAAGACAAAACCATTCCAAGCCATTAGCCGGGTCTTGGCTAAATGTCAGCAGTGTGTCCGCTGTGCACCCCAAGCCTCCGCAGCCATGGGCACTAGCCTCCCACCCGGCTTCCTCCCCACAGTCACATTTCCCGTTAGGGAAGAAGAAAAGCTCTCATTCACATTGTTTCTCTGGAATTAGACTTGCCAAGCTTTTCCAGTGAAGTCTGTCCCTTCGTCTGATCGTTGTATTTTCTATCCCCCCTCCCAATCCCCACCCTCCTCGCCAAACAATTTTACTGGAAAATTTCTTGGCACTAAGCTTCTACTTTTTTCCCGTTATCGCAGCTTTGAGTTCTCACTGGCTCACACGTAATGCCACTGGCTGAGTTGAGTGTGAGTACAATATACTTCTTTTAAAACATTCTGCATTTTCGCAGCAGATGGGAATCAAAGGAGCCCTTACCAAGCCCATCACTACTGGCAAGATTGACCTCAGACTGGGGGTGGGTGGGGGACTCACTGGAGCTCAGAAGCCAGAGCCTGATTGGCAGGTTGTTTCATTGTTGATTCTTCGAGCACCAATCAGGATGAGTCCATTCCTACGCGCCGCTCTTGGAGCTGGGGGCTCGGATGGAAAAGTTTGGTCTGGTGTTTTCCATCTTGACTCTCTATGGGATACTGTGGCAGCATGTTGGGTATCTTTTTTATCCCGTTTCTCTGGGGTGAGGAACCTAATGGATGCGTTCAACCCCTTCTACTCTCTGGGAGAAGCCACCTCAATCAGCGTTTTTTCTCTTTTCTTGGGATTGGACTTTGCGTCAGCAGAGGTCAGGCCTTGCCTTTTGGGCAGATGTCAGGTTGGACTTTTGAGACTTGTGAAGAAGAGCCTAGTTTGCTCTCCTGATGGGTTTTGTCAGCAACAGCCCCACATTCTTGTCTCAAGCTTTAGGTCTCCATTGTCTAGACTCAACTGCTTCAGGGCTTGGAAGAGAAAAAGAAAACCAGTGACCTGTCCTTCAGAATCCAGCACTACCCTTATCCATGAAGAAAGGAGCGAGGGTGTGTGTGTGGGGAAACTGGTGCTCTAACTTCCAGTTAAGACCAAAAGAACATAGAAGACAAGGAAGTGACGTAACAAAGAACGTGACCCCTAGCGGAAGACCTGAGAAGGACACAGAAAACTGGATCTTTAGGGTTTTCTCCTAAGAGGGATGTGTGCAAAGCTGAAAGGTCTTGTTAAGATTTCTACTGTACCTTGCGGAGTTGTGTGTGGTTATGGTTTTTAATCAATGGCACTTTCATAATTAGTTTCTTGGCAAACCTGGGCAAACTACAGAGAATCGCCTGTTACAGTATTTCCTTATTTTGTTTACCCAGGGGCAACTGAGTTTGATTTACACACTTCTGGTGTTTGCTGGATGGCAATAGACACTGGAGGGGAAAGGGAAATTTAATGTCTTTCAGATGCAAAAGATTAGACCTGCAGGAGAGATAAGAGATTGTGGAGTCACGGAGTATGCTTCAGGAGTCTAAGTGCTAATCCTAAATCAGAATTCTTCACCCTTTAGGGTAACCTAGGGACATCCTAGCACAATTCCAAAGCTTGGGTCTCTTCAACATCATTCAGACCAGACTCTTGAACATGGGCCAGGGGGATTAATACTGTCACAGTGGCCCAAGTTCTCCTGGTTTATAGATCACAGCAGACTAGAAATGTATCCTAGATGGAAGGGCCATCAGTCTTTGTGCCTGGAGGCAGCCACAGGTGGTAGAGGTGGTTCTGAGTAGAGTTGATACATTCTTGAAAGAATCTAAAGCTCCATTACTTAAAAGGTGGGCCAGCTGTGTCGCCACCACCTGGAACCTTCTTCCAAAACAAAGCATTTGGCCGACATCAAGTTCTGTTCGCTTAGCACTGTGGAGTAGGAGAAATGTTTCTAAACTTTACTGTGTGTAGGAAACACCTGGGATCTTGTTAAAATGCAGATTCTGTTTCAGTAGGTCTGGGGTGCAGTCCAAGATCTTCCATTTCTAACAAGCTCCCAAATGATTCTACCGCTGCCAATCTGTGGACCACACTTTGAGCTTCAGCAAAGGACTGGGAATAGCAACAGATGGAAGACGCTCAAAAAAAAAAAACCAGTGCTCTGACATGAAACTGCTCTGCTGGAATGGGGTGTGTATGGGGCAGGGGCATGCACTGAGTGTTTTCCAGAGCATAGAGGGTACAGGAAAGACTTTACAGGTGAGATTGCTGTCCCCAGAGATGCAGATAATAATGGCCACCGTTGGGAGAGTCCCTTTCTGGGAACTTCCAGGCACTGCCAATTGGAGCTGGCATTGAACTACACAGAGAGAATCAAGTTAACAAGATTACTTAGCAGTTGGAACTTCTTTGCACCCCAGCCTGAGTCACACTTGAGAATATTGGAACCGGCAGTTTTTATCACTTACTGTCTAGAAGGGGAGAATCAGTCTCTTTCCACACACTTCATGCTGAAATTTAAAAAATTATTAATTTCTCATCATATTCCTTCTGGGGCTTATGTATTCTTTTTTTTTTTTACCCAGAAATGTTTATGAAGTACCTGCTCTGTCCCAGGCACCATGCTAACACTTAGACTTGAATGCCTAGAAACCCATACATAGGGTTTCAGCCAACAGCTGAGACCTGGAGTTGCAACCCGATGTTCATTGGAGAGGATGCTGCAGCCTGAGAGAAGACAGTTACACTGGCACAGCGCTCATAAACATCTTAGCTAGTGTACAAATCCCACGCTAACATCAATTGATGTCCATTTCAGAAATAAGACCATATATGATTCATTTGGAAGCAGGCACTGGAAAAGCCAGTGCTGTTACTGGAAGGATCCCAACACCACTGAGTTACTCTAGGATCAGTCTGAGTGCACAGTGTTGGGGAATGAAATGGCAACCATAAAGGGTATTGTATGACTCTACTGGGCTGCAGTACCAGAACCAATTTGAAAGTTTAGTTCCGAGCAGGGAACATGAGGATGTGAGCTTGACCCTTGGGCTTTGGTTCTTCTAATATAGAAGGGACTCTTCCTATGGTATCTGGGAGGTCCTTTCCTTCCCACCCTATGAACTTGTGTGTTCAGAAGAACCCACAGGCACCTATAAAAAGTGACTTGGGTCAGGTGAAGGCTTTCCCGTTTGTCAAGGTTGGGCTCACTTCCTGTCAAGGCAGAGAAACATCTTAGTCAATACAAGCTATAATGGACCAGAGGCAGGAGAATGCGCAGTTCCAACAAAACAAGAAACACAAGTGAGTCCCAGCAGAACTAGATACAAAATGAGCTGGTCATTTGCAATAGCATTTGGGAACCCTATGGGAAAGTCATTATCTTTTTCCCCTTTGCAAAGATGTGTTAGAATCCACAGCTCACGGACATTAAATGCCTTGTATAAAGTTACAGGGCTGTGGGTGTAAGTGAAGAAGAGTAGAGGTTTCTTGGATGTGGTGTACCAAAACTCCATCCAAAAACCTTGTAGAATTGAAGTTAATGGGGAGGGAAATGCTAAGCTATTAAGAAACAGAAACTGTAGAGATGGGGAAAGCTGTCATTATAGTTAGGGGTGTATATGCAAAAGGAAACAAAGAATCACTCAGTTTGAGGGGCCTCCGTGTGTGGGTACTTAACCCACTGTGGGGAGCTACAGAGGAAATGGAAGATAGAGCTTCTCTGGTCAAAAGATTGGAACAGTAGAGCCATAGACATAGATACAATGTACATACATAATAACCAAGTAACATAAGGATAAAGTATGTACCTAAGTGATGACAGCTCTCGGGTGAGCCAGGAGAGATGCAGGAGAGAAGTAATTATATAAGTGTGTAGGCAAAAAGAACGTGAACAGAAAGTGGCAGCATCCACATCTACCCAGGGAAGAGCATACTGCTGCAGCCAGTTCAAGTATGTTCTCCTGAGCCAGGAGAGACCTGCAGTGCTTCGAGTTGCTAGGATCAGAGAGCACAGCTTGGTTGGAAAAAGAAAGAGGCGAAAGAAAGGTGGAGTTCCTCTGTGATCCACCCAAAGAATGAGCAAGAGAGACAAGCATGAGGGGTGGGCTGAAAGCACGTAGAACGAGGAACAAAAGCATGAGATGAAGTGTGGAAGATGGGGTCATCTCCTTACCTTCCTTTTCTGAAGCACCCTGTGTCCCATCTGAAGTTATTCAGATGAAATTGGGATTTGTATAGAATGTGCTGGCTACCAGATAGCAAGCAACCACTGCTGCCTTTTTTAGCTTCCAGGATGACAAACATTTCTGTGAAGGCTCAGATAAAGATGTAGTAATACAGGGTAGGATGCTTCTTTTTCCACAAACCAAATCCTCCTATCCAGAGCTGAGGGGTTTGTTTAGAAATGTGAGTGTGTGTGTTTAACATGGCATGTTGCTCCCGCAGAACACTGACTTCAACTCTGTCGCCCATTGCCTACGACACTTCACCAAGCAGCAGTTGAGTTTCATAAATTTTTGTCTTCGTCAACCTTTGATTATCCGACTAACGTGTGTGTGTGTGTGTGTGTGTGTGTGTGTGTGTGTGTGAATGTGTGTATGTGTGTTCCATGAGTCTTTGAAGGGGTGGTATGAATGTCTTCTTTCCCACTCAACTGTCTTCTGCTCTCAGCATCTTAATCAGCGTTGTGTGTCCGTATTCACTACAAAGAGAAACTTCTCTCAAGGCCGAGAGTAGTATTTGTCTGAGTATAAACATAGGTGTTTAGAAGGCATCTTAACCCCCATGTCACTTTAACTAAAGCAAGAGGAATGAATTTCTCGACAGGGGCTGATGACTTCTCTACCCATATGTTTTTTATCATGCATGGGTTCTCTCTTATGGAGCAGGTCTCAAGTCCAATTGGAGAGAGATTTGCTCTGTGCTGTCGTGTTAGGATTGCACAAGGTGTGTGTGTGTGTGTGTGTGTGTACATTTGGCATCCTTAACAATAGTCTTTCCAGCAGTTCTGATGGCAACTAAAAAGAGTGACAAGAGCCTGTATTGTTTAGGGAACTCCTGGAGCTACCCTGACCAGCACCATATGTATATACAGGTACCCTGTACTAGGTCTGGTGACTTTTAGGACAGCATTTCCAAAGAATGGGCAAGTAAGACAAGCATGAGGGTGGGCTGAAACCACATAGAAAGTGGAATAAAATTGTGAGCCAAAGTGTGGAAGAAGAGTTCATCTTCCTTTCTGAAGCACCCTGTGTCCCACCTGAAGTTCAGACAAAATTGCGGTTCATATTGAATGTCTTAACTTCAAAAATGTAATATTTTTAATTGAGTTACATTCCACACACCCCTTACTGTGGTCACCCCTTCTCTCTCCCTCTTCCCCTCAACTCCCCCTTCTCCCACCCCCCTGCTTATACATCTTCTCCCTACTCTCAGTTTACCTGTGCTGTATCCCTTCACTCCAATGAGCCTCTTCTAGGTTTCTGGCTTCTATGTGTACACCAAGTCAGACACACATAGCGACAGACCGGGAGCTAGGCTCTACGTAGAAGAAAGAATATGGACCATTACTATTTCTGGGTCAGTGTTACCTCATTCAGTGTAACTCCATTCAGAATGGTCATCATTAAGAATTCAAAATGGCAACAAATACTGGCACATGTGTGTGGAAAGGTGGACCCTTGTATGCTGCTCAGGTGGGCTCAAGCTAGTGCAGACACTTTGGAAAGTAGTCTGGAGGTCGCTCAAAAAACTGGAAATAAAACTATCATATGGCCCGGCCATTCCATTCCTGTGCATGAACCGAAGGGAAATTATATCCTACTACAGAGACATTTTTACATCATGCTTGTTGCAGCTCTTTTCATAATAGCCATGAAGGAGATTGAAGGAGGAGTGGATTAAAACCATGGAGACGCACAAGGGAATTTTACTCATTTATAAATAAAAATAAAATTATGACATCTGCAGGTAAATGGAGAAACTGAAAGTTTGGCCCATTGCTTTTCAAAGATGTAAACTGCCTTGATTTTTTTTTTTAATTTTCCACGGGAAAATATTGTTTGTTGGCATCTTTATGCAATGATTTCAATATTGTTTCCTTCATTGTGATCAGAGATTAGAAATAGTTAAAATATGACATTTATCAACTTTGGAATATTGAAGGATGAGGAGATATTAGAAGGTTGGCTCTTATTTGGAACACTTTCATAAATTGTTTTCTAGGATATTTTGGTATTATGTATACAGGTTCAAACATATAGATGACTGTGCAGACACACATACATGTTTTATATATACAGACAGTACCACTGAGAACCGGGGAAAATGGCTATTGATTCATATACAAAAGAAAATAACTTTATTTTCTAAACTTTTGTTAGTTGAAGTTATTCTTCATTTAAAAAAATTCAAGAGATCAGCAGTTCTAGACATGATCTGACTTCATTTAAATGCTGCGTAAATAATTACATTATTAACACAGCAAATATGACATGGTCTTAGTGAAACTGGAATAAAGTGCCATGAAGGAGAACATACTAAAACTGAACTAGAGCTGCAGCCACCATATCATGAGATGCAACATAAGGTGGATAGGCTGAGAAGAAAAGGAACCAGGAGCAATCAAAGTGAGAAAGTGCTTCTAACTCCACAATTAAACTCTCTCTCAGATCCTGATATAGTGGCACAGGCCTTTAATCCCAGCAGATCTTTGTAATTCTGAGGCCAGCCTAGTCTACATAAAGAGTGCCAGGATAGCCAGGACTACATAGAGAGACCTCTCAAATAAACAAACAAAAAAACCCAAAAAACCAAAAAAACAAAACAATAAACTCCTTTAGATGAAGAAATAGTAGAGTTCAAGCCAGTTATGTATTGAAATTTTTTTCAGAGCAGAAAAAAAGAGGGAGATAACCATTTTTAAGTGAGAGGGAAAAATGGTGACTAAGATGGCATTACTCAAGGAACAAAGAGCACTAACCACGAGCCACAGATTTCCTGGAAAACAACCACAAACTTAGAGTACTTAGAGAAAAACTGGTACCCCACAGCGTGGAGAAGAAACTGTTTTTGAAATCAGGAAGAAAAAAAAAAACCAAAGCTCTGAATTTGCACATAAAAACCTTACCTTAGCCAAGAATTGCTTTTAAAAAAGAAAGTGAAAAGCTAGGAAAACGTTGGATTACAAGGATCGGTGAATCAATTGGCATGAATATAGCCAGAAAAACAGACCCACAAATGAGCAAAATCAAACCAGAGTTAAACTTTCTTCTACAACTATAAATGCCAAAAAAATAACAGTGCTGTGATCGCAAGAGTTTGGAAGGAAATTTCTATAAAGCAAGAATACTGTACTCACTGCTTTCAATCTGTGAAGGCAACGGCTCAGTCTCTGCTCAGATACCTGAGCTGTCCTTCTGTGTGCGGTCACTTCCTCTACCTGGAGTGTCACTTTGCATGGTTTTAGTGATCCATAGTCAACCATGGTTTGAAATTTTTCTGTGGAAAATCTCAGAAATAAGTCATTCAGGAGATACCCCAGGAGAACAAGAACGCTGTCTTGTGTCTGTCCTACCATTCACCGACTTACTAGATCTATGACACATGGCTGACACCCAATAGCTATACACTCAATTGTTTTCAATTAAAGAGAGCACAGTGTACTTTGCTTTAGTTTGAATTTAAGAAGAACCAGATTTTTCTTTTTCTTCTTTAATTAGGTCTTTGCCTCCGAAGATGAGTGTTGGCCTCCTTAGATGAAAAGGTTATTTGGGAGCTAAGCATGTCTTTTGTTACTTTTTGAGTAAAATTTTGCTCCCTCCCCTCCTGAATCCTCTTGAGATGCAGGTGCCAAGTTGGAACTTGACATGTAAGAGATGAATGGGGAAATGTCTGTGAAGGGAAAGAGGAAAGAACAACAGAAGGCAGAGCCTTCAGACAGAGGCAACGGGATGAAGGGAGGTTGGGGAGGACAGACTCCAGCCTGCAATGCCATTCTGAGATCTTCACTAGGTGGATAGAGCTTCACCCAGCAAGGATGCCTATTACAGAAGTTCTACAGTGGGCAGGGCCAGCCTAAGTGGATGCAGAACCTCTCTCTACAAGTAGCCCTGGCTGGCAACAGCTCCAGAGGCGTACAATCTCAGCAGAGTGTAGTGCATCCCAAGCAGTAGCAGCTGGGTGCTGTCCATCAGCTGTACCTTTCTAGAAGAGCGATCTGAATGACACATCTCTATAGCTGACACACTGAGTCAATACAATAGGGTACAGAGAAGCTATCAAATGGAAAATTCTGGAAACAAACAGGAAAGGTAGGGGATGTGTGTTGGTCTGAGAAGCAAGGTAAAATCTGGGGTCACCCTGTTCCCTCCTGAAGAATGTGACTTACCCCTCAACATATGGGTGGTGACTGCACCTATTCCTCAGTAGCTATCTTGGTTAACAGATTAATCCTCATAGTAGCATAGTGTTTCCACGTAAGTAATTCAGTTGAGGAGAGGCATAACTTTTATTACAGTGTATTTGTTGAAGGTTTTCTGTTTTGTTGCTACCCATTTCTTGATAAAATATATCATATGTGGATTGTATAGGAAAAAGATAGTTTATATAGAGTTTAGTAATCAGGCATCCACTGGATGTCACAGACCATATTCCTTGTGGCTAGGGGCATGATTTTGTTATATCTTGAAGAAATTATTGGAGGGTATATTCCAAATGAGTCAGTAATGAATCAAATTTGAGCTCTGAAAAACAAAGAGGTTAATCCTACCAAAAGGACTGGCATTGGGAGGCGCTGAAAGCGGTGAAGCAGAGAGTTATATCTAAGTAAGTGTTAAAATGTATAAGGGAATTTGTAACTGTTTTTTACATTTGTCTCTATGAACTTACAATGTAGCAGATTTCCTCTCCCACATACTTAGCTTTGGTCTATGGGTTCTGGCCCTTCCTCTCTGGGTCACTGTGCCCTGTCAGAGTTTATCCCTCCCACCTTGCTTTCCACTTTAATACCACATGAGTTCTTCTACTGATCCACGCATTCCCTCTCTCATAGTCCCTTTCTAGTTTCTTGGACTCTAACCTCACAGTCCTATATAAATATACACATATACAAAATAGAAGGTAAGACTTAGATATGAGAGAAAATTTGTACTATTTGTCTTCCTGAGCCTGAGTCACGTCACTTATTACATTTCCCAGTTCCACCCATTTTCCTAAATATTTCATAACTTCATTTTTCTTTCCAGGTGAATGAAATTCCATTGTGTGTATGTACACATTTTCTTTATCCATTCATCAATTCTTAGGAATCTAGTCTGACTCTGTTTCCTTCCCATTGTGAACAGAGAAGTAATGAACATGTACGTACAAGTACGTCTTTAGTAGGATATAGAGGCTTTGGATATACGCCCAGGAGTGGTAGATCTGAGTCACATGGCAGTTCTATGTTTAGGTTTTGGGGGCCCTCCAGACTGATCTCTATAGTGATTACACAGTTTGCAGTCCCACCAAGGAGAATAAGGTTCCTCTTTCCCCACATCCTCGCCAGCATTTGTTGTTATTATTTCTTGATGCTAGCCTTTCTGTCTGGGGTGGAATGGAGTCTCAAAGTAGTTTTAATTTGCATTCCCCAATGGCTAAGAATGGTGAACATTTTTTTAAAATGTTTATTAGACATTTGATAACTGTCTGGTCAGTTCAGTATCCCAGTTTTGAATCAAGTTGTTTTCTTGTGTAGTTGTTTTCGTTCTCTCTGTAGTAGAGATATTTATCTTCTGTTAGAAGGCTAGCTGGCAAAGATTTTCTCCCATTCTGCAGCCTGTCTCTTCTGTAAAGAAGCTTTTTAATTTCATGGGATCCCATTTGTCAGTGGTTGCCCTTATTCCCTGAGCGACTGGAGTCCTATTCAGAAAGTTGCCCATACCCATAACTTGAGTTGATATCTTTATTTTTCGGTGGCTTCAGCGTTTCAGGGTCCATGATAGTCTTTAATTTATCTGGAGTTGATCTCTGTGCCGAATGACAGATATGGATCTAGTGTCATCCTTCAACGCGTGGATATCCAGTTTTCCCAGCACCATTTGAATTAATAGTTTTCTTTCAAGTGTTTTTATTTTACCTTCATTTTTTTATCATTTTATTTTTTAAATATTTAGTGTGTACCCACATGCCATGATTTATGTGTGCAGATCAGAGGACAACTTGTGTGACTTGGTTCTCTCCTTTCTCCACATGGATCCTTGGGGATTGAACTCAAGTCACCAGGCTTGGCCGCGAGCACCTTTATCAACTAAACCATCTCACTGGCCCACACAACTTTAATACTCTTTAAACCTTAAAAGTGAAGACTACAGTAAGAATAGATGGAAAATGCAAACAATGATACAGTGAAACAGAGGAAATAAAAACTCCAGGAACCAGAAGCCAAGTCAGATGTCAGCTTTAAAGTACTTCCATTAATTTCCACAGAGAATTGAGAAAAAAATATTGTGTCTACAACAGGATGTAGTTTTAAAAATTAGGGAAAGCCCCTGAAAACTAAAAAAAAAAAAAAAGCTGAAATTAAGCATTCAATAAGTTTCTACCTTGCCCACAAGTTGTTCCCCAATTCCAGTTGTCTCTCTCAGTCCTGTCTCCCTCCCCCCAACCTGAGCCCTCCTGTTCTCATCCCCAGGCCATCCATAACATCTCTCCTATTCCCACGTAAGCCCTCCTTGTTACTCAGCTTCTGTGGGTCTGTGGACTATGGTTAGCCTTTACATTACTATCCACTCATACGTGAGTACATACCCTGTTTGTCTTTCTGGGACTGGGTTACCTTACTCAAGATCATTTTTTTTTTCTCTATTTCACTTATTTGCCTACAATTTTCATGTTGCAATGTTTTTAAAGAACTGAATAATAAATACTCTGTTGTATAAATGTACCACATTTTCTTTCTCCATTCTTTGGTTGAGGGTAGAAACTCCCAGGTATCTATTAGGGTGACCTAGCTAATACTCCTAGTAATGGGCGATAGGATACAGCCATCTCCTGTAACCAGGAAATACTTCCCATGGAGAGATGGGATACCAACCCAGTCACAAAACCTTTGACTTACAGTTTGTCTTGCCAGCAAGATGTGCTGAGGTAAAGGTGGCACAGAAATTTTGGGAGTGGCCAACCAATGACTGGTCCAGCTTGAGATCTATGTAACAAAATGGAGACTGACACTGCCTGGAGGACCAGAGACCAGAGGCCAAATGACCCAAAGACCTAGGATAGAACCAAGCATGTATGGCTATATGTAGATGTATACATATATGTATGAGTATAAGTAAATGAAATGATTCCTAATGATATTCTGCTATTCTTATAGACAGGAGCCTGGCAAAATTACCATCAGAGAGGCTCCATCCAGCAACTGATGGAAACAGATGCTGAAACCCACAGCCAAAATTAGGCAGAACTCAATGAATCCTGAAGAAGAAGGAAAGGAAGGATTGTAGAAGCCAGAAGGGTCAAGGACATAAAAAAATCCACAGAACCAGCACACCTGAACTCACAGGGACTCGCTGAAACTGGACTGATAATTAGGGTGTCTACGTGGACTGACCTAGGCCCTCTGCCTATGTGTTGTTGGTCTCACTGTGGGACTCCTAACAGAAGGAGAATGAGCTATTTCTGAGGAGTTTGCCTGCTTTCGGGATTCTTTTTCCTCCTACTGGGTCGCCTTAGCCAGCCTTAAGATGAGGGGGCACCTAGTCTTATTGCAACTTGATATGCCACGTGTGGTGGATATCCCTGGGAGGTCTGCCCTTTTCTGAAGGGAAGTGGAGGAGGAATGGATGGGGAGGTTAGAGATGGGGGTGGGCACTAGAAGGAGAGGAGAGAGGGGAAACTATGATTCAGATGTAATATAGGAGAGAATAAATTGAAGTTTTAAAAAGGCAATAATAGGATAGAAGGAAGCTTCTAGAAAGTAAAATCCCAAGATGAGGTGGAAATGGCCCCCAAAAGACAAATACAATTAATTAACTGAAGAAATTCAACACATAACTAGAGTTCCAAAAAATGCCAGAGGTTGGTAATACAGGGATACAGTATCCAAAAAGATAAGGAAAAGAAATGTTTTATAGAACTGACAGATTGGTGGCTATCTCTGGATCAAATGGCCCATATAGTAAATGAAGAAAGATGAACAGTGGGTTTTTAGAATGCAGAGATGGAAGACAACATGAAACTTACCCTCAAGGAAAAGCAGTCTATATACAATAGAAAAGGTGAAGTATCCAAGGCACTAGGATGTGCTAGAAACTGTGCATCGGCTACCGGGCAAAAACTGAAACAGTCCCCAACAACACAGAGGTAGAACATTTTCACCCTATAATTCTCTGCCTGATTTCTGCTTCCTCTGACTTCCTTTCCGTCCTCTGGTAGCATATCCAAATTTTCTTTTCAGGAGTGGAAAACTGTTAAGGATTACTGCTGACATTTCTATGTAGTAATAAATTTTATAACAATTATTTTACTCTTTGTTTCACCATTTTCAATTCTCCCTGCCATTCTTTTAAGCTATGATTTACTTCTCTGTGGGTGGGATGTAGACAGACTAATGATGCTTTCAAAGACTCCAAGACTCAAAACCATTTAGTTCTTAGTATTTTTTTTCTCAGGGAGTCTCTAGGAGAGGGTTGCTTTGCTAAATCGTGGAGGCAAATCTGTTGTAGTGCTCTCCAGGAACTGATCACACCAAGGACAAGCGCCAAGAATGAGTGAAGTCAAACT
Organism: Mastomys natalensis; assembly: GCA_021653895.1. Classification (NCBI taxonomy): domain Eukaryota; kingdom Metazoa; phylum Chordata; class Mammalia; order Rodentia; family Muridae; genus Mastomys; species Mastomys natalensis. Next base: position 43,631 of record JAJTUV010000051.1, on the reverse strand, counting down.
TGGGTGCATCTTACAATTCGGGGTCAAATGCTCCCAGTATAACTGGTACCAGGGCCATCCTCTGCCTCCTCTATCTACCCCCACGGGGTAGATACAGAACCCAGATTACAGAACCAGAGGTGGAACTTCCCAGTGCTCTTGCAGTCAGCACTGGCCTGTACATTCATCTGATGGTCAGCCTGTGCATTCATCCTATTGGTCAGCCTGTGCATTCATCCTATTGGTCAGCCTATGCATTCATCCTATTGGTCAGCCTATGCATTCATCCTATTGGACAACTCTATTGCACACATTGCTTCCTCCGGGAGCACATGCTTTGGTCCACTAAAACATACAAAGTAGCTCTCCCTAAGTAATCTGAACTGTAACTGAGAAAGAGCAGAAGCCGTGCCATTTTAGTTACTGTTTTAACTCCGCTGTCCAGTTTAACGAGCATTCAACTGGACAATCTACAAAGGCGTGCATTAAATTGTGGCTGTCCTTTTGATGACATGTATTTACTAATTCGTTTATTTACTTGTTTAAATAGGTTTCAGTTTCTAGGCTTTTGGATTCTAATTTGTGGCTGGAAGATTTTGAACAAAATGAGTGAACAGCAGTAATATAAAACTTTCAGTGGATGACAGTAAATTCCTCAGTGGGCCAAGTCCCTCTACCTAATCTTGATCTCTCCATCCAAGAATAAAAAGCGTATTTCTGAGACCCAAGGGCTGTGTGCCTCCTCTTTGGGCACTAAGAAGTGGCAAGTCTTATTTCTGTTTCTCCAAGGGTAGAATGGGGAGACGCCAACCTGTTTCTGATTCCCGGAGAATCAGCCAGTTGTCTGGCTTGCTTCCCAACTTCTAAAGGGCCTATGGAAGAAGGAGGGCTGGCGGGGGGTGGGGGGATGGATTTGAGACCAATATGATTCAAGTAGTAGAGTACCTCTCTCTCAAACTCAGAAGACTCCATTCTTCATGTCACCTGTTCACTTAAGATTATTAATTCTTGGTACTTCCTGGGAAACAGATCCCATGTCCTGAAGGCACTGAAGTGGGCCCCAATATGTGGTGTTAGGAGTGGATGGTTTTCACTCTATCACTGTAAAGTATTACAAGAATGGCCTCCCCACTAGGAGATGGGATGCATTACTTGAAGCCAAGGAAGAGGAAAGATATGTGTACACAGCAAAGGAGGAGAGTGAGAAGGATCCCTCTGTGTGCCTTACCCTCAATGCACTAAAGCAGTGGTTCTTGATCTTACTAATGCTGTGGCCCTTTAATACAGTTCCTCATATTGTGGTGACCCCAACCATAAAATCATTTTGTTGCTACTGCATAACTCTAATCAATCATAATGTAAATATGATATACAGGATATCTGATAGGCAACTCTTGTGAAGGGGTCATTTGATACCCAAAGGGATTATAACCCACAAATTGAGATCCATTGCACTAAAGGAGAGAAAGGAGGAGGGGGGAGAGGGAGGGAGAGAGGAAGGGGAGGGTGAAAGGGAGAGAATATGACAGATAGGCCCAGGCTGAGTGTCTATGGCCAAGCCTGGAAGTTGAAGTTTAGTACTGAGAATGCCACCAAGTACAAAGCTGTCCACCTCAAAAGAACATTAGAATAACCTGGAAGTTTAGACAGAAATACCAATGCACGTGACAACCCCGAAACGATTGGAAACCCCCAAACTGATTGGAAACTCTGGGTATGCAGACTGGAGTAGATTTTGCCAGCTGGGAAACACTGCTCAGCTGACTCTGCTCTCCTGCTCGGCCATGAAAGGGGACTGGGAGGCAGGTTGCTTTCGGGATGTGTGCCCTGCCGTACAGCTTCACCTCCTCCAAGACCACTCCCAAACCACTGACATAGTTCCCACATCTTAGCAAGGCCCTCAGAGCACATGAAGGGACTCTCAAATCTGAGTGTCGCTGAGAGAGGGAACAAAGGTTCTCAGCTGTGACTTGTTAAAACACCTATGCAGACTCTCAGCTGTTTGCACCTCCCCCCCTCCAACCTCCCGCCCAAGCTTGCGAAGCAGGAACCGGGATTCCTTGCCATAGAAGGTAAATAGAATTCTTCCTTCTGGTAAACCTTGGTGCCACCTATAGCCACAAGTTCAGCTAGGCAACCTATGGAATGGGATTTAGCAGGAAAATGTGTACTTGGCTCATCTTCTTTCCCCCATCTAATCCCTGCATGCATCTAGGGTATACATAGATTGATACTGCCTGCAAGACAGAGTAGCCTTCTCCCAGCACCTGGACCCCAGTGCATGAGCCCTTCAGGCAGAAGGCACCTTCAGTATTAGTGGCTCCTTGGTGCCATATCCTTTGGAAGGTCACAAGACAATCTGCACCCTAGGGTGTCCTCACTGTCTAGTGGAGAATTCAGTTGCACACCTAGAGCAATGTTGCTGTATTTACTGCTAGTGCCACTGCTTAGCTAGCTTAAATGCCTTTTAGTTCCTTAAGTCACAGGCCCTACTCTCCTTACACGAAGCAGGCAGAGCAGTGAACATCAGGCGAAACCTCATGCCAGTTCAACAGATGACAAGGACCTTAGACCTGGATGTAGGAAATCAGGGATAAATGAAGAATGGCTGGCACTCAGCTACACCAGAGAAGAAACCCAACAATCTAAACCAGCTGTGATTCTGCCCTAGCTACAACGCATTCCCAGCTGCCGTCACTCTGGACAGTTTTTTCTTCTCTAAGTCCAGGCGAGTTACCGCGCCTGCGCCCTCCGTGCTGATAAAATGGTTGGCGTTTACCTTGACTGGCTTGAGGAATACCCAGAGAGTTGATACAGAGGCTGGATATGTCTGAGAGCATGTTTCTAGAAGAAAGTGACATTTGAATGACATAAGAAAGGCTTTTCCCACCAAAGGTGGGCAATGGCCAATCTGCTGAGGAACTCAATAGAGACAGAACGTGTCAGTCGAATTGTCTCTTCTGGAGCCAGGATTTTGGTTTCACCTAGCCGGACACCATATTTTCGGGCCTTTCGAACTCTGGAACTTACACCTTCTGCCGTGCACTGGTCCTACCAGCCTCCCTGGTTCTCAGGTCTTTGGACAAGCCTGAGTTACATCATCGCTCCCTGAGTCTCCATCTTGCAGATGACTATCATGGCCCCTGTTGGCGTCCATAGTTAGGTAAGCCAATTCTCATACTAAATCTTCTATTATGTTTCTGTCTGTCTACATGTCCGTCTATCTGTGATATTGGATATGTTTATAGGAAAATCCCTTTACTAATGTAGCAAGCAAAACAATATACTGCAGGGAAGATTAATCAGTATATTCATATTTGTAGCAAAGAGATCCACCCTGGTCTTGTTTTTAAGTCCTAGGAAGGATACACCCATTTAATATAATCTTAATTTCCAGCATTAAAACATCTTTTATATTATGTGACTGCTCAGTCTTTTGGTACTCGGGAGCCACTTGCTGCAGGTGGAAATGTCTTTCAGGCTCTACACAGGTGACAAAACAGTTCAGACTCAGTATCCAGAGGCATCAGGTATTTTTTTAGCTCATGTCATTCAGCAAGAAGGTGCAGAGCAAACCCTTCAAGTTGATATTCCCTTCCACCTCAGGCTTGCTTGGGGAGTCTGGGTCAGGTGGCAATAATGACACCGAGATCTTGTATTCTCAAGTGAAGTCAAAAACATTCACTGAGAAACCCCATACATTGTATAGACAGAACTAAACAGCAAAGAAGAGTGAAGGCAAAGGACCACAAGTCCCTGGCTGAAAATAAAGCTGGAGACAAAATTCGTAGCAAAGATGAAGCGAAGAAGTGTGGGATTCAGGGATGACTGAGCCGACTAATGAAGTCAGCATCTCAAATTTGTTCCTGTTTCAGCAGGTATTCATTCAGTACCTACTAGGTGGAGGATATAACTCTCCATAGTAAAGATTCCATCTTTAGCCAGACCAGCCAAAATCAAGCCTCAATGGAGCTCACACCATACACCTGGCATCCCAGCCGCTTCATGGTACCGCCTCCCATTTCCACACAACTGAAAACCCTCTAATTCTAAGCTATGTTGTTACAATTTCCCTACATTTTTCACATTGCTTTCCCATTAACCACTCTGGGCTCCAGGGATCTTGACAAACGCCAGTCTCTTCAGAAACTTGGAAACCCCACAGGCTCTAATATTACTGTTGACACCCCAAGCTCTACATTTTTTGTGCAGTGGGGAATGTACCCTACTACAATCCATTGTAGGTCCATACTATTTGGCACTTGGTGGAGTGAGAGTACTTGGTAGAATTTATTTTTCTTGTGTCCTCCACCTGAAATAGAATTGTCAGATGTTTTATTCCAAATTTACTGCTCCTGTAACTTCTAAATGAAACCTGGAAAGCTTGGAGAGGAAGCAACCATCGGAAGCTCTAAGCCTTCTCTTGGTTGGACTTTTTATTTCCCAACATCCCTCTGACACACGATCGCTTCATCCTGACACGCGATCACGGAAGCTTGTTGAAAAGGACAATAGAAGTGCCGTCAAGAGTGTGCGTCATGGTTGTGTGTGATGGTGGCTTTGCTCGTTCAAGTTCATGCTCTCTATCAAGAAAGAAATGGTGATTTGTGGCTGATGAGAAGCCTTGGTACCTTCTCACTGTTTACATCTGTAGAGGTAATGATATTAATTACCATTGCATGGGAGAATATCTATATCCATGTGAGCAACAGTAAATCACTTAACTAATTCACCCGCTGGGCATTCATAATAGATGTGGTTATTTTTCTGGGAATTCACTTTATTTTCCCTTTAGTATTTCTAGTTTCTTCAAATTACTTTTGACTATGGCGACAGTAACAGAAGTCAGCCCTGTGTGTTGAATCTGATATACCCACGAGGCCCAAAATATCTACTGTAAAAGGGCTATGGTTCCAGAATGCTGCTTCTTGTAGGAGCTGAGGCCTTGAATCATCTTTAATATATCCTCCATGTGTCACCACTGCTTTCAAGAGAAGTCTGTACCTGCCTTGCCTGGAAAGTACCGATCCAATTCCTGTACTTTCTCTTACAAAATTTTTCTTTGCTTTTGGAACTCTGCCCTCTTTCCTCCTGCCTTTTACCCACCTTGCTTTGTTTTGTTGTTTGTTTGTTTGTTTTTTCCCTCACTGAAGGCTTTCTTCTACAGATATTACCCCAAATAAGTACTACCAAGCACCCAAGCAGAATACTTTTAGTCTCTGTTCAGATAAAAGGCCTTACGATGGTAGGTAAGTCACATTTTTTGACTGGGTAGAGGAAAGCACAAACCATCTAGTCTTGAAGTCTTAGACTGGCAGGATATAGGTGTTCCAATAAGGAATATTCTCTGGCATATCCATGAGGCCAACTAGAACATAGGTTCTGCCCTGTATCCTAGATGCTCTTCTTGGTACAGTGCCTAGTATGTGGAGAGTCCTCACTGGCCAAGCCTTCTACTTAGCAAGTTCTTCTCCATGTTTCCTGCTCATCCTTGTCCTCCTTTGGTAGGGACTTCTGGTTGTCTTGGCTGTGCAACAGCTGTTTTCCCCAAATTTTTCTTGCTGATAGAATTCTGACATACATGTTCATAAATGGCCCTGTATTTTAGGAAAACTGAGCTCACCTGCAGAACCACAGGTGATTCATCTTGAGATGAGTCAGAAGCACAGGTCATTCCCTGTAGAGCCTGTCAATCACATTACCTGTGCTAGAAACTGGCTTAGAGAAGGGGTTAGAAACAAGTCTCCAGAGGTACCAAGAGTCACAGTTACCTAGACAACAAATGGCAGCTTATGGTCTATCCTAGTAAGCAGATACAGACAAGACAAATCACAGAGTTTTTAAACTCACAAAAGAGACAGCAGCTCTCAACCAAAGTGTGGTTAACTTCTATGTTATTCCTAGAGGTAGATATTGTTGGAGAAAAAAAAAATTGGTTCTCTAAAGCCCAGGGCAGAAAGCTTATCATATAGAATTTACATATCAAACTTGAAAGAAGAATCCACACTAGCCTAAGTACTGATATTCAGTCTATCAAAAATAAATAAATAATGGCTTCTGTAGGTCAATGAGGGAGTATGGAGGCAGTGGGATGAAGGGTGAACCTTTCAGTGTTGGTTTTATCCCTGTTCCTGGTCAATTGCATCATTCAACTCACCCAGCATGATAATGCTAATGACAAAACCAGAAATCATGTTAAATGGCATATTCTACATTCACACATTCAAGTAACACTGGGCCTCTGAACTGCCCGGTGCTGTCCTATGCACAACTGAGGTGACTCAAACCCAGGAGAACAAACAGAACCATCCAATATCATGATTCCCATGGGTCACAGCTCCTCAACGTGCTCTGGTGATAAAAGGGAAAAGTGGAAGGAAGCAAAGATTGCACACAGGACCGGAGTCCACAGTCTCCACTCTTACAACTTCATTGTCATATTCTATTGTGGCTCTTTGACCATGGGAAATCAACAATGATGCTGCTTTCATTAGTGATAATGAGCAACAGGGCCTGGGTCCCTCCTGAGGCAAGGAAGACAGACACACATGTGTGGCATGACTTGACTGTAATGAGAATCACCCATGAAAACACTTAAAGATGGCAAAGAGGCCCCAATGGAGGCCACAACTCAGCAACATCTCCTGGAGCCTTAAATTTTCCCCTGGGTTTCCAAGCTCTGCTTTTGGAGAAGGAAAAGACACCTACAAATCCAATCCAAGCCCCCAATGAATTGACTTGAAGAGTGGGTAATAACATGCCTCTAATTTACACCCGGGGGTAGGGTGCTGGTCCTCAGCTAAACCAGAGCTTCACCCTGTCAGGCTGAATACAAACCCGCTCCTGGCCTCTTCCCATCAGTCCCTGCCTGACACGGCAGGCGCTTCCCGAAACATTCGTTTGTGTTTTCGTCTTTTTTCTTTTTTCCTCCCCTCACAAGCAGGAAAATATTCAGTAAGTAAAATTACCCATGCCATATAATTTTATCCACATTTCTCACAAAGGTTGTCTCCTCCAGACTTCAACAACTAGTTGAAGCCATCAGGAAGGGATTAGTGTTGTTATGAAATGTGTATAATTGATTATGCGAGATCCTCATTAGGCTTGGCATCTGGTGGGCTCCCCATGTGTCTGGGGGTTGGTGTGCCGGCACACACACAGAATGTGGAACGAGATAAATGGATCGGTGCCTCCCACAGAGTAGGTGATCGGGCAAATGCAGAACTGAATTGTAAAATGTCTGTGCCTTGCCACTCAGCCTAAAAAGCTAACTTACCCTGGGAAAGAGAGCAAATGTCTGAAGATGTGTAGCGGATGTACAGCGCTGGTGTGGGGATGGGGATGTTGGGCCATCCATTACTCACAGATGGGGCACATGGTTCCATCCTAGCCAATGATGGGGATTCCATCCCCCTGGCCATGGAAATTGGCTCAGAGAAAGATGATATCTTAGCCAAGCCAATAGCTCTTTCTGGGATCTTTCCTAAAGCTTGTCCTGACACAACATTATCTATTCTTCCATGCCAGCAGCTAAACTGGTAGAATGTGAGCCTCTGGCAGCTTTGCCTTGAAGACAAAGCCAGAATAAGATCAGTCACTAGAGTTCTTGGCTACAGTTGCCCCTGCAGCCAGATAGACTTACCAGTGATATGAGTGTATTTCCTTCTTGGCCTCAGTGAGGTCCAACTGAGGTTTTGTCACTTGATGCAAAATCATTGCCAGTTCACAGAGGACCATAAAAACATGGCAACAAGTATCATGTCAGGTTCTTTAGATAAAGTGTCACATCCTCTTTGCAAAGGCATGCTTTGTTACATAATGTTGGTTTTCACAACAGAGACAACCAGGATAGTAAATAGGATAAAGCCACTCCCAGGAATGTCCAACCTACTGACACTGGGACATGGCACTGTCATCTACAGAATTCACATTTTAAAACCACATGATCAATCCCCACTACCCCCCCCCCAAAAAAAATATCCCATAATGTTTTACTTAGATTTTATGTTGGGCTGTGTTCATAGCTATTCTTGGCCATGGGTTAGACACACCTGCATAGCAGCCCTGTTCATGGCAAGTAGTCCAGGCTGCCCAGGCCATGCTGTTTCTACTCTTGTGGCCTATCACTGGCCACCAGCTCTAGCATGATAGGAAATGGAATCTCCTGGTTTTGGAAAACTCTTTTAAGAGCCACACAGTAGTGACCCATGGTTAGTCACTTAATTATTTGTAAATGCATGAGTATCTTGTTAAGTAAAGAATATGATTGAGATGACAGAATATACATCTATATCAATGTTCCTTTAAAAAATGACTCCATGGGGTCTGGGATTCCCCCATATATGTCATTTGAAAGAGTGTTTGTCTACCAAGCACAAGGTTTAATCATTGCACTGAAAAATAAAATCTGGTGTGGTAATGTACACTCATGGTCCTAGAACTTGGAGGTGGAGTCAGGAGAATCAGATCAGACTCACGACTCTTTTTCTCCCCATAGGTTTTCCTTTGCTGGACTTGCATATAGATGGGTACATATTTGTGTGGTCTTTTATGACTGATCTCTTTTTATTCCAGATGTTATCAAGGTTCATACCTGCTAAAACATATGCTTTATTGTTTTTATTATATGATTATATGATGCTCTCAACTTCTTTGAGAATTAAGAAGTCCCTGGAAAATCTACTGAAAGCCCAGCACTCTTCTCCCTGAAAATATTCATACACGATTGTTTCTAAGTGTTCCTAGAATCTAGGATCTCATTGACAGAACTCAGTATAAACACAATTCTCACTAAAAGAGTTGCATATGATTTTAAATGGCAATTCCCTTTCATTTCCATTAGTGGATTAGTCTCTTGGGTATCTGTAACTCTGAGGTGGCATGTATGGGGGACAGGCTGTCTGGGAACCCACTGGGTCATACCTGACCACTCGCGACAGCTGCGAAGAGTCTTGCTTTCAGGCCTTTATGAAGATGCAAGAGGATTAAATGTGAATGCTAAACACGGTGTGAAATGAGAAGTGTGCACGGCTTACTGTGTGTTAAACTCGAGCATGCACATCGTGTTTATATTATGGGCTATAAATGAGATACAGACAGTTCCGGCAAGGGTTTCCAATTCCTCCATATAGTTACTGCTGGAATCTTACCTAGTACGGCAGAGAAAATAGTTGATTTTTTTTTTTTTTTTTAGACAGGTTGGGGGTTCTGGTGAGATTTGGTTTCCCCACTAACCAGCAGTCTGCTCTTAGAATATTGCCTCATCCCATCAGGGACTTGGTGACATTGTAGAAGTCTTCTGCATTGATAGAATAGGAGCTGTTCAGATGATTGAAAATATTATAGGGTTTTTTTTTTTTTTTTTTTCTGGTGTAAGGAATTGAATCCGGGGCACTATGCATGCTAGCCAAATGTTCTACCATTGGGCTACCATCCCTAACCTAAAACATTATTTAAGAAGAGGTTACACACAGTAAATATGTGTGTGTGTGTTTGTATATATATTTTTAACATATACACATATAAAATGAATATACATACAAAATGTTTTATTTTTACTTAAAAATACATTAGGTACACATGAGCATATATATTTATGAATACTATACTATTTTTCTCATTCAAAATAGTACTTGCTAGCTGGGCTCAGTGACATGTCTGTAAATCTAGCACTTGGCAGTAGGATACCTGCATGTTCGAGGCTAGGGGGGCTGACTTAACAAACAAATTAAGTACATGTGTTGGGTACAACATAAATAGGTATTCACTTCATATAGGCCTTTTGACCAGGGCTCCAAACTATTTTCTTTTTATTGGCTTACACTCATCATGCCTTACATAGCTATTCTTGTCTCACTGAAGTGGCCATAGTTTAAAAGCACTTGCTCTAGGGTATGCATACAGAATTTATTTTTAAGCTCCCCTGCCCCTTTCTGATCTTTACAGTCTTCTTGCCTACGTCTAATTCCTGTCTGGTCTCTGGTCAGATGAATGTGACCCACCTTCAAAAGATAGGATGTGATGGTCGCACTGCCATCTTACTTGCCTCTGCACAGTCTCTGTTCCCCATGGGACTTTCACTGTAAATGCTTGAGTGTTAGGACATAAACATTTGCTTCTCTGCAAGCCGCCATCGCTACCCACATGGACACTGGTAATTTCTTTGTTTCCCTGAAAGCCTCTTTAGTCCAGTCCAACCCTGTAATCTGCTTCTGCCTCCATCCTGCTGTGGCTTCCCAGCCTTCAAAACAGAAGTCAGACTTTTGAATGATACCTACGAGTCTTTTATGAGAATCCATGCCCATCTTTCCAACGTTCTTCACACCATACCTCTCTGCCTTCTCTATGGTCCAGTATTTTTAAGTTCAGTTCTTTGCACAACCGACAATCTCTGACTTCTTGTCTCTGTGCCTCCTGGCACTCAGCACTGAACCGTCAGCAGCCTAAACTCTAATACCAGCCTAAACTTCTATGGCATCTGTACTAGCTTGTCCAAATGTTCTTCAGACAGGCAGATCCTAACCAAACATCTGATCCCGTAATAGACCTTAAGACCACGTGGGTGAAGAACAGTGCCTCCTTGACCATTGTTGAATCTCTGGTATAGTATCTGGCTCCCCCAGTTCATTTACTGTGTTGACAATTGTATAATGTCTTCTTTTCAGAATAACTTGTCTATTGATGGAGTCTCAGGCTATCCCAGAACCCTAACACCTTAACCCAAGCAGGTCAATGGGTAAGGCATTTAACACAAGGGAGCTTCTACATGTGCCTCCTAGATATGTCCACTGTAGGACCAAGAGCCAGTAGTAGGTCATGGAGGTCTATTTTTAATCCATATCTTTTCAACTCCATCTCTTATTGTATTTGTATATCAGAATAATCAAACTGCCCAGTGTATCCAGGGCTCATTTTCTTGAGGGGGTCTTGGATATCTCAGTTTAATTTGCATTCATGTTGGCCGCCTATGGAGCGCATTAACAGTCCTGTGACACTGGGAAGAACCCAGCTGTGGAGAAAAAAGTAGGGCAGGGATTCCAGGCACTGGGAGACTTGAGTGTCTCCTTGCTTGGGCCTTCTGGCTCTTCATGGGCACAGTGGCCTCCAGCTTTCGTGTAGCAGAGAGCCTGGTCTTCAGACTCTGGGCAACAGCCTGGATGTTGAACTTAGGTCTTTTGTCTGTCGTTGCCCATCAGCCCTCATCCTCTCTTTTTTCAACTTGGAAGCAGGAAGAAGTTATTTCAGATGCTTCAATTGGGAGAATGAAGGGCCAGGGGTAGGAGCATACACCTATAATCTCTGTGCTGGGGAGGCAGAAACAGGAGGAGTGTGTATTTGAGGCTAGCCTGGGCTATAGAGTGAAACCTTGTCAAACAGAGTGGGAAAGAAGCTGCCCACAGCCAATCTTGTCTCCTTTTAGCATCCTGTCTTAGAACATGTATTTCCTTCTTTCCCTGATTTTCGTGAAACCCACTCCAGTGCCTTTCCTGTGCCTTATGATCAGTGGCTTCCTTCCCTACAGTCACATGTGGGAGAACCGTAGAAACATCAGTCTTCAAGCTCCTGTCTGTCAGGAAGACTGGCTTCATCTCCTCTACATTGTTTCAGGCTGTTCTAGTTTTTGCTGTGATGTTATCAGAGGTCTTGTCTTGAGAAGGGAATAAGTAAAATATGACGTCATAGTTGAGACAAAAACGAGTCCTCCTTTTCAGTGCAGTCATCTTCTATTTCACTGTCCATTTTAAGACTTGCAGGTATCTTCCTCTGTCTTTCTTTAAGCAGACAGACATCCTTTCCAGAGGGGAAAAACTGGTCATTGTAAAATAGCCAGATACCCGGTGCTCTTTCAAAAGCATAGTACAGGGCTGTGATACACTGCCGTGGACTTGGGCTGTTTACGTCTTTCATCTTCCTCAGGCAGACAGAAGAAATAACCCAGTTTATGATGAGTTTTGTGTATGTCTATGGGGAAATGTTCTGTGTTAAAGACACCTTTCACCTTAGCCGAATGTACATTCCCAGGGCACTCTGCACCGGCCTGTGTGTGTCTGCACTGTGGGAAGTTTCTGACATGCACACGGAGAATATAACTTTCTCCCATGTTTGCGGACCAGAGTTTCATTTGTCCTCAGATATGAGGATGATGGAGATTAAGAGTCTGCTGGTTTTAATCAACCTCAGCCGTTCATCAACTGATGGCACCCAAGCATGTTCCTGCCGTTTGAGCATCAGCTGGTGGTGAGAGGGTTAGGGCAAATGATCTGGAACAAACCAATGTGAGCCCTGGGCTAAGTAGAGCTATTGTTTGGGTTTATCAGGAGGCCCTCAGAAACCAGCCTGCTCAGACTGTCAGTGGTTCTCAACCTGTGCGCTCCCACCCCTTTAAGGATCATGTCACCTACCCTGCATATCATGTACAGTCATGAAGTAGCAACAAAATAGCTTTATGGTTGGAAGTCACCTCAATATGAGGAACCCTATTAAAAGAGCTCAGCATTTAGGAAGGAGTTGAGAATGTCTGGCTTAGAGGTTAGTACATATAAAATGTGTCAGGGGCTCCTTCCCCAGAACCAAACCAGGCAAGACTCACCCTTATTCCATGTAGTAACTATAAAAAACATCTCAATTTCTAAAACATCAAAAGTTAGCCTATCTTAACTTCCTCTGTAAACAGTGTCATTTTATTTTCTTAATTTTCCTTCGCCGCTTGGCATTTAACCCGAGTATATCATTTATGTGTTCAGTTTGACAGACTGAGATATAGAACATGTTGTTATGCTAAGAATCCCTCTCCTGGGTGGATATTTAGGATCTAAAGCAAGAGTTGGGCTCTGTTTGTTTGGAACATGTGTGCACGTAAGTTGCAGTGCTGTTGAATTTCTCTCTTGCTCCATTTCTTATCCTGTAAGATCCGTGCCTGCATGTTCCATCTATGTCTCCATCATCAGAGATATCATGACTTCTAGAGAGGAAGCAAGGAGCTGGAGAGATGGCTCAGCAGTTGAACAGGACCTGAGATCCATTCCTAGCATCCGTTATCTATTGGCTCACAACTGCCTATAACTTCAGCTTCAGGGAATCAGATGCCTTTGGTCTCTCCATGCTACCGTACACACATGCACAGACCCACACAGAGACCAAATTTAAATCTTAAAGTAAGACTGTGTAGTTTAGAAACCACCCCCCATTCCCCAAACTGGACATATGGGCGTACCAGTCTGCCCTGAACTAAACAGGAGCAGCTCGGCAGGGACATAGCAGTAGCATGGGTGTGGTGGGAGCATCCAGCACTGGATGGCTGCATCTGCTAGGGTCACTCACTGCTCTGCAGTCAGAAAGTGCCTGGTGAAAGGCTTAACTGGGAAATTCAATGCAGTTTCCTTTTATCTGCCTCTCCAATTGATGTCTATACAGAGCGAGCCGGGCTCCCCAAACACACCAGTCTGTTTCAGATACACAAGATTAAGTAGCTAGTGACATTCAAGACCAATTGGCCCACCCAGGAGGACTGAAACCAGCAGAAGAGCTGTCAGATTTTGCCTTTTCTCCATTAATCTTAAAGCTTTTCAGTGGTGCCAGGCCGCATCTCCATCAGACAAGCTGAAGAGAGTGTCCAGCCGCTTTCCTCTTCCCTATCCAACACCCTGGAGTAACCCCTTCATTGCTGAGCAAACCAACTCTGCATTTCAGAGCTTCTTCTCAGGGTTAGAAGCAGAGCTTTATTGGGCCCATTGCCTTACCACAGCAAAAAAGCTGGGAACCCGCACAGATTTTGCAGAATGTGGCTGGACCACTCCCTGGAAGCTGTTTCCAAGGGAACAGACTTTGAGGGCCACTGAAGGTGAGCAAATGGGTTTTCCCTCAGGAATGCAGAAGAGCCATTGGACAGATGGGGTATGCTTATTAGGTTGAGAGGGAAAGACTGGATACGTAAGAAAGATGGTACAAATGACAAACAATGAGGTCAGGATTTATAATGCTGCCCCCACTCCCCCTCAGCCGTAAGTCCCTTTCAAAGCTTGTGACCTGGGCAAGAGGGGACCAGTGAGGAGCAGAGAGACATCTGCCATGTGTAAGTAGAAGCACCCGCTGGACTAGGATTGTCAATAATTCCTGACTCGGACCATGTGTACAGATGTCAGGCCAGGCATAGTTCAGAGTTCAGATGGACAGGGCATCCGCCGTGCTGACAGGGTGGGAGATACTCCTTAGCTTCCTGATAGCCAGTCTTGCCTTTGAGGATGGACCTCATAGAACTCTTAGCCGGAAGGGCCAGGATCCTGTCTTTCCTTTGCCAGAGGAACATCTTTTTGGTAGTGCTTGTCTCCCTGAGTCGCCTCCCAAAGATAGGTGTCTGAGAACAGCATGAGCCCGTTTCTGTAAGCTGGGTGCCTTATGCCAGTAGGTACAGACTGACCTGTTTCAGAAACCAAATGCAGACCTCCCCTGAAATCATTCACAGCTCATAGTTTTAATACAGTCTTACCCAAGATCCCATTTGTAAGAGGCATGGATCACTCAGAACATCCTGTTCTGTACATCACACCCCCGCCCCCAGCTGTTCCTGCCCATCTACATGGCTGTACATGGGAGGGCTTACCTTTCCTCAGTACAGCCTTTAGAATACAGAGATAATTTGCATAAGACCCCTTTCCACCAGGACAGTCTCTGGGCTCGTTTAAATAAAGGAGTCCCTTTCTACAGCTGTCCTGGTGACTTAGAACTATAAAACGTTAGGTTTGCATCTTTACCAGTCTTACCCACCTGTTGGAAAATCTCACCCACCTATTGTCAACTCTACTGTCATCTCTCCTCTGGGGTACATTAACCCAAAGCAAAGAAATCATAGGCAGTATTACATCTAACATCACGATGTGTGTAGTGTAAACTGTCCTGCAAATACATATATCCTAGTTGACAATCATTTAATGTTTCAATGAAGAAACACTACGGAAAGAGAGCCCAATACAGGATGATGTGTGGAGTTGGTACTTGGGGCTTTTCAACTTTATTATGTGCATGTTCTAACTAATGTATCGGTATACAAAGCAGTGGAGTATCTGTAAGGAATGTAAGTATCTAGCATCAGTATGACCCATCCTCTAATATTACACATAAGAAATGATAAGGAGTCCCATAAAGGGAACCTAAGCCCCTGAGGGCAGATGTTTTGTCTGGGAATTTAACAAACAGGCTTTGTGTGAGCAGAGTCTCTCTAGAGAGGACTAGCACTCAAGATCATAATCTCCCTATAAGCTGGGGACCTACAGACCATGCTGCTTGACACCCACTCCTTAGCACCTGCCAAACTCTGGGGACAGGAAACCTCGGGTGGGTGACTGGGCCAACCCGGACAGAGGTCTGGTGAGCAGCTGGCTTCTGGCCACAGGTGCTCAGTGTCATAGTCCAGCGGAAGCAACTTCTATTTCCACTCTGCCTTCCTTTCGAGGTATCGGAACATCCTGGCCTCTTATAGAAAGTGAGAATTCGGCAAGCACTGCCCACTAGGAGGGAAAGCAGACTCACTTCCTGACTGTTGGTACCCAAGGAAGATGAAAGTTCTGAAATGCACCCTTCAGGTTGTGCTGTAAGGGAAATTAATCTTCCAGCTCTAGAGAGGGAAGAGAAAAGCTAGACAGCTTTCTTCCACAGTCTCTATCTGTATCACCTAGGGAGGCAAGGTGCTGCCTAGGGAGGTACAGCGGTTGGCTAATGAGTGGCCGACATGAGGCCTTCAGGCTGCAAGGCAGGCTATACATGGTTGGCAATGGTCCTGTGGCCATCATCAAGATGCAAGGATGCAAACTACAGAATTAGATGCTTTCCTTTGGAATTTTACTGTTAAGGAATAAAACCCCTCCTTCACCTCCTCTTCTCCTACTCAGGATAATTCAGTGTAGATAAAAATGTACCATGCTTTTATTTCATGGTACAGTCTTCTGGAAACAGTCCTTGATGCTGGCCCCTTGTCAGCACCTCTAACCACTAGGCAACCTCTCCGGCACTGGTGCTTTTTAAAATCACATTTTCCTCCTAGTCTCCTGTTCTATAGTCTTCAGGGTGGGGATCATAACTAAGCATAAAAGTGCAGTCAAGACAGAAACACAAACGGCTAACAAAAAATAAGATGTCTCAGTCCTGCGAGATGCTTCTCTGTTCAATCCTCAGGACCCACGTAGTACAAGGAGAGAACCGGCTTGACCTCTGACCCCCACCTCTGTGCTTCGATGCACACACACACACAGATGCAAATGAGGAAGTAAATAATTGTTTAAAAGATAAGGTTTTTATAATTCATTGACTTTTCAGTATTGAATTTGCTTACCATATGGACACATGTGAATTTATAGTAATTAAATCAGTCTTATAGCTTGCTCATGATTTTGCATTTTTAAAATAAAAATGTCATTAATTTAGGTTTGGAAAGAGACATATTAAAACAGTAAAAGATCGTGTGTGTGTGTGTGTGTACACATAGACACAATTAATATACAACAAGCCCCATGGTTTTGTATGTTATCTTAGAGAGGGAGAAAGAGAGGAGAGAGGGAGAGAGGGAGAGAGAGACTGAGCAGGATGACATTGTCTTTAACTTCAGCACCTGGGAGGTAGAGGCAGAGGCAAGTGAATTTCTGTGAGTTGGAGGGCAGCCTGGTCTACATAGTTCCAGGATAGCTGGAGCTACACAGTGAGACCCGGCTAAGTGATGGGGAGGTGTTATGGTTTGTCTATGCTCAGCACAAGGAGTGGCACTATTAGAAGGTGTGGCCTTGTTGGAGTAGGTGTGTCACCTTGGGTGTGGGCTTTAACACCCTCTGCCTGGCAGCCAGTATTCTGCTAGCAGCCTTCAGATGAAGATGTAGAACTCTCAGCCCCTCCTGCACCATGCCTGCCTGGATGCTGCCATACTCCCACCTTGATGATAATGGACTGAACCTCTGAACCTATATGGCAGCCCCAATTAAATGTACTTTACGGCAGTAAAACCCTAACTAAGACAAGGGGAAAACACTGGGTTAATTTTGTTTCCCGTGATTGTAAAGAACTTGAGATCTGGGGCAACATTTCTTTTTTTATTTAGTTTTTTTTTTTTCTTCTCTTCCTTCTACTTCTACCTACTGCTTCTTCTTCTTCTTTGTTCTTGTGGAAAACCAAGTCTTGCCCAGGCTAGTCTCAACCAGGATCATTCTGTGTCTGTTTCTCAGTGCTGGGTTTATAGACATGTGCCGCCACATTCAGTTCATTGTTCATGTTTTCAAAAATGTGTATGTGTACATACACATACATATACACATACACACATGCATACACATGTATACATACACATACACACATTGTACACATACACACATATACACATACACACATGCATACACATGTATATATACACATACACACATGCATACACATATATACATACACATACACAGAATACACACAGACATACACATACACACATATACACATACACACATGCATACACATATATACATACACATACACACAGGCATACACACATACACATAGCACATATACACATACACATATATACATACATATACACACATACATATACACATACATACACACACATACACATTTGCACATGTATACATGCATACACACATATAGACACACACACACACATACCAGATAACAACTTGGGGAGTCCCTTCCACTATGTGGATCCCAGAGATGACATCACGTCATCAGCCTTGGCAGCAAGCTTCTTTACCTGCCCAGCCATCTCACTGACCCTTACATTTTAAACCACATCCCCAACCTTCTTTGTTCTCCATCACAGACCCACAATCATTTGGTTCCTGTTCCTACCAGTTCTTTGTGCTGTACTGGGCATCCTAAGGTATGTTCCATCAGCTGCCCGTTCACCTTTTCTGATCACAGTTGTCAGGAGGAACTATTTGTAATTACATTGAAATATGCAATCACACGCAGCTGTATAACAGGCGCTAGCCCTGCACTGTGAGTTGGCCTGTTTTGCACTCGGCATCCCTTGCAGGCCCATCCCATTAGCATACTGTTTCCAACAGACTGTGCTAGAGACATTGGAAATGGTCCCTGTTCTGGATGTTTGACTTCTGTATCTTACCATATACCAGCCAAGAGTTTCGACTGAGGGCTTAGGGAACCAGAGAGAAAACCTAGCCAGTCAGGAGGCCAGAGCCTAGCCTCCTCTGGAGAGTACTGATACAAGTTAGCATCTGTACTGCTTGTGCTGACCATGGTCTTCAGAGCCCACATACCTGGAGTCAGCAGCGACAGATTACCATGAGCCAACAGCACAGCACATTGTGTGCTTAATACCTAAGCTGTGCGTCATTTTACACTGTCTGGCAAAATGGCTTCTATGTGGTCATGACAAGGCAAGGGACAGTCTTCAGGGATAGTTTAAGTCAATGAGGCAGTCTTGACTGTTCCAAAAAGCATGTTGGAAAATGAAACATTTGTTCATAATTAGGCATGAACATTTAAAAGCACTTAAGAATACATTTGTTTAGTTGGCAAAAAAAAAAAAAATTAAATACTCGACTCAATTGGATCTGGAAACGTGATTAAAAGGAGTTTGAGTGGTGAGCAGATTGAGAGACATAATAACTCTCATAAGAAATGCCCAGATCACCAAAACTTCATTTTGAGTCATCTGTCTCTGGACTACCACCAACATCACACATACCCATGCCACATGTACACACATATCACATGTGCATACACATACTATATGTGCACAATACCACACACACACCATATATGCATATATACCTCCACATGCCACATGTGCATACACCGACCCACACACCACATGTGCATATACAACACATATGGGCAGACACACCACATATACACACATCATATGTGCATATACAACACACATATATATCCCCAACACACCTGCAACCTACACAGCAAATACACACACACACACACATACACACACACACATACACACACACACACACACACACACACACACATACACACACACTCCCAGAGGAATCAGGCTTTAATGAACGCCTTATAAACTTTAGAGGCTCAGGGATGGTGATATAAGAAAGTCAACGGATTCTCTGTCTTCATCTATGTCTGTGAGTATGTATTCTGACTCGTACTGCCTCATACAAGTCCAGGGACAGGAACACACATGCGCACAGTTCCCCAGCCTCTGGCTTTTGCTTAGATTTGAGCTTCAGGCCAGCATTCTGGTTCCAACGCTGTTGTTTCTCTTTGGCCAGACCTTTATGATATGACTTTTCTGCTTATGCTCTTTGTCGTTTTCCTGTGTTTCCAGGATTTTTGTTTTGTTCTTCTGGTGGTTTGAATAAGAATGGCTCCCATAGGCTCTGTTCAGATGCTTAGTCACCAGGGAATGGCACGATGTGATATAGATTAGTAGGTGTGCCCTTATTGAAGAAAGTATGGTGAGGGTTGGGGACAGGAGATGGGGGGGCTTCAAAAGCCCCGGCCAAGACCAGAGTCTCTCTCTTCTTGCTGCCTGTGGATCTGGTTATAGAACTCTCAGCTCTTTCTCCAGTGCCATGCCTGCCTACCTGCCACCGTTCTCCCCACCATGATGACCATAGACTAACCCTCTGAAACTGGAAGAAATCCCTTATGACATGTTTTCCTTTATGTAGACGTGGTCATGGGGGTCTCTTGACAGCAGCAGAACACTGACAAACAACAGTTCTGCTTATGGCTCCCGACTTTTGTTTCCAACAAGCTTAAATCCTATGGGGGAAAGTAAGTTAAGTAAGAAGTTATATGAAATGATCTGACATCACTTTGGGCTTAGGCTCCAAAGTCATGCCAAGATAAGGCCATATCTGGTCCAGAGATCACTGTGGCCTTGCCAAGAAGACTCCATGTTGTGAATGGTGCTTTTGGAGTGACTGTCCTGGGAAGCAGATGGGGAGAATTAGAAGCACTTTGAAGCCACTTCAGTTGCTTTAACACGTAAAACATGGACAAACCATGTGACTCTCTCCCTCATACACTGGAGTACCTGGAGAACCTTCCACAGGCATCGACACAGAAGTAGGTCTCTGACTTGCCAGGAATACTATCAACATGCAGTAGGGTTCACCTCTGTGGACCGGTATCTTTGACTCACTTTTTCTCTGCCTGCTTGGCTGTTTAGGGATGTGGCTCTTTGAGCTTGTCTGTCTCGTAGGAAACATGTTTCTGATCACTGCCTGCAACTGCCTGCTTTCTGTCTCCAGCAACAGCTCTTCTGGGCTCCTGCCACCATCAGCTCTGTGCATAGTATATGCAGTGTCAGAGGCAGGGGTTTCTGGAACTAGGATAAAGCAGCATGACCAAAAGCAGGTTGGAGAGGAAACGATTAATTTCATCTTACATGTACACAGCACAGTCCATTGTCAGAGAAGTTAGGGCAGGAGCTAAAGCTATAAACCTGGAGGCAGGAGCTGAAGCACGCAGAAGCCATGGAAGAACGCTACTTACTGACTTGGTCCCCATGACTTGCTCAGCCTGCTTTTATGTAGCATTCAGGACTACCATCCCAGGGATGACACCACCTGTAAGCCAGGAACTCCCATATCAATCATCAATTAAGAAACTGCCCCACAGGTTTGTCTATAAACCAGTCTGGAGGGACATTTTCTCAATTGAGGTTCCTGGTGTCAAGCTGACATAAAACTATCCAGCATGCACAGTGTCTTTCGGCCTCATCCCTCTCCTTTCAGTGTCAGTTTGCTGGCTATGGTCTAGGACTGGGTAGATAGAGAGCTATGGTCTAGGACCGGGTAGATAGAGATGAGAAAACAAACCTGGAGGTAAGCACTAAGCTGGAGGGTCACCAAAGTCATTCCTAGAACCTTCTTTTTCCTATAATGATTCTCAATCTCTAGACGAGCTTTGATACTTATATCAAAGCAAATGTGTGTATGCATGTATGTGTTAATGTCTCCCAAAAGGAACATGTGTTCTTAAAGTCTGTTTACACACTAAAAAATATTTGTGCTTGTCCTAAAAAAAAAAAAAAAAAAAAAAGCCTGTAGGCCTGGCCCTGTGGGCTATAAAGGGAGCAATTACCTAACTTCAACCAAGAGTCTGATCTCTCTACCAACCCTTAAGTTGCCTTGAGCTAAAGTTTGAGTTTGTGACTGGGGGTGGAATCCTTGTATGTAGTGTATCATTCTAACCTGATTAGGAAACAGGAGACAGAAAGAGGAAAGAAGCCATTGCAGAAGGTGATGGTACAGCCTCTGGTTTCTCTGAATCTCTTCTCTGCTTAAGTTAGACATAGTTTCTTTCCATTGGTTTTGAACTGAGGCTGGGAATGAGAGAACACTAGGGACCTTTGAACCCTACCACATTTATTCAAGTTTGAATCAAATTTAGCTTCTCTGCCATAGCAGCCTCCTGAGGGCCCAGGCCTCAACACTAAGAATTGGAGACCGTATTCTGGGATATACTTACAATGGGAACCAAATGGAGATGAAGATAAGAGTAGAGAAGGAAACAGATGTTACAGAACAAAAGCAAGTGACAGCATGGTTCCTGGATGGCCAGGAAGGGTTTGAGACGATTGGAGGAAGCCAGGCATGGTGGCGCACACCTTTTTTTCTAGTACTCAGGAGGCTGAGGCAGGTGGATCTCTGAGTTCAAGGCCAGAATGGTCTATAGAGTGAGTTCCAGAAAAGCTGGGCCTAAACAGAGAAACTCTGTTTCAAAGAACCAAAAAGTAAAAGGAAGAAGAAAAGGAAGGAAGGAAGGAAGGAAGGAAGGAAGGAGAGGGAAGGGTAGGAAGGGAGGATAGGAAGGGAAGGAAGATGGATAGATGAATGAATGGGCAGGCACACGGCACTGTTTATGAGTGGCATTTGGGAGGTATCTTAGGGTTTGACTGCTGTGAACAGACACCATGACCAAGGTAAGTCTTATAAAGGACATTTAATTGGGGCTGGCTTATAGGTTCAGAGGTTCAGTCCATTATCATCAAAGCGAGAACATGGCATCCAGGCAGGCATGGTACAGGAGGAGCTGAGTGTTCTACATCTTCATCTGAAGACTGCTAGCAGAATACTGACCTCTAGGGAGCTAGGATAAAGGTCTTATAGCCCACGCCCACCGTGACACACCTACTCCAACAGGGCCACACCTTCTAAGCCTGCCACTCCCTGGGCTGAGCATCTACAAACCATCACAGGAGGTTTGGGCCAGAGATTGAGTCTAGTTCAGCTGGCTCAGCAAGCCCAGGTTGGCTGAACAGGTAACTCCAGCATAAATAGAAAAAAACATACCACTGTTCTAGGAGCAATGCTGAAATAGCCACATTGGCTTTCTTGGTGGAGAAAACAGAACATTATGCAAATTAGGTTCTTTTACTCTCTACACTTTGGGTCAAAGTTTGATATCTGGGTTCTATCACATTAAATCAGAAGCCATACAACCCTATTGCAACCCAAACACACACATACACACACACACACACACATACACAAGACATGAATTCTGATAGTGCCAGATGTCTCCTCAGAATAGATAAATCACTTAGTGATGTTTCAGTTGGGAATGAAAGTTGGGAAGTGTGTGTATGTCTGTGTGTGAGTGTGTGTGTGTGTGTGTGTGTGTGTGTGTGTCTAGGGTTGGGGTGAAACAAAGGAAGCAAGATTTTATTGTAATTAGAAACAGAATAGTTAGAGCATAACCTGAAGGTCAGGGAACAGTTTGGGGTTTCATTTCCAGCTGAGCTCGAGATGAAATGGCGACCCCATTGTTTCCATGGCTACCCCATTGTTGGGATCAATCCTATCTCTGTTCATCCTTTTGCTGTTTAGAAGTGCAGCCCAGGCAGTAAGAGAACCGTGCCATAGACTTACTTGTTTGTTGCTTTTCCGGAAGTAAGTGGGAGAATTCGTCCTTCCATATGTTCATCCATTCCTGTGTCCACTCGTGCATGGAATATATATTAAGCCCTTCGGTGCATCTCTGTTGCCAGCAACTTTCTCACTGTGGCGGTTGAATCAATTCTTTCTCAACCCACACAGTAGCCCCAAGGTAGGTCCATTCACTACCCGTATTTTACAGGAGGGAACCGAAACAGCTTATCCAAACAAAGGCTCTCAAGAACATGGGTGTTGTGAGCACTGTCAGTACCTGGAGGGACATCTCAGCCTGGGTAGGAGGAAACCAATGGGAAAAGAATGTTCACACACATACTTCCTCCATAGCCAGTGAAGGTCAGGTCAAGTTTTGTGTCCCTTGGATGTCCCATAAAGTTCTTTGTCACTTCCAAAAGTGTAGCTACGAAAGTATAAGGAGAAAGGCGTTTGGTGTTTACTGTGTCAGTGGTATTTGGTCAAACAGCGGTGAGATACCAGCTCGTAAGGATTCACCACTTAGCCTAAGGTCCCTCCGAACACTCTTCCCTCTCCATAAATAGGAAAATACACAAACGGAACTCTTTTGATGTTCTTAAGTAAAATAAATGATGATACGCTACGGCAGATAAATGTGAGGCACTTTCTTACCCAGTGAAGAGCTCCAGACGTATTTTGCCTTCATTTAAAACAGTTATATAAATATATGCTGGCAGAATTTTTTTTTTTCCTAAACCAAATACCCTGAAGGATTTTCATTGTCCCTGTCCAACTTGCTTCTGGAAAATGTTGACCTCTGGATCGCTTCAGCCTCTTTATGTTCACCTCAGAGTCTTGCTTTTGTGGTGGCTTTTATTATGGTTTAGCTACACTGCCTGTCCAGCGGTAGGATATGATGTTTTTATTGGGACTAATATAAATTACAGCTTGCGTTTTTCTACATACATCTTCCTATAGGAGCAGAGAGAACGGGGGCTCTACATGGTGCTTGTAGCCTCAGGAATACCGGGAGCTCCTTGAAAGAGAGAAGCCACCGCAGCAACTGGGGACTTTCTTTAGTGTTTCTTTGACACTCATTAATGCCCATCAGTGGGTTTGGAGTAGGAAACATATAATTTGTAATCTTTAGGTTTTTCTCTTAATAAAAATATAACATTGTGTGTGTGTGTGTGTGTGGTGTGTATTATGTGTTGTGTGTGTTATGTGTTGTGTGTGTTATGTGTTGTGTGTGTATTGTGTGTTATGTGTTGTATATGTGTGTGTGCGTGTGGTGTGTTATGTGTTGTGTGTTGTGTGTGTGTTATGTGTGTATTGTGTGTTATGTGTTGTGTGTGTGTTATGTGTTGTGTGTGTGTTATGTGTTGTGTGTGTTATGTGTTGTATGTGTGTTATGTGTTGTGTGTACTAGTGGACAACCTTGGGTATAATTCTTCAGGTCCAGCCTACCTTCGTCGTTGTTTGAGGGGACTCCCCATTACTGGGTAGGCTAGGCTCAGGGTCTAACTTTTGTCTGATCTGTTCCCCCAGTTTTCTTCTTGCAAAGGTAACACTCTGGTCTGCTCTGCAACATGAAACTGTTGATGTGCATCTTTGTGGCTCATAAAGGAAGCAGACATTCAAAACTATGTCACAAATGTCCTTATGTTGTAGATAGACACATCAGAGCTAACGGAATCCAAAACTTAGCCATGGTTTCTTTGAGTTTAGTTTTAACTTTTGAATAATCTTCGAGCAAAATGCAAAACCACCAAAATGTTTCAGGATGCCCTTCCCCAAGTGTCTCCTGATGTTAACAGCTCGTGTAACTATGGTCCACGGCTCCCAAGTTAACAATGGGATTAACAGTTTATTGCTCCTAAGCTGCAGGTTTTATTCGGACTTGACCATTTTCCCACTGATGCCAATATCTAGTTCCAGAACCCGGGCAGCATATGGCATTGCATTTGGCTAGTTTTTTTTTTTTTTTTTTTAAACCCAGCTTAATCGCCTGTTCCTTTCCACTGATAATGCCTGATGTCTCTGATTGATCGGCATCAGTGGAGTCTTGTGTATACAAGGTAGTCCTAAGAAAAGGAACTTTGATTTTCTTACTGCTTTTTCATTTCACATCTTTGTGATTTCATTCTTTCTCCTATCTTGGATTTTCCTCAGAGTCATCCTGTGGTCTTTTGAGATGAGCTGCTACCTCACTGAACTTTATTTCGAAAATGTGTGTAACGGATCTTTATGCTCATATGTAACATTCTCTGTCTTTCTCTTCATCCTGCATCGGTGTAGTTCAAATTATTGATAGAGGTTTTTAATTCATATTTGAAATTTTGTGATTTTGTTCACCATTCTCCAACTTTGTAGATATGTGAGGCTTTTGTTTGATGGGTAAATTTCTTCCTGGCATATGGATTTCATAGTGTTTCTTGCATACATTTATTTCCTGTGCCACCAACTTAACATCTCCACTGTATTCTTTTAATTCCACTCTTTCTGTGTGTCTGTGTGTATACATGTGTATATGTATGTTCACATGTGTGTGGGAGCATGTATGTGGTTACATGTGCAGGCCTAAATGGGCATTCCCAGTGTGTGTACATGTGGAGGTTCAAGCCGGTTTCCTTATTCACTTATTCACTCCCCACTTTGCCGTTCTGAGACAGAATCTCTCAGTGAATCTAGAGCTCCCTGATTTCAGCTAGTGCACCTCACCAGCTTGCTGCAGAGGGAACCCGTCTGCCTCCTAAGAGAGAGGATTACTGGCAGCCAACAGAATGCCTGCCTTTTATGTGGGTTCTAGGGCTCTAAACTCAAATACTTACATTTCTGGGAAAGCACTTTATCCAGTTAGACATCTCTTCATCCTAACTTAATCTTTCTTATTTAGTTTAGCTAAGTATTTTAATTTTATGTTTGCAAAACAAACAAACAAAACAAACAAACAAACAAACAAAAACCCTCTAATTTTGTTCTGGTTGCTGTTACAGGTTGCATGTTTATTTCTGACTCCTGTCTTGTTTCCCTTTCTTACCAATGCTGGGTTATTTTTA
Source organism: Mastomys natalensis (assembly GCA_021653895.1). Lineage (NCBI taxonomy): Eukaryota > Metazoa > Chordata > Mammalia > Rodentia > Muridae > Mastomys > Mastomys natalensis. Next base: position 17,752 of record JAJTUV010000051.1, on the reverse strand, counting down.
ATCCAGTTCCTTGTATTGTAATAGTAGGCTGTGTAAGAGTTCCTTTGTTTTGACATGGGCATTTATTGCTATAATCTCCTCTACCTGCTTTATTCCAGGCTACATGTTTGGTATCTGTCTTAGTTTGGTTTTCCATTGCTGTGACGCCATGGCCAAGGCAACTCTTATAAAGGACAACATTTCAGTGGGGCTGGCTTACAGTATCAGATTTTCGTCCATTATCATCATGGTGGCATGCAGGTGGACATGAGGCTGGAGAAGGAGCTGAGAGCTCTACATCTTAATCCACAGGCAGCAGAAGAAGGCTGTCTATCACACTGGGTGTAGTTTGAACATATTTATAAGACTGCAAAGTCCACTTCCACAGTGTCACACTTCCTCCAAGAAGGCCACACCTCCTAATAGTGCCACTCCCTATGGCCAAGCATCCAAACACATGAGTCTATGAGGGCCAAACTTATTCAAACCACCAAATATATCTTATATGTTCATTTCATTTATCCCAGCACATTTTGAATTTTGTCTATGGGATCTTTAGGAGCAGTTTGCCTAAGTCTCATGTACTTGTGAATGTTCCTGTGTCTTGATTTTCAGTTCCATACCACGGTGACTAGAGAAGATACCTGATTTGAGGTTGACCTTCCTAAATGCTCTGACTTATTTTGTGGCCTAACAGATTATCTGTTCTGGAGCCGGATCCATACATATTCCATTGCTTGAGAAAAATGTGTGTTCTGCTGCTGCCAGATAGTATTCTGTGTGTGTGTGTTAAGCCCGTCATCAGGGCGTAATGGAAGCCTGCTATCTCTTTCTTGTTTTCTGTCAGGATGCTCACTTTATTAACAACTCTGCTACATCGGAGACAGACCCCTGCTGTAGTTGTCTGGAATCTGTTTCTTTTTCAGATTAATCAATAGCGTATGTAATTAGGTTCTCTAATGTGCATTTATTTGTAATTGTTAGCTCCTCTAGCTAGCTGATCCTCTTACCACAGTGCTGTGACCTTCCTTCTCTCATCTTACAGTTTTGACTTAAAACCTATTTCATATAACAAACATATGGCCACCTGTGTTCGTTGACTTTTATGTGCTTGAAGTGACATTTTCATTTCTTTACTTCCAGTCTGTCCTTGTCCTTAAGCCTAGTGCCATTTAGAGATAGTATGTGGCTGTGTCTTAGGGGTGTGTTGGGTTTCTATAATGATTGTTGTGGTGGTTGTTGTTATTGTTAGGACGTGTGTGTTTGTACATGTGATTAATACAGTCAATTATTACTATAATAGTAATATATAATATTATAATATATATATGTATATAATGCCTTTCTCTTCCTCATTACCCATTCCCATATTTCCTTTCTTCCCCAAAGTCCCTCTTGTACTTTCATGTCACACACACACAAAACTCAAAACAAACCAACAACAAACCCAATATTTATTTAAAATCTTGCTATAAATATGATAGAAATGTGATATTGAACTCTTTGAGTCCTTGCTTGAGAATTTCTATGTTGCCTCATAGAAATTACAACATCCATAAGATATTGTAAAATATATTACAATAGCCAGGCAATGGTGGCACATGCCTTTACTCCCAAGAGGCAGAAGCAGGCAGATCTCCAACTCTGAGGCCAGAATGGTCTATGTAGCAAGTTCCAGGGCAGCCAGGGATACACAATGAACCCTTGTCTAGAACCAAACAAACAAAGGCCAAAACCAAACCAAACCAAAACCTAACAAACTTCAATAATCTCATATTAGGCTATTTTAAACTGCTGGCACTTTAACTTGTATTATAGGAAAAGAAAAGTTCTTCCATCTATATTTTAATCTCTTAGTTCACATCTTTATTATTATGTATCCTTAAACACTGTTATAGCTATAGTACTTTTATTTTATGTGTAGGGTATTTTTCCTGCATATATATCTGCAGACCACATGCATGCCTGGTAACCTTGGAGGCCAGAAGTGGGTGTCAGAACCCCTGGAACAAGAGTTACAGACAACTGAGAGTTGCGGTGCTGGGAATTGAACCCAGTATCTCTCTAAGAGTGGTCAGTGCTCTTAACCCTGAGCTATCTCTCCAGCACTGCCCCCAATACTTTTGTCTTTTAATGTTTATACTGGGTATAGAAATGGTTTACACATCACCGCATTGTTAGGGCATTCTGAGTTTGACTTTATGCTCGCCTACGTTCTTGTATTAGTAATCATGACTTCTCCCCTTCCCCATGAAGCACTCCCATGAGCATTCTTCTGAGACAGATCTGGTGGTCACAGATTTCCTATACTTTTATCTAAGGAAACTTTTATTTCTTCCATTCTGAGGGACAGTTTTTCCAGGTACAGTAATTCTGGTTGGGAGATGTTTTCCACTGGCCTTGGACCATACTGTTTCTACAGTGGGGACTGTCAGAACTCCTTTATATCTGATACGTTCTGGCAGCTTTCGGGATGTTCTCTTTATCTTAGATGTCAGTGGATGATTTGTCTTGGTGCTGTATCATTTGAATTGAATTTTATTGCACTCTCTTAACTTTCCAGGACCAAAATATCTAAATATCTACAGATTTAGGAAGTGCTCCAGTACTATTCCTCTATGTAAGCTCTCTGGCCGGTCATCTTGCTCCTGTCTCTGTAATCATCCATAATTTGAAACTTCCCTCTTTTGCTTTCATTATTTCTCTTCACTGATTTGCCAGCATGGAGTCTAGGTTTTCAGGGGCCAGTCTGAAGCTGGAGTCATGGGTGTTGGCCTGGTGTATAGGCCAGCATGGAGCTTGAAGCCATGGCGACTGAATTGGCGTCTGAGTAGATGGGGTAGCTTGGAGGATAGTTATGTGAGTGTTGTTCTGAAAAACATATTGATACAGCTTCTCTTATTGCTGACTTTAGGTCATGAGGGCTTCCTTAGAGTCTACAGTTACAAAAAGCTGACATTTCAAAGCCTGGGTCCATGGAAACTAGCCTGGCACTAAAGTCTATAGAGAACAAGCTTGGACTTAGGACTTTTGGAGCATGGGCTTCAGGGGCTCACCTGGAAGGTCCTGACATAGGGACCATCATAGCATTCCCTGGGCCACCAGCCTATCTCTGCGAGGTCCATCCTGAAGGATAGGATAGGTCTCCATGATGGGTCTGAGATCTAGGGATGTGAGTATGGCCTGTGATAAGCGTTGGTTATCTTAGTTATTTTCTGTTGCCATGACAAAACACCATGACTGAGGCAACTTAGAATGAATTTAATTTGGGGGCTCACGGTTCTATGGAGTTAGAGTTCATGACCATCACTGGGGGGATCATGGAAGCAGGCAAGCAAATATGTCACTGGAAGAGTAGCTGAGAGTTTACATCTTGAGATACAACAACAGTGAGGCAAAGAGAGTTCGTGATACTGGGAATGGCATAGACTTTTGAAGCTTCAAAGCCTGCCCCTAGTGACACACCTCCTCCAACAAGGCCACACCTCCTAATCCTTCTCAAACAGTTCCACCAGCTATGGACCAAGTATTCAAATATATGAACCTGTATAGACCATTCTCATTCAAACCATCACAGGCTTAGTATTAAAGCTAATTCATTGGGGAATGCTTGCTAATGAGGGGAGAATAGACTCAGCTTTGAGGCCGTCTAGAGCCTGAGCTTGTTCAGGTTGACCTGACACTGGAGAAAGTTCAGAGCCTCTCAGATCACCTTACTGATATTGACAGACTTGATCACAGAGCTGCTGTGGTGTGCTTGCTGGTGAGATATGTCTAGAAATTCAATCCATGAGTGCTAGCCTACACTTTGGGGCCATGGGAGATGGATTTTACTGGGATATTTCTGCCTGTGGGTTTTACTGTGGCAAGCTAGTCTTTGGAGTCTGAGGCAAAGTCCAGTGCTCACTTGCTTCTCTGTTCACAAGTGTTGGTATCTCTTTCCACATAGTGCTGATTAGGATTAAGGGAAAGGATGCTTCTTGCCCTTTTTAATGTAGTTTTTCTTATTTTGATTTGCACCCAAGTGTTGTAGTCTTGCACCTTGTTTTTCTAGCTCTAATGAAGGTAATTTTATAGGTAGACAGTTGTTTAAATTGATGGATCTGCAGAAGACAAGCATGGAAGGTCCTGTTTCACCATGTTACTGGTATTTACTGGTGATCTAGTTTCTTTCTGTTGCTGTGACAAACACCATGACCAAAATCAACTAAGGGTAGGAAAAGCTTTATTACAACTCATTGGTTGAGTGCACCATTGAGGGAAGAAACTCAAGCAGGACCTGAAGGCACTGCTCCCTGACTCACTTGCTCATGCTTAGCTACCTTTCCAATATAGCCCAGTGCTACCTGCCCAGGAAACAGTGGTGCCCACCGTGGGACAGACCCCTTACATCAACCAAGGTAACCTCTCATAGACATGAGCATAGGCTAATCTGATCTGGGAATTCTTCAATTGAAACCCCTTTCTCAGATAACTCTAATCTATGTCAAGCTGATAGCTTAAGCTAACTAAGATACCTGGGCTTCCACCCTAAATTAAAATTACTGATGTACTTCAATTTAAGTTTTATTTGTGAGATGATATGTAGGTATAGGTGTGTGCATGTGTGTGCACATATATGTGCATGTATGTGTGTGCGTGTATGTGTAATTTAATAGAGGCACTAACCTTTTATTTACTCTGACTTTTTTTTCTCTGCTGGCTTAGAAATTAAGCACTTCTCATTCAAGAGACAGAGGCAAGCAGATCTCTATGAGTTGAAGGCCAGATTGGTCTACAGAGTTAGATCCAGGAGAGTCAAGGCTACACCCAGAAACCCAGTCTCTAAAAATCAAAAGAAAAAAAAGAAATTAACCACTTCTATATGACAATAGTGTCTGGTTTCAGATTTATTTGTACTATTTTTAATTATGTGAGTATGTGCATGTGTATGTGCACATGAGTGTACAGGTAAATGAAGCATCCAGAGAGAATATCTGATTCCCTGGAGCTGGAGTTACAGGCAGTAGTGGATCATCCAATGTAGGTGAGGGAACTAAACCCAGTTCTTTTGGCAAGAACAGGTATGTACTACCACTGAGCCATCTCTTCAGCCCTTGTCCAAATGTTAAGTTTCTTATCAAAGGCTACCAATATTGTGGCCTCCTTCCTGAGAGTTGAATTCTCTTCATCAATCCCTATCATCTATATTAGTCAATGTCTACAAATTAATCCTGTTATTGTTGTTTTAATCATTGAGTTATAGAATTGTTAGCTAACCACTATATAACTCACCAAATTATATCATTTTCCATTACTATAGTAACTATGTGTCTCTGGTGAGGATCCCCAAAGCACACTAGATCACGTGGTTTTATGGATGCCAAGAGCATAAATGTGAAGGAGAAAGTGTATGAGACAGGAAGCCAGAGAGAGACCAGTGAGTAACAGGTTTTCCATAAGAACTATGTTAAGAAGCTATTCTGAGAGAATGGCCTCCAATAATCTAAGTATCTCTTGATAGGTCCTACTTCTAAATAATACAATCACTTTTTATCATTACTGAAGCCCAAAAATTCAACACATGGACCATTGAGGTCCAGGGCTTGAGTCTTGTTTTTTCACTTAGAAAAATTATTTAGGGGTTGTAGGCTAAGATTTTTTTTAATCCTACTTTAATAAGGGTTCTCCAGTGCTTCAATCCCCTACTTCTTAGGTCAAAGGGATGTGGACCTGTTTAGAAGTAGTTCTTTAAGGCTATTCCAATCCCTGTTTGTCAGGATACCAACAGTCCAGTTCAAAAGTGTCACCAAACACAAATCAGTAATGGTCCATGATCCAACAGAAACCACTGGGCACCCGTCTAATTGGCAGGAGTCATCAGGACTGACCAGGAGTAACCGAAATGCCAAGCATTCTCTACTGTGCCTATCTCAACCAAGTGAAGATCAGCAAAGACTCAAGCCCAACTAAGAGCTGCATAGCTAGCTCTGTAAGCGCCTCATCACTGTCCGATGAGTTCTAGTTATACTCTCTACAAACATCACATATCCTCTCACGGGTCTTGCCTCAGCAAAACATCACATGAGTCTGCATCACATGACAGAACTAGAAACTCTCACGTCAAGGGGGCTTGCAAGATGGCTCAGCTCGTAAGACGTGTTTTCCATTAAGCCTTACAATGTGAGTCTGATGCCCAGCATATAATAATGGAAAGAAGTTGTCTTGTGGCCTCCAGACACATGTGCACCCTGGAATGGGCATGTATACACACACACACACACACACACACACACACACACACACACACACAATGTGAGGAAGGAAGATGAGAAGGAAGAGGACAAGGAAAAGGGAGAAGGAGGAAGAGGAAGGAAGAAGAAAAAGAGAAAGAGGAGGAAAAGAGGAAAGGGAAGAAGAGGAGAAAGAAGACATTAATTTTGGTATTTTTAACATCCTCCTACACAAGGTTTTGTTTTGGTTTTGGGGGTTATTGATTTTTGTTTTTTGTTTTTTAAGAAAGGTGCAGTACCCAGAGCACCCGAAGGCGGGTGGCTGTGGGCGTGTTTCCTTCTATGGTTCACCTCTGTACAGGGACGTTTCCTCTTGACTACAACCTTAACTTTTGAAAACACAGTAATTTTAGTTTTTTTTTTTTTTTTCTTTCAGACTCTTCTATTAGCTTCAGAAATTACAATGTTACTTCTCGTGTTTGTTGAGTCTGCTCTAGGTCTGCGCATGCCTCGCAGTATGATGCAATCTCACGTAGTCCAGTTTTCTTTATAAGCTCTTTTACCGGTGATCGTGGGGGTGTAGGAATTCTGTCTGCTTTGGTTGTAGAAACGCAGAGACATGAGTTCCAGTTTTTCAGGCTTTCTTTCAACAATGAATTCTCAGGAAAGTCCTCCCCTGAAGCCGGGGGCAAGTTTACCCAGGTGGAGTCCTTTTGGTCCTTCTTTCCTGGAGGGTCTGTCTTTCCGCTGCTAGATGTCTATCATCTACAGGCCTCAGTAGATTCCCAGGAGTCTTAGTACCAAGGGTTACCCCCTCCTCCTCTGCAAGCATCCTTGTTCTTGCTGACAGCTCAGGTTTCAAGTTACTCCTCCGTTCAGGTTGAAGACCTGACTTTTCTGTTTTTCACTCAACTTTGTAATTAATGTTTCCTGTGTGGTTTTTATGGATCACCTAGATATTTGTAACTGAAGAGGGTTTGCTATGATCTATAACCATTAGAAGTAAACTGGAAATTCTTACTTGCATTTAACCTTTTCTTTGTATTGATCAGTCAGATGGGTTTTTTTTTTTTTTTTTTTTAACTTCCTCTCTGTGAAGACTTTCTAGGTCGTCCAAAGGAAAACTTAATACAGCTTACCTTTAACAAGTACCATGGATAGTTTAACTACAATGCATATTCTGTGCACTGGCTAGTATTGACTCATGATTTCTACAAAGTAAGGAGGAGATTCATGGTCTTCAGAGGTCACTGCTTTTATGTCTTTGTTTTTGCCTTATAGGCAAAACTCTCCAACTCTGAGAGGATCTTACTCCATGTAGTTGATCGCTTAAAAACTAAAATCCATTGGTTGGGGATGTGGCTCAGTTGATAGAGTGCTTATCCAGCTAGCATCCATGGAGCCTGAGATCCAGTCCCCAGAACCTCACCCCATATGGTAACACATGCCTATGATCCCACCATTAAGGAGGTCAGCTAGGGGGATCGAAATTCAAGGTCATCCTCAGCTAATGGCAAATTCAAGGCCAACCTTGAATAAGTGAGAACCTATCTCAAAAACAAACAACAGACAAACAACAAAATCTCTACTATGTCCTTACTGCTGTTAATCTTATTTCTGTCTTTTGGGTTCTACATTTCTAAATTGCTGGGCTAACAACAGGCCCATGTCAGGGAGAGTCCCTTCCTCAGCTTTACACTTCTTAAAATTATGATTACATTGTTAGTTATTCAGGGGGGGGGTATTCCCAAACCATAGCCCACATGTGGAGATCAGACGACAACCTGCAAGAGCTGGTTCTTTCCTCTTCCTTCTGAGTCCCTGGGATCAACCTCCACACCCACTGAGTCATCTCCTAGGATCGTTGGTGACACAGGAGCTTTAACCTTAGTCTTGCTCCATGTCAACTATGCCAGTTCCTAAAGTGTTAAGTAAGTCTGGAAGTTCTTTATGGTAGTGTTAGAGATGGCAATGGGAGAAGCTTCAAAATGCTAACGCCTTCTCTGAGTACATTTACAGGCAGCCAGAGAAGGCAGCTTAGAAACTTCGAGACTCAATAGGTTTATGGGAAATATTATTTGGAAATTTGTTTTTATAGGTTAAGCATGCTGACCATCAAGTAACACTAAGCTCTGCTTGCATTAATTGCATTGTAATTTTTTGTTCCTCATATGGGATGTTTGGGAGAAATAAGTGAGGCCTCTCCGTCTTGCCAGGTTCAGTACTAAATTTACAGTGCGCTTAGACAATAAAAAGAGAACATTTTCCATATCAGCCTTCAATGGTAAGATGGAGCTAATTAAATGCTACAAAAATGTTACATTGCATAGAGAGCTAACACTACTTACTGCTTTAAAAACCATGAGCATTGCCCTCTCCTACCATTAAGTGACTGTTTTTGGTGGGGGGTGGACACTGGATATAATCCTCCTTTCCTTTAACCTATAGACATTATAATTAAGATCAAAAGTTAGTTTGGGGTGGGGGAAAGGTTGTTATGAAAGAGGACTGTAGAGGAGTGAATGTTATATGTGTGTATGAAACCATTGTGTGAGACTTTCCTGGTGAATTAGAATACACATTTTCATTTATCTCAGATAGGAAACACATCACAACCTAAAGCCAAGATTCTACCCGAATCCAACCGGATGAACCATGGACTTTTTAAATTCTAAACCATTTTCATAATATCATAGGAGACACATACATATCATACACTTACCACACATATACTCATCCATAAACACATCCATACACACCGTACACATATATCATATACTATCTTCATCAAGACTTGTAACATGCTCCAGATCAACTCTCATTCTATAGCAAAAGGTGTATAAGTCTATGCTTTTCTTCTTTAGGATATGAACAGCCCAATCTTGTCTCTGAAAAGAGAGAAAAAAAGGGACTGTATAGAAGGCTCAGCAGTTAAGGGCACTTACTGCTCTATCGGAGGACCAGAGTCTGGATCCTAGCACCTATATCAGGTGTCTCATAATGCTTGTAATTCCAGCACCAGGGGAGCTGATACACCTCCACCTCACCTTTAACCTCTGTGAGCACCTGTGTGGTCACACACACATGAACACAATAAGTCTTTTATTAAAAGATAGAAAATACTAGCACAGTTTATGGTTCCCTACTAGAACTGGAAAGCTGCCTCCTAAAAGAGACCGGGCACTGTGGGTTACTCACAGGCATACAGCTTTTTAGAGAAATGATGTCAGGTTTGCTTAGTTAAGTCATTATAATAAGAAAAAATCTTGGGTTGGAGAGATAGCTCATGGTTAAGAGCACTTGTTATAGAAGAACTAGGTTTGGTTCCGCTAGGAACCTATGTAGTGGCTCACAGCCATCTGTGCTCTGTTTTCAGGGGGACCAAATGTCCTCTTTCTGACTTTTGCAGGCACCAGGCACACACATTCATGCAACAAAACACTTATCACAGACACTAAAATAAGTAAATAAAAAACAAACAAACAAACACCCCAAAAAACAAAAACCAAAAAACCACTTGCTTTTCTAATCAGAGGTAGTGTTTTCTTCATTACCAGCCATCCCAAAGCACCAACAAATAGGAACTGGGTATCTAATACAGAAGAGAATCACCATTACTCAGTACTGAATAGACTGGGGAAAGCTCATAGGTTATTACAAGTTATTATTTGTTTATAGTGGTTTAAAATCATTTTTGGAGTCAACAGGAGATTCTTTACCTATGTTGTGACTACAGTCTTCTGTGAATGGGTTCTAACTTAGTGACCTTGATAATGTAAATCAAACTAATGAAGTAACAAACAGAAGCAGGGGACCAAAGGTCACAAGTGTGTTCCAGCCATTCCCAGGAGCACCGTTCTAATTAAGACTATTAGTTTCTCAGAGGTTAGTAATTTCATAGTGAAAATATGCTTTGGCACACAAATATTTAGCCTAGGGCAATTCTTTGTAAGGAAGATCCAATTAAATTAATGAGTAATTTGGGGGTTACAATGGCTGATTTGAAACCAAAAATGTTTTTCTATTTCAAAAATTATATCATGTCTGGTAGTGGCAAGGAGATGCAGAAATTCTTTGTGACTTGCTCCTAAAATGAAGGGAAAGAAATCATTGATGGTTTAAGCATCCCTGTTCACAATTCAAAATCACAAATGTTATAAAATCAGAAGCTGTTTGAATACAGACATGTCACCTTACAGAGACAATCCGACTCCATGAGACTGCTAACCCACAAAGTTACCAAAAACCACCTCATAGAATTATTTTCATACCAGGTCCATAGTTATACATCACAAATGTCCTTCCAGTTAGCTTGTAGCTTCCTCCCAGAGCTCTGGTTTGGAGCGGACAGTTCTGCTTTTGTAGTTTTCCCTGTAGAAACACTGACTTGCCTCGGTGACCTCTGTGAGTCACAGCTCAGATCAATGTTGGATTGCAATGGGAGCTAACCTCTGGCCTGTGATACTGCAGATCTTAGGCTATGGTGAAGATGATGAGAACTTTATGGAGACTTCCCTGTCACTTGGGTACTGATTGATGGGATTCACTTGGAATAGACATATAGTTGAAGTATGAGGCTGGTCCTCTGAGAACTTGATTTGCTTCAATTTTCCTGGTGGCCCAGGCTAAAATTAGTGACAGCAATACAGGTAGCCTATGGAGGAAAAGGAATAATTCCCATCCTTAAATGAATTCCACCTGCTCTTTTCATAGACTCCTATCAGTTGAGTGGATACCGTTCAAGACACAGATAGAAAGCAGGATCAACCAGCACACTATCTGGACTGGGCCTGGAGGACGCATACTGGGATGACTTACTTGTAGTTAGAATACCATAAAACCCTTAAGAAATGCAGGCCTTTGCTTTGATTTATAAAATCCTCTATTGGGGAAAGCCATAGGTTATTACGAGTTATTATTTCTTTATAGTGGTTTAAAACCATTTTTTGGAATCACAGGAGATTCTCTACCTATGTTGTGACTACATTCTCTGTGAGTGGGCTCTAACTTACCAATCATTAGACCTATCAAGCCCTAGGATAGAGATTTTGGTTTGTGTGAAGAGCGAAGAGCTACAGAGGAAATAAAGCCACTTGGAAGCAACTCAACAAATCTAGAAGTTGAAATGACCTATCTGAAAACTGGCCTAGTCTTGTTTAAAATTCATAATAGCAAGATTAATATGTAATTTTCATTTGGGGGGAGGGATCCAAATCCAAAAAAATAAGCATAGATAGACATTATGGTGATGACAACCATAGGGGAATATTTACGATTTTAGAAAGGCAAAATGCTATGAATCTGCTTTAAATTTCATAAATGAAATACCTGCCAGTATGGTAAAATAGTAATACTAATGTAATCTACATATAGCCTTATGAGGATTGTTGTGGTGTGAGTATGAAATGTCACCCTCAGATTCATGTGTTCAGTCACCATGACACTACTTTGGAAGGCTGTGAGAGGTGGAGCCTTCTTATAGGAAATGGGTCACTGGGGGCAAACTTTAAGGTTTCTTAACCAAGTCCTGTTTCCTGGCTGGCCCCAGCTTTTTAATTGCTGGCACAATGTGACTTGCTACCTCACATTCCTGCTGCTGTACCTTCCCTGCCGTGATGGGCTGGCTGCAAATCCCAAGTGGGAAATTAGTCACAGCAATGAGGTGAATAATGAATGCAAATTGGTGTAAAGAGAGGGGCCATAAATGACCAGCCCATCTGCAGGAAGAATATAGAAATGCTGGAACTTTGGACTGGAAAAGCCCTAGAATGTTCTAAGTAGGGCTTCCTAGGGATTCTGACTATGCTTTAGAAGCGCAGGTTACTGGACACACAGAGGTGCTCAGGCAAATGAGATCTCTATCAGGAACTTGTCTGGTGGGGATTTATGCTCTATTCTGGCCACGAATCTGGCTAGATTCTGCCTTTGTTCTGAGGTCTTGAGTGAGGACAAATTCAAAAGTAAAAGACTACTTTATTTAGCTGGGGGAAATCTCAAGACATGAAAACACTCAGGCTGTGGCATGGTTACTGTTCACTGCTTTTATATGAAAGAGCAACAAGTTGAGTGGAAAGGAAGTTGGATGTGTGTAGTTTGGAGGAAGAAGTATCACAGCATGTTTAATGATCCACTCAACGTGGTGTGAAAGCAGCTGTAATTGCGTGAGAGATGAGCGTTGTCAGGGGGAACCTGGGGGTCTGCACTGGGACATGAGGAAAGGCACTTGGAAGGCAAGATCTCAGGGCTCTAATTTGTGAAAACAAACATTCATTCGAAAAGGAGAGTCTAAGGAGCCTGATATGGCTGTCTCCTGAGAGGCTCTGTCAGAGCCTGACCAATACAGAGGCGAATGCTCACAGCCAACCATTGGACTGAGGGGGTCCCCAATGGAGGAGTTAGAGAAAGGACTGAAGGAACTGAAGGGTTTTCAACCCATAGGAAGAACAACAGTATCAACAAACCAAACTCCCTAGAGCTCCCAGGAACTAAACCATCAACCAAAGAGGGACCATGGAGGGACCCATGACTCCAGCCACATATGTAGTAGAGATGGTTTGGTGGGCATCAATGGGAGGGGAGGCCCTTGGCCCTGTGAAGGCTTGATGCCCCAGTATAAGGGAATACTAGGACAGTGAGGTGGGAGTGGATGGGTGGGTGGGGGAGCACCCTCATAGAAACAGGGAAGGGGGATGAGATAGGGGGTTTCTGGAGTGGAAACTGGGAAAGGGGATAACAGTTGAAATGTAAATAAATAAAATATCAAAAGAAAGAAAGAAAAGGATAGTCTAAAGTGAGGATGCCACTAAACCTGCTCAAAAATTGCCTACATAAATATTTCCCCAGGGTCAATATAAAAAGGCCACTATAGTTTGGGTTCAAAGGAGCCTCAATCAGACAATAGAACTAGGTAACACTGTGTGGTCCAGGTTTGTAGACATGAGTGATGCAAGAGTAAAGAGATCATGGAGGTTAGTACCAAGGTTTACTTAGGCTGTTCTGGGGCAGTGGTGGCTCACACCTTTAATCCCAGCACTTGAGAGTCAGAGGCAGGCGGATTTCTTAGTTCGAGACTAACCTAGTCTACAGAGTGAGTTCCAGGACAGCCAGGGCTACACAGAGAAACCCTGTCTCAAACCCACCCTCGCCCCTCAAAAAAGCTGTTCTGGTCTAGTGATTTGTACTCCCTACAAGGAGGCCCTGAGGGACATGAGGCTGTGTGGTACCTAAGTTGAGATGGAGATGCCAGGATGTTGGAGCAGCCAAGACTAAGGGAGTGGGAGGGCGATATTTGCCATAAGGCTGCAGGGGTGGATTGGAGGTAGCGTATGTAAGAGATTTGTGTAGATGTAGGACAGGAGGAGCGAAGGCACCAAAGCATGCTAGAGCCCAGATGCCATCATGTGCCCCAGATGCTGGACATGGAGGGTTTAGTGTTTATCCCACTGGTTTTGTCTCATCCTTTGGTCCAGTCTTCCTTTGTTACACCCATTCCTGTGCTCCAGAATGGGAATCCTTACTCTGCTGACGTCATATCATGTTGGAAATATGTAGCTTGTTTCTTGATTTTACAGGGGCTCACTGTTAAAACAGATTTTCTTGAATCTCAGAAGAGACATTAGATGTTTGAATAGTGCCGGTGCTGTTAAAGACTGTGAGGCTTTTGAAGGTGGAGTTAATATTTTACATTCCTGGATGGCCATGAGCCTGTGGTGGTGGGGGGGGGCAGGGATAGAATGCTATACTTTGTGTAAAATGCTGTACTTTGTATAAAATGTCTTCCATAGGTTCCTGTGTTTGAGCACATTTCTAGCAGAGCTGGCATTATGGAGAGCTGTGGAACCTTTAAGAGGTGGAGCCTTTTTAGAGTAAGGGGATGAGCAGGAATGTTGGTCCAGCCCCACCTCCGAACCACTCTGTGGTCCCTGGCTCCAGATGCAGTGTGACCAGCTGCCTCATGCTCCTGCCCACTGTGCCAAAAACATCAATTCTTTAGAATCCTTGAACTTAAATATTTATCTTTGTAAGTAATGGCGAGTTTATTTTTACAATCACGAAACCCACAGCAGTACAATATCCATTCATATGCTTGTTATATGAACTCACTTGTTACAAACATTTCGCTTATTTTCTCTCTCTCCTTTCCCTCCCCCTCTCTACACATACACCTGTATATGTGTAAGGTAAGAGAATTTTCTATTTTGAACCACTTGAGAATGAATTATATACATAATAGTCCTTTTCTCCTATACATTTCAATGAATATCCTCATAAATATCTTTCACAACTAGCATATATTTATCAATAAAAATATATTTAATTTGGATTATGTTATCTTAATTTCTACATTCTAATATCTATTAAACAGATAACAATGTTCTTTATAAACATTGCTTTACAATCTAAGATCTAGTACGATACTGAATTGCATATTTCTTTAGCCTTGTTTAGTCTGCTTATATACATAAATTTTCTCATATATATGTGAACACACACAAATACACACACACATCTCTCTCTCACCACACACCCAAATACACTCACTCTCTGTCTCTGTCTCTGTCTCTCTCTCTATCTCTCTTCTCTCTCTCTCTCTCTCTCACACACACACACACACACACACACACACACTTTCCGCTTTAATAGAATGTCCCCATTTTTCAGTTAGTTGGAAGTTTTTGTTCAGAGTCTCACATTTGGAGTTGTGTGACACTCACCTGCCTTTCGTATTGCTGTTACTTTTGGTCAAGCATCACATTGTCTGTCTTCACTGTCATCACCACTGGGCTTTTCCTTGAGATTGTGAGGACCCTGTGGGAGGCAAAAACCATGGAAATACCTTTCTACTCATCCTCCTAGATTTAATATTCATTTTTATTCTTGCTTGATCCATTTTTTTCAAGTAACTTCTTGAGATATAATCTACATACTGTAGAGGTCACTTTTTGGTGCATGCCTAATTCAGTTACTTCTATTATCCTTAGAGTTGGACAACTGGCCCCATAATCTTGAGGCATTTAAATCATCAACAAAAAGAATTCTGAACGTATTTGTTCAGTAACCTTTCCCATGTCTTCAGTTTTCTTTAAGGCAGAAAGTTGGCTCATGTTTTGCAGTCTTTCTCCTTTATAATCGAGGCAATTATCGGTAGAGCATATTTACTATGTTATATCTGCTTTTTCAGTTAAATGGTTTCTAATTTGCCCTTTCATTCATGGGTCTTTTAGAGATCACTGTTGACCTTCTGTGAATTCATGAGTTTCTCTAATTTCTTCTTGTTAATTTGTAATTTCGTTGTGTAGCCTCAGTGTTGGCAAGGTTCATCGTATTCTCCATCCTTCTAAATTGAGCCCTGCTTTCAATGTACCTGTTGATTGTATATCCTTAAAAAAATCAATATGCACTTGAGAAGAATTTATTTCCTGGTCTTGTGTATATTAATCAGGGTTCTCTAGAGTCACAGACTCATGGAATGAATCTCTCTTTATACATATAAAATACAAGTACACATAAATATAAAGGGAATTTATTAGAATAACTTACAGGCTACAGTCCAAGTAATCCAACACTGGCTAGCTTAAACAGCAAGTCCAAGGATCTAGTAGTTGCTCAGTCCCACAAGGCTGGGTGGCTCAGCTTGTCTGAATATTCTGCAATCCTAAAGAAGCGGGCTCCCATGAGAGTGAAGGAATGATTGTTTTTGCAAGGCAAGGGCAAGCAGGCAAGGAGCAAAACCTCTCTTCTTATAACCATGTCCTTATATAGACTTCTAGCAGAAGGTATAGCTTGGATTAAGGGTCCCTTGCTGACTCAAGATCAGATCAGAGGTGTGTCTTCCTATTCAAAGTTCCAGACTAGAAGTGGACTCACCCACTTCAAACCAAGCAGAACATCTCTGTAGGTATGTGCTCCATGTCTGTATAATAGCCCATTCCAGATAGAATTAAGCTGACAACCAAGAATAACCATCACGGTGTGAAATGTTCCATAGATGCCATTTAGATCTAGTTGGTGATAATGTCTTCTATGTCTATGCTAAACTGTATAAACTGACCTTCTATGGTTTGGACAAGTGTCCCCTAAAGGCACACATGTTAGTGGTTTGGTCTCCAGCTGTAGCATCGATGGGAGTAAGTGGACCTAGCTGTTGACTTTGCATCATATGTAGGTGGGGTGCCTTCAAAGGATATCTTAGGACCCTGGCGCCTCCCCATCTTTCCCTTTGATTTCTGGTTACCAAGAATTGATATTGGACTCTATCAATATTCTGTTATCTTGTATTGCTCTACCACAGGCCCAAAGTAATAGGAGCAACTTGCCATGGGTGACAACCACCAAAACTGAACTGAAATAAATCTTTTTTTGTTCTTTAAACTGACTTAAGTATTCGTTAGTCACAGAAAACTAACATGGTAGGCATTATGAAGAGTGAAATCTTGTTATTGAAATCTCCAGTGCTATCGTTGACTGTGTATTTTTCCATTTAAATCTGTCAGTGCTTGTTTTATATTTTTAGTAAATATATATATGTTTATCTTAGGGTTTCTATTGCTATGATAGAACATCAAAAGCATCGGGTGGAAAGTTCTTTTACTTCCAGGTAAGGGTCTACTACTGAGGAAGTCAGGGAAGGAATCTGGAGGCAGGAACTGAAGCAGAAGCCAAAGAGGAATGTTGTTTACTGGCTTGCTCCCATGACTTGTTCAGCCTGCTTTCTGATATATCCCAGGACTACCTGCCTAGGGGTAGCATTACCCACAATAAGGTAGGCCCTCCCGCATCAATCAGTAATCAAGAAAATGCCCCACAAGCCTGCCCTGTCTTTTGGAAGTATTTTCTAAATTGAGGTTTCTCCTCCCAGGTGAGTCTCATCTGCACAATATTTATTCTTATGTCTATGTGATTAATTGGCTCCTTTTTATAAGAAACCTCTTTTTTATCCTTATTTTACTGTTTTCCTTAAAGCTGTTTTGTGTGATATTGGTGTATACACTACGAATGTCTGAGGGATTGAGGGTTTGGGGTTTTGTTTGTTTGTTTTTCAAGACAGGGTTTCTCTCTATAGCCTTGGCTGTCCTGGACCTCACTATGTAGACCAGGCTGGCATTGAACTCAGAGAGCCAACTCTCTCTGCCTCTCCAGACCTGGGATCAAAGGCATGAGCCACCATGCCCAGCTTATGTGGTTTTAAGAATATGAAACATAGGTAATAATAGAGCTCATTTTCAAATTTTAAATTTAGTTTTGCAGTCTGTCTTTTCTTGTGTGTTTGACTTTTTTATACTTATAATTATCAACATAGTTGGATTTGCATCTTTCACATTGTGATTGATTTTGTGCAGATCTCAGGTTTCTGTCCCTCTGCTCTTCCCTTACAGGTTTCGTGTTATGTGATTGTCTTTCAGGATGTCCTTTCGACTCCTTAAGTTTTTAAATATGTTGTCAGTCATCTTCATGAAGGTTCTTTCAGGACTCCTAACATACATTTTATCAACATGTGCTTCAGAATAACAAAAATGAAGTTCCAGTCATGAGGAGAGACTTTATGCTCGCTCTCTCTCTCT